>CM057459.1:348067500-349412500 GCA_016271365.2 Neoceratodus forsteri
GGATAAAACCTTTTATAGGTATATCAGGGAGCGTAGAAAGACAAAGGGAGGGATAGTGAGGCTGAATAGAATGGATGGTGGGTGGGCAGAGAATGACAGTGATAAAGCAGGGATACTGAATGAATACTTCTGTTCAGTATTCAAAAAAGAAGTGGGGGAGGTGCCTACTTCAATTAACAGAAGCACTCTGGAGAGGGGGGTTGATCCAGTCCTTTCACAGAAGAAAGGGTTCTGAAAGAACTCCTAAAACTGAAGGTGGACAAAGCAATGGGGCCAGATGGAATTCACCCCAGAATTCTAAAAGAATTAAGCAGAGAACTAGTGATGCCACTGACTACGCTTTTTAACAAATCATGGGAGGACGGTGTGGTACCTGAGGACTGGAAGAAGGCGGATGTGATTCCCCGTCACAAAAGTGGGACCAAGATGGAGGCAGGAAAGTACAGACCTGTCAGTTTGACCTCTGTGGTAGGGAAAGTGATGGAATCACTTCTGAAGGAAAGAATTGTTGAGTACCTAGAGGCCAGTGGGGCACAGGACCCAAGGCAGCATGGGTTCACAGCAGGAAGGTCATGTCAGACAAATCTAATTGATTTCTTTGACTAGGTGACCAAAGTAGTAGACCAGGGAGGGGCTGTGGACATGGCCTACCTAGACTTTAGCAAGGCATTTGACACAGTCCCACACAAAAGATTAGTAGTCAAATTAACCAGCCTGGGAGTGGGTCCCAAGGTGGTAGCCTGGGTAAAACATTGGCTGAACAACAGGACACAGAAGGTAATTGTAAATGGAGTCCACTCTGAAGAAAGAGGGGTTACTAGTGGGTACCGCAGGGTTCAGTACTGGGTCCAGTCCTTTTTAATGTCTTTATAAGTGACATTGCAGAGGGACTGGAAGGAAAAGTATGCCTCTTTGCAGATGACACAAAGATCTGCAACAGGGTTGATACACAAGGAGACGTGGAAAGGATGAGAAGGGACTTGGCAAGGTTGGAGGAATGGTCAGAAGTATGGCAGCTTGGATTCAATGCAAAGAAGTGCAAAGTAATGCACCTGGGAAACAAAAACCCAGGGGAAGATTACACAATGGGGGGAAGGTAGTAACAACAACAAAAATGGAAAGAGACCTGGGTGTAATCGTATCAGATGACCTTAAGGTTGGCAAGCAATGCGAGAAGGCGGTAGGGAGAGCTGGGGGTATACTGGGATGTGTAGGGAGAGGTATCACCAGCAGAAAACAGGAAGTTGTTATCCTCCTGTACAGACAGTTGGTGAGACCCCATCTGGAGTACTGCGTCCAGTTCTGGAGACCCCATCTCTGCAAGGACATAGACGGGATGGAGGCAGTTCAGAGGAAGGCAACTAAAATGGTGCAGGGTCTGCAAGAGAAGCCATACGAGGAGAGACTAAAGGAGCTTAATATGTATACCCTTGTGGAAAGGAGGGAGAGGGGGGACATGATAGAAATGTTTAAGTACCTCAGTGGAATTAACAAAGACCAAGAGGGTAGCATCTTTCAGAAAAAGAGATGTGCAAGAACAAGGAGACACAATTTGAAGATAGAGGGGGGACGGCTCAGGGGCAATGTGAGGAAGTATTTTTTCACAGAGAGGGTGGTGGACGCATGGAACAGCCTTCCTGAGGAGGTTGTGGGGTCTAAAACTGTGGGAGAATTCAAGAATGCATGGGACAGACATAAGGCATTTTTTTGTGGGGGGTAGGAAGAAATAGGCTGTTGGTTAAATAGGATCTGCAGCTTATCCTCTAGGTAGGGAAATGGGCAGACTAGGTGGGCCAAGCGGGCCTTTATCTGCCATCAAAGTCTATGTTTCTATCCACCACCACCCCCAGGTCCCTCTCAGCTATGCCATGCCTTATTCAACGTTTCTGTGATTTGCTCCTGGTGCAACTCTAATCTTTGAAGGGACAGGTAGACCATATGTTGTAACTCTAAAGTCATATTCTGAATGCTGCTGGTATAACGATGCTTGACTTGCCTTTCATTTCATTATTTATTTATTTGTACCGGTATGTATTTTTCTGCTGTCCAGGTGCTCCTTATAAGGTTTCCTTCCTTCAGTCTCTCAACCATATGAAGATCCCTTACCAATCTGAAGTGTCCTCCTTGCTCCCCCAACCCGTGATCTCTGGAGAAGAATCTGGCACTGGGGACAGGCGGGATCAAGGAATCCAGCAGTGCTGGTGCCATCATCGTGGAAGACACTATTTTTCTCCTTATAACCCTTGGCTTCCACGTCCCCCTCCTCCCTCTGTGCTGAGTGCATGCAGCTGAACCCCTTACAGAGCAGCATGCTCCCAGCTATCTGCAGGGGTTAGTGCAATGGTGGAATGTGGTCACTTGCCTCCCTGGGCTGGGAGAGGCTACAGTCGGCAGCACCTCTCGAACTATAGCTGCTCCAGCACTAGCAACCCAAGTCCACTTCTGAACCTGGGTCGCTGCATGGTAGTGCGATTCACTACCAGTAGGCCACAGAGCTGCTGTCCCCCTTTGATTATTCTTCTATCCGCAGCCATAGTTGAATGTTTTTGACTCCCTGTTAGCCTCTGGTTAGTGATGCCACCAACTACTCGCTGTAAGTCACGGAAAAGGTTTACAATTGACAGATTCCGGGCTAGTGATTTAAGAAAGCTAGGAACCGCTCAAAGCTGTGCCAGCAGGGTTATTGTGATTTACTATTGGTTTGGGTGCCTGCCGTGATTTCTCAATTCTCAGTTTGGTTTTCAGATGACTGCTTCTCAGGCAGTACACGGGAAAATAATGATCCTAAAGCTATTTTATTGTTCTTCCTTAATATTCAACTTAGAAAGATTTGAACTCAGTCTAGAAATGTATAAACAGAAAAACGTTTTATAAATACTTCACTCTAGAGGTTTATGGGCTTCACACACCTTAGGAGTGTGTTTTAAAAAAAAAAAAAAACAAAAAAAAAAAACAACTGTTAATTAAGATGGGGTCAGAGGAAATGGAGGATGACTCAGCGTGCTGCGAGTTCTTGTTTATATTGAAATCAGAAGAATGTTGTAAATGGCCAGATTAACCAGGTAAGTAAAATAAATAAAATAAAAATAAAGTAGTTTGCTCTGTTTCCCATAGGATTTTGAAACTTTTAACGACTGTGGCTAAAGCAACCCCAGATATTTTAGTTACTATAAGAAAACATGAGCCACACCACAGCTTCACCACACATCTAGTATCTGTGCACCCGGCCCTTCTGCGTGACTATGCTATGGCATCTAGAGAGCACAGCAACACTTAATGCACCTGCAGTTCTTTCTTTCTTTGAGGCACTGGCTCCCAGTAAATTCTCTCCAGTCCTGCTCCCGCCTCTTTAGTCAGGATCCCTGTTACTATTGTTTTAAGAGGCTAAGAGTAACATTAACACTTGCTGCATGCTTTTAGTTTGATCATTGACTCTCACTAAATTTTCTTCACCACTCCTGCGCACCTCCCTCAGTTAGGATCTCTCTCTTCCAGTGGCGGATCCAGAATTTTACAGTGGGGTGTACTGAGGTGGTGTGCATACTTGATATGCACATTTTTTCATGTTTTTTAATCCTTTATATTGTCTGCTGTTATCTTTTTCATTACATTTTTGACAGAAAATAGAAATGTAATAGAAAGGTAGAAGACTTGGTTTGCTGGCCAAGGCACCTAGCTTCACCTGAGCTCTTTCCTTCTAAGACTGCTTGAAAGGCAGAGTAGAGAAACTTACCAGAGCAAGGGAGAAGGATTAAGACTTAGTTTGGCTAAGCAGATTTACTGTGTGGTGGTGTTTTTATTTTTTACTCACAGGGATTGCTACTGTTTGTTGTAACATTTCATTGCTTTATTTTTCTCTGATTCAAATTGTTGTTGCTGGTATACCTTCTTCTGCATTATTACAAGGTGTGCCTACAGGTGTGGCTAACAGATTACTGCTGTAATCTTCTGATTCAAATTGTCTTTTGCAAGGTATATCTTCTGTTACTGCTTTATTTTCTCTGGAGCAAAGTGTTTCTTACAGGGTATATCTTCTCTGAAATTACTGTATTACAGGTGGAGCTTACATTTTGTGACTTTTTATTATTGGCTAAGCAAAATTACTGTTTGACACTGTGTTTTATTTTATTCTTGTTTGTTGAAAAGGTTTGTTGTCTCAGAGGTGTTTCAGTCTCCTTCTCACATTGAAGGAGCTAATTGCTTTTCTCTCCCACAGCTCTTCCAAAGGATTAGGTGTGTATGTGGGGTGGAGCTGGCAAACTGTCAGTAATTTCCAACAGAAAGAAGGGTTAAAAAGTCAGGTTAGTTGATATCTTGAGGTAGAAGACTTGGTTTGCTGGCCAAGGCACCTAGCTTCACCTGAGCTCTTTCCTTCTAAGACTGCTTGAAAGGCAGAGTAGAGAACTTACCAGAGCAAGGGAGAAGGATTAAGACTTAGTTTGCTAAGCAGATTTACTGTGTGGTGGTGTTTTATTTTTACCACAGGGATTGCTACTGTTTGTTGCTAACATTTCATTGCTTTATTTTTCTCTGATTCAAATTGTTGTTGCTGGTATACCTCTTCTGCATTATTACAAGGTGTGCCTACAGGTGTGTGCTAACAGATTACTGCTGTAATCTTCTGATTCAAATTGTCTTTGCAAGGTATATCTTCTGTTACTGCTTTATTTTCTCTGGAGCAAAGTGTTTCTTACAGGGTATATCTTCTCTGAAATTACTGTATTACAGGTGGAGCTTACATTTTTGTGACTTTTTTATTATTGGGCTAAGCAAAATTACTGTTTGACACTATGTTTTATTTTATTCTTGTTTGTTGAAAAGGTTTGTTGTCTCAGAGGTGTTTCAGTCTCCTTCTCACATTGAAGGAGCTAATTGCTTTTCTCCCACAGCTCTTCCAAAGGATTAGGTGTGTATGTGGGGTGGAGCTGGCAACTGTCAGTAATTTCCAAAAGAAAGAAGGGTTAAAAGTCAGGTTAGTTGATATCTTGAGGTAGAAGACTTGGTTTGCTGGGCAAGGCACTTAGCTTCACCTGAGCTCTTTCCTTCTAAGACTGCTTGAAAGGCAGAGTAGAGAAACTTACCAGAGCAAGGGAGAAGGATTAAGACTTAGTTTGGCTAAGCAGATTTACTGTGTGGTGGTGTTTTATTTTTACTCACAGGGATTGCTACTGTTTGTTGCTAACATTTCATTGCTTTATTTTTCTCTGATTCAAATTGTTGTTGCTGGTATACCTTCTTCTGCATTATTACAAGGTGTGCCTACAGGTGTTGCTAACAGATTACTGCTGTAATCTTCTGATTCAAATTGTCTTTTGCAAGGTATATCTTCTGTTACTGCTTTATTTTTCTCTGGAGCAAAGTGTTTCTTACAGGGTATATCTTCTGGAAATTACTGTATTACAGGTGGAGCTTACATTTTGTGACTTTTTTATTATTGGGCTAACAAAATTACTGTTTGACACTGTGTTTTATTTTATTCTTGTTTGTTGAAAAGGTTTGTTGTCTCAGAGGTGTTTCAGTCTCCTTCTAGCATTGAAGGAGCTAATTGCTTTTCCTCCCACAGCTCTTCCAAAGGATTAGTGTGTATGTGGGGTGGAGCTGGCAAACTGTCAGTAATTTCCAACAGAAAGAAGGGTTAAAAAGTCAGGTTAGTTGATATCTTGGAGGTAGAAGACTTGGTTTGCTGGCCAAGGCACCTAGCTTCACCTGAGCTCTTTCCTTCTAAGACTGCTTGAAAGGCAGAGTAGAGAAACTTACCAGAGCAAGGGAGAAGGATTAAGACTTAGTTTGGCTAAGCAGATTTACTGTGTGGTGGTGTTTTATTTTTACTCACAGGGATTGCTACTGTTTGTTGCTAACATTTCATTGCTTTATTTTTTCTCTGATTCAAATTGTTGTTGCTGGTATACCTTCTTCTGCATTATTACAAGGTGTGCCTACAGGTGTGTGCTAACAGATTACTGCTGTAATCTTCTGATTCAAATTGTCTTTTGCAAGGTATATCTTCTGTTACTGCTTTATTTTTCTCTGGAGCAAAGTGTTTCTTACAGGGTATATCTTCTCTGAAATTACTGTATTACAGGTGGAGCTTACATTTTTGTGACTTTTTTATTATTGGGCTAAGCAAAATTACTGTTTGACACTGTGTTTTATTTTATTCTTGTTTGTTGAAAAGGTTTGTTGTCTCAGAGGTGTTTCAGTCTCCTTCTCACATTGAAGGAGCTAATTGCTTTTCCTCCACAGCTCTTCCAAAGGATTAGGTGTGTATGTGGGTGGAGCTGGCAAACTGTCAGTAATTTCCAACAGAAAGAAGGGTTAAAAAGTCAGGTTAGTTGATATCTTGGAGGTAGAAGACTTGGTTTGCTGGCCAAGGCACCTAGCTTCACCTGAGCTCTTTCCTTCTAAGACTGCTTGAAAGGCAGAGTAGAGAAACTTACCAGAGCAAGGGAGAAGGATTAAGACTTAGTTTGGCTAAGCAGATTTACTGTGTGGTGGTGTTTTATTTTTTCTCACAGGGATTGCTACTGTTTGTTGCTAACATTTCATTGCTTTATTTTTCTCTGATTCAAATTGTTGTTGCTGGTATACCTTCTTCTGCATTATTACAAGGTGTGCTACAGGTGTGTGCTAACAGATTACTGCTGTAATCTTCTGATTCAAATTGTCTTTTGCAAGGTATATCTTCTGTTACTGCTTTATTTTTCTCTGGAGCAAAGTGTTTCTTAGGGTATATCTTCTCTGAAATTACTGTATTACAGGTGGAGCTTACATTTTTGTGACTTTTTTTATTATTGGGCTAAGCAAAATTACTGTTTGACACTGTGTTTTATTTTATTCTTGTTTGTTGAAAAGGTTTGTTGTCTCAGAGGTGTTTCAGTCTCCTTCTCGCATTGAAGGAGCTAATTGCTTTTCCTCCCACAGCTCTTCCAAAGGATTAGGTGTGTATGTGGGGGTGGAGCTGGCAAACTGTCAGTAATTTCCAACAGAAAGAAGGGTTAAAAAGTCAGGTTAGTTGATATCTTGGAGGTAGAAGACTTGGTTTGCTGGCCAAGGCACCTAGCTTCACCTGAGCTCTTTCCTTCTAAGACTGCTTGAAAGGCAGAGTAGAGAAACTTACCAGAGCAAGGGAGAAGGATTAAGACTTAGTTTGGCTAAGCAGATTTACTGTGTGGTGGTGTTTTTATTTTTACTCACAGGGATTGCTACTGTTTGTTGCTAACATTTCATTGCTTTATTTTTCTCTGATTCAAATTGTTGTTGCTGGTATACCTTCTTCTGCATTATTACAAGGTGTGCCTACAGGTGTGTGCTAACAGATTACTGCTGTAATCTTCTGATTCAAATTGTCTTTTGCAAGGTATATCTTCTGTTACTGCTTTATTTTCTCTGGAGCAAAGTGTTTCTTACAGGGTATATCTTCTCTGAAATTACTGTATTACAGGTGGAGCTTACATTTTGTGACTTTTTTATTATTGGGCTAAGCAAAATTACTGTTTGACACTGTGTTTTATTTTATTCTTGTTTGTTGAAAAGGTTTGTTGTCTCAGAGGTGTTTCAGTCTCCTTCTCACATTGAAGGAGCTAATTGCTTTTCCTCCACAGCTCTTCCAAAGGATTAGGTGTGTATGTGGGGTGGAGCTGGCAAACTGTCAGTAATTTCCAACAGAAAGAAGGGTTAAAAAGTCAGGTTAGTTGATATCTTGGAGGTAGAAGACTTGGTTTGCTGGCCAAGGCACCTAGCTTCACCTGAGCTCTTTCCTTCTAAGACTGCTTGAAAGGCAGAGTAGAGAAACTTACCAGAGCAAGGGAGAAGGATTAAGACTTAGTTTGGCTAAGCAGATTTACTGTGTGGTGGTGTTTTTTTTTTTACTCACAGGGATTGCTACTGTTTGTTGCTAACATTTCATTGCTTTATTTTTCTCTGATTCAAATTGTTGTTGCTGGTATACCTTCTTCTGCATTATTACAAGGTGTGCCTACAGGTGTGCTAACAGATTACTGCTGTAATCTTCTGATTCAAATTGTCTTTTGCAAGGTATATCTTCTGTTACTGCTTTATTTTTCTCTGAGCAAAGTGTTTCTTACATAGGGTATATCTTCTCTGAAATTACTGTATTACAGGTGGAGCTTACATTTTGTGACTTTTTATTATTGGGCTAAGCAAAATTACTGTTTGACACTGTGTTTTATTTTATTCTTGTTTGTTGAAAAGGTTTGTTGTCTCAGAGGTGTTTCAGTCTCCTTCTCACATTGAAGGAGCTAATTGCTTTTCCTCCCACAGCTCTTCCAAAGGATTAGGTGTGTATGTGAGGTGGAGCTGGCAAACTGTCAGTAATTTCCAACAGAAAGAAGGGTTAAAAAGTCAGGTTAGTTGATATCTTGGAGGTAGAAGACTTGGTTTGCTGGCCAAGGCACCTAGCTTCACCTGAGCTCTTTCCTTCTAAGACTGCTTGAAAGGCAGAGTAGAGAAACTTACCAGAGCAAGGGAGAAGGATTAAGACTTAGTTTGGCTAAGCAGATTTACTGTGTGGTGGTGTTTTATTTTTTACTCACAGGGATTGCTACTGTTTGTTGCTAACATTTCATTGCTTTATTTTTCTCTGATTCAAATTGTTGTTGCTGGTATACCTTCTTCTGCATTATTACAAGGTGTGCCTACAGGTGTGTGCTAACAGATTACTGCTGTAATCTTCTGATTCAAATTGTCTTTGCAAGGTATATCTTCTGTTACTGCTTTATTTTTCTCTGGAGCAAAGTGTTTCTTACAGGGTATATCTTCTCTGAAATTACTGTATTACAGGTGGAGCTTACATTTTGTGACTTTTTTATTATTGGGCTAAGCAAAATTACTGTTTGACACTGTGTTTTATTTTATTCTTGTTTGTTGAAAAGGTTTGTTGTCTCAGAGGTGTTTCAGTCTCCTTCTCACATTGAAGGAGCTAATTGCTTTCCTCCCACAGCTCTTCCAAAGGATTAGGTGTGTATGTGGGGGAGTGGAGCTGGCAAACTGTCAGTAATTTCCAACAGAAAGAAGGTTAAAAAGTCAGGTTAGTTGATATCTTGGAGGTAGAAGACTTGGTTTGCTGGCCAAGGCACCTAGCTTCACCTGAGCTCTTTCCTTCTAAGACTGCTTGAAAGGCAGAGTAGAGAACTTACCAGAGCAAGGGAGAAGGATTAAGACTTAGTTTGGCTAAGCAGATTTACTGTGTGGTGGTGTTTTTATTTTTACTCACAGGGATTGCTACTGTTTGTTGCTAACATTTCATTGCTTTATTTTTTCTCTGATTCAAATTGTTGTTGCTGGTATACCTTCTTCTGCATTATTACAAGGTGTGCCTACAGGTGATGCTAACAGATTACTGCTGTAATCTTCTGATTCAAATTGTCTTTTGCAAGGTATATCTTCTGTTACTGCTTTATTTTCTCTGGAGCAAAGTGTTTCTTACAGGGTATATCTTCTCTGAAATTACTGTATTACAGGTGGAGCTTACATTTTTGTGACTTTTTTTATTATTGGGCTAAGCAAAATTACTGTTTGACACTGTGTTTTATTTTATTCTTGTTTGTTGAAAAGGTTTGTTGTCTCAGAGGTGTTTCAGTCTCCTTCTCGCATTGAAGGAGCTAATTGCTTTTCCTCCCACAGCTCTTCCAAAGGATTAGGTGTGTATGTGGGGGTGGAGCTGGCAAACTGTCAGTAATTTCCAACAGAAAGAAGGGTTAAAAAGTCAGGTTAGTTGATATCTTGGAGGTAGAAGACTTGGTTTGCTGGCCAAGGCACCTAGCTTCACCTGAGCTCTTTCCTTCTAAGACTGCTTGAAAGGCAGAGTAGAGAAACTTACCAGAGCAAGGAGAAGGATTAAGACTTAGTTTGGCTAAGCAGATTTACTGTGTGGTGGTGTTTTTATTTTACTCACAGGATTGCTACTGTTTGTTGCTAACATTTCATTGCTTTATTTTTCTCTGATTCAAATTGTTGTTGCTGGTATACCTTCTTCTGCATTATTACAAGGTGTGCCTACAGGTGTGTGCTAACAGATTACTGCTGTAATCTTCTGATTCAAATTGTCTTTTGCAAGGTATATCTTCTGTTACTGCTTTATTTTTCTCTGGAGCAAAGTGTTTCTTACAGGGTATATCTTTCTCTGAAATTACTGTATTACAGGTGGAGCTTACATTTTTGTGACTTTTTTTATTATTGGGCTAAGCAAAATTACTGTTTGACACTGTGTTTTATTTTATTCTTGTTTGTTGAAAAGGTTTGTTGTCTCAGAGGTGTTTCAGTCTCCTTCTCACATTGAAGGAGCTAATTGCTTTTCCTCCCCACAGCTCTTCCAAAGGATTAGGTGTGTATGTGGGGGTGGAGCTGGCAAACTGTCAGTAATTTCCAACAGAAAGAAGGGTTAAAAAGTCAGGTTAGTTGATATCTTGGAGGTAGAAGACTTGGTTTGCTGGCCAAGGCACCTAGCTTCACCTGAGCTCTTTCCTTCTAAGACTGCTTGAAAGGCAGAGTAGAAAACTTACCAGAGCAAGGAGAAGATTAAGTCTTAGTTTGGCTAAGCAGATTTACTCTGTGGTGGTGTTTTTATTATTTACTCACAGGGATTGCTACTGTTTGTTGCTAACATTTCATTGCTTTATTTTTTCTCTGATTCAAATTGTTGTTGCTGGTATACCTTCTTCTGCATTATTACAAGGTGTGCCTACAGGTGTGTGCTAACAGATTACTGCTGTAATCTTCTGATTCAAATTGTCTTTTGCAAGGTATATCTTCTGTTACTGCTTTATTTTTCTCTGGAGCAAAGTGTTCTTACAGGTATATCTTCTCTGAAATTACTGTATTACAGGTGGAGCTTACATTTTTGACTTTTTTTTATTATTGGCTAAGCAAAATTACTGTTTGACACTGTGTTTTATTTTATTCTTGTTTGTTGAAAAGGTTTGTTGTCTCAGAGGTGTTTCAGTCTCTTCTCGCATTGAAGGAGCTAATTGCTTTCCTCCCACAGCTCTTCCAAAGGATTAGGTGTGTATGTGGGGTGGAGCTGGCAAACTGTCAGTAATTTCCAACAGAAAGAAGGGTTAAAAGTCAGGTTAGTTGATATCTTGGAGGTAGAAGACTTGGTTTGCTGGCCAGGCACCTAGCTTCACCTGAGCTCTTTCCTTCTAAGACTGCTTGAAAGGCAGAGTAGAGAAACTTACCAGAGCAAGGGAGAAGGATTAAGACTTAGTTTGGCTAAGCAGATTTACTGTGTGGTGGTGTTTTTATTTTTACTCACAGGATTGCTACTGTTTGTTGCTAACATTTCATTGCTTTATTTTTCTCTGATTCAAATTGTTGTTGCTGGTATACCTTCTTCTGCATTATTACAAGGTGTGCCTACAGGTGTGTGCTAACAGATTACTGCTGTAATCTTCTGATTCAAATTGTCTTTTGCAAGGTATATCTTCTGTTACTGCTTTATTTTCTCTGGAGCAAAGTGTTTCTTACAGGGTATATCTTCTGAAATTACTGTATTACAGGTGGAGCTTACATTTTGTGACTTTTTTATTATTGGGCTAAGCAAATTACTGTTTGACACTGTGTTTTATTTTATTCTTGTTTGTTGAAAAGGTTTGTTGTCTCAGAGGTGTTTCAGTCTCCTTCTCACATTGAAGGAGCTAATTGCTTTTCCTCCCACAGCTCTTCCAAAGGATTAGGTGTGTATGTGGGGTGGAGCTGGCAAACTGTCAGTAATTTCCAACAGAAAGAAGGGTTAAAAGTCAGGTTAGTTGATATCTTGGAGGTAGAAGACTTGGTTTGCTGGCCAAGGCACCTAGCTTCACCTGAGCTCTTTCCTTCTAAGACTGCTTGAAAGGCAGAGTAGAGAAACTTACCAGAGCAAGGGAGAAGGATTAAGACTTAGTTTGGCTAAGCAGATTTACTGTGTGGTGGTGTTTTTATTTTTACTCACAGGATTGCTACTGTTTGTTGCTAACATTTCATTGCTTTATTTTTCTCTGATTCAAATTGTTGTTGCTGGTATACCTTCTTCTGCATTATTACAGGTGTGCCTACAGGTGTGTGCTAACAGATTACTGCTGTAATCTTCTGATTCAAATTGTCTTTGCAAGGTATATCTTCTGTTACTGCTTTATTTTTTCTGGAGCAAAGTGTTTCTTACAGGGTATATCTTCTCTGAAATTATTACAGGTGGTGCTTTACAGGTTTTACAGTTTTATCTAACATTAGGATAAGCTTTCAGGGTTACTGCATTTGTTGTTGACTGATTGTTTCTGCTCTACCTCCTTGTTCTTTCTTCATCCGTGGTTCTTCTTTTTAGGCAGGGAAGGGCCCAGCCACCCACCCCCATCCCCAACCACCCCACGCTACACTCCTTTTATAGGGTACCACAGTTGTGACATTTCTGTGGGAGAGCAGGAAGGGGCGGATCAGTGGGGCTCCACAAGGTGATCTCATTTACAGGGCACTAGTAATTTAACTTGTTATAACAAGTTAAACAACACAATTAAACCATTACTTGCATTTTTTTCCTTCTAATTACTCTGACTAGGTTACAAACCCAGCAACTTATTTGGAATGGATTTCATTAACTGCAGGTACTGTGGAACAATTTTCAGAAGGACAGTCTTACAGGATTTAGGACACTGTCCTACATGCTGGGCCTTTGGAGATCTTAGGTCTCAGCTCCAGGCAGCATGGGCAGAGATTGCACGCCTCAAATTTCATATTGAAGAGGAAATACATTATAAGAACCACCCGCCATTTCCCCAGCATCCAACAGAAAAACCTCGACCGCAGAGGGTAGTTGGTCCAGGAGGTTGGCAGGTGGTTAGGAGGAGCAAATCAGGTGCCCCATCACTCTCTTCCAACACATTACCTCCAAAACCATATAAACACTACAAACAGGTATCTGCCTCTATCTCTGAAATCAAATAAAGAGGCAGAAGACACTGCAGAGCAGGACACTGCAGCACAGGAGCTAGCACAACAATACTCACCCAAATCAGGAACCAAAACTAAACAAGCACAAAGGAAATCCAAAAACTTCTGATCATAGGAGACTCCATGATTCGGGAGTTGATACCCATCTCCAGCCAGGGGTGATGGTCAGATGTCTCCAGGTACATCAGCATGGAGAGACACTGACCGCATTCTAAATTGTTCACAAAGCAGGAGAAAACATTGATGTCCTAGTACACATAGGGACTAATGATCTCGCCAGCCGGGTCAGTTGTGGAGACCAAGGAACACCTGACTAGGCTGGGTGACAAACTATCATCTATTTCGCTCCAGCATCTCCTTCTGAGATCCTGCAGTCTGGGAGAAGGGAGCAGATGGACGGAAGGTCAGAGAAGGGGAGATAGGGGAGCTAAACACGTGGCTCAAGGACTGGTGCCAGGAAAAGGACACAGATTTGTAGGAACTGGCAACAGTTCTGGGAGCGAAAGTTCTTTAAATTTGATGGACTGCATCTGACTAAAGAGGAGTCAGTGCATTGGGGCAGAAGTTTGACGCCTTTGCAGAATATTTAAACTAGCAATGGGAGAGGGGTGCAGCACTCATACGTCGAATGGGAAGAACACCTCCCCTCAGCTAGTGGTCAAACAGGAATTCAGTGTGTTTGCCGCTCATTTGCATCACCAGGTAAGAAAAAGGTTTGTCTCCCCACACGATGCACAGGGTAATGCCAAACTTCACCCAACAACTAACACACCAAAATCTGGCCAATGGAAAATCATGTACACAAATGCTCACAGCCTGGGAAATAAGATCCCAGACCTGCAGGCAATAATGTCAGAGGCTAAACTGACATAGTAGCACTAGTGAGACGTGGTTTACCAGTAACCACACTTGGGAGACTTCAGTACCTGGCTATATATTGTTCAGAAGAGACCGAGGTGCAAAAAGGGGAGGTGGCCCTGTATGTTAATGAAAATATCAAAGCTACAGAAATTCAGAATACACATAAGGAGCCAGAAGAACTGTGGGTCACCCTGGAAACAGGAAATGGGACAGCCATAAGAACTGGGGGTTCTACAGGCCCCAGACCAGAGGAGGACATAGACACATTACTGTTAGAAGATATACAAACATGACAGCTAAAGGGAGGTTCTGATAATGGGAGACTTCAACATGCCAGATACAGATTGGTCAATACCAGCAGGAACATCTGCCAGAACTAGACTCATAGTGGATTCCTGCAGAGGGCCTCAAACAACTGGTACAGCAACCCACAAGAGACAGGGCTATCCTAGATCTAGTACTGACTAACAAAGAAGGGATCACAGATCTCCAGGTAGAAGGTCACCTGGGCCAGTGACCATCACATGGTATGGTTCAATTTGGCTACTACATCTAAATCATCCCATTCCAAAGCAAAATATGGGACTTCAGAGGAGCTGACTTTGATAAGATGGCCAACAGAGTTAAGCTAGCCCTGGCAAAAAGAAACACAGGTGAGGAGGTACAGGCAAAGTGGGCAAGCATTAAGGATACAATACTTGAAGCAACATCCCATTGTGTTAGACAGAAAAGAAAGTGCAAAGAAGAAGGAAACCACTTTGGTTCTCAAATACAGTAGCAGAAAAGGTCAGAGCCAAAAGCTGGCTTCAGAAAATATAAGGGAACACAGCGTATGAAGATAGGAGGCATACCAAACTGCCCTAAGGGAAGCAGGTAAGGCAGTAAGGCAGGCAAAGTCCCAAACTGAGGAAACACTAGCACGAACAGTAAAGAAGGTGACAAGACTTTCTATAGATACATTAGTGAAGAGAAAGTCCAGAGGGGTATTGCTAAGCTTAATGGAGAAAAGGGAGCATGTGAGGAGGAGGACCCTTGAAAGGCATCTATCCTAAATAGATACTTTTGCTCAGTATTTACTGAAGAGAAGGTAGGGCAGGGCCCACAGCTCAGCATCATGGACACAGGGGGAGGGAGGTGAGCACTACTCCCTTCACAAAAGAAAGGGTCCTACAAGAGCTTGCTAAGCTCAGGGTGGATAAGGCAATGGGACCTGATGGCATACATCCCAGGGTACTTAGGAGCTAAAGGAGGAACTAGCAGAGCCGTTAGCAGAATTGTTTAGTGAGTCTCTGAGCACAGGAGAGGTCCCAGAAGACTGGAGAAGGGTCATGGATCCCACCCACAAGAGTGGTAGCAGGGAGGAGGCGGGAACTACGGACCGGGTCAGTCTTACCTCAGTAGTGGCAAGATTATGGAGGCACCTTAAGGAAAGGATAGTGCAACACCTGGAATCCATAGGGCACAGGATCCAAGACAGCATGGGTTTACAAAGGAAGGTCCTGTCAAACTAATCTCATAGATTTCTTTGACTGGGTAACCAGAGTGGTGGACCAAGGGGGGCAGTTGATGTCGCCTACCTTGACTTCAGCAAAGCTTTTGACACTGTTCCACATAGAAGATTGATAAATAAGCTAGGTAGGCTCGGGTGGTCAGAAGTTGGTCAACTGGGTGGCAAACTGGTTGACTGGCAGAAAACAGAGAGTGGTGGTAAATGGTATACAGTCAGAAGAGATGCAAGTCACAAGTGGGTACCTCAGGGATCAGTCCTGGGGCCAGTCCTATTCAACATCTTCATTAGTGACCTCGCAGATGGACTAGAGGGTAAGGCTTGTCTGTTTGCAGATGACACCAAGATCTGCAACAGAGTAGATGATCCAGATGGGGTGGGCAGAATGAGAAGAGATCTGGATAAACTAGCAGAATGGTCAGAAGAGTGGCAACTGGGATTTAATGCAAAGAAGTGCAAAATCATGCACATAGGGAAGAGAAACCCTGAAGCCACTTATAGGCTGGGAGGGAGTTGCTAGCAGTCACAAAGGAAGAAAGAGACTTGGGCATCATCATCACTGATGACCTAAAATCATCCAAGCAGACCTCTAAAGCAGTAGGTAAGGCTAGGGGGTGTTAGGGTGTATTAGTAGGGTATCACAAGTCGTAAGAGGGAGGTAATAATCCTCTGTACAAGACATTGGTTAGGCCCCCATCTGAGTACTGCGCAGTATTGAGGCCACACCTTCACAAGGACATTAACCAAACTGAGGCAGTCCAGAGAAGGGCACCAAAATGGTGCAGGGACTGCATCAGAAGACATATGAGGACAGATTAACGGAGCTCAATATGTATACCCTTGAGCAAAGGAGGGAGAGAGGTGATATGATCGAGACATTTAAACACCTTAAGGGATAAAACAAGGTGATAGAGTCTAACATGTTTAAATATAAGAAAATAGCAGGACAAGAGGACACAGCATGAGATTAGAGGGAGGCCGATTAAGGGGAATGTGAGGAAATTCTTTTCACAGAAAGGGTGGTAGATGCATGGAATGGCTTACCACAAGAAGTGGTGGCTATGAATACAGTGCAGGGCTTCAAACAGGCATGGGATAGGCATAAGGGAGCAATACAAATGACTATGAATAGATAGGTCACTGACAGAGCAAAGGCAGATGGCACATTTATAAGGTAGAAAAAGAAATGGGCAGACTGGATGGGCCTTGCGGTCCTTATCTGCCGTCAACTTCTATGTTTCTATGTTTCTATGTAACCCATAGTTTTGAATATAGACTTTTGTATAGTCAATAAATCAGACTTGTTTAACAACGTGTAATGCAACAGAAGCAAGCAATTAAGTTGCAGTGGGAGGTGTGGCTGCCACCCTTCGCCACCCCCTAGATCTGCCACTGCTCTTTTTTCTTTCAGAATCTGAGCTTTTTCAGCAGTTTTACTAAGCAAAGAGATTACACTTTGTGTCTGTTTCAGTGTAACTAATCATTAAGCACATGCAATAGGGTAATTACACTGTAGTTACATGTATGTTGTCTGCAACTACATTGCAGTCGTAATGCAGTTACAGTGTAGTTTAAGTGACACTTAAAGGGAAAGTCTCTTCAGCTTACTTTTTGTATACTTGTGTAGTTTGTAGGTATGAACAATGATTCCCTCTCACACATTCCCCTAATTTCATCCTAATTTAAATGTAAATGGAAGTTGCTTCACTCTGTTCTGCCCTGGTGTGGAAACCTTTTGAGGCCATTGCAAAGTCCATAACCCCACTCATGCTAGCATCATGGGAGCTGATGATGTAACTATGCATGAGTCGACAGCAGTGCTACTGTCAGTCAGTTCTGCTATACGAGTTCTGAAGTCCCTCTGTTCTGGTCATGTATTGGCCATCGGACTTTTCAAGGTACGTTCCCTAAAGCTTTCTGTTATTTAGATTGTGTCTGAGTTGGAAAAATGGCAGTTGGAAGGATGCAGGTGCTTAAGAACTTCTGTTACTGAACTTATTAATTCTTATGTGCTAGGAGCTCTTTGCTTACTCCCATTTCCTTTGATGTGCAAATATGCATTGTCACCTCCCATGTTTCCTTTCATGAGTGGGGTCATATCCTTTGCAATGGCGTCAAACAGGTTTTCACACTAGAGCAGAACAGAGTGAAGCAACTTCATTTAAATTTAAATTAGGATGAAATTAGGGGGATGCAAGAGGGAGAATCATTGTTCATGGCTACGCACTACACTGACAAACAGGAAAAAAGGTTGAGCGGACTTTCCCTTAAAAATGTAACCAGCAAAGCCTATTTTCATTTTCAAATGTCAGAATTCAAACTGACAAATGGGGAGAAGCATTTTTTAAATTACATGCATGGCTGTCAGCCACTCGAGAATTCCCTTCTGAACAACAGACATCAGACTGGGCCCTCTGGTGCACTCTGTGTGACTCGCACTGTCCTCAGAGCACCGTCCTTGCATGAGGGATCTCGTACCCGATCACCGAACACTTTCCTCCTTGCAGAATGAAGACGTCTGCCAAAACTGAAGCATGCACACTCTCAACTCACTGTGAGACTTTAAACAAATCTCGAGCACAGTGTGCATATTCTGCAATGAATCAGATGTGCTGCAATGGTGAGATGGGAAGTCACACACAAAAGCACATGAGCCAGTGTGGCGCCAGTAGTTCTTTTGCTCCAGTAGTCCTGTGTGGTGAGAATGGTGAATGTTTAGCCACGTAGCATACATTGGCTTCTATGGCACAAGATTTCATGAAAAGTTTATTGACATGCTTAAAGGTTTTGGTGCTGGCAACCAGCAAGTGGAAGTGTAGATTTGTGTGTGTGTGTGTGTGTGTGGGGGGGGGGGGGTCGAAGGGTTTGGCTCCAACACAGCCACACAGTACTATGCCAGTATAGATTCTTTGTGTCAACCCTTGCATTATGAAATTTCATTATACCCACTTGTGACATCACAACCATGTAGTACAGGATTTCAGCAGTTCTTGTTTCCGTGTATTATCATGGCTAACCAATAACTATATAGAAACAAATGTTCTGTACCAAGTATTGCTCAGCTGCTCACTGTTCTAGGCTGTGACTGTATGTGGTTCGTTTCTAGAATAAGCTCTGCAGAATTCCCTTCAATTGTATCTCTCCTCCTGATTCCATTTCCAACATCAGCTTCCCTAATTCTCTAGTCTTTTAGAAAAGAGTTAATCTCGTCTACATAGTTTTGACCTGAAATAGATTGTGGAGCTCAGATCCATGGAATGTACTGTATGTTCGACCCCGTCATTGTGTGTGTGCAGCTTGTAGGTCAGAGTAGACAGATTTAGACAGTGGCAGCCGAGAATCTTGTAGCTGATGCCGAGGGATCATATTTCTCTTTGTTAGCTCAGCAGTTGGCTTCTTGCCTGTGGTTTATAAAAAAGGGGCGGAAAAACAGATAGTATAATCTGTGGAAAAGAATCAAACCAGATGAGTACAATAATGGCTTGAAATTTTGGGTGGTGTGGTACTGTATTAGTGGAGGTTGTCTGCAAAGACCATATTAGTTATGTGGCTAAGAGAAATTGTATGCTACAGTGTATCATTAGAGGATGGTTTTATAGTGAATCTGCTTTGTATAGCAGATCTTTGCTTCCACCATGGAAGGCAGTGAGCAGAAATGGATTTCCACTAACACTGGCCCTATTCTCAAATGATATCGGCTACACACGAAATGGAAGAAAATCTTCTTCTTCTTCTTATCTCCCTTATTTCTGTTGCTGCTCCTTTGTCCAGGCCACTTCACAGCACTGTCCAAACCTTCATTGCTGACCTTCTTCTTCCCATGGAATTCTTCCTTAGTGGTGAGGCCTTTTGGGCAGCTCTCTGTGACCTCTCACAGGACTGTATAGTGTCAGTAAGCAATGGTTGGATGGCTTGGCAGGGCCCAAGAGTGTTGGTGTCATTCAACCCACTCTGGGGTTTTCCTTTTTTGTCTCCTACCCTCGTAGAATGCCATCAGTAGGGGCTTTATATACTGCAGCCACACACAAGTGTGTCAGATGCGTCTGAGCCAGTTGGCACCCCCACACCACTAGCAATTCCAGCTGCCCGTGGCATGCTTTGGACTTTCTTTGGCTAAGGTTATCCCTTCCATGTTGCCTGATGTGGCCTGTTTTCTTTTTTTTCTTTTTTAAGTTCAGTGCTCAATGTGTTGGCTACAGCATTAGAATAAGCTGTATGGTGATGCATTCCACCCCAAAGAAGGTTCCCACAGCAGCCAAAAGGCAAGTGCAGTCAACAGGGAGAACGCATCACTTTGGTCCTACCTTCCCTACTGGACAGCCCCCCAAAAGTTTAGTACAACCCTTGATTTCACATAGATGAATCAGTAAAAGCACTGCTGTGTTAAAGCTTCTCTCCCCCCCCCCACCCCCCGGATCTACTGTGGGACATGACTCAAAATAAATTACACCTAAATTCAGTTTACTGAGTCAAAACTTCAGGAGGCATACAATAGAATATGGTTTTATATAGCACATTTTATGAACATGGTATCCCAAAGTGTTTTACAAAGCAGTTGGTTACATACTGGCAGTGTAGGGACTGTGTGTGGTTTACATACTGCAGCTACTAGCCCCACTAATACCACATTATGCAGTTGTATGACAAAAGAAAAAAGTGCCATAGGATCTTTAATTTGGACCGAAGAAGCTGCTGATGATGCGCTAACTTGCAGTTAGTAATCAGGTTCACGTGATGCCTAGAAGATTCATCACCAGACTCAGACAGTAGCAGTTCTGTTGAGTCAAGGGCCCAAGTCGTGTGTGTGTGTGTGTGTGTGTGTGTGTGTGTGTGCAGGAAAGGGTTAACAAAATGTCACTGCTAATTACAAGCAGCACATCATCAGCTGCATCAGGCTGGGAGAACACTAGTTTGTGTTATTGCAGTTCTCCACTCTCTTGAAAAATTGCTTTTGGATTTTTGTACAGCTGGTTCATTTGTCTGGTTTACATTGTTTTGCCAGTGTTTAACATTGTTCCCATGAGGCTCAAATACAATCACAGTTAGATCTCCCTGTATATTTTGGTTTGCGAGTGTCCCGGACTTTTAAAATAAAAAACTGGTAGTCCCAGAACAGTGTGTGTCATGTAACCATTGTAGTTTTATAGCTACCACATACAGCGCTTGAGATCTGTGATAGTGGTCCAGTAACAGAGTGGTGGCAGGTGCAGGCAGCACCTGTACCGTGTCAGACAGCTGCAGTGTCATCTCGAAATCGGCATCCTGCACAGCTGCCTGTGTGTAAAGGACATGGTTACCCACACCCTTGAGATACCCTGGTCATATACAAACATTACTTTTGGTGGTGGGTATGTATATATTTCTGCGACCTGAAGTGTGACCAGATGCTGATAACCTAGCTAAAGCAAGAATAAATGCTGAGGGCATGGCTGGAGTAAGAGTAGCATATTTATTGAGTCATTGGAAATGTGTCATCAACCATATAGATAAAGTTCAGGGCTAGCTCTGTCCCTCCTTATTAGAGCCAAAAAATGTTTGTTCGTTTTTTAAGACAATTTTTATAGCTGTTTGGGGCTGTCAAATGTATGTTAAAATAGGTCTTGCTTATATGGTGCAAAAAAAAAAAACAGTTTGGTGATAATAGTGGCACAAACAAATAAAAACTCAGAGCTATCCCTGAGCTTATTTGATATCTGCAAGCAGTTATACAGGGCAGGGTGTGTGTTCGCTGGGAAATATAGACACTCTTCCAGAGAGAGAGAGAGAGAGAGAGAGAGAGAGAGAGAGAGAGAGAGAGTGCTGAGGCACAAGGCTGCAGGAAGAGTGCTCCTCAGTACACATCAGGGAAGTCACTATGCTGTATATCCCAATCAGCTCAGCATCCCAGAGTGTAATTGCAGTTATAAATATTGCACTAATAAAAGGTCCAGTTTTAAAAGTTTTGGTGTAGAAAATAACGCACTCTGCATTATTGAGTACCTGTTGGCAGATTTGAAGACCTGGCTCGTCCAAGAAGAAACCAGTATTTGTAATGGCCATCTTGACCTTTTTTTTTTTTAACACATACACACACACTCACTCACTCACACATTCATTGCAAAAACACTTTGTTAATGCATCAATTAGGATTGTTACCACATTTCCCTGCAATAAAAGCAGGGAAATGTGGTGTCAAGGTTTCTAACCCTAACAGCCCACCCCCACCATGCAGTCACTGACAGTAATCGGGAAGGGGGTGCCTTGGGGTCATCAATCCTAACACTCACCCCATTCCATAAGTAAATAAGCTGAGATGGGTACAATATAGGAGAATGCGGTGAACATTAGGGCTAACGACCCCAAAGTACACCCTTAACACCTGTCAGTGACTGCAGGTTGGGGGTGGGGTGTTAGTGTTGGAAACCCTAGCGTCACATTTCCCTGCTTTTGTCACTTCAGTGACAACCCTGACTGATGCAATAACAAAGATTTTTTGCAATAAATTTCCTTACTTTTTCAGATCATATAATCATACCCTTATTTGTCCGTGGGCCCTGCGCTCCCATCCTTCCATAGATGTGTACATGTATGTAGTTGTGGAAGCATCCATTTATAGGACAACAGTGACCAAACTGTTAGCATAGCATCTTATAACCCCACCTCATGTACCCGGTACATACATTTTTGAATCCCCGGCAAAATGTAATTCTGCGCAACTGCAATGCCATTTCATACCACAGGTGCAAAAACACATTTTGGCCAGGATTTGAAAAATGACAGCTGTGACATACGTGAGGTGGGGTAATAAGAAGGCTATGTTAAAAATCTGGGATAAAAATATGTAACATTTCCGAAGTAATGAGTGGGGATAGCGAAAACGCAATGAATGGTCATTTAACAAAGTCTTCTTATGACCCCACCTCATAAACCCCGTAGGTGAAAATTTTCAAATCCGTTTCAAAATGCCATTCCGTTCCACAGGTGCGAAAGTACGTTTCGGACAGGATGTGAAAAATGACAGCTGTACTGCTCATGAGGTAGTGTGAAAAAATGGCTGTGTTGAAAATTTGGAATCAGAATATTGAAAGCTACCAAAGTTATGTGCATGTGTAGAAAAATTTCAACGAACGCTCATAACTTGGCCAGTTTTAGTAATTTTGTCACCACATTTTCAACATGGCCTTTTTGGGACCCCACCTCATGAACAGTGGCATTGAAATGTCATTACTTTGCCCCGAAAGGTGATTTTGTGCACTGGCTGTGAAATCACCTTCCGGGCCCAATTAACGAAATAACCGTGGGAGTGTTAATGAGGTGGGGTCCCAAAAAGGCCATGTTGATAAATTTGGTGAAAAATACCTATAAATGGCAAAGTTATGAATATAAGTTCAAAGCGTCATTGAAATCATATGGCACTGCGGCCACGCCCCGGCGCGGTGGATTGGATTTCGCTTCGCGCCAGCGACCGGGTTGAGGACGAGTCTGGTCACTGGAGGGCTGGCCGGGGAGAAGACCTGCGCCTCACGACAGCTCACTTTCTCCGGGGGAGGGTAGACTCCAGTCCGGCGCCTGCTGGCTCCTAGTGGAGGCTGGGAGTGTCACAGGACGCACAGCCCAAAGTTAACTGTGGGAGGAGCGGATGTCGGTGTATGCCATGATGTCACCACGCTGCCCCCACCGAAAATGGAATAATTTTATTTATTTATTTATTTATTAAATTCTCGGATTACAAATACCTTTGAGCAGAAACTGCTCGTTTACAAAGGTTCCTCATCAAAGGATGAGGGTCAACATACATACAGAGGTAGTAAAAGAATGCACAATAAACAACCAAAACAACTAAAAAAAAAAAAAAATTAAGATACTCAATTATAACATACTTTGAGATAATATTCATATAACGAGCAGCTTGAGTAGGCAGCTGGCTGCGGTAACAATAAGAGATAGAGGGCACCATAGGCAGTTAGTATTGCAGGCGTGCGACCGGGAGAGGAAGTTGGCAGGCTAATGGGCCACTGTCCGATGGTGGTGGAAAATGTCTTGTACCAGTGGAGATGCAGAGCAGGAAAGGAGGGAATGAGACTGGGAAAGGGCGGGCTGTGAGACATGAGTGAGCTGGGAGGTGTTTAGAGAGATCTCTGTTCAGAGAAGCATTGCTCGCTGGCCGCCAAGATGATGGCTCTCCATTCCCTGAGCACCTCCAGTACCTGCCTAGGGCCTCCTGTTTCTCAGCAGCATCCCCGGGCCCTAATGAAGTGTGTGCTGGGGTCTTCCCCTGTCCCCCCGGTGCCCTTCCCCCTCGGAGGAGAGGACCCGCCCTCTGAGGATCGCGGGATATCCCAGGGATCGGCTGCGATCTGAGGACCTGAGGAGGGCTGGGTAAGGTCAGTGGGGTTGGAAGGAACTTGTGGAGCCTGAAGGAGTGGGGGCCAGCGAAGCATGGGAGGCGGTATAAACATATAATGCAAAAATCAGAAATTATACGGCACTTACCTTACCTCAGTTTGTGGTTTGGCTTTGAAGAGTGCAGATGTGTCCTAGTCCACAGAAGATGACAGACTACGCCCTCCAGAGGTAAGGAAAGGGTAAAGGGGGTGTGTGGGGTGGTGGGTGTTCAGTGGGAGCATCGGGAAAGGGAGGGGGGATGGCGGGGACAACGAGGAACCATTTTCTTTTTTTCAGGGGGGGAAGGAGAAAGACATCGGGACAGTTTTCTTCTTTACAGGTACAACTAAATCAGTATTGGGGGACACTGGGAGTGGGCTCCACAGTGTCCCACACTGCTGGGGGGATCTTGTAATGCCGATGTGGGGATTAGGCCCCCCGATATCGGTAAAGAAAACACTATGGGAATCGGAGGGTGGGGGGGTGCCACTAAACACAAGGGAAAGATATGGGGGGGGGTGCCACCAGGGACGGTGATCAGCTGGTGGGGGGTGCCACTAGCCATGATGGAAATAGCGGCTCACACCTCATCCTGCAGCTGGCAGCATGAGTTCCAGCTACGGCTGCAGAAGTCCAGTAAATCCCACTGTTCTCATACCTGGGATTTGGGGTGCCCACAAAAGGTGTTTCTGACCACAGTTTAAAAATAAATATCAGAATGTAGTTAAACGGGTGTGAGGGAGCTGAGTGAACCAATCACAGCACTGAAAAATGATAGCTATTTGTTTTGAGCCTGGCGATATAAATAATTTGACTTTTTTGAGATTAGTAAGCTGAGTGGCCCAGTGTGTGTGCGTGGCCAGGGGCAGCAGCATGGAATGGGTAAATCACCATAAATGGTACTCGTTTTGAGCCTGGCATTATTTGCATAGACTAGGAGTGTGGCATCATCCTTTTGTGAAGCTGCTGCTGGGAGCTGCTGTTTTAAAGGGTTCTGTATTCAGGTTTTAACAGTCTAAAATTGGAGTCAGTGAGGAAAGCCTTTCAAAGCTTGGCATGTGCTGACTCCTAATTTTAAGAAAAAAGGCTGTTAAAACCAGCGGAGGTTTGAGCATTAAGGAATAGCATGTAAATATGCATTTTAAACATCCTCAGTAATGACAAATGACAAACGGAGGCCACTGCGTGCTGTTTGTGCTTTATTTAACAGTTACAAACATCAGTAAATCGTTTCCTGTCTCCTTTACAAAACACAATAAAAGCACCAAAAAAATCTTAAAATCAAAAGTTACCAGAGACCTCCCCTTGAAAGATTGCTTTCTCCCCAACTCAGTACTGCATAGTGACTGTACAAAGGCAGTATTTCACTTACTGAAAATCAAAGAAACTAAACTTTCACAACTGAAAGTGAAAGAACATATCCTTCGCTGTTCTTCACTCGGAAATTGAATGCTGTTTTGGAGATCTCATTTAAGCAGCAGTATTAGCTGGCAAAAAAAAATCATCATTGTTTTCTTGCATACATGAGTTTCTGACATCCATAGTTTCATCCTCTGTGTAGTTTTAATTTTCTCTTGTTTAAAGATCTCTTCCATTGATGTTAGCTGTTGAATGTAAGTAATAGATTCATACTGTGGGTGTATTAGGAGGGTGCTGCCACATGGTTCTGATGGAAAACAGCCCAGCTGTGTACTAAGATCTTTCATTATACAATGACAAGAAAGAATCTTGAACTGTGATTGGTCAGTCTGGGGCAGGACCCATGGCGTTATCCCAGCACGACGCCACAGGTCCAGTCTCAGCACTGTGAACCAATAAGCAGCACCACATAGAGCACCTATTTTTTTTTACATCTTCTCTTAAGAAACAAAAATATTTTTCTACACTAATAAAAACATTCTTTAAAATTATTTTTTTATTTTATGTATAACAACAAGCCATTGTATAATAGGAATAATGCAGTCCAGGGTGTGTGTTGTTTGGGATAACGCCACGCCTGGGGCATTAACCCCCCCCAGGCGTGGCGTTATCCCAGCATGACACACACCTTGGAGTGCATTATTCCTTTATTATTTAACAGAAGGCATGGCAAGGAGGGGGAACTTTCAAAAACTTAAATCCCATAGCTTACTTCAAAGAATGAAAGAAAACGGGGAAAAAAAAAGTATATTGATGTTTTTGCCAGGAGAACATTATTGCTGGAAAAAAAGTACATGGCAAGTAACAAATGCTGATGCATTAACGAAGGAACGGGACAGGGTGGAGGAAGTACAGAGTAGGGTAACGAGAGTAATCGAAGGTCAGCATGAAAGGATTTATGAAGAGAGGTTGGTAGGTCTGAACAAACACGCTAGAGGCAAGAAGGGAGAGAGGACTTAACTGAAATGTACAAATTCCTCTGCTGTATGGGGTGAATAAAGTGTATAGCAGAGATTTGTTCAGACTCCATGGTAACACAAGCACCAGGGGTTCCTCTCCATGAAACTAGAGTGGGAGGGGCTGGGGGGAAATTTAAGAGACATACTGGGAAATATTTTACCTGGAAAGGGTGATGAAGGGGTGGAATAAGTGGCCAGAAGAGGTGAGCTGTGAGAAGTTGCTGGGGAGATTCGAGCATGGGTGGGACAGATACATGGGCCTGGTAAAGACCGTACCAAAAAAGGGATGGGGGGCTGAAGCCACTAGGCCTGTCACATTTCACCTTACGTAAGTAGATCTGGGGCAGAAACAGTGGGCCGGGAGCATTTTTCTGCTGACAAGTTCTATGTTCTGTGTACAGTATGGATGTTTAGGAAAGCAAACAAATCTTCAGAAGGGCATTGTCGCTTTCTTGATTTAGCATGGTCAACTTTCTTTTCCAGTACCTCAAAGAACAAGTACAACACATCAGAACTGCCCCACTCACAGAGGAGCTCAGAGAGAACAGGAAGTGCACCTCTTGGTGTCCCCTCTTCTCAGAGCATACTGTCTTAGCCCCCAGTACTATGCAACAGCTGCAGCACTGAAACTGACTTCTGATTCATTTAGTGTTCCAAACTGTTTTATAAATGGAATAACACATTCAAGATAGGGAATTATCAGTTAATAGTAGCATCCCTCCTGGTTTGTAGATCCCTTGGATAAGCTCCCAGCAGGACCATTAATGTTTTTTTCCGCCTCTGATGTTATTCCTTACATACAGTATATCATTTCGTATTTTTATTTGTGGTGCTTGCTTGGAATTGGTTTCTTGAGGTTTTAGATTGTAGCACGTGTAGTTTTCGTCAGCTTTTTGTTCTGGTTTCTAAATGCTAGAATCCAGTCTCCCTTCCTTCTTCTTGGTTTCATATAATGCACCAGTGGTTTAGGATGGTCAACATGAGAAATCCACTCTACTGGGAGGCAGAAAGATTGATTTTACTAGCAGATGAAAATGACTAGCATATCGCAATTCTAATTTGAGGCACTAGGGCCTAGTGATTAAATGCAGAGCTGTGGACCTGGAGACCCTGATTTATAGCCCACATCCACCACTTACTCTGTGACCTGAACATAACCCTTAATGTCTCAGTGCCAAAGCATTCTACGAGCTCTCTTTAATTTGTATTTACACTGTCTGAGGCTTTCATAGTGCCGAAAATGGCAACAGCATCCCTCCAAAGATGTGCAGTAGGTGCTTTCCGTGGCACTTTTTTAAGAATCTGGCCCTAACAATGCCTTTGCCACTATGCTGATTTCTGATGAGATAAAGAGCTTAACAGGACCCACTGTATTACTCATGATGCAGCCAAGCATAATGATGATATTGTTGCACTGCAAAACGTAGCCCACTGAATCATCAAAGCATCTTTTCCTGACCTTGAAGTGTGTTCTCTGTTCATCTCTACTAATTTATGGCACTGCGTTCTCAGCAGTAAAACCTTAGTCAGTGCTTACACTGTGCTCGCTTTGTCAGCCTGGCATGAATGTTCAGATTTGTATACAAAGACTGAAGGAGCTGTTTTACGCTACTGTTGTGCCCACAAACTCTAAGCTGTGCTTATTTTGACTTGCAAGTTCAAGACACCTCTGGATTCACTTGTAGGATGGGCTGGAGATAGCAACATTTTGTAATTGTTAGGTCGGACTGCAGCGCAGGCTGGTAGAGTCTTACAGCAATCTGATGGCTGCTTGTTTTCCTGTGCAAAAAAGTGTTGGAGTCTTCCCTCAGATCTTTGCGGCTAGTGTCCATTTCACAAAAGGGTCCCCTCAGCTGGTATTGGTTCTTTGGTGACATCCTCAGCTGAGAGGCCAAGGACTGAGTATGGAGTCCAAACAATATTCTCACCTGTTGAATTATCCCACTTGCTCCAGGGCAGGTTTGAGTTACATTGGCAGGGCAGTGTGGGGGACCCTGCACCATGATTTCATAGATACATACATAGATACATAGACAGTGTCGGCAGATAAGGGCCTGTGGCGCAACCAGTCTGCCCATTTAAGTTTGTAAGTTCAGTTTATGTTTTCCAGGAAGTCTGTTGCCCCTTACCCCTGACCTCCAGAATTCCTTTATGTCTATCCCATGCATTCTTAAATCCCGTGATTGTTTCAGCCCCCACCACTTCCTCTGGCAGGGTGTTCCACTTGTCCACCACCTGTTCTGTGAAGAAATTCTTCCTCACGTTTCCTCTGAATCGTCCTCCCTCCAACTTCATCCTGTGCCCTCTAGTCCTGAAACATCTTTTTCGCTTAAAAATAGTGCATTCCTGCACCCTGTTCCTCCCTGTAAGATACTTGTATGTCTCTATCATATCCCCTCTCTCCCTCCTCTCCTCTCCTCCAGGGAGTACATGTTCAGTGCCTTCAACCTGTCCTCATAGGACTTGTGATGCAGTCCATGCACCATCTTTGTTGCCCTCCTCTGAACCTTCTCTACCCTGTCTATGTCCTTACGTAGGTAAGGTCTCCAGAACTGCACAGTGTACTCCAGGTGCGCCTCACTAGTGTCTTGTATAGTGGAATTATGACCTCCCTTTCTGCTGGTGATGCCCCTGCCTATGCATCCCAGCATCCTATTTGCTTTACCTGCTGCCTTGTCACACTGTTTCCCTGTCTTGAGGTCATCAGAGATGATAACTCAAGATCCCTTTCCTGCTTGGTGCATGCTATATCCTCACCCCTAACTGATATATTGTGCCAGGGTTTTGTGCCCCATATGCATTATCTTGCACTTCCTTGCATTGAATTTCAACTGCCAAACCCTGACCATTCTTCAGGTTTCTGCAGGTCCCTTCTCATTCTGTCTACACCCTCTGGTGTGTCTACTCTGTTACAGAGCTTTGTGTCATCAGCGAACAGTGAAATTCTGCCTTCTAGGTCCCAGTGAATGTCACTGATGAATATATTGAATAGTACGGTCCCAGCACTGATCCCTGTGGTACCCCACTGGTCACTCTTCCCTCTGTGGAGTGACAGCCATTTACCACCACCCTCTGTGTCCTGCTGCCCAGCCAGTTACCTACCCACCGCACTACTGTCCTGCCCACACCCATATTCCCCAGCTTGTGCAATAGTCTTCTGTGTGGCACAGTGTCAAAGGCCTTGCTGAAGTCCAGATAGGCCATGTCCACTGCCCTCCCCTGATCCACCTCCCTAGTCACCCAGTCAAACAATTCAGTGAGGTTGGTCTGACATGACCTTCCCTGGTGAAACCATGCTGCCTTGGGTCCTGTAGTCCATTGACAACCAGATGTTCCACCAATCTCTCCTTCAGTAGTGCTTCCATGATCTTCTCCCACTACCGAGGTGAGGCTGACTGGTCTGTAGTTCCTCGCCTCTTTGTTCCCACTTTTGTATAAGGGGACTACATCTGCTATCCTCCAGTCTTTGGTACCTCCCTGTTTCTAGTGATCGGCTAAACAGGATAGCAAGAGGTTCAGCCACCACCTCTCTTAGTTCTTTAAGGACCTGGGGTGCACCCCATCTGGCCCCCATTGCTTTATCAACTCTTATTACTTCCAGTTCCTTCAGGACCCTTTCTGTGTAAAGGGACTTGTGTCCATTTCTGCACCATTCTCACCCCTTGTACTCCATTCAGACCCATTACCCTCTCTTCCTCAGTAAAGACTGAGCAGAAATACCTGTTCAATATGTCAGCTTTACTGTTGTCATCCTCCACACAGCCCCCATCCTCCCCTTCAGTCTCACTGTCCCTCCCTTGCCTTTCTTTTTCACTTCATTGTACCTGTAAAGGTTTTGTCCCTCTACCCACTGATTTTGCAATGTGTTCTTCTGTCTGAGCTTTGGCTTCCCTTACTGACCTCTCCTGCCTCCCTTTGCTTCTCCTGGTACTTCTCCCTATCCCCTCTGCCTGTGTCTTTTTGTATTGCCTGAATGCAATCTTTTGGCTTTCACTTTCTTTGCTACCTCTTTGGAAACGTAATGGTCTTCTCTTCCTTTTCCTCTTGCTAACCCTGCTTAATACATAATTCTGTTGCTCTTGTAATCCCCATTTTAAATACTTCCCACTGTTCCTCAACCCCTGATTCCTGCCCCATTCCCTTAATGCCTCTTTCAAGTATCTCCCATTTTCTCAAAGTTTGCCCCCTAAAATCCAGGATACGTGTTTTGTGTGGTTTGGTTCTGCTCTTTCTGTGATTTCAAACCACAGTGACTGGTGGTCACTGTTCCCAGGTGCTCCCACTCTTACCCCATCACACTGTCCCTGTTTGTGACAGGGTCCAGTATTGCCTTCTGCCGAGTTGGTTCCATGACCAGTTGCTTGAGGAAGGCACCCTGAAGGAGTCCAGGATAAATCTGCTCTAGTTGATGCTGCTGCTGGATGCTCCAGTCCACGCCTGAATATTGAAGTCTCCAACCAGTACTACTCACTCTTGTCTGCCATCCTCTGGATGGCTAGCATCAGCTCCTATCTGTTTCTTCCTCCTGGGCTGGTGGTCTATAGACCACACCTGTGCGGATGGCTGGCCCCATTTTCCTTTCCAGCTTAACCCACAGTATCTCTCCCCCATTTTGTTCCTCTTGGATCTCTGGGCCCTTATGTCATTTTTTCACATACAGTGCCACCTCTCCTTCCTGCCTGCCCTGTCTCTTTCTGAATATGTTGTAGCCAGGTATGGCCAACTCCCAGTCGTGGTTATCATTACACCAGGTTTCCTTGCTGTATTTGTAAATGCACTATTTCTCTAGAAAGATGTGAAAAGATTGGGTGCGGTGGGTCAAGCTGCAAAGATATGGGATGCATTCTTACATTAATTTGCCCTTGGACTGGCCCTTTTTCTATAATCTCTTGTACTTTTTCACTCTTTCACACTATTTCTTTCTAATTGTTACAGGTTGCCCCTCAAGTGCAGTAACTGTGATAGTATGGACAACCAGAGTGCTGGGCAGCATAGGGGCAGGGCTACATAAGTATGGATCTTAAAACAAAAGCTTGGGGACACCACCATTCACAAGTGCTTTAGGTGAAACGTGGACTAGAATATTTCAGAGTCCAGTGGTGTAAGTTTGGTAACTTAATAGTAGATGCGTTGGATTTTTTTAATGTAAAAAATCCTAATGGCCGGCCTGCCGGTGCAGCGGTAGTGCTACCGCTCATGACGCCGGTGACCCTGGTTCAGGAATGAGCCTGGGGAGCCAGAGAACCGGCCAGGAGGAGGAGGCTTGAGCGTCCCAGGACTGCTCGCCGTCTCCAGGAGGGAGGGGGGCTGGGGCTCGGTGCTCGACTGACCTCAGGCAGAGGCCTGAGGTACAGCAAGCCCAGCCACACAGAAAGGGGCTGCGTGATGGATGTTGGTGCTTGCACCTTGATGTCAGGGAGCATGTCATGCAGAGAACGCAGGAAAATGTCCCGCTGTGCTACGGGTAGATGGAGCGCCAGGCACAGATTCCCCAATGCCCCTGCCTGTCCCAGATTAGTGTCCCGATGACACAAAGGAACTTGGGGTGTGCAGGCCCCACTTCATCCCCATTCCTCGCCTGGGGGGCAAACCAAGGCTACATGGGGGACCAACCACTTCGTGCTCCAGGTAAGAGGGCGGGGACAGATGCTATAGGTGACTTCAAGGAGTGGAGTGCGGGGGTATAATCAGAAAAAAAAAAAAAAAAAAAAAATTTTAAAATCCTAATGAATTACTGTATAGATAAAAGAAGAATATGGGAAGGAAGACAGAATAGTATAGTGCAGAAACAAACAAATCCAGGGCTCTCGGCAGGATTTTTTGATTGGGGTCCGGGACTAGCTATGGAGGAAAAAAAAAAAGGTGTCCACAGCCGAAAAGTGGGAGTCCTTGGAAAATTTCCAGGGGTCCCCATTCAAATACATGGGAGCCACGCCCCTGCACCTGCACTGCTTTTACTGTAGTATTCAGCAGAAAGCTCCATTAGTTTCTGTTGGGGCATTTTAGTCTACATTTTTTTGTCTCAGAGGGTGTATTCAAACAAATTATGGCCACTGCTCAACTAACAAGGGCTTTGTTAGTTGAGCAGTGCCGTAATTTGTTATAAACCCCACGTAACATAAAAATTGCCCTTAAGTGACTCCGGGGCTTGGTGTCTGAGTGTCTCAGGGACTTCGCTGAAAAAGTCAGCGCCGTCCCAATGCGCAAAATGTGCGTAAAGGATGCGGGCACCAATGTCCCTGAGAGCCCTGCAAATCTGTATACTGTACCTTTATGAGAAGTAATAAATCCAGTGTGTGGCAGGATGCTGATCAGCATTTAGGTTAGATTCTTGTAACAGCTTCAGTGTAGGAGAAATTATATAACATGCTTGCAAATATGTGGAACAATATATGAGTTTTGTTTAAAGTTGTAATATGGAAAGGTGTACAGTGAAAATGAACGTAAATCTAGCATGTTTCACAAGCACCGAAATGCAGTACAGCAGTTTAAAGGAGTAGTACACCCTCGCATCTTGTAAATGTTATTTGTTTCATTGTCAACAGATGACGCTTTTCGTGGAGCCATTGGGGATATATGTGTTTAGAAACATAGAAACAGAAATTGACGGCAGATAAGGACCACTTGGCCCACCTAGTCTGCTTATTTTCCCTACCTACTGCAGTACTGCAGATCCTACTTGATCTCTGGCTATTAACTTCACTTTCCTGTTGCTATGGTTCCCTTGTGCCTACCCCATGTATTCTTGAATTCTCCTACCGTTTTTGCCCCCACCACCTGCGCTGAGAAGCTGTTCCATGCATACACAACTCTTTCCTTGAAAAATGACTTCCTCACGCTACCCCTGAGTCTACCCTCCTCCAGCCTCATATCATAACCCCTTGTTCTTGAACATCTTGTTTTCTGAAAGGCGCTACCCTCTTGTGCCTAATTTATGCCCTTGAGGTATTTGAAGGTCTCTATCATATCTCCCCTCTCTCTCCTCTCTCTTACAGGGTATACATATTGAGGTCCTCTAGTCTCTCCTTATATGACTTTTGGTGCAGACCCTGCACCATTTTTGTTGCCCTTCTCTGATCTGCTTCTACTCTGTCCATGTCCTTTCAGGGATGTGGCCTCCAGAACTGGACACAATACTCCAGATGGGGTCTCACCAATGATTTGTACAGTGGTATCACCACCTCCTTTTTTTTTTAGTTTGGATTTGTTCCAATTTTTTCTGGAGCTGACAGGCAGGGGGTTTGCATCCGTCCACGGCCTGTTTCCCAGTCACTGGGATCACAGCTGGGACCATCATTCAGCCTGCCAGCTCCATTTTGTTTTCTCCCCTTCCCTTGTTGCAAATATGTGCATGGAGGAGCATGCATGCTGTGGTCCTGCAAGGATCTGACAGTCAGCTGACAATTTTGTTGTCGACTGACATTACAGCGACTCCCTTATGCTGACCACATAGTGGAGTCACTTCCGACTGTGTTTTCTTTGGGGGTTTTCAAGCCCCCCCCCCGTTATTTAATTAATCAACTCTGAGTTAGAGTTGCTTCAGGGCGGGAGTGCAATACCCCCAGAAAGCAGTGCCGGGGTCCTGTGTCGACACTACAGTGACCTGGCGCTGTTGTTGCTATAGTGTCTGGCGTGGTAAAGTTGTCACCATAGTGACATTATACCGTCCCGCAACACCCTCCCTTCATGCCGCCCTTTGCCCTTCGCTGCCCCAGGCTTCCACCTGGTGGCAGTTGTACAGTGGGAGCAACAGCGTCCCTCCCCAGGAGAGGAGAGCTGCCTTGCAGCTGCTCAGTCCAGCTCCCACCCTTCCCTTGCTGACCTAGGTTCATTCCCAAACCCGGGTCGCTGGCATGGCATCAAGTGCCTCAACCCTCAGCACAACCGGGCAGGCCTACCTCCTTTTTTCTTCTGGAGATACCTCTCCTTATGCACCCCAGCATCCCACTGGCTGTCCCCACAGCCTTTTCACAATGCTTGGTCACCTTTAGGTCATCATATATGATTACCCCGAGATCCTTTCCTGTTTGGTGGTCATCAAGACCTCCCCCCCGCCCCCCATCATGTACCTCTCCCTGGGTTTCTGTGCCCCAGATACATGATTTTATACTTCTTTGTATTGAATCTTAGCTGCCACACTCTTCACCACCCCAAAGCGTGTTTGCAATAGTTTGTTTTCACTGTTCATACTATCCCCTGTAATAACCAGGGGGTCCCCATTTTCTGCTTGTTGAAATCTCATTGTCACTGAGAGCTGCATTAGCATATGACAACATGATGTCTCAGCACCCATTTACACCATGTGTCTCTGTGCTGCAAGTACACATAACCTGAAAAAACTCTCTAGAAACAAATACTAAATACAATTTAAAGGAAAAAACAAAAACAAACCTGCATAACATCTAAGACAGTTTGTAAAGGTAACTGAAGGTAAATGTATTATTTCGCACCTTCCTGCAACTTGTTTTGTTGAACTGTAATTAAGCAGACAGGCATACTGTGAAGTCGGAAGGGTGCTGACACATCGTATTCTCATATGGTGCAGCTCTCAGGCACAGTGAGATGTCAACAACCATAAAATGGAGACCTCCAGGATAATTACAGGGACTGGTATGAAGAGTGAAAATCAACTAAGGCAACACATATATACCCAGCTGCTACACAGAAAGGGTTGTCTGTTGACAAGGAAACAAATAACATTTACAAGTTATGAGGGTGTACTACTATTTAAGAAAATAATGGCTGCAACTGTGTTTCAATAGCAGTTTATTAATGTTAAATATGAACTTTGTTTCCTGTTTGTAAAAGTTTAACAGTGCACAGAGTATACTGAATTTAGGTACAGTTATAAGAATCTAATTTGAATACCCAGCAGCAGTATAGAAACATAGAATTTGATGGCAGATAAGGACCGCTTGGCCCACCCAGTCTGCCCATTTCCCTACCTAATGGATAAGCTGCAGATCCTAGTTAACCAGCAGCCTACTTCTTCCTACCCCCACCCCCTAGAATTGCCTTATGACTGTCCCATGCATGCTTGAATTCCACTACTGTTTTTGACTCCACAACCTCCTCCGGAAGGCCGTTCCATGCATCCACAACCCTCTGTGAAAAAATACTTCCTTAAATTACCTCTGAGCCGCCCTCATCTTCAAATTGTGCCCCCTTGTTCTTGCACACCCCTTTTTGAAACATGCTACCCTCTTGGACTTTGTTGATTCCCTTGAGGTTCTTGAAAGTTTCTATCATGTCCCCCCCTCCTTTCCTCGAGGCTATACATATTAAGCTCCTTAAGTCTCTCTTCATATGTCCCGGTGCAGACCCTGCACCATTTTAGTTGCCCTCCTCTGGACAGCTTCCATTCTGTCTGTCTTTGCGGAGATTGGGTCTCCAGAACTGCACGCAGTACTCCAGATGGGGTCTCACCAGCTGTCTGTACAGAGGGATAATAACTTGTTTTCTACTGGTAATGCCTCTCCCTATGCATCCCAGTATCCCCCTAGCCCTCCTTACTGCCCTCTCACATTGCTTGCTCACCTTTAGGTCATCTGATATGACTACCCCAGGGTCCCTTTCCATTTTTGTTGTTAGTATCTCACCCCCCATTGTGTACTCTTCCTCTGGGTTTTTGTTTCCCTGGTGCATTACCTTGCACTTCTTAGCATTGAATCTAAGCTGCCATACATTTGACCATTCCTCTAACCTTGCCAAGTCCCTTCTCATCCTTTCCACCCACCTTGTGCATCAACTCTGTTGCAGATCTTTGTGTCATCTGCAAAGAGACATACTTTTCCTTCCAGTCCCTCTGCAATGTCACTTATAAAGACATTGAAGAGGACTGGTCCTAATACTGAACCCTGCGGTACCCCACTAGTAACCCCCCTTTCTTCAGAGTGGACTCCATTTATTATTACTCTCTGTGTCCTATTCTCCAGCCAATTCTTTACCCAGGCTGTCATCTTGGGACCCACCCCCAGGCTGGCTAACTTGTATATTAATCTTTGTGTAGGACTGTGTCAAATGCCTTGCTAAAGTCTAGGTATGCCATGTTCACAGCCCCTCCCTGATCTACTACTTTGGTAACCCAGTCAAAGAAATCTATCAGATTTGTCTGGCATGACCTTCCCGCTGTGAATCCATGCTGCCTTGGGTCCTGTGCCCCTCTGGCCTCTAGATTCTCGACAGTTCTTTCCTTCAGAAGTGATTCCATCATTTTCCCTACCACTGAGGTTAAACTAACAGGTCTGTAGTTTCCTGCTTCTGCCTTGCTCCCACTTTTGTGAAGGGGAATCACATCTGCCTTCCTCCAGTCCTCGGGTACCACCCCATCCTCCCATGATTTGTTAAAGAGGGTAGTCAGTGGTGTCACTAGTTCTACCCTTAGTTCTTTTAGAATTCTGGGATGAATCCCATCAGGCCCCATTGCTTTGTCCACCTTCAGTTTTAAGAGTTCTTTCAGAACCCTTTCTTCTGTAAATGGACTGGTATCAACTTCTGCATCCAGAGTGTTTCTGCTGTTTGTTTTAGGTACCTCCCCCTCTTCCTTTGTAAATACTGAGCAAAAATATTTGTTTAGTATCTCTGCCTTTTCACAGTCACCCTCTGCCCACCCTCCCTCCTCCTTATTAAGCCTCACTATGCCTCCCTTGGTCTTCCTTCGCTCCCTGATGTACCTATAAAAGGTTTATCCCCTTCTTAACTGAGTTGGCTATCTTTTCCTCGGTTTGGGCCTTTGCTGTTCTGACTGCCTTCCCAGCTTCTTTTGCTTTAACTGATACAGTTCTCTGTCCTGCTCCTTCTGGTGATTCCTTGTACTTCCTGAATGCTTTCTTTTTCTCTTGAACCTTCACTGCCACTTCCTTTGAGAACCATAGTGGTTTCTTACATCGTTTTGTTTTGTTTATTTGCTTCACACAAAGGCTTGTTACCTCTGTGATGGCAGTTTTTAATATTCCCCATTGTTCTTCCACCCCTCCTTCCTGCCCATTTGCTAGTGCATTCCTTAGGCACTCACCCATTTTGGCAAAGTCAGCCCTCCTAAAGTCCAGTACTTTTGCCTTTGTATGGCTTGACTCTATTGCTGTGTTTATTGTGAACGATACTGTTCGATGGTTGCTAGTTCCCAGATGGCTACCCACTTTTACACCTGTGATCCTCTCTTCATCTCCATTTGAGAGAACCAGGTCTAAGATTGCTCCCTCTCGAGTGGGCTCCAATACTAGTTGTCTAAGGCATGCCCCCTGTAGGGTATCTAGAATAACCCCACTCTTCGGAGTGGCTGCTGCAACTGCACTCCAGTTAACATCTGGCATATTCAGATCACCCATCAGCAATATCTCCCCTTTTTCTGCCATTCTAAGTATACTTTCTATCATTTCCTTGTCCATTTCCTCCCCCTGAGAAGGGGGTCTGTATACAACCCCAGTATGGATTGTGGTGCCATTGCCGGTCTCCAAATTTACCCACAGTGCTTCTTCTCCTCCTCCCTGTTTTCCCTTTTGTTCTGTTGCTTTGATTCCTACCCTTGTGTAAAGAGCTACTCCTCCTCCTCTTTTACCCTCCCTGTCCCTCCTGTAGATAGTGTAACCTGGTATGTTTACGTCCCAGTCATGGTTTTGTGTGTACCATGTTTCTGTGACTGCCACGATATCCAGATGTTCCTCCTCCATCAAGGCACTAATTCAGGAAGCTTGTTACACAGACTGCGGGCATTGGTACTCATTGTTCTCCATTTTTTGATGGCTTTACCTTTTGTTGCAGCATCCCCCACTGACCTTTCTACCTCGGTCTTTTTCTCATTTAGTACCCTGTTTTGTAGGGAGAGGCTGGGATTTCCTGCTGCTTATCAGTGCTTCCCCCTTGACTAGTTTAAAAGCTTGCCAATGAAGCATTTAAACCGACTGCTCAAAAGACTTGTTCCCTTCCTGGACAGATGCAGACCATCCTGCCAGTATAGGCTGGTGTCCCTCCAGGTGGAACCCCAGTCCCCAATGAAGCCAAACCCTGTGCTCCACACATTTTTCAACCATTCATTAAACTGCATGGTGCAAAGTACCTCGCCTCACTCATGCCATTGACAGGCAGCACCTCTGAGAAGGATACTGTGTGTGCTACTTGTCTTAGGCCCTCCCCAATTCTACAAAGTCCTTCTGCACTGCTCTAATCTCATGTTGAGCCAAGTCATTTGTCCCTAGGTGGACAATGATGTCCAGCTCAGACTCCGTGTAGCTGTTCTCGTGATCCTGAGTGCGCTTCCTGTCCCTCCAAGCCATGGCACCAGGCAGGCACCTTACTTCAGTTTTCCCTGCTCCCCCCAGTTCTATCCCACTAATAATTGAGTCCCCCACCAGGAGCTGCTTCCTTTCCTTGTGGTGTCCTCTGCCTCTTTCCTGTGGGTCTCCCTTGTGACAGTTGTCCTCAGCCTCATTAGTCTCCTCTGTGGGTGCATCCATAGGGGAGCTATGCTCCCCCAGAATGGTGTATGGATAGTGGAGTGGAACAACTGACTGGGTGTGCCTCTGTTCCACCATCCTCACCCTCCCTGAGCCCACTGTGGTCCAACTGCTGTACTTTGTTCGCAGCCTCTGAGGTAGTGGTGGTGGCTCTGGTGCTCCCTGGATGGGGGAGGTTCCCTTCCTACTGTCCAGTGTGGCCTGGGGGAAGGTTCCCTTACTACTGTCCAGTGTGGCCTGAAGATGGGCAACTTCCTCCCTCAGAGCAGAGAGTTGTCTGCAAATAGGGCAGCATCTCAGCCTCCAGAAAGACTCCCGGAAGACTGCTGCCCCACAGCCATTACATTGCACTACTCCCCACATGTTTATCTACTTTTTTTTGTGTGTGTGTGATTGGTTTGTTATATAGAAATATATATATTATACAATGCGTATGCTTATATTGTCAGTGCAGTGTAGAGAGGATATGACAGTGATCCGCCTTGAACTCTTGAGGAAATGATGTCAGAACCCCAGGTATAAAGGAACTATTTCCAGGGGTGGGTGGGGTGAGGGATGGGAAGGGTTGTGCCTAAACTGTGCCCTCACAAAACAATCAGCTAAGGGCTCTGACCCACACTGCGATGAGTGCCTTCCGTCAAGCAAGATGCCCTACACAACAATTTGACAGAGAAAATACCCTGCTAATCAAACAGAGAAAAATCCAGACATCCAAGTCAGACACAGGTAAACCTCCCCAGCCCCAAAACAAGCCTGGTGGTTTGTGCTCTGAAAGCAGTCAGTCCCAAAATAAGTCAGCTGTGCTTTAAACTCTTCCTGCACTGAAAATCTTAAGAATTGTAACAAACGTAAAGCTAGATCCACCTCCCCCTGTTGCTTGAAAGACTGTTTTTTCCTCATAATTCTAAGTTCCTAGTTTCACCTTTCAGTTAGAAGTAGCCTCCACCTGCAGAATATCTGCTACAAACCAAAGGCAATTGTAAGGTTCACCTCCCTCTGTTGTGAGCACAACTCGCTTTCTTGCAAATCCTATGTTCAGTATTGCAGCTTCCAGCCAGAGTTTCAGTTGAAGAATATTAGCTGTTCTGATTAGTTTGTTATAAAACACTTGCTTATAATACTATTGTTCTCAGGTCTGTTACCAAAACTATTGGCTGATAAGTAGCTATGATGTAAGCACTTCCTGACAAAATCTGGTCTGGCCTTATAAGGCACACACAGATAAACACAAAAAAACAGTTTCCACCCCCTAGGGCACTGTCTGGGTCAAATACACAACCTGTACCTGCACTTATGTCAGGATTTATGACAAATTCTTAGCCCAGGGTTTAAACTCTTTCTGCACTGAAAATCTTAAGAATTGTAACAAACGTAAAGCTAGATCCACCTCCCTCTATTGCTTGAAAGACTGTCTTTTCCTGATAATTCTAAGTTCCTTGTTTCACCTTTCAGTTAGAAGTAGCCTCCACCTGCAGAATATCTGCTACAAACCAAAGGCAATTGTAAGGTTCACCTCCCTCAGTTGTGAGCACAACTCGCTTTCTTGCAAATCCTATGTTCAGTATTGCAGCTTCCAGCCAGAGTTTCAGTTGAAGAATATTAGCTGTAGAGCAGTCAGCACAACCTTTTTCTTATAGTATGACAGTTCACTGCCCTGTCTACGTTCTGAAAAGTATTTGCTTTATGCTGTTTTTACACACACCCATAGCCGGCCTTAAGGATAGGCGAACTAGGCGGCCGCCTAGGGCGCCATTCAGTAGGGGGCGCTGTCACCGACAAACAAAGTTACATTTTTACATTTTTTTTTGCAAGTGACCTGCATGGAATGAAAATTAAAGAGCAGCTGACACCTTCAGGAGAACTTTAACAAAACATAATATTTAGACACAGTTTAGCTTGTTTTTCACAATAGGTTTGCATTTCTTCTCCCCATTATTTATTACTGAGGTCACTTGCAGAAAAATTGGATCTTTGCTGCTGAATACTTTATCTATTCCTGTTGCTTTCTCCCTTCCGGAGGCCATAATGCACTCTTGTGACATCACAATTACTGTCATGGCACCTGATTGTGATTTCACAATAGAGGATTATGACTTGAAGCAGGGAGCCAGCTATAGAGGCAGATGGACTTTAAAGGAACTGTAAGTGATAAAGATCACATATTCATGCAAATTTTCACAGTAATAAATAGCATGGAGGAGAAATCTAGGGGATATAAATGGAATGCAAGTAGAATTGTGCCTAATTATCATGTTTTTTAAAGTTTTCCTTGTGTGAGTAACTCTTTAACATGGCCAGATTTGGTGTCATTTGGGGGGAAGGGGTGAAGACCCTTCCATCAGATTTGTGGCTGAATGCCTGCCTGCCTGACCCACCCATAAAAGAGTCACTACCATTTCTATTAGATCTTTGTTGCTGTCTGTTTTATGTTTAGTGCCAGAGCAGCTGGAGTGCATGAGCTGAGTGGTGTGTACTGGGAATGGCTGGTATTTGGTATAATCAGTTCTGGTGATGCGTGCAGACAGCCATGAGGCAGTAAGGGATTGAGCGGCTGTGTTAGCAAGTGGCGAGGGAGAGCTGAGTTTGGTTTTAAACTTGCAAAAAGAATGAGACAAACTCCAAAGAGGACTGGAAGTCCGTGTGTAGGGCAGGGGGAGCTACTGGAGAGGAGAGTGCAGGGGCTCTGTGCTGCTGAAGGCACCAGAGCTGGCTCACTGTGACACGGGAGGGATGGAAGCCAGCATCAGCCAGGACTTGCTGAGTCCAGATAGAAACATAGAAGTTGATGGCAGATAAGGACCACAAGTCCCATCTAGTCTGCCCATTTCCCTACCTACAGATAGGATCAGGGAGAGGACAAGGTCCGAAGGGTTAGCATGAAGGGCGATGGGATGTATTGGACCATCGTGGAGTTGCAGTCGAGGAGAGGTTTCTCATCACTATTGGTGCATGGCTGTGCAGTGAGTGGCCTGGTTGTTGGAAAAGTCAATAGGGACCCCTCGAGAGCAGGGACTGAATGGTGGGAGTAAAGTAAAAGTACCCACTACCAATCTTAAATAGGACCTGCAGGTCAGTGACTGCAGAGAGAGGGATCAGGAGCCAGCCAGCTGGAGGAGAGTAGAGCAGGCCTAGGCAGCAGGAACAGCCTGGATTTGGCTGTGTGGAGACTGACAGTCAACCGCCCCCGCTTCCCAGAGGAGGATATTTTATCCCAGACTCGGCCAGAGGAAAAAACAACAACTGTCTGTTGTTGGAGTCGGGGGCGCTACAAGTCTACTAGTATATCTGGACCTGGACTGGTGGCAGTCATGTTGTTTCCTGAGGGGCAGTCAGACCAGCAGAGCAGCAGTTTGGCAAGAGGAGGACCATTATGTCTAACAAGGTCAGAGACAGAATGAGTGATGATTCTGAAGTGATGCAGCCAGTCAGCTGAGCTAAAACAAAAAAATTGCAATGTAACCCCCCTACAAATGTGGGTTCCTGAAGTCTTCCTTGAGCTTGCCTAAATGCTCACTGCCAAACTGGTGTTCTGCATTTTAGCAGTTTAAATGTATTGCCAGAGAGCACCTGTATAGCCTCTGTGTACTGTCTCTTTAAGAGCTGCCTGGATTGCAGTCATAATTAATCTAAGAGGGATCTCTGTTAGAAGATGTACTTGTTTGCTGATCATTTGTTAGAGTAGTAATAATATTACAGTTTGTTCTAACCTGCCTTCTTTGCAGTATGGACAGTTCTGTTTGTTTCCATCATCTTGGTCCTGGACTGCAGAATGGGCCAATCAGTACATTTGGGACTCTAAAATGGAGCTTGCCTACAGGGGCTTGGTGGGGCCAAAACTTGTAGGAATTGTAGTTTTGGGCTTTTGGCGCCTAAAGTAACCTGGAGGGGAGCCCTTGTTGTGACTGACAGATCAGCCAACCAAGCCTTTTGGATCTTGTGGAAAGTCCCACACTGCTTGCAGTTTCAGTTAGATCTGAGTTGGGGAGTGAAGAAGTAACTACTCAAGATAGTTCGAGCAGCAATCCATAGTGGATCGAGTGGGAGAACTGTGGAAAGGCCTGAGTTTGGCCTGCATGCCTGCCTGCTGTTCCTGAGAGGGAACTTTTTTTTTTTTTTGACTGAATCCAAATTTGGAGAGCTCATTAAGCCACTGAATTGTGACCAGGCTTTAACCTGAAGAAGACCAAAGATCTGCTGAATGCGATCGGCTTGTCAGAACTTCCTGCTACCTCTGTACTCCCGGATTGTGCAGAGACCCTGTAATTGCAACCGGAGAGCCATTTGCCTGGTACAGTGGAATTTCCTTACATGTGAATGTGCTGTGTGCTTATAGTGGGCCGTGATTTGGGTTCCCCACTGTGTGTCTGAACTGTGTTTTGCTTGCTGGAGGCTTTATTCAGCTTCACGGACTGAATCTGTACCCATTTCCATTTGTCTGGGCTCTGCTACACTGGCCCAGCCAGAATACCTGCTACGCAGAGAAAGTCATCGACGAGAGACCTGCGTGGGGATCAGCCCCCTGCTCAACGCCTTGAACAGGAACGACACCTCAGTGATTCGTGTGGGCCCTGCTTCTCCGGGCACTCCAGCTCAACAGCCTGCAGTCTCAATTTCGTCCTGCCTATGTCCAGTATTGGATATCGTGAGTAAACATCAGGGTAGCTCCCTGCAACAACCACTAAATGTAAAAGCGCTGTCATCTGATTGTCGTTGCCTTTTCTTTCACGAAATGAGCCCCTCTGGCTCCGGATTACAAATAGTGTGTGTTGTGCATGTTGCTTTCTTCCATCACAAGGCCCCAACCAGCTGTAACATTCCTGGCTAGCTCACTGTTTTCCTACCTGGGTACCCAGAGTGTGTGACTGTGTAGGGACTCTGAACTGCATGCATAGCTGTCTGATTAATACCAAACAAAAAGCTGCCGCACACATACATTTTAGTAATTCTCGGAGCCAAATCTTCTGAATTAAATATTTATTCACCAACACCACACCTGACGCGTTTCGGACGCTTGTCCTTTATCAAAGGTAAAAAGAAAATGACCATAAAGACATCAATTTATAGTGAACAATCCCTGACGTCATAATGATGTCATACAAACCCATTAATTCTCTAAATCACAATTAAGGTGCTCTCACCACCATACCAAACATTTAAAAACTTAATAAAAACACAACCTTTAATATTCATTAAACGAATTTATCACAACAATTAATATCATAATAATTTTTATCTACATTCTAGATATGGTTTAATTCTAAATGTGATAATTAATACCAGGTCGTTTGTATGCATTAAGTCTCAGAATCCAATCATTCTCGTTTTTAGTATTTTATTGCGATAATTACCCCCTCTTGGGTCATGAAAAACCTTTTCAATGCCCAGGAATTTAAATTCATGTCTTTCATGTATTCCTGAATTTTCAAAAATATGTAATGCTGTGGTGTAAGTCAAATCTTGTTTTTTAATGGCTCTCATGTGTTCCTGAACTCTAATTTTAAAAGTTCTCTTAGTTTTCCCTACGTAAAATGCACCGCAGTTACATTGTGCCAAATAAATGATACCTTGAGTGTTACAAGTAATCAATTGTCTTATGCTAAAGATTTTATTTTTTCTTCCAACTACACTAAATTCCTTGGCTTTAACTATAAAATTACAAGCACTACAATTTTGCACTGTGTGCATCCCACAGGGTTTCTAACCAATTGTTGGTGTGTCTCACTGTAGGTATAAAATGACTTTTGACTAAAGTGTCTTTCAAAGTTGGTGCATGCCTATAGGTTAAAATTGGGGTTTAGATGTTACTTCCTTCAAACCTGAATCCACTGCTAATACATGCCAATGCTTCTTAACAATTTGTCCAACCTGCCAACTTTGAGCACTATAAGAGTCACGAAATGGAATCTGTCTCGTTTTCTTTTCCATGATTTTTCTTTCAACAATTCCCTTCTATCGACTGCTGCAGCTGCCTGATACCCCTTTTCTATAGCCTTATCTGTGTATCTCCTACTTTTAATTGACTTTTCAAATTCCTTGCTTCAATTTCAAAATCAATATCTCTGCTACAGTTCCTCTTTATTCTCAGAAATTGCCCTTTCGGTATATTTTCTACTATGTGTGTAGGGTGACAACTCGTAGCATATAACAATGTATTACCATCGGTAGCCTTCCTAAATAAATTACTAGTAAGTTGTCCTACCTCACAGAGAATAATTTGTAAATCCAAATAGTTAACGGAATCAAAGCTCATGTTATATGAAAATTTCAAATTTATATTCGTTTCATGCATGAAATTTATCAATTCTAACATTTCTCATCTCCTTCCATATTAAAATATATCATCAATAAAACGTTTCCACAACAGGACATTGTAAAAACAGATTTCTTTGATCATTATATATAACTTCATGTTCCCAATGTCCTACATAAAGGCTTGCCACCGATGGTGCAAGGTAGCCCCATAGCAGTTCCTTTTATCTGTCTATAAATATCACCATTAAAGGTAAAAACATTTTTTGTAGTACATGTTCAAGTAGTTTCAGGGCAAATTCACCTCATCACGTCATACCCAGAGTCATTTAAAATGTGCAAAGCAGTGTCAAAGGCCCCATGTAAAGGCACATTAGTATATAGGGACTCTATATCAAGTGTAACCAACAAACAATCATTTCCCATTGATGTCTCTTCAAGTAACCTCAATACGTCTTTAGTGTCCTTTATATATGATTTTAGCTGTTTGACATAAACATTAAGTATAGAGTCCACATATTTTGAAAGAGGCTCAGTCAAGCTTCCAATTCCACTTACTATTGGGCGACCCGGAGGTTCCTTACTATTTTTATGTACTTTAGGTAGAATATAAAATGTAGGTTGTACTGGGAATTCAACCTTCAAATATTTGCTTAACTGGGATGTTATTACAGATCGTCTCAATGCCTCCATCACTGTTTCATCTATGCATGTTTTATACTCCCAAACTGGATCGTAACTCATTTTCTCATAGAAAACAACATCATTCAATTGTCTCAGTGCTTCTTGCATATATTTCTGGACATCCCACAAAACTATACATCCTCCTTTATCCGCCTGTTTAATAATGAGATTGGGGTCATTTTGTAAAGATTTTAAGGCATCACGTTCTCCTCTAGTTAAATTATTAAATGGCAAATTAACTGGGGTTTCAAACAGTTTTTCAAAATCTTGTTCACATAAGTCTCTGAAGACACTTATCGCTTGCAGAGGGGTGGGTTAAAGTAGAATTGGTCTAAATGGCTTAAGACCAGTCACTCTCTCCACAATAGTTTCACTAGTACTACACTGTTAAAAACGCCTTGATATTCAAATTACGCACATCAGGTGTAAATCAATTATAGTTCGCTCTGGATTCAATGAAATTGTCGGAGAGAAGGACAAACCCTTCTTTAATAAAAGTATTTCAGTTCAGTTATACATGCTCTGAAATGTTAATAACTTGAATATCCCGACTCACCTCCTCATTGTCCTGGCGTTCCAACTGTTGCCATTCCTCTTCCATCCATACCTCCCCTCTGTTCGCGGTACATTACGCTTTCTTTCCTCCTTGTCCGTTTCACTGCCATAATTGATTAATCGGGCTCCGCCGTAATCCTTGTTGTAGTGGCTGTTCGAAAGCCTCTTGGTCCCTGCGGGAAACATTCTCTTCTCCCACAACATTTTCATCTCCTTCAGAAGCACTTTCCTTTACCTTTAACCCACCCCTTGACCTTTGCACAGGGTTTGGCCATATGGTATGAATCCTTTTTTATCTGAGAATAGCGATGTGGAGAATACCCCAAAGGACATGTCTTCGCTAAGAGGGGCATTTAGAGGGCTGGAAAAAATTATGCAACAGCTCAGGAAAATATTTTGGAATGTGACTAATCTGGAGGCGTATCTGCAATTAAAAAGAATACCAAGAGGTTTGAGGTTAATTAAAAACCCGGCTTTTGGCACTGACAATCCAATTTTCATGAAAGAATGGGAAAATATATTGAGTGAAGCTAGTGGCAAACTTATGGAACTTATAGTTAAATTCAGTAAAGAGAGAGGTTTTATTAAAATCTGAATTAAAAGATATCGAGAAGGAAGTTTTAAAATATAAAGATGTTGAAGGATTTGAGAGCTGTAACAAGAAGTTGCAAGAATTTATTGACAAACTGGATCGGGAACTAAAGAGTGCTAAACAGGTCAAATTTATTCGAGATAAAGGGGGACTATGAAAATAACAGAGTTTACTCGTGGAAAAGGGATACGAGAAAAGGCATTTTGAAGAGACCCTCTCGAGTATCATTCAATTACAGTACAGAAGAAAGTGCTTCTGAAGGAGATGAAAATGTTGTGGGAGAAGATAATTTTTCCCGCAGGGACCAAGAGGCTTTCGAACAGCCACTACAACAAGGATTACGGCGGAGCCCACGATTAATCAATTATGGCAACGAAAACGGACAAGGAGGGGAAAGAAGAAACGTAATGTACCGCGAACAGAGGGGGAGGTATGGATGGAAGAGGAATGGCAACAGGTGGAACTCCAGGACAATGAGGAGGTGAGTCGGGATATTCAAAGTTATTAACATTTCAGAGCATGTGCTAACTGAAACTGAAATACTTTTATTAAAGAAGGGTTTGTCCTTCTCTCCGACAATTTCATTGAATCCAGAACGAACTATAATTGATTTACACCTGATGTGCCGTAATTTGAATATCAAGGCGTTTTTTAACAGATGTAGTACTAGTGAAACTAGTGTGGAGAGAGTGACTGGTCTTAAGCCATTTAGACCGAATTCTACCTTTAACCCATCCCTCTGCAACGCGGTAAGTGTCTTCAGAGACTTATGTGAACAAGATTTTGAAAAACTGTTTGAAACCCCAGTTAATTTGCCATTTAATAATTTAACTAGAGGAGAACGAGATGCCTAAAATCTTTTACAAAATGACCCCAATCTCATTATTAAACAGGCGGATAAAGGAGGATGTATAGTTTTGTGGGATGTCGAGAAATATATGCAAGAAGCACTGAGACAATTGAATGATGTTGTTTTCTATGAGAAAATGAGTTACGATCCAGTTTGGGAGTATAAACATGCATAGATGAAACAGTGATGGAGGCATTGAGGCGATCTGTAATAACATCCCAGTTAAGCAAATATTTGAAGGTTGAATTCCGTACAACCTACATTTTATATTCTACCTAAAGTACATAAAAATAGTAAGGAACCTCCGGTCGCCTAATAGTAAGTGGAATTGGAAGCTTGACTGAGCCTCTTTCAAAATATGTGGACTCTATACTTAATGTTTATGTCAAACAGCTAAAATCATATATAAAGGACACTAAAGATGTATTGAGGTTACTTGAAGAGACATCAATGGGAAATGATTGTTTGTTGGTTACACTTGATATAGAGTCCCTATATACTAATGTGCCCCACGATGGGGCCTTGACACTGTTGCACATTTTTAAATGACTCATGGGTATGACGAGTGATGAGGTGGAATTTGCCTGAAACTACTTGAACATGTACTTACAAAAAATGTTTTACCTTTAATGGTGATATTTATAGACAGATAAAAGGAACTGCTATGGGGCTACCTGTGCACCATCGGTGGCAAGCCTTTATGTAGGACATTGGGAACATGAAGTTATATATAATGATCAAAGAAATCCCTTTTTTTTACAATGTCCTGTTGTGGAAACGTTTTATTGATGATATATTTTTAATATGGAAAGGAGATGAGAAAATGTTAACGGAATTGATAAATTTCATGCATGAAACGAATATAAATTTGAAATTTTCATATAACATGAGCTTTGATTCCGTTAACTATTTGGATTTACAAATTATTCTCTGTGAGGTAGGACAACTTACTAGTAATTTATTTAGGAAGGCTACCGATGGTAATACATTGTTATATGCTACGAGTTGTCACCCCACACACATATAGTAGAAAATATACCTAAAGGGCAATTTCGAGAATAAAGAGGAACTGTAGCAGAGATATTGATTTTGAAATTGAAGCAAGGAATTTGAAAAGCTGGTTTAAAAGTAGGAATATACAGATAAGGCTATAGAAAAGGGGTATCAGGCAGCTGCAGCAGTCGATAGAAGTGAATTGTTGAAAGAAAAAATCATGGAAAAAGAAAACGTAGACAGATTCCATTTCGTGACTTCTTATAGTGCTCAAAGTTGGCAGGTTGGACAAATTGTTAAGAAGCATTGGTATGTATTAGCAGTGGATTCAGGTTTGAAGGAAGTAACATCTAAACCCCCAATTTTAACCTATAGGCATGCACCAACTTTGAAAGACACTTTAGTCAAAAGTCATTTTATACCTACAGTGAGACACACCAACAATTGGTTAGGAAACCCTGTGGGATGCACACAGTGCAAACATTGTAGTGCTTGTAATTTTATAGTTAAAGCCAAGGAATTTAGTGTAGTTGGAAGAAAAAATAAAATCTTTAGCATAAGACAGTTGATTACTTGTAACACTCAAGGTATCATTTATTTGGCACAATGTAACTGCGGTGCATTTTACATAGGGAAAACTGAGAGAACTTTTAAAATTAGAGTTCAGGAACACATGAGAGCCATTAAAAAACAAGATTTGACTTACGCCACAGCATTACATATTTTTGAAAATTCAGGAATACATGAAAGACATGAATTTAAATTCCTGGGCATTGAAAAGGTTTTTCATGACCCAAGAGAGGTAATTATCATAATAAAATACTAAAAACGAGAATGATTGGATTCTGAGACTTAATGCATACAAACGACCTGGTATTAATTCACGTTTAGAATTAAAACCATATCTAGAATGTAGATAAAAATTATTATGATATTAATTGTTGTGATAAATTCGTTTTAATGAATATTAAAGGTTGTGTTTTTATTAAGTTTTTAAATGTTTGGTATGGTGGTGAGAGCACCTTAATTGTGATTTAGAGAATTAATGGGTTTGTGTGACATCATTATGACGTCAGGGATTGTTCACTATAAATTGATGTCTTTATGGTCATTTTCTTTTTACCTTTGATAAAGGACAAGCATCCGAAATGCGTCAGGTGTGGTGTTGGTGAATAAATATTTAATTCAGAAGATTTGGCTCCGAGAATTTCTAAGGTGTATGTGTGCGGCAGCTTTTTGTTTGGTACGATTTTAAGGAGCTGCAAGCACCATTATTACCTAGTGCATGACTCGTCTGAGGAACGCTGTCTGATTAATATAGCTTTTAAGCAAATCAACCTGATTACGCCCCTTCCTTGTTTAAGTCCTCTGAATAAATCAGATTTAACTTTGTTTGCATTTAACCTGACTGTGGTTCCAGTTTGTGCCAAAAGTATTGTACTGTTGCTATTTGTTGTGCTTAACCTTGTTTTACAGGGGGTCCCCAGGGTCAAGGTAGAGGAACCCGCCCTGGTGGCAAGTGCAAAGAGTGTGGGTAATTGCCTGGTGAATATGGGTCATTGTGAAAGTAATTATTGTATATTGTTCAGGCCACTGGAAGGGAAAGAGGGGGCTTACAGTGTCCCGGAGGGCTGTGCCCAGGTTAGCTTGACCACTAACAACCCTGACCTCCAGCTGGAGGCACCCGTTTCATTACCCAGGCCCCTTAACCTGCTACTAGCCAAGCAGGCAGGGGTAGTAGCCCTTGGGATAGTACCACCTAGGGGTTACAGCAATTTTCTGACATTTTGTTTCTTGTTCCTGAACTTCCTGGACTGTGGACTCTCAGCCCCAGTTCTGATTTGCCCTGGTTCCCCCATGGTGGAAATGCTGTGCAGTATAAGATGATTATGTAGTACTTCGTTGTGTAAAATAAGAAGTTTTTTTTTCCTGTTGTGGTTGCTGTCATAGAGTTTATTAACTGCCGTAAACTTGGCCTAAAACAAAATGCAAACTCTTGCAGGCAAGTTGCAGTTTCATTTCAGTAAACAGAAATGGGCACTAACTAGCCTGCTGAATCTAGCTGGGATTAAAGAATGTAGTGTTTTGTGACTGAATTGTTAAAGGAAAAATATGTGTTACTGAGGTACGGGTTTTCCACTGTTTGGGTCAGTGACATCTTTCCATAACCATATATATTCATTGTGAAGTAATTCCCTCCTTCCACCCACTTTAGTGTATAAAACGCCCTTGAAAGGTAATGGAACTTTTTGTCTTCAATGTAAGCCTTAAAATGCACCAAAAAGCACCTAATCCCCCAGAGCTTCTGGAGGCTTACCATCCCCCAGACTCCTGGCTTTTTACAAACATTTTTTGCGCACTGTGGCCCGTATATTCCCTAACGTCTTCAGGAGGCACCAACACTAGCCATCTTCCAAAAGGGGCTACGCGCTCACATTAACAAATCAAGTCCCTGCAACTGCCCCAACAACTAAGACAATCACACTTAATATCAGTCCATACCAACTAGACACTGCTTCCCTATAAGGGCAACAACCAACTTTGGTTTGAGCTGGCCCACTACCCGTACAGAACTTCCTGTAGACACAGAAGCACTTATTCACCTCCCCACCTGACTCACTGCTGTATTCCACACTACAATGTATTTGTTGCCCGGCCACAACTTACAGTGTATTCATAACCCCTATTATATGCCCTCAGAAACTATATGGTGTATTCATAACCCTGTATTATTTGTACTACTATCTGTGCATCAGCTGATCGCTCATGTACTGCCCTGAATTGCTATATCTTGTAACAATTACACTACAATGTATTATTGACTGTACCAACTAACACAATGTACCTTATTGCCTCTTTGCACAAATCTGGGATATTGTATACTGTCTTACCAACTCTGTATGATCCGTATGACTCTGTGATACCTGTCTGTATATTCAACCCTTATGTACCAATTCCCGGTCGCCCCTGAAAAGGATCTTGAGCCCAGCAGGCTTACCAGGTTAACAAAATTTAATAAATAAATAAAATAAATAAATAAATATTCAAACTGCGTCAGGCTGTGGCGCAAGCCTAGGCACAGCTCAACTTGGTTGCGCAGGGGTGTGGCCTAGGCAATATTCAACGGAGCTGCGCTATGGCGCAGCAGCTTTAAATATCGCACCCTGGCCACCCCCAGTGTGCATGGCGCAGTGGTACTGTGCCAGCGCAAGTGGCCAGAGTGGAGCATGGAGATGCGCTAGCGCAAGTGCCATTGCGCCATGCACAGCACCTGCGATATTCAAAGCGGACATGTCACAAATGGGGCCATAATTTATGCAAAGGCGCATGGGGCCATTGCATGTGTCTTTAACTTCATTGCACCCATTAGCATGCAAGTGCGCCCGATCCCAGGCGACTTAGCCTGGCGCCTGCCAGGCAGCAGCCGTCGGGGACCGATGCCCCCTGCAGCCCGATCACGGGCATTTGTCTAAACAAAAATCTCCCTCTAATATCCCTGGTGGTCCAGTGGACCACTATGTGCCCGATCGCGGGCATTTGTCTAACAGAAAATCCCCCTCTAATATCCCTGGTGGTCCAGTGGACCGTTGTGTGACCGATCGCGGGCATCGCTATAACCACCCCCCCATCCAAAATTCCTGGTGGTCCAGTGGACCGATCGCTGCCCGATCGCGGGCACCTGTAAAACATACAAAGCGACCTATTACCCTGGTGGTCTAGTGTGCCCCCTCCCCACCACCACTGGGCCCCACCGCCCCTCCCCGGTCAGCCCGGTAGGCGGCAGCACCACCCGCCTGCGCCCGCGCCCGCCGACAGACAGCTCGGTAGGGCTGCCGCCCATTGACAGCGTGAGCCAATGGGCATGCAGCCCATAACGGACTACACATGCCAGATATGTGAATGACACATTCACATATCTGGAATGTGTAGTGATATAAGCCTGCAGCCATTGGCTCACGTTATGCACCAATGGGCATGCAGCCCTACCGAGCTGTCAGTGGGCAGACGTGGGTGGCAGGTGGTGGTGTTGCCACCCGCCGCTGACGGGGGAAGCGGGCGGTGGGGCCCAGTGGGCGGTGGGGAGGGGTGTACACTAGACCACCAGGTATTAGGTCGCTTTTTATGGTTTACAGATGCCCGCAATCGGGCAGCGATCCGTCCACTGGACCACCAGGGATTTTGGACGGGGGGGTTATTATAGCGATGCCCGCGATCGGGCACATAGCGGTCCACTGGACCACCAGGGATATTAGAGGGGGATTTTCTGTTAGACAAATGCCCGCGATCGGGCATATAGCGGTCCACTGGACCACCAGGGATATTAGAGGGGGATTTTCTGTTAGACAAATGCCCGCAATCGGGCACATAACGGTCCACTGGACCACCAGGGATATAGGACGGTGGGTGTTTTATTTAACCAGATGCCCGCAGTGGGGCATGGGAGGGCACCGCCGGCAGGAACTCGGGTGACCACCCACAGGTGGCAGCTGCCATGTTGCACCCTGCAATGCGGCAGCTCACCTGTGGGTGGCCATTTGTTCCTTTTTTTTTGGCTTAACTTTGTGCAGGCGCAAGTAGGGGTTACGCATGCATGGCTTCACACATCCCGGGCTGAATATCTGGCTGTGCAGGTTATGCATGGGCACCCCTTGTTCCTACATTACTGATGCACTCCGCGATCGGGATTTGTAGCGGCGATTTTCCTTTTTGAATATTGCGCATGATTAGTGGGAGTTGTGCATGGCGAACACTGTTGAGCCAAGCGCAATCCTTTTGAATAGCTGGGCCTGTGTGTGCAATATACCTTTACCACTCACTAAAAGAACCAGGTAACAGGCCTGTTGAGAGGGATGCCATTTGCAAGTTAGCCGAGGAGCGCCACATACCCTAAGTCCGGCCCTGCACGCACCATGACTGAAAAGCTGTCCTTCACTACTTTTGACATTCTTCCTAACTGTATGGAACTTTGTAGAGTGCTAATGCAAGTGGCATGGAACTGTGTTTTAAGGGGTTACTAGTAACTGCCTATGAGTAGTGGAAATGTTTAAACAGAACTAAGGTCCATCTAGTGACCCGTGTATATATGCTGTATAACATGGCCCTCTGCTGGCAACTGTTGTAGCACTTGCCTTAATTACTATGTCTGCCTATTGCTTTGTATTACCATTTGTTTTTTAAATCCTGCCGCACAATTTTTGTGATGTCAAGTTTTGTCTATGACCAAATGTAATTGTTAATTTGTATACCTTACTATACCATTGTATGTACTGTACTGTGTTGATGCTCTTAATCTAAAACTGTATTACTCTGATGTAACACTGTTTTTAACTTTGTAACCTCCCGGGTCGTGTCTGAAAATAGTAACAGCTTGTGTTTAGCACACCCACCCAGTTATCAAAAACTAAATAAATAAAATAGTTTGTCTCACAGCTATTCTAACATTCATCCTCTGATATTATCAGTCTTTGCCACAAATGTAGTGTACCAGCTGCTATGCTGTAGCCCAGCTTTGAAAATCTGTGCTACATGCTTTTACAGCCCCTTCTAACAAGTAACAGATTAACCACCCTCTGTGAGAAGGATTTTCTGGTGCTACCCCTTGCCATGTCAGCATTACAAAGGCGAGAAGGTGTGCTTGGTTCTTTAATTTCTGAAAGGCTATGAAAAGATCTTTCAAATGACATGTAGGGCATACCAGTAGGTGTCAGCAGTCCAGAACCATTTCGTGGAATCTTAAAGGAGAAGTCCACCCAGAATGTGCAAAAACATATGTTATGTAGAGTGTTTTGATAGGTATGTTAAGTCCTAGTGTGTCCTTCCATCTGTCTGCTATTAGGAGTTTTTCCTAAATTAGCCTGCTAGCTGTATGGTAGTTTTACGACCCCTTGGGATCTCCATCACAAATAGGTTTATTGGCTTTCTTTCTCCTTCGATGCACCCTGGTTCATGTGACAGCGATGTAGCTATATCCCTAGATTTAAGAGGGTCTGTCACATCTCAGCCACAAAGATAATACTTCTTTCAGAGAAGAAGTCACACTGCTACATTTTGGGTGAGTGTAATCATTATTATTTTTTGATATTAGTACCTTGTCCTGCTATGTTACAATCTGTAACGTGATGTTCAATTTTTGCTACTTAGTACTGGTGTAAAAACTGAAAGTGCCTGAGAGGAATAGAGCAAACAGTGACATGATTCTCACACACACACACACACACACACACACACACACACACACACACAGCATAGCAGGACAAGGTACTGATATCAAAAAATAATAATGGTTACACTCACCCAAAATCTAGCAGTTTGTCTTCTCTGGAAGAAGTATTTTCTCTGTGGCTGAGCTGTGACAGACCCAGTAACAAGACACTGGCTTACTGCAGGGGCAATTAGACATCACACCAAAGGGCAGTCTGGGAAGACTAGAGGCCATAAAAGAAACCAGAATGGCAACCTCCAAGGGCAATAAAACAGTTAGGGAAAGTTAGTAGAAAAAACATCTCTCACAGCCAGAGGAAAAGAAAATGCTGGGAACTGGTTAGAACACAGAAAAAAAGACTACTACTTATCTTTTTCTGATTTTAACATGGAGTTTTCCTCTAAGAGAGAAAGTAATATCATGGTGAGTGGGTGGGAGGAGGAACTGGCCCTAACAAAATGCAGCATCACCCTCAGTGACATCACTTTCTGTTTCAAGATTCCATGACGAGGCTGTAGCCTTGATTTGATTGGCAGATTTAGATATTTATATCTTAGGATTGCTGGTACCTACAGTTATGCCCAGTGTCTTATTTGACAGATCTTTTAATGGGCTGTCAGAATTTGAGGGCCCCAGCACACTTATCTTCCCTTTTAAAGGGACACCGTCAGCTTTTGCCTCCATTTTAAAACACTACCTGCACATATTTGACACAGTGCCTCATCATATAAACAGTGCTTAAAATGTGCCTTCAATGATGGTTTTTCAATATTTTAAATACTTGTGTGTCCTGGCTTTATCGTGGGCAGACCGCGGCTCTGGTGTATGTATTGCTAACATGGCTCCAAAGCCCCGTAATCTCGTGCATGGATGAGGTTGGGGTTTATCTGAATAGTGCCAACAAGAACAATTTTCTAGTAGCTGACATTCTTCTGAGCACAGCAAACTAACTGCGCTGAAAAGATTAGGACTCTGACATATGCAGTTCTCTATTTGAATTCTAAAACCATGATTCTTGGCACGCCTCTTGATGAAGGCTTCTGATAGTTGAAGCGCCAGGAAGAGTAGCAATGCAAGGCAAGGCATATTTTATTTATATAGCGCTCAAGCCAACAAGGCTCTGAGTGTTTTACAAACATGAACATAAAACAATAGGTTGTAAATAGATTAACAAGATAAACTACAATAAAGTCCCATTGAAAGCTTGTTCAAATAAAAAGATCTTAAAAGAGGCTTTAAAGGCCCCACTGAGCTGACTGCATGAATGCAGTAAGGGATCAAAGTCCAGATGATAGGGGCCACCACCCCAAAGGGTCTATTGCTTGACAACCAGAGCCTTGAGGTTGGGACCACCAGCAGTCCAGCTTCGGTGGAACGGAGAGGGCAGAGTTGTTGATAAGAAATCAGAAGCACTTTTAAGTAGTCTGGTCCCAATCCACGTAGGGCCTTGTATGTTAACAACCCGATCTTGAAGGTGATCCGCGAACACACAGGCAGCCAGTGTAGAACACACAAAACCGGAGTAATGTGATCCCTCCAGGTCCAGCTGCACCAGTCTGTTGTTTTGTGAGCTTTTGCACTGCTTGATTTCACATCGTGAATACATTTTTGCATTTTCTTAGCTCACTCTGGTCTGGACTGTCTGTGCTTTCCATTGAGTACAATGTTTTTTTGTTTTTTTTTTTGGCTTTCTGTTTTATTGTGCATGATTAAGTCCTGCAGCCTCTCCTTGTATGTCACATTGCCAAGGCCATGCATCTTCTCAGTTGCCCTTTGCTGTCTTGCCTCTACCTTGTTGCAGTCTTTCCTGAAATGTGGGCTTTAGTACTTTGCACAGTATTCCAGGTGCGGCCATACCAGTGACCTGTAGAGGGAGGATCGCCCTTTACTGCATACCCCCCCCAATGCATCCCACTGGACTTATCTACTGCTTTAGTGGTGTGCTTAGATGATTTCAGGTAATCTGTGATGATGCCCAATTCTCTTTCTTCCCTTGTGATTGCCAGCAACTCCCCTCCCAACCTATAGGTGGTTTCAGGATTTCTCTTCCCTATGTGCATGATCTTGCACTTCTTTGCATTAAACCCCATTTGCCACTCTTCTGACCATTTTGCCAGTTTATCCAGATCTAGGGGGATGTTGGGGTGTATTAGTAGGGGTATCGCAAGTTGTAACAGGGAGGTAATAATCCCTCTTTACAAGACACTGGTTAGGACTCATCTGGAGTACTGTGTGCAGTACTGGAGACCACACCTTCAGAAGGACATTAACCAAATTGAGGCAGTCCAGAGAAGGGCAACCAAAATGGTGCAGGGACTGTATCAGAAAGCATATGAGGACAGATTAATGGAGCTCAATATGTATACCCTAGAGCAAAGGAGGGAGAGAGGTGATATAATCGAAACATTCAAACACCTTAAGGGCATTAACAAGGTGAAATAGTCTAACATGTTTCAATATAAGAAAAATAGCAGGACAAGAAGACACAACATGAGATTAGAGGCAGGTCGATTAAGGGGTAATGTGAGGAAGTTCTTTTTCACAGAAAGGGTGGCGGTTGCATGGAACAGCCTACCTCAGGAAGTGGTGGATATGAATACAGTGCAGGGTTTCAAACAGACATGGGATAGGCATAAGGGAGCAATACAGATGAGTATAAATAGATAGGCCATTGACAGAGCAAAGGCCTATGGCACATTCATAAGGTAAAAAGGCACAGACTGGATGGGCCTTGAGGTCCTTATCTACCATCAACTTTTATGTTTCTATATCTTCTCATTCTGCCCACCCCATCTGGATCGTCTACTTTGCTGCAGATCTTGGTGTCATCTGCAAACAGACAAACCTTATCTTCCAGTCCATCTGCAATGTCACTGACAAAGATATTGAAGAGGACAGGCCCCAGAACTGATCCTTGAGGTACCCCACTTGTACCCCACTTGTGACTTACATCTCTTTTGACTGTATACTGTTTACCACCACTCTGTTTTCTGCCTGCCAACCAGTTTGCACCCAGTTGACCAACTTCTGACCCACCCCGAGCCTACCCAGCTTATTAATCTTCTGTGTGGAACAGTATCGAAAGCTTTGCTGAAGTCAAAGTAGGCGACATCAGCTGCTCCCCCTTGGTCCACTACTCTGGTTACCCAGTCAAAGAAATCTATGAGATTAGTCTGACGGGACCTTCCTGTTGTAAACCCATGCTATCTTGGATCCTGTGCTCCTATGGATTCCAGGTGTTGCACTGTCCTTTCCTTAAGGAGTGCCTCCATAATCTTGCCCACTACTGAGGTAAGACTGACTGGTCTGTAGTTCCCTGCCTCCTCCCTGCTACCACTCTTGTGGAGTGGGATCAAATGAGCCCTTCTCCAGTCTTCTGGGACCTCTCCTGTGCTCAGAGACTCACTAAATAGTTCTGCTAATGGCTCTGCTAGTTCCACTCTTAGCTCCTTTAGTACCCTGGGATGTATACCATCAGATCCTATTGCCTTATCCACCCTGAGCCTAGTGAGCTCTTGTAGGACCCTTTCTTTTGTGAAGGGACTAGTGCACACCTCCCTCCCCCCTATGTCCACGGTGCTTAGCTGTGGGACCTGCCCTACTTTGTCCTTAGTAAATACTGAGCAGAAGTATCTATTTAGGATAGATGCTTTTCCTTGGTCCTCCTTCTCACACTCCCCCCTATCTCTTTTGATCTTAGCAATACCCCCTCTGGACATTCTCCTTTCACTAATGTATCTCTAGAAAGTCTTGTCACCTTCTTTTACTGTTCATGCTAGTGCTTCCTCGGTTTGGGCCTTTGCCTGTTTTACTGCCTTCCCTGCTTCCCTTAGGGAAGTTTGGTATGCCTCCCTATCTTCGTCTCGCTGTGTCCCTTATATTTCCTGAAGGCCAGCCTTTTGACTCTGACTTTTTCTGAAGCTGTTTTTGAGAATCAGAGTGGTTTCCTTCTTCTTTTGCTCTTGCTTTTCTCTCTAACACAGTGGGATGTTGCTTCAGGTATTGCATCCTTAATGCTTGCCAACTTTGCATGTACCCCCTCACCTGTATTTCTTCTTGCCAGAGCGAGCTTAACTCTGTTGGCCATCTTATCAAAGTTAACTCCTCTGAAGTCCCATATTTTTGTCTTGGAATGGGATGATTTAGTTCTAGTGGCCACATTGAACCATACCAGGTGATGGGCACTGGCTCCCAGGTGACCTTCTACCTGGAGATCTGTGATCCTTTCCCCATTATACTAGATCTAGGAAAGCCCTGTCTCTTATGGGTTGTTCTACCAGTTTGAGGCCCTCCCCTTGCAGGGAATCCACTATGTGTCTAGTTCTGGCAGATGTTCCTGCTGGTATTGACCAATCTGTATCCGGCATGTTGAAGTCTCCCATTATCAGAACCTCCCCTTTAACTGTCATGTTTTGTAGATCTGCTAACAGTAATGTGTCTGTGTCCTCTCCCTGATCTGGACGCCTGTAGACAACCCCAGTTTGTATGGCTGTTCCATTTCCAGGGTGACCTACAGTTCTTCTGGCTCCTTATGTGTATTCTGAATTTCTGTAGGTTTGATATTCTCATTAACATAAAGGGCCACTCCACCCCCTCCTCCCCTTTTCGCACCTTGGTTTCTTCTGGACAGTACATAGCCGGGTACTGAAGTCTCCCAAGTGTGGTTACTGGTGAACCATGTCTTGCTAATGGCTACTATGTCCAGTTTAGTGTCTGTCATTGTTGCCTGTAGGTCTGGGATCTTGTCTTCCAGACTGCGAGCATTTGTGTACATGATTTTCCATTGGCCAGATTTCGGTGTGTTAGTTGTTGGGCGAGGTCCGGCATTTCCCCTGTGTGTCGTATGGGGAGCCAGACCTTTTTCCTTACCTGGTGGTGCAAATGAACTACAAACATGCTGAACTCCTGTTTGATCACTAGCTGAGGGGGGAGGGGTGTTCTTCAATCAATCAAATCTTTATTTATCCAGGCGAACATCGTTGAGCAAAGCTCATTTGCAAGATGGACCTGGTAAGGTCAAGGTTCAATTTACATGAAATATAACATTCAGAGTATACACAACTTTGAGAAGACAGAAAATGAAAGCAATACATCAGATCCATGACACGGTACATTGATATGCTAGTAAACAAGGATATAATACATATATACAAGATTCATGAAGTAGCCAGCTTGCTAAGTAGGTAATGGGAGACACTTTAAGACTAGCACTTTTTGATGAAGGGTTAAAAGTGTCAGAGATTTACTTAGATAATTTTTAAACTCAGGTGATAAGATGTATGGACAGCGGGAAGATATATCTACAAGGAGTGGTTTGTAGTTGGCAGTACCGGCGGGAGCAGTGACAAGGGGGATGGGTAGGATGTATACCTGAAGTATTGGCCAGGGGTAGGGAAAAGGGTGGGGGAGGGAATGGGAAGAGCTAGTGCAATAAAGGGATCAAAAGTGGGTCTGGGTGGAAGAGGAGAGGGCCAGACTGGAGAAGTAAAGAGCTGAGAGTGTAAAGGAGACTAAGTACATTAATGAATAAAAAGAATGGATTGTGGTAATGATTTATGAACTGTGAGGTAACTGCACATAGGATGCGGGTGAGCTACCATAAATGTCAGCCAGCTGAGGAGATAGATGGAAGGTTAATCTAATGTTGGCGGAAACAGTTACATTTTTCTTTGAATATCCTGTTGAATAGATATTTGAAGGCTGTAATAGATGTAAGCTTGTTCACTTTCAATGTCTTCTGCATTGTGTTCCATAAAGTGGATAACACATAGCTAACTGCATATCTGCCATGTCGGGAGTGGAATTTAGGCACTTTGAGGGTAATGAGGCTCAGACTTCGTAATGCATAATTACTTGATGTGGCTTGTAAAAAACAGTCTGAGATATATTTTGGAAGCTGCTGTGATATTGCTCTGTAAGTCCAAAGTATTGCATTCCTATCTCTTCTAAATTGAAGCGAAGTCCATCCCACTGCAGAATATAGCAAGCAGTGGTGAGTGCTGTATGGTAGGTCTGTGATAAATCTCAAAGCTCTGTGGTATAGTGTATCTAGTTTGTTCAAACATACAGTAGGGCAGCGACTATATAAGAAGTCAGGTAGTCTAGTACTGAGAGGAATGTGGCCTGGACCATCTTCTTTTTTGAATCACTTGTAAGGAAGTGCTTTATTCTATAGTAAAGTCCAAGTCTTTGTCTGAGCTTTTTTAGCAGTTCTTCCAGATGTTCTAGGAAGTCTAATCTACTGTCTAGCCATACCCCCAGATATTTGAATTTTGTGACATAATCTAGGTTTTCACCAAGGGCAGTGGATAATTTAGGGAGATCGATTGGGATAGAGTATCCTGCCTGCACCTGTGGGGAGAAAAACATTGCCTTAATTTTTTGCATTCAATAGTAGTTTTTTCCAGCAGCTGGTGTTGCAGCAGGTCGAATTCTGCTTGTAGTTCTTTGCAGGCTGTTACAGGAGAAGGGTGACTGACATACAGTACTGTATCATCAGCAAACAGGTGTACAGTGGCTTTGGTAAGATTTATGTCAATGTTATTGATATATATAGCAAATAGGATAGGGCCAAGGATAGATCCTTGTGGTACTCCTGTTTGTAGTGGTCTGAGTGGGGATATATCTTCTTCGGCCTTTACCTGCTGGGTTCTTCCTGAAAGATAATTGTTAAACCATCTAATGGATTTGGTGTCAAGTCCAAATGACCTCAGTGATGAGAGGAGCAGGTCGTGGTCAACCGTATCAAAGGCCTTACTTAGGTCTAAGAAGACAGCACATACACAATTTTTTTTATCCAATTCAAGTTGCCAGTCATTGGTGACTTTTGCAAGAGCTGTAATGGTACTGTGTTTTGCTCTGAAACCAGATTGTGCTGGGTTTAGTAGATTGTTAGCTTCTAGATATTCTCTTAGTTGGGTGCTCACGATTTTTTCAAGTAATTTGGACAGCACAGGAGAGTGGGATGGTCTGTAGTTATTGAGGTCTGTGGGATCCCGGCTTTCAGTAGTGGAATAACTTGAGCGGTTTCCAGATTGATGGGATATCTCCTGACTGTAGTGAAAGGTTGAACAGATGTGTTACTGGTACTGCTAATACATGTATGGCAATTTTTAAGAAGTAGGGTCAAGGAGTCAGAACCTGCACTTTTTGTATCCAACTGTGAGATTAGCTCTTCGACTTTTGCTTCAGCGTGGTTGATGTGAAGGAGAAAGTGGAGTCAGTCACTCTAGCGCCAGTGTTCTTAACTCCTAGTTGTAATCTCAATTGGTTGGCTGGAGAGAGTCGAAATGCTAGCCCAGCAGTTGTAAAGTGATTATTGAAGGCTTCCAAGAGTTCTATTCTGTCAATGATGGTTCTGTTTCCACTATGTAATTTTGCTGGGAGTGAGTTACTTGGGACATGGCCAGTTATATCTTTTATCGTGTTCCAAAACTTGGCAGGGTTGTGGTATGAGGAGTCTAGTTCAGCCATGTAGTGTGCAGCTTTTGTGTCTCGCACTTTCTTGGTGCAGAGATTCCTGGCTTTTTTGAACTGCTCCCAGTCAGTGGCTAACTTAGTTTTTTGAGCCTTTTTCCAAAGCTTGTCCCTTTCGAGGAGGGTGGATTTAAGGTCTGAATTGAACCAGCGACAGGTTTTATTTTTGATACGTAGTTTAGAAACTGGTGCATGGGTGTTTAGAGCACCTGTGATAATGTCATTTAGAACACCATATGCAATCTCCGTTGTGTTCGCTAGATAGAACTCTTGCCATCTTGTGGAGTGTTTAATATCATCCAGGTGTGCATTGATGTTGAATTTCTTTTTCGATCTCCTCATCATGAATTTTGTAGGGGATGAAGGCTTACATGCTGACCTAATTGCCGCAATAGTACAATGATCACTGATGTCATTGAACAGTACTCCAGTGTGTGAGAAGAGGTGAGGTTTACTCACTAATAATACGTCCAATAGTGTGCTGTTTTTTGGGTTCTTTTTGTTTACTCTAGTAGGTTCATTTATGAGCTGTGTAAGGCCATGCATGTCACAGAATGATATTAATGGTGTAGCTGCCTTAGAAAGCCAGTTTAGGTTTAAGTCGCCTAAAATTATGGTTTCTTCATTCCCTGTTTGATCAAGTCACCCAAGTGGGATAGTATCTTAAGGCCAGCTGAGGGAGGTCTGTAACAGCCAATCAGCTGCAGCGAGGTATTGTTGGAGAGAGCTATTTTGAGGGATAAGCACTCAAATTCTTTTGCCATAGAAGAAGAGTCAAGACAAATTGCAGATAGGTTGGCCTTTACATAGATTACTAGCCCCCCCTCTCTTGTATGTCTATCAGCTCTGAACGTTTGATAGTCAAGTAAGTTTATGTCTCTGTTGGCTGTGTCAGGCCTAAGCCATGTCTCAGACACTACCAAAATGTCAGGTAGTGTATGGTTAACCCAAGCTTGGAGCATTGTGATTTTCTTTAGTAGACTACATACATTAATATGTAGAAGGCTTAGCCCTTTAATCTTTGGTAGTTCTGATGGTGCAGAGATAGTCCCTGGTGGACCAGGGTTAAGTTCCACATTCCCTGAGCATATTAGTAATAGCAGCAGTAATTTCATAATTGCCGCCAGAGATAGAGTATAGGTTCTTATAGATGCCTTTTTTATTTTTTTATTTTTATTCTGTTGAAATCTTATGTGCCATCCAGGTTTGGTTCTTCGGCCTCTTGTGAGAGAGAAGATTATTACTTTAGCAGAAATAAGCATGGAATTTTTCTGTATGCAGTTGGAGACAGGCACCAATCAAGTGCACGGCCGACTGTGTCCCTCCATAGTAAATGTTAAGTGTGTAACGTCGTGTCAGTGGGAGGTCATAGGTACATATCCAGTCTCTTGGGACTGTTGTGGAGTTGCAGCAGGATGAGAACGGCATCATATCACTTTGCGTGGCATCCTGTGGATGTCTGCATCTTTTACTGAGTTCAGGTACTAGAAGTAATACAAGGAGGCTCCAAAGAAAGTTCCCCATTATGAAGGTGACCAGAGGTTTTATAGGAATATCTTGTGAGTTGCTCGCAATAATTGCCTATTCCGTTGGCGGTGATGCTAGGTGGTTACACAGTCTAGGTGTGTCAGCAATATAGACAGCGTGGGGAGTAATATGGGAATCCACTGTCTGGTATCAACAAAGGATATTTGGCAGGCTATAGGTCGGAGAAACGCAGCGGGCATGGTTTTATAACGCTGGCGGAAAGTGTCTACTTAAGAAAGGGTAGAAGAGGGGAAGGCGGGTGGGCATAAAGTTGCGGCTTTGCGTCACCTTTCCTGGAGGTCTCTCTGGCTCTGTGGAGCTAGGCGCCGGCTGGAGGTGCCGCCCTTCTTGGGCAGAGACTGGCCTCGGCGCTCAGTAAGGGGGGTTCTTCCCATTTGATGTATCGGGTGTTGCACCCCTCTCCCCAGTACAGTCCATCGAATTTAAAGAACTTTTGCTCCCAAAACTGTTGCCAGTTACCTACATATTTGTGTCCTTTTTCCTGGCACCATCCCTTGAGCCACATGTTTGGCTCCCATATCTGCCCCCCTCTCCCAGACCAGCAGGATCTTAGAGAAGGAGATGCCAGACAAAATGGATGACAGTTTGTCACCCAGCCTGGTCAGGTGTTCCTTGGTCTCCACAGCTGACCAGCTGGCGAGATCATTAGTCCCTATGTGTAGCAGGATGTCAATGTTTTCTTCTGCTTCCCGCACAGTTTTAGCAATGCAGCCAGTGTCTCTCCATGCTGATGTACCTGGGAGACATCTGACCATTACCCCTGACTGGAGGTAGGTATCAACTCCCCGAATCATGGAGCCTCCCATGATCAGAAGTGTTTTGGATTTAACATACTAACATACTAAAATGCCAGCAGAATAGGCCTAACGGTCTTTCGCATCTGCTCGTTTGGTCAGCCCCCATCCTGGGAGCTCACCTAGCTGCCCCCCTCGCCTTCTCCCTTCCCAGTTCCGGATATTCTCGCTGCATTGTATTTTGCTTCCAGAACCCTTCCCCATACCTGTCCCGCCCCCTCTTGAACCCCTCTACTGTCTCTGCCTCCACCAGCCCCCTAGGCAGTGTATTCCATGGCTCCACCACCCTCTCAGTGAAGTAGCACCTCCTCCTTTCTCCCCTGAATCTTCCCCCCCTCCAGCTTCCACCCATGCCCTCTAGTGGCCTCTTCCTCCTTCCTTCAAAGCACCGTGACTGTTCCTCCCCTATTTACCCCCTTCATGTACCTGAAGACCTCTATCATGTCCCCCCGGTCCCTTCTGTCTTCCAATGTGTACATATTTAGCTCTTCGAGCCTCTCCTCATAGGTCCTGTCCCCCAAGGCCCAAATCATTTTGGTTGCCCTCCTCTGGAACCTCTCCAGGAGTTTAATGTCCCTCTTTAAAAGTGTGGCCTCCAAAACTGCACGCAGTACTCAAGGTGCGGCCTCACCAAGCAGTTGTACAGAGGGAGTATCACTTCCCTCCACTGGAGGTGATCCCCCTAGCGATGCATCCCAGCATCCTGTTGGTCTTGGCTGCTACCCTCCTACAAGTCTCCGAGTTGTTCATCTTGACATCCACCACCACCCCCAGGTCCCTCTCAGCCATCGAGACTTGTAGCATCCCCCCCCACAGGGTGTACACTTGCATAGATACATAGACAGTGTCGGCAGATAGGGGCCTATGGCCCACCAGTCTGCCCATTTGAGCTTGTAAGTTCAGTTCATGTTTTCCTAGAAGTCTGTGCCTCACCCTACCTCCAGAATTCCTTTATGTCTATCCCATGCATTCTTAAATCCCATGATTGTTTCAGCCCCCACCACTTCCTCTGGCAGGGTGTTTCACTTGTCCACCATCCGCTCTGTGAAGAAATTCTTCCTCACGTTTCCTCTGAATCGTCCTCCCTCCAACTTCATCCCATGCCCTCTAGTCCTGGAACATCTTTTTCACTTAAAAATAGTGTATTCCTGCACCCTGTTTCTCCCTGTAAGATACTTGTATGTCTCTATCATATCCCCTCTCTCCCTCCTCTCCTCCAGGGAGTACATGTTCAGTTCCTTCAACCTGTCTTCATAGGACTTGTGATGCAATCCATGCACCATCTTTGTTGCCCTCCTCTGAACCTTCTCTACCCTGTCTATGTTCTTACGTAGGTATGGTCTCCAGAACTGTACACTGTACTCCAGGTGGGGCCTCGCTAGTGTCTTGTATAGTGGAATTATGACCTCCCTTTTCCTGCTGGTGATGCCCCTGCCTATACATCCCAGCATCCTATTTGCTTTACCTGCTGCCTTGTAACACTGTTTCCCTACCTTGAGGTCATCAGAAATGATAACCCCAAGATCCCTTTCCTACTTGGTGCATGCTGTATCCTCACCCCCAACTGATATATTGTGCCAGGGTTTTTGTGCCCCATATGCATCATCTTGCACTTCTTTGCATTGAATTTCAACTGCCAAACCCCTGACCATTCTTCAAGTTTCTGCAGGTCCCTTCTCATTCTGTCTACACCCTCTGGTGTGTCTACTCTGCTACAGAGCTTTGTGTCATCAGCGAACAGTGAAATTCTGCCTGCTAGGTCCTGCGCAATGTCACTGATGAAGATGTTGAATAGGACTGGTCCCAGCACTGATCCCTGTGGTACCCCACTGGTCACTCTTCCCTCTGTGGAGTGACAGCCATTTACCACCACCCTCTGTGTCCTGCCACCCAGCCAGTTACCTACCCACTACACTACTGTCCTGCCCACACCCATATTCCCCAGTTTGTGTAATAGTCTTCTTTGTGTCACAGTGAGGCCTTGCAGAAGTCCAGATAGGCCATGTCCACTGCCCTCCCCTGATCCACCTCCCTAGTCACCCAGTCAAAAAATTCAACAAGGTTGGTCTGACATGACCTCCCCCTGGTGAAACCATGCTGCCTTGGGTCCTGTAGTCCATTGACAACCAGATGTTCCACCAATCTCTCCTTCAGTAGTGCTTCCATGATCTTCCCCACTACCGAGGTGAGGCTGACTGGTCCCTGCTTCCTCTTTGTTCCCACTTTTGTGTAAGGGGACTACATCTGCTGTCCTCCAGTCTTTGGGTACCTCCCCTGTTTCCAGTGATCGGCTAAACAGGATAGCCAGAGTTCAGCCACCACCTCTCTTAGTTCTTTAAGGACCCTGGGTGCACCATCTGGCCCCATTGCTTTATCAACTCTTATTACTTCCAGTTCCTTCAGGACCCTTTCGTGTAAAGGGACTTGTGTCCATTTCTGCACCATTCTTACTCCTTGTACTCCCTTCAGACCCATTACCCTCCTCTTCCTCAGTAAAGACTGAGCAGAAATACCTGTTCAATATGTCAGCTTTACTGTTGTCATCCTCCACGCGGCCCCCATCCTCCCCCTTCAGTCTCACTGTCCCTCCCTTTGTCTTTCTTTTTTCACTTATGTTCCTGTAAAAGGCTTTGTGCCCTCTACCCACTGATTTTGCAATGTGTTCTTCTGTCCGAGCTTTGGCTTCCCTTACTGACCTCCCTGCCTCCCTTTGCTTCTCCTGGTACTTCTCCCTATCCCCTTCTGCCTGTGTCTTTTTGTATTGCCTGAATGCAATCTTTTTGGCTTTCACTTTCTTTGCTACCTCTTTAGAAAGCCATAATGGTCTCCTCTTCCTTTTCCTCTTGCTAACCTGTTTAATGCATAATTCTGTTGTTCTTGTAATCCCCGTTTTAAATACTGCCCACTGTTCCTTAACCCCTGATTCCTGTCCCATTCCCCTTAATGCCTCTTTCAAGTATCTCCCCATTTTCCCAAAGTCTGCCCCCCTAAAATCCAGGATACGTGTTTTGTGTGTGGTTTGGTTCTGCTCTTTCTGTGATTTCAAACCACAATGACTGGTGGTCACTGTTCCCCAGGTGCTCCCCACTGTTACCCCATCACACTGTCCCTGTTTGTGAGCACATGGTCCAGTATTGCCTTCTGCCGAGTTGGCTCCATGACCAGTTGCTTGAGGAAGGCACCCTGAAGGGAGTCCAGGATAAATCTGCTCCTAGTTGATGCTGCTGCTGGGATGCTCCAGTCACGTCTGGAATATTGAAGTCTCCAACCAGTACTACCTCACCCTTGTCTGCCATCCTTTGGATGGCTAGCATCAACTCATTATCTGTTTCTTCCTCCTGGGCTGGTGGTCTATAGACCACACCTGTGAGGATGGCTGTCCCCATTTTCCTTTCCAGCTTAACCCACAGTATCTCTCCCCCATTTTGTTCCTCCTGGATCTCTGTGGCCCTTATGTCATTTTTCACATACAGTGCCACTCCTCCTCCCCTCCTGCCTGGTCTGTCTCTTCTGAATATGTTGTAGCCAGGTATGGCCATCTCCCAGTCATGGTTATCAGGTTTCAGTGATGGCCACAATGTCCAGGTTTGACTGCACCATGACAGCCTCCAGATCTTCCATCTTGTTGCTAAGGCTCCTGGCATTTGCACACATGACTTTCCATGATTTGACCTCCCTAGACTGTTTCGCTGTTCTACTCCAGCCCTTCCCTTGGTTGTCCTTTATCCTTGGTTCTCCTTGCTGTCTTCCCTGCTGAATTTTGCCCCTTTTCTGCCTATCCACCTCTTGGGCACTAATCTCTATCTTTTGCACACTGCTTTGCAGAGATAGCCACTCCTCTGGTTCACTGGTTCCACTGCTAGCTGTGGGGGGTGAGCAAGTAGGTACCCTCCTTGCTGGCCTGCCACTCCCCTTTGCTAGTTTAAATGCTTGTCAATGTAGCATTTAAACTTATGATTGAGTGCTTGGATTCCCCTCCAGGATAGATGCAGGCCGTCAGGCTTGAACAAACCTCCATCCCTCCAGGTGGGTCCCCAGTCACCAATGAATCCAAACCCTTCCTCACAGCACCAGTTCTTCAACCATGAGTTAAGTTCCTGGTGCATGCACTCCTGTGCTCTCCTGCCTCATAGGTAGTACTTCTGAGAAAGTGACAGAAGTAGTTACTTGCTTGAGACCCCTCCCAATTTCCTAAACTCTTCCTGAACTTCATTTGGCTCCCCATTTGCCAGGTCATTAGTACCTAGGTGGATAATGAAATCCAGCTCACCCTCCCATCTTGTCTTCCCAGCGATCCCCAGGATCTTCCTTCCATCCCCCCATGCCGTGGCACCTGGTAGGCACCTCACCTCCCTGTCCTCCCTCTCCTGTGTTCCTAGCTGGATCCCTCTTATGATGGAGTCCCCACCAGGATTCGCTTCCTCCTCCTCTGGGGTCCACTGCTTTCCCCACTGAGGTCACCTCCTTGGCTAACCTCCACATCCTTTCCTTCCACTTCTCTGGGTACCTCTATTTGGTTGTCCCCGTTTGCCAGTGTTGCATATGAGTTCCTGAGTGGAATAGGATCTGAGATGTGCCTCTGCCTGACCGCTCTAACCCTCCCTGAGCCCACTGTCATCCAAGTGCTCCTCGTTCTCTGCATCCTTTGAGGCAGTTGCATTGGACTGGGTGGTCTCTGGATAGGGGTGATGGTACTCCTGACCCAGTTTACTTCCGCTCTGAGTCTGGCTACCTCATCCCGCAGTCCAGAGAGATGCATGCAGATGGGGCAGCACCTCAGTGTCCAAAAGGTCTGCCTGAATATAGCTGCCCCACAGCCACTGCATTGCACCACTCCCCACATTATACTGCAATTATACTGCTATTCCACTACTTGTCTGCTACTGAAGCTCTCCTAGTTACCTGTCTATTAATTTACTGTCCTAAAAATCCTGCCACTGATCCTCAGATAATTTTCTTTTTTAAAAAAAAAAAAAAGAGAAAAGAAACCAATAAATAAATAAATAAGTCAAAACACTTGTCTTGCTGAGGGTGGGCTTCTTCCCCCTTATGCCCCTCCTACTTCACACCCCTTACTATACCCTGTGTTTAGTTCTTGTCAATCAGATTTAACAGGGCATATAATTAAGAGTTGGGGGAAGGGGAGGGAGGGGGGTAAAAATTTGCAGCAATTAAAGACAGCACAGAAATACACCACCACTACGTTTTAAATTTTCAACAGTCCAAAAACAATTCTAAGTAAAGACAACAAAGAAAGTACAGTGTCACTAAAAGCCCACAATCTAAGTTTAAAAGAAAAATAGCAATTACCAGTTACTCTAAAGCACTGGATTGAATATGTTTCCTTCCTTCCCCTTCTGGCTTCTTCTGAGAAAATAAAACTCACTTGCTACCTCAACTCTGACTAAGCCCCACCTCCAGTTATCATGTAGCTGAGGTCAGAGGCCAGACAGTTAACACCCCTCACCCAACTACAGGGCAGTCAGACAAGCCAAGATAAAATTTGCAGCAATTAAAGATAGCACAGAAATACACCACCACTACGTTTTAAATTTTCAACAGCCCAAAAACAATTCTAAGTAAAGACAACAAAGAAAGTACAGTGTCACTAAAAGCCCACAATCTAAGTTTAAAAGAAAAATAGCAGTTACCAGTTACTCTAAAGCACTGGATTGAATATGTTTCTTTCCTTCCCTTTCTGGCTTCTTCGGCACGGGTTTCTGGCCCCCAGGTGCAGTACCTTGCATTTCCCTGCATTGAACCTCAGCTTCCCCTTTCTAGACCATCTTTCCAGAGCCTCCAGGTCCCCCTGTAGGGCCACCCTCCCCTCCTCCCCATCCACCACCGCCCCAGTTTTGAGTCATCCAAAGAGACTCATCTCACTCCTGATACCTGTCCTTATGTCAGAGACGTAGGCATTAAACAAGAGGGGCCCAAGGACTGATCTCCTGTGGGACCCCACTAATGACCTCCTTGGGGATGAGACTATCCCGCCAACTATGACCCTCTGGGTCCAGTCCTGGAGCCAATTGCCTATCCATCTGATCATCTGGTTCCCCACCCCCATTTCTCCCAGCTTATCCAACAGGCCCACGTGAGGAACAGAGTCAAATGCCTTGCTGAAGTCTAGAAAGAGGACATCCACTGGTCTACTTAGGTCCAAGGCACTCGTCACCTAGTCATAGAACTCCACAAGGTTTGTCTGACACGCTTTCACCGGGACAGATCCATGCTGTCTATCGTCCAGGTACCCTGACTTTTCCAGGTCCCTCCCTAGCCTCTCCTTGACAATGCCCTCCATCACCTTGCCCACCACCGATGTCAGGCTGACAGGCTTGTAGTTCCCTGCCACCTCCCTTGATCCCCACTCGTGGATAGGCACTATATGCACCACCTTCCAGTCCTGGGGCACCCACCCTGTCCTCAGAGAGATGGTGAAAAGCTCCGCCAGGGGTTTCGCCAAGACATCTGCAAGTTCCTTCAGCACTCTGGGATGCAATTTATCTGGCCCCGGTGCTTTCTCCGTCTTAAGGGACCTGAGTGCTTCCCTCACTCTCTCTGCTGTGATCTCCACTTCCGCTACCTGCTTAGCCTTCCCCCCTCCTGCCATTGATGCCTCCTCCTCTCCCCAGACCCGCCGATTGGTAAGGGTCCCCCCCTCCTCAGTATCACTGTCTCCTCCCATATATGATGCAGCATCCCCATTTTCCTTGGTGAAAACTGAGGTGAAGTACTCATTTAGTACCTCAGCCTGCTCCCCCGGGTCATGCGCCCATCTCTTCCCTGTTTTAATCCTGCTAATCTCCCCCTTCGTTTTTCCCCAGTGTATCTAAAGAACCCCTTGTTCCCTCTCCTAATTTCCCTGGCCAGGTTCTGCTCCTTCCTTGCCTTAGCCACCCTCACCACCCTAGTGGCCCTTCTAGCCAAAGATTTTCTTTTTGCTTTTTTTTGGTCCCTGTTTTGGGTGCGTTTTATTGTGCTAGCTCCTTTGCGGCAGTGTTCTGCTCTGCAGTGGCCTCTGTCCCTTTGTTTGATTTCGGAGAGGCAGATACCTGTTTATAGTTTTTTTGTTATGGTTTGTGGAGGTGATACGTTGGAGAGCACTGAGTGATGGGGCACCTGATTTGCCCCTTCTAACCACCTGCCAACCTCCCAGACCAACTACCCTTTGTGGTTGAGGTGCTTCTGTTGGATATTGGGGAAATGGTAGTGGTTCTTATAATATACTTCCGCCTGAATATGCAATTTGAGGTGCGCAATCTCTGTCCATGCTGCCTGGATCTGAGCCCTTAGCTCTCCAATGGCCCAGCATGTAGAACAGCGTCCTAAATCCTGTATAACTGCTCTTTTGAAAAGTGTCCCGCAGTACCTACAGTTAATAATATCCATTCCAGATGAGTTGCTGGGTTTATAACCTGGTCTGAGTAATTAGAAGGAGGAAAATGAAAGAAAAAGTTTGATTTTGTGTTTTGTTTGTTTGTTTTTGTATAACTTGTTATAATACGTTAAATTACTTGTGCCCCTGAAAATGAGGTCACTCTGTGGGTACCCCTCTGATCCTCCACTTCTTGCTTTGCTACAGGAAATGTCACGACTGTGCTACCCTGTAAATGGAGTCTAGCATGGGGTGGTTGGGGATGGGGGTGGGTGGCCGGGGCCCTTCCCCTGCCAAAAAGAAGAACCACAGATGAAAGAAACAAGGAAGTAAGAGCAGAAACAATCAACCAGCAACAAATGCAGTAGCCCTGAAAGCTTAGGCCTAATGATAGATAAAGCTGTAAAACACCACCTTTAATAATTTCACAGAAGATATACTGGATATACTGGACAAAAGAAGGCCATGTCGGCCCATTGAGATTGTCCCCCTCAAAATTGTGTCAGTTTCCTTCATGTTTTGTTAACCAACTGTCTAACTTAATTTTAAGTGACTCAATAGTTTCTGAGTTAATTATATATTTAGGTAGTGAATTTCATTTGTGTAGTGCCCTAACACTAAAGAAATTATCTCTTTTTTGTTAGTGTTAACCCGTTCAACATTTAATTGTTTATTGTGCAATCTACCGGCTATGCATTTTTTAGCATATGACAGTCCACATTGATTCATTTGTGAAGGGCATTTTAATATTTTGAATAAAAACAAATCTCTTCTAAGTCTTCTTTGTTGAAGGGAGTGTAGTCCTGTTTTTGACAAATGTGCTTCATAGGAATTGTGTTTTAGTGTTGGTATCATCTTAGGCAATCTTCTCTGAACCTGTTCCACTCTTTGAATGTCTCTTTTAAGATATGGATTCCAGTACGGGGAACCGTAATCCAAATACGGTCTAACATATGATCTGTATAAAGTGACCAGACATTGTTCTGATTTATTAACACATGTTTTATTTATTTGTTTCAGCAAGACATTTGCAGTATTAGCCACTCTATTACAGTGTGAACCAGTTGATAATTTGTTATTCACTATGATGCCCAGATCTCTTTCGCACTCAGAATGTTTAAATTGTTTATTATTTAACCAATAGGTAGTCTTAGGATTTTTACTCCCAAAATGCAGGACCACACACTTATTAGTGTTGAAGTCCATGAGGTTAGATTTTGCCCATAGTTCAATATTCTTTAGATCATTTTGGAGAATAGTAATATTTTGAGTTGCATCTACTCTGCCTCCTAATTTGGTATCATCTGCAAACTTGGAAATAAAATTACTGGAAGATATAGACAGATCACTATAAATATGTTAAATAATGTTGGTCCGAGGACAGAGCCCTGTGGTATACCGCTGGTCACCTTACGTGAATCTGACAGAAAATTGTTTACCTTAACTACCTGAGAGCTATTGTATAACCATTGTGATACCCAATTTAATAAATATTCTGAGAAACCAAGCCTGTGCCATTTTCTCAATCAGTAATGAATGGGGTACTTTATCAAACGCTTTACTGTAATCTGAAAGTACAACATCTGAGAAAATATGGTTATCCAAGTACCTACTAATATTATTATAAAAAGAAATAAGATTTGTCATACAAGATGATCCTGATTTAAGCCATGCTGAGATGGATCTTGAACCCCAAGCGAGTTAATTTCAGAATCGATATGTGACTTAACTATTCTTTCCATAGCCTTACCTATTAATGATGTAAGACTTATCGGTCTATAGTTTTGTACATTTGTTTTATTACCCATTTTAAAAATTGGGACCACAATCGCTGAACGCCAATCATCAGGAATACTGCTTTCTGTTAAAGATTTATTAAATATTAAGGTTAATGGAATGGCAACTGCATCAATTGTCTCCATTAGAAACCTTCAGTGAATATTGTCAGGTTCTGAACTAGTGGATTTTTTAAGGCGTGATATAACATTTCTTACTTCCTGCCTATTTATTATTGGATGGAGTAGGTTTGTTTTACACATTGGGTAATAAACATTAATAAACATCTTTGTTATAAAAGACATGACAGAAATATTCATTAAATATATTTACTATTTTTTGGTCATTTTTTACAAATTTTCCATCTAACGTTATTGGTCCAGTTGTTCTAGAATCACCCTTCTTACTGTTTATATAGGAATAAAGAGATTTTTTTGTTAGATTTTGAGTGGGCCAGGGTAAATTCAAGTTTAGACTTTGCTTGTTTAATTAATTTTTTTTCAAATAAGATACTGCATTTTTATATCTAACCTTAGTGCTTTGGGTATAGTTTGTTTTTAGTTTCTTAAATAGATGCTCTTTTAATTTTGTCTATGTATAACTTTAGAAAACCATATGGGAATTTTACCTTTTTATTGTATTTAACTTTTAAGGGAACATATATCTGTTCTATCTTAAATACGATTTGCTTAAATATTTCCCACGCTTGTATTGTAGATTTATCCTTAAACTTATTGATCCAATCTGTTTGATTAAGTGTGGAGATTTATTTGTTTAAAATTTGCTCTATTGTAATTTTTATGTAATGTACCTGATGAAGATTTACGTTTAGTAATGGTTATATTTAATAAGAGTGAACTATGATCACTATTCCCTATAGGTGCAGAGATGTCAATATTTGAAACTATACTTCCTAAATTAGTAATAATAAAGTCGAGTATGTTAGTACCTCTAGTCGGGAATCTTACTAATTGTTCTAAACCCAGATCGATACATGAGTCTAATAATTTTTCTTGTGCAGTTAAGCCAGAGAATGTTTCCCAGTTAATTCCAGGCATGTTAAAATCACCCATAATAATCACATCATTTTTTTTCTGCCATATCTGTTATTTGGTCTGTTAACTTTTTTGTATAGTTAAAATCAGATGAGGGGGGTCTGTAACAGACTCCTATAACTAATTTTGGTTGACCCTTAAATTGTACCCTGTAAAAAACACTTTGCTAGAGAGAAAAATAAAGCAGTAACAGAAGATATACTTTGCAAAAAACGACTTGAATCAGAGAAGATTACAGCAGTAATCTATAAGCACAAACCTGTAGGCACACCTTGTAATAATGCAGCAGAAATTATACCCTGCAACCACAATTTGAATCCGAGGGGGGGGAAAAGCAGTAAAATGTTAGCAACAAACAGTAACTACCCCTGTGAGTACAAAAGAAAATAATAACACACAGTAAATCTGCCTAGCCAAAAGAAGCCTTAATCTTTTTCCTTGCGCTGTCCTTACAAGCAACCTAGAAGAAAAGAGCTCAGGTGAAGCTAGGTGCCTTTGCCAGCAAACCTAGTCTTCTCCAATATTATCACCCCTAAATCCTTTTGTTCCACAGTGCTATCTAGCATCATTCTTCCCATTTCCTATTGCACCTTTGGGTTCATTTTCCCAATGTGCATTACTTTACATTTTTTAGCATTAAAGTCCTGTTGCCAGATCTTTGACCAGCTCTCCAACCTTCCCAGATCCTCCCATAGTTCCCTTCTCCTTTCCTTCATGTCTAATCTGTGTGTGATCTAAAAAGAGGCAGATCTTGTTTTTTTTTTTTTATTCTTTGTCTTACCCTTGATGCCTTCACCTGTGTCACAGATGAAAATATTGATGAGAACCAGTCTTAGTACCGACCCCTGAGGTACCCTGCTGATCACTTCTGTCACCACTGAACTCCTAGTTGACTACCACCATACCTCTCAACCTCACAGCATTAAAATCCATAGCACTGGCATTCAAAAATCAGAGCAAATGGACAGAATGTGAAGCACTTTCTTATTTTAAAGAATAACATGTCTTTAAATAGTGGGCCCCATATATTTAGTATCAAGGACTGTTTCTATCAAGTTAGTTCAATAATTTGATAGTTTGTGTATACAGAAATAGCTCTAATATTATTAAGAACATCAGTAAACCTATGTGGAGCAAGAGTAAATTGGAATGTAAAAATCGTAGCGCTATGTGAAATTCATAGCAGTTGAGAGGTATGACTGCCACGCTTTCTTCTACTCCCAAGCCAGTTCTTTACCAAATTCACCATCTTTTCCTCTACTCCATGGTCCCTAAATTTTTATCAGCCTCTTGTGGGGGACCGAGTCAAATACCTTATTGAAGTCAAGGTATACTATATCAGTTGCTGGTCTATTGTCTGCTGCTCTGGTAACCCAGTTGAAGAACTCAACCAGATTCATCTGGCAAAACTTTCTCCTTGTGGACCCATGGGTCTGGAGTTCTGCAGCCCATTTGTTTCTAGGAACTCCATCTGGTCCTCTAAGTAGAAACTCCATGATTTTCCCTAGTATAGATGGCAAGCTGACTGGCCTGTAGTTCCCTGGCTCATCTCTCTTCCCACTGTTGTGCAGTGGAACCACATCAATGTCCTCCAGTCTCCAGTCACCACCCCCATGACAAGTGAAGTATTGGAAATGTTGCTAGTGGCTCTTCTATAACTCCTACTACCTTGTGTAGCATCCTTGGGTATAAGCCTTTAGGTTCCATAGATTTATCTACTTTCACGTTCAGTCTGGCAGTTTCCCATCCTTCTGCTTAGTAAATACCAAGAAAAAAATAATTGCTCAGTGCCTCTGTCTTCCCTTTGCCCCCCTCCATCCACCACTCATTGCACTTACACAGCACCTTTTCTGGTGCTTCCCCCAAAAACCTATAAGGAAGCTTATCTGGCCTCAAGTCTAGTGCACTGTAAATTTTAATTAATTGCTGCCTGTGTTCAGGGAGAGAAGGGATCGTATTTTGGCTCCATGGAGCCGAGAGCCCGATCCCTTCTGCTTCCCTATACAGAGATCCTCCCCTTCCCGTGCTCTTACTGTGTGTGATGTAAAGTTTAGGGAGAGTGCGAAGGCGCATGTCACAGAGTACAGTGGTGACTTTTTTAAATCCTTTTTAGTATACTTTAGTGTTCCAGTTATGACAGATGAAGGTCACCACTCCGCTAACAAGGACTTTTGTTAGTTTAGTGGTGGTCATAATCGGAACTCTAAAGTCTATGGAGTATGCCTCCGCACTCTTCCTCTACTTACATCACAAAATGTAAGAGTGTGGGGGATCTGTGTCTATGATTAGTGAAGTGGAAGGAATCGGGCTCTCAGCTCCACAGAGCCAATATACAATCCCTTCTCTCCCTGAATGCCAGCAGCAATTAATTAAAATTTACAGTGCACCAGACTTGGGGCCAGATATGCTTCCTTATATATGTTTTTGTGGAAAATTCTGAAAGAGCAGGAAATGTACTCTTTAAATCTTATTGTAACATGGCAATAAATGTTTGAGTCTAATAATCTATTTACGCTGATCGAACTGCAACACATGACCCAGTGTGAACCAGGCATTAATTTCCTAGTAATGCCCAATTTGTCGTATAATACCTTCCTAAACCACTGTCAACTCGGCAGACATCACTGTATAAGTAAAGCACATATCATTCCCCACCCACCCACCCCACGGAACTCTGACTGTCCAGACATAATTGTATCCAGCAGCACAAACCACTGTTTTTTTTATCAGACAGCCCTTTGTCAGCTAGTACTTCCTCCACAAAGAAAGGAAACTCAGTTCCACCCAAAAAAGAAAAGCACAAAAGAAGAGAAGAAATCCAACTGAATACTGTAAGCCAGCAGCCCACAAAAAGTATGTGCAAGAATGAAAGCCAGCAGCCTACAGAAAGTGCATCGTCCGTCAGTGGCAGCCCATTTAACATCAGCTACTTTACTATAAATGGTCCTGTTAATTTTAATGACTGTTCTGCCAGGGATAAAGGCACCCCATAGAAAAGGGCAAATTAGAGAACGTGAATATATTCCCTGTCATGCATAGTAATAATCGCTCAGTTTTGTTAGCCTGATGTTTAGCGGCATATCTTAATCGCATGTTAAAGAGTAATTTCCTCTTGTGCCACAGCTCCTCTACAGTCTTGTAATCCATAAGTGTATTTCGTTTAAAAAAAAAAACTTTTAATAAACCATGTTGATAGTGTCCTACTTTAGTTAGCACCCTTTGCAGCTGGTAGGACTCAAAGTAATCTATGTGCAAATTTCTTTAATATTGAATCCCACTGTCACAAACCCACACCTGAGGGTTGGGTCCACTGAGCTCACAGTGCCCACCCCTAAGTGCAGTCTGTGACAGGGAGGGGGGAAACAGGGATACCCTTCCTGTGTCCTGCTAGAATGCTTGCCGATGTCATGACTGAACACCCGCCACAAGGCCCCAGGGCTCCCTGTTTATGCTGGATAAGGGTAGAATACCAGTCTTGAGTCCTGGGGCCAAATGAGAACCCTTCTGGGTTGTGGCACAAAGGGGGAAGATCCAGGAGTCATGATCTCTTTGGGGTGGCTGCGATGACCCTGATTTTGTCTTCTCCCAAAAACCTGGTTCAAATCCCTACAGACTCTTCCTTAATACTTTCGTATGCTCCCCATCTTTACTCAGATTTCCCTGTACAGACCGTTGTTTGATTGGTAGCTTATGGTGACACCCCTCAGCAATAACAGTTTAGTCACATATTATTTATTAAATGTCCCACAGCCATATACAACATGAAAAATCTTGCTCCGGCAGGTTTCTTAAAAACAAATGTTTTTACTAAAATACTTTATTCATACAGTTACAAATGAAAGATTTAGAAACTGTTTGGTCACAGAATAACACAAATAAAAGTGGGAAAATATACATAAAACAAACACACTATAACTGTTATCTAAAGTTCTACTTTAAGTTCGTAGTAGATTGAAGTCCAGAAAAGTAAATGGTTTTTCAAAGGTTTCCGTCCTTCTGTAGCAGCCTTACTTCATGTGTATCAGAGAGTGTCCAAAATGAAATGCCAAAAAGTCAAAAATGTGACAAATGCACTGAGCTTCTGGTTGGAGGTCCTTAAATAGGCATGCCCCCACCCCCCCCCCGTCTGTGACACTGCCCTTTGTCAGCTGGTGGCCCTGTCTATTTTTTGGGGGGGGGGCAGTAGATGTTACTCTTGCTCTTCCAAACTTTGAGGGAATTATTATATTGATTTCCCCAACCCAATTTCCTGGCTACCCATTTGATGTCCTACTGTCTTACTGGTAAGACAGTTTACACCAGCTTGCCAAGAAGGGCTATTTCCCAAATCCTGGTTTCCCAAGCATCCTGCCTTTGAAGTGCAAAGGTTTACGACAGGTGATGGTTTTCTGGCACATCCTTGTTGAGCAGCCCTTGAAGTCATTTGGCTTCCTGCCCAGCAAGCTTCCCCTTCAGGTCACAGAGGAAGGTCAAATGTTTGAAAAATTCTCTCTCTGTGATCCTTTCATTAACACTGGCATTCTTGTGGCATTTACACATATACAAAATCACATAAAAATATAACAAAATATGTCTGCAAATGTGACTGGCAGTGGCTAGCTCGAAACACCCACAGTACAATACAACCCTCTACACAGAGTCTGAGCAGCATTTAGTGAGTAACACAGAGACGCTGTTGTTCATATTTGTGCAAGCTTAAAAGTAGTTCCATTATTAGTACAGCATTACTGTTGAAATGCAAATGTGTTTTATGTTAAAATTCATATAGTGCCCACAATATTAGTAAATGTTAACCATTTCAAAATCAGATTAAACACTTTGAAACTCATAGAAAGTATTTGTCTTTCGTGCCTATCACCTAATAATTTGCACACATTTTTTTAACAGCACTTGCCATGTTACAAGCACATTAGGCCACTCCAAAGGAGGGTTCTACTGGGTAATTAATGCCCCAACCAGGCATTAGTTCCCTGGTAGAGCCCTCCTTTATCGTGGTGTAATGCTTACCTATACCCCATGAGAGCTAGGGTGTATTTAGCTGCTGTGGCTAAAAATTACTGATTTTGTTTTCACTACACGGGAAATGGATCAGATTTTATTTTTATATGCACAAAAACTTTTAACTTATAGTCCTGTTTTGGTATCAAGCACGAGCTGCTGTGCTGCCAGTTTTAGGTCTTTGTTTCATCCTGATGGACGCCTATCTCCTGTCATCGAACCTGCCTGCTGACTGGGCATGTTGGCTTTGGAGAAGAAGCACCTGATTTCCTGACTTCTGTAAGACCCATTTATCATCCCTGTTCCTTTTCTGATTGGACTGCCAGAGCTGGTAAATGATATACAGTTAAAAAAATGCATCTGCGAAAGTGGTGCTTGATTGGCTGGAATTTTAATAAGCAGACCAAGGATTAGCTGGCTGACATAACGGAGCCAGCATGGATCCATCTGTGATAGTTCAGCGGATGGGACAGTCTCGGTCACAGCACAAAACAATCTATAGCAACAGCCACAGTGGCGAAACTAAGCCTAAAAAAATTAGCCACATTAAAAGCGTGACTGTTGTTTGTGGCAGTGATTCTTTAACGTACACCCAGCTTATTTCTGACTCCTAGTGGGGTATCCATTTTTCCGCAAAATGGAAAATCAGAATTAAAACATAATTTTACATTGTTAAACACCACATAGAGTAAGTTTTTCCCATTAAAACATCTCTTTGCACTGCATTGGTGCAAACCCCACATTTTGTGCCACATTTGTAGTGCAAAACATGGCGATTTATACTCAATTTTGGGCAAAATGGATTTTAAGATTTTTTTTTAAAACAGTTTTGCCTATTTTTGGAAACAGAAAATCAGTGGCCTTACTGTCTGTTGCATAATTTAACATTTTTCTAAATTGAAGTGCATTTACTACTAGTTTGCTGAGCTTCTTAGTATGCTAATCTCTATCTTTAGCTTACACCACCCTCTTCTGTGTTATAACTGTTCCGTATAGCTTGATATTATCTGCACACTTAAAGCAACAGTACACAGCGGTGAGCATTTTCACATATACTTCTTTTTTTAACCTTATTTTAGATTGCCCATTATCTCATGACTTGTATGATACCCTTCTTCCCCATTTTGAGTCTGATTTAGCACTTTTTCCACATTTGAAATAAATAAAATGAGCACTCCTTTTAACATGTCTCCAGATCTGTTCATCAGTATTCTTAGCGGTTTTTGTTTACTAGTTGTCCCATAAGGTCAGGGAGCAGTGACTACTAAATTGTAGCTCATTATAGTGACAAGAAAAAACCCTAAAGAATGGGTGTTCAGAAACAATGGAGGATACTGATGAAAACCTGGTTCAAGCCATATTAAAAGGAGTGCTTCTTTTTCGTTCGGCTGTGTTTAAAAAAAAAAAAAAAAAAGTGGTAAGGAGGCAGACTCAAGATGGAGAAAAAGGGCATCATACACGTCAGGAGAAGAGGGGCAATCCAAAATAGAATAAAAAAACATAGATCAAAATTTTCATTGCTACCACACACTGCTGCGTTAACTAACCCGAAGATTGCTTTTATAAATGACTTATGAATATGCTGAACAAGAGATTTAACACAAACCCTGGAGGGTCTCCATTTCTCACTCATTTTCAAGTAAGGCATCATCCATTTACAGTCACCCTTTGGCATCTGCACCCCAGCCTACTTTGAATCCATTTTAATATATCTTCCGTCCTCCCCAGCGCCATGTCTTCTGACCTGGTGCAGCAGTGCTGTGTATGAAATTGTAGATGCCGTATTGAAGTCCAAGGAGGCAGTATAGTCCAGGGAAGCAGAATAGGCTACAGGGTAAGGCACCAATCTGTGAAAACTGGAGACCCAGCAGTTCTGGGTTTCAATCCTGCAACGTCGTCTTGCATACTGTGTGACCCTGAGCAAGCCACTTTAACTCCTTGTGTTCTGGATGCACCTGGTAAAACTTTTTAAATGTATAAATGCATAAACGACTAGACAAACACACAAAGTTTTATAGCACTATATTTTTTTGCAGGCTAGGATCAGGTTTATATATTCAGGTACACGGTGGCTTATTGTACAAAAGCCTTTTTGACTGTTCAGGGCTCCTGCACCCAGGGAAAGTGGGCACAGAGATACCAGGAACATACTGTAGGTGTTAAAGTATTTAGTTAATTAGACATTGGGGCAGGCATACATAGGATCTAGACAATAAGTGTCTGCTTGCTACTTAGGGGCCCTGGTTGTGTCCTGAGTCCTGTAGTCCCAGTTAGAGAGGCAAAGACATTGAAAAGTTCAATCAGCTATGCAACGCATCTAGGGAAGGCAAGTGGTATCTGTTGCTGCATGTCTGCCTCTCTGGTGGTCCAGATGGCAGGGAGTTGGAGAAGATGTTATTAAAAATATTTTTGTAAAGATTGCAGCATTGCAAAACTTAATTTAAGTAGTAATAGGAAAAATGTGTAGCATTTGTAGATAACCTCGTATAAGGCAACTACAATAGATGACTTTTGGATGAACTCAAATGGGTAGCAAGTGACTGCTGTACGTAAACAATTTTGTATAGCAGCCGGCAAGAACTGTCATTTTTCACAATGCTATACCAGGTAAAATATTCCCTGGTGAAGGTCATACATAGTGTCACAACCCGTCCACATTCAGGATGCAGTCTGCAAAAGGTTGGCAAGTTTCTCAACCCTTAACACCTGTTAGGGTACCTCGCTAGCTGCCACCACTTAAAAGTGATGCTCTTACCTGTGGATTTTCTTGGTCCAAATCCCACCAGAGCCCCTGCCCTAACAGTACAGTGCTCCTTGGGTTAACAGTACAGTGATCCTTGTGCTAAGGTCAAACGATTTTCCCTTGTCCCTCCTGAGAAACACTTTACTTCTAGACTATGGCAACTGTAGTCATCTTTTCCCTTTTCAGAGACAGTTCGTGCATTTATCAATACCAACAGTTACCTATTACCCCCAAAAGAGTGTCACAGAGGCATGAAGTAAATAAAAATAAATGCATCACAATATTTACACAATCTACAGGATGTCACAATACACCACACTGTGGGACTCACAAGGTTACTACAACAGTTAAAACAATAAATTGTTGGCACACAGCAGAAGAAACAAATAGAAAAAAGTCCTGCAGCTTCCTAAATCTAACAGAGTAGAAAGTCTCTTACCACATCGGATAGCTTAGTGAGTATTGGCAGACTCCAGCCTTAGATGGTGCAGGTATGAAGCCCCAACACAGATAGCTTACTAGGGCCTGGCATAGCCCTCAGAACAGAAGACTTCAGCTGCCAGCCCCATATGCAGCATCATCAAATACGTCACTCTGACATCATGGATTAGACACATCTTCTTTGAGGATATCTCTCATCAGGTCACACCTTTGGAACATATAGCTGTCAGGCAGTAGGACCACAAAGAACCTTTTGCAGGCAGTGCTGCCAGGGTCTACTCATGACGACATCAAGCGTCCGTGCATGTGTAAGAGTGGGTGGCCCGTTCTGTCCTCGGTTCTTTTCCACCGTTGCTTCTCCTCGTCGGACACCATACAGAAACACTGACGCTGTCTTTTCTTCTTCACCATAGTAATCACCTTTTAAGTTCAAAGTCGATGACCTGTACGTTGGTAAAGGAGCTGACAGTTATTTCATTACTGTGAGTGCAGTGATCAAATATACACCGGCGATTCCTGTGCAGTCTGCATTTGTTGCTTAGGCCCCAACCAAGACGTCAGTGACTGCCAAATTTGTAAGGGTTTAACTCTGATTTGAGGCAATGCCGCAGAAGCGCCTTAGAAAACTTTTTACTAAACAAACAAGTAGCCGGCATGGAGAAATAGCTTACAGAACAGGTTGTTTCAAAGCAGCCTTATGAGATGTCAGTGTCGCTGTCCTCCTCAACCACTTCAAAGTTGTCCAAATCCAGGGATAAATCTAGCCACAAGCATAAGGATAAGGACAAGGACAGATTGGCCCTGCTCCGCACCATGTCTCCTCAGGCACTTGTACCCTGCTGGAATGCACCTTGCACATCAGTGTGCTTGAACTCTGTGCTGTCCTGAACGCCCTTTGTGCATTCCTCCCATATCTGTCTCTAGGCCTCTGTTAATACAGACAGACAACACCACTGTATTGCTTTAATCAGCAAACAAGGGGAGGGGTGGGGTGACTCATTCCTACTCGCTGTGCAGAGAGGCCATGAGACTTTGGTATTAGGCTTTGGAACACAGCTTCACTCTCTCAGCCGTTCATGTTTCAGGTGTCTGAAACAAATTGGCTGACAAGCTCAGCAGATACCAATCAGTGATGCACAAGTGGGAACTTTCTTCTCTTTGGTAGAAGACCATTTTGCCAAGTGGGACCGACCAGACCTGGACCTCTTTGCATCTCAGCACAATGTAAAACTGCAGCGTTCCTGCTCGCTCGAGCCAGGGCCTGGAGTTTTCTGGCAAGACTCATTGTCCCTCTGCTGGACAGGGAGATTTATATATGCTTTCCCTCCTTTTCCTCTCATTCAGAAAGTGCTCCTCAAACTGAAACAGGGAGGTGCAACACTAATACTCTTAGCCCTCTTCTGGCCTCATCAGATTTAGTTCCCACTCCTGTATCAAGCTAGCAGGGGTTCTATTAGTTGAGCAGTGGCTTTCATTTGGGAAAAAAGTTGGTTAAAGCTGCATAATAATGATTTGAAAATCTCCCTCCATAGGATTCAATGGGGCGCGTCCCCATGCTCACCCTGATAGGACATCACAAAACGTCCATGCATGGGGGCGTGATGAGCAGACTTGGAAGTGGAAGGGTTGGCTGGCTGGCAGTTCGGTCACAGTTGTGATACCTTCTCTCTCTTGCAGGACAGCAGTACAAGTTATAATTCTGAGTCGGAGGGGCTATCGTTGCCACACAGTAATGGGCTGTGAAGCCCAAAACTGCTTGTAAAAAGCTCACACACTCACTTTAAATGAATCACCCCTGGTGGAAGTACTCTTTTCAGATTAAATAAACTTGTTGTATCCACTTTACTGAACCATTTTTATAAACTTGAAAGTCTTTTTGGTGTCCCTTCTCTCTATATATCTTCCAGTGAGTAAATGCTAAGAGTTTTCAGTCTTTGTATGCACATTTTGCCCTGTTGTCTGTGGGCCACTTTGGTGGCTTTTTTCTGCCTGTTTATAATCTGTACTTATTTTTCCTTGGGCACAGGCTCCAGAACTGCACACAGTATTCTGGATGTGATCTGATTAGTGACCTAGATAGTGGCAACATTACCTCTCTCCTTCTGCTACTAATCCCTCTCCCTGTACATCCCAGCATTCTGTTACCCATCCCGTATGCATTATTGCATTGTGAAGCCCTTTAATATTACTGCTTATCATTATTCCTAGGTCACTTACCTCTTCCATACTCTGTACTAGTACCTCATCAGTAGAGTACTGTGTTTCAGGATTTTTCACCCATATGTACATCACTTTGCACCTCTTGATGTTGAATTTCAGCACCATATACTAGACCATTTCTCCTGTCTATTCACAACCTGTTACATTTCATAATGTTTACCCCAGCCTCACTATCAACCTTTTTTGATATCTTGGTATCACCTGTGAACAGACTTACTGTACAGTACCGTACCCCGGATATCTTCCCTTGTGTTAGAGATACAGTGGCATCCCCCAGGATGAAACCCAATTCTGCAGCATTTTGCAGCACTCTGCAGAATGCTGCAGCAGACCTACTTTATAGCAATGTAATTTCAATGGCAATTAGTCTCTTTTGTCATTCAGGAAAGTGTGACACTGCCAGAATGAAGTGAATGCCACAGTTTCTTGCCTGACAAAAGGGACTAATTGCCATTGAAATTACATTGCTGCAGCAAACCTACTGAATAAAGCATACTGCAGAGTGCTTTAAAAGTGGGTTTCATCCTGGGGGACGCCACTGTACATATTGAACAGGAGTGGGCCCAGGACCAATCCCTGTGGTACTCCAGTTGTCATTGCCCCATACTCAGAAAATTTACCTTTTATGACCACTCTCTGGGTTCTAGCCACCAGCCAATTTTTGATCCAATTAGCAAGAGGAAGGAGGTGCTGTTAGAACTATTCTACTGGGACCAAAGAACTGGAACTCTACTACTGGGACCTTCAATTTAGGGTTAAAACAAAAAAAAAGAGTGTGTTTGTCGGAGTTGGGTGAAGTGAACTCTTATCTGTGCAGTTAGCTAGGTGTAGAAGGAAACTGTGACTTGGGGGCGTGGCTTAGGCAGAAGGAAGGCCGGTATTTTGGATTTAAAAACTGCCCTAGATAGCTTGTGGCAGAGAACAAGAGGAAGGAGGTGCTGTTAGAATTATACTGCTCTACTGGGACTATACTGCGCTCCTTTCCTCCCCTCCACCCCCCCACACACACTTAGCCAGTTCTACTTTTATAGGCACAGGATTTGACTGACAACAGGAACTTCCTGTTTGGGAGCAGGAAGGGAGTGATCACAGAGACACAAAAGACTCATCATCCTAGAAGGAAATGCGTAGCTCTCCATCCCCTCTAGCTGCTGGAGGTCTAACTCCGAGCAAGTAAGAAGGAGACTACTGAAGAATATAGGAACTTCCTGTCCCAGAACTGGAAGATCAGGAGCTTTAAGGGCAGGGAGGCAGTAGGAAAGTAGGGAGAAAGAAAACAAATTATAGATGTAAAAAAAAAAAAAAAAATTTACAGTAAACAGAGGAAATAGTAAGTATACAAAACAACAGTTAAGGGGCCACAAATAAGATATGTTGGGAGTGGTGCAATGCAGTGGCTGTAGAGCAGCAGTCTTCCAGGGGACGTTCTGGAGAATGCGGTGTTGTCCCTTCTGCAGGCACCTAACTGGGCTGAGGGAAGAGGTTGCTCATCTCCAGGCTGAGTTGACGTGGATTCGGGGGGCCTCCTCTCCCACCCAGGGACCACCAGGGCCACCGCCACTACCTCCGAGGTTGCAAAGAAAGAAGAGCGGTTGGACCACAGTGGGCTCAGGGAGGGTGAGGGTGGTGGAACAGAGGTGCATCCCTCCAGCTGTACCTCTCCACAGTTCATATGCTATTCTGGCAGAGTGTGGTTCCTTTATAGAGGCACCCGCAGTGGAGACCAAGGAGGATGCTGGGAACCTCCACAAAGGAGACCCACAGGAGGGCGGCCTGGGACCCCACAGGGGAAGGAAACAACTCCTGGTGGTGAACTCCATTGTTAGGAGGGTAAATCTGGGAGAGGGAGGGGAGAGGGAGATAAGGTTCCTGCCTGGTGCCATGACTTTGAGGGACAGAAAGTGAATCCTTAGGATTGCGGGAGCAGCTGCATGGGGGAGGGAGCTGGATGTCCTTGTCCACTTAGGGACAAATGACCTGGCTGGGAAAGTGATCAGAACAGTGGAGGAGGAGTTTGTGGAGTTGGGGAGAGGTCTTAGACAAGTAGCTCGCATGGTAACATTCTCGGAAGTGCTGCCTGTCTGTGGCATGGGTGAGGCTAGGGTGCTCTGTACCATGGGGTTCAATCAGTGGTTGAAAAGCTAGTGCAGAGTTCAGGGTTTTGGCTTCATTGGGGACTGGGGTCCACCTGGATGGATGCAGGCCTATACTGGCCGATGGATCTCTGATCTGGAAGTGGGTAGCCATCTGGGAACAAGTGACCACCAAACAGTGTGGTTCACGATAAATTCAGCTGCAGAGTCGAGCCATACAAAAGTGAGGGTACTGGACTTCAGGAGGGCTGACTGTCAAAATGAGAGAGTGCCTCAGAAAAGCACTAGCAAACAGGCAAGAAGGAGGGGTGGAACAACAATGGGGAAACATCAAAACTGCCATCACAGAGGCAACACGCCTTTGTGTGAAGCAGATAAATCAAAATGAAAGAAAAAAAAACACTATGGCTCTCAAAAGAAGGGGCAGGGAAGGTTAGGAAGAAAAGGATAGCATTTAGGAAGTATAAGGAAACACAGGAGGAGCAGGACAGAGAACTGTACCAGTTAAAGCAGAAGGAAGTGGGGAAGGGAGTCAGAATAGTAAAGGCCCAAACTGAGGAAATGATAGCCAACTCGGTTAAGAAGGGGGATAAAACCTTTTATAGGCACATTAGGGAGCGCAGAAAGACAAAGGGAGGGATAGCGAGGCTGAATAAAGGGGACGTTGGGTGGGCAGAGAGGGACAGTGAAAAAGCAGGGGTACTGAATGAATACTTCTGCTCAGTATTCACAAAAGAAGAGGAGGGGGAGATACCTAATCCAGTCAATAGAAGCACTCAGGATTGGGAGGTCGATCCCAGTCCTTTCACAGAAGATAGGGTTCTGAAAGATCTCCTAAAACTGAAGGTGGACAAAGCAGTGGGGCCTGGCGGGATTCACCCCAGAATTCTAAATGAATTAAGGGGAGAACTGGTAACACCACTGACTACCCTTTTTAACAAATCATGGGAGAATGGTGTGGTACCTGAGGACTGGAGGAGGGCGGATGTGATTCCCCTTCACAAAAGTGGGAGCAAGACAGAGGCAGGGAACTACAGACCTGTCAGTTTGACCTCAGTGGTAGAGAAAATAGTGGAATTACTTCCGAAGGAAAGAACTGTTGAGTACCTAGAGGCCAGTGGGGCACAAGACCAAAGGCAGCATGGATTCACAGCGGGGAAGGTCATGTCAGATGAATGTAATAGATTTCTTTGACTGGGTGACCAAAGTAGTTGACCAAGGAAGGGCTGTGGACATGGTCTACCTAGACTTTAGCAAGGCATTTGACACAGTCCCGCACAAAAGATTAATAAACAAATTAGCCGGCCTGGGAGTGGGTCCCAGGGTGGTAGCCTGGGTAAAACATTGGCTGGACAACAGGACACAGAAGCTAATAGTATACTGAGTCCACTCTGAAGAAAGGGGGGTTACTAGTGGAGTACCATAGGGTTCAGTACTGGGTCCAGTCCTTTTTAATGTCTTTATAAGTGACATTGCAGAGGGACTGGAAGGAAAATATGCCTCTTCGCAGACAACGCAAAGATCTGCAACAGGGTTGATGCACAGGGGAGGGGTGGAAAGGATGAGAAGGGACTTGGCAAGGTTGGAGGAATGGTCATATGTATGGCAGCTTGGATTCAGTGCAAAGAAGTGCAGAGTAATGCACCTGGGAAACAAAAACCCAAGGGAAGAGTACACAATGGGGGGAGGTAGCACCAATAACAGAAATGGAAAGGGACCTGGGGGTAATCACATCAGATGACTTAAAGGTTAGCAAGCAATGTGAGAAGGCAGTAAGGATGGCTGGGGGGGATACTGGGAAGTATAGGGAGAGGCATCACGAGTAGAAAACAGGAAGTTGTTATCTCTCTGTGCAGACAGTTGGTGAGACCCCATCTGAAGTACTGCACCCAGTTCTGGAGACCCCATCTTTGCAAGGATGGAGACAGTCCAGAGGAGGGCAACTAAAATGGTGCAGGGTCTGCAACAGAAGACATATGAGGAGAGACTAAAAGAGCTTAATATGTATACCCTTGAGGAAAGGAGGGAGAGAGGGAACATGATAGAAACTTTTAAGTACCTCAGGAGAATTAACAAAGTCCGAGGGCAGCATCTTCCAGAAAAAGATGTGCAAGAACAAGAGAACACAATTTGAAGATAGAGGGGATCGCTCAGGGTAATGTGAAGAAGTATTTTTCACAGAGAGGTGGTGGGCGCATGGAACAACCTTCCTGAGGAGGCTGTAGGCTCAAAAACAGTGGGGGAATTCAAGAATGCATGGGACAGACATAAGGCAGTTCTTGTGGGGAGTAGAAAGAAATAGGCTGTTGGTTAACTAGGCTCTGCAGCTTATCCAGTAGGTAGGGAAATGGGCACACTAGGTGGGCCAAGCGGTCCTTATCTTCCATCAAAGTCTATGTTTCTATGTTTCTATCCCATTCCTTAGCCCTAGTTCACTCATCTTATTTGCCGGTCTTTTCTGCGGCACCAAGTCAAATACCTTGCTAAAATCCAGGTGTAGTACGGTCACTGGCTGACTTGTTTTCCATTTTTATCACTATTGTACATCCCCTATTGAGAGCTGGCTGCAAGCATAGCACAGCATGTAACGCTTTGCCAAATATACTGTAGCATGCAACCAGCTCCGAGCAGTATTCAGCCAGTTAGCGCGCACTAATGGGAGTGTGCTAACTGACTGAATGTTATGTCATGTTGGTGCAGCACTGAGTGGATTCGCACTGCACCGACATGATCCAAGGCTACAATGTGGCCCAGAGGAGACTGCACTGCCCAAAATGGGATAGTGCCAGTACTCCTTTGTACCATATTTAGTTTGAGTATCCAAATGGGCTTATACTGCATGCAAGGCACTAATGGGCCATTTACATGCCCATTATGAGCTCATTTTGATGGGCACAGCAGACTCCTAGCGGTAATGCAGGGCATCAGCAGTGGAAAATCCTTGGCACTCTAGTGGATCCCCCCATTGCCCCTGTAGTAAAAATAAAGGCATCAGCGCCGGTGGCTAGTGGACCACTGAGCGCAACTGATTCTCCCACCCGGTGGGACCGATACTCCCACCTGGCCATCCATTGAAGACCCACCCTTGCCACCTCCCTCACCCTGGTTAACACACACCAAAGTCCAAACCCACTGCAGCAAGCTTGGTGGCTGTCCCAACCCCTCTGCTCTCCTCTCCTCCTCGGTCGGCCACCATCTGACTTTCACGGAGCATGATAAGACAGAATTTTTATGGTGTATAGTGTGGCTCTTGGGGTTGTTTGGCATTGTCAAAACCATCTCAGTATACCGCTTCATTGTCGTGCTTGTGGGACTCCTTCATTTGCATAGGTGCAGTGGTATTGGTAATGTGATTGCACTGCCGAGTTTGGGCAGCATTCAGAGGGCCTCTGAATGTGGCCCTGCCTAGAGTGCCAGTGCTAACCCAGCTTAGTGTGGGCACTAACGCAAACCTGCACTAACCTTTTGAATATGGAGCCCATAATCTATTAACTTGTTCTGACATGACTGACACCAGGTAAACCCATGCTGGTGCTTATCACTTAAGCCCTTTTCCTTCAGAAATGTCCCTGTCTCCTCCTTAATAACTACTGTTCTGTACACATCTGGCCCATCTTCCTCTAGTGTTACTACCAGTCTACGACTGGACTTCGATAGGGGCCAGTGCTGGCTAATTTCCCATCAGTTATTTTTCAATGCCAAAAAAAACATCTCCATGACCTTTGGCACTAGTCAGAAACTGTCTCATTTCCCCTCCCTGCCCTCGTTCCACACCCTTGATGGGACAAAATTGGAGAATACTTTTTCAGTTTTATCTTGGTGTCTAGCTTGACTGGAACCTTGACTTTTCTGTACACATGGATGCAATTGCCAAGAAACTTCACCCCAAGCTTGGTGTTCTCTACTGTAATTACAGCTGCATTCCACTGCCTGCCATCTCCCTGTTGAGCAGAAAATGATCTCCGGTTTTCGATTATGGCGATGTAATCTTCAGTGCCATTCCCAAATCCTCCTAGCCAGACTGGATACCCTTTACAACTCTTTCTGCCATTTTGCTCTTGATGCCCCAGTCACTGTGTCCTCTATAATTCCTCTCCTTCCTCTCTCTTGAGGATAGGAGGGACTCCCACTTTATTTCCTTCACAGTGAAATACTGGTTCTAGGATCGTGGATATGTTATTCTATCCACACTGTTTGGCATGTCCTTTCCCTTTAAGAATCTTGCTGGAAGGTCTTGAAGCTGGCTTCTCCCACCCAACCGGGTGGTATAACCTTCTGCTCCGCTCCATGATGCCAGATCTTCTTTTCTGCTGGAAGATGCAGGTTCCCTCCTTATCGCTCTTGCATTCAGTAGGCCCTGGCTTCGAAATTCCGTTCCTGCACCTGACAGCCTGGTTAGAGTTCCAGGCTCTGGGTCTGTCTGAGGATGCACTCAAAGTAGTGGAAGCATCCAGGAAGGAGTCGACCAGGAGGTGTTATGCCTTCAAATGGAAGTGGTTTTCCATTTGGTGTCGGGGTAAGGGCCTGGACCCTCTGTCCTGTCCAGTGGCTAGCCTTGACTACCTTTGGTCCCTGTCTACGACCCTTAAGGTGCACCTGTTAGTCATCTCTGTTTACCGGGTGTAGGAGAAGGTGGTCTGGTGCTTCTTTAAAGGCTTTGATCGCATATCCCCTCCGGTGCATGAACCTCTACCACCATAGGATCTACTGCTGGTATTGGCAAAGCTCATGGGCAGGCTATTCGAACCAATGCACAAGTGTGAGATGTCACATTTGTCATGGAAGACTGCCTTCTTGGTGGCCATTACATCAGCCAGAAGGACTGGGGCGCTCCAGGCACTCTCGGTGGAGTCTCCTTGCCTGGTCTTCCACAGGGACAAGGTTGCCTTGCGCCCCTACCCAAAACCTGCAGTACCGCTGTTGACCTCATATTGAGGTTTTGTACAGACATATTTGACTCATGTTTTGACCTTAGTCTATTGTTCATCACTGTGTAATAGCTACTACTGTCTATATAAGTTTATGGCCGTTGAACTATGTTGGTGCCACCTTGTGGCCTGGGTCATGTGTGAAAATGGTCCATTAGATCAGCACACTTATCCGGTTAACAAAGCTATAAATAAATAAAAATAAATTCCTTCCGAAGATGATGTCTGAGTTTCACCTTAAGCAGGTGTTGACTCTGCTGGTGTACTACCCCAGTTACACCTCAGAGGCCAAGTACAGGCTCCATACTTTGGACCTGAGACGAGCGCTCTCTTACTATAAGGAGCGGATGGCTGATGTTCAGGGAGAGGTTCGCCAGCTGTTTGTCACCTACGCTGAAGCTGCACCTGGCAGACCTGCAGCAAAGCGGATGATTGGCAGATGGATTACATCCTGCATTGATTTCTGCTATAGGTTGGCGGGCAAGGAGCCTTCCAGAGGGATTAAGAGCTCATTCCACCTGCCATACTGCTGTGTCGGTGGCTGCTTCCAGAGATGTCCCTATGCAGGAAATCTGCAGGGCTGCTATCTGGAAGTCCGCAAAAACCTTCATCACCCACTACCACATTGATCTTGAGTCACGCCGGGATGCTGGTTTTGGGGCCTTAGTTCTCCAATCTCTGTTCTCCAATTAAGTATCAACTAGAGGCAGTGCACCTTGCCTCCTTCCTCCCGGAGAACTGCTTGGAGTCTGCCAAACAATGTGGATAGAACAGCATATCCACGATCCTAGAAAAACAGGTTACTCAACTGTAACAGTAGTTATAGGAGTGGTATATGTTGTTCATTCACACGAACCCACCCAGCCACCCCGGCTTCGATGCACAACCTGAGTTTCCAGCGGGCAAAGATCTGGCGTCATGGTGTGGAGCCGAGGGTTATACATCCCGGGTGGGTGGGAGGAGCCAGCTTCAAGACCTTCTGGCAAGATTCTTAAAGGGAAAAGACATGCCAAACAGTGTGGATGAACAACATATACCACTCCCAGAACTACTGTTACAGGTGAGTAACCGTTTTTTGGTTCCTTCCCTTCCCAGTTCTCCTCCTCCTCCTTATCTTCACTAGCCCCTCACTCACGTCCTCTGCAGTTATGACCCCTACTTTCTTAACCATCCACTTCCAAAGACCAATCTGCATTTTCCTACCGACTGCCTAAATTGTGGAACTCCCTTCCTCTGACATGCCACTCCCCCAACTGCTCTTTCCTGTCTCTTTCACAAATGTCCTCTCGCATTTGCACCTGCTCCTAATTTTACCCTCTTTTACCTGCCCCTCTTGGCTCACCTCTCTCAATCCCATTTACCTACGCCCCTCTAACTTTGTGCTTGTATCATCTGCCTTCATCTAGGGCTGTCAGTTGGTAAAGCTGCTTTTCTTGCTTATGTAGTCTACAGTGTAATAAGATTGTATTAATATTCATGTTCATCAGTCTCTGTGTCGTTTTTCCAAACTTGTTTACTGCTGTGTGGTGTTATATACTATTTGCAACTTAATATATGTGTGTGTGTGTGTGTGTGTGTGTGTGTGTGTGTGTGTGTGTGTGTATATGTGTATATATATATATATATATATATATATGTATATGTATTATTTTAATTGTATTTCCCCTTACCCCTTTCCCCCAAGACACACCTGGAAATGAGCCTTGGCTCAGTGTGCCTTCCTGGTAAAACTTTTTACATAAATAAAAACAATACTTAAATGTATGTCCCCCTCCCCCCAAAATAAATAAATAAATAAATGTCTTCAAAGGTTTTCCTACCATCAATGTCAGGCTCACTGGCCTGTAATTTCTCACATTTGCCCTATGTCCCGCCACCTCCACTTGTGTAGGGGAACCACATTAGCCTCCCCTTCAATCGACAGGCACTACCCCTGTTTCTAATGAATAGCGGCTAAATCAGCACCTGCTTTGTTTGATTTAACACTGCACGATAAATCCCATTTGGGCCTGGGTATTTATTGAGTTTTAATTTATATAATTCCTTTAGTACCTGTTCCCTAGTAATTTTCCTCCTCCTCAAGTCTGCATTATCCATAAACTTCCTCCTGTTGTCTGGAAGTCGACCTGCCTTCTCAACCATGAACACCAAACAAGAATATTCTTTAAGTGTGCTTGCCTTCTTTCATTAACTTTTTCACTGTCAGGGCTGTTTGCCATTTCAGTGCTAGACATTTTTACAAAAACAAATGGACTTTTTTATTTAACCTGTCTAAATCTATTTTCCCCAGGTATGCAACATCTCTAACCATGGTTATTGAGAGTAGAGTCTTAGCTTTTTAGAGCAGAAATATCTTAGTGGTAAATTGCATTCAATGCACAGAACCATGGAGGATCTGACAAAATATTCTTGTTTTGCATATAAATCGGGGAATCTTCTTTGGGGATATCTGTTTCATCAGGTCCCACCTCTGAAGCCACCGATGTCAGGTGCCAGGATTACATGGAAGTTTTTCCTGTAGCGGTCTACTAGGGGCCGCCCACTCCATCATCATACTCTGATGTCACCTGAATATATAAGCATGGGTGCCCCCAGTTCTTTCCTCCATCTTACTATCGGCCTATGAAAGCTTCATTGCCTAGTCAATTTCAAAATTTACTTACCTTTTATTTTTTCCTTTACCTTTGAATCATTTTATTTCAAAGAGATGTCTTTACTGTTTGTGTGTTGAGAACTGGAGTTTTGTCTGCCCTCTTCCATTTGCTGCCACTGTGGATAGAAGATTGCTTTGACAGATGGATATAGTCTATGTGTCTGCTGCCTCGGGCCTCGCCACAGCGTCCTTGCCTGTGCCTGAAGTTCAACCTCACTACCGGCACCAACATAAGAAAGCCCTGCAGAACTTTCTGATGGAGTAACAAGCAGCCAGATTGGAGCAGGGGTTGTCAGGGCGCCCCCCCCCAGTCTCCGGCTTCTTATATGGGCTCTCAGGCCACTAAGGCCCGGGACATGCCTTTGGGGAAACGCACTCAGCAGGGCAAGGAATGCTCCAAGGAGTGCTCCACCTGGATGCACTCCCGATTCCCATTGACTTCCTTTACTTTGTCCAGGATTGCGCCATCTCCAAGTTCGGCGACCTCCTCTAATGTTGCACAGGCCTTGGCTTCCTCCAGGCCTTCCCTTCCTCCAGGCCCCTGACAGCGAGTTCTCCCAGCCTATTAACAGGTGGTGAAGGCCCATCAGCTCCTGGGTCATCTGTACTATCCCCGACTCTGTGACCTCCTGCACAGCAAGGTCCACAGGCACTGTGCCCTTCTGGCACTGCTGTAACAAGCACTGATTCGATGGTGCTGTGCTCTTTGTCCCCACCATTGCAGTTGATGATGTCTGAGCTCCCTATGCCTGCTGTTGACCTCAATGCAGTACTTACTGTCTTACCACGGCTCTTATTCAGCAGCTTGTTTCACAGCCAGGGCCCTCATCACCACTGCCACAGGACGCTGCCTTGGTGTCGATACCAGTTAGACCTTTTCGCTCAGTGCTCTCCCGGGCATCGTCAGCATCTTTGCTGTCAGTCCCTGTACCAGAACAGGTAGATACTAAAGAGGAGTACATCTGACCTTATCCTCCCTGATGAAGGGGATGAAGAGACGGATGTTGAAGCTGCTTCCTCAGACAGGCTAACTGACTCTTCAGGGAGCTAGGACTCAGTGAAACACACCCTAAGATCCCCACCCGAGGACCCCTCCTTCAGTGTTATGAAGCAACTCCAGGCCACCATGGGGTTCCAGACTGAAGAAGAGGACATCACCAGTAGGAACCTTGTGGATTTCATGGAGATTCCTGAGTCTGTGCCTAAAGTCATCCCACCATTGTGCCATGCCCAGGAGTGCTGACAAGCTTTATCATGCCCTTCTGGGTAAAGCTACCAACTTTCCGAGGCCTAAAACTGGGATGGTCCATCCAGACTATGACCCCCACTGTGTGACTCCCAGGGCCACCCCGCAGACAACACTGCACACAATTAAATTTTGCTGCTTGCTCTGGCCATGCTGCCCCACAGTAACACTAGCAGCAAACATCCAGATTAAAACAGTACATCATTCTGCTGCAGCAAGTTCCAAATCATGATGTACAGAAAGTTCATTAGAAGCAAACCTGCGTTAAATTGTGATCAGACATTCGAGCTGCATGTATTGCCACTCCTGACAGTCCCATCCAACCCGTTTACACACACCTCATTTGCTGAGCAGATTTCACTTCAGTGACTCCAACCACCACACCAGATTGTTTTCACACACTTCCTTACAGCTGATCAGGTTCAGGAACCTTGGTTCACTGCTGCCGGTCTCTTCTCTGTCTGGAGTCCCTCTCAGCTGCTGGCAGGCAGACATCCACATGCACTTGTTTGCACTACAACCAAGTCTAATCTACAGGAAGGAACGTGCTTTACTGTGCTCCCACTGACATACTTGCAGTGCAACACAGGTGCAGAGATTGAAGTTGCAAACACGAGCAGTACTGCAGTGGTGCTGAAATAACTGTCACTCATGGATTAGCAGCCAGCAAAAAAAAAAAAGAGACAAAACTGGGACAAGTAAACAAAAACCAGGACAAAAGTGACATTTTGCTAAACTTGTGGGGACACTGGGACATGCTGCCTAAAATAGGGACTGTCCTGGGAAAACAAGGACTGTTGATAGCTTTAATTCTGGGGCGCCCCTTCTGCGCCGCCTAACCAGACACTGACTCAGTGGTGATCAAAGCAGCTGATGACAGGTCCAGGGTGCCCAAGCACCTGAGGTTCCCTCCCCCTGACAGGGAATCCAGGAGGATTGACCTCTGGGGCAAGAGTACCTTCACTTTGGCCACTGTAGGCCTTATGATAGCTATTTTTTTTTTTCCAGTTGTTTAACCAGGAGTGACACATTAAGCTGAAAGCTTGTTTACAGGTGTGACCTGGGAGCACAGGGAATTTCATTTCATTTTTATTTTTTATACTTGTAAATCCAGATGAGCAAAATTGCCCGTTTTCTTTGGAGACAAGTTCAATCTAAAAGCACAGTATAAAAATACAAACATACAACATAGGAGCAGACTGTACAATCAATAAAGTACAATGTGAGCAAATACATTATGTTTTAGAAACAAGCCAATATTTTAACCTTTTCTTAAAACACTGGATAAGACTACTCTCAACAATTACTAACGGTATTTTGTTGAAAAAAGTAGGGGCTCTAAATAATAAAGATCTTTGCCCAAAAAGTAGTCTTGAATAATGATATTTTACATTTAAAATTAAACTGGGACCTAGTAGACAATGCATTTATTACCCTAGGAAACATTATGGAAGTGAACGAGGGAAGAAGGTTGCATTTTACTTTAAATAAAAAAAGTACCCATTTTGAAAAGAACTCGATTTTCAAAAGATAAGGAATAAGACTGTTTATACAGATCAGCACAATGTGTTCGAAAAGGTAAATCTAACCAGAATCTCAGAGCTGAATGATATATTGCTCTAAGTGGGAAGTTAAGTGACTTGCTCAGAGTCACACAGTATGCAAGTGAGGGCTTTGGGATTGAAACATAGGTCTCCAGATTTGCAGCTCAGAGCCTTAAACCACTGCGCTATGCTGTTCCCTGCTGTACATTATGGTCAAGAACCAGAATACCCTCTGGAAAAAGGGCAAAGCTGTGGCACAAGCCCTTCCAGAGGGTCTCCAGAGACAGGAGCTCCTCAAGTCTCTCCAGGCCATGGAGGATGTCAGTAAACACATCCCGAGAGCCATTTTCGACATGACGACTACTGCTGCCAGAGCAGCCACTGGCATTTGCCTTAGGTGGCACTCCTGGCTGAGAGTCGCTTGATTCACAGCTGATGTCCAGCAGAAAGTTCTGAATGCCCCTTTTGTGGGCTTCAGGTTTTTTTGTGCAGAATATTATAAATGACCTGTAGGCCTCTGGTAGGGCCATTCGGTCTGTCCACTCTCTCTCTATCATACCCAGCCTGGGAGTAGGCCAAAACCTTCTGTTCGTAAGGTCTCTCACAAGTCTGGGTCAGTGACCAGACTGCAGGGCAAGCGCAAGGCCATCTCCTCCTTGCCTACCCCCTCCTCTGCCACTGGTGTCCCTGCCAAAAGGCCCAGAGGAGGAGGCACGGCCCTGGCTGCTGGTTCCACTTCAGCATGACTCCCGGCTGGACCCCCCTCCCCCCTCCTGTCTCAAGCCAGGAGGTGGTGGTTGGGGTCATTTTTACCTCCATCTGAATCAGTGGAGAACCATTACTACAGATGCTTGGATCCTGCAGCTAATCAAACAGGGCCACACTCTAGAACTTATGGAACAGCCTCTGGAGGTTCCTTCTGTACCTTCCACTCCTCCCCCAGATCACATCCCGTGCTCCAGGAGGAGGTGTTCACATTGTTGCGAAAAAGAGTCATAGAACTAGTACCCAGGCAGCAAAGGAACAAGGGGTTCTACTCCCAGTTCTTCCTGGTCCTCATGCGCACCAGGTATTTGAGGCATATTCTAGTCCTCAAAGAGCTAAATCTTTACGTGTACATAGGTGTTCCAAGCACACACAACTGCCAACAGAAGGACACCAGAACAAAGTGTTCATCTTTATTGTAGCACAGAAACAGACCTCAGTCCAGCCTGACGTGCACTCTGGTAGGTTGGATACTAAATCTTTACATCCAGTACAAAAAGTTACGGATGGCCACTCTGCCAGGCCTCTTCCCTCTACTGACACTGGGAGATTTGTTATGCTTCCTGGACCTGCATGGTCTGCCCCCCACACAGGTGATTCCTCAGGTTCTTGTTCCAGGGGTAACACTACCAGTTCAGTGTGTTGTCCTTTGGCTTATCCTGTGCACCACAAATCTTCACCAAATGCTTAGCAGCAGTAGCAGAGGCCCTCGAACACAATGGCCTGTATGTTTTTCTGTACCTGGACAACTGGTTGCTGAAGGCGCATTCCAGGGACATGCTACTGCTGACCCTAGAACGTACCCTGTAGTTATTTCTTTCTCCTGAAATAACTGTCAGCTTGCCCAAGTCCATCCTGACCCCATGTCAACGGCTGCAGTATGTAGCGGGGTTGGGATAGACAGAATAACAAACCAAGCAGACCCACAAACTCAGTGCATAAAAAGCGCCAACAAGGCACTTATCATTTTATTTTTCTCAGAAAAAGTTGAAATCAAGTTTCACAGAAATCAGGATATAAGGATAGTTCATGCACTTTCAAGATATCAACAAAATAATAAACAGATGCAGTATACTTAAGAAGGGCCACTGCTGTGCCTAGCAGTGTCACCAGGATATCTCCTTGCCTGTTTCACACAGATGTGTGAGCTTCAGAGGTCCACCACCTCTAGCAGTCCGCTCCAACTGACTCCCCTATCTGAATACAGCTTGCTAAAGTAGACTTTTTATACCTGCCTACCGAAGTCATGTGACCAGTGCCATTAACTTATAAAACTTTTTGTTTAGGCCCTTATATTAAATTATATAGTACCAGAAGGCCTTCTAAACGTAATTATTAACTACTGAAACCTCCATACAACAAAAAGTCAAGCAAGAAATGAATATAACAGTAAGAGGAAGTGGAAAACTTTCCACTGAGCTGTGATTGACGGCATCATTAGTATAAGAGGAGGACACTAGGGGCCGTTGTCACCCTATAGTGCACCTCATTTAGCATACTATTTTTGGAGTGGTCAAACCTACAGGCCTAAAGGCCTGATATTTAGATATGCAATATATGGTAAGTTTCTTTTTTCTTTCTTTTATTTCAGTAACAATTCATACTGTGTTGACCTTAAACCTCTCCAGCCTTGCTTGGAACACGTCTGTTTTATCTGTTTTGAAAAAAACACAGGCAGTTACCTAGTTTTCCTCCAGATAGATTTTTTTTCAACCCCTTCACTTATGTACGCTCATGCAGCAGAGCACTGCTTAGAGAAACTGTGTGTGGGATTTTACAGAGACTTGGGGTGTCATTTTATACATGTTAGCTTTATTTTTTTTTTTATTTCATTTGTGCATTTTCATTCTTAAGACTTGCAGCCCCCTCTTATACTGAAGGCTGCCACCATTTTACACTGTGTGGTTTCACAGGTATATTCCTGTCCCTTTAAATCCTTCTCTCCTCCAGGTTTGCAGCAAAGCAGTAGTCTCTCTATAAAGAAATTTAACTTGCTGCTTCCCTGTGGAGAACTGCAAACACTGGTAAACCCCTTTTATATTTATGTATTTCAGAAAAGACCTGGAGTTCTTTATCAACCCCTCCTTTCTTATGGAATCCTTGTATGTATGCAGCATAAGCCACTCAACTTGTGTCTTATTTAATTCTTATTTATTTCATAACTAACATCTAGTACAAAATGTTACATGGCAAACACTGCTGCCTTTTACTTTCAAAACAAAAAGCACTTTATTATTTAAAGGCACAAACGCACTCCAGTTTAAATCCAGTGAACATTGGTAAATGCCTCTTATGTACTGTATTTAAACTTCAAAGTACTTTGTTTAAACCATAATCACCTTATTTTTCTTAGTCTTTTATTACATGTTATAGGTATTCTATATACTCTGTTTTAGCAACCAGCATCCTAATTACCTTGGTCAGCTGGCATGGTGGACCTACATACCTGGTGCTTCATTTTATGGGAGGGGGTTATGGGACCCTCATGTTTTCACTAGGGTAGCCATCCTTGACAGGGGTCACCCTGTCACACAGTACATAGAGGCAGTTCTGGATTCTGCCCAGGGAAAGGCTTTCTTCCCTCAGGACAGGGCGGACTGTCTTAATAGCTCAGGCCCACTCCATGGCCCAGAGTCGATATGTCACAGCCAGGGCATTTCTGAGACTGCTGAGCCTGATGGCTGCAGCCATTGTGGCTATACCTTTGGCCAGGCTGCACATGCGGATCCCCAAGTGGACACTGAAGGTCCAGTGGGATCAATACACTGCTGATCTGAATCGGTAAGTCCTTCCAAAAGGGGTCCCTTTCCCCATCCCATCCCCCCAGCAGATCCTCACCACTGAGTTGGGTGTAGGGTTGGGAGTGCACCTGGGTCCTTTTCAGACCCAGGGGATCTGGTCTCCGATGGCAGCCCACCTCCATGTAAATGTTTTAGAGCTGTAGGCAGTGCTGTATGTCCTACAGGCCTTCCAGAACCATCTGTTTCTAGGTTCCCTACTGGGGCAGTTGGACAACCTCAGTGTGGTCTACTATTATATCAGCAAGCAAGTGGGGACTCACTCTTGGTTTACCTACCACGAGTTGACATCTACAGCGCCGACATCCCTAAAAGCGACAGACACAACGCTAAGTGTCAGCATTGTACTGTAGGGGATGTCGGTGTGTTTTCTTTGAGGGGGCTGTGCCCCACAAACTCACCATGTGGGGGGGGCTCTGCCCCACACTCCCTGGTCTCTAGATATACAACTCTGAGTTGGGTTTGTCGCGGGGAGGGGGCGAAATACCAGGAGATGCATTACCAGTGCCAGCAGGAGCCATCACAGCGACCAGACGCTTTTCGTCAAATTCTGTCGCTGTGATGGTCCTTGCTGTGACAGTGTCAACATGTGGTCAGTACACCCTCATTCTTACCCCCCCCCATGCCAGGAGGTGATGAAAGTCTGGTACTGGGCTCTAGAACACGGTCTAGAACTGTCAGCCGTCCCTGTCCCAGGCATCCAAAATGTCTTGTCCGACAGCCTCAGGTGGCTGCAGTCCAGAATGCCTGAGTGGGTGCTGCTGACCACGGACGTGGAAGACCTGTTCAACAGATGTGGTCATCCAGAGTTGGACCGTTGTTGCTTCCCCATTCAACACAAAACTGCCGTGTTTTTACTCACGAGATCCAGAGCCTGGAGTTTTCTGGTGAGATGCATTGTCCCTCTCTTGGAAAGGAAGGTTTCTTTATGCCCCCCCCCATTCCTCTGATTCAGAGGGTGCTCATCAAGCTCCAAACGGAAGGGGTCACTCTGATTCTGGTGGCGCCATTCTCGCCCTGTCAGATATGGTTTCCATTACTACAGTAATTGGCTGTGACACCTCCAGTTCCCTTGCCCCTTTGCAGGGATCTGTTGATACAAGTGCAGGGCACCCTGGTCCACCTAGACCTCGAGTACCTTCGGCTGCATGCGTGGCTCCTGAAGACATAGTCTTCACTTGGTTTGGGGTCTTTCTGAAGGTGGCTGATGTCCTGGTGGCTGCTAGGAAACCCTCCACCGTAGCCACTTACTCAATGAAATGGAAGAGATTTGCCATCTGGACCACTTCCCATCGTCTGGACCCTTTCTCCTGTCCGGTGAACCAGGTTCTGGAGTAGCTACTCTCCCTGTCTGATGCGGTCCTTCAATAGTCCTCTAATAACTCATTACATCCAGTAGCTTCATATGAAGTCCAAACTATCCATTGTTTACCTGATACAAAATGGCCTCCCAGGTAATAATGAATTAAGGTGCACCTGTCTGCTATCTCAGCCATCCATACACCCATTGAGGGCCGCATCGTGGCCCAGTTTGATGTGACCCATACTTTTCTTTCAGGCATTCCCCATCTGAAGTCTCCTGTCCATAATCCGGTCCCGGCTTGAGACTCGAATTTTGTCCTAGAAAACTGACACTGCCTCCTTTTGAGTCTGCTGTGTCTTGCAAGTCATTTTTTAGTTGCTGTTATTTCTGCTTGAAGGATTTCAGAGCTATAGGCTCTCATATGTGAGCAGCCTTATTTGATTTTCCACAAAGACAGGGTGTCTTTACTTTAAATCAATCAATCCACCTGCCTGTTTATTTACCATAGCATGCCAATCCAGAGGAAGCATTGCTTCATACTTTTGATGTGCATAGAATCCTCAGGTACTATACACGTGGTACTAAGGACTGCAGAAAGGCCGTTTCTTTTGCCGTGGGAAAGAAGATGCTCTAAATTCTAAACAGTGTTTATCCAAATGGATGGCCAATTGTATTACTTTTTGTTATAGGAAGTACGGTAAGGAACTTCCTGATGTGGTTCATCGCTGCAAATGGGTGTGGTACCAAAGGACTAGAGGAGGGCGAATGTAGTCCCTCTCCACAAAAGTGAGAACAGGGAGGAGGCTGACAATTACAGGCTAGTCAGCCTGACCTTGGTGGTGGGGAAACTAATGGAATCACTACTAAAAGAAAGCTCTGTGATATATCTCAAGTCCAACAGCACACAGGATCCGAGGCAGCATGGATTTACAGTGGGAAGATCTTGTCAAACAAATATTATTGATTTCTTTGACTGGGTGACTAGGAAAGTGGATCAGGAAAGGGCGGTGGATGTGTCCTACCTGGATTTCGGCAAGGCCTTTGACACTGTCCCACACTGGATTCTAGTAAACAAGCTGGGCAGCCTGGGAGTGGGTCCCATGGTGGTAAACTGGGTCAAAAATTGGCTGAGCGATAGGACATAGAGGGTAGTCTTGAAAGGGGTTCAATCTGAAGAGAGGGGGGTGACCAGTGGGGTCCTGCAGGGATCAGTGCTCGGACCAGTCCTCTTTAATGTCTTCATAAGTGACATGCAGAGGGGCTGCAAGGGATGGTGTGTCTCTCTGCAGATGACACAAAGATCTGCATCAGTGTTGACACTCCAGGAGGGGTATAGAAAACGAGGAGGGACCTAAGCAAGCTTGAGGAGTGGTCAAGAGTGTGGCAGCTAAGATTCAATGTAAAGAAGTGCAATATCATGCATTTGAGGCACAGATATGCGTGGGAGAAGTACATGATTGGGGGGGGGTACTGACGGCCATCAAACAGGAAAGGGACCTGGGAATAATCATATCTAAAGGTTACCAAACAATGTAAGAAGGCTGTGAGGAGGGTCACTGGAATGCTGGGATGCATAGGGAGATATATCTCCAGCAGAAGGAAGGAGGTGGTGATGCCACTGTATAGAACATTGGTGAGACCTCATCTAGAGTACTTTGTCCAGTTCTGGAGGCTGTATCTCTGGAAGGACATAGAGTAGAAGCGGTTCAGAGAAGAGCAACAAAAATAGTGCAGGGGCTGCACCAAAAGTCATATGAGGGGAGACTGGAGGATCTCAATATGTATTCCTGGAGGAGAGAGAGACTTTCAAATACCTCAAGGGTGTAAATAAGGTACAAGAGGTAGCATCTTTAAAAAAAAAAAAAAAAAAAGGATGTTCAAGAACATGGGGTCATGATATGAAAATGGGGGGGGGGTAGAATGATGGGTAATGTGAGAAAGTATTTTTTCATGGAAAGGGTGGGACATCCATGGAACAGCCTCCCGGCAGAGGTTATAGGGGCAAAAATAGGAAAATTCAAAAACGCATGGGACAGACATAAAGGAACTCTAGCATATGAACATATGAAGAATGCCAGCAGATATAGGCCTGAGGGTCTATGTAGTCTGCTTGAGTGTGCAGCTAGCAGTCTGTTTCACTACAGCTGCTCCCCCCTCTCCTATCCGTATATACAATTTCTTGCCCGTACTAGCTGTTACCCCTTCCCCAGTGCCTGATTGAAGACCTCCCCCCTGACTTTGTCCCATCCCCTCTTAAAACTGCCCACCATCTTCAAGGATACCACCTCCTCAGGCTGTGCATTCATAGGGTTGGTCCTGCATACCAAGGATCATCATGGTTGCTCTACGTTGGACCCCCTCCAGCAATTTAACATCTTTCTTTAAGTAGGGGTGCCAGAACAACACGCAGTACTCCAGGTGCGACCTCACCAATGACCTGTACAGTGGCAGGATGAGCTTCCCTCTCTTGCACATGATTCCTTAGGCAATACACCTCAGCATCTTATTAGCCTTAGCTGCCACTTTTCTGCGTTGCGCTGAATGGTTCATTTGCCATGTTGTTATCACCCAAAGTTATTTTTCCTCCTGTGTAGGGGATAACTGTACCCCACAGTTGGTAATGATTCCTTGGGTTTCTTGCACCCAAGTGCATGACTTTGCACTTTGTTGTGTTCAACCCCAGCTGCCATGTTTCTAACCAGATCATCCTGTAGACTCTGCCATCCACAAAAAGGCTGATCTTATTCTTAATCCCATGTGAGATGTCGGCAATGAAAATGCCAAACAACACTGGACCCAGTACCGAGCCCTGTGGTACTCCACAGGTTATGGCTCTTGGAGTTGAGAGTTCCCCCTTACGACTACCCTTTTTTCGTGTCATTCAGCCAGTTCCTGATCCACTCCACCATTTTCTCACCTGCTACCTGGTACAGTATCTCAACTTGCTAATCAGTCTCTCATGTGGCACTGAATCAAAGGCCTGGTTGAAGTCTAGATACAAGACATCCACCGCTTGGCCCCTGTTGAGCGCCTTAGTCACCCAGTCATAAAAGTCTAGCATGCTGATCTGGCGAGATTTTCCCTAGACAAGCCCCTGTTGTCTGTTGTCCTGGAGACCATTCACTTTCAGAAAGGTTATACTAGCCTTTCCTTAAGGATTGTCTCCATTAGCTTCCCTACAATAGATGTAAGGCTGACTGGTCTGTAGTTGCCTGGTTCATCCTTGGAACAACCCTTGTAGAGGGGCACCACATGCACCGTCCTCCAGTCCTGGGGGACGCACTCAGTTCCCAGTGAGATATTGAATAAGTCTGCTAGTGGCTCTGCCAGGACCTCTGCCAACTCCTTCAAAACCTTGGGGTGTATGCCATCTGGTTCAGGCACCTTATCTACCCACAAGGCTTTTAGGCCTTTCATCACCCTGTTTGCTGGGATTTTCCCATCTGTTAACCTTGCCCCCCCCCCATCCCCTGAGACACTGGCCCAGTCTTCTTCCTGGTAAACACAGAACAAAGTAGTCATTAAGTGCTTCTGCCTGATCTGCCCCCTTTTCCACCCACCCATCATCTTTCTTGATTCTAACAATTTGATCTTTGCAGCTCCTCCTCCCCCTAATATACTTGGAGACATCCTTTTTATCTTCTCTGATACCTTGTGCCAGACTCTGCTCCCTTGATGCCTTGGCTGCCCTGACCATTCTGCTCACTTCCCTTGATTTCTTCATGTACTCCTCCCTGTCCTCCCCCATTTGGATCTCATAAACCTTCTGAAGACTGCTGTCTTATCCCTCACCTTTTCTAGCGATAGGAAAGAGAGGGTAAGCTGCAGATCATTTAGGATCTGCAGTATATGAAACGGGTAGGGAAAATGGGCAGACTAGGTGAGCTAAGAGGTCCTTATCTGCTGTCAAATTCTGTGTTTCTGTGGCCATTCCACCAGAGGCATGGCCACTTTGGTTGCCTGTTTCAGGAATATGCCCGCAGCTGAGATCTCCACTGCTGTCATTTTGAGTACTGTCCACACTTTCACAAAGCACCACAGTCTGGACATTGCCTCTAGAAGGGGGGGGGGGCAGGCTTTGGCCTAGCTGTGCTTCAGAGGCTTCTTTCCTAGGCCTTTGGCTTCCTGACACCTGGACTGTTTTGCTTGCTGGCACTGCTTGGAACTTATTTCAGAGGTGTTACCTCATGAAAGAGATATCCCCGTAGAAGACAGAACAGTTACGTAAGAACTTACCATAACAGTAGATCTTCGAGGGACTCTCTTTCATCAGGTCATGCCGGCCCGCCCACCATCCCCCTTCTATCTCTGTCTTTAAGACTCACTTTTCTGTTGCTCCTACCATTTCGTTGCTGGGCACCTCTTCACTGTCCTTGGTTCTCTAGTGGGATGCCTAGCTTGTATGGTCCCTAGCAGGGAAAGAACTGAAGAGGGAGCGGGGCTGCCCACACTTGTATATCCAGGCGACATCGACGTATATGGCATCGAAGTGGGTGGCCCCTGGTAGACTGATACAGAAAAAGCTTCTTTGTGATCCTGGTGCCTGATGGTGGTAGTTCCAGTGGGGTAACCTGACGAAAGAGATTCCCTCAAAGATCTACTCTTACGGTAAGTACTTACATAACTGTTCTTTCTGCCGTGAAAAGATTAAAATACTGTGCCTGTATTGTAATAATGTTGCTTCAGCTCCTCAGTGATATCCAAAGTATAAAAAGGATCTGTGAAATGGAGAGATCTGATTATTGCTGACAGTCTGCTAGCTTTGCGTTTATCTTTAATTTGTAGAGCCGCTTCACACGAACATTGGTTTAAAAAAAAAAAAGTACCAGCCTTATTTGAGTTATTTTATTTATTTTTTTTGGAGCACATATCCGCCACTGGTACTGCTCTTAACATGAATATTCAAGAACTGTTTTCCTCTGCATAGATCAGATCATGCTTTCGGTTTTGAGTTTTCATAATAAAAGTGCATAACCCACCCTGGTCTGTCTCCCCCCCCACCCCGACTACTGGAAAAAAACATAATTTTCTGTAACTTGGCCGCTAACTGACAATGCAGGATTTCAAAAGATATAGTGCTCCTTCATTATAACATACTCAACAGATAATGAAACCTGTGTGTGGCTCCTAGGAGAAATCTCAAGCAGGTGATTTTGGACTGCTTCTGGGACAAATGTATTATCATTTAGGGTGTCCCTTCCTAATAGTGAGGAACTTCAGACTTGAAAACTCATCTAAATTAATTTGTTTAGCACATGTGTTTATTGGAGAAAAGATATGAAGTACCTAGCTGGGGAGCTGAATTTTTATTTCACACCCTTCTCCTGAGGGTTTATGCAAACAGCTGCTTGGGGGAAAAAACAGAGTGTCTTTACTGTCAGCCCCTTCTGACAAAGAATATAGGAAAGTTAATTCTTTTATGTTAAAAATAACTATTCTGATGAAACTCTGGCTTCAAGGCAAGTTTTCTATATTGGCTATGCTTCTAATTATCAATTTTCTTTTTGGTCTCCTATACTGTTTCTGTGTGAGAACATGACACAGAAAGACGAGTCACATATAGCTCATGCGGTGATGGCTAGTTTGGAAGCCTCCAGACAGCAGCTTCAAATTTCTATTGATTTCAGTGACACTGCAACCAGGAATGTGAGTAAAGCAATTGCCACAAGAAGATTTGCATGGTTCAGGACAACTAATCTGTCTGCTTACCTTCAGCAAAAAGTATCTGATTTTCACTTTGATGCAGACTTTCTGGAGATAGAACCCAAGTCTATATGGAAAAGGTCAACACGCAGACAAAAAATCTCATACATGACCCTCACCAAACAGGAAAGTAGAGGTTACAGCTATTTTAGATCTTACTCCAGGGGAGTTTTGGAAAAGGGGTGCCCAAAGCAGACACTATTTCCAAACCAGTTATGCAGTGACAATGTGTTCTACTAGAGATAAAGTGAGGCTAGGACAAAAACCTCAGACTTTTTCTCTGCCTGCAAAAAAGATCCTTGACTGTTGCGTATGTTGCTACCCAAGTTTAGTCATTAGGGGGTTGCCTTTCTTTTTACCCTTTTGGGAAAAAAATTGCCACAGACCTATGGGTCCTGGATATAATAACAGAGGAACTCTGACCCTTTAGATTGTAAAACTTCCAAAGTGTTATGTTCTTTCAAAAAATATGGCTTTTTCCTCAGAAAATCTGTCTTTGCTTTAGATGGACGTGGAAGAGGTGTTCGCACTAAACACAATAGAGCCTGTACCAAAGAACCAATTGGGAAAAGGTTTCTCCTCAAGATACTTCTTAATAAGGAGGGCACTTGAGAGGTCGACAAGACAATACATTAGTTTCAGGGCTCCGCTATTACAGTTTGTTTTCTGTGTAAAACTCACATTTTATAAAAATAATCTGTGGTACAAAGTTATCTAAAAGCCAGAGAGTTGGCAGAGAGCAGACTGCATAATACTAGCATACTAAAAGCCAGCAGAATAGGCCAAATGATGTGTCTTGTCTGCTCAAAAGCCAGCAATCTAATGGCTGCTCGCCTTACCACCCCAAGTCCCCGAGAGGGTCTTCTTTGGTTTCAGTTTCCCCTTGTACCTGTCCCACCCCTTCTTGAAGCCTTCCACTGTGCCCTCCTCCATCAGCCTCCCGGGCAGCGCATTCCACAGCTCCTCCACCCTCTCAGTGAAAAAATGCTTCCTACGCTCCCCCCTGTAATTTCCCCCCACCAGCGTCCACTCGTGGCCCCTGGTTGTTCCACCCCTCTTTAGCCTAAACAGCTCCTTGGTTCCACTCCTGGTTATTCCTTTTACATACTTGAAAACCTCAATCATGTCTCCCCTGTCCCTCCTCTCCTCTAGTGTGTAAAACCCAAGCTCTTCCAGGCTCTCCTCATAAGGCCTTTCCTCCATGCCCTGAATCATCCTGGTCACTTTCCTCTGGACTCTCTCCCAGCAGCACTATATCCTTCTTCAGATGAGGTCTCCAGAACTGTACGTAGTACTTGAGCTGTGGCCTGACCAAAGCATTATATAGAGGGAGCATCACCTCCCTCCTTCTGGATGTAATTCCTCTGGCTATGAAGCCCAGTATCCTGTTTGCTTTGGCTGCAGTTCTTCTACAGTTTTCAGAGTTTTTCATTTTGACATCTACTGCCACCCCTAAATCCCTTTCTCCCAATGTGGCTTGCAGTGTGACCCCCCCCCCAGTGTATACATGGCTTGGGTTTTTGACCCCCAAATGAAGTACCTTACATTTCCCGGCATTAAATTTCAGTCCCCACCTCCTTGACCAGCCCTCCAAGGTATCCAGATCCCCCTGGACTGTCTCCCTCGCTTCTTCACAATCCACCAGTGCTCCCAGTTTTGAATCGTCCGCAAAGAGACTCAACCTATTCCTAACCCCCCTCCCTATATCCGAGACGTAGGCATTGAACAAAAGTGGCCCCAATACTGAACCTTGAGGGACCCCACTGATTACCTTCCTGGAGAGGAGAGTATCCCACCCACCATTACCCTCTGTAAACACCCCCAAAGCCAATTTTCGACCCAATTCAGCTCCTGTCCTCCCATTCCCATCGTCCTCATTTTTGCTATCAGTCCATTATGGCACACTGAATCAAACGCCTTGCTGAAATCTAGGTATAGGACATCCACTGGCCTATGTCTATCCAAGGCCCCCATCACCCGGTCATAAAACTCTACGAGGCTGGACTGACATGATCTCCCCTGGGACAAAGCCATACTGTTTATTATCCTGGTGTCATAACCTTTCCAAGTGCCTCCCAAGCCTCTCGTTGATAAAGCCCTCCATTACTTTGCCTACCACAGATGTCAGACTGACAGGCCCATTATACCCCATCTCCTCCCTAGACCCCCCTTTATGTATAGGCACTACATAAGCCACCCTCCAGTCCTGTGGAACCCATCCCATCTGCAGAGAGGTGTTAAAGAGTGCAGCCAGTGGAGCTGCCAACTCCTCCGCCAGTTCCTTCATAACCCCTGGATGTAGTCCGTCCGGCCCTGGTGCCTTATCAGTTTTTAGCTTCTGAAGGGCCTCCCTCACCCTATCCACTGTGATTTATCCCCCCCCCCAATCCACTCCGTCATGCAGCCTTCCTACTCCTTCTGGATCTGGCCCAGCCTGTACCCTAGCCTCTTTCTATCCTCTGGTTTCAGGCCAAAACTGATCTCTTGCTTTTGCTGGCTCTTCTTCTCTCCCATCAGGCTGTAGGGATCCATTGTCACCCTCTGCAAAGATTGAGGCAAAGTACTTGTTTAGTACCTCTGCCTGTTCCCCTGTTTCCTGAGCCCATCCCCCCACAGTCTTAATCCTGTTGATCTGTGTCCTCTCTTTTCTCTTCTCTTCTCTCTTATGTATCTAAAGAATCCCTTCCCTCCTCCGGATATCCCTAGCCAGGTTTTTCTCCATCCCTGCCTTGGCGCCCCTCACCACTCTGGTGACCTTCCTGGCCAATAGTTTATACTCCCCTGACTCCTTGTCCCCTCCTAGAACGTTTAAAATGTGCGTAGGCAGCCTTTTTATCCCTCACTGCCTCCTTCACCTCCCTGGTCCACCAACATGGCTTGCTGGTTCCACCATGCTTACGCCTTAATTTAGTACAGGACCTAGTAGCCTCGTGCATCCCTTGTTTGATGGTCTACCACAAGCGTCCGGCCTAATCATGTCCAACCTATCCTATCCTACCCATACCCATGAAGTCCCTCCCTGAAGTCAACCACTACTGTATGAGTGCGGTCTCCCAGATACAGCAGGAACCAGACCGATATTGAGAAATTCTTTCTCTCTCCTAAGCTGGTCTCCGGGCTTCCTTACTACTGGGCTGTACCTCCTGAAGCTGACAGGTAGGCAGGAATCAGACCTCTGCAGCAGGAGACATCCAGCCCTCCACTTCCTGTCTTCCTCAGTTTACTTCCTGCCTTGCAGGGAGCAGGTACTCTGCAGCAGAGCTCTGTCACTGTGGTTACAGGGCTGAAGACTTCAGGACTGTAAGTTCAGAAATTTTTACCTTGGATTTGGTCATTTTTACTTTGGATATGCTCAGAGAGCAGGGATGAACGGATCACATGACAAAACCCTCTCTCTACTCTTGGGGGGGCCTCAGTCTCAGCCCTGCATGCTGCACAGACTGCCCCCCCCACACAGTTTCAAGGAGGTAGCTATCTTGGCTCTTACAATTTCAGGATGTAGCTCTTGATGCTCCGAAGGGGGTCCCAGTCTCAGCTGTGCATGCTGGTCAGACCGGCATCCCACTCGGTTCCAGCCTCAGCCATGCATTCTGGATAGGCTGGCCTTTCACTTTCCTTTTTCCGCGCTAAGACTGGCAGTGGCTTCAGTGAAGGGGGACTGTGGCTGTCTCTTACCTGCTGGGGCAGTGGTTTTTCCTGCTGTAGTGCATCCTGAGCCGGATACATGGCCAAAAGTTCCTGCTACACCAGCTCTCCAGATGATACAGACTTCCTTAATGGAATTTCAGGAGGAGACTTGCTCATCATTTAACAAAGTCCTTGGCTCTCTAGCCAACATTTGTTACCTATGTTCCCAGACAGAAGAAGAGAGGAAAGACTATGAGGAACGGGTAGATATTGTTGAAAAAACATGGAAACTCTGTCAGGAAGAACTCTTGACATTGGAGAGTGCAGTAAATGCATCCCTGCATGAGTAGCTGGCAGATATATCAGAATTTGAAAACAAATGTCCCACTTTTGAGAAATCTTGGGCTGATTGGGTTATCAGCAGACATTATGTCAGTGGGGTTAAAGTCAAAGGTGGAGACTTTAACAACTAAGGTATTTTCTTTGGAGCCCCCTCTGCTTTTGGAATCTGTTTTCGGACCACAGTCAAGATCTTCCAAAACTGGTAGTACAGGTGCTAGATACGTTATCGGCACCTTTCAGTCTGTAACATCTTGCAACCAAAACCTTTGGCTTACCAGATAGCGGAAGGGTTTCACATATGAGGGTCTGAAGTTACACCTTTACCCTAATTTATGCCTGACAACCCAGTGCCTCAGGAAGAGATTCCTGGCTATCAGATTGGAGTTTACCTAGGCAGGAGTTACTGCTATACTACAATCACCAGTGAAATTAAAAGTAATTTTTCAAGGTGAAGAACATTTTTTTTTATGTGGATGCAGCTCAGGACATTTATGATAAAAATGTAGCTATTCTGATGGATCTGGGCTCAGATCTGGAAGAAGATGAAGCTGACAGTACCCAGTATGTCCCAGTGAAATGAACTGTTATTTTCCGATATCTGGAATGTTAAACATTAAGAATATGGACTGTGGAATATGGACTATTAATATGTATAATATCTCTTTCTAGTTCCTTTTACTTTTCTGTATTTGGCCAGGAGGTATGAAAGGCTGAGAAGACACTAACTACTACTATTCTTTATTGGATGATATAGCTTGAAACATTAAACTATTTTTTTTTTTTTTAAGGACTAGTAATTGACCTCATATAAGTTCTCTTCTGTATATCTAACTTCAAACCCTCCTAAAATTTGAAAGCTCCTTTCTTTTTTTGTTCTTTATGTGTAAGTGATTTACATGTTTCATTTTTGAGATGACACTCTGTGGTATAAACTATATTCAATAATTATTTTTTTCCCTCTCTGAATAAAATATAAATATAAAAAAAGATATTTCTGAGAAAACAGAAAAATGGAGAGTTGTGGTGCAGTTTAGACCTCAGACTCCTAAAGCAATTATATGAAATGAGCAGTGTTCAAGATGATAGCTATAAAACAATCATTTAGTCATTTTAGACAGGTGATTTGTTATGTTCTGTATAGCTCAAAGAGCCATACTTCCACATCCCAGTAAAGGTACATACAGAAAATCACAGGAAGTTTTGAGATCCAAAGTGGGAGACAGACAGTACCACATCAGAGAAATGCCATTTGGTCTTACTTTAGCCCTAAGACTGAAGACAGAGTTCTTCTCTTTAGTGGCAGCAGAAGCACTCAGAAAGCAATATGCTGCAGTCCTTCCATATTTAAATGACTGACTAATCTGTTGGAAAAGTCAGCAAGAGGCTCATGTAGTGTTACAGAAAACCCTGAACCCCCTTCAGTTCCTTGGATTTTTCATCAGTAGGGAAACATTAGCTTTGGATCCCATGCAGTACCTTGGGTTCATAGGTGCAGAATTGAACACTGTGGAAAGTTAGGACTCTGTGTGCTTGCAAAGGACATCAGACCTCTGAACGACTTTGCTCCAGGTACATACAGGACAGCCCAAGCATTCCTGAAACTCTTGTGTTACATGTCTTCAACCATGATAGTAGTTTTCTTATCCAGACGAAAAATGAGGGAAGTATGGTGGTGTCTGAAATAATTTTGGTGTCAAGATATGCACTCGTGACATGGCTAGTTCCAGTCCAATTAAGGCTGGTAACAGCCCTCAAACGGTGGAAATACTCTGCTGTTATTAGAGAGGGAATTCCCTTCTCATCAGAAGGCAGTGTGGTCCAGACCACAGATGCTTCAGAACTGGGTTAGTGACGCATTCTGGAGAGGAGCTCTGTGAATAGTGTATGGTCCTACAGGAAAGTTTAGAACACATCAACCTATTAGAACTGAAGGCAGTGTTCCTGCCCCTTCAAAATATTTGCTAGAGTCAGAACAAAGTGTTGCAACTCAGAACAGACAGTACAAGCACAATCTTGGACAAAAAAAATGGTGTTCCATCTCTTCAGATTATGCTAAGAGAGTTTGAAATCTGGAACCTGGCATTAAAGGTCAGTGTTAGATTTCTGCAGTTCACTTAGCAGGGAGAGTGAATGTGCTGGCAGATCATCTGAGCAGACTGGGCCACCCAACACACAAAAGGTCTCCAGACCAGGCTAGTGGACTTCGTGTATCTATAGTGGGGTTCCCCAGAGATAGACCCACAGTATTCGCCAGCCTAGGAAAACTATGAACTGGATCTATTCCGTTGCAGACCTCCAGTGACAGGCAGTGTCAGAGCAGGTTGTGTCAGTATGTTGGAGAGGGACATTTCTGTATGCCTTTCCCTCATTCCCTCTACTTCTGTCTGTTCTTCTCAAACTCAGAGAAGATAGTGCAGCGATGATTCTTATTGCTCTGCCTTGGGCCAAGTCAGCCATGGTACCATCTGCTTCTCCGACTTTCCATCAAGAAACTAATATCTTTTCACGTAATGCAGACCTTCTGTCTCTGGTCAGTGGAGAGTGTTTCATACTAACCTTAAAGCCCTTCATCTGAAAGCTTGGTTCCTGAAACATTAGAATTTGCAGGATTAAACCGCTCCATCCAGGTGTTGGAAGTTTTGAAAGTGCCGAAAAAACAGTAACTGGAAAAATGTAGTCCTCTAAGTGGAAACACTTTCCTGTGTGGTTCAAAAATAAAAAAACTATTTCACCAGGTAAAATGTTAGTTTCAGACATCCTTGACTATATGTTAAACCTTAAGGAGGAAGGCCTTCAGCCATCTTCCGTTAAGGTACACCTTTCTGCAGTATTAGCTTACAGATGCAGGCAGTGTGAAAAGTCTGTAGCTTCCAGCAGCATTTTCAAAAAGTTTTTCAAAGGTCTTAGCCATCTCTAGCCTCTAGTACAACGGTATCCCTCCTAGCATTTGAACTTGTTTTTTTTCCAAGCTTATGCAGGAACTTTATGAACTCCTTGGGTTCATGTGACTTAAAATGTCTTACTCGGAAGATCACTTTTTGGTTGCCGTTACACCAACTAAAAGGGCAAGCAAGCTTCAAGCTCTCTTCATTTTCTCTAATTTTTTAACTTTCCAAAAGGAAAAGATTGCCTTGAGAAACCCACATAAAATTCCTCCTTAAAGCAGTGAATGAGTTCCATATGAATCAGTCTATTACTCTTCGGTATTCCTCCCAAGACCTTATTCGAATTCAAGAGAGTCGCAGCTCCACAAACTGAATGTAAAGAAAGGCACTCAGTTACTACATGAATAGAACTAAGGCTGTTGGAGGTTAAAATATCCCGTTATTTGTTACATATGGTAAAAGTAGCTTGAGGTCATCCAGCAGGTAAAAAGACTATATTGTACTGGTAGGTATCCTACATAGCAGACTTACAATAATGCTGGTGGAGACCCTTCCCCTCAACTTAGGAGATATTCTACTAGAAGTACAGCCATATTCAACTATATAGCATCTTCCAGTGACATCCCATTACTAAGGTTTGTAAGGCTGTAACTCGGTTTTTGACCCATACCTTTACATGCCATCACTATATAACTCCAAACAGATGCTGTGTCTTGTGGAATCTGTCCTTCATAAAGCTATTCCCTATGTAATCCTGGTACCCACCTTCTTGTGGCACAGCTAGGATACTGCTTGACATGATAAATCGATGAAACCACTGATGTTTTTAGAAGAGTATGTTACCTTCCTTGTAACCATCATTTTTCTAAATCAATGTTTTTATCTGATTACCACTGTCGTCCAATCCTCCTTTCTTAGGATAGGTATAGGTTCTTCAGATGGTGCTAACTTTTTGTTTAACGTGGCTCACTAAATTTGTCATTTAGTTTTTCTAGTTTAAAGAGTTACGTTTCAGATGTTTTATTCTAAAAGGATTTTGATTTTAAATATATTTTTACATTTAAGTAAGGTATACTCTCTTAGAATTTATTATAGGTCTCCTGGTGCTTACTATAAATGATCTGGCATTTGAGGCTCAGAAGTCACGGGATCAGTGCTTGGATTGGTTCGGACTACTGTGAACGTTCCAGGGCAGAGTAAATGTGTAGTGTGCGTGTGCAGGCTATCTGCTTAAACGTGGTAATCAAATGAAAACATTGATTAGAAGAAATATTAGTTGCAGGACAGAAACATATAATTTTTCAGAAGATAAGGACCGCTTGGCCCACCCAGTCTGCCCATTTTGTCCCTGCTTATACTGGGAGGACATGTAACTTGTTCTTTTGTCTTCCCAGTTGTAAATCGAGTTCTCTGTTATCCCATTTATCTGTTTTGTTTTTGCCAGTGACATTTTGTGGGTGATCTATAGGAACTTGTTGGCCATTCTGTTTATTTACTGTAGGTAAGGCCATGAAAAAAAGTTGATCATGGGATTCACCTCTTATTTTGAAAAATAGTAGTATTTTTTTTTACTTGTTTACTTGTGACTTAGTTTCACATGAATATTTACTAGATTATTATGTCATAAGAGATTAACATGAAGCTTTTGACCCCGATTATCCCCCACAACAAAATATATACAGTACATTTTATTTTGTTGTTGTAACTAACAAATGTAAACCTGTGGAGAAAAATGCAAAACAAATGTGCGCACCGCTCCATAAATCTCAGAGGATCAGTTTATTAAAGGGAGACATCCATTTAACGTATTATGCCCCACATCTCAGTGTGGGGCAGCCTCTGATTAGTGTCCTTTCAAGTCAAGTAAATTTGTTGCAGAAGCTTTATTTTATCTGATTGATCCTGCCCCCCAGCATTTTGTAAAAAGTGCATCTAGAGCTGCATTCCAGAAGCTCCCACAGCTGATTTAAGAGCCGCGGATCAGTCATGGGAGCCTGTTGTGTAAGTACTAATAGAAAGACTTAAGTGCTCTGGTTTGCAAGTTGCCTGTCCAGGTGCTATACCGAGGCTAGACTGGCAGTATATATAACTGCCAGTCTATACTTGGGTCTTGGTACACCAGAAGGACCGGTGACTAGCATAAGACTTACAGTACACACTCCATTGTCTGATCCTGGGCAGCTGCGGGAGCTTTTGGGATGCGTTGCTAGAGTTGCTTGTAAATTCTAGACAGGAGGGATGGCAGGATTAACCAGATAAAATAAAACTTCTGCAACACTTGTAAGGTACAAAATTTGTTTGTGAAAACTGTTATCAGTGGCTGCCCCACACTGAGGTGTGGGGTACATGTAAATGGACAAGTCACATTCATTTGTTGTGGCCTAAGTGAAATTTTAGCCTTTGAGTTTATCTGTCGACTAAGGTAACATGGCAGCATGCATCAGTATAGTAGGGTCCCTGTAAAACAGACCATCTCTGGCTAGTGTAATGCCTCAGAATATTTCTAAGGCATTTTCACTTCATGTTGCAGGTATGCATGCTTGCATACTGATGTCATTGTCTTGAACTTCACAGTTCAAGTAGTTGATGCTTGGAACAGCCTCCCTGTGGAGGTGCTGGGAGCAAAAACAGTAGGGGAATTCAAGAATGTATGGGATAGACACAAGAGTACTCGAGCAGTAGGGAAGAGAGGGTATGCCGCAGATCAGCTAGGGTCTGTGGTAATGCATTAGGCAGGGAAAAGGGGCAGACTAGGTGGGCTACATGGTCCTTATATGCCGTCACCTCCTGTGTATCTGTGTAACTTCAGAATCATACTTCACTGTTCATGCCTCTGGCATTATTTTATTATTTTTTTTAATCATTTTTCTCTCTCTGCCTTACCTCGGACTTTCTCCAGAGGGTCACTCAGCACTGCCATGTTCCCTCCTGCCTGAAGTCCTCTGTTTCTCCTCTGTTGGCCACCTCTCCAGCCACTACCTGGCCACCCAACCCCCTGGCTCTGAGTCCCCCGAGATGGGACTGCCTACTCCTTCTGGCGCTCTATCTATAATCTAGTAGAGTGGACAGGCAGGGAGGAGAGCCAGAGGAACGAACGGAAGGACCCGGCACTGGGCGTGGTTGGCTAGCCCCTGTAACCTCCTTCACCTAGCGGGAGGCAGGGTATTTTCTTTGTCCGCACCTGGTGCAGCCGTGCAATGGCATCAGTGCGGTGAGTGAGCAAGCCCACCCACTCCCGCAGATGCCCGCCGACACCAGACTCCATCTGCCTGTCCCTGCTGTACATACAGCGCCCCCAGCCTTCGCCAGGAGCCACCACTGAGCAAGGGAAACCCTGGAACCCACCCCAGGAGAAGAGAGCCGTCCTCCAGACGCTCAGTCTTCTCCTTTCCCTGCCGACCCCCGACGGCCCAGGCTCGTTCCTGAACCCAGGTCACCGGACTCAGTTCAAGGTGTGGCATCCTGTGCCTCAACCTTGAGTGCCATCGGGCCAGCCATGCCTCTGGCATTATAGAACTGTGTCTGATAAAACCATAAATTACTCGTACATAATCAGACCGTAGTAACTTCATAGTAAAGGTCCCAGCACCCCTACATCTTACTTGCAGCTCCTGATTTATAGAGCAGGGTGTCCAGTGATGCATCTTTCTTTTTTCAAATCAGCTTCATAAACTTACTTTGCAGTTTATCATTTCCATACAAAGAAGCACATTTCCTAGAGTGTGGCCCCTGCAACTGTGTGTGAAACCCCTTGAAAATCTTTAGTGGGAGTGGGTCCCAGATCTCCCTATAATGATCTATACTAGGGATACGTTTGGAATAGTATAGCAGGGGACAGATATTTAGTATCTGGGGGCCATTGGGAACTACTCCTGTAGTTGTGGGATTCAGAGTATACACACGGACTGAAGGAAAGCATGACCCATGAGGTAAAGAGGGGAAAATAGAAGGAACAAACAATTCTACCAGGGATTTTGTTACAAATCCTGCTTCAGGTGATGCATGTCTACAGGTATTGTTTTAGTAACGTAAACTGTGTAAACCAGGGCTTGTGTCTTTAAGTAAGTGCGATCATTGAGCTTAACCTGTATTTATGATTATCAGTCTTGCTAAGAGATTTGCTGTATAGGGGCTGCCAGAATGCCACATAATTTTTGCTGAACTGACCTGTCAACCTTGCCAGGCCAAGCAGATAAATAGTCTTGGGACAATCCTGAAACAGGCTGTGGGTGTCTCATCTCATAGAGAAGTAATTGGGCAGTTCATGCTTCTCTGAATTAAGTGCAGGGAAGTACTCCAGTTTTGTGGGTTTTTTAAATGACCCTAACCTGTTACTGTTACCATATTACCACATTTACAAGCTTCTCACTGATAATGTGGTTCTGCTGGACAAAATAAGTAGACAAGATCTTAATGTTATAGTACATAGAAGGAGTGAACCGCAACCTGGGAGGTGCAGTGCCAAGGCTGAAAATCAAATGTAACAAGTAGCAAGGAAGCTGGCACCTGCTTAGTACAGTCATAAAGCTTAAATAAGCTCCTTACTCAGTATAGCCCATCCAGGGCTATGAATTTGTTTTAAAAAGTGGTGTACCGCACAGATTACCAGTTCCCCAGATTTGGTATTCCATTCCAGAAGGTGTATACCACCACTTTTTTGTATACCTGCTAGAAAATGTCACCAACCATCAGTACATTCTTGTTTGACTAAATAAAAGGTAATAAAAGGCAAAAAACAAGTTCTAAAAATTCTCCATTAATTTATTTTTCTGTAGTTTTTTCTTTACTCTTTACCTTGTAGGTAAGGTGTTGAACTTCCACTTTATTCTGTGCATGTACAGAAAGAGTAATGCACAGAATGAAAAAGGTAGCACAGCCAGGCATTACATATATTTTTCAAAGTGCTTTTGCAGCACTGACCGACAGCAAATCTCATCACAGTAATTTCACAAGCAGCGAAAAACAGAAAGTCTGTCTGAAATCCACGGCATACTAGAGTAGACACACACAATGCAATTTAACCCAAAAATGCAGTACAAAACCCTGGACAGTCATTTTGCTTTCAGTGATGACAGTGAGCTTATGCACAGTGAAATGTTCAAGCAGCAATTGACATTCATTGATGATTGAGTATCTTTTTGTCTTTTTTTTTTTGTCTACCTCATCAAGATGAGTCGCTATGAAAAAATGAATCTGGCCAGTGTAAACAGGAGCTTTTGATTCCGTTAATCCAACATGATTTGTTACAGCACCGTGACAGTACGTGATAGTTTTATTACCGTGACATGACCAATTGGTCAGATTTTACAAATTTAAAACACCCCGCTCCTAGATTCGTGATAGATGTTTGTAATTTTCACATGAAATCCAATTTGGCGAGAATGTTACTGTACCGTTTCCTGTTATATGATATTTTGCTGTGCTAGAGTGGTCCATAAGCCACATCTCATGTTGGTGCGACTCTCCCCACAGTTAACAGTTTCCTGCGAACTAGTAGTACTAGGGCACAACACTGACATGGGAGTACATTCAGATTCATCATCAGATATAACATGAGAATCATCATCACACAAAAGTTTTTCGGAATAAGTTTCAGATATGAAAGTCATCTAAATCTACCTCTGAGTCTGAGCTGTCTGCCTCTTCCTCCTCCTGCTCATTGCTTTGTTTTTTGTTCAGTGAACCTTATGGCTGCAAAGAAGGCCTTTTTTTTCTGTCTACCACTTTTTAACCGGTACTCAGCGACTGGAATTGGATAAAATTCCTGTTCACATGGTGTATGTAACGAGATTCTTATTAAGTCTATGAGACTGTCCTTTCCTAATAAACTGCACCAATTGGATTTTATTATTTTCATTAGGCTAAATCCACATTCACAAACAGCTGTACTTGCTGGTAGAGTACAAATTAAGGCTACTAGTCCCAAAATGCTGTGGCATTTGTCTTGGCAAGCCTGATGAATATCTGGCCACTTTGCATCTACAGCATTGGCGTACCTTTTGGGGGGGTGGGACAAACATGTAATACCCTGACCTGATCTGCCACCTGAGAGTATTGAGAATTTGCTGATTGTTAGTGGTAGAAGAAGAAATTCACCTTCTCTTTGTGATTTTTTTAGTTTGGTCCACTCTGCTACACACATGTGTAGATCTGTGTTCTGTTCTGTGAGGACTGGTCTGAGCTCTTCTACGACACCAGCTAATGCATCCTCCGCATAATCTGGAACAAATTGGAAAAAACTGTCTCACCTTCACCTCGCTAAGCTAAAGATGATTCTCCCAGTGCCACCCAGTCAGTGATTTTCCTACCCTAACACACCTGTCAAGTCCACATGGCTTGTTGGTCACTGTTTAAAGTTCACAATGTGGTTCATGGCCACCATAATGGAGTCCGGCTGGTGCGTGTCCTCAAACCTGTTTGTGACACTTATGATCATGGCTGTCAGTAGTGTCTCTCTGTCAACGGAAAACTGGTCCACCTGATCAACAGATAGGGTGTGTCCATGGAATTCAGGTACCTCCAAGGCATCCAGATTTCACAAGTGCTTTCCAGGTCTAGAAAACAAGAACAAAAGGAAAAACACAGACTTATCCCCCTGGCCTGACCTAACTTGCCCTAACAGAGATAAAGTTGTTTTTTTCTGGATAGGGTGGAGGGAAAATACTATAGTGTAGCTAAAACCAATCTAGAAAACAAAAATTACCTTGTTTTCAGCTTTACAGGACAGTCCGTCAGATCCTAAAGTGATTCAGGCACCTCTCCCACTGAAGTATCATTTGCTTGAAGAAGCAGGCTGACTTTTTTTGAACTCTTCCAGGATTTCTGCCATCAGGTAAATGTAGCGTAGACATCTCCAGGTCTGCATGGTCTTCAGGTACCCCTTGGCCTTCGCTGCTTGTTCCCCTCGGGATCCACCAATTGCATCTGAGAAGACAAAAAATGGCACAAGTTGTTTTAAAATTGGTACTACTAAAGCAACAAACCTAGACTGTGCTCAAAATGGAGTCTGGGACAGTACATACCTGTTGGAAGTGCAGCAGGATCCCGGGGTAGTCCGAGATGAGCACTTTCAGTGCTGTTAATGTGTGTTGTGCCCATCTGGTTTCTCCCACTCTGGTTGGAATAAGGCATTTTACTCCTGCTGCCTGACAGGACTCTCACAGGTTTTTATGGTTTAGTGGTGAAAAATGATAAAAAAGATAGATTCCCAGCAGTAATTGGTCTATTTTTTTTTTTTTATATGTGATGTTTTTTAAGACATCCTTCTGGGCTAACTCCAGCCTATGTGCATTGCAGGGGGTTGTGACTAGATGGGGACAATCCTTTTTCAGCAGTGCAGCCCCCCCCCCCACCAGTCATCACTGCTGCTCCATCGGTGATAAGCCCTACGAATTTGTTTTTCCACTCTGCTGACTCTGTCTGTGACAACATGGCCTGATCGATGCATGCCATGATTGATGCTGCATCAGCTTTGTGTGTATTTTCCAGGGACACAAAAAAAAAACACCTGGCACCCCCTTGTTTACTGTTCTTAGGTAAATTATTTCCTGTTCTTTTAAATTGGAATCTGTAGCACCATCTATCATTACAGACATGAAGTTGGCATTCTTCACCACATCCAGCAGCTTCTTACGTTCCACCTCAGCGATATTACTAATAAACATGTGGCATGATTTGTCATTGTGATAGGTTTCCCCAATATCAACCCCTTTACATTTGTCAAGGTCATACATCCACTGGAAGCCTGTATATGGCCTAGCGTGTTTGGACAAGGCATATGCATTTCAAATTAAGAGCTGCACACGACGTGCCACATTGGAATTACATACTTACATACTATTTGCCAGCAGATCAGGCCTTACGGTCTAGCGAGTCTGCTCGAACCTTAGATCCTTAGTTGGGTGCCGAGGCCCTCCCATCCCCTGTGCTCCAGAAACCCCTATTATCCATCCCCAACCCCCTGGGACAGGCCATCATCTGATACATCCACTTTCTGTGTCTGTCCCACCTCTCTTGAAGCCCTCCACTGTGGATCTCTGAACCAGCTTGCCAGCAGTGCATTCCAAGGGTCCACCACCCTCTCAGTGAAAACCTCCTCTTTCCCCTCACCCTTCCACCTTCCAACTTCAAATCATGCCCTCTGGTGATACCTCCCTGCTTTAGTCTAAAGATCCCCTCCATGTTTACCCTATTTATTCCCTTGAGGTACTTGAAGACCTCAATCATGTCCCCCCGTCTCTCCTCTCCTCCAATGAAAACAGGCAGAGCTCCTCAAGTCTGTCCTCATACGTCAAATCCCCTAGCCCTCATGTCATCTTTGTTGCCCTCCTCTGTACCCTCTCCAGGAGCTGTATGTCCCTTTTCAAGTGTGGTCTCCAGTACTGTACACAGTACTCAAGGTGTGGTCTAACCAGTCCATTGTACAGCGGCAGAATCACTTCCTTGCTCCTAGAGGTGATCCCTCTTGCGATGCATCCCAACATCCTGTTTGCCTTGCTAGCTGCTCTCCTGCACTGCTCAGAGTTATTCATACATGCATCCACCATGACCCCTAGGTCTTTTTCCCCTATTGAGGCCTCCAGCGCCTCCATCTCCCAGGGTGTACCTGTGTTTAGGGTTTCCCCGACCAAGATGCAACACCTTGCACTTGGTGATATTGAAATTTAATTTCCATGTGTGAGCCCAGTTTTCCAGGGTGTCCAGGTCCCCTTGCAGGGCCAACCTCCCATCTTGGAGTCATCCGTGAAGAGACTCATTTCACACCCTATACCCTCCCTGATGTCTGATATGTATGCATTAAACAGGATCGGACCCAAGACCGAGCCCTGGGGTACCCCTCTACCAACCTCTCTAGGGTTCGAGGCTCCCACAGACCACTACTCTCTGGGTGCGTCCAGCTAGCCAGTTTTCAATCCATCTGACCATCAAAGGGCCTACTCCAAACCCCATCAGTTTCTCCACCCTCCATTGTGGGGACAGAGTCAAACGCCTTGCTAAGTCCAAGAATAATACATCACAGGCTTTCCCTGTCCAGTTCTGATGTTACCTATTCGAGAGAACTCCACAAGGTTGGTTTGACATGATCTACCTGGCACAAACCCATGCTGCCGACTATCCAGACCTCCTACCTCTCCAAGTACACCCCAATCGCTCCTTTAGTATACTGTCCATTAATTTTCCCACCACCGAGGTCAAACTGATGGGTCTATAGTTACCTGTACTTCCCCGTCCCCCCTTTATGGATTGGCACCACATGTGTCTCTCGCCAATCCCTAGGTACCCTCCCTGTCTCAAGTGACCTGTTGAAGAGCTCCGCCAGGGGTGCAGCCAGTATGTCCGCCAATTCCCATAGTACTCTCGGATGAATGCCATCCGGCCCAGGAGATTTGTCTTTCTTTAGGGCCTTGAGGGCTAACCACACCCTTTTGGCGGAGATGGCATCATCTGTCCCCTCCACCTTACTGGCCTTTTTATCTTTACCCAGATGTGACACCCCTGGGGTACCTCTCCCTCCCTCTTGCTCCATTTCTGTTGCTCCCCTGATCCCACTTACTGCCGCTTCTATCCCCTTTGTGCCTTGCTTTGTAGATATCCCATCCCCCTCCCTAGTGAACACAGAGGCAAAGTACTCGTTAAATACCTCTGCCTGGTCCTCGCCTCTTCCACCCACCCTCCTTCTGATCTCAATCTGCTGAGATGGCCCTTAGTTTTCTCCGCTCCCCAATGTACGGAAGAACCCTTTTTCTCTTCATGTATCCCTGTGCCAGCTGCTGTTTTACTGGACTTGTCTCCCTCACCATATGGGTGACTCTTCTAGATGCAAGATGGTACATTTCTTATCCCTATCCCTCTTGTTGTTTTATATTTTTTTGTAGGCTCTTTTTTCTCTGACTGCTACCTGTACCTCACTGGACCACCAGCATGGTTTATGTGACCTTGCTCCCTTACGTTTCAACTTAGCGCAGATCCTGACTGCCTCATGAAGTCCCCGTTTTATGACCGCCCATCTCCTTTCCACACTTGTCATTGATGTGATCCTCTTCAAGTGATCCTTGAGAATATTTCCCATGCCCATAAAGTCTGCCCCCCTGAAGTCCACTGCCAGTGTCCTAGATCTCCCCCCTCTCCCTCCATGCTTATTTGAAACCAGACAGTATTGTGGTCGCCAGTCAGGGGTCCTGTACACCATGTCCCTTACCAGATCCCCATCTGCCAGAATCACGTCCAGGACATGCCCTCCCTTGTGGGCTCCATCACATGCTGTGTTAAGAACACATCCTGAAGCCGCCCAGCAGCCTCTGCTCCTTGGCCACCTTAGAGGACATGGTTCCCCAGTTTGTACCTGGCATATAGGTCCCCATCAACACCTCCTTCCCTTTTTGGTCCACACTGGGCAATGATGTTGTCCAGTAAACCATCCTCTAGAACATCACTCATCCCGGGGGGCCTATATACTACACCCAGCTTGACCTTATCTCCTGCTGGGGATCGTAAGGTGACCCATAAGGCCTCCACGTTTCCCTCTGCCTCTTCTAACCTAGCAATTTCTTTGTCATCTCTAATGAACATAGCCACTCCACCCCTTCTGCCCTCCTTTCTGTCCTTCCTAAGCATAGTGTACCCCCATACGTTTAGGTCCCAGTCATGGTTTTTGTTGGCCCACGTCTCCGTGACTGCTGCCACATCCACCCCCCGCCCCCTGCCGAACACAGCATGGCCTGGAACCTGGCAACTTGTTTCCCAAGCTCCTGGCATTTACTAACACCAACCCCCACCCCTATCCCTGATCCTCTTTGTCGAACCCCACCCAGATTCCTTATACTTCCATCCTCCTCTGCTCCTCCTGAAACCTCCACCCTCCAGTCTGTTTCCCCTCCCCTTGGGCTTGAGGCTACTCCTCATCTGGAGGAGAGGCTTCTGGTCAGCCCCTCCTTATCCCTTCCCTCCTCACAAGTTTAAACCCCACCTTTCTTGAATGTAGTCAGCCATCCCCTGTTTAAGGACTTCCTTCCCTAATGGGGCAAGATGAAGCCTGTCCTTGGCATATAGTCCCTTATCCTCCCAAACTCCATTCCAGTTCCCTAACACCCCCATTGAGCATTTCGATTGCTCTGTCAGCAGCAGATGCCTGCTGGGTTTCGGCTGCAAATCTGGCATTAGCGAGGGAGTGCTTCTTAGACTTGGCATGTTTTTGTAAAGACTGCTCAGTGAAATTATTGCAGCCCTCTTCATAATATGCTGATGTTGGTTGTGTCTGCAATGTCTGGAAATTTCCTACATGCTTTACAAAACATTACATTTTTCTCAGAGTCAAGCTTAACCAAGCGTACTTTGTTACCCAGTGTTCTTGAAAAGGACGCACTCGTTTACTTTTGTCATAAGCAGCATCTCTCTCCTTTTTTCTAAGAGCCTCCTTCTCTGCTGCTATGGTCTTAAGGTTGTTTACTCCATTCCAAAAACGCCACATCCTGGCAGGTCTGGCAATTTCTTATAATTTGCCAGCAAAGAAGCACGTCCTGACCAAACAGGCAAAGGCCAGTGGATGCAGAACTAACTGGGATAAATCCACCTCGTGACACCCCAGAGAGAGAATGGGTCCCTGCAGCAATCAAGATAATTTTCTATGCAAGGTGAGTGTCAAACAGACTTATGATCACAATTTATTTTTAGCTCCGAGGTGCCTCGCTAAAATGTTTATGCTGTGTTGCAGATTCAACTGCAGAGGGGAGTGAGTGTTGAAGTTTTGTTATTCGTTCTCAAACCAGGTAAGAACATTTATTCTTGGCCAATTGCAAATTTAACTGCCCAGAATCTAACTTTTTTGTCCCACAGGGTGGAGCCTGCCCAGAAAAGAAAATGACCTGCACAAAATAAATCTGCTTCAATGGAATGTTACAGCCTAATTTTTTTTTTTCAATAAAAAGTCTAAAAGAAATGTCTAGTGTCTTTTTTGTGGGGTACCAAAACAAGGGAAAACATCAGCCTTTTTTGCCTCACCAAATCAGGGAGATTAGGGCATGATTGCCTGTTATTTTGTGGCACAGTGCCCCTCCCTGAGTGAAACTGGGCAGTTAATCTAACTCTGGGCTGGAACGTATGCCCTGAGTAATGTAAGGCAAGGTGGGTTTTCTGTGCCAGGGAATCTGTGCCCAAAAAGGCTAAATTTTGTCTTTTTTCAGGCTTGTTGTTGCCTTTGTTTTTTCTGGCAGTGCCCTCCTTGTAAAAGGTTTCCCTTGTTGGCCTTTTTTCATTTTATTTCTCCCCTTTTTTTTTTTTTTAAGGCAGTCTGCCTAATTTTTGAAAACTGGCTAGTCTGCAAAACACAGCAAAATGGCACATTTGCCCTCCATTATTCCAGACCCCCTTGACTGTTTCCAGAGCTCACCGATGCTCATTCAGTCACAGAAAATCTGAGTCTCCCAACATATGTCCACCCCCCTTCAATATCCTGACTGTACTGTTCGTTCCCTGCACCCTCCCATTTTCATTCAGCTCCCCCCCCCAAATTTACCAGACCATTCGGAACAGTAGTGATGTGTGGAGAGAGGAGCCTGGAGCAAGAGAGTCCTGTCGGCATGGTGGCATCCCTGGGAGTGAGGGAAAGCAAGTGCGCAATGACTCGGCCCAAGACCGAAATCTCGCCAGTGAATGTGAGATTTCGATCGGTCTTGGGCTGGTCAGACAATATGCTGCATTCCGGTTGGCCGAAGTGTATTAGAAGGTGCCAAACAGTCTCTGGAGCTGAAACGGGAGCAAGAAGAAAAAAAAAAACCACACGCGGGCAAAGCGGGTACAAATCAAAATGGCGGCTGGCTTGAACCTTGCTCCTTAAAGCGGTATACACCACGGTTTCCCAGGGGGCAGAATCTGGTGTTCTGTGCTAATTTTTGGGTGTGCATGGAACACTATTTCAATGGGAATTTCGAGCCCTGCCAACGAATGGAAGAATGCTATCTGGAACAAGTCTTCAGTATAAAATATAACTTTTATTGATCCACTGAAAATATATCTTCTTTAGTAAGCACAGAGTCCATAAAACAAACTCCACCACTAGCTAGCTCTACACCAGAGTAGGACACCTGTCCCTAACGTGTTTGACTCACTTCTGACCTTCTTTTTCAAAAGTGGACCAATAAAAGTAGTATTTTATACTGAAGACTTGTTGCATAAGATCTTAATATAGAGGGTCAAATCCTGGCACAGATAAGTCCTTATAAAAGGCTTGTGCCTCCTTTATTTTCTTAGCTGCAAGCAGACAGGTTTACAAACAGATTTACAGTGACACTCTTTGTGAACCAAATCACCCAAAATGTATTTACTTGAAAAAAAGATTTACACCCTGAAATAGCTCTTTTTGAGTGAAAATGTAAGGCGTGATTTGGGGTGGAAGGGGTGACTGTGGATTTGCTTCTTAATATACTGTAACTGCTTGTGGCCAAGAAAATAATAAAGGAGTCATAAGAGTATTCTATATTCCTGCACTATAATATTTCTAGGATAATAGAGGGCTCCATACCTGTACACTCAGGCCGAGATGCAGAATAGGCTGGTTTGCACCTTTTAATTTCTGCTGCATATTAAAAGCTCTGATTTGCAGCTTGCAACTCCTGGTATTGGGCCCTATGAAAGTGTATGTGGGTGCCAACTCAGTATCAAGTGCACCTGTCCGTATTGCACTGGCCCCCACTTTAGCAAACACTCCCCTTCACTGATCAACAATGACATCTTCACAGCAATAACAGTAATATCTTCTCCTTGAGAAGTTTGTTCCTGCACCTAATTACTGTCTTACGATCTTCGTTGATGAAGTTACCTATACAGTTACTCTATATTATTATTATCTTCTCCATTGTTAAGTTTCTCACTCCGTGCTATGTATTATGTAGACTGGATGCTTGTGAAAATGGGCAGTTATGCTCACATGCATTCCAGTATAAAAAATAAAAATGAAATGAAACATCTGTCCCTGATTAGCAATAACTCTTTTCTGATTATCAATACCTCTTGCTTCCCTGATCAGCAATAACCCCCCCTTTCTCATTAAGCAACTTCCCCTTTCTCAGATTAACAGTAAGCCCTTTCTTGATCCATTATATGTCCTAATTCCTTAATCTACAAAAAAAAAAAACTTTCCCCAGTCAGCAGTAACCCCCATTCCCTGATTAGTGGTAACCCAGCCCTTTGCTGATTAGCAGTACCCTCCTTCCCTGAAAAGCAATAACCCCCATCCTGATCAAGAATACCTCACCTTTACTGATCAGGCTTTCCCTCTTCACTAATCATTCAGGACTTCGAGAAAAGCAGTAACACCCCCTTTCCTGCTGGCACTACCCTCTTCCTCGATCAGCTATAACCTTCCTTCTCCTGTAAGCAATAACCCACCTTCCCCAATCAGCAACAACCCCCTTCCTCAATCAGTTTAAACCAGCCTTTGCAAATCAGTAGTAATCTCCCTCTTTATCAGCACTAATCCCTCCTTATCTGCAGTAATCCCTGCCTCTTCTGAAATAACCACCTTCTTTGATCAACAGTCATCCCTTTCCCTGATCAGCAACAAGCACCCTTCGCTGATCAGCAGTAACCCCAACCCCCTTCCCTGATCAGCAACCATACTTCTTCCTAGTTAGGCGGTAAAATACAGTGGCAAGAGTGGGCTACCATGAGGTGATTCCATCTTGTGCAGTTTTGACTTGTGTCATTTGCACTGGGTTTGGGATTACTGATCATTACGTTGAAAAGATGTCTCTGAGCTAGAACGCAGAGCCACTGTCACATTTTTTCTGTAACAACTAGACAGTAGACTCAGTAATGGGACTGTATGCTAATCCCAGCACGTCTGTGAGGAACCGTCTAATATTTCCTGTTTTCTGTCAGATGTGCTGTAGCTAGAGAGTGAGCGTGATTTCTGCATTCTGTTTAAAAACTTCTGTGGCAGTATAATAGCTGTAAAGGTATAGTAGCTGGAGTTTTACTCAGTAAGAACTGGCCTGGGGTACCTTGTAAAACCCGACCACTATCCTGTTATCACTATAGTAATAACCCGCCTGCCAGAGTCTCAGCACCACCAGTATTAAATGTGTTAAGGCATTTTGGCTTGATTGGGAAGTAATATCTTTATTTCACCAGGACTAGACTATTAGGAACTAGTCCTGTATTCAAAGTCATCCTGCAGTTGTTTTGGCACCATTACACACATAATTTTACACAAATTAAGTATACAAGTATAAAACATAAACCAAACAGTCATTTAAATATACATACATTCCACAATTAAAGCTAATTGTTTTAGACAGTATTTGAAACAGTTGCAATGATAAAACTACTGAAAGCACATATTTAACTTTTCCTTAAAAAGATTTAGCTAGTGTGTGGCTCTAATTTCTTGACTAAATTTATTCCATGACCTTGTCTTGATTAGTAAGACCTTACTGACAATTTCCATGCATGTGCCCCTACATCTGGAAACAACGTGGCGTGCGCGATCCGTATGCATACAAGGTGGTATTTACATGTGTCCTGTCCACTCAGAATGCTGTTTGATTCAGTGTTATAATTCTTCCTCAGCCTCTTAATACCTCCTCTGTCTCTAGCCTTCTTGATTCACTGTTGCTTGTTGGGAAATGCAAAGGGATTAAGACCTGTCCTTTGTGCTCCTTACGGCCTGAGAGGGCAGCAGGCTGTTTGAATATCTGCATGTGCATGGCAGAGTAGTGGCCTAAAATGCCATCCTGTGTGTCAGTAGTTAAGTGCTAAGGCTTTGCACCTGCTAAAGGGGGGCTTGCACTCTGTTTACATGGCACAGATCCTTTGTCTCCCGGAACTTCTGGTTTTGCTTCCACCCGATGCAGGTGTGAAGCACTTCGTCTCTCCAACCTCAGTGTAAAGTTGTAACTAATTCAGTGGCAAATTCAGTTTTTTCCTAAGCCAACATAATTAAGTAGAGCCTTAAACAAGACTGGACCAATAGCATTGAAATCAGAGGGGAAAGAATCAGATGGACAAACTGTAACCAGCAGTGGCCACAAGGGACCGAGGCTGCAGTAGATCCGAATCCAGCAACTGTGAGCCAGCAAGTGGACACAGTGGAGAAGAAACGGAGGAAAGTTTCACAGTCCCTGTCAAAACTTGTTACTTTCAAAACTCAGTTTTTTTGAGCTGTGAAAACTCAGTGCCTCTATGTAAGGAATGTAGACAACTGTAGTGGACACCTCAAGGAGCTTGCAAGAACTCCAACAGCGGACCATAAACTTGGAGGGGGGCCCAATAGACACCGTGGCCACAGTGGAGTAACATGGTAGGGACCTTCAGTACTTACATCGCTGGGAGTGGGAGCTCACAGAGAGAAGATTGATGATTTAGAGCTCCGCTCCTGGCAGAACAATATCTGGATCTGTGGCATACCAGAGTGCAATGACATCCAGCACAAGGTGGGCACGCACCTGCACCCATCCTGTGGACATCCCCTGTCACCTCCACCCTATTCTGAAGTGTTCCCTGGCTGCAGCACCCCCAGCCTCCACTGGGAGTCGCTGATGCCGGGGATCCACAGCCCACTCCTCCCCAGGAGAGGAGAGCAGTCCTCAAGATGCTCAATCCTCTCCTCCCCAGCCGAACCCTGGCAACCTGAGCTCGCTCTCAAGCCCGAGTACTGGCGTGGTGCGAGGTGTGACGTCCAGTGCCTCAACCCTCAGCGTCACCGGGTCGGCTCACCTGAATTTGGGTCGCAGTTACAGACATTGTGAGCATTAGCGCTATTGTTGCACTATCGAGCCGGCAGCATAATGTTTTAGTCTGCTGCTTATCTTTGAGATTCAGATGTACTGAGAGTTAAATAATATGACCATATGAGAGAAGTGGGGGATGGAGAGAGAGAGATGGATAGATAGGTAGCTAGCTAGATAGATAGACAGACAGGCAGGCAGGCAGACAGACAGAGATAGATATCGGGTTAGGGCCTTTAAATTCTTTTGTATTACAGTACCAGTTGAGCCCTGAGGCCAGGTGGCCAGTGCAAACTGTTCTTGGACATCCTCCCAGTCTCTTTCAGCAGACATACAGCTGAATTGAAAGGGAAGGGGAAAAAAAGCCCCCCCCCCCATGTGCTGCCCCACTCAACATTTTCCTCACACTACTGTCATAAGAGCTGTGCATTAAACTAGAAGATGTTTGTTAGCATGACATTAGAGCCCTGCTCTGAGCTTTAAAATTCAGATTTAAAGGGAAAAAAATGGTGCAGATTTAACTGGGGATTGATGTCAGCTCCCTCCCTCCAATTCCATCTGGGAAGCTGAGCTGTGACCTTACCTAACAGGCCTGTGTTAGCCCTTCCTCTCTCGTGTCACACAGCTACGTCCTGTATTTGGCACAAAAGATGCTGACAGTTCAGTTTTGAGACTCATTGCCTGGATCTGAAATCCCATTTAGGAATGAAAATCTACCTATGGATCTGCATTCTGATTGTCCTGATGAGGCTATCACCTGATAAATGACCTGTTGTAATGTACTGTAGATGCTGAGTCACTAAGATGTTTTTTGTTAGCATATCATGAACACACTCAAATCATTACAACTGTAGCTTACTGCAGCATTTCTTATGCTGTCCTAATAGGACTGGGTAAGATTCTTTGTTTTTCCTATGACCGCTTTTTACCTTAAATTGGGATGCCCCCAGTACACAACAGGTGATGTTAAAAAAAAAAATAAATAAATAAATAAAAAGGAGGCAAAGTAGTCTGGTGGTAAGTGCATAGAGTTATGACCCTGGAGAACCGAGTTGAATCATGAGGCCACTTACTGATTGAATGGCCTTGAGCAAGTCACCCATCTTTCCTATGCTCGTGGCTCTCAGTAGGATTTATATTTTGAGGATCTTGTCCCATGGTACTTTGAATGGTTTGGTGAGACTACTGGTATTCAGGCTCAGCAAACGACAGGCATACTGTAAGCTGAGAAACCACGTGCTGCTTCAGATAAAGTAAATAATGATTTTTACATCAAACTAAATGGGAGAACTTGAGTTAAGGGCTGAGTGGGGAGAGTGGTGGGGCTTAGATGGGCAGGGGGTGGGTTTAACTCTGTTAAAGGTAAGGGTCCTGGCCCAAGCGAGCGTTTGGCTCAGGGACATTGCTCTAGTACCTGTGTGTCCTGAAGTGCTCACTAATAAAAGTAAAGGGATTGTAAGGACTGTAAAGGACATGGGTAGTCATGTCCTGAAGAGCCATATACGTGGCCATCTATAAAATACGCGGCCACTTATAAAATAGGTAGAAGCAGGAACCCACTGAGAATGAACTGTATTTCAGCAAGGCTATCCCATAGTGCATAAATTATATAAAAAATGCATTTATAATTGCAAATCTAAGCCACTAGCTATGTTCAGGATTAGTATCTTGAATTCTCAAGTAGTTCAGTATTTGTAAGTCATCAGTATTGATCATGTACTTAACAAAAATTCTCAACTTCAGATGAAGTTAATGAAAAAAATCAAACATGTTCAATTAGGTAAGCTCTCAATGCCAGATCTTATAAATAATGTATAACCAAGTTTTAGCTGGGCTCGTTGACCAACATCTGTACCATGTCGTTATATCTATGGTATACCGAGGTAGTAAGGTTAAAAAAAAAAAAATCCTGGTATATCACAAACATAAATTGGCGATGGCAACAGTGCAGACCACAGTAGATGTGATGTGGGTGTAGGCATTACTAAATTTTCTGTACAAGTGTGCATGAATTTGAATTCTGAATGCCCAGACTATCTCAAGGATTCAGTATTCAGAACTAGACCTGGATGTTTCAGCTATTCAGGTCTGAGTTCTGTGAGCAACCACTCCCCTTCCCAATAAGTGGGATAAGAACTCCCCAGCATTCAGGCACATTGTAAAGGTGAGGTGATCAGCTCCCCAGGAGGTAGGTTGTGGTCCTCCAGCAGTTTTGCACCCCTTTCCAGTTTACTATTGAGCATCATTAGCTTTTGCTGTATAGGCAGTCATCCTCCTGCCCTCCCAGCTAGAAGATGAGTGAGCTATATTCAGAAATAGCACATCTTTGTATAATGGACCTTGATCTCAGCAGCCTGGTAGCCAGCAGTGGAAGCGTCAGCAGTGTCTGCAGTCTCAAGCCCAGAGACAGAATAAATGTTGCTGACCCCTATGCTACTACCAGGAGGTACAGTCCCTTTATCCATCTCCAGCTGCAGCAGACCACTGGCTCCAGGCTTGGTTAGTTCAAGTTCAAGTTTATTGCAGGAAAACTCCATTGAGCAAGCTCATTCACAAAGAGGTCCTGGTTAGGAGCATAATGACACACATCACATATCATATACCAGTGATGGATGGTGAGTGTGTTGGCATCATTAAGGAACACATATACATGGGTAGGCGAACACTACTATGGGGAGGGGGGGTTCGTTACTGAGTACTGTCCTGTGTTGGGAGCCAGCCAGGCAAAAATGTCCATAATGGAAAAAAATTAGGAATTTCTCAGAGGCTCTTTTAAAATATTATTTGGGAATTATAGAGATGTTACTTATTAACAGCATTTTGCAGTTCCCAGTATGCAAGCACGTTTTATACTGTATATGCCAAATGTCAAGTTTTAACACTATTTCTACCTCTCTGGTGTTCTGATTTGCATCCTACGCCATTGTCCTGCAGTTATGATCAATGCTGTTTTCCTGTGCCCTCAAAATACCAGATTTCTAATATTTATGATGATGAAGACTATTTGGGCCTTAGCCACCAGGATCTAAAACTTCAGACAGGCAGTTTGGCAAGATGAGGGATCTGATGGACAAGGGTCTAGAGAAGTTGATAATGCAGAACATGTGCGGAATTTGTCAAAGATGGTACTTTGCTTGAAGCAGCTGTGAAGATCTGCATCCCTGTAAGTAGTAAGGGAAAAATGGCCAGGAAGTGGCTCCCCTGGCTTAGTAGGGACCTATGACAATTGATCCTACCCAAAAAGAGGATCAGTGACTGCTGAAAAGAGGTTGCTTCCAGACCAGGCAAGGCAGGAGTACATAGCAGCACAGAGGGATGTAAAGAACAGAATTAAGGAAGTCAGAGTCTGAAAACCAGTATAGTAGTAGGAGCTGCATATATCAAACCCGTAGTCATTACATATAAGATGAAGGAGGTGATTAGGTTCCTGAAAATAAAGGAGTGGTGAACCTTTGTGTTGGCCAAGGGCATTAGCTGAGATGCTGAATGAATACTTTGCTTTGGCATTCACCAGAGGGACTGGATTGAGTGCTCATTCAGAGGACCCATGAAGTAAAGGGTGACCATGATGCACCATGCTGACATCTTGCCCACCCTGGTAGCTGACTACCTGGCAAAGATTTAGTCTAGTAAATCCCAAGGGACAGATGGTACACACCCAAAGATCACAGGGGAGCTAAAGGAACAATTGACGAGGCTCTTGTGGTTATCTTTCATGAATCTTTTGTACAAGAGTTGTGTCAGGGGACTGGAACGTGGCCAGTGTGGTCCCCATCTTCAAGGAGGCAAGGCTGGACCTACTCAGCTGTAGGCCGGTGAGCATGCAATCAGTACTGGACACAGTAAATACAGTAGCCTTCGTAGATTTGCATTAGGCTGTGACAAAAGAACACCTCACTGCATCATATACAGCAGCCTTGGGCTTCTTTCCCCTAAAAATGAAGGGAGCTGAAATGGATGACTATAGGATGACCTTCCTCCAGCCTACTTCTAGTCAGACACTATCAGAAATATTAGCTGTGCTCCTGGACTAGAGTCTCTCTATCTAGCATGTACAAATTGTTTTGAGAAAAGGCCTCTGCCATAGCAGCCAGAGAAATTCTTTACCTTATACAATTACAAAGCTAAAAACTTAGGATCCTTCAAAAAGGTCATGTTTGAACATCTGCAAAGCCTGTGTGACTGCTACCCTTTTTTTTTGCTTTCATGTGCTTCACCCCTCACATTCCATCTATCTGAAACCTTTCTAAATCTGTAAATACAGTTGTATTGCTATTTGAGTCCAATCTTTATAAATATGCTTTGACCAGTGCTGGAAATTCTTGCAGTCCATAATGAAGTAACTGTAAAGCATTGACAGTATCAGTCCCCCAGGACCCTCTTAAATTGGAGTATCCTGGTGTACAGAATTCTAATTAAAAATAAATGAAAGGTCTTTGAGTCCACTGTCAAGATGAGAGAAAATGAACCACTTGATTTAGGTCAAGATCCTCCAGTATTCTCGGGGACGGGGGTACATGGGTCCTGTACACACTGTCATCAGTAAACAACTCTGGTGCTTTTCTGATGTAGCGCACTGTTTCCTGTAAGTGCAGAAAAAAGTGCTGAACTGCAATAATTTGTTAATGCAATTCTGCATTTATTTACCCCAAGTGAATTTCAGGAGTCTCAAATGTTTTTCTCAGATCCCCACTTTTTTTTAAAGCGTCTTAGCGTCTTAGGCCCTCAAAATGAGAATCGTACTGAGAGCTCTGGTTCTCATTCCCTCTTGACATGGCTTTATGGGGACCAGACCTTGCCAGATGAACCTGAGATGGACAGGTGAAGGGCCATAGACATAGTTCATTTGGACTTTAGCAAGGCCTTTGACACTCTGGTGCATGATAAGCTTCTTGTCAAAGTACACCAGTGCAGTGTAAACGAGGCATACACAGAGTAGATTGCTAGCTGGCTTGGGGGCAGGAGGTAGAGGGGTTGTGGTTTACTGGCACTGTGAGAGGAGAGGAGCACCTGGTGGCACTCCTCACGGATTGGCGCTGCACTGTTTTTCAACATTTTCATCAATCTTCTGGAAGCTGGTGGACTCCCTTGAGGATGCGGACAAACTTCAAGAGGACCTGAAGAAGCTGTGCAACTGATCAGATTCCTGGAGTCTTGGATTCAGTGTTGCTAAATGTAAGTTGCTACACTTGCGGAGAAGAAACAAAGGTACATCCTAGTGGGCTCTTCTTACTGCAGTGCATAAGAAAAGGGCCTTGCAGGGTCATAACAGACAAGGTCTAATGCAGGATAAAGCGGTTCACAGCTGTAGTCAAGAAGGCTGGAAGAAGGAGCTAGCTGATGGTTCAGGGTTTTTATTTATTTGTTTATTGAAATGTTTTATCAAGAAGGCGCACTGAGCAACAAGTCGCTTGTCTCCTGGTGCGACTTGGGGGGAAGGGTACAACTGGAATGAGACATTATACATTCAAGTTGCAAGATCAGTATTAACATACAGTTGTAAGGCAGGTGTTACAAATAGTGTTACAACAGTGTTGCGCATAACATGTAAGAAGAGTGGACAATAATAAGTGCCGGGTTAATATTAAATAAGTGCTTACATGAAAGAAAAGGGGGAAAGGGGAGTGAAGGGTGAGGTGGGGGAGGAGGAAGAGTCGTTCCCCTGGAGACCCGTTCAGGATGCGAGGAACCCTGCAAGAGGACTGGGGGGACCAGAGAGAAGGGGATAAGGCAGTGTCCCAGAGAGACCCCTTTAAGGTGGTAGGGGAAGGGAGTAGATGAGATACAAGCCCCTTGGGGGACAGGAGGGGGAACCATGGAGAGCATTCAGGGTCCTTTACATTCTGTGAGAGATCAAAGGAGGCCAGTAAGGGGGAGCAATTAGGGGGAAGGGGAGAAGGATTAGAGGGTGTGGGTGTGCACAGGGTAAAATGAAGGTGAGGATAGGGAGGTAGGGTTTGTCTAGGGCTTAGAGGAGGGAATTAGGGAGGGACATGTCAAGAGCTGCTAGGTGCAAGGTAATTATTGAGGGCAGAGCTGATAGAGTAGGTGGAGGATGAGTGCTGGATTTGGGGGGGGGATTCCACATTTTTGGGAGGTGGTGAGAGTAGCTGGATTGGCCGATTTGGGTGGCTCTGCAGGGGACAACCAGGGTACAGGAGTCTGTTGATCTAAGGGAATAGGAGGGGGGTTGGGGTGTTTATCAAGGAGGAGGTTTGAAGTGAACATAGGAGCTGGTCCCACAGCTGTTTGGGGGGAGGAGGTTGGGGAGCATTCCCGGCTAGGTTGAGTTGGCACCAGGTTCTGTTGCAAACAGCGACCCCTGTGGTGGTCTGGGAAGCTTACCTTCTTCGCAGAGGAATGCTGTGTGTCTGTGTTGGCAGGAGGTTTGCTGGATTAGGGAAGGCAGGAAAAAGATGTACAGCAGACTGTTAGTATGACAGTCGCATGTCCTCTCAGGTCTAAACCCATATGGATCTCTCCAGGTCCTAACAGCAAGCAGGGTGTGTGTGTGTGGGGGGGCTAGGTCAGCAGCCAGGGCTGGAAGGTGACTGGTCCAAGACCTGACTAGCAGAATGTCGATGATTCAGAGTCAAAAAGCTATATAGAAAAAAAAAAGAAGGCTTGAAAAATGCTACAGTGCATCAACAGATTGGGTGACCAGCAGAGCAGTGGAAGTAATCCTACCATTTTACAAGGCCATGTACAGGCCCCACTTGGGGTACTGTGTACCGGTCTGGGCTCATCTTTACAAAATAGTTTATTGAGACATTACAGGGCCACCAAAATAATCTGGTATGGAGTATGAAAGCTGTGAGGAGAGACTGGAAACATATTCACCCTGGAGAAAAGAAGGGGGTTGGGGACATGATCACAGTCTTCTGCATATTTGAAGTGTTTTGGCAATGTTAAATAAACAGGTGTGTGATATGGTGTGCTCCAGCAGGACTTGGAAAATCAACCTGAAGCTCAAAGGTAGTAAATTCAGGGGTAACATTAGGAGGCACATCTTCTCACACAGGGTGGGTAATCTACAGAACAGCTTACTGGTGGAGTCAGTGGACATGAAGATAGTACAAGCCATCAGCATAAGCCTGGAGAACTTTCTGCTTTCCAGTGGAATCACAGCATACCCTGGATAGCTGGGTGGGTATGAAATCCCTATAAATCATTATATATTTGCATGGCATACTTGATCCCTGCTTATCAGGGAGTATGGGGTGGGGTGGGGGTGGAACTTGCTTGACTTTGTGTCCTTTCTGATCTTAAATAACTGCCTCAGGGAAAACTAAAAGCAGAAGAAGGCAGTTCATCTTGAATGTCATATCTTTTCTGATGAATAAAGGTTTAAATCCTCAGGAATCCCTCATTATGCTTAACTAATGCAATAAGCCGAATAGGTTTATCTGACCTGGAGTGTGTGGAATTTATGTAAATTACAGAACGTGGAACGCTATTCAATCTCTGTCCTTGCAGTGGCGCTGCACTGTGCTGCACAATGGCAGATGTATTTCTCTGCCTGAGCAAGCAGGTCTCCCAGAGAGCTCACTTCTGCTTTGTTCCAGCTTTTTGTTTTAATGTCCGAAAAAAAAAAAAAAAAACATGCATTCTTTTCCGTAGTGCTCTGCTGCTTGTAATTTAGTTTATTGGTAAGTTTAGAGTGTATTTCGACTTTTTCTCTGGTCTCTTGTGGTTCCCAGGAACCGGAGAAACCCTCTTACTTTTTACTTGAGTGGTTAATTTTTACTGCATTCTGCACATCATTTCTTTTAAACTGCATTTTCTAACTTTAATTATTTATTGTTTTATTCAGGTTGCTGTAATCTCTTGAGTTAGGGCCTTGGTTCCCGATATTTAGGAACTGAGATGCTTGTTGTGTGTTTCCTATCACTAAACAACAAACAAAAAAAAGAATCCGAATGACGTTTTTCTCTTGTGGACAGAGGTCCTGCTAGTTTAAGGGATCAGTCCGCAGTTGTGATTTTCTAATTTTGGGAACCGTTCTCGGGTGTCTATCTGAGAATTGACATGTCAGACAGACCCAAAACGAATATAAGATCAACTGGTTTTAAAAGTTATGCTAATCATTCTAACTCTTTCGCAAGGCAGATAGCTGTGAGTTGTGTTTTAAGGTGCTTATGTCCACATCATAATTCTTTTGATTGTGGGATTGCAGCAAGCTGCCCAAAAACTGTAGAAAAAGGGTAAAGAAGTTGGCATTCTTTATAGCTCTATATCACCAAAGAATTCTGAGGAGGATCCTTTCTCTTATGTCAAGCATAGGAATGACCCCCCTCCCCCTGAAGATACTTCTGATACTATGGTTACTGAATAAGGGAACTCTGATAAGCCATGGCACAAAAGACCTCCAAGCAGGTTCCAGTTTGGTCTCTGCTGACAAAAAAAAAAAAAAGTTGCTGCCCCTCCTGCTGAAGAAGCAAAGCACCTGTCAGTGGACAGAGTAAAAATGCCCTCTGCAAAGGACATGACTAAAGCTTAGCAGTTTTTTTCCAGGCCTTTCAGGTTATGGGTTCCCTCATGAAAAATGTGTCACTGCCTCTCCTGCTGAAGAAGCAAAAGAGCTGTCAGTGGACAAAGTAAAAATGTCTTCTGCAGCGAACATGACTAAAGTTTGACAGTTTTCTTCCAGGCCTTTCAGGCTATGGATTTCTGGGGCATGCTGGTTCCCCATCAAGCTGCTGACCCCTCCTAGCTCCTGGGGATCAGGGGAACATGTTTATCTGTGTTAGAGAAGTAGAGGAAGGGAACCTATTGAACCTTACGGTTCCCCTGAACAGGAATTCAGTTCCCCTTCCCGGGGTTGGGATGATTTCTTCTCTCGTTATGCCTTCGTGAGGTACATGGTGAACACCCTCAACCTCTCCACCCAAGAGTTTGTGGAGGATGAGGAGAAGGTTGAGTTTTTGGATATGATGAGGTTAGCCCCAACCAGGTCTGGTGACAAGTCTAAGGTTCCCTTATCTACCCTAGATAAGGATTCCAGGAAGCTGGACAGTGTGGGGAAGAAAGTGTACACCTTTGCTTCTTTGCTGTTGAGACAGGCTGTGTACATGGCTTACATTGCACAGTACCAGAAAACCCTCTGGAATTCTGAGCCGGCTATGAGCGAGAAGGCCCCTGGAGACCTGGCGCAAGAGTTGGCCACATGGCTAAGACAGCCCTAGATGCTACCAGATATCGGTTCCATATTTTTTTTTTTATTTAGTTGTTTTACCAGGTATAGCACACTAAGCTGAAAGCTTTTTTACAGGAGCGACCTGGGAGCACAAGGAGGTTATGTGACTTGCTCAGGGTCACACAGTATGCAAGTGGAAGCTGTGGGATTCAAACCCAGGTCTGGTCTGCTGGATGTCACCAGATTTGCAGCTCAGAGCCTTAGACCACTGCGCTATACTGCCTCCCCATATGGCAAGTGGACGCCAGTGACAGACTACCTCTGTTGATATGGCCCATGCTATATCCCTAAGGGGATTTGTCTGGCTGCGGGCCACTAATTTATCCCAGGACACCCAGGCAAAAGTCATGGATTTCCCATGCGAGAGCAATTCTGTTTGGTGACAAGGCAGAGGCCTATATGAAGCAGGTGGATGAGTACAAGATCACTTTCAGAAGCATGAGAAAAGAAGGCCTCCACTTCCTACAGGCCTCATGGAATGAGAAAGGTAGGGGGTATTTTCCCTGTGCTTTCATACCCATGCCCTATTATTCTCAGATATGAGGTTACTTAAGAGGTCGGGGCATACGAGTTTCCAAACGGGCTGATCTGACCCCAGACATTAAGGCTCAGCCCAAGCAGAATGCCTTACTGGTCTGCCCAGGTCACCCGTCCACTGCCAGTGGGAGGAAGACTGGCTTGCTTCTTCCAGGAATGGAACATCACCTCACACAAGTGGGTTCTGGAAGTGCTAAGCCAAGGGATCACACTGCAGTTCAAAAGATTTTCCAGACTGCAGGTTCGCAGGAACTTCAAACCTCCAATTCCAGTATCAAGAATTCTGCTGTAGCTGGAGGTCAAAAAGTTGTTGCAGGCAAATGCAGCAGAAAGAGTTCCTTGCTCCCAGTGGGGAGAGAGTCTTTAATCAAGGTACTTCCTTCACCCAAAAGAAAAATGGGGCGTGGCTACTCATTTTAGATCTCAGGTTTCTGAACAAGCATTTAAAAAAAAAAAAAAAAAGACACCTGTGCTCCCAGGGTGTTTATGAAATGCTTGGCTGTAGTGTCCACACGCCTCAGAAGATAGGAAGTGATGGTTTTTCGATACGCAGATGACTGACTTGTTGCAAGGAAGTCACATGGGCAGGTCAAAGATTCCCTTCAGCTAATCCAGAGTACCTTGGAGACACTGTTTTTTTCTCATAAATACCCCAAGGTCCCAAACAGAACCAGTCCAGGTGCTGGGATTCATAGGGATAGAGCTGGATGCCCTCCAGGGCAAGGTATTTCTGCCCCAAGAGAGAATGGAAAGGTTTCTAAGCCTGGCAAGAACCTTTGTCTTGGGCTAGCAGGGCATTTCCTTCAGCTCCTAAGACATGTGGCTACTGCCACAGCTGTGGTGCCAGGTTTTAAATGAGACATTCACTATCATTTAAAAGCTCATTGGCCCCAAAAGTGATATCCCCTGTCAGAGATGGTACCTGTAACAAAAACTCTGTTACAAGCTCTGGATTGGTGAAAAGAAAGGGGCAGCCTTAGGGCGCAATACCCTTTCAGCAGCAGTTTCCAACAGTGGTCCTTACAACGGATACCCTCCCGTCTTGGTTGGGGGTGCTCACCTAGGCAACCAGACAGTAAGTGGAGTATGGTCTCTACAGAATCCAGGAAGCATATAAACCTCCTGGAGCTGAGGGCAGTTTTTCTTGCCCTTCAGGCCTTCGCTCTTCAGGTTAAAAGTTAGTCCAAATCAGGACAGACGATACCACCACCATGTACTACATCAGCAAGCAAGGAGGCATACGATTCTCAAAGCTGTACATAGAAGCTATGAAGATCTGGAGTCTGGCTTACTCCTTGGAAGTGCAATTTTCAGCAGTACATGTTGCAGGGAAGGGCATGTCCTGGCAGACTTCCTCAGCAAGTTCAGCCAGGGGCATCACGAATGGTCTCTGAACAAACAGGTGCTGGACGCAGTCTTCTGGAGATGTGGCTCCCTCGAAATAGACCTGTTAGCTTCCAAAGAGAATTATCAGCTCCCCCTCATTCATTGCAGGTCTCCAGCAGTAGGTGATGTCCTGACCCTGGACTGGTCGGGGAGGTTCCTATATGCCTTTCTCCCATTCTCTCTACCACTAAGAGTTTTATTGAAATTGAGGAGCCAGCCTGCAACCATGATATTAGTGGCCCCAGACTGGGCCAGACAGCCCTGGTATTCCCTGCTCATGGCCCCCTCCACGAAACAACCATTCGTCTACCACAGAGGCACAACCTACTGACCATCTCTCAGGGCAGAGTAACCTTCCCAAACCTCAAGTCACTGCGCCTCAAGGCATGGTTCTTGAAGAGTTAGACTGCTCTGATTTTCATTTTTTGGAGGAGGTCCTTAGAGGCCTCAGGGTTTCCAGGAGGCCTGCTACCAGAAAGACATATGCTTCCAAATGGAAAAGTTTTTTCCTGTGGTGTGCTCCTAAGCATCTCATCCCTTACAGGCAGATCTGTCTATACTTCTGGACTACTTGGTTAACATGCAGGCCTTAGGTCGCAGTCCCTCATCCCTTAAAGTGCTCCTGGCAGTTTTTTTGGCCTATATTTCAGCAGGTTAAAAACAGACAAACAAAAAAAAACAAAAAAACAGTAGCTTCACACCCTATCTTCAAGAAATTCTTCTAGGGGCTGGTGCATCTGTATTCCCCTATTAGGGAACCAGTGCCCCCATGGGACTTGCATCTGTGCATAGCCAAGCTCGGGATGCCTCCCTTTGAATTCATGGCTACTGCAGATCTAAAGTATGTCACCTGGACGTAAATTTTCTTAGTGGCCATAACCTCTGCCAGGGGTGTGTGTGTGTGAGCTGCAGGCTCTCTGCATAGCTCCTAATTACACTGTTTTCCACAGGGACAAAACAGTTCTCAAGACTAATGGGAAATTCTTTCCTAAGGTGGTGTTAGAGTTTCATTTGAATCAAGTCATCTCTCTTCCAGTGTTCCTTACAGCAAAATCCAGCTCTGGCGAGCAGAGGCTCCACAGCTTGGAGGGCACCCGGTTACTATCTGGACCGCACTAAGGACATTAGGTCCTCCAACTCATAGCTTTTCCTCCTATATGGTGAAGTGGGAAAAGGCAGGCCAGCTTCTGAGAGGTCCATTGCCCACTGGATAGTCTCCTGCATCCAGTTGTGTTGCTCCAAAGCTGGCAAGCTGCCACCTCAAGCCCTCAAGGGCGCACTCCACTTAAGGTACTGCTGCCTCTGAGGCAGTTGCAGGGGATGTCTCCTTACTAGAAATCTGTAAAGCAGCTACCTGGAAAACTGTACACACCTTTACAAAGCACTGTTGATTTGGATGTGCAGTCCAGAGTGGATGCCAGGTTTGGTACTGCTGTCTTCCAAAACCTTTTTCCCAGAAAGGTTCTGTACCTAGCCTCCCAAGGTACTGCTTTGTAATCTGCATTAGTTAAGCATAATGAGGGATTCCTGGGGTTTGAAGAAAAAATTACTTACCATATTAATATTGTTTCTTCCAAGGGATCTCTCATTATGCTTTAATCTCCCATCCTGCCTCCTCTTCCAGAACCTGGAAAAAGTTCTACAAGAATCAGTGTTTTTTGTTAATGTTTACTGCTTGAGCATTTTTTGTTGTTCATCCTTAATCAGTTTGCTCTCGTTTTGTTTTAATCTGCCATAGCTTGGCCTGAGGCAAATCTTTTTTGTTGATTTGTTGGTTTTTATTATTTTAACTGTACACTATAGGTTAGGATAGTAGGGTAGTAGCTATTGCCTTCTAGACCTTCGAAATAGATGTGCCATTGAGCAGCAAAGTGCGGTGCCACTACGAGGACAGAATTTGAATAGTGTTCCGTGTTCTCTTATTTACATGAATTCCACAGGGCAGCTCAATCTACCAGGCTTACTGCAGTAATTATGCATAATGAGGGATCCCTTGGAAGAAACAATAATACTATGGTAGGTAGTTTTTTTCTTCTAGTCCATGATACTGAGAAATAGGAGATACATAGATAGTGTCGGCAGATAAGGGCATATGGCCCACCTAGTCTGCCCATTTGAGTTTGTAACTTCAGTTTATGTTTTCCTAGAACTCTGTTGCCCCTTACCCCTGACCTCCAGAATTCCTTTGTCTATCCCATGCATTCTTAAATCCCGTGATTGTTTCAGCCCCCACCACTTCCCCAGGCAGGGTGTTCCACTTGACCACCACACGTTCTGTGAAGAAATTCTTCCTCACATTTCCTCTGAATCATCCTCCCTCCAACTTCATCCCATGCCCTCTAGTCCTGGAACATCTTTTTCGCTTAAAAATAGTGTATTCTTGCACCTGTTCCTCCCTATAATGATACTTGTATGTCTCTATTATGTCCCTCCCTTCCTCCTCTCCTCCAGGGAGTACATATTCAATTCCTTCAACCTGTCCTCATAGTACTTGTGATGCAATCCATGTACCATCTTTGTTGCCCTCCTCTGAACCTTATCTACCCTGTCTGTGTCCTTACATAGGTAAGGTCTCCAGAACTGTACAGTGTACTCCAGGTGGGATCTCACTAGTGTCTTGTATAGTGGAATCATGACCTCCTTTTCCTGCTGGTGATGCCCCTGCCTATGCATCCCAGCATCCTATTCTTTACCTGCTGCCTTGTCACACATTTCCCTACCTTGGTCATCAAGATGATAACCCTAAGGTCCCTTTCCTGCTTGGTGCATGCTATATCCTCACCCCCCCAACTGATGTATTGTGCCAGGATTTTTGTGCCCCATATGCATTATCTTGCACTTTTGCATTGAATTTCAACTGCCAAACCCTGACCATTCTTCAAGTTTCTGCAGGTCCTTCTCATTCTGTTTACATCCTCTGGTGTGTCTGCTCTGTTTACAGAGCTTTGTGTCATCAGCGAACAGTGAAATTCTGCCTTCTAGGTCCTGCAATATGTCACTGATGAAGATGTTGAATAGGTCGGTCCCAGCACTGATACATGTGGTACCCACTGGTCACTTTTCCCTCTGTGGAGTGACAGCCATTTACCACCACCCTCTGTGTCCTGCTGCCCAGCCAGTTACCTACCCACCACACTACTGTCCTGCCCACACCCATATTCCCTAGTTTGTGTAATAGTCTTCTATGTGGCACAGTGTCAAAGGCCTTGCTGAAGTCCAGATAGGCCATGTCCACTGCCCTCCTGTGATCCACCTCCCTAGTCACCCAGTCAAAAAATTCAATGAGGTTAGTCTGACATGACCTCCCCCTGGTGAAACCATGCTGCCTTGGATCCTGCAGTCCACTGATAAACAGATGTTCCACCAACCTCTCCTTCAGTAGTGCTTCCACGATCTTCCCCACTACCGAGGTGAGGCTGACTGGTCTGTAGTTCCCCAGTTTCTCTTTGTTCCCACTTTTGTGTAAGAGGACTACATCTGCTGTCCTCCAGTCTTTGGGTACCTCCCCTGTTTCCAGTGATCGGCTAAACAGGATTGGCAGAGATTTAGCCACCACCTCGCTGAGTTCTTTAAGGACCCTGGGGTGCACCCATCTGGCCCCATTGCTTTATCAACTCTTATTACTTCCAGTTCATGGGACCCTTTCTCGTATAAAGGGACTTGTGTCCATTTTCTGTACCATTCTCACCTTGTACTCCTTCAGACCCATTACCTCCTCTTCCTCAGTAAAAGTCTGAGCAGAAATACCTGTTCAATATGTCAGCTTTACTGTTGTCATCCTCCACTTGGCCCCATCCTCCCCTTCAGTCTCACTATCCCTCCTTTGTCTTTCTTTTTCACTTATGTACCTGTAAAGGTTTTGTCCCTCTACCCACTGATTTTGCAATGTGCTCTTCTGTCTGAGCTTTGGCTTCCTTACTGACCTTCCTGCCTCCCTTTGCTTCTCCTGGTACTTCTCCCTATCCCCTCTACCTGTGTCTGTTGTATTGCCTGAATGCAATCTTTTTGGCTTTCACTTTCTTTGCTACCTCTTTGGAAAACCATAATGGCCTCCTCTTCCTTTTCCTCTTGCTAACCTGTAATGCATAATTCTGTTGCTCTTGTAATCCCATTTTAAATACTTCTTACTATTCCTCAACCCTGATTCCTGCCCCATTCCCTTTAATGCCTCTCTTTCAAGTATCTCTCATTTTCCCAAAGTTTGCCCCCTAAAATCTAGGATCGTGTTTTGTGTGGTTTGGTTCTGCTCCTTCTGTGATTTCATACCACAATGACTGGTGGTCACTTTCCCCAGGTGATCCCCCACTGTTGCCCCAATCCACACTGTCCCTGTTTGTGAGCTAGGGTCCAGTATTGCCTTCTGCGAGTTGGTTCCATGACCAGTTGCTTGAGGAAGGCACCCTGAAGGGAGTCCAGGATAAATCTGCTTCTAGTTGATGCTGCTGCTGGGATGCTCCAGTCCACGTCCGGAATATTGAAGTCTCCAACCAGTACTAACTCACCCTTGTCTGCCGTCCTTTGGATGGCTAGCATCAGCTCCTTATCTGTTTCTTCGTCCTGGGCTGGTGGCCTATAGACCACACTTGCGCAGATGGCTGGCCACATTTTCCTTTCCAGCTGGGTTTGAATCCACCACAGTACCTGGTTCACTGTAGGGTCCTTAGCAAGTCATTTGGCACCCCCAGTTCTTCATACCACTCATCTGCAGAATTGCTTAGATTCGGGGCCCTGCCAAAAATGAGTTGCTGCTTTTTATTTGGGCAATCCTTGATAAATAGTGAAAAAGCAAATGGGAATAGTGTTCTTTACTGCCACAGAACCTGTAGTTTCATTACTGGATAGCAGAACCTAAGCACCATATAACCCAGCTTTACTGAAAGAGTTGAGTTGCACAACTATCCCTCTGTTTAGCATTTGTAAGATTGTTGATTCAGTATACTGTGTTCTGGGAACACAGTTAGCACCACTGTGCCATGCTCACAGCCCTGTAGAGCTCTCTGTACACAAGGCTTTGTCACTTAACAGCTGGAGGCAAGTGGAATCCAAGATTCAACCACTTTAGAAAAAACAAAAAACAATCTATTGCCATGTGCTTCCAGGCTGCATACTTTTTCGTGGAAGTCATTTGCAGAGTGGAATTTAAATGATCAGAACTCTATGCAAGATGCAGTTTGAACCTCAGACCCTTGTAATGTTATGGAAATTCTTTTCTGCCTCTTTCATCTGCTGAATTAGATTTTCTCTGTTTGTATTTAAAGGTTGCCAAGAGTAACAGTTCTGCATGACTACATTGGTTGTAGGACCTATGAGGTGTCTCCGTCCACAGCTGTCAAAGACATCAAGGAGTTAATCTACACAGAAACAGCATTTCCTGTTTCAGAGCAGCAGCTGTGCCAGAATGGAAAAGAGGTAACATTGTCTTAAGATTTATGTAACATGTTGAAGGCGCAGCTAGTGTTTGTATTACAGGCTAATGCTAAGAACATTTTTGTGTGTTGGGACAGGCACCTTTTTGTAATAAAAAGCTTGCATCTTCGGTCCTTCACTAGTGTAGATTGTGTTGTGTTCCACTAATGTAGACTGTGTTGTGTTCAGAGTAACATTCTGGACATTTGCACTCAGGAGTGTATATCAAGTTTTTAATACTAGGTTACAAAAACAGTGTTTGTCCCTTTGAGCGCCTCAGATTATTATGCCCTATGAATAATTTCCTCAGTAACAGATTGGGGTGTCACAGATTGGATTATGGCCTCAGATAGTGGTTAAGCATCTGGAGCAAGTGAACTGTTATGGGGAAATGATTCTGCTTTTATAAAAACATCCTTAGTAATGCAGAGCAGAATATCTTGAAAAATCGATTTGTTTGAATCCTATGCTAAGTTCGACATGTCCTTAACCTATGATCCCTCAGTAATGCAGACAATCCATAAATTATTGCAGCAGTCTCGATTTCGAGATTGTTGATGTTTGCCCACAATTGTTGTTTTTTTGCAACTCGATATATTCAGTCCATATACACTGATCAGCTGTTTGGAATCCATTCGCATAGTATAGAGTTCTGTGTCAGCAGTTCTAATTTCTGCCTTTTCCACCCATTCCTCCACTTTCTATACAAATTTTCTGATTTCAGGAATGTCAGGTATAAGTGTTTGCAGCATGTGCATAATGTTGGAAAGATTGACTAAGCCTGTCGAGGCCTGAGCGGCTTCCGCTGTTATTTTCCGGCCTATTAGTTGACTGAATGGCAATGTGATCTTCCATCGACAATAACTCCAGTTCCAGACATTAAAACACAAAATAAACACTGGAGTGCAACTGGTGATTTTATCGAACTGATGATGCTAAAACCAAGAGCCGCATTCACTTTTACCCTGAAAATTTGAATAGATTATGAAGTGACTAGCAAAAACTTATGAGCTAGGTGATTGTTTTGATTGGCGACTCGTGAGTGCCCACACTAATGATCCTTAACCTAAAGTCTGTAACACCTGAAATCCCACACTGATGCTTTACAACAAGTATCATCTTCCAGGCAGTGCATGATGCCCTGGCGATAGACATTTATGCTAATTGTGGAACTTAGAATAAAGGTTCAAACTCTGCACTGTGGTTATGCTTCCACTCTAGCCCTAACATCAGATTTGTTTCTCCACTAAAGAGAGCAGTCACCCCAAAGTCAGCTCCATTCTCCAGATGGGTTTTACTTGTTTTATTAGTTCATTTAATTAAAACTAATTTTATGAGACCTTCAGAGAGTCCCTCTGCGCACTGCTGTCCCACGCAGTAAAGGGAGTTTTCCAAGGATATTAGGCTCCACCCTCGTGGAGATAGGCAACAATATCAGTCATCCCAAAACCTGACAAAGATATTATACCGTGTTCTTCTTACATGCCAATTTCAGTTCTTAATGTGGATTACAAGATTTGTACTACAGTATTGGCAAAGCGGTTAGAGCCATTCTTACCCCTACTTATAAACAAAGCCCAGACCAGGTTTGTCTCTTCTAGGCAAACCCAGGATAATATTACAAGAACCTTGCATATTTTACTGCACGCCACCCGGTGGACGAGTTCATTACTTTTGTTAAGCCTTGATGCAGAGGAGGTCTTTGACCGTGTGATGTGGTCCTTTTTATTCAGGGTGATGTTTATTTTTCAGTTTCACTGGAATTTGTGAGAGCAATTGAAGCCTTGTATGAAGAGCCCCTGGGATATGTTAAGGTGAATGGGCAAATATCAGTTACATTCTCATTGGGAAGAGGCAATAGGCAGAGGTTTCCCCTCTCCCCCGTGCTCTTTGCCTTTATTTAATTAGTTTTTGTTGAACGAGTACATGCACTAGAAAAAATCTGCCTATTTTCAGGCATGACCTGGGGGAAGGGGATACAGATAAATGGCAACTGACCTTGAACCAGATTAAGCTGTTGGGGTGGTATTTTTAGTGAATGGGTGAAATTTGGCCAGGACGCCGGGGAAACTTCCTCTACTTTTTTTGAGAAGTGTCATGGGATCTTTAACATCAACCTAAACTACCACCCAGAACAGGCAGATGGGACCTCTGTTTAACATCTCATCCAAATGATGGCACCTCAGGAGTTCATCACCCCCCTCATGCTGCACTACAGTGTCAGTATTGGGATGTAACCCAAGTACCTGGTGTGGGGATAGAACTCACAGCCTTCTGATCTCCTGGCCTCAGAGGCGAGTGTGCTACCTGCTGAGCCACTGACACTGGCACTTATACTTTATACCTTATACTTCGAACCCTTAGCTCAAACTTTCCTGCAAGATCCCCGAATTATGGGTATTCACTTAGGACACAGGGAGCAAACATTGGCGTAATACACTGACAATTTACTTGTATACTTCAAAAATCCAGATTAGGCTTTAGAGCCCTTGTGGCAAATACTTATGCAGTTTGGGGCACCTAGCAGGCAATAGCCTAAAGACCTCCAAAACAGAGTTCTTGTAAATCAGTTATTCTCCATCCCCAGATAACTGTAACCTGTTCAAATGGAATATGCTACACTTAGGAATTCATATTGCACTGGAACTCCAAGCAGTCTGCTTATTAAATTATGGTGCCTTAAACAAAGTGCTCCATATTTATTTATGTATTTGTATTTGTTTTTTGATAACCAGGTAGGTGCACTAGACATTAGATATGCCTATTTTTAGGCACATCCCGGGAGAGTACAAGTCAAAAAATAAATAAAATCAAGACATCAGAACAGGGTATCAATTAAAGTGACAATGCAGAGGTAAAGCCAGTAACATAATATAAGCATTGGAGAAATAGGGAACATACAGATACAGGGGAGGCAGGTGAAATCATAAGCTAGAAAAGCCTTATAGTATAATATAATACATAATTCGTAGTACAGTATATCTGATTAACAAAGCACAAAACATAATACATTGAAGTACAGAGTATAGCATGGAGACAATGTAAATGCCGTTTCAGAATATTAGGAGGGATAGAGATGTCACAACGTGGTCTAATTTACCCCTCCCTCTGATTCAGAGGGTGGATAGTGTACGGATGAATTTGCTACCATATCTACGTTATCTAGCTGAAACAAACCCACTTACACCAGAGATTACCTATTTTAGATAGTGGCAGAATTAATATCTAGCTATCTGTGGCAGGGGGGAAATGACCTGAGGTTTGTATCTTGGTGCTTTATCTCCCCAAGGCGCAAGGCAGTTTCTCCCTACCAGACTTGCAGCTCTGTCACGCAGCAGTGCAGCTGTGTACTGCCTTTTCTTGAATGATAGGTAATTATGCCGCGCACTGGAAGTCCGTAGAACTTATTGAGGGGAATATGTTACATCTCCCCCCAGTACTGTTTGCGTTGCCTTAGAGGAGGGAGGAGCTTCAAACAGATAATCCCTGTATTAGGTTGTTTATTAGTATTTGGTATAAGAGTTTGGTGGGGGAGGCCAGAGATAAACTCAGCACCTATAGATTCCTAATTTTCTCTCTCCCTTACACAAATAGGTTTTCACCAGCTAGCATAGATAGAGGATGCAAAATATGGGAATGTTAGTGGCTTCATTTATTTGTCAGTTTATATAAGCCAAAGACAAGGACAAGTTAGCCAGCCTGGGAATGGGTCCCAGGGTGGTAGCCTGGGTACAAAATTGGCTAGACAACAGGATGCAGAGGATAATAGTAAATGGAGTTCACTCTGAAGAAAGGGGGGGGTTACTAGCTGGATACCGCAGGGTTCAGTACTGGGGACGGTCTTCTTTAAAGTCTTTAAGTGACATTGCAGAGGGACTGGAAGGAAAAGTATGCCACTTTGCAGATGACACAAAGATCTGCAGCAGGGTTGATACACTGTTGGGGGGTGGAAAGGATAAGAAGGGGCTTGGTAAGGTTGGATGAATGTTTAAAAATATGGCAGCTTAGATTCAATGCAAAAAAGTGCAAAGCAATGCACCCGGAAAACAAAAACCCAGGGGAAGAGTACACAATGGGGGAAGAGGTACTAACAACAACAAAAATGGAAATGGAAAGGGACCTGGGGGAAGTCATATCAGATGACCTAAAGGTAGGCAGGCAAAGTGAGAAAGCAGTAAGGAGGACTGGGGGGATGCTGGGATGCATAGGGAGAGGCATCACCAGTAGAAAACAGGAAGCTGTCATCCCTCTCTACAGACAGTTGGTGAGACCCCATCTGGAGTACTGTATGCGGTTCTGGAGACCCCATCTCTGCAAGGACATAGACAGGATGGAGGCAGTCCAGAGGAGGGCAACTAAAATAGTGCAGGGTCTGCACCAGCAGCTGTACGAAGAAAACGTTTTATATGTATACCTTCGAGGAAAAAAGGGGGGGGGACATAATAGAAACTTTCAAGTACCTCGAGGGAATCAAAAAACTCCAAGAGGGTAGCATCTTTCAGAAAAAGAGATGTGCAAAAACAAGGGGGCACAATTTGAAGATAGAGGGAGGACAGCTCTGTGGCAATGTGAGAAAGTATTTTTCCACAGAGAAGGTGGTGGACATGTGGAATGGCCTTCCTGAGGAGATCAAGGGGTCAAGAACAGTGGGGGAATTCGAGAATGCATGGGACAGACATAAGGCAATTATAGTGGGGGGTAGGAGGAAGTAGGCTATTGGTTAACTCGTATCTGCCGCTTATCCAATAGGTAGGGGAATGGGCTGACTGGGTGGGCCAGGTTGTCTTTTATCTGCCATCAAAGTCTGTATTTCTATGGCATTCAGACCTTTGATGATCTTAAGGGAACATATGCCCTTCCACAGACTAATTTTTTAGGTACCTGCAGGTACGAAACTTTGTCAACCCTTAGTGCGAGCTATCACCCCAGAACAAGTGACCCTTTCTTTTATACAGCTAATTATAGAGGTTCTTAAGGGACAGAGATCTGCTAAGCATCTGATTTCCAGATTATGTCAAACTTTGATTCGGGCTCAAGGCACTACAGTATTACATGTTATGACAGGTATGGGAGAGAGACCTAGTCACAATGATTACACTTCAACAATGGGAATATTATCTGAAACATATTCACAATGTTGCAACAACATCAAGGGGGCTGAGAATCAAAAGGGCACTTATGAGGGTACAAAGGCACTTTTCTATACTAGTTTTACCATACAGAAATAAAAAGTGGAGGGCTACCGCCTTCGCCCCCGGTTCCGCACCTATGAACAACATATAGTTGGAGAGAATATTCTTTGAAGTCTTATTAGTTACTTTATAACCCCTGACAGATAGGCTAAACATCAGCCAACAATCACAGTCTCTTGTTAGAGGAAATGTGACAATTCTAAAGCGACACAGGTGCATATTGTCTAGGAGCAGAAGCTCTTGGGGGAAGTAATTAATTTAAATGCACACACGGTTTTATTTTTTTTAGATGCCCTTGAGGGATACTGGGACCTGAACACCAGCAAGCTTTTTAGCATATTAATGGTGACAGCCCCCCCCAAAAAAAACAAATTATGGTTAATGTCTAGCACACCACAGATCTCCACTCGTACAGAGTTAGTGAATCATGTATATAGAATGGAAAAATGACTACCAACCTAAGCAATGCATATCCAGCACTTGAGTTACAATGGAAATATTGTCTTTTCTATATTATGTCCAAACAGACAAATGTTGTTCCCTGAGGACAGCTATAATCTCTATAGGGCGAATGTGGTCTCATATCAGCAGAGGTCTAATGGGTAGCACATGCATATTCTTGTCAATAAGAGTAAATTAATTCTGGCCCACCGCAATGGCATAGCGGAAAGATTCACCACTTTGACGCCGGTGACCCAGGTTCGGGAATGGACTTGGGCATTGGAGTGCTGGCTGGGGGAGAGAAGGCTTGAGCATCCCTTGACGACTCGCCTTCTCTCAGGAGGAATGAGGAGTTGCAAGCCCAGCTCTGGCTGTCTAATGGTAGAGGCTGCGGGAATAGGGATGGGGCAAAAGGGAATAAGGCCATCAGGAAATCCTAGCCCCCCCCAAATAATCACGGTAGTAAGTGCGGCAAACACCAACATAGAGGTGCCGATAGGGAAAAGGGCAGGGGTAAATGGAGAAAGTGACAAAGGCAAGAAGGACAGGGATGGTGCAAAAGGGAGTAAGGCCATCAGGAAATGGAGGGTAATGAGTACCAATGCCCGTAGTCTGGGCAACAAGCTCCCTGAGCTGGTGGCCTTGATGGAAGAGGGATGCCTGGATATCATAGCAGTCACAGAAACATGGTACACAGAGAACCATGACTGGGATGTTAACATACCAGGGTACATAACCTACAGGAGAGACAGGCAGGGGAGAAGAGGGGGAGGAGTAGCTCTCTATGTAAAGGAAGGGATAAAAGCAACTGAACGAAAGAGTATACAGGGAGGAGAGGAGGCACTGTGGGTCACCTTGGAGACTGGAAAGGGCACCACAATCCGCACAGGGGTTGTGTACAGACCCCCATGTCAGAGGGAGGGAATGGACAAGGATATGATAGAAGGCATTCTTAGAATGGCAGAGAAAGGGGAGATACTATTGATGAGAGACCTGAATATGCCAGATGTTAACTGGAGCACATTTGCTGTAGCCACATCCAAGAGCAGGGCCATTCTTGATGCCCTACAGGTGGCAGGCATTAGACAGCTAGTTTCAGAACCCACTCGTGAGGGAGCAATCTTAGACCTCAGACTCAAACGGGCAGTGTGAGAGGATCTCAGATCTAGAAGTGGGTTGCCATCTGGGGACAAATGACCATCAAACAGTGCGTGTTCACGTTAAACTCAGCTACAGAGTCAAGCCATACAAAAGTGAGGGTACTGGACTTTAGGAGAGCTGACTTTGGCAAGATGGGAAAGTGCCTCAGAAAAGCACTAGCAAACAGGCTAGAAGGAGGTGTGGAGCAACAATGGGAATCATCAAAACTGCCATCACAGAGGCAACAAGCCTTTGTGTGAAGCAAATAAACAAATCAAAGCGAAAGAAAAAGTCACTATGGTTCTCAAAAGAGGTGGCTGTGAAAGTCAGGAAGAAAAAGATAGCATTCCGGAGTATAAGGAAACACAGAAGGAGCAGGACAGAGAGCTGCTATAGTTAGGGCAGAAGGAAGCAGGGAGGAAGTCAGAATAGCAAAGGCCCAAACTGAGGAAAAGATAGCCAACTCAGTTAAGAAGGGGATAAAACCTTTATAGGTACATCAGCGAGCATAGAAAGACAAAGGGAGATATAGTGAGGCTGAATAGAATGAGCGATTGGGTGGGAAAGGCGGGTCAGTGAAAAAGCAGGGATACTGAATGAATATTTCTGCTCAGTATTCACAAAAGGAGGGAAGTGCCTAATCCAATTAACAAACACTCTTGATAGAGTGCGATCCCAGTCCTTTCACAGAAGAAAGGGTTCTGCAAGAACTCCTAAAACGAAGGTGGACAAAGCAATGGGTCCTGATGGAATTCACCCAGAATTCTAAAAGAATTAAGGGAGGAACTAGTGAAACCACTGGCTACTCTTTTTAATAAATCATGGGAGGATGGTGTGGTACCCGAGGACTGGAGGAAGGCGGATGTGATTCCCCTTCACAAAAGTGGGACCAAGACAGAGGCAGGAAACTACAGACCTGTCAGTCTAACCTCTGTGGTAGGGAAAGTGATGGAGTCACTTCTGAAGGAAAGAATAGTTGAGTACCTAGAGGCCAGTGGAGCACAGGACCCAAGGCAGCATAGATTCACAGCGGGAAGGTCATGTCAGGCAGATCTAATAGATTTCTTTGACTGGGTGACCAAGTAGTAGACCAGGAGGGGCTGTGGACATGGCCTACCTAGACTTTAGCAAGGCATTTGACACAGTCCCACAAAAGATTAATAGTCAAATTAACCAGCCTGGGAGTGGGTCCCAGGGTGGTAGCCTGGGTAAAACATTGGCTGCACAACAGGACACAGAAGGTAATTGTAAATGGAGTCCACTCTGAAGAAAGAGAGGTTACTAGTGGGGTACCGCAGGGTTCAGTATTGGGTCCAGTCCTTTTTAATGTCTTCATCAGTGACATTGCAGAGGGACTGGAAGGAAAAGTATGCCTTTTTGCAGATGACGCAAAGATCTGCAACAGGGTTGATACACAAGGAGGCATGGAAAGGATGAAAAGGGACTTGCAAGGTTGGAGGAATGGTCAGAAGTATGGCAGCTAGGATTCAATGCAAAGAAGTGCAAAATAATGTACCTGGAAATAAGAACCCAGGGAAGAATACACAATGGGTGGGAGGTAGTAACAACAACAAAAAGGAAAGGGACCTGGGGGTAATCATATCAGATGACCTTAAGGTTAGCAAGCAATGTGAGAAGGCAGTAGGGAGGGCTGGGGGTATACTGGGATGTATAGGGAGGCATCAGCAGCAGAAAACAGGAAGTTGTTATCCCTCTGTACAGACAGTTGGTGAGACCCATCTGAGTACTGTGTCCAGTTCTGGAGACCCCATCTCCCAAGGACATAGACAGGATAGAGGTAGTCCAGAGGAGGGCAACTAAAATGGTGCAGGGTCTGCAAGAGAAGCCATATGGGAGGAGAGACTAAGGAGCTTAATATGTATACCCTTGAGGAAAGAAGGGAGAGGGGGGACATGATAGAAACTTTTAAGTACCTCAGTGGAATCAACAAAGTAGGGTAGCATCTTTCAGAAAAAGAGACTTGCAAGAACAAGGGGACACAATTTAAAGATAGAAGGAGGGCGGTTCAGGGGCAATGTGAGGAAGTATTATTTCATAGAGAGGGTAGTGGATGCATGGAACAGCCTTCCTGAGGAGGTTGTGGGGTTTAAAACTGTGGGAGAATTCAAGAATGCATGGGACAGACATAAGGCAATTCATGTGGGGGGTAGGAAGAAATAGGCTGTTGGTTAACTAGGATCTACGGCCTATCCTGTAGGTAGGGAAATGGGCAGACTAGATGGGCCAAGCGGTCCTTGTCTGCCGTCAAAGTCTATGTTTCTATGTTTCATTGGGTCCCGTCATAGAAGAAGGGTGTGACCGACATCAGCGTCTGCCCAGACGGTCCTGCACGTCGCGTTCCCATGGGGAGAAAAAAGGGGCAGTCTGGCTGGTCGGATGACGGCCTCCCCGGACCGCTTGTTGCTGGAGCTCCTGGGCATTCCAGAAGCCACACCAGCAGCACCCAGTACCACTGATAAGGCCAGAAGGCTAATTTCCACTGCAGGGTGGGGACCTGTCCAATGAAGGGACACATCGTGGTACCCTGGGGTCGGCTGCAGTGTGTGCGGCAGGGTAGATGGGAGGAAGCCCAGGGTGAGGGGGTCCTTTCTGAGGCCCGAAGGAGAGACTGGCCGGAGTGCAGAAGGGAGAAAAAAATAAGAGTAAATTAATGTACATTGTGAGCTAGAGATATCTCAGTCTTTAGTGAGTGATAATTGTTTAGGCACTCTGTTATTTGCTGATGATCACCTGTAGCAGCACTGTTCTGCTGTTATGTTTGTTTTATGTTTGACATGATATCTCCATATATAGAAACTGAGAAAAGTAGTTAGTTATTCGATAACTCTGTGATACATAGGGTTTATTTACTTATTACAGTATATTTTTTTTCTGTTTTTAGTACAGATTCTCTGGTTCACAGTTGGTTCACAAGAACCAGAGTAGGCCGTAAGTCAGCATGGTTCCTGTCCTTGTGGAACCACTAGTTTTCACTGGTAGTGCTTAAAAATTTACTACCACTGTACCAATTTTATGTGGTTGTATTTTTCTGTGAGTTGAGGTTCCTGACCTTAGCGAACTGGACCAAAAATTAAAAGGGCTCTTTTCCTTTTTTGTATAAACCATGTTATTCTAAATATTTAAGCAATTTTTATTCGCATTACTTGAGGTTCCTAGCAAAGGGAACCGCAGTTTTAACAAACTTCTCCTCAGAACTGTCTTTGTTTCCCTCAGGTTCTGGGATCCTATTTAACCATGTTTTTAGGAACCAACATTTTTTTCAAGCGGGCCTTCTGTGTTTGGCATGACTGATAGACCTAAGAAAATGAAAATGGGACCAACAGGCTTTAAAAGTTATACTGCTCATTTTCAGCTCCTGGCAAGGGCAGACTGCCATGAGCTTTGTTTAAGGTGCCTGGGTCCAGAAGACAATTTTACCAGTTGTGAGCTCTGTAAATGCTGTGCCCTACAGCCCAAAGGGCTAAGACAGAGAAGAATTGATGGGTTCTTGGTGTGCCTCTGTGTCACCAAAACACAATAAAGGCTTGGAGAGAGTTTCTAATGATGCTGGAAAGCACATATCAGCGGGTCTGTCTCATTATATCCAGCAGCTGACCCTGTCAAAGGGGTCAGAGAAAAAAGATAAAGCTGCTCGGCCATCAGGTGAACGTGGGTAAAGGTGGTAAAGATACCAGGGTGTCTGAAAGGGGGAGCCCTACGTCCAATAATGGCAAAAATACAAATAAAATAGACTCAGAGCGGGCACTGGAAAGAGCGTCTGCCAAGAAAAAGCAAAAAGAAAAGGATGCCCTTGCCACTCCTTCTAAAAAAAGAAAGGAACAGGCATTGGACACAAGACAAATGCCCTCAACGTAAGACATGGCAAAAAGGTCATGGGAAATTTCATGAACATGTCGGGCACCTTCCCCCCACCCTAGATGGGGTTCCAGCCTATCTGCCTGCCTGTGGAGGAGGAGGAAATGTATTATGAAGAGAAGGAAGAAGGTGAACCTATTGAACCAGATGGTTCACCTGAGCTAGAGTTTGGTTCCCCTTTAAGGCCTACAGAGGATTACTCATCATATTCCTTTTTTTTTTAAGCAAATGGTGGGCTACCTCAGCATCCTCCCCCCCTCAGGAAATGGAGGAGGATGAGGAGGAAATGGAATTTATGGATATTATGGGGCTAGCTCCTACATGAAGGCTACTGATCCCCATATACAAGTCACTATAAAAAGACGCTTCAGAAATCATGCCTGCACCCACTTCACCTGCAGGCATAGATAAAAATTGAGAAATGTATCAGGCAGACATCTGAGAGGTGGGGGGGTGGGAGGGTGGAATAACTGTGTGCCCACAGTGATCATCAATGTGTAGTCCAAGCAGCTGCCTGTAAGAGGGCTAAGGTTCCCTTCTCTGCACAACCTTCTGATAAAGACTCTAGAAAATTGGATACTGTGGGCAAAAAGGTTTATACAACAGCTTCCCTACTCATTAGATAGGCAGCTTACTTGGCACATGAAGCCAAGTACCAGAAAGCACTGTGGACTACAGTGTTGCCACTAGCTGATGAGGCTGAAGGTGGCCTGGCACAGGATTGGGCTGCCACTGTAAAGTCTGTCCTGGATGCCACCAAATACCAGTTCCACATAGCGGTGGATACGAATGACTCTGCTTCAAGGGTCTTAGCCCATGCAGTGTCATTGAGGAGAGTCTCCTGGCTATGGGCAACCATCCTTCCCAGGACATGGAGACCAAGGCCATGGATTTCCTATTCAAAGCAATTTCACTTATTGGTAACAAAACAAAGGCATATGTGAAGAAAGTGGATATGAATACAAAATCACTTATGAAAAACACTGATAAAGAAATGGCCTCCACTTACTACAGGCCTTATGGTAGGGGAGGAAAAGGTAGGGGCTACTATCCCAGACTGTATGCTCCCTATGAGTACCAACACCAAATAGGATACTACAGTACAAGTCACATTAAACCGTTCATCCAACTCACGCTCTTTCAGTTTTTTAGTGATGACAATGCAGTCGCAATTCTAACTACTTTGAATTGAAACTCTTTCCCAACCAAAGTTCACCTCACATGCAACACACTTTCAACCCTTCTCTAACTTCCCTTCAGCTCCTTTCAATCTTAGCAAGGCAGTTTTATTTATAGGGGGACCCAATCCTGGAGGCTCTGGGTGCCTAATAATAGTTAAAACGGAACACAATAAAACAGCATAAACATTAAAACAGTAGGCATGCTAAATATATAATACAGCAGATTAAAATAGAATAAAAGGAATAAATGGGGGGGGGAGTGAATTGTCACAGCAGAGAATAGCATAAAGTGTTTCATCAGGTAACTGAAAAGGCCATGGCAAAGGGGTGAGCCTTCAGCCTCTGCTTGAAAATCTCAACTGAGGGAGCCTCCCGGACAGAAGGTGGTAATGAGTTCCATAGGGTCGGCCCAGAGACACTAAATGCACAATCTCCTGAGGTCTTGAGCCGAACCCTGGGAATGTCCAGAGGCCCCTCAAGGCAGAACGGAGGGAGCATGCAGAGGTCACCGGTGTCAGGAGTTTTGACAGGTAACCAGGACCCAATCCATATGGGGCCTTAATGGTGAGAAGAACCACCTTGAAAAGGATCCTCCACCTGACTGACAGCCAGTGCAGAGCCCACAGGACCGGAGTCACATGACTGGACCTCGAAAGGCCACTCAGTAACTGGGCCACCACGTTCTGCACTAGCTGAAGTCTGCGGAGGGCCCCTCCCGTGACCCCAAAGTATAGAGAGTTATAGTAGTCCAGTCTGGAGGTCACAAAGGCATGCACTAGTGTCAAAAGGTCCTTGGGCGGAATGAGGGGCTTAATTTGGGCAATATTCCGCAGATGATAAAAAAACACTGCTGACAACAGATGACACCTGATCTTCAAGAGTCAATCTGTTGTCAAGGATCACACCTATATTTCGCACCCTTAGGGCAGTCATCAATGGAGCAGAACCCAGGAAAAGCCCTGAGTCAGCCCCAGGTGGGAGCCCATCACGCCCACGACTAGGCTCATTCACCAGGGCATCTGTCTTAGCCAAGTTAAGTCTCAGCCAGCTGGAAGTCATCCAGTCGTTGATTTTTGCCAGACAGTTGTTAAACACATCAACCGCTCCTGATGTTCCAGGGGCCAAAGACTAAGTACAGCTGGGTATCATCTACGTAACAGTGAAACTCCACGCTGTACTGTCGAATGATCTCACCCAGGGGCAGCATGTACACAGCGAATAGCACTGACAACAAGATCGAGCCCTGTGGCACTCCACAAAACAGGGGCATTGAGGAGGAGGAGAAATTCCCCATCACTACCCGCTGCACCCTGTTTGAGAGATAGGACTCAAACCACATGATGACAGTACCGGTGTCTCTACAAAACTCACATAGCTGATCAAGAAGCACAGTGTGGTCCACAGTGTCAAATGCTGAGGAGAGATCAAGGAGAACAAGAACTGAACTGACTTGTTTCCTCTATCTCTAGCCCATAGCAGGTCATTATGCACCCTTAATAGAGCTGTTCTAGGGACATGGATATGTTGTTCATCCACACTTATTGGCAGGTCCCTTGCTGCTTTAAATCTTGCCGGAAGGTCTTCAAGCTGGCTCCTCCCACCCACCCGGGTGGTAAAACTCTTGGCTCCGCCCCATGATGCCAGATCTTCCTTACCGCTTGGAAGCTCAGGTTCCCTCCTTAGCGCTCTGCGTTTTCGACTGGTTCCTGAAAATTTCGGTCTTCAAAATCATTGGAAGTGTCTTTTCTGAAACTTTGATCTTTTCTTCTTCGCTACGGCGATGGCTCAGTCCTTTTCCGGCCCCGAGAGGCGCACGGTTAGTTCCTCCAGGAGAGACTCGCATTCCACGTGCGTTTATTGCCTGGACTTGGATCACGATCCTCAGGCTTGCAATTTCTGTTCTGCCCTTTCGGTCAGCTCTCTGGAGGACCGAGCGGCCCGTTCGGGGCTCGGACATCCGGTACTTTTTTCTGCTCGGAGATTCCCTCGGACGGCGGGTGTCGCTTCGACTGTTTCTCAGCAGTTTGATCCTGCCGTGGAGGCGGTCCCCGATTCGGCGCTTATCCTGCTCTCCTTGGGTTCAACTCATGCAGCTTCGTTCAAGGGCTGTCATTCCCTCTCCTCAGGGAGAGGGACCCTGAGCCCTGCCGCCCAGCCTAAGGCCAAAGGGTTGCAGGTGGGCCCTTCGTCGGCGGGAGCGGGAACTCTCCCCCTCCCTCATCGGCTGACGCTCGACTTCGGTCGAGGATGCGGCTTCGGCCACTGGCCTCACGGTGTCCCTGTCAGGTCAGCCGGCCAGGTCCCCCGTCGATGTTGTCGAGTCTCTCGACCTGTCTTTTGGGTGGTCTTCTGGTGCCGCCATCCCTCCGCCAGAGAGGTTCTGTCCGTTCCTTCGGGTCGACAGCCCTCGGTCCTTTCTTCCGAGCCGAGGGAGGAGCGGGTGCGTCCCGCTCCTTCCCAGGCCCGCCCTCGGTCCCCCTGAGGATTTGGGTCTCGGTCTCGGTCTAGCCGCTCACGCCGATCTCGGCGTTCTCGGTCGGGGCACCGAGTTAAGTGGCTTTGCCGTTCTTCCTCGTCCCCTCCTCGGATGAGGCGGTTTCGATAGACTTGGCGTCGGTGTTCACGAAGAACATGTGGCGACAACGGTTGTTGTCGGTATCAATCGACCCGATTCATTCTCCGGATAACTGGCAACCGCGCTTCGGTGCGGCAACCCGTTCGAGGTTAGTCGAGAGCCCTCTCCAGGGCGGTTGCTAAATCCGACCCTCGCTGCCCCTCCGCCCGGCGGAGTTCAAACCAGGCCATGACCTGTTCTTCAGGTCGCGGTCCCCACTCTGCCCGCCCCGGCGGAGCAGAAAGTGCCTCGGGCTCGCGGCAGCTTTGAGACCCTTCGAGACTAAAGCCCGGCTCTGCTATGTTTCCTAGCAGGAGGACCGAGGTCTTCCAGGAACATTCCGTGAGCGACAGCCCATCATCCTTGAGGGTCTGCTTCAGCTCATTCAGAATTCACTGGGATGCAGCTGAGCCCGTCTCAAAGCAGACACCTTACCCCTGCGGAGATTCTGGACTGAGGGGTTTCTCCTCGGAGGCCTTCCGGGGGCTGAGGCTATCGTGGGCCCAGCCGTAGGAGCTAAGCGCGGCCTTCTTCCTGCCCTGCGCCCGGCCAGGGTGGCTCGGAGGTACCCTGTCCTGTCGGTTCTCTGCCCAGTTTCTGGAGCACCCTCGGCTGAAGGGGTAGTCACCGGCGACGTTTTCCAATGTCTTGGAAGCGCTGGGGACGTGTATAACCCCTGACAAAGAGTCCAAAGGATGGACTCGTCGGGCACAAGGTTTTTCTCGTCCTCCTAGGCCTCCGTCAAGCCAGCTCAGCGGCTCTTATGGCACACTGTTCCACAGCCCTTCTGGGCACCTGGGCAGTTCTGCTTCATCTCCCGGCCGATCTCGGACCCGCAGCCGGGCAGGTGCGGGACCAGGTTAGGCGGTGGCAACACAACAGCTCCAGGCGGCTCTGGATCTGGGTGACTCCTGTGCCAGATCGGTGGCGGCCGCAGTGGCCATGTGCCGCAAGGTGTGGCTGAGGTTATCCTCTTTTTCCTTGGAAACCCAGCACGAGTTGGCGGACATCCCCTTCTTGGGGACTGACCTTTTCGGCCCTGGAGTGGAGGGACATATCCAAGGGCCTGAGAAGTCCGATGCCACTCCGGACTCAGTCACTCTCTCCCGGAGAGTCAAGGGCAGCTGTCAGCCTTTGCGTAAGCCCCTTTGCCCCCTGAGCCCTGCGGCTCAACGGCCCAGCATAAGGGCCAGCAGGCATGCGCTGGGCGGCCTGTTGCCAGTCCAGCGTCTTCCTCCAAAAGGAAGCAGGGAGGCAGGAAACAGAGAGCCCCCTCGGCTCCTTCCCCTTCCCCTTCAAGCCTGCTCAGTGGCAGAGCCAGGGGCACTGCCCGTCCCGTCAGTCCCAGCCAGGTTTCCCCATGGGGGACGGCTCCGCACCTCGTTCTGGAGGTATTTAAGGGTAGATCCTGTCGCAGGTTGCAAGCAGTTTCCCCTTTTGAGCTGTTGCCCCATGGGGATATTGGGTCCACTGCCTCTGTGTCGGTCGTTCCGACATGCCTGGCCCTCTGGTTAGAGGTGATCAGGAAGGCTGCGGACTCCCCCCCCCCCCCTTCAACCCTGGGTTCGTGTCCAGGTATTCCTGGCCTCAAACGGACGGGGGCTCGCGCCCATTCTCCCGCGCGCCTGGATGGTCTCTCTACTTCAGATATTCCATCCTCAGAACGTGGCGTGTGGCTGTTTCCTGGGTCTCCAGGATGTACCTACTTCTCGTTCCGTTCATTTCTTGGGAGGCTCCACTCCTTCTTAGCGGGGGATCTCCTTACGAGTTCCTAGCCAGGCTCTTCTTTTGCTCAGCAGTCTCTGTGGCACTGAAGGGTCCGGATGTAATCCCACCCAGAAGGCAGACTGGTCTCCCGTTTCAGGAGCCAAGTGGGAACTCGTGCCTTAGCGGTGAAGCTTCTTCGGGACTAAGCTCGACTCTTGAGTCTGAGCTCGGCTCCGGGCGGACAGGGCTGAGGTTCTTCCTCCCTTACCCAGTCGGGTTGGCCGGGTAATTCTGTCCTGCCAGGACCTCCTGCACCTCCTGGGCCTCAGGGCGGCCTTCCCCTAGTGGGAGGGGCCAGCCAGAGGTCTGGCCGCTGCGTCCTTGGACAGTTGTGACTACAGCCCAGGAGTTGAAGCAGCTCCCTTTGGACCATTCCAACTCGGCGGGAGAACATCCTGTTCGTTCGCCCTGAGTCGGCGGTCTTCTCTGACCGATGCTTCTCGGATGGGTGGGGTGCCCATCTAGGGGAATACAGAGTGCTTCGCCTCTGGTCCTCTCGGAAGTCCCGATGTCCTTCCTGCTCGCTGGAGCACAGGCGGTCCGCTTAGCTTGCACTGCTCGTTCCGCTTGTACGGGGTCTAGTGGTCTAAGTCCAAGTAGGACAACACCACGACCGTGTGCTACCTACCCCGCCAGGTTCGGTCGATCCCCTTGTCTCTGTGCAAGGAGGTTCTCCGCATTGGATTTTTGCGCAGTCGAGGGTTCCCAGCCATTTGATGGCAGGAGCCCCCAATTTCCTGGCTGCTGCCCTAAGCCGGGCATAGGCTTCACCTCATGAGTGGTCTCCCCTGCCGGAGGTAGCACAGAATCTTCTCCCTCTTCCCTCCGGGGAGAATACGAGGCCGAGACTGTTTTTTGCCCGCCCCTCAACAAGGCCTGCTGCAGGGGATGTCATCGGGGCCATGGACCCCGGGCCCCTCCGTGCTTCTCCCCCATTTCCCTTGACCTACGGGCAAGGCGAGGAGGGACTTGGCGCAGGTGATGCTGGTAGCCCCAGACTGGATTGCCAGTTCTGGTATCCAGCTCTCCTCAGTCTCAGCCCCAGGCTCCCGAGGCGGCCTCTAGTCCGCCCGGTCCTGTCTTTCCTTTTCAGGGGAAGGTTATCCATCTGGACCTTCAATCCCTGCACCCTGTGAGCCGACCCTGTGCGGCTAGGGGCCGAGCCTAGGGTCTTTCGGCAAGGTCCTCGACCTTCGAGGTGTCCTGCTAAGAAGTCGGCCAAGATGCTCATCCTCTGGGAGAAGTTCTCCCTTTTGATGATAGGATAGGGCCATGCCCTTCCCCGTCCCTGGGCGAGCATTCCGGACCATCTGCGGTCCATCCCTAAACCAGGGCTTTGGCCGACGACCCTCTAGGTGCTTCTGCGGGTCACCCCTGTCTTCCGGGCGCGGGCCGGGAGGCAGTTGGTGGTGCGGAGAAGGTGATCTGGCACTTCTAGGCCTCGATCACGCCTCCCCGTTTGGGGAGAGTATCCCCGGTTCTGTGGGATCCTTGCTGGTATGGGCTTAGCTCATGAGCAAGCCATCCGAACCTTTTGCACAGGTGCGAGTTTCCCCCACCTGTTGTGGAAGAACACCTTCTTGGGGCCACTTGCCATCCAGAAGGTGGGGAGAGTTCAAGCCTCCTTTAATCTCCTATCGGTCTTCCACAGGGACTAGGTTGTCCTGCGCCCCACCCGAAGTCCTTCCGAAGGCGGTGGCGGAGTCTTCCCTTCGGGGGCATTGCCTCTGCTGGGGTTTATCCCCATTCACACCTCGGAGGCCGTATACAGGTTCCATAGGAACCTGTTTAACGCTCACCTTCCTAGGGAGCGTAAAGCTAAAGTTCGGGAGAGGTTCGCCAGCTGTTTATCATCTTCCCTGAAGCCGCATCTGGCAGATTTTCAGCCCAGTGGATGACGAGCGGGCGGGTCACCCCTGCATAGGTCTCCACTATAGGCGGGTGGGCATGAAGCCTCCCAGAGGGATAAGCGCTCTTTTTTACCCGTCCTTCCGCTGCATCGGTGGCTGCTTCCAAGGATACTCCGGTCCAGGATATCCGCAGGGCTTCTGCCCGGAAGCAGGCTTTACCGTTCCCCTTCTACATCGACCTTGGGTCGCGCCGGGGTGCTGGTCGGGGCCTCGGTTCTCCAGTCTTTCTACCCAAGTGGGGTGTGCGCCTTGCCTCCCTCCTCCCGGAGAACTGCTAGGAGTCTGCCAATAAGTGTGGATGAACAACATATCCATGTCCCTAGAAATACAGGTTACTCACCTGTAACAGGAGTTCTTGGAATGGTATATGTTGTTCATTCACATAACCCACCCGGCCTCCCCGGCTTCGACGCACAACCTGGCTTCCAGCGGGCTAGATGTGGCGTCATGGGGCGGAGCCGAGAGTTTTACCACCCGGGTGGGTGGGAGGAGCCAGCTTGAAGACCTTCCAGCAAGATTTAAAGCGGCAAGGGACCTGCCAATAAGTGTGGATGAACAACATATACCATTCCTAGAACTCCTGTTACAGGTGAGTAACCTGTATTTTCTGTGCTGCGTCTAGCTTGAAAACCCAACTGAAATGGCTCCTAGATGTCCGAGGACATCAGGCGATCCTCGAGCTGATGTGCCACTAACTTCTCAACAACCTTGCCCAAAAAGTGCAGGTTGGAAATAGGACGGTAATTCACCAGGAAGTCAGGGTCAGGGGAAGATTTCTTAAGGAGGGGCCTCACCAGTGCTTTTTTCAAAGCCGCAAGGAGGACCCCCTCTGCCATAGAGCACCTGGCATTCCTGGTGAACACCGGGCCAACAGCCTTCACACATCTCATTAAGAAACGTGTCGGGGCTGGGTCCAGTTCACAAGAGTTGTGCTTTAGCTCTGAGATCACACTAGTCACTTCAGACACCTCCACTGGCCTAAACTCTTCCCAGATAGGTGGAGTGCCTCTGAAATCCCCAGACCGACCACTGCGAGGCAGCTGCCTCCCTGGTGGAGAGCCAGACCGGATGGTCGACACTCTGTCGGAGAAAAACAGAAGAAACTCCTCACACAAGATGGATGGCAGTGCTTTTCTCGGCTGCAGACAAGCAGGATGCAGAAACCTGTCAACAGTCTGAAATAGCTGAGCTGGTCTGTTTTTCCTCGCGGCAATTTCCCTGGACAGGAATTCTGCCTTCTGAAGAGAAATTGCCCCCTGGTACTCCACACAGTGGGCACGCAGAGCCAGTCTGTCGGCCTCCACCTGGGCCTTCCGCCAGCAATGCTCCAACCTCCGACCCTTGATCTTTATCACCTTGAGGTTCCCATCAAACCAAGGAGACCTCAAATGAGAGGATCTGGGTCATATACAAATTGGTGCGAGAGCATTCAGAGCCTCGGCGAACACCCTGTTATAAGTGGCCACCACCTCTCCGGAGTCAGTCCATCGCATATGCCGCATCAACCCAAGGTAGTTCAGCTAGCTCCAACAGTCCCTCAGGGCACATGCCCCTTAAAGGGTGGAAGCTAATCATCTCCACAGGAGGGGGGAATACTGGGGGGGGCCCCAAACGAGAACTCCATGGTATAATGATCAGACCACATGACCTGATCAGTCTTGAGGATATCAACCACAAGACCCAGCTGGAACACATTCGGTGTGGCCATGCTGGTGAGTCGCAGAAGCAACTGCTTTTGCCAGGCCCAGCAATTGCATCAACTGGAGGAGGTCATAACCGAAATGAGGGGATTCATCATCGATCCAGGCATTGAAGTTACCCAGGATTAAACACCTGGGGGATTCCAGTACCTGGTCGACAACAAAGTCTGCCAACTCCTGCAGGAAGTCTCTCCCCACCCTGGGGGGGGGGGGGTAGTAAACTAGGAGAATCCTGCAACCTGCACCCCCACACACAGCAACGTACTCGAACGATCAGGTGTCACCAATCAGGTGCACTTTGAAGCCCATGCTGGCTCGAAAAACAATGGCCACACTGCCTCCCCGGTGATCCCTCCTCGGGTACTGCACTATGGAGTACCCAGTAGGTACAGCGGCTGCCAAAACTGGGCCAGCATCGTCACCGAGCCAAGTCTGTGGTATGCAAGCCAGGTCAACAGTGGAGATCAAGTCTGCAAAATTGCAGTCTTGTTCCTTATCTTGATGCAATGCAGTGATTCTTGTTTGTCATTACTGTAGTTGGTATGAGCTCTTAGTCTCCTGCCATTCATTGCACTACACTCCATCATTGCACTGCCCATCTGTATGTTTTCTCTTTCCTGCAGCTGTCTGCAGCATGTCCATCATCACTCGGAATACTGTGCATTTACCGTTTTGAGATGACTAGAAAATCAGTTTTAAGCTTCCCATCCTGAATGCCTGCTGAACGATACTCCTGCATGTCTGTTAGTATGAAACAGTACTGTATGATGCTTGAGGTGCTACGTAGTGAACTCATTCGTGAACAAGTTTGTCTTGTGTTAAATAAGTAACGTTTGAGTTAATATAGACTTTACTGAGCTCTGCAGAGTTAATTTTGGTTGAAAAAAATCACTGTAACATGTTTAATTTACTGATTAAAAATTTAAGCTGTGATTTTGGGTATGCGCATTATACTAATAGACACACGGGAGTATCATTCAGCAGGCGTTTAGGATGGGTAGCTTAAAAAAAACCTTTTTAAACACATCACGAATGGATAAATGCACCGTGTGCACCTGGAAAGATACTGTATAAATCAGGATTACAGGTTGACAATCTACTGTACTGTACAGTACCTCACTCATTAAAGTGGAAAACCAGTTATTAATGTACTGTACACAGTACGGAACATACAGTACAGTGCATGTGTAACCAAAATGAAACTCTTAAGCAGCAAGCTTAAAAGTAAGCTGAAACTGAAAACCAGCAAGTTAAAAAACATTGTGAAACTTGATTTATTGAACTGAACACTGCACACATTAGATAACTCATTGGAAAATGCTTAACCAATGAGTTGAAGGAACAGTTTAATGTGACTTGTGCTGTACAGGGTTGAGGCAGTGGGAAGGGGGCTGCAGCAGCACTAGCCTGCAAGCCTCAGCCAAAACAACCCCCCCTGGCAGTTCTGTCCAGGTCACCCAACCATTGTCAGTGGTGGGAAGTCTGGTCTACTGCTTCCAGGAATGGGTAAACATTACCACATACAAGAGGGTCCTGGAGGTAGTGGGCTAGGGGTTGTCCCTGCAGTTCAAAAAAGTCCCAAAACTGCAGAGACATAAAACATTTCCTTTCGATTCATGCACAGAAAGAATTTTGCTGGAAATAGAAGTAAACAAATTATTACAAGCAAAAGCCATGGAAAAGGTCCCTGCCTCACAGTGGAGCAGGGTCCTGCATGCAAGATACTTCTTGACCCACAAGAAAAATGGGAAGTGGTGACCAGTATTAGACCTAAGATACCTGAACAACCATATCAAAAAAGAAAGATTCATGATGGTCACACTGGGAAGAGTAATACCACCCGTACAAATAGGGGATTGGCTAGGGTCACTGGATCTGAAAGATGCCTATTTTCACATCTCAGTCAGACCTACCAACAGAAAATACCTCAGATTCAGATTAGGAAACTACTAGTACCAGTTTATGGTCCTCCCCTTTGGCCTGACCTCAGCATCAGGGGTCTTCACAAAGTGCTTGGCTGTGGTGGCAGCACACCTGAGAAGGAAAGATGTGGTAGTTTTTCTGTACCTGGATGAATGACTACTCACAGGGAAAATGGAACAAGAGGCTCTATCCAGAAAGTTGAAAGCACCTTGGAAAGCCTGGGGGTCCTGAGCAGAACCTGTTCAAGTACTAGACTTCATAGGTGCAGAACTGAGTACCCTGCAGGTGAAAGCCTTCCTCTCTAAGGGGAGAGTAGCAAATTTGATTGCCTCTGCAAAAATCCTTCATTTTGGGTCGGCAAGTCCTGCAATGGATTTTCTTTAGCTATTGGACCACATGGCTGCATCTACAGCAGTGATGCCATGGGCCTGGTTTCAATGAGGAACATTCAGTACCACTTAAGAGACCACTGGTCTCAAAGATGGGATCCCCTCTCCAGATTAGTACTAGTCACAATAGCATTGGCACAGGCACTAGAATTGTGGAAGGAGGAAAGCAGCCTCAGAGAGGGCATTCCCTTCCTTCAGCAGTCCTCAACAAATATCCTCACAACAGATGCTTTATTCTTAGGGTGGGGTGCCAGTCTGGAGTACCTCTTAGTAAGTGGCATCTGGAGCCCACAGGAGACCCATGAGCACATCAGTCTCCTGGAACTCAGGCAGTATTACTGGCAGTGCAGACCCTTCTCTCAGCTGCAAGGTCAGTCTGTTCAAAACAGATACCACCACTACAAAGTATTACATAAACAAGCAGGGAGAAATGAGATCCTATAAGACTGTGCACAGTGGTAATGAGGATCTGGGATCTGGCTTTCTCCCTAGGTGCGAAGAGTTTTGCAGTACACCTGCTGAGTAAGGACACTATCCTGCCAAACTTCAAAAGCAGAATCGGCCCTGAACTAACAGGTGCTGGCTACAGTTTTCAAAAGATGAGGCATTTCAGAATAGATCTGTTTGCCTCTTGGGAGAACAGTCTGCGGCCACCAGCAAATGGCACAGTTCTAGAGAACGCCCTAGCTGTGGACTGGAGAAGGAGGTTTCTATATGCCTTCCCCACATTCCTACTGATACAGAGAGCACTCACAAAGCACAGGAGAGAGCCAGCAACAGTAATCTTGATAGTCCCAGACTGGGCCAAGCAGACCTGGTTCTCAATGCTCCTGGCCCTGTCTAGCAAGAATCCAATCGGCCTGCCACTGAGGTACAACCTACTGACTTTGTCTCAGGGCAGGATAACATTCCCAGACTTCAGGACATTATACCTGAGGGCATGGTTCTTAGAGACAGAGTTCTGTGGTTGGAATTTGTCAGAGAAGGTCCTGACAATGCTTAAGGTTTCCAGGAAACCAGCAACCAAGAAAGCATGCTGTCCAAAGTGAGAGATTCTCATACTGGTGTGCCCCCAGGAAGATAATCCCAATGCAATAATGGTTACTTACAGTCCTGGTCTACCTAGTACACTTGCAGTCCTTAGGCTTGAAGTCATGAACCCTAAAGGTACATCTGGCATCAGTATCAGCCTACACATCAGCAGGCAAGGGCAAGTCATTGACCTCACAGCCTGTTAAAAAAAAAAAAAAAGGTTCTTCAAAGCCCTCAACTACATATGTCCTCCTATGAGGGTACTAGTCCATCCATGGGACCCGACCATCTGCCTTGCTCAGCTGATGGAAGCTTCCTTTGAGCCTATGGCTACTGTTGGTTTAAAATGTGTCGCATGGAAAACCATTTTCCTGATTACCATGATGTCTGCTAGGAGGATAAGCGAGTTGCAAGGCCACTGCACAGAGTCAAACCACATAATTTTTCACATGGACAAGGGGGTCCATAGGACTAGTAGGACCTTTGTACCTAAAGTGGTATCATCTGGTGCATTCCAGTCATGGTGAGCAGAAATTGCATTGCCTGGGTGTGAAAAAATTAGTCTTGCAAAAGTCACAGCACTCAGCCTCCAAAGAAAATAAAAGGGAATCCATTCATTGAAATAATCAAAAACTTACCATTTGTTCAGTGCAAAAGACAAAAACATCACAGCAGAGAAGGATGGAAAAACACCTGACATTTCACCTTTTTCAGGCTTTCAGAGGTGATGCCATCTAGTGTCCCAGCCCTTTTGTAACAAACACATAGACATGTGATAACAAATAAAGGACATATTTAAAGTGACAGTATGTACACCTATACTAATTATGTTCACACCATTATCAGTGATAAAGACAGTTTAAGCAGACACTAAATTAAGACACGACTAAAACCTCGCATCACCCCTAGATTACTATTAATTAATGACGATTTGAAACATTTCAGTTTGTAAATATAGGGTGTGCAAGGATTCAGAAATACAGAAAGCCTTCTATTTCATGTGGAAAAGCGTATACAAAGGAGTATATAAATGTCTAGGCAGCTTGGGGGAACCACAAGGGAAAGACCAGGGAGGAATAAAGATGGATAGCTGACTATAGTATCACACCCTGTGTAATTTAAAAGACACCCAAAAAGTTTTGAAGGTGATCAGAAAGAAGCTGCAGAATCCTCAAAATGTATTCAATTTCTCTTCATTACAGTCTAGGTTCTCACAAAATGAACTGGTTAGTGAAACTATAAAAATCAAGATGATACATTAGAAACATAGACTTTGACAGCAGATAAGGATTGCTTGGCCCACCTAGTCTACCCATTTCCCTACCTACTGGATAAGCTGCAGATCCTAGTTAACCAACAGCTTATTTCTTCCTACCCCCCCCCCCACAAGAATTGCCTTATGTCTGTCCCATGCATTCTTGAATTCTCCCACAGTTTTAGACCCTACAACCTCCTAAGGAAGGCGGTTTCATGTGTCTACCACCCTCTCTGTGAAAAAATGCTTCCTCACATTGCCCCTGAGCCGTCCCCTGCCCCCATCTTCAAATTGTGTTCCATTGTCCTTGCACATCTCTTTTTCTGAAAGATGCTATCCTCTTGAACTTTGTTGATTCCACTGAGGTACTTAGAAGTTTCTATCATGTCCCCCCTCTCCCTTCTTTCCTCAAGGGTATACATATTAAGCTCCTTTAGTCTCTCCTCGTATGGCTTCTCTTGCAGACCCTGCACCATTGTAGTTGCTCTCCTGTGGACTGCCTCCATCTTGTCTATGTCCTTGCGGAGATGGGGTCTTCAGCACTGGATGCAGTACTCCAGATGGGGTCTCACCAATTATCTGTACAGAGGGATGAGAAGTTCCTGTTTTCTGCTGGTGATGCCTCTCCCTGTGCATCCCAGTATCCCCCCAGCCCTCCTTACCGCTTTCTCACATTGCTTGCCAACCTTAAGGTTATCTGATATGATTACCCCCAGGTCCCTTTCCATTTTTGTTGTTGTTACTACCTCCTCCTCCATTGTGTGCTCTTCCCCTGGGGTTTTGTTTCCCAGGTGCATTATTTTGCACTGAATCCAAACTGCCATACTTCTGACCATTCCTCCAACATTGCAAAGTCCCTTCTCATCCTTTCTGCGCCCCCTTGTGTATCAGCCTTGTTGCAGATCTATGCGTCATCCGCAAAGAGGCATACTTTTTCTTCCAGTCCCTCTGCAATGTCACTTATAAAGACATTAAAAAGGACTGGACCCAGTACTGAACCCTGCGGTACCCCACTAGTAATCCCCCTTTCTTCAAAGTGGACTCAGTTTACTACCTTCTGTGTCCTGTTGTTCAGCCAATGTTTTACGCAGGCTACCACCCTGGGACCCACTCCCAGGCTGGCTAATTTGTTTATTAATCTTTTGTGCGGGACTGTGTCAAATGCCTTGCTAAAGTCTAGGTAGGCCATGTCCACAGCCCCTCCCTGGTTTACTGCTTTGGTCACCCAGTCAAAGAAATCGATTAGATTCCTCTGACATGACCTTCCCGCTGTAACTTCATGCTGCCTTGGGTCCTGTTCCCACTGGCCTCTAGATATTCAACAGTTCTTTCCTTCAGAAGCGATTTCATCATTTTCCTTACTACAGAGGTCAAACGGACAGGTCTGTTGTTTCCTGCCTCTGTCTTGCTCCCACTTTTGTGAAGAGGAATCGCATCCACCCTCCTCCAGTCCTCGGGTACAGCACCATCCTCCCATGATTTATTAAAAAGGGTTACATAGATACATAGACAGTGTCAGCAGATAAGGGCCTATGGCCCACCCAGTCTGCCCATTTGAGCTTGTAAGTTCAGTTTATGTTTTCCAAGAAGTCTGTTGCCCCTTACCCCTGACTTCCAGAATTCCTTTATGTCTATCCATGCATTCTTAAATCCGTGATTGTTTCAGTCCCCACCACTTCCTCTGGCAGAGTATTCCACTTGTTCACCACCCGTTCTGTGAAAATTCTTCCTCACGTTTCCTCTGAATCGTCCTCCTCCAACTTCATCCCATGCTCTCTAGTCCTGGAACATCTTTTTACGGCTTAAAATAGTGTATTCCTGCACCCTGTTCCTCCCTGTAAGATACTTGTATGTCTCTGTATTATCCCTCTCTCCTCCTCTCCTTCAGGAGTACATGTTCAGTTCTTTCAACCTGTCCTCATAGGACTTGTGATGCAATCCATGCACCATCTTTGTTGCCCTCCTCTGAACCTTCTCTACCCTGTCTATGTCCTTACGTGAGGTGGGGTCTCAGAACTGTACAGTGTACTCCAGGTGGGGCCTCACTAGTGTCTTGTATAGTGGAATTATGACCTCCTTTTCCTGCTGGTGATGCCCCTGCCTATGCATCCCAGCATCCTATTGCTTTACCTGCTGCCTTATCACACTGTTTCCCTGCCTTGAGGTCATCAGAGTGATAACCCAAGATCCCTTTCCTGCTTGGTGCATGCTATATCCTCACCCCCAACTGATATACTGTGCCAGGGTTTTTGTGCCCCATATGCATTATCTTGCACTTCCTTGCATTGAATTTCAACTGCCAAACCCCTGACCATTCTTCAATTTTCTGAAGGTCCCTTCTCATTCTGTCTACACCCTCTGGTGTGTCTACTCTGTTACAGAGCTTTGTGTCATCAGCGAACAGTGAAATTCTGCCTTCTGGGTCCTGCGCAATGTCACTGATGAAGATATTGAATAGGACCGGTCCCAGCACTGATCCCTGTGGTACCCCACTGGTCACTCTTCCCTCTGTGGAGTGACAGCCATTTACCACCACCCCCTGTGTCCTGCCGCCCAGCCAGTTACCTACCCACCACACTACTGTCCTGCCCACACCCATATTCCCCAGTTTGTGCAATAGTCTTCTATGTGGCACAGTGTCAAAGCCTTGCTGAAGTCCAGATTGGCCATGTCAACTGCCCTCCCTGATCCACCTCCCTAGTCACCCAGTCAAAAATTCAATGAGGTTGGTCTGACATGACTCCCCTGGTGAAACCGTGCTGCCTTGGGTCCTGTAGTCCATTGACAACCAGATGTTCCACCAGTCTCCTCCTTCAGTAGTGCTTCCATGATCTTCCCCACTACCGAGGTGAGGCTGACTGGTCTGTAGTTCCCCGCTTCCTCTTTGTTCCCACTTTTGTATAAGGGGACTACATCTGCTATCCTCCAGTCTTTGGGTACCTTCCCTGTTTCCAGTGATCGACTAAACAGGATAGCCACAGGTTCAGCCACCACCTCTCTTAGTTCTTTAAGGACCCTGGGGTGCACCTCATCTGGCCCCATTGCTTTATCAACTCTTATTACTTCCAGTTCCTTCAGGACCCTTTCTCGTGTAAGTTGTCAGTGGTGTCTCTAGTTCTCCGCTTAATTCTTTTAGAATTCTGGTGTGAATCCCGTCAGGCCCCATTGCTTTGTCCACCTTCAGTTTTAGGAGTTTTTTAGAACGCTTTCCTCTGTGAAAGGGCTGGGATCGACCCCCCTATCCAGAGTGCTTCTGTTAATTTGATTAGGTACCTCCCCCTCCTCCTCTTTTGTGAATACTGAACAGAAGTATTCGTTCAGTATCCCTGATTTTCACTGTCCCTCTGCTAACCCACGTCCTTTCTATTTCAGCCTCCCTGTCCCCTCTTTGTCTTTCGCTCCCTAATGTACCTATAAAAGGTTTTATCCCCTTCTTAACTGGTTGGCTATCTTTTCCTCAGTTTGGGCCTTTGCTGTTCTGACTGCCTTCCCTCGTCCTTCTGCCTTAACTGGTACAGTTCTCTATCCTGCTCCTTCTGTGTTTCCTTATAATTCCTAAATGCTATCTTTTCTCCCTAACCTTCCTGCCACCTCTTTTGAGAACCAGAGTGGCTTTTTCTTTCATTTTGATTTATTTGTTTCACACAAAGGCTTGTTACCTCTGTGATGGCAGTTTTTATGTTTCCCCATTGTTGCTCACCCCTCCTTCTTGCCTGTTTGCTGGCGCTTTTCTAAAGCATTCCCCATTTTGACAAAGTCAGCCTTCCTGAAGTCCAGTACCATCACTTTTGTATGGCTTGACTCTGCTGCTGAGTTTATCGTGAACCAACACTGTTTGGTGGTCACTTGTTCCCAGATGGCTACCCACTTCTAGATCTGAGATCCTCTCACTGTCCCCATTTGAGAGTATGAGGTCTAAGGTTGCTCCCTCCCGAGTGGGTTGCAACACTAGCTGTTTGAGGCATGCCCCCTGTAGGACATTGAGAATGGCCCTGCTCTTGGATGTGGCTGCAGCAAAGGTGCTCCAGTTAACATCTGGCATATTCATGTCCCCCATCAACAATATCTCCCCTTTCTCTGCCATCCTAAGGATGCCTTCTATCATATCGCTGTCCATTCCCTTCCCCTGAGAAGGGGGTCTGTATGCAACCCCTGTGTGGATTGTGGTGCCATTTCCAGTCTCTAAGGTGACCCACAGTGCCTCCTTTCCTCCCTGTTTACTCTTTTATATTGTTGCTTTTATCCCTTAGAGAGCTACTCCTCCTTCTCTTCTTCTACCCTCCCTGTCTCTCCTGTAGGTTGTGTACCCTGGTATGTTAACATTCCAGTCATGGTTCTCTGTGTACCATGTTTCTGTGACTGCCACAATATCCAGACATCCCTCTTCCATCTAGGACACCAGTTTTGGGAGCTTGTTGCCCAGACTACGGGCATTGGTACTCATTACCCTCCATTTTTTGATGGCCTTACACCTTTCTGCCCCATCCCTGTCCTTACTGCCTTTGTCGTTTTCTCCATTTACCTCTGCCCTTCTCCCTATCGACGCCTCTATCTTGGTGTTTACCTCACTAACTACCCTGATTTTTTTTCTTTTTGGGGGGGCTAGGATTTCCTGCTCCTTTCCAGTGCCTCCCCCCTTGGCTTGTTTAAATGCTTGCCAATGAAGCATTTAAACCTATCACCTAGGATCGTGGTTCCTCTTCTTGGCAGATGCAGACCATTGCGCCAGTATAGGCCTGCATCACTCCAGGTGGACCCCCAGACCCCAATGAAGCCAAACCCGTCAGCTCTGTACCAGTTTTTTAACCACTGATTGAATGCTATGGCGTGGAGCACCGTATCCTCACCCATGCCATAGACAGGCAGCACCTCTGAGAAGGCTGCCGTGCGTGCTACTTGTCTAAGGCCCCTCCCTAACTCCACAAACTTTCCTGCACTGCTCTGATCCCTCTCCCAGGCAGGTCATTTGTCCTCAGGTGGACAATGACATCCAGCTCCCTCCCCTGTGCAGCTGCTCCCGTGATCCTGTGGATTCGCTCCCTGTCCCTCCAAGCCATGGCACCAGGCAGGTACCTTACCTTCCTCTCCCCTTCCTCCCACAATTCTACCTTCTTAACAATGGAGTCCCCCACCAGGAGTTGTTTTCTTCCCCTGTAGGGTTCCATGCCACCTTCCTGTGGGTCTCCTTTGTGGAAGTTCCCACCATCCTCCTTGGTCTCCACTGCGGGTGCCTCCATAGAGGAAACACACTCTGCCAGATGACGTATGAATTGTGGAGACGTACAGCTGGAGGGATGTGCCTCTGTTCCACCACCCTCACCCTCCCTGAGCCCACTGTGGTCCAGCCACTCCTCTTTCTTGGCAACCTCTGAGGCAACAGTGGTGGCCCTGGTGGTCTCTGGGTGGGAGAGGAGGGTCCCCAAATCCTGGCCAACTCTGCCTGGAGATGAGCAACCTCCTCCCTCAGCCCAGAGAGGTGCTTGCAGATGGGACAACACCGCATCCTCCAGAATGTCTCCAGGAAGACTGCTGCTACACAGCCACTGCACTGTACCACTCCCATCATGTTTTAGTTGTGGCCTCTTAACTGTTGTTTTGACTATTTACTCTTTCCTCTGTTTGTTTATTTATGAATCAAAAAAGGTTCTATTATATTTGCTTATTTAGCCCTTGAGCACTGCTGCATACTCCCAGCGTGTAAAGTCAGTAATTTTCATGCTTACTGAGGACCAACTCTCTATCCCCACCTCTCGGTCCTAAAACCACTTGAAACAAGTACTTGGCTAGTAACTGGACTGGTCAAAGGATGTCTGGTGCCAGGGCACACAGCTTTTAGTTACCTATGGTGAGGTAGGCAAAGGTATGCCAGCAACCAAGAGGACTGTTTCTTGTTGGCTAGCCCCTTGCATACAGTTCTGTTATGAAAAATCTGTGAAAATACCCCCAAGGGCCTGAGGGCACATTCCACATTTGCCTTTATGGCATCTAGAAGGGGCATCCCACTACTGGACATTTGCAAATCAGCTGTCTGGAAAACATCGCACACCTTCACAAAGCACTACTATCTAGACATACAGTCCAGAAGGGAAGACAGCTGTGAAAATGCGATCTTGCAGAACATTTTTCCTAGGTAGATTATGAACCCACCCTCCAAAGGTATTGCTAAAGAGTGAGAGTGTGCTCGTTGTAAAGCATCAGTGAGGGATTCCTGGTGTTAGAAGGAAAAAAAATACTCGCCCTAGTAATGTTTTTCTTTTAGGTATCCATAACTGTGACTTACAATCCTTGACCCTGCCTCCCCTTCCAGAGCCTGAAAACAGTTGCGCACAAGAATCTGTTCTTTTCATTAAGGTTGCTTCGGCAATACAATTGCTGTTCCTTGACAACTGTAAAATGTGGTTAGTTATCTTCATCTTTTTCCATACGTTGTCTGTCTGAAATTTGGTTGTTTTCAAAATTTCTAAGGAATATTCTAAAACCTTTTTTTCTTGGTACCTATTTTGCTAGTTTAGTAATCACGGCTTCCCCTACGGTATAGAAACAAATCTGACATTGGAGCTAGAGTAGGAGCGTGACCACAGTGCAGAGTCTGAACCTTCATTCGGAGTCCCATAATTAGCATAAGGTTCTGTCTGTGGAGCATCCTTCTCTGCCCGGAGGTTAATGCTTCTTGTAAATCACAGTTAAGAGACTGCAGAGAAGAAACATTACTATGTTGAGTCATTTTTACAGCTGCATATCAAGAACTATGCTGATGTAGTGCAGTTACCTAGAGAAGGGGGCTTTGGAAGCACATGACCGGATACCGAATGCACCACAGCTGTCTCCTTGTACCGAGTGGAGTTGAAGCACATCTTTCCATGTCCTGTTCATTGACTACAGTGTGCTTAACCCCCCCGCACTATTTTCGTACTCCTGATCCCGCTGCCCATACCTCTCTAGTGGCTTTTGGTAGCGCTAGCCCTCGTCAAACACAGCCCCATGCTCTGACTCCTGCTGCTCATGTCATCAGGAAGAAAGAGCTCTCCACGGAGAGGTTGGTCACTTTGTTAAACCCCCGGGGAGCTGTACGCTGCCAAGCAGCCTGATCACAGCAGGTCCCTTGGGTTATAGAAAAAGCAAGGAATAGAACCTCCCCCCTTCCCCAGGATATATGCTGTTTGTACTGTATGTCCTCCTGCCTTGGGCTACACTGTCGCTGCATTTCCTCATTGACAGAGAGTAGCTGTTTCGATTGCTGCAGTCTTCCTTCTACCATGGAGCTTCCCTCGCATCTCTGTTAGTGTTACCACTTGTCCCTGTTTTCGCAGGACAGTCCTGTTTTGGGCAGCTGTGTCCTGCAGAAAAACATGAAAAATACTAAATGTCCTGACAGTATAGTAGAAATATAATTTTCAGATTTTCCGCTAAATGTTGCAAAAAAACTATAATACCTTAACTAAAACACCTTAAAATAATAAAAAACACAAGAAACAACTAAAAAACTACATCACTTAGTCTTAATTCTGATTATTTAGAGAAAACATGTCTGTTGCATTGGTCGAGATGACATATTGTCCTGTGAAAAATCCAGTTTCAAGAAGAAATGTCCCACTTTGGGCTTCTGAAAAGGTGGTAACCCTATTCTCTGTTGCTTGCACCATGGCTTTCATCAGAAAGAAGAAGCGTTCCAAGGAGATGTTTGTCACCTTGTTAAACCCTCATGGAGCTCCATGCTGCCAAGCAGCTTGGCCACAGCAGGTCCCTGGGGTTTTAGAAAAAGCGAGATATAGAAGTTACCCCCACTCCCTCCGGGCTATATGCTGCGGCAGGCAATAACTGCAAGAAAAAGCCTTCTAGGGTGAGGGGAGTGACTTCAGACAGAGTTTACATTCGACCTCTGAGATGGTGAGAGAAGCACAGCCACAGTCGGGAAGGAGAGGCATTACATGTATCCTTAATAGTTTTTTTTTTCTTATGGTGTCTTATTTTAATTGGTGGTGGTGAAAAGTACATGAAAGGGACTTTCTTTCTGTTTCTCTGCCTGCTGGCAGCTCGCTGCAGTGCCAGCTGCCTTTCCTTTTGTTCCCTCTGCACAGACTGTAGTAACTTGAGTCATGATGACACATGGGAGCTGTGACAGCTGTCTTCTGAAGAATTTAATTCAAGGAGCTTTTCTTTCATCAGTCGGGTTACCACTTGTATGTGTTTCTTTAAACTGTGGTGGAGGGGGTCCCAGATACAGGGTGTGCCCTTCTTGACAGGAATTATATAGAAAACAAAATGTGTTCCAGATTGACCAGTGAAATAACTCATTTAGCTTTAGTGGGAGGATGCCATTATCTGAAACCAACACCCCTCACAAGTCCTTGAGAGAAAAGCAACAGCAGGAAAAGAATACCTATAAAAGGTCTGTGTTCCGGTTTACCTAGGATAGCTCAACTGAAATGCAAAATCTTAGTATGGCTGCATAGTGAGAGACATGAAATTAATTCAATTCAATTAATTCAATTGTCGGTGCAAGTGAGGCACTGCACTTTGTGTCTGGCTATTTCTGAGGCGTGTGTGTGTTTGTGTTTGTGTATGCGTATGTGTGTGTATATGTGTATGTTTGCATGCGCGTGAGTATTCACTGCAATCCAGTCCACACAATTCTATATCTCTTGTCAGAGTAATGCATTAGCAGATAGTTTGGCTCTGTCCAGTTCTTGTTTCTCTTAGGACATCTTTGACTTGTCTACTGTGCTAGAATACTAACAGAATAAGTGAAAGGAAAGCATTGCTATCACTGCAAGCCGTTTAGTTTCTTAATTTCTGAAAACATCTGTTCATTATTTGCTCCTGGAAACAGAACGAATGAGTACATTGGCCATCTGTCAAATGAGTATGTCCCATGATATTCTTTGTTGTTTTTTTTTTTTTTCTCCTGGCTCTTTCTCGTTCAGCACTCAGTCTGCCACTGGCAAATTCCCAGCCCCACTCCGGCTGGCCCACCTCCTGCTCCTCTTTGGCTTTCCTCCCCCCAACAACCTTGAGGTATTTCTCTTGGGGATTCCTCCTACGGTTCACTGGTGACAGATCATTGCATCACCTGATCCTCTTTCCTGTGTTGTGCTGTGGGGAGCCTCGGATGGCCTTGCAAACAACGACTCACAGCAAGCCTCCCCTCTTTCCTAGTAACTAGGCTTCTAGGGACATGGATATGTTGTTCATTCACACTTCTTGGCATGTCCCTTTCCTCTTTAACTCTTGCCGGAATGTCTTAAAGCTGGCTCCTCCCACCCATCTGAGTGGTATAATCCTTGTCTCTGCCCCATGACGCCAGATCTTCCTTTCCACTAGAATATACAGGTTGCCTCCTCTTCACTCCCACGTTCTGTAGGCCCTGGCTTCATTTCCTTCGGATTCTTTGAAGATTAAGCTCATTTGAGCTAGTGATTGCGATCATTGTTTCTCTATCATGGAAGATAAATCTTCCCCCAGTTTCTGCCGGTGCTCGTGCGACCAGAAAATGTTGCACACAGATCCACATACCGCGTGCGTCTACTGTTTGGGTGTCGGCCATGACACCCAGGTCTCACCTAGTTGTCTCCTGTTTCAACTCAACGTCCTCAATGATCTTGCACGACTCAAACTGGGCAGGCCTGAAAAAATGAAATCCACTGGTGAAATCGAAGGAGGCCCGGTGGGCAGTCTCCGTGGCTGCGGGGTCCACCAAGCAGTTAGAGCACATGCAGGGCTTCGAGGAAGAGGCAGCGTGGGCTGCAGAACTCTCCTCTCGACTGATTTTCCTTCCACTCAATCTGGGCTCCACCGTTTCAGGAGATGTGCCAGTCTCTCCCCACTAAGGGCAAGGGATCTTCGGGCGCACATTTCTCCTGGTCCCGTAAAAAGGACAAGGAACTGAGAGATTCTTTGTCTTGGTAAAGACGTTCCTGGGATCGAGAGCGATCTTGGTCCCAGGAATCTCCAGTCTCGACCTTGGTTGAGATTGCGACTTCAGCCACCAGCTTTTCGGTCCTGCTGTCTGGTCAGCTGACTGAAGTCTTGATCGATGACGCGGTTGAGATAACTCTCGACCCTGTCAATCTGTTGTCGCCCGATGAGGCCAACAACTCTTTTAACGGAACCCCTGTTCTGTTTCTTTCCAATGAGGAGATCCAGCCTGCTGGCATTCCTATTGAGGAACCGGTCCCTGATGTGGGAAAATCACTGTTTTTCCCCGGTGTCTCCCCTATGACCCAGTCGGCCAGTCAGGTCGAGGTCTCAGATCCCCTCAACTGATAGGTCGAGGAAGGCGCATAAGCGCTCAAAGAAAAGGAGACACCGACATTCATCTTGGTCCTCCTTGGATGAGGAGAGGCTTCGACAGAAACTCTGTTGATGCTATAAAGATCTTGTGGCAACAGCTGATTTTGTCTGGTCAGAAACTGGCTTCGGTATTCTCACTGGCCGTTACCTGTTTTTTGCCTTCTAGGCCGAAGCCAGCTCCATTGAAAACAATCATCTCGGTTCCTCTGCCTGTGGAGCCGGTAGAACCTGCCCCTGTTCGGCCAAAATCGACCTCTCCACTGATAGTGGTGAAGCCACCACTTAAACAGCCCTCGGGAGGGGCTACTTTGAAGGAAGCTTGGACTGTTCCGGGTCTTCCCCACAGGATTTTGATCACTCTTACGCCTGACCACCCCAGGCACGTAAAGGGGACCTTGGTGGCCAGCCAATTTATCTGGATACTTCGGATTCTGACAACTCTGACCTACATTCTCGTCTGCTTGACGATGAGTCGGTGTGCAGACTGTTGACGGAGGAAGGTCCTTCTTCCTTTTTGGGGGATTCTCTGCCTCATCTCTGAATCCATGGGAATGCCCCTGGAGCCTGTCCAGAAATGGGCGGAATAGCCTCTTACAGATATTCTTAAAAGAGAGAATGCCCCTATGGAAGCCTTCCCAGTGGCCGAGGCCATTGTTGGTCCGGCTTCAGAGCTGTGGTAGCACTCTGCCTCCTGCCCAGCGCCGTCTGCCTGGATGGCCCGCAAGTATGCAGTGCACATTGGGTCCCGCTCAGTGTTCACGTAACACCCCTCGACTGAGAGGCTGGTGACTGCTTCTGTGTTCAGATGCACAGGCAGTTCTGCCAACACCGATAGACCTCCGGACAAGGAGTCCAAAAAATTGGGCCGCTCTGCCAGGAAGGTTTATGCCACCTCCTCACTAGGCCTCCATCAGGCAAGCTCGGCCGTCGTCATGGTGCACTTCTGTCATGCCCTGTTGGGCTCCTTGGATGAGGTTCTTCCGCACCTCCCCGCGGACCTTCAGACTACGGTCAAGCAGGTCCAGGATCAGGGCCGGGACGTTGCCAAGCAGCAACTTCAGATGGCCTTGGACCTCGGGGATTCATGCGCCCGTTCGGTGGCAGCCACGAGTGCCATGCACCACATGGCTTGGCTGAGACTTTCCATCTTCACGGTGGATACCCAGCACAAACTCACTGATGTTTCTTTCATGGGCCCTGATCTCTTTGGCCCAGGTGTGGATGGTCACCTTCAGTAAATTGAGCAGTCCAGTGCCACCTTGGATTCAGCTACTTCTGCTCAAAAAGACACCCCTGGCACCAAGAAGCAGCAGAAGAAGAAGCCATTTCGGCACCGTGCTCCTGTGGCCAAGCAGCTCTCCTTCCAGGGTGGGCAGCAATAGCAGGCATAGGCTTGTCTCCCTTGGCCCAAGTCCGGGCCTCCTGCGGCCAGCAGAGGAGGTTGAGGTTCAGGCAGTTTCAAGTCTGGACCCTCTTCCTCCAAGCCTGCCCAGTGATGGGATAGGGGCTGCCACCCCTGTTCCCATCACGCCAGCTATGTGTCCTCCCGTGAGGGTCCGGCTCTGCCACTTTCTTTCCACCTGGTCCACTGTTACCATGGACAGGTGGGTTCTAGAAGTGGCCAGCCAAGGTCTGCCTCTGGAATTTTAGCAGTACCCTCCCATCCGAGCCCCACGGGAGGAAAGGGTATCAGTCCACACTCGGTCAGCTCTGAGAGACAGCATAGCCCAACTCCTCCTCAGTGTGGCAGTGGCCGAGTGACAGATCCCCCAGTCAACCCAGGGTTCATTTCCAGGTGCTTCCTGGCCCCGAAGTGGATAGGGGGCTGGCGCCCCAATTTAGATCTGCACGACCTGAACCAGTTTCTCAGGCCACGCACCTTCAGGATGGTAACTCTGTCCCAGATCATACCATCCCTGGAGCAGAACATGTGGTTCTGCTCACTGGATCTCCAGGACGTGTTTTTCCATGTCCCAATCTGTCTGTCTCATCAGAGGTTCCTCCGCTTTTCAGCAGAGGGAACCCTTCATGAGTTCTGAGCAATGCCATTAGGCCTGTCATCGGCCCCACGGATCTTCACCAAATGCATTGCAGTGATGGCAGCCCACCTTAGGCGTCAAGGGTTTAGAATAAACTCCTACCTTGATGATTGGCTCTTAGCAGGTTCCACCCAGCAAGAAGTGGAGAGGTCCAGGGACCTGGCCCAGCAAACCTGCTCTCAGCTTGGCCTCCTGATCAACGAGGCCAAGTTGGAGCTTGTGTCCTTGCAGGTGATATGCTTTATTGGGGCAGAGCTCGACTCCTGCCAAGCCAGAGCCCGGCTTCCAGTGGACAGGGTGGAGGTTTTCTCCTCCTTTGCCCATTCATTTCTGGTTGGGCACTTGTGCTCTGCCCTGGACTTTCTGCACCTTCTGGGGTTCATGGTGGCCTGCACCACTGTGGTCCGATCGGCCCAGAGGCATATGCGCACCTTCAGTGGGAGCTGGCTGCCCAGTGGACTCGGCACCGAGGTCATTTCTACCAGCTGATCACTGTGACCCAGAAGATGTGGGACACTCTCCAGTGATGGACCATTCTGAATCATCTGCAGGAAGGGATCCCATTTGTCCACTCCGAGCCAACAGTCGTCCTCATGACTGATGTCTCTCTCATGGGCTGGAGAGCCCACATGGGGGACAACAGGGCCCACGGGTTCTAGGCGCCCAAGGGATCCTGATACCATGTCAACCTGCTGGAGCTCAGAGCGGTCAGACTGGTGCTGTCAGCATTCACTCAGCAGCTTTGGGGTCAAGTGGTTCAAGTCCAAATAGACAACACCATGACCATGTACTACCTCAAAGGCATGCACTCCCGACTACTGTGCAGGAAAGTGCTCTGCATCTGGACACTTGTGAGCCAACTGGAGGCAGATCTCCTAGCCATCCATATGGCAGGAGCCTCAAATCAACTGGCTGATGTCCTCAGCCGTGTAGGCGAGGCATCCCATGAGTGGTCTCTCCACCCAGAGGTAGTTCACAGCCTGTTCTCCCACTGGGAAAAATCAATGGTGGACCTGCTTGCCTCCAAGGAAAACACCAAGCCGAGGCTGTTTCATGCCCACATCCTTCAGCAGGGCTCACTGCAGGGGGATGGCTTCTCGAGGCCATTGACCCCAGGCCTCTTCTACCCCTTCCCTTTATCCACAGGGTGCTTCTCAAGGTGAGGAGGGACAAGGTGCAGCTGATCCTGGTAGTCCAAGACTGGCCACACCAGTTCTGATATCCAGATCTCCTCAGCCTCATCAACAGGCTTCCGAGGCGTCTTCCAGCACATCCGGACCTGATCTCAGTCAATCAGGGGAAGGTATTCCATCTGGACCTTCAATCCTTGCGACTGACAGCCTGGTACCTGAGCGGCTAGAGTTCCAGGCTTTGGGTCTCTTTGAGGATGTACTCATAGTAGTGGAAGCATCCAGAAAAGTGTCGACCAGAAGGTGCTATGCCTTCAAATGGAAAAAGTTTTCCATTTGGTGTCAAGGCAAGGGCCTGTACCCACTGTTCTGTGCTGTGGCTAGCATCTTAAACTATCTTTGGTCTCTGTCCAAAGGGGGTCTTTGGTCTACGATCCTTAAGGTGCACCTGGCAGCCATCTCTGCTTATTGGGCGTGGGCCGGTCAGCAGACGGCGGTACAGAAGAAGGTGGTCTGGTGTTTTTTCAAGGGCCTAGATCACATATCCCCTCTGGTGCGTGAACTGCTGGTTTTGGCTAAACTCATGGGCAAGCCATTTGAACCAATGCACAAGTGTGAGATGTCACACTTGTCGTGGGAGTCTGCCTTCCTGGTGTCTGTGTCTTCAGCCAGAAGAACTGGGGAGCTCCAGGCAGTCTCTGTGGAGTCTCCTTATCTGGTCTTCCACAAGGACAAGGTTGTCCTGCGCCCCCACCCAAAATTCCTTCTAAAGGTGGTGTTGGAGTTTCACCTTAATCAGGTGTTGACTCTGCCTGTGTTCTACACGAACAACACCTCGGATGCTGAGTACAGGCTCCATACTCTGGCCCTGAGACGAGCTCTCTCTTATTACAAGGAGAGAACGACGGAAGTTTGGGGAGAGGTTCGCCAGCTGTTTGTTGCCTACACTGACGCCGCACCTGGCAGACCTGCAGCAAAGCAGATGATTGGCAGGTGGATCACTTCCTGCATTGATCTATGGTATAGGTTGACAGGTAGCGAGCCTCCCGTAGGGCTAAGGGCTCATTCCACCTGCCATACTGCTGCGTCGGTGGCTGCTTCCAGGGACATCCATATCCAGGAAATCTGTCGAGCTGCTACCTGGAAGACAGCAAACACCGTCATCATCCACTACCACATCTACCTTGAGTCACGCTGGGATGCTGGTTTTGGGGTCTCAGTTCTCCAATCTGCTTCCCAAGTAGGGGGTGTGTACCATGCCTTTCTCCTCCTGGAGAACTGTTTGGAGTCTGCTAAGAAGTATGGATGAACAACATATCCACATCCCTAGAAAAACAGGTTACTTACCTGTAACAGTAGATCTTACTTCGAGAGGGCTCTTGCAGTAGGTAATTACATATAGGACTGATGCCGGCAGGCGGCTTAGGACCCAAGAAAAATTTCAGCCAGCAGTCCCTGGCGAGGGCCCACGTCAGGTGACGGCGTCAGGAACGTCGATATAAAGGGCGGTCAGGATGCCGCCTTCCAGTTCTTTCCCGCCGTTAGCTCGTTGCGGTGCCTCATGGAAAAGTTAGGTGCCGTCAGCTTTACTTTATGCGTTTTTTTTTACCGAAAATAATTGTTTTTAGACTACGTGGTAGACAGTCGTCGTGTATGTCATCCTACACCTTCCGAGCACAAGAATAAGTGCGATTTGTGCTGTGCCCAGCTACCGCACAAGGACGGCCACTCCCTGTGCGTGTTCTGCCTAGGCCCCGATCACCCGGTTGAGAAGTGCCAGCATTGCCTCAGTTTCAACGCGGCTACCCGGGAAAGGTGGCAGCAGTTCCTGCAAGCCGATATTCTGAAGAAGAAAATGAGTTCTATGGAGAAGGAGCTCAAAAAACTGAGGCAGGTGTCCACTTCCCCCAAAGGCCATCGGAAGAAGAAGGAGAAGGAGAGGCACCGGGACAAGAGCTCCTCCACCGCATCTCCCTTGGGAGTTGCTGGGATGCAGGTAACATCCCCTCCGGGGGATCGCTCCTCGGCCAGGCTGCCTTGGAGGTTTCTGAGGGGCGTCGGCCCGCCCGTCTGGCTACTTTCGGGCCCTTACGGGCACCTCCAGAGCAGTTGGAGGCCTCCGCCCTTGGTTCGGATGCAGGCTCACAGCCTACCACTGTGGGCGACTCCGTGAAGCGGGCGTTGGGCTCTCCAGGCGTCCGCCCGGAGAGGGGTGATCAAGGCGTCCGACCCTCTACCAGGGCGGCGTGCGGCCTCCACTCCACTGGACCAGGCCGATCACTCTACTCGGCCCGCCTCCGATGATTGCTCCTCCGGTGCCTGCCAGGAGCTCGCCCCTAAGCCTCATGTTGGATAGTCCAACATCCGGCTGGCGAAGGAACCGACGATGGACCCCCCACGTCTGTCGTACCCGGTTCCCCACAGCCTTCATTGGCGTCTGGGGAACCAGAGTCTCCTCAACTTGACCCCGAGATTTTCCCTCCATCCCCAGGCGAAGCTGGGGATCTTTTGCCTCCGTCAGTCCTTCCCGCCACCTGGTGCGCCGGACCTGGCGCCCGGCTCCCGATGTCGGCCTCCACGTTGGTACCTCCCGATGCGGGGCCTCCGCCGTCGGCCCTGATGTCAGCCTTACCGACTCCAGGAGCATTCCGCTGCCCTCGGGCCCTCCGCCCTCCGGGCTCTCCACCATGGACCTGCCCGTGAGGCCACCGCGGGGCCCTCTGCTCCGGCAGCCCCCCGGCTCCTGGGTATCCTCCGTCCTATCTGACACCAGCGTAGCCGGGACCACAGTATCCGGCGCCACAGTACCCGACGCCAGGCTTCCCGATGCCGCAGTACCCGATGCTGGGCTACCCGCAGATGGGTTTTGGATACGCTCCATACAGTTACAACCCGTATCCTTATCCCCCGCCTCCTCCTCCATTGCCCTCGCGGCCGCCGGTGGACTTGCAGGAGACTCTGGTCTCCTGGTGGGCTGAGGCCAAGGCTCTGCTCACCAAAGAGGTTGAGAGCCGCCTTCTGGCGACTGTGCCATCCCAGGTTCCTGTACGTCCGAGGCGGCACACTCCCTCACCACCTCCGGACTCCAGGGTTCTTCTGTCTTGATCCAGAGAAGGGCAGGACACGCTTCCCCGGGGACTTCCCAAGGGGTCTGTTCCTCCCCCGGGTTGGGAAAGGGAGTCTTTCTCCTCTTCATCCTCCTCTTCACCCTCGGACTCCTTGGACTCTTCCGACGGTTGCTCCGAGAGAGACGACGAGCCACACTCTTCATCGAAGCCCAGGCCAAGGACTCCTTCAGAGGATCCTTCTTTTACGGAGTTGCTTAGGAAAATCCAGGAGGTTCATCAGTGGCACTCCCTGAAACCAGATCCTCAGCGTCTGAAACTCGCTGAACATCTGGATCTGCCTGTGACAGCTCCTACCTTGGTGCCACCCTGGATAGAGCCGCATGCCGACCTCGTTACCACAATATGGAAACAGCTGTCAACCTTAGTCCCACTTCCTAGGAAGTCGAACGGGCTATATCAGGCTCCAGAAGGTGTTGATTTTCTGGATTCTCACCCTTGTGCCGACTCGGTTGTGATTAGCGCCGCTAATGGCCGGTCAGCGAACCCCAAACATCTTAGCTCGTCACCATCTGATAAGGAATCACACCTTCTGGACCAGTATGAGAGAAAGATTTACGCTTCCTCCATGCTGGGGATCAGGGCCCTGAACTATGTCGGCCATATGGGGGACTACTAGAAGGCCATTCTGACTCGGGTGAAAGCCAAATTGGACTCCTTGCCTGACTCCCAAGTCAAGCAGGAGTTGGCTGATCTCGTCCGCTCTGCTCGTTCGGTCAGTCGACACATGCTACGTGCGACATACGATGCAGTGGACACTGCTGGGCGGAGCTCAGCTTTCGCTGTAGGCCTACGGCATCATGTTTGGCTCTGTGTGTGTCAGGGTTGGTCCCGGAGGTGCAATCTGCTATCCAGGAAGCACCCTTCCGGGGGTCGGTGCTTTTCGGGGGTGATGTCAAGGACATCATCACCAATTTGCAATAGAAGGGGACGGCACTGAAGTCAGTTGATTCCATATACCATCCCCATGGGCAGCAGCGTTGTCCCTTTCGCAGATGGAATTGGCGAAACCCCAGGAAGGCGGGCCACAAAACAGGACCCCACAGCTGTCGCCCCGGCCCAAAAAGCAGCAGGTGCTTCAGCTGCGGCGCTGCCCCACACCACCTGACTCCTTTCCTTTCCCACTGCCTCCGGACTCCCCGGAGGTTTTTCCTCCACCTTCCAGGACGGGAGAGGATAACCACAGATTTTTGGGTGCTGCAGCTCATATTAGAAGGACACTTGATAGAGTTTCTTCAGAAACCACCCCGCCACCCCCCTCTGAAGTCATCGTATTCACGGGCACATCTTCTCTTGGTCCAGGAGGAAATTTCGGCTCTCCTGCTGAAACAAGCAATAGAGCCCATCCCCCTTCATCTGCGAGGGATGGGTTGCTATTCCCATTTCTTCCTGGTCCCAAAGAAGACAGGAGATCTCAGACCAATTTTGGATCTCAGTTCCCTGAATCTTTACGTAGAATACAAAAGGTTCAGGATGCTCTCTTTGCAGAGTCTTCCGCCCCTCCCCCAGCCGGGTCAATGGCTTTGTGCTCTGGATATGCAGGATGCTTATCTGCACATTCCCATTCGCCCATCTCCATGCAAATACCTTCGCTTTGTGTTCCAGGGGGACCACTACCAGTTCAAGGCATTCCCGTTTGGTCTATCCTAGGCCCCCCGAGTGTTTACCAAATGCCTGGCAGTGGTGGTGGCCCACCTGCATACCAGGGGAGTACAGGTTTTCCCGTACCTGGACGACTGGCTCCTGGCGGTCTCGTCCAGGGAGGAACTCCTGTGTTACCTCTCCCTTACCCAGCAGGTTTTTGCCTGCCTGGGTATTACCATCAGCCATTCCAAGTCTCATCTGGACCCATCCTAGAGGCTACAGTTTATTGGGGCGATTCTCAATACGACCACGGGCAAGGCCTTCCTGTCTCCGGACAGGGCGTCCACCCTTCAGACCCAAATAAATCTGTTGTCCGACCACAGGATGGTCTCTGCGATCGGTCCTTTGCCTTCTAGGAGCTCAAGTGGCGGCTGCTATCCCTGGCGGTGCCTGCGTGCCCGACTCCACATGAAGATTTCTCAGTGGACTCTACGCTCTCAGTGGGATCAGCTAGTGGACGACCTAGATCAGCCAGTTCTGATCTCCTCGCCGATGATTCGAGACTTGCAGTGGTGGATGGTTTGAGAGAACCTGTTTTGGGGAGTTCCTTTCTTTCATCCTCCCCCCTCCCAGACTCTAACCACAGACGCCTCAGGCGAAGGTTGGGGAGCCCATATAGGCCCTCATCTGACCCAGTGCTCCTGGTCCAAGCTAGAACAAGCTGTCCACATCAGTGTGCTCGAGCTTCGGGCAGTGTTGTACACTCTCCAAGCCCGTCACCAATACATCCTTCCCGGCCACCTAGCCGTCCAGACGGACAACATGTGTGTGGTGTGGTACGTCAACAAACAGGGAGGGACTCAGTCCTGCCCTCTTTGCAGGGAAGCAATGAGGGTTTGGGATTGGGCAACACAACACGACCTTCACCTCACAGCAATTCATGTTCCGGGAGTCGACAACACCCTGGCAGACAAGCTAAGTCACTCTTCTGCTCTGACTCATGAATGTTAACTGGACCAAGGGGTCCTAGACAATATCTTCCAAGTTTGGGGAACACCACAGGTCGACCTGTTTGCATCTCCCCTAAACGTAAAACTTCCTGTCTTCTGCTCGCTCTTCCCAGGCGAGGCGCTTTTTGGAGCGACGCTCTTGTCTCTAGACTGGAAGGACAGATTCGTCTATGCCTTCCCCCAATTCCACTTATCCCAAGAGTCTTGCAGAAACTAGCTTCAGAAGGAGTGCAAATGATTCTGATCACTTCTTTCTGTCCCAGGCAAGTTTGGTTCTCTCTTCTACAACAATACTCAGAGGATCCTCCTCTTCCTCTATCTCGAGGTTTGTTGATCCAGGATTAGGGGACCCTGGTCCATCCAGGCCTCAAATCCCTTGAACTGCATGCATGGCTCCTGCAGACTTAGACCAATCCCGTTTTGGAGTGTCTCCCAAAGTGGCGGAGATTTTGGTGGAGGCCAGAAAACCCTCCACCAGATCCACTTATGCCATAAGTGGAAAGATTCACTATCTGGGCGCTTCCAGAGCGTGGAACTCTTCTCCTGTTCAAGCGGGGCTTCTGCTGGAGTATCTCACGTCATCTGTTTGACCTGGGTCTCGGCCATTCTTCTCTAAAAGGTACACATGGCGGCCATTTCAGCCTATTATGTTCCCCTCGCAGACAAAGCTTTCGCTCAATTGGAGGTCTCTAAGACCTTTCTCAGAGGGGTCCTCCATCTGAGGCCCCCCATCCGTACTCCTGCTACCCCTTGGGACTTGAATTTTGTTCTGGGGAAACTTACTCTCCGTCCCTTCAGACCTGCAGCTTCTGCGGATTTGAAGTTCCTTTCGTGGAAGACTCTCTTCTTGGTGGCCATTACTTCTGCTCGGAGAATTTCTGAGCTCCAGGCCCTGATGTGTAAAATCCTGTACTTGATTTTTCACAAGGAACGTGTTGCTCTTCGCACAAATCCTAAGTTTCTCCCTAAAGTAGTAGCTGAGTCTACTCAAATCAGTCCATAGAGTTACCTGCCTTTTTTACGCAGTACTCTAATCAAGGGGAGTATTTACTCCATACTATGGATGTTCACCGGATTCTGAGATACTATACCAACAGGACGAAGGATCTCAGAAAGACTGATCAATTGTTCGTCTCTTTTGCTCACAAAAGGGAAGGCAATGCTGTTTCCAAGCAATGCCTGTCTAAGCGGTTGGCTCATTGCATCACTTTCTGTTATGACAAATACAACAAGATCCTCCCGGGTCAAGTCAGAGGCCACTCCACAAGAGGAGTAGCTGCCTCAGCGGCTTGTTTCAAGAATGTGTCTGTGGCAGACATCTGCGCTGCCGCCACCTGGACTTCCGTCCATACCTTTCTGAAAACTACAGTTTGGATGTTGCCTCTGGCTGTAGAGCAGGCTTAGGGCTGGCTGTTTTGCAAGGCCTCCTATCTGCGACTTGCACTGACAGAACTACTTTTGTATAGTTTTTCCTCCTCCGGTGCCTCTCTTTGTTCCAGACTGCTTGGGATTCAGTCCTTTATGTAATTACCTGCAGAGCCCTCTCGAATTAAGATAGTACTGTTACGTAAGAACTTACTGTAACAGTAGATCTTCGACAGAGGCTCTTGCAGTAGGTAATACCTTCCCGCCCTCCATCCCCCTAGGCTTTTTCAGCTCCTTTTCCAATGAGGGAAATATCCGCTTCTCTCTCGTCCGACCTCTTTTGGCCTGTGGCGGGAAAGAACTGGAAGGCGGGTGTCTGGGACCGCCCCTTTATACCGATGTCTCCTGTTGCCGGTCACCTGACGTGGGAGTGGTCCCTCGCCAGGGACTACTGGCTAGAAGTGTTTCCATGGGGTCCTGCTGCCTGCTGGCGTCAGTCCTATATGTAATTACCTACTGAAAGAGCCTCTCTCGAAGATCTACTGTTACGGTAAGTTCTTGCGTAACTGTACTTTCTAGGAGTGGTATATGTTCATCCACACTGACCTACCCAACCTCCCCGGCTGCGGCACACTAACCTGGCTTCCAGCGGGCTAAGACCTGGTGTCATGGGGTGGAGCCGAGGGTTATGCCACCAGGATGGGTGGGAGGAGCCAGCTTTAAGACCTTCCGGCAGAGTTAAAGGGGAAAGGGATATGCCAAGAAGTGTGGATGAATAAAATATACCACTCCTAGAACTACTGTTACAGGTGCATAACCTGTTTTTCCCAGCCTGCCATTAGGAGTTTCTGCAGTGCTGGGATGCACTGCCATGAGCATAATTTCTCCCTGCCTGGCCACTTCAGTCCATTGATTAGAATCCACTCCTTAACCAGGGTCCTCTGTTGTGCTTCAGAGCCATTGAGGCAGCTCTTGTGTTACTCAGCAATCTTTATTTAAAATATCAATGGATAAGCTCTACAGAGCATGGCCCATTTAACATCTTTTTTTTGTTTGTTTCTGTTCCTCATAAAACATGAAACGTGCACTTTTTAAAATAAGTAAAAACAGAGACACCTACAGTTCAGTTATGCAACTAAGCAAGAAGTTGTATTGTTGGTTTAGAACAGCATTGCTACAGTTAAATAGAAACACCTTCTTGCTTTTGGATACTGCATTCCTGAATTCTGCATCCTGATTTCTTAACTCTGCAAAACAGCTGAGTGAATGTGCCTTTCAACAAATCTGTAAACAAACAGTTCCATCTTTTTTGACTGGTCACCAGCCCAACATTTTTCATGAGCTAATTTCCTGACCGGGTTACCTCTCGAGCGGCCGCGGCTACCACAGCCAGCCGCCCGATCCACCTCAGCACGTCGTCTGGAGCACCCCATTAGCTGGGTAAGACTACCGCCTCACCGGGAAGCACTGAGCGGCTCAAATTGGCCGCTGCTTGCTGTAGATCAGCTCTGATTTGTCTCCTGCTTTCTGCCTGGCCTCTGATAGGCCCTGCAAATTCTGTTCTTTCTTTTGATTTTCTGGGCTGTTGCCCCCATAGCATTGTACGGCTTTGGCCAAAATGTTATGCCAACCCACTCTTCCCCCACCTCTTACCTTAGTTATATAGGCTGGAGCTCCACCCACCTCTCTGAGTCCCACCCTGCCACTCCTTATTGGACCTATCAATCTTTGGTCTTCCTTTCTTCCCTGTACATCCCTATCCCCTATCTTCCCTCAGCATTCACTTGCTCTCTTTGTCACTCGCTATCGCTCCTCCCTCGCCTTCCCCCTCAACCCCCCCCCCGTTGTCTCTTTGCCTGCCATCACTACCAAGCTCTCCTGTCCTTGTTTTCCCTTGGTTATATCTCCTATCCCTTTAGAACAAAATGAACAATATGGCTTGGTACCTCCTACCTCTCTGTTTGTTTATCCTTCTCCCTCTCTTTCCTCTATTCTACTTGCCTGGGGCCTCTCTCCCTACTCACCCTTTGAGCTACCATATTGACCATTTCAACTCAAATAAGGGCACTGGTCCTGCAGACCTGGTCCCCCCATTTTCAACCAAATCTATAATTGGCTGGCAGCACTACTGAAACTATGGGTGTATGCCGTATGTCCGATTGTTCCCTCTCTCCACGTTGGCGTATTTGACCTCTCTCTGGGACCATAGTCTAACTCATCGCCAACGCTCCTACATGAAATGGAAAAACAAATCCCTCCTCAAACAACTGTGCTGGTGCACACTGAAGATCCTGCTCCTTCTGCTGCTGCTATCTGGGAATATACTGTACATACTAACCCCGGACCAAATACCACTCGCTTAGCCCCCTATCTGTGCCACTCTGGGACACTTACTCTTGCCAACGTTTGTAGCTTCCTGCCTAAACTCAGTGCCTTGCAAATATTCTCTATGCAATCCAGACATAATTGCATTGTTGAAGCCTGGCTCTCTCCAAAAATCCCTGATATGGCAATTGCCCTGCCTGGCTACAACGTTTTTAGACTTGATAGGAGCTCTAAAAGAGGGGGCACCCTATTTATTCCCCTATCTTGGATACTTCCTTACAGATTCTTCCCATCAAAATCCTGCTTGGGGCCCACAACAAATCTCTGACAATTGCTGCTGTATTTATACCCCCTAAAGAGCAACTTAAAGGCTTCAACTCGGTCTTGAATATCATCTGTTCCCTATCTCCAGGCTCTGAGTCGATAATATTGGGTGACTTTAACATCAGTTGGCTGGCATCAGATACTGGGGGCTTCAAGGATGCTGTTGCAGCAACCAATCTTGCCCAGTTGGTTGACTCCCCCACCAGACACAACTACAGAACTGGCCCTAGTAGATTGGATCCTGACCAGCCATCTGTCTTATATCTCAAATGTGTCCATCCTTCCTGACTCACCAAGCGACCATTCCCCTGTCCTATGTCAATGGTCAAATAAATTCTGCTTGCCCCCCAAATTAATCAACAGCAGAGTCCTACCCCGGGGTCAGCTGAAACACCTCAAATCAGAACTCTGGCAACATGATTGGTCCCCGATCGTCTGCACTAGAGATGTCAACTCGGCCCTGGACTTTTTCATCAGCTCCTTCAGTGCTTCCTTTGACTTCAGTGCTTCTCTCAAAAAGCACAGCATAAAAGGCCTCTGTAATCCATAGCTCTCTGCAGAACTCCTAGCACAATTAAAAGCTTGGGATCATCTCTGGCATCGGGCTTGGGAAACAGGGATCCAAGCTGATACACTAGATTACAAACAAGCCCGTAACGAGAGCACAAAATCCATCCGCAGGACAAAAAGTACATACTATAATGAAGTTCTCACTAACTCCTGGGGTAAAGGGAAATCCTTCTGGAGCAACCTCAATGAAGTCACTGGAAAGGCATCTCATACCTCTCCTAGCATGCTGAATGTTGATGGGGGAAATAACTCTCGACCCTACTACTATTGCCAGTACATTCAGTATCGCATTCTCAGACCTCAGTAGTGTTCTCCCACCAGACTACTTTGATGCTGATACTCTGCCTACATTCCCTACCTCTACCACCCCCTCTGCTAACCACCCCCTGTTCTACTTCAAAGCAGTTAGGATGCCTGAAGCCCACAAGTACATCAGTAAGGCAATTGCCAGATCCAGGATAAGTGGTGATTCTTTTGACCTTAAACTGCTGTCCCTTACTCTTGATGAAGTCTTATCACCCCTAACTGCGATTTTCAATCTCTCCCTCGGTCAGTTTCCCGACCGATGGAAATCCGTCACTATAACACTGGTCCACAAGAGTGGTGACAGGGCTCTCCACTCGAAGTATCGGCCCATCTCCATTCTGCCCCCACTCTCCAAGGCCCTTGAGCATATAGTAGCTGACCAGCTATCTGATTACCTGGACAAATACAGCATCCTGTGCACCTAACAACACAGATTTAGGAAAGGTCACAGCACTACATCTGCCCTCCTCGAGTTCACAGTTGCCATCCACAACTCCCTGAATAACAGTCTTCTCACTGGGATAGTCTTCATAGACCTTATCAAGGCCTTTTGACACTGTCCATCATCGTCAATCAATCACTCAGTTGCATTCCGCTGGACTTTCCCTTGAATCCTCTGCTTGGTTCCGATGCTACCTTGAGAACTACTCTCAAAAAGTGAAAATAGCTGAAGCCTGTTCCGCAGAAAGACCAGTTCGCTCAGGTGTCCCACAAGGTTCCATCCTTGGGCCACTCCTGTTTAGCTCTTCTTAAGCAGTCTACCGCAGTCTTCCACCAAACAAGTCATTCTCTATGCTGATGATGCTGTCATTTTACTCCACCCACAAGGACCCTTACCTCCTTCAGCACAATCTTCAGCTTGGTTTCTCTGCAATCGAAAACTGGTTTGGTATGCATAACTTAGTCCTCAACTACAAGAAAACCAAGTCCATGCTTTTCTGCAGTTCTCACAACAAGCACAGATCCCAACCCCTCTTGATCACTAATGGCCTTGGTGCAGCCCTCGAACAGGTTTATTCATTCAAATACTTTGGAGTCACTATTGACAGTAATCTATCATATTTCACCCACATTGAAAATGTCTCGAAAACCGCAAACTCTCACATCGGCCTTCTCTACAGGCATCGGCAATGCCTTATCACTGATGCCATAAGGATCGCAGTACAGTGCTCGGTGGTTTCCTTAATTGACTATGGCCTCATCATCTATGTCTCAGCCTCTGCCTCCACCCTCAGGTGTGTATCCCTGACCCTTAACAAAGCATGCAGGCTCATCACTGGCTCCCACACATTGCAGATGGACTGGAGGGTAAGGTTTGTCTGTTTGCAGATGACACCAAGATCTGCAACAGAGTAGATGATCCAGATGGGGTGGGCAGAATGAGAAGAGATCTGGATAAACTAGCAAAATGGTTGGAAGAGTGGCAACTGGGGTTTAACGCAAAGATGCAAGATCATGCACATAGGGAAGAGAAACCCTGAAGCCACCTAAAGGCTGGGAGGGGAGTTGCTGGCAATCACAAGGGAGAAAGAGACTTGGGCGTCATCATCACCGATGACCTGAAATCATCCAAGCAGACCACTAACTAGAGGGATGTTGGGGTGTATTAGTAGGGGTATCACAAGTTGGAAGAGGGAGGTAATAATCCCTCTTTACAAGACACTGGTTAGGCCCCATCTGGAGTACTGTGTGCAGTACTGGAGGCCGCACCTTCACAAGGACATTAACCAAATTGAGGCAGTCCAGAGAAAGGCAACCACAATGGTGCACAGACTGCATCAGAAAACATATGAAGACAGATTAACTAAGCTCAATATGTATACCCTAGAGCAAAGGAGGGAGAGAGGTGATATGATTGAGACATTCAAACACCTTAAGGGCATTAACAAGGTGAAAGAGTCTAAAATGTTTCAATATAAGAAAAATAGCAGGACAAGACGACACAGCATGAGATTAGAGGGAGGCCAATTAAGGTGTAATGTGAGGAAGTTCTTTTTCACAGAAAGGGTGGTGGATGCTTGGAACGGCCTACCTCAAGAAGTGGTGGATATGAATACAGTACAGGGCTTCAGACAGGTATGGGATAGGCATAAGGGAGCAATACAGATGAGTATGAATAGATAGGCCATTGACAGAGCCAAGGCCAATGGCACATTCATAAGGTAGGAAAAGAAATGGGCAGACTGGATGGGCCTTGCAATCCTTATCTGTCGTCAACTTCTATGTTTCTAAAAAAAAAAATAACTATGGGCTTAGCCCCTCCCAGGTGTCCATGCACTCCTCCGCAGGGCGTAGAATCCTCATCCCACCAGGGGCTCTGAATCACAGCTACCGCAGGGTTCGATCTTAACATTGTTTTACTAGCCCTGAACCTAGTGTAGATTGAACAGGGCTAGGGTAGCTAATCCTGTACTTGTCTGTCTTGACTAGTGCAGGTTTTTCATGGTGTTAATGAAGTTGAAAAAGTCCCTACTTTAGCAGGCTGTAGCCCTTTTGCCAATCTCCTTCAGTGTTCCAGGTGGCCTTGTGTGATTAAGAGCTCATCAAGAGCTGCAGTTATCTGGCAGTTCAAGAGGGGGAACCAACAAAAGACTTGATGTGAGTCATTATCACTTAATTGTTAGGGCATTCAGCTAGTGTGTATGCTGTGATCAATGGTAGAGTGGTTAAGTCACTAGCTTCCAGTTTGCTGAACTTGTCTTTGATTTGTCACACAATATTAAGACCAGTGTGCCTCATTTCCCAGCCATTTGAGTGTCTGTATCCAACACTGCAGTGACAGAATGCTGTGATGTATATACCATCTGCCCAGCCAGGTGGTCTGTCAATTCTATACTTTCCCTGGACACCACTACAGACTAGACTCTGAAGTGGCCACCCATAGACCCATAATTGCCATTACTGACTGGTGTAGGGTCCACAGCTCCTCTTAATGGATCACACCAGTAAATGCCATTCGTGCTACCCCAACCTTATACCACCCAGCATGTCATTTCATCCTAAAAAACATACTTTGGAGCATGCATGGTGCAAAGCAAAACCTTAGTAAAATATATAATTTGAAAGGTTAAAATAGGTATTCCTGGTGTGCATAGATCATCCTGTACAGAAAGAGAGGCAGTACAGCATCATGCCTGTATACTGCGTCCCCTTAGGCTGGTAAAAAGACACTGTTATGAAAAAATCTGTTGTTGATAGGGAAAAGCATGTTAAATCAATACTTTTGTGCCTGGAATATGTAAACAGATATGTAAAAGTATCTTACTTCCCAAGCCCCCTGTGTTTGTTTAACTCTCCACAAAGAAATCCTAGATCTGCCTTGGCTCACTTGCAGTGTAAGAAAACTTACAGAAGTGCAGGTCTGATTAATCACAGGGTGGGGGATGAGAGTGTCTTTCTCTTCCTGACTCTGTACATTGCCCTGCAGGTCAGGGTAGGACTGTGATGAGGTGCAGGATGATGTTGGCTGTTGTGTGTGCAGAGCTAGAACTGCTTGATTGAACATTTGCTATTATGGTATCCTCTGGTTGGTGGGGGGGGGGGTGAAGAAAGAGAAAGCAAAGGGCACATGGTAAAAAAAACAGTGGGGTACACACTGCGTGTGATTGGATTGCAATCTTGTTTTTTTTTTTCTGGGGCAGGAAGCAATATGGGAGCAGGATAAATATGCAATCATCAGGATATTTCTTGGCTCATATTATTTCTGTGAAACCAATCAAAATTTACCATTATTATTGTGGGTTGGTGCAACCATCTGCGGGCTAGTGCAATTTTTAATCAACTTGTCCGTCTGACTAGTGCAAAAAAAGTTAAGGTTGACCCCTGCTACTGCATATTCTACGATGCTGTACCACACAGGGGCAAAGATCCTTCGCTTACAGACCTCCCAGCTGGTTCAGTGGCCTCGGCAATGACATCTCCTTCCTGCCTAATCTAAGTCCCTCAAATATAACCTCCGCCTCCTCCTCTCTGCCGCCAGCTCCTGTGATTGCCAGGCTTAATCTGCCCCACCTAATAATGCTCTTACTTACTCCTGTTCACCTCCTCTACCTCATCCCCCTCCCTCCTAAACCTCTCCCCCTTCCCCTTTTGCACGTTCTTGTTCCTGACAGTTGCCACTGGCTGCACCTTGTACCACAGTACTGTATATATGTAACTGCTTGGAATCGACTGTAATCTGTTTTGCACTCCGCCTTCTCAAATTGCATTGCTCTTTCCAGTTGCCCTGTTCCTAATTGTCTTGTCTGCTATTTGTCCCTCATCTGACGTGGAACCTTTGTAAAAGAGCCTTTGGCTCAAAGGTACGTGTAATCCTAGATTCAAAATAAATAAAAATAATAAAAAAAAAAAAAAAAGAATATTTATGAACACTTAAGACATTTTTAGTGGCCATTAGTGTATGACAGAGGCCATGGTTCTAAAATACAATGTGACAAAATGTGCATGAAACTGTATCACCGAATTGTATGTAAGGCAAAGGATCATAACATTGTAGAAATACAGAAAAACTGCTAGCACCCAATATTTAGACACAGTTCGGCTTGTACAGTATTTCATATATTTTGTATAGTTTTCTCTAACTCATTGTTTTATTTCTGAGGAAATCTGAGCAAAATCAGGCTCCAGATCTCTTAGATTTCATCTGTCTCCACAGCTTGTTCACCACTTGCAGTCAGAATCCTCTGCCGTGACATCCAAGTGTGTTGTTATGGGAATGACTGTGATGTCACAAGGAGAGTACTGTGGCGTCTGGTGGGGAATACGCAGTAGGAGCAAAGGAACCCTCACAGAGCACAGATCCTTTTTTCAGGAGTATGCCCTCAGTAATAAACAATGGGGAGAAGAAATACAGAGCTGATGTGAAATATAAGCTGAACTATATATATATATAGATATTGTGTTTTTTTAAGATTTCCTGGAGGCATTGGCTGCTGTCAGAACATCATCAGTTTTCTGTGTCACCTGATCATCTCCCTGTCTCAGTGTCAGCTGAGTCTGTCGTGAGAGCTCTTTAAGTTCTAGCCTGTGCATTAGGTAGTCTAGTACTTATATCCCCTATTGGTAGCATATGACAAAGGTTAAAAAAAAAGCTGGAGCCTCAGGTGGATCGGTGACAGATGCAGCATGGATGCATGCATGAGAGATCTGAAAATTCATTCCTCAGTATGCAAAATCAGCTTTTTATGACATGGACTCATCCATAACCCCACACATGCAGATTCCTTGCTCAAGAAGCCGGCGCCTTGAACCATCTATCACTGTAATTTCAAACTGCTGCATGCTGTAACCAGCCCGCTGGTGCAGCAGTAGCACCATCGCTCATGACGCCAGCAGCCAGCTTTGGGAAAGAGCCTGAGTTGTTGAAGGGCTGGCTCGGAAAGAGGATTGTGTGGAAGTGCAGGTTGGAGTGCACTCTTCTGGGGAGGAAAGCTGATTGGCTGTATGGGCGCTCTTGCATAGTATGCGTGTGTCTGCTGGCCAGCATCCATAGGTGAAGGAAAGGGAGAAAACTAGAAAACTCTCTCAGCCGTTGCACTATGATGGCGGTGTATGGATCACAGAGCCCGCACTCTGCCAACCTGTGCACTCTTCTGGCACCAAACTGCTAGCTTCTACATGGGCAGTGTCCTGGCACCAACCTGGTAGCTTCTGAGGGATGTGGCCCAGCCCAAGGACCTTCATCATGGGGAGGGAATACCACGAGGAACCATCAGTAGAAGGTAAGCAGGGCTTGAATTTAATGGTATTCCACTCTGTTTTGCATACCAGTTCTCATGGCGGAATACCATAGTCTTCCCACTAGAGTATCACTCCACCATGCTGCAGCTCTGCAGCTTAATTCATTGCACAGCTATTTTGGATTGGCAGAATATTGGACCCATAGGCGTAATATCACAATTATGTTTTTCGTATTCTGCTTCTTACACCAGATTATTTTCTTAATTTCTACCTTTGGTAAGCCCTGGAGATGACTGGGGTGATTTGGGGGGTTGGGGCAGCATGGGGCATGGGAGATGAAGGAAAGTTTATTAAAAAAAAAAAAAATACTTAATGTGCCACCGCTGTGCCTTGTGCCAAGATCCCTTCAACCATTGGATCTTTTTGTTCTTTGAAAGAGATTGGTTACTCTACATCCACATCTACTCTCTGTTTTGTTTTTCCTTGCTTTAGTTTGGCAACCGTTCAGTTCTATATCCATCTCAGTTCTGGTTTGGTTCCAGCACAGCTTTTAGTATTTTTAAAATTTTTCTTCTAGGTTTTGAGTTTTTCTCTGTTTTTTCCTGTTCCGTGGCCTCCCCTTAGGTGAACCCTTTGGAATGGGTTCAGGTTGTGCCAGAAGTGCTCAAACCCAGTATCAGTGGCTGATAGCCATTGTCAGTGCATACTCGAGAACACTTCTGAAGGATTGTCCTCATTGCAAGGAAAGGTGAAAGAAGTCTGATGTGAGAAGGAAGACCAAGCTGGAATCTCTGACACTGTCTCTAGCAGGTAAGTGTTACATTCATGGTACCCATGTCTTTTCATACAGCTCCAAGACCATGGAGGGTCAGTCAGGTTCTCCGGATCTGTTCAGTAAGCACTGGCACCGTTCCCCTGAAATGGACTGTCCTGTCTCAGATTCTGTGTCAGATGGAAGACACCATGATGGTTTCATGGAGAGGCAATGGCAATCAGACTGTTCTGGTTCCCAGTCTTCACTGGTAGCAGATGCTAAGCAGTCAACCGAGATGGAGTTTGATGGCAGTTATTGGTTCAGGGGGTGGTGCCATGGTTTCCCAATCTCCCTGGAGAATGCCATTCAGGGAAATCAACTAAACTAAACAAAACACAGTAAAGTAGTGCTACAAATGGAGGAAAAGTTGAAACAAATTCCTAGTACAGTATTATACTGAAAGAAAAGCCTACAGACTGCTAATGTGTACTCTGTAGGATTAAATCAACGAGGCATCTGTCAGCACACAAACTCTGTTTCAGTCTCCAGTCTGTAACTGTGGGAAGCCCTCAGAATCTCCTGACTACTCGCTTCCACAGCCCACGATGGAGATGAAAATCGATCACTTTGCAGAGGACATAGCCAAAATAAAAACAGCAATGCTAGAACTGGCAGGTGAATACAAAATAATTAAACCTGCCTTCAACTGTATTGCACAAAGAATGGTAGATGCTGAGTGCAGAATAAGCTTCTTAGGGGACCAAATGGACAAAGACAGTACAGCGCTCATAGCGGTAAGATGAACGGTGTCCAAGTTGTAAGACAGAATAGATGACCAAGAAGGTCAAGTGGAGCAACAGCCTCATCACATGTTGGGCTGCCTGAAAACTGAAAGGGAGCAGATGTAATCAGGCTTGTGCCAAAATTATGTGAGAAAATGGGAGGTCCTTCCCCGAGTGGACTGATTTGTGATTGCGCATGCATACCAAGCACGCTGACCACCAGTAGGGGAGTGAGAAAGGCCTGGAGTAATTATCTTTAAATTGCTCCATTTTCTGGACAAAGTTCGCCTCCATGTCCAAGCCAAAGAAATACAGATGATTGAATGGGAAGGAAAGCGGCTGTACCTCTTCAACCATCTAAGCCCTTAAACATGCCAAAAACAAGCAGCATACAAAGAGGAAAAATCCAGACTACATGCTGCGGGCTTCAAGTTCCACACATTATACCCAGTAAGGCTTATTGTCACAATCAGTGGCAGTACACGCCAGATCCAATATGTGGAGCAAACAGCCTGTGGATTACCAAATGTCCTTCCTAACCGATTCCCTCCTCTACTAAAAAATGTTAAATTGCTGTGTAGTGGCCAGAAGAAAGTATGAATAAAGACTGGCAGTGAATGATGCACTGGGACCTGCAATACAGCACTCAAAAAAAATTGAATAACAAATCTCAATCTCATACCGAGACACTTTAATAGAAATTGTAGTTTTGTTCACCTTGGGCAGGATTTTCAGACGTCTTAGATTGCCGCAAGCCCCAGTACACCAACGATACAGCGCATGGGGTTTGCAAATATCTAATGGGATTTTCTATCCCATGTGTCAGTTGCCACAAGTTAGACCAACTTTTTCTGGTCTACCTTTTGGCAATCCTGGGGGCTGTTTTTACAGAGCTTTCGCCAGATATTTGGCGCAAGCTGCCGTAATTCATGGAAACTGTTGCAACTGTGCCAGAGATTGTAAAATCGGGCGCAGTTGCGGTGACGGGGTTTGGTGCACCACCAGAACCTAAGTGCAGTGGTGCAGGGCTGGACACAAGTCCTGTGCCACAATGACAGTCCCAACCCTTATGTTTAAATGGAAGCCTAGACTGGGTTTAAGGGTTTCAGCATGTGCCCCTCTTGTGGCATTACAAGACAGAAAATATGAAGGGAAACCATTCACTATACGGTGCCAAACTCTAGCAGAGAATATTTTTAAATCAGCCAGAGGGAGTGCTTCAACAAATAATGTATCATCACTTCTCAAAGTGGCATGGATCACTTGAGCTACATGAAAAAAGGCATCTGGTGACCCTGAAGCGAGCCACAAGGCTCTGGCAGTTAAAATCAACCTCCAAACATGTCTAACCACTGGAAGGTATTTCAGACGAGATGGCAACACCCGGAGGGAGGAGAGGGACAGCAAGGGGTAAGCACGAGTACTATTTAAAATGGAATATGTCTCACAAGCTGAAACAGCATTCTTGCATCTGACTGTGCGACATTCTCGAGTAACACTTAATGGCTCGAATGCAAAATCTGCTGCACATCCTCTGCTCCTTTCTTTGCTCCCTTCTAATCATGTGCAAGATGCCTAAGCACTCATGGAGCCACTAACTTTACAAGATGTGCCATCGTTGGCCCAAATCAAAAGATCACGACTGATGCAGCACCTCTGCTCCCCACTCTAGAATGGTGACTGTGCAGCTGCAAAACAGTACCTGGTTATTATCACCACTTCAAAGTGGGCTTAAATAACAGCGTGACACCTGAGAGTGATTATATTTAGCACTTTCTGTAGTCTAGCAACTAAGAGCACCACAAGCCTGAATGTGTGTGTGTGTGTGTGTGTGTGTGTGTGTGGTGGAAAAGGAAAGTAGCAATCTCGATCTGTCATCTACGGCCCTCCTCTCCAGATCCTCCTCTAGAGGAAATGAACTCAAAAAGTGGAGTTGTATTGAGAATATGAGCTTTAATATTTAATTTACACACTGTAGCTTGTTATTGTGTTTTTTTTAATTGCCATTTAGTATGCTTTTTTCTCTCCTTGTCTGCCAGCGCCCATCGGTACACACACACACACTGGCTCAGTCACGTTACATACCCTGGAACTTACCTCACTCTCAAGGATCCCCAGCTTACCCCTCCGGTGCAGAGCCACCGGGAGCCCCCTTCCCCCCCCCAGTGGAGACTGAATGGTGTGACGAGAGCAAGAACCTGGTCAGCAGCATGTGGCCAGTGGTGTGGGGAAAGACATCATCGTGCGGTGTCCAGAACTGCCTTTTCCATTTTCCCCCCAAGGAGGCATGGCATGCAGTGACGTGGGGACGGCAAGCTGTATGTCTGCCACCCCTCCCAGACATAGTTAGTCTTGGCTGTTGCACCCATGGCTGCTGCAAGGGGCCGCTCGAACACCAGCAACTTCCCATCCTCCCCCATGGAGGAGGAGAGTGATCTAGTGGATGCTCAATCCTCCTTCCCCCGGTTGGCTCTCCGACATCCCAGGCTCGTTCTCGAACCGGGTCATCGTTGTCGCAATTGGTAGCACTACCGATGTGCTGGCGGGCGAGCTCATCTTGTTATCGTGTTTAAGAAATGTTAGTTAGTTCAGGTTTCTGCTGTGTGGACCCCCCTGCACAATGTCTGAGTGTGTAGTCCTAGGTCCTCGGCTTGAGAGGTTGACAAGGCCTAAGACACCAAGAATTTCTTGCACTTCTCCCAATTCTTGGGAAAGAGTAACAGTTCTGGGTAAAGTTTAAGTGTTCATTGTTATTGTTTCACAGTTTAAATGTTGGGATATTGAATGGGTTTGCTTAGGATTATAATTGTACTGTTTGTTTCGAGGGGAGTGGGAAATACGGCAAAGAATAAGAGACAGAACAAGCATTCAATTAGAAGTGAAGTCCTGCTTCATAAATGTGGACAGTATCAATATCTGAATGCTCTCAATGGGTACACAAGTTAAATTTATTTCCTGGAACATTAAAGGGGGACAATCAGTGTAAAAGAGATACCATGTGCTGAGACTCCTAAAGTATCTGGGAACATCCATAGGAATTTTGCAGGAAACACATATTAAAGAAAAAGACCTCGGCACATTTCAACACCAGTGGGTAGGACAAATCTTCAGGGCAGGGCAGGAATCAAAAAAGAAAGGGGTCATTATCCTCATTTCTCACAGCCTCAAATTTGTGATGGAAAAGGAAATCCGTGATAAGGATGGAAAGTTATGTGATAGTTATAGGGACACTTAACAACATTAAAGTCTTACTGATAGTCCAGCCTTCTTCTCAGAACTGCTAGATTTAATCAGCCCCTACACATGGACTGTGATGCTGCTACAGGGGGGAGATTGGAGCCTAGTGCAGGTCAGTGAGCAGGACAGAACAGGACACCGGTGTCAGGGTCTCTCACCAACACAGAGAAACCTAAGAGAGCTCCGAGACAAAGGATCTACATTTTACTGCCCAGTGCACCAAACCACATCTGGGCTGGACTGCTTCCTGGCTTCCGGGGAATGGATACATGAGATCCATAGCTGTGAAATGGAAGCCCAAGTGATCATACCTTCCACACTGTTGCCTCATAAATCAGGGACATATTAAAGAAAAAGACCCCGAGACATGGGCCACCCAAATCCACGACTGGGACATTACAGTTCTGGGGTACAGGTTACACTGGAAGGATAGGGAAAATGGGAAGGGGTGGTGGTGCTGTACGTAAAGGAGGGATTAAAACGTGTAAGGGAGGAGGGAGATGAGAGACATTCAGAAGCACTGTGGGTGCAACTGCAGTATCCCAAAAATAGATCACTAAGACTGGGGGTGGTGTACAGGCCACCCTCCCAGACTGAAGGGATGGACAGGGTACTGGCAGAACAGATCAGGAGGAACTATGGGAAGGGGAGGATGGTGTTAGTAGAGGACTTCAACCTGCCGGAGGTGGAGTGGGACACACCTACCACAAAGAGCAGAAGGGAACAGGTAATACTGGATGCGTTCCAGGAAAGCTTTTTAGTTCAGTTGGTCAAGGAACCAACTAGGGAAAGGAACACCCTTGACCTCGTACTGACGAACGGGGAGTGGGTGAGGGATGTGAGGGTGGAGGAACCACTGGGGGGGGGGAGTGACTGACCACCGGGACAGTATGGTTCCAGTTACAGATGGCTAAAGAGAGGATGGCATCTGGCACAAGGGTGCTGGATTACAGGAATGCCAACTTTAAGATGATGAGGGAAGTGGTACAGGGGTTTCTGTGCAAAATTCAACCGTGTACAGACACACAGCAAAGGTGGGAACTGATAAGACAGGGGATAGTGGAGGCAACAGAAACTTGCAGCATGGTCCAGACTGAGAAGGCTAGGGGGAAGAAAGTCAGCTGGATAAGTAAAGGGGTCCTAGACAGGGTGAGGAGGAAAAGGGCAGCTTACAGGGGATACAAAAAATTGGGGAGGGAGGATGATAGGGAGGAATACCTAAAAGAAGCGAAGGAAGTGACCAGGGAGGGTATGGGCAGCCAAGGCAGCAAGGGAACTCAGGCATGAAAAAGGGAGAAAGACTTCTTTAGGTACATCAGGGAGAAAAGAAGCTGCAAGGACCAAATTGTAAGAAATAAGAAAGGGGAGGGGGTGGAAGAAGGGGGGTGAAAAGGCAGAAGTGCTCAGCGACTACTTGTGTTCAGTCTTTACAAAAGAAAAGGAAGTGGTGCTACCTATAGTAAGAGGGAGGATAGAAGCAGATGGAGGGAGGGGTTATTTGTTTTTATTTCCACAGTACTGTGTTGCTGGTGTACTTCCAGCTGGAAGTACTGGCTTTTCAGGCGTCCTTTTTTTGGTCCAAGGAGCCCAAGAAACTTTTATTAATGTACAGGGGAGAGTCAGCAGGATCAGCACAATGATCCCCCACTATTGTTTAAGGCAAAAGAACCTTATTTGGAATAGTATATTTTGGAAAATTCTGCATCTGTTGGTACTTTTTGTTCAAACCAGTGGCACCATGGATTGTTGTAGACCTGTGATATTTAAACAGTGTGAGACTTACAGGAGGGTAATGAGACCCTCACCCTTAGGCTCTTGTTGCCTTATTTATGTAACACAGTCTAACATGTCTATTTCGGTTCCCCCCTCTTGAACCCCCAAGCTGGGGCGGGGGGGTATACCTAGGGTACCGACTGGCAGTAGCAAGCTGACTTGAGCAGATCCTTTGTATTGCTCTTCAGTGAGCTTCTGAGTCATGATGTTCCGCATGACATTCCTGCAGCACACTCAAACCTAAGGTGGGCCTCTCAGGTTGGGAAGGGGGGCCATATAGGCACATCCAGGTGTGCTAGAGCAGAATAAGACTGCCCACCCAGATCTGCAGGCAGACCCCGACCTTGACCATATGGCGGGTAAAGATGATACTGGAGGCTATGAAGAAAATCTGAATATTCACTTTGATGAGGACGAGGACCCCTTGGAAGAAGAGGAGGAACGTGAAAGGGTGGAGTCTAAGAGAAAGATTCCGATCCACCTCCCTGTTGATAATAAATCCCTGTCCTACCTCATAAAATTGGTAATATCCACTCAGAAAGCTAACAGAATAAGGAGGTTAGTGTAAGATGCATTTTTTGAAGAAGAAGAAGTCTGTAACTTAATGTTTGACAATTTTTTATGCTTACCACTCCCCTCTGTTCAGTCACAAAAACGCAAATCTGATGAGGGACAGATGAAAATTTTGAGGCAAAATCGGGGACATTCTTGAAAATCAGGGACAATTGAGAGGCATGCGAGTGATATCCAACAACTTGACAATAAATTTTACGTACTGCTTCACACAAGCCACAGAACAAGGCAGTGCATGGCGTATCAATAATCAATTATTGAAGGATAAGAAATTACTAGAGTGACTTAAAGATATCCTCACACCGTTTTTAGCAAACAACAAAGGTTCTGTTGAAAGAAAAGACACATTGTGGGCAGCAGCCAAATGCTACCTTAGAGAGAAACTCCTTCAACTGTAATCCCAAAAAAAGAAAAGAAACTGAATCCCAACAGCCCTGAGGCATTATAGCTAGAATTAAATGTACTGCGGAACAAATACCAGGAAATAATAAGGGACAGAGCAGAACAAACCATGTATAAAACTAAAGCTTTGTACGCAGAGCACATGATTGGGCTGGTAGCTTGATAGCACTCTGACTCAAAAAAAAAAAACAGGAGACCATCAGAGCTATATTAGGAGTAAAAGATCCTACCAATTCTAAACTAGTCACTGATGTCCATGGTATTGCCAAGGAGTTTAAAGCTTTATACAAATCCCTGTATTGTGCTGTTGCGTCGGCTAGTTTACAGCAAAACATCGGCACTTTTTTAAGTGAGGTTTGTTTGCCATCCATCACTCAAGAGCTGCAAGTTCAGTTTAACGGCCCTTATATCATCTTGGAAAGTTCAGGGAGCAATTAAACAGCTTCCCCTGGACAAAGCTCTGGGGCCAGATGGCTATTCCCCAAACTTCTATGAAGTGTTGCTAGCTGAAATAAGTCCACTCTTAGCCGAGGTACTTCAATATATGTTTGAATGCACTATGAAGGAATACTGTTCTACTGAAGCAATGATAATGCTGCTGCTCAAACCAAACAAGGACCCTCAGCAATTGGGCAACTATAGATCCATATCACTAATCAACTTAGATGTTAAAATCCAGGCCAAAGTCTTAGCAGAAAGACTGGGGAAAGTCTGAGGGACACTGATAGGTCCCAAACAAATCGGGTTCATGAAAGTTAAGAAGGGGGATAAAACCTTTTATAGGTACATTAGGGAGCATAGAAAGGTTAAGGGAGGACTAGTGAAGATTAATAAGGGAGAGGGGAGGTGGGCAGAGGGAGACCGTGAAAAGACAGAAATACTGAATGAATACTTTTGCTCAGTATTCACAAAAGAAGATGAGGAGGAGTTACCTAAACCACACAGTAGAAGCACTCTGGGTAGGGGGGTTGACACCGGTCCATTTACAGAAGAAAGGAGTCCTGAAAGAACTCCTAAAACTCAAGGTGGACAAAGCAATGGGGCCTGATGGGATTCACCCCAGAATCCTAAAAGAACTAAGGGAGGACCTAGTGACACCACTGACCACACTTTTTAACAAATCATGGGAGGATGGGGTGGTACCTGAGGACTGGAGGAGGGCAGATACGATTCCCCTTCACAAAAGTGGGAGCAAGGCAGAAGCAGGAAACTACAGACCTGTAAGTTTGACCTCAGTGGTAGGAAAATGATGGAATCACTTCTTGAAAGAATAATTGTTGGGTACCTAGAGGCAGTAGACTGGGACCCAAAGCAGCTTGGATTTACAGCAGGAACGTCATGTCAGGCGAATCTAATAGATTTCTTTGACTGGGTAACCAAAGTAATAGACCAGGGAGGGCTGTGGATATGGCCTACCTAGACTTTAAGGCATTTGACACAGTCCCACAAAATATTAATAATCAAGTTAGCAGCCTGGGAGTGGGTCCCAGGGTGGTAGCCTGGGTTGCAAACTGGCTGCACAACAGGACACAGAAGGTAATAGTGAGTGGAACACATTCCGAAGAAAGGGGTCACTAGTGGAGTACCTCAGGGCTCAGTACTGGGTCCAGTCCTCTTTAACATCTTTATAGGTGACATTGCAGAGGTCTGGAGGAAAGGTATGCCTCTTGCAGATGATACAAAGATCTGTAACAGAGTTGATACTCAAGGGGGTAGAAAGGATGAGAAGGGACTTGGCAAGGTTGGAGGAATGGTCAGACATATGGCAACTTAGATTCAATGCAAAGAAGTGCAAAGTAATGCACCTGGAAACAAAAACCAGGAGAAGAGTACGTAATAGCAGGGAGGTACTAACAACAACAAAAATGGAGCGGGACTTGCGGGTAGTCATATCAGATGATCTAAAGGTTGGTAAGCAATGTGAGAAGTCAGTAAGGATAGCCAGGGGGATACTGGGATGCATAGGAAGGGGCATCACAAGTAGAAAAAGGGAAGTGGTTATCCCTCTGTACAGACAGTTGGTGAGACCCCATCTGGAGTACTGTGTGCAGTTTTGGAGACCTCATCTACGCAAGGACATAGACAGGATGGAAGCAGTCCAGAGGAGGGCAACTAAAATGGTGCAGGGTCTGCATCAGAAATCATATGAAGAGAGACAGAGAGCTTAATATGTATACCCTTGATGAAAGGAGGGACAGGGGGACATGATAGAAACGTTCAACTACCTCAAGGGAATCAACGAAGTCCAGGAGGGTAGTATCTTTCAGAAAAAGAGATGTGTAAGAACAAGGGGACACAATTTAAAGATAGAGGGGGGACGGCTCAGGGGTAATGTGAGGAAATTTTTTTTCACGGAGAGAGAGTGGTGGATGCATGGAACTGCCTTCCTGGGGAGGTTGTTGTGGCTAAAACAGTGGGGGAATTCAAACATGCATGGGACAGACACAAGGCAGTTGTAGTGAGGGGTGGCAGGAAGTAGGCTGTTGGTTAACTAGAATCTGCAGCTTATCCAGTTGGTAGGGAAATGGGCAGACTGGGTGGGCCAAGTGGTCCTTATCTGCTGTCAAAGTCTATGTTTCTATGTTTCTAAAGGGAAGAGTGTCTTCGGAACACCTGAGGAAACTTGACTATGTAGTTTCTGCATCTAGGGACCCAAGAACTCTGGCTGTCTAGATCTAGGTGTGGAAAAAGTGTTTGATAGGATCTCATGGCCTTTTTTTGTTCAGTGCGCTAAGGAAATATAAAATACCAGAAATGTTTATAAAATGGATTGAGTTGCTATATACTAAGCCAGCAGCTCATATATTTTGTAATGGAGTCTTTTCTGACACTTTCTCATTTTGTGGAGGAACCAGGCAGGGATGTCCCCTCTCCCCTTTACTGTTTACCCTATTCTTGGAACCCCTAGCATGTAAGTTACGAGAAGATCAGAACATAAAGGGTGTCGCAGTGAGTGGGGTGAAATATAAATTCTTAATGTATGCAGATGATACCTTACTTCTCTTTACAGAACTGGGGACATCTCTGCCTGCAGTACTCAAAATAATCTCACAAATCAGCGAAATGTCTGATTACAGTCTAAATGTGTACAAAACTGTGGTGATGTCACTGAAGCATGGAGTGATTAAGACTGAGATCACAGATCTAGGGCTGCGTGGCACCCCTTTTCCCTGACATACCTTTTTTGAAACTCATAAAGTGTATTGACTTCTCAGGACATTGGAGCAATCATTATGCCACATGAGACAACCAAAATTACAATACAGCAATCAATGATTTAAGTGTCCATGCATGACCAGTCTTCATAACATCATTGTCCTGGTCTCTCGCAATCTAGGTCCATAACATATCCAGTCTTATTCTCCCATTTTACACAGGTAAGAATAATGAATCAAGAATATGGTTGGTAAGGTGCCCTACCAACGCTCCATAGGACCCCATGATCAAGACCAAAGTTTAGTTCAATAGCAGTCTGCCATTTGTGGTTGCTGATGTTAAAGTTGGTGACTGCTCATGCTTATCATATAGACCATTAACAATTCATAATACATGAATAAAAATAAAGCAAAAACCAAAGCAATCCAGCCGAGGTGTGCAATTTATTTGTGGCCACTGACCAATGTCTACTACCCATAGTACAAAATCCAGCTTCTTATATCTCTTTATCTACTCGAGAGAGTACCCTCCACCCAGCAGCTGCTCCAGAGCAGGTACACTGCCACTGCCTTCTGTATGGTGAAAAGGGGAAGCCATCTCAAATTAAACACGGGAGGTTTAAAGATGCCCAACTTTTTACATTGCTACCTAGCCTCACACAGTAGTAAGAATCTTAAATGGGGACAGGAGATGGAACAACAGGGGTGTTACAAGCCACAGTGGCTAGCTATAGAAGAAAACCTCTGTAAGCAACAAAACATTCTTCCTGGTGCACTGTTATATTGCAAGCTAAATAAAGTATGCATGGCTCTGCATGATACCCATATTGCTATCTTAGTCAGGGTGCACCATCAGTTTTGTGGGCAGATGAAACTTAACTGCCACACAGATGCAGGCTAACCGATCCTGAGGAACCCCTAACATTTGCATAGGGGGCAAGCCAATATCAGGGGAACTGCAGAACTCACTACAGATCCCAACAGTTGAACACATAGCCCTGGAAGGTAATTTTGATTCCATTTTGTGCATTACGAGCAAGGCACAGGTTGGCCAGTAATATATATAGTCTTTAAGTTCCTTCTACTGGCCCGTGCCATTTCACACAGTTTGGGACTCCCTCCATGGAACACCACACATACAATGACACAGATCCCACTAACAGTTCTAGAAGAAGGTACAAATGCATGATCAATGCTATACCAGGAAATAAATGACTTTTGCCTCCCAGAGGGGTTAGAAAAAGGGGCCTACTGGGATTAGGCTTTCCCACTGGGAAACAGGGAAAGGCAATGGGGGGGACATATGGGAGAACCTGTATAAATATGTTAAAACTGGAAAATTAAGGTTGATGCAATTTAGAATTCTAAGAAATTTGTACTTCACGCAAGTCAAATTGTTTAAAATGGGTTGCCTCAATGCTAAAAAGTGTGCTAGGTGTGGAGAACAGGAAGGTCACCTCTTCCATATTCTGTGGGAGCATTTTAAAGCTAAGCATCTTTGGTGAGGAGTTAAGCAAGCAATAATACCTGAGAGAGTGGGAAGTATTGGGCTATACTGGACTGCCCAGTGGCTTAATGAGGCCTGATGCTGCAGGCAGAGGGCCTTATAATTCCTGGAATGTACCGTATAGCCCATACCCGACCACCCTGGAGGGTATCATTGTGCTTAGAAAATTGGTATTTGTTTTGTTTTAATTAAAAAAAAAGTTTCAAGAATTTAAAATAAGGCAAAAATTAAATATGAATAAAAACGGTTTGTTGTAAAATAGTCCTGCAGTCCTATGACTGGCATAATTGCCAGCACAGGGCACTGCTGTTTCAGAGAGCTTTTTCTGCATTGGTCTTGTTTGCTGTTCTCTTGTGCCCCTACTTCCCATAACTGTGAGCCTTTTTAGCTTAGTTTATAATGTGCTCTGTTTTGTTTCTCCCTCCTCCTGTCCCCAAATGGAAGTGCTTTTAGATTTTTTTTTTTTTTTCGCCTCCCCTTCCTCCTGGCTGCCCACTCCTTCGGGTTTCTTTTGCCCCTCCCGACTGCCTGCCTCGACTCCCACACCGGCTGCCCAGCCTCATATGGCAGTCCCCGGGTAACCAGCGCATCGCCATGGTGGTCCCCCTCACCTCAGGGGGAAGGCACCGGTGGGGCGGCCAGCACACTATTTCATTCAGCCCGGGGTACTGCTGAGGTGCGTCGGTCCTGGGATCGGCTGCAGCGGAGGGCAGAGAGACCGTTATCCGGCCAGCCAGGAGGTATTTTTCCTGGTTTTCTGTGGGGAGTGACGTCCTTACGTCAAGGCATACGCCGATGTCTGTCACTCCCCCTTAAGCCACGAACCCGGACGTCACAGCTGTGCTCCCAGCCTCCGCTAGGAAGTCAGCATCTTTGGTCGCGCGCATCCCACCCTCCCGGAGAAGGAGGCTGTCCCCAGGCGCTCATCCTTCTCCCCGGCTAGCCCTCCGCCGACTCCGAGTCCTCCCTCAACCTGGTTGCTGCGTCGTAGACGGAAATCTGGACCGCCATACCGACGGGCCGGAGATTTTTTTTAATTAAATGGCATTTACATGAGGATCAGAACACAGTAGTAGTGCAGTTGGGACACGGAAGGAGCACTACAAGAAAGCATGGTGATCTGGCAGTTGTGAACAATTGGTACTTTTTTTTTGGGGGGAGGGGATAGTGTCCGATCCCATTCCCATGTCCCTCCAGTCCACCAGCAAAAAGTTTAGTGCAAACTACCGACTCCATATCCCCCTATCATGTCCCAGCTGCCTGACAACAAAAATAACAGCACTGACTCTGGAGTTCCATTAACGGACATCAGTAAAGAGCATTGAGGTATCGAGCGAGAGAGAGGATATCATTCATGACTGGAGGGGAGGTACTGGGTGAGGCTGAGGGAGAGCATGTGTAGTTAGAATAAAAAAAAAAAAGTATTACAAAATAGTTATTTTGGGTCGAGTGGGGATGGAGCTGGGGAAGCTCTCTCTAGTAATGCTAGCATGTGACATGCTAGTGCTACGAGTACAAACAACAAAAACTGTTGATCTTACTTCAAGAGGGCTCTTGCTGCAGGTAACACCATTAGGACTAAGCTGCCAGGTGGGCCGGCATGCCGGCGCAGCGGTTGGATTTCCGCTTGTGACGCCGGCGACCCGGGTTCGAGAGCGGACCTGAGTGGTCGGAGGGCGCTGAGGGAGAAGGATGGAGCATCCTTGGATGGCTCTCCTTCTCCAGGGGGAGGGTGGGGTAGTGTCCGGCGCACTGAGGACTCCTGGTGGAGGCCGGGAGACACTCATGCTCTGGCACTCGCTACATGGGAGGCAGGGCAGATGCTGGCGTCATTGCATGTCCCCGCCTCCAAGAACACAGAAAAAAGGGAAGGCGGGCGGAGGCCACTGTCTCAGTGAAGCCCTCCTCGGGGCTTCGATCAGCTGTCATCGCCGCTCCCCCGACCAGTCACAATTCCGAGGCGTGGAATGGGGACCGTGCCACAGCCCCATGAGGTAACTGGGGGAATCAGCGGCAATGGATGACGGTGGGAGTCCCGGGGGCCGTGACTAGGGCTGAATACTGACAGTGGCCCTGCCAAAGAAAAATAAAGAATTAAAAAAAAAAAAAAAAAGGACTAAGCTGCAAGGTGCTAGGACCCCACGGAAAAATTATAGCTAGTAGTCTATAGCGGGGACCGGCCCCTGACATCGGCTTGCCCTCGAAGTCAACTATGGTATAAAAGGGGCGGTTCCCCAGCCCATCCTCAGTTCTTTTCCCACTATCGACCTGTGCACATCGGCTCCATGGACGCCTTCTGCTTCAGTCGACCGCCTTTTTCCGCATTTATCTGCATTGTCTTATTTAGTAACTTAAAATTAACAAATATCTTCATAGTGATTATTGCAGAATTCTCTTCTCCATCATCCTCCATGTGGCTGCTTCAACAATCTGCACTGAGGGATGGCCTTTCGGCCAGCCAGCTAGGCCTAGGCCCAGTTCAAGATTTAGAGGCCTGCCAGCATCACTTAGATGTCTCCAGTGCCCTCAGCTCTGCTGCCAGAAGACCATTGAGGCTCTCCTACTGAACAGCAACTACCCGAGATGGAGAAGGAGCTTCACCAGAGACATCGAAGCACTGGGAGAAGATTACGGAAAACCCCTGGTCGGCTTCACCATCTTGGTCCCTGGTGATCCTGGCGACCATTACTGGACCTTCCTCCTGCTGGAGGTCAACCCCCCTTCCACCGCGGTTTCTGTGCTGAACACCCTTCTCTGCTTCCATGGCATCTCGGGAGGAGGAGGAGGAGGAGGTTCTTAGGGGCTCAGGACTTCATCCCCCACCTCTCCGCCTCTGCAGCTTAGGTCCTTTGGGCTTGTGAGTACTAAGTCAGGTGGCACGGCTGGTGCATCTTCGGGCAGCGCGCCTTGGCCCATTGTCCTCCTGGCCAGGGTGTCAGCCGAATCCTCTCTGATGTCAGGGGCCAACTCCTCCAGGCGATGTCGGGGCTTACGCTCTCCTCCCCTGCGAGAGTGGCATCCCTGCCCTGCGTGGGAACCAGCTCCCCATCAGGCCTTTCCATCCTTAACTGACTCAGACTGAGCCACCAATCCAGCAACGGCTGATGCTTGAGCCTTCAGCGCTGGCTACAGAGTATGCCTGATGCTGCTCCACACTCCTGGGCCGCTGGCGGGGCCTAATGCCCTTTCCTAGCCAATGCCCGAGGATCTGATGCCCATCGTCGAACAGATGCCGGTTGGCTGTGTCCATTTTGGACTGACATCGGGTTGCTGATCTACCATCCTAAGTTGCCAGCTGGGCCTGACGCCCTTTTCTAGCTGACGCCTGAGGATCCGACGCCCGTCACTGAGTGGATGCCAGATGGCTCCATCCATTTAGGATCGATGTCGGGTTTCCCAGATCAGCCTGATTCCATGGTACTGACGTCTGCTATGGAGATGCCACCCTCTCCTCCTAAGTCGCCGGCTGTGCCTGATGCCTTTTTTCAGCCGATGCCTGAGGATCCGATGCCCATCACTGATCGGATGCCAGACAACTCTGTCCCTTAGGAACTGATGTCTGATTCCCTGGACTGATTTCTTGGTACTGATGTGGCTGGCGGTGCTCTGATGCCACTCCTTTGCTTCATCATCAGCTGGGCTTGACTGGCCGACGCACGAGAATTCAACGCCCATCACTAACTGGGCACCGGATGGTTTCGTTCCTTAGGGACAGATGCCAGGTACCCCGGACCAACTCAAACTGAATCTGGGCTACCTCAACCTGTTGACTCAAGGTCTACTTCTCTGCCAAGGAGGATTGCTCCAGCGCCGGATGGTGCCGCTACACACTGACCTAAAGGCAGTCGCCCGCTCACCTTCTCCCCTCCCCCAGTTTCAGGGGACTTGGAGGTTCAGTTTCCCTACTTCTCAGGCAGAGAGGACTCTGATACAGAGCCGGAGAGGCCCAGGGCCATTCATCATTCCCCTCTTGACAACCCTTTCTTTATGGACGTCCTACGGCATATCCAGCACCTATGCGGCAGGGATTTGGAGGAGCTGGATTCAGTGCGATGTCTGCCAGCTGTCCTTCTTTAGGGAAAGGACAATTTGCCTATGGGAGTCCCTCCACTTGTTGACTCCTATACAGATGTCAACAGGGCAGACTGGAAGCACCACTTCTCTGCAACCATGTGGTCTCTAAGAAGACTATCTGTGGTTCTCTTTAGGATAATCCCTTTTATAAGGAACAGCCAGAGGCAGATTCCATGGTGATTAATGCTTCCCTTTTAGCACTACAGGCACCTGCATACTCAGCCACCTGACAGACATTCCAGACAGGTGGTTTAGATGGCTACAAGGCCTTTTGTCCTCGGGCTAAAATTTCCATTGCCCACAGGATTCAGTATCAGAATGCCCTGGTGGGACAATGCTGAAGACCACCCTGACGTCAGGATCAGATGTTGACAAGCACGTCCTCTGAGCCTCCTATGACTCAGCAGGGCTTCGGTCTCAGCAGTTTGGATCCGGTGGTATTCCTGGCTCAGGGTGTCTGGTTTTGCACCAGGCAACACAGTCCAAACTGATAGACACTCCATTTGGGGGTCCTGTCTGGAAAAGTCTCACTACAAGGAGTCGATAAAGGTTATCTGGTCCGTATACATTGTGTACAATCCTCAGCCTAGACAAACACCAGGCAGCCCATTTGGCAGAACGCCTGTCAGCAGTGTAGAGAACAGCAAAGAGAGCAGGGTCTAGGCATAAGCTTCCACCCCTGCCTCAAGGGGCTCTGCTCCTCAGGCACCCAGGACCTTTCAGGCCTCACTGCCTCTCCCAGGATCCTCAGCCTGACTTATGGCCCCTCCCCCGATTTGTCCCCGGCAGAAGCCTTCGGGGGAAGCGATGGGGAATCACCTTTCTTTGTACATGGAAGATGGGAACCAGATAACCTCCGACCAAAGGGTGCTTCAGTTAATGGCAGAGAGGCTCACCTTACAGTTTACAGATATGCCCCAAACATCCCACCTGTTCCCTCCCATCTTCCTCACACAAGCCATAGAGCCACTTCTTCTAATGCTATGTGAAAGGGTTTTATTCCCCCCTTTCCTAGTGCCGAAGAAAACTGAGGACCTTGTGTTCTACCCTTGTCCTTGGCCTCCTGAACAATTACATAGCATAGAAACCGCTCACTTTTTCACCCTGTTTCAGGACCTAGGGGTCACCTTAAGCCTTCCTTTCCTTGGCCAAGGCACAGGCTGTGGTACAAAGAGATGATTCTGGACCAGGTTCAGGGCACAGCCTTCCCATCTCCGGACAGGGCAGAGCGTCTTCTAGGGCACGCTCATCAAGTCTTCTCCTTTTGATAGGTCTCGACCAGGTCCCTGGGACATGTGGCAGTGGCCTTTACCACAGTTTCTTTGGCTCGGCTCCATATGAGGGAGGTTCAGTGGCACCTGAGAGTCCAATGAGCCCAACTACCAGACGTTCTAGAACAGCCTGTCCTGGTATCAACCCCACTAGACAGGGTTTAGCTTGGTGACCAGATTCCACCATCTCTTCTGAAGAAGTTTGCTTTCAGAAGGAGTCTCCCAGTCAGATTCTGACCGCGGACATGTCAGGTCAAGGCTGGGGAGTCCTCTTGGGAGTTTGTCAGACACAGGAGATCCAGGTCCCAACAACAACCAGCATTCTCCATATCTCTGTGGGCGATTTATTACGCCTTTCAGGTGGTTTCGATACCCAACCCTCTGCCGATCCAGATGGATATCATGTCAGTGGTCTTCTTCATGAATCTGCAGGGTGAGACTCACTCTTTCTCACTCTGCAGGGAGGCCATAGAAGTATGGTCTTGGGCTGTGGATCATCACCTGGATTTGTCAGCAGACAATGTTGTAGGCATTTCAACTGCCCTGGCGGATAGCCTAAGTTAGTCTCAATCCCAGGCTCACAGGTGGGACTTCTTCCCACAGTGGTCAGTGATCTTTTCATCAGATGGGGACACCCTCATTGGCATCTACTTGCCTCCCCCACCCAGCACATGAGTTCTCTGGGATAGGGAGGTTCCCCTACACTGCCCCTCCCTGTCTCTGAATGCAGGGGGTTCCCTTCCACTGCAGTCAAAGGCAGAAGAGAAGATTGTAGGAGCACCCTATGGGCCCTATCAGATTCTGTTTCCACTCCTTCAGCAACCATCTGTGGAATCTCCACTTTTCCTGTCCCTGTGCTTGGACTTGCTTTTTCAGAAGCAGGGCACCCTGGTCCTTTCAGATCCCTTATCTCTGCCTCTACATGCGTGGCTCATGTAGACCTAGCTGTCTCCCACTTTGGGGTTTCACCCAGGGTGGCGGATCTCTTAGTGGCTGCTAGGGAAACCTTTCTTCAGAGCCACTCATGTTATAAATTGTAAGCGGTTCTGTGTCTGGGCCACCGCTATCTATCTTGGTTCTTTCACCTGCGCAGTGAATTCTGTTATTGCTTACCCTCTCTCCCTGTCAGCTTCAGGTCGGGATACTCCTCCTTAGAGGTGCATCCCTCTGCTGTCCTGGCTCACTATGCACCAGCAGGGGGCAACACTCTTGCCCAGATTGACCTTCCCTGCATATTCATGCTGGCCATTTTACTTTGGAAGCCTCCCTTTAAGGACCCAGTCCCCGCAAGGGGATTCCCAAGTTAAAGACTCTGTTCTGTACAGACTTATTTGGTTCCCCATAAGGATAGGGTGTTCTTGAAGTCTCCTCCACCCTGCTGTTTACTACCCAGAGTAGCCTATCCTAGGGGAGCCAATACTTCATACTCAGGATGTTCACGGGGTGCTTCGATTCCTTATGGAACGCACCCATACTATAAAACTGTTTGACCAGTTGTTTGTATTTTATGCCCCTACGCTGCCAGCAGTGCCATTTTTTTTGGCAATGTTTACCCAAATGGTTGGTTAATTGCATTGTTTTCTGTTGCATCAAATATGACAAGCCTTTACCAGGCTCGGTAACAGGCTACTCCACTAGGGGCATGGATGCCACTTTTTGCCTCTTCGAGGGATGTTTTCCGATGATGATATTTGCGCAGCTGCCAGTTGGAGCACTGCGCACGCCTTTGACAAACTCCACGATTGGATATTGTCTCATGACGCCGAGCAGGCTTCAGACCAGCAGTCCTTCAGGGCCTCCTGTCTTTTAGATCCTTTAGGAGTCTTTTTGTCACCACCATCCAGCTGACGGGGGTCACTACTTTACTGCTTGGGACTCAGTCCTAATGGTGTTACCTGCTGCAAGAGCCCTCTTGAAGTAAGATAGTACAGTTACGTAAGAACTTATCGTAACAGTAGATCCTCGAGACAAGCTCTTGCAGCAGGTACTATTTTCCCTCCCACCTTTCCCCTGGAAGTTGTTTTTCTCTATCATGGGTACTTTTCCTCTTCTATAAGGAACCTCCTTGGTTCTCCATTTTCTCTTTTTGTGCCAGGGTCTCCAGCGGGAGAACCGAGGATCGGCTAGGGACCGCTCCTTTTATACCATAGGTGATGTCGGGGGTGGGCCGATGTTATGGGGCGGTCCCCGCTATAGACTGCTAGCTAGAATTTCTCCGTAGGGTCCTAGCACCTACATACGAACATACGAAATTTGCCAGCAGATAAAGGCCTAGAGGTCTATCAAGTCTGCTCGAATGTGCAGCTAGCACCCCTTATTCTGCAGCTGCCCCTTCCTTCCACCCTTCCCCTTCATTAACCCTCCCCCTTGTCCTGTCCCATCCTTGTTTGAAGCAGTCCACTGTTCTACTGCATACCACTTCTGCAGATAACGCATTCCACCCAGCCACCACCCTCTCTGTAAAAAAGTGTCTCCTCATCGCCCTCCTGAACCTTCCTCGCTCCAGTCTCATATCATGGCCCCTGGTGGCCCTCCCCTTCCTTACTTTGAACAGCCCCTCTGTACCGGTCTTGTTTATTCCTTTCATGTATTTAAAGGTTTCAATCATGTCACCCCTGTCTCTCCTCTCCTCCAGTGAGTACATGTTCAACTCCTTCAACCTCCTCTCGTATGATAAGTCCCCCAGACCCTTGATCATCTTTGTCGCCCTGCGCTGCACCCCCTCCAGTAACTTAATGTCCCTCTTCAGATACAGGCGCCAGTACTGCACACAATACTCAGGTGTGGTCTAACTAATGACCTATACAGTGGCAGAATCACCTCCTCCTCCCTAGGATATACCCTTGCAATACAACCCAGCATTTTGTTGGCCTTTGCAGCTGCCTTCCTACACTGTGCCGTGTTGTTCATTGACCCTGTAATGGCACACCAGATCCTTTCCTCCTCTGTCTGGGCTAGCTGCACTCCCCCTAGTTGGTAAGTCCTCCTTGGGTTCTTCATCCCAAAATGCAGCACCTTGCACATTTTGGCATTAAAGCCCAGTTGCCAGGTGTCTGACCAGGTTTCAAGCTTTGCCAGATCATCCTGCAACCCCTGCCATCCCCCTAGGTCATCCACCACCGCGCCAACCTTGGTATCATCAGCAAACAGACTGATCTTGCTCTTGATATCCAATGATATGTCTGCAATGAATATCCCAAACAACACTGGTCCCAACACCGAGCCCTGTGGGACACCGCTCGTCACTGCCCTTGGGTGTGAGAGCTCCCCACCCACCACCACCCTCTGTTGCCTTCCCTGCAGCCAGTTTCCTACCCATCTCACCAGCTTTGCACCCGCTCCTGTGCCTACTAACTTCCTTCCCAGCCTTCCATGTGGCACCGGGTGAATGCCTTACTGAAGTCCAGATACAGGACATCCACTGCATGGCCCCTGTCCAGTTGCCCTAGTTACCCAGTCATAGAACTCGACCAGGTTGGTTTGGCAGGATCTGCCATGTATGAAGCCATGCTGTCTGCTGTCCTGTAGTCCGTTGGCCTCTAGGAGGGCCACCAGCCTCTCCTTCAGGATAGTCTCCATTAGCTTACCCACGATGGATGTGAGGCTCACTGGTCTGTAGTTTCCCGGTTCATCCTTGGGGCCACTCTTGTGGAGGGGCACCACATGAGCCATCCTCCAGTCCTGAGGTACACATCCCGAATGTAGTGAGGCATTAAATAGGTCTTCCAAACGTCCTGCAAGGACCTCTGCCAGCTCCTTCAGTACCCTGGGGTGGATGCCATCTGGGCCTGGCGCCTTGTCCACCCTCAGTGCCTTCAAACCCTCTCGAACTCTGCCCTCCATGATTTCCCCATCTGTCACCACTTCCCCCTGCTTCTGCCATTTCTCCCACCTTGGGTGTCACCCCCCTCTTCTCTTTAGTAAATACTGAGCAGAAGTACTCATTTAGTGCTTCCGCCTTATCGTACCCTGCTTCCACCCAACCCCCCTCCTTCCTAATCCTTACTATGTGGTCCTTACAGCTCCTTTTCTCCCTGATGTACTTAAAGAAGTCCTTCTCCCCCTTCTTAATGCCTTGTGCCAGCCTGAGTTCCGTAGATGCTTTGGCTCCCCTTACTGCCCTTGTCACCTCCTTCGATTCTGATCGGTAGCTTAGTCCTAACGGTGTTATCTGCTGCAAGAATTTCTCAGTCATGTGCTGCTTAAAATGTTTAAAAAGTGGTATAGTGTGTGCCACATGTATTTGTTTCCTAAAAGATTATTATTATTTCTGAACCAATCATTTGTGGAGACTGGGATAGAGGCTGTATCTCTCGTCAAGTCAGAGAAAAGCAGTGGCAACATTTGGAAACTGAAAATTCTATGGGCACAGTGATATTAGACGTTAATCAAGCAGCCAGAGACTGAGACTCACTATTTCCCAGTCTTTGTTGCCTGATACCAGACTGGCTAATTGGTGGCATTGGCCAATCAGAAAACAGAATTCTCCCTGCCTATTTCCTGACTGGACCCACTGCTGAGGTTGGATGAAGCATTCACTCCAGAGATATGTCTACTGGTTGACCATGGGAAAATATTGCTAGGTGCCCAAAATAATCAAATTGCATTAATCTCTGTAACTGCAAAGAAAGTGTTAATGAGACATTGGATGGATTCTGAAGTACATTACAGTACCATCTTACAGAGAGTGACACAACAAACTCCTGATTGCACTAAAACTGCAAAAAATGATTGCCAGTGTGAACAGCAGATACCACATGTACCAAAACAGATGGGGAAAGTTACATACTTTAACGAAAATAACGGAATGTAATGACTGAGTATAAAATATTTTTTTCTGTAAATGCCATACTGATGAGGAAGGTGACATGTGACTGTCCAATGAAACTGAGTTCACTGAAAATGTATTTACTGCTGCATGGGGGGATAAAGGGTAGTCTTGTGGTGGTAAATGTCTTGAATGTTGTGATGTCATGATATCTACGGATAAGAAAAATTTAATAAAGCATACCAATTAAAAAAAAGGATGGTTTAAATTCTGTCTAAACTTTGATATCAGATGTCTCCTGAAGTCTATCCTTGTTCCAGTCTCGGTGTCAGTGCTGGTTCTAGCTCTGCAGAAAGTGGTTCCAGTGCAGCCACAGGTACGGGGGACCCAGACCTTACCAGGAGTGTCTTCCCCTCCTGATGTGGCTGTATATGGGCAGACAGCAGAACCCTACACTTATAGCAGCCCCCTGCTCCCAAGGCCCTGCACTATGGTACATACCATTGCAGGAGGTTTGACCTGCTAGGCTCCAGCCTTCACATGTTTACTAAAAAAAAGTGTCCAATCCCATAATCCTACTAACTGGAAGTAAGAACCAGAGAAGCAGTCAGATGAGTGCACCCTGTATACTACCCCTAATGTTTGGGGAAAATTATGTAATGGGTACTTTCCACATAGCATTGCCTGGAGACATATCCTCTTATTAGGCCTTGGTGAGGAGGATGGCGAAGAAGTTGGACATCACCTTCAGGACTCAGAATCTGAAGGTGAATTCCAGTTTTTGGACATACTGGGCAAGACTTCCTCTGGAAGAATCTATCTACCAGTAATGGGCATTAAGACTTTCACTGGGAGGTTCCATCTGCCAGTAACAGGGGCATTCCAATTCTATCAAATGATTTTAAATAATTTCATAGACTTCAGCCCTGGATAAAAGGGTGAGCAAGCAGTATGCTGTTCCTAAAGATTACAGAAAATTCCTCCAGACCCAGCGTGCACCTGAGGGCCTGGTACCTGTGGCTGAGGTCCAAAAGACCCAATATCAGCCAACATGCCTGAGAAGGAGAGTAACAGTATGGACTGTCAGGGGAAGAGGGTGCACTTCGCTTTCTCTGGCACTTGCGTAAGCTGTTTACTTTAGGGTATTTCACTAAATACTGGCTTCTCTTAGGCCATTCGTAGTGCTTCCTGTGGACAAGCTGCTTAATGAGGACAGGGAGAGCTTCCTCCATACAGTCTGGTATGATATAGATATCTCCACGGAAAAGCTGTAGATAAGGCTGTGCCCAGTGGCTCAGCAGAAGTGCTGTGCATTTCCATGTTGGTGACCCAGATTCTGGACCGAATTTGGTATGTTGGGTCGAACGGCCAGGTGCTTTGGGTAAGCCGGGGGGAGGCGTCCTGGCTCCGGTGCTTTAGCAACCCCTATGGTGAACCGATGGGTCTTGTTTCCCTTGCAGGATATTGCAACATGCATTTGAGGGGATGCAGTACCTTTGCCAGACACGAGGGGAGGAGGAAGGCAAGGAGAAAGCTAAAAAAATATGTGACCAGACACCATTCATGATGGCACCGGTGCCCTTGGGTCTCACTCCATCTGGCTTCCCACTGCTCTGGTTGCGGAGGGAGTTGTGGATGGTTCTGGGGGCCCTGGATATTACAACGACATGTGGTAGAACAGACAGGATTAGATACTTTACACCGCTTTATTACAGGAAGCACAGCAGAAGGTGACCACATTCCATTTGAAGGTTCTGTCTTGTTTGAGCCCCAGGTTGGGACTTTCTTACAGAAGGCAAAGTAGGCTAGTGTGGCAGTTAAAGAGCAGGGAACACCTCCAGGAGAACTTTAAAAAAACATAACATTTACAGATAGTTTATGTTTCACATTAGTTTTGTATTTCTCCTTCCCATGTACTTATTACAGAGGCTGTTTTCGTGACAAACAAGATCTTTGTTTCTTCAGAGTTAATTTGTTACAGTTCCTTATTCCCCAGCTTAGATCATAATCCTCTATTTGTGACATCACAGTCATTCATAGAAACATTGAATCTTCTTCAGGGATATCTCTTTCCTCAGGTCACACCTACTGTATAAGTCTATGAGCCATGAGGCTGTAGTACCACATGGAAACTTTTCGTAGCAGTTCACTAGGGGCTGCCCATGGCGACGTCTGATGTCACTGTCCTTTTATAAATGTGGGCAGCCTGGTCCCTTCTCAGTTCTTTTCCTGCCGTCGACCAGTGCTCGTCGGATCACAGGATCACTGCGGAATCTTCTAACATTGTTTTGGATTTATTTTATTTGTTTTTTGCTTCCGTTTTTGACTAAGTGCTTGCCTGCTTCCTCTGTTGCCAGCCTCAGTGTTTTTCCTCAGATGGGCAGCGGGGATTTCTTTTCCTCAGTGGTGCCTGAGGCAGTGGCCCGGCAGTTGGTTTTGGCGGGCTTTGCCCGTCGGCCAGACATTTTGCTCCTTACCCAGTAGAGAAGAGCCCATTCCCATTGCTTGGCTCACTTAATTGACCGCGAGGGATTTTCTTGGACAGCAGACCTACAATTTCCTGCGATGCAGAGCTTCCTGGGGGCCCGCTAGTCCAGGATCAAGGCCTCCGGACTGAGACTCATTGCAGTGGGCGGTCTGGGTTCCCCCAGACAAGCCGCAATCTGCTTCTGGGCACTCTCTTCAGCAGTTGGCCCTTTAGTTCCAGCAGGGTCTTCCTCCTGTGGACTTCCGTGCCCAGAGGACCCTGGATTCCCCCCCACCTTTCCCAGGCTGGGGGCTCAGGGTAGGTCTCTGTAGCTCAGCTACGTGAATGCCCCTCAGACAGTGACGTCTGTACCTCTCCTTCCCCTGTCTTCCTTGTGCACGGGGTATGGCCTGTGAGATTCCTTCTTAGTCTTTTCCCAGGACCATCTATGGTGGCACCTTTGCCTACCCTGCTAAAGTTCTTCCCCATCACTCGGCGATGGCTGGAGGGTCTGTTCTGACGGTGGCGCCCAGTACCTCCCCTGTCAGTTGCTCCCTCTTGCCCTGGTCCCTCTGTACTGGACTAAGCTCTGCTTTGGCTGAACCACGTCGACGATGCTTAGGACATCTCTCTTGTCACCACACCGTCCTGATCTGTGGTGGCACCTTGGCCCCCCTAGTTCGTCGACAATCTACCTGTCAGCACTTGGGGTTTTCCTGCCTGCTCATCCTAGGCTCCTTTCCTCCCCTGTCAACGGCCTCCTTCCAAAGCCCTCCCGTTGAGGTTGCCCCCCCTCCCGCCTTGCATTGAGACCCTAGTGCGGCTGGCAGCTTATGCCCCTGGCCATCCCTCCTTGGATCATGGACACTGGTGGTGTTCTGTGAGTCCTTTTGGGTGAGGGTAGGGGTAGGATGCTATGGACCCCCCAAACTGAGGATGATGAGGGGTCTGCTCCTGTTGAGGTCTGCCTAAGGCATGTCAGCTGCCTCATCCAGAGTAGCTGTGCTGGCATCTCCCTAAGAGGGACCTCTGGCCCAGGGGTTGGGACTGACAGCTGATGTCCAACAGTCCACCCTAAGTGCCCTTCCTGAGTGTGCCAGCTCTTTTGAGGATGAGGGGCAGGAGCTCCTCAATTGCCTATGGATCTCAGGGATTTTTGATACCTGAGTCAGAGCCAGGAACAGACAACTGCAGAGTGGTCAGTCTTACCAGCTGTCCCCAGGTACCCACTTCAGAGCCCCTAGGGTAGATGTGGCTCTCACACGGAATCAAGCCAAGGGGCTCTTCCTCAACCCCTCAGTCCTAAGTCAGAGGTGGTGGTACTGGGTTGCCTTTCCCTCTATCTAGATCAGTGGAGGGGGTTACAGCTATTGCTTAGGTCCTGCAGTTCTTAGCACAGGACCATCTTTGGAATTTTGGGAGTTGCCTCCAGACCTTCCTCCAATTCCCTCTACTTATCCTCTAGATCACTTACGAGTGTTATTAGGGACGTCTGTACCCTCCTGCAGAACAGGGCCATAGAACCAGTTCCCTGGGACTAAAGAAGCAGGCGTTTCTATTCTGATTTCTTCTAGTCCTTGAGCCCACAGGGGATTTGCGATCCATTCTGGATCTGAAGAATCTGCATTTCTATATTCATTACTTGAAGCCCAGGATGGTCACTCTGCAAGGCCTGCTGTCCCTCCTGCAAAAAAGGGGACTGGATATGTTCCCTAGACATACTGGATGCTTACCTGCATATCAGGATTTGTCCATCCCATAGGACGTACTTCAGGTTCCTGTTTCAGGGGGATCTCTACCAGGTCAGGGTATTGCCCTTTGGCTTGTCATCTGTGCCATGGGTATTTACCACATGCTTGGCAGTTGTGGCATCAGTTTCAGGACAAAGGGACTGTATGTCTTCCCTTACCTGGGCGACTATTGGCTTAAAGCTCAGTTGCAGGAGCCACTGTTGCACACCCTAGAGGGCACCAGATAGCTGTTCAATGCTCTTGGGATCACGGTCAGTCTGCCTGAGTCAGTCCTGACCCCTTGTCAGCATTTGCAGTACATAGTGGCAATACTGGACACAGCCCAGGGCTTTGCCTTCCTGCCCCAGGACAGGGCGGAGTGCCCTATGACACAGGTCCATTTGCTTCCCAATAGCAGGTCTGTCACAGCCAGGATACTCCTGAGACTGTCGGGCCTAATGGCAGCAGCCATTGCCATGGCACACTTGGCCAGGCTGCATATGAGGATCCCTCAGAGGACATTAAGAGTCCAGTGGGAGCAGCGCAGACAACCTAGAACAGCAGGCTCTAGTCACTTTTTCCATCTGGAAGATGCTCCAGTGGTGGAGGGCACCCAGCAATTTACTGAAATGAGTTCCCTTTCTCATTCCCTTCTCTTAGCAGGTCTTCACCTCAGATGCTTTGGGGTGGGGCTGGGGGACATATCTGGGACCCCATCAGACACAAGGGACATGGCCCAGAGTGGGGACTTCCCTCACACAGATGTCCTAAAGATGTGGGCCATTCTGTATGTTCAGCAAGCTTTCCAGAACCATCTTTCCCTGGGGCATGTGCTGATACAGATGGACAATATCAGTGTTGTATAGTACATATGTGAGCAAGGGGGGACCCATTCATACCACCTGTGCAGGGAGATGATGAGGGTCTGGTACTGGGCTTTAGAACTCAGTCTTGAACTGTTGGCCATCCATGTTCCAGGCGTCCAAAACATCCTGGCAGATAGGCTAAGCTGGTTGCAGTCTTGAATGCATGAGTGGGAGCTGCTGGGCTCGGAAGTAGCAGCCCTGTTCGACAGGTGGGGTTGCCCAGAGTTGGACCTTTTTGCATCCCCACCCAACGCAAAACTGCCGCTTTTCTGCTCGCTTGCTTTGGGGCCTGGCATTTCTTTTTCTTTTTCCTTTTTTTTTGATATTGTATTTTATCCTCCTTCCCGTCTCTCCAGCCCCCTCACCTTCAGGAGCCCCAGTGGAGTCTGTCCCCGCTTCAGTCACCTACCTTAGCCTTCCCGGAATCCCCCATGGAACCATGGATCTACCCCTCGGGCGGGGACAAGGTGAGGCAGCTACACCCCGAAAACGTCTTGTCTTGTCGGGATCCATGACCGGCCAGGCAGGTGTGAGCCATGAGTAATCTGCTCCGGAGATCCGTCTACCCGGAGCCTGGAGAGTGTTTTTCCCTTGTTCTGACAGGTGTGCCATGCACCCGACGTCGTGGCATGACCACCGACGTTCGTCATGTCTTCTTCCTTGTATCCAACTCAGTGCTTGCTGTACCTCAGGCCTCTGCCTGGGGTCACTCAAGCGCCGGGTCACTGTCCCCCCCCTCCCTCCCAGAGGAGACGAGCAGTCCTTAGGATGCTCAGTCTTCTCCCCGGCTGGCCCTCTGACTCTCCGGGCTCGTTTCCGAACCCGGGTTGTTGGCGTCGCAAGCGGTAGCACTACCGCTGTGCTGGCGGCCTAGAGTTTTCTGGTGAGTTGTGTTGTCCCTCTCTCGGACAGGGAGGTTACTTTATGCCTTCCCTCCTTTCCTCTGATTCAGAAGGTGCTCATCAAGCTCCAAATGGAGGGAGTCACTCTAATTCTGGTGGCCACCTTCTGGCTTCATGAGATATGGTTTCCCTTGCTACTACAGTTAGCAGTGGAACTCCTAGTACCCCTGCCCCTCTGTAAGGGCTTACTGTCACAGGAACAAGGGAACCCTGGTCTGTCCAGACCCCGGGTCTCTTCATCTTCATGCCTGGCTCTTGTAGACATAGCCATGGAAAGCTTTGGACTGACCCCAAAGGTGGCTGATGTCCTGGTGGCTGCTGGAAAACCCTCCACCAGGCCCACTTATTCCATGAAGTGGAAGCAGTTGGCTTTGTGGGCTGCTTATTATCAGTAGGATCCCTTCACTTGTCCAGTGAACCAGGTTCTAGAGTATCTGTTGTCCTTGTCTGATGGAGGACTCCAGTACTCTTCTTTCCTGGTGTACTTGACTGCTATTTCAGCTTTCCATGTGCCTATTGATGGCCGTACATTGGCACATCTAGAGGTAGCCCGTATGTCCTTGAGAGGCTCCCATCTGCAATCCACTCCCAGGCCAGGGATCTGAATTTAGTGCTGGAGAAACTCACTTTGGCTCCTTTTGAGCCAGCCATGTCTTGTGGCTTACACTTCCTTGCTTGGAAAGCATTATTCTTAGTTGCTGTTACTTCTGCTCGAAAGATTTCTGAGCTCCAGGCTCATAGGTATGAGCCTCCTTATTTGATTTTCCACAAAGACAGGTTTCCTTTGTGTACCAACCCTAAATTTCTTCCAACAGTGGTGTCTGTATGTACTTTAAATCAAACCATCCACCTGCCTGTTTATTTTCTGGAGCATTCCAAGCTAGGGAAAACATTGCTTCATACTTTCAATGTGCATAGAATACTCCGATATTAAATTCATCACACGCAGAACTGCAGAAAGTCCTCACAGCTGTTTGTTTCCTTCGCTCCTGGGAAAGAGAGAGCCCCAGGTTCTACACAGTGCCTGTCCAAATGGTTGGCCAACTGTATTATTTTTTGTTACAGGAAGGTACGGTAAGGAACTTACTGGTGTCGTGTGTGGCCATTCACTCAGAGACATGGCCACCTCTGTTGCTTATTTCAGGAATGTGTCTGGCACAGAGATCTGCACTGCTGCAACTTGGAGAGTCCTGTCCACTTTTTCACTAAACACAACAGTCAGGGTATTGCCTCTAGAAGAAGGGTAGGCTTGGGCCTGGATGTGCTCCAAGGCCTCCTTTCTTGGGCCTCTAGCCTCCAGCCACCCAGTCTGTCTCTCTATCAGTACAGCTTGGGGCTCGTCCTATAGGTGTGACCTGATAAGAGATATCCCCAAAGAAGACAGAACAGTTACGTAAGAACCTACTGTAATAACAGACCTTCGAGGGAATGTCTTTCATCAGGTCATGCTGACCCATTCTCCGTCCCCCTTTGGCTCAGAGCTTCTGTGCTCCTGTCTTCCTCTGTACTGTGACATGCCTGTTGGTCCAGTCTTTCCAAATAATTGGGCACCCCATCTCTCTCCTTAGTTCTTGAGAGGTGGCTTTTGCCTGTTTCTTTCTCCAGGATAGTCTCCTGGCTGTCCCCAGCTGGGACCCATATTTGGCTTCTTTTGCCCTTTCTTGGCTTCTTGGAGAGTGTCCATCTATGTCCCTTCACTCTCAGGACCTGAGGGTTATCTGAGAGTCATCTGCTTGTCCCAGAGTCACCCGTTTGTCCTGCGGGCTTTCAGTTCTCATCTATCTTGCTTGATGGGCAGATCTACTGGGAGATCCTCTGAGCGTGGTCTTCGGAGGGGAAGTGAGGAGGGACAGGGCCGCCCACGTTTATATAAGGAGGCCATATCAGATGTCACCATGGGCGGACCCTAGTGTACTGCTGTGAAAAGTTTCCATGTGGTCCTAGAGCCTGACTGGTCATAGTCCTATAGGTGTAACCTGATGAAAGAGATTCCCTCTAAGATCTTCTGTTACGATAAGTTCTTACATAACTGTTCTATCTTATGGCAGAAGGAGACCGATGACCCATCAAGTTGTCCAGATTTATTATTACCTAACTCCTTGACCTTGTGCTGTTGTGGGTTATTCAATTTTGACCCCCTTCTGCTTCCTCCCCCCACCCTGGTTCCACCAGGTGCCTTCAGTTCCTTGGCCTTGTCCCACCCATGTCTAACCCCATTTTTTGGTCCTTTCCACCACAAACTCTGCTGCAGTCTGTTCCTAGGTTCAACCACCTTTTCAGTGAAGAACTTCTTTCTTGAAAGTACCTCCCACCAATCTGTTTGGCCCCCTCGTGAGTGCATCAATATTTCTAAACAACAGGTCCTTTAAAGTTGTCCAGTTTATCCCCTTTAGGAAGTTATAAATAGAGTTGGTAGGATTTGATTTTTATTTTTTCATTTTCGATGTAAAAAATCCATTTGTATTCTTTAGCCTTGTCACTGATTTCTTTTTTCTGTTATATCACAGACGCATGAAATAATGGGTTTATAATCATTTAGTGTGCTTTCTTTTGATGTAAAAAATCAGATCATGTTGAAAATCAGCAGCTTCTGCCTTCTTCTGTCTCATCCTTCCCAAACAAGCTTCCACGGAGCCCTGGGTAATCATAGCTTGATTCTCTTTCAGTTATAAATGAGTCTTACTACTCATATGTTCAGTGATTCGATTTGCCTGTCCTATTATTTAAGTCTTACAAACTTTGCAGTGAAAAATGTAACATCTTCTCCCAGTCCTGTCTTTTGAACAGTTTTAAGTTCAAGATCAGGAGGGTATTCACTACAGTTTTCATCCATGGTTTTTCTTTTGCAACCCATTGCTACACTTAGAAATGTGGATCAGCTACTGCTGAATGCCATTAAATCCCCCTCCATAAACAGACTAGCATTTATGTGTTGCCTACCTCTAATGATCTAATTAACACACAATCTGGTATTCGCATTGTTCTTTTAGGAGATTACAAGGAATGCATGCCCACACAGTCACCTCTAATTTTCTGCCCCGCATACATAATCACTTCTAATAGGTAAGGAGGTCAGGAGGGCAAAGGCAAGAACAGAACATATGAACATACGAAGAAGCTAGCAGAAGAAGGCCATTTGGTCTATTAAGTCTGCTCTTATTGCAGGGTCCGTAGCTTGAGCTATTGTCCCTGCCCTCCCTCCCCACTCCTCCCATCCTCCTTACCCATGATCCTTACTTCCCCCTATGCCTATCCCATCCTCTCTTAAAGCTGCCCACTGTCTTCAATGAAATGACCTCTTCCGGCAGCGCATTCCAAGTGTCCACCACCTTCTCTGTTTAAGAAGTGCTTCCAGACCTCCTTCCTAAACCTCCCACTCTCCAGCTTAAGACTGTGTCCCCTTGTGGTATGGTTGCCACTCAGCTTAAAGAGACTCTCCTTATCAACCTTATTTATCCCTTTCAAGTACTTGAACGTCTCAATCATGTCCTCTCTCTCTCTCTCTCTCTCCTGTCTTCCAGGGAGTACATGTTCAGTGCCCTCAACCTCTCCTCGTATGCCTTACTCTGCTGACTGACTGCCATCTTTGTAGTCCTCCTCTGTACCTTCTCCAGCAGGTTAATGTCCTTTTTGAGGTGTGGGCACCAGTACTGAACTCCATACTCTAGATGCGACCTTATCAGTGACCTGTACAAAGGCAGTATAATCTCCTCTCTCCCACTACTGATCTCCCTAGATATGAATGCCAGCATCTTGTTTGCCTTTGCTGCTGCTTTCTTGCACTGTGTGGAGTGCTTCAGGTCACTAGTGATCATCACTCCCAGGTCCTTCTCCTCCTCCTCTGATGCAGATACTCTGACTCCACCTAGGTAGTACTATGTCCTGGGATTCCTGGCTCCAATATGCATAACTTTGCATTTCTTGGCATTGAAGCCAAGCTGCCAGATCCTGGACCACCTCCCTAGCTTTTCCAGATCTTCCTGTAGGTCCTGTATCCCTTCAGCTGTGTCTGCTCTCCCACAGAGCTTAGTGTCAACTGCGAATAGGCACATTTTGTCCTTGATGCCATCTTCAGTGTCATTGATGAAGATGTTGAACAACACTGGTCCCAGCACTGAGCTCTGTGGGACCCCACTGGTTACCTCTCTGGTGCAAGATAACTTTCCCCCACAACCACCCTCTGAGTTCTGTCCCTCAGCCAGTTTTCCACCCATCTGGCCATCTTTTCCTGAACCCTGAGATCCACCAACTTCCCGATCAACCTTTTGTGGGGTACAGAGTCAAAGGCTTTGCTGAAATCAAGATAGAGGATGTCTACCACTTGGCCCCTGTCTATGTCTTAGTGACACAATCAAAGAAGTCAAATCAGATTTGTTTGACATGATCCCCCCATGAACCCATGCTGCCTCTCATTTTGGAGACCATGCTCCTCTAGATATTCCACCAACCTTTCCTTTAGCATTGTCTCCATGAGCTTGCCCACAATAGACGTCAGACTGACTGATTTGTAATTCCCTGGGTTATCCTTGGGACCGCTTTTGTGTAGGGGCACTACATGTGCTGTTCTCCAGTCCTGCGATACCACACCTGACTCTAGTGAACTATTTAATAGGTCTGCCATCTCCTCAGCCACTTCCTTTAGTACCCTTGGATGTACTCTGTCCGGGCCTGGTAATTTGTCCACCTTCAATGCCAGCAGTCCCTCCCTCTCTCTATCCTCCTCTATCAGTACATCTGTGTCCCCTCCCCCCCGCTCCTATTTTCCCTCCTGAAGGCACTGGTCTGTCCTTCTCCCTGGTGAAGACAGAGCAGAAGTATTCATTTAGTATCTCTGCTTTTCCCCCCATTATCCTCCACCCACTCCACCCTTTTCTTAAGCCTAACAATCCCTTCCTTCTTGTCCCTTTTCTCACTTATATAGTGAAAGAAAGCCTTCTTCCCCTTCTTAATTCCTTCAGCTATCTGTAGCTTCTTCTGCGCCTTTGCTCGTCGGACTTCCCTACTTGCTCCACTATCCAACCTTAGGTAATTTTCCCTATCCAGACCTCTCTTGGTCTTCTTGCCTTTTCTATAGGCCAGTCTATTTTCTCTTACTGCCTGAGCAACCCCAGAACTGAACCACTTAGGTGCTTTGGCCCTTGTGTTCTTCCTCTGAACCTAACACACTCATCTGTGGCAACCAGTATTCCTATCTTTAATGATGTACCACCTTTGGTCCACCCCCATATCTGCTCTGATGCCCACCTGATGGCTTCTTAGCACTTTGCCCATTTTCTGAAGTCCGCCCTCCTGAAATCCAGGATTTTGGTCTTAGAATGCCTTCCCTGCCCATATCCAACTGGAGCCACACTGTGCAATGGTCACTTCCACCCAGTGGCTCCCTGACCATTATTACCTGTACATGCTCCCCATTTGTGAGCACTAGATCAAGAATTGCCTCAGCTCTTGTTGGTTTAGTGATACCCTGAGTCAGGAACCCACTCTGCGTCCTTCTAGGATCACCTGACTCCTAGCACATGTTGTTGATGGTATGCTTCAGTCCACCTTGAGCATGTTGAATTCCCCCACAATTACCACCTCTCCTTTCCCCGCAGCTTCCAGTATTTGTGAGATCAGAAGAGTGAATAGCCAACAAAGTCAAGGAGAAGGATAAAACCTTCTTCCGGTATGTGAGTGAGAGGGGAAAGTTAAGGGAGAGGATAATTAGGCTGAAAAATGGTGAAGGGGAAGGCGGAAATACTCAACAGCTATTTCTGCTCAGTATTCATGGTAGAGAAGGAGGGGAAGCTCAAGAAAATCGGGGAACACAAAGTGGTGGTGGGGTGGGGGGATGACTCCAGTCCGTTCCAGGTGGAGGAGGTCCTGATGGAGCCTGAGGGTTTGAAGGTGGATAAGGTGATGGGGCCAGATGGGGTGCACCCCAGGGTACTGAGGGAGCTTAGTAAGGTGCTAGCAGAACCTCTGATCAACCTCTTCAACAGATCGTTGGAATCAGGGGAGATCCCTCATGACTGAAAATTGGCGGACGTGGTCCCCCTTCATAAGAGGGGGTGACAAGGAGGAAGTAGGCAATTATAGGTCGGTGAGCTTAACATCAGTGGGGGGCAAGCTCATGGAGAAACTGCTGAACAAGAGAATCACTAGCTACATAAAAACCAGTGGCCTACAGGACTGGCGGCAACACAGGTTCACTGAGGGAAGGTTGTGTCAAATGAACTTGATAGAGTTCTTTGACTGGGTCACCAGGGTACTGGATTGGGGGGGGGGGTCAGTAGACGTTGCGTATCTAGATTTCAAAAAGGCGTTTGATTATGTGCCGCACAGGAGACTACTGCACAAAATGAGATGCCTTGGGCTGGGGCCGCTCATGGTTAGGTAGGTGCAAAACTGGCTGGAGGGCAGGAGACAAAGGGTAATTGTTAGTGGGGTACCCTCAAGGGAGGGTATGGTCACCAGCGGGTTGCCTCGGGTGGGTGCTGGGGCCACTCCTTTTCAATATATTCATAGGGGACATAGCAGAGAGGCTGGAAGGAAGAGCGTGTCTATTTGCAGATGACATGAAGGTCTGCAATACAGTAGATATGCCTGAGGGGGTTGAGTGCATGTGCAGGGATCTGGAGAAACTGGAAGAATGGTCCAGTGAATGGCAATTGTTCTGCAACACAAACAAAATGCAAGATCGTGTACTTAGGCAAGAATAACCAAGGCGCGGAATACCGTATTGGGGGGACATGCCCTTGAGGTTGCAGAGCTGGAAAGGGACCTTGGCATAATCATTTCATGGGACCTGATGGTGGTAAAGCAATGTGAGAAAGCGTTGGCAAGGGCCAGTAGGATGCTGGAATGTTTCGGCAGGGGAATTTGTTTAGTTATTGATATCTTGGCTGTACACCTTTGAGCTAAAGCTCATTTACAAAGGTCCCATGTCTATGATAGGACAAGACAGACATAATTAAATACAATTCTTCGGTTGACAAGTTAGGATTACATAACATAAACATTCCATATCAATAAGTTACCAGTAAGCAAAATGAAGACCGTGACTAAAGAAAGACTAGGTAGGGAATCGGGGGTTGAGCAAAGGGGTGGGTAAGGAGAAGAAAGGGGAGACAGCAGAAGCAGCTGAGGGCAGCCTTGTCATATTGCGGGTGCAGATAGTGCAGGGGTAATAGGAGGGAGAGTCCAGTGAGAGAGGGGTCATACTAGAGGGAGGGAGGGGACTTGCGTTTGCAATCGGAAAGTGCTGGGTATGTGCCAGGGTTGGTTAGGTGGTCAAGGAGAGAGTTAGGGTCCACAATTGCACTTGTTGTATGTGGTCTTCAGATGAGCCCTAAGGTTAGGCTTGAATTGACCAAGCTTAGTACAGGACCGTATATCAGTGCTTAGAGAGTTCATCAATTTGGGAGCTCTGTATCCAAAGGAGCGCTGGCCTAGTGAGGTCCGACAGAAGAGCACTTTTAGGGGCAGATTATTGACTCCTCTGGTGTTCCTGGTGTTGTCATTAGTGTGGAGGAGGTTGAGCATCCCAGGGGCAGTGAGGCCCAGAGTGATCTTTTTGGCCAGTAGACAGACTTGGTAAATGATCCTGTTGTCTAGGTTGAGCCAGCCAGTATGAGTGTAGAGCTCACAAGAGTGAGTTGGTTGGTGGGCACCTAGGGTAAGCCTACAGGCTTTGTTTAGAGCTGTCTCAACTCTTATAAGTGCTGTATCAGTAGCTGCCCCGTACACAACCACACCATAGTCGATGATCAATAGTGCTAAGCTTTATACAGCAAGGCTGAGGCCTTCTTCAGTTAGACATAGTCTGTGCTTGTACAGATGGCTAATCCTGGAATTGCCCACCTTAGCCACCTGATTGATGTGTTGTGTGAAAGAGAGGGAGCAGTCGAGGGTGACCCCAAGATATTTAAAAGAATGTACCATGTCCAGTACTTCGCCTGAGTGGTTGTGGATGTTCAACTGCTAGGATCTGTGTTTATTATGTGGTGAGGCAAAGAGCATTGTCTTTGTCTTCCTATAATTTATCAGGAGCTTGTGCCTTTTAAACCATGATTCCACTGCTGTGAAGCTGGACTGCATATGTTGTTCAAGGGCGGTAGGGCTGGCATGACAAGAGAACAGCACAGCACCATTTGCGTACAAGAGAACCTGGCTTGGACAGGTCATTGGGGGATTATTTAGAAATAAACTGAACAGCAAGGGGCCCAGAATTGAGCCTTGGGGTACTCCAGTTGTGACATTACAAGGATCAGAGAGGGTGTCTAGGATTTATACTTGCTGTGAATGGCTATTGTCCGTGGTTTACCGTATATACTCGCTCATAAGTTGGGGGGGGTGCTATTCAGCTTTGCGCATTAGCGCACTCTACACAGACCCGCTCATAAGTCGGAATGCCTTTTTTGAACTTATTTTGAGAACAGAATAACAATGCTGGCAACAGAATTCTAAAAAGGAAAACATTTTATTGATACCAATTACATAAAAATAAAAAAAACAGCACATTTGTCTGGGAGCTTCTGTATAAGTCCCTATCGCTGAAACCCAAAAATTCAGTATCATCCTCATCATCTGATTCAAACAGTCTATGGAGCTGTTGTGAAGTAAGGGGGACGTCCTCATACATGTCAGCGAGCTCTGCCGCACTGTTGTCCTCTTCTCCTTCGTCTGGTTGAGTGGCATCAGAGCATAGCAGATCATCATAAGCTTAGTCCCGTCTGCAGGGCAACAAAGAACCACCGTAAAGTAAGATTTCTCAGCTCCAGAGGTCCGGACAGTGACAGTTTTTTCACCCTTTATATGAACCGTTCTATTTGAGGGGAGATCAAAACTAACTGCAGTTTCATCCATGTTGCCAATAGAAATCAGAGGGTAATTATATTGCTTTCGCTCTTTTAGACAAAGTTGTGAAAACTGTCCACCTTTCTGTTTACATCTTCGGGGAGTTTTTGGGCAATATGCGTTCTCTGCCTTAAAGTTAATCCGTACTGCCGCATAAAATGGGTACACCACCCGGCTGAAGCTTTGAACTGCATGGAAGTACTTTGTGAAATCGCCAATGCCTGCAGTCTGATTGAAATTTGGTTAACAATATACCCCTGTTAGGGTTACCACCTGTCCTGATTTTCACAGGATAGTCCTGATTTGAGCAGCTGTGTCCTGCAAAAAAACATGAAAAATACTAAATGTCATGATTTTACAGTAAGAAAAATATTTTCTAACTTTCCACTAAATGTTCTAGAAAACTACAATAGCTTAACTAAAATACCTTAAAATGATAAGAAACAATAGAAGCAACTAAGACACTGCAATACTTAGCCTTAATGCTGATTATATAGAGGAAACAAGTCTGTTGCATCTGTCGAGGTTAGGTACTGTCCTGTAAAAAATCATGTTTCAGTAAGAAATGTCCCACTTTGGGCTTCTTAAAAGTTGGTAACGCTAACCCCTGTTGCCTTAGCTGGAGAACCCACTCACAAAGCTTTGCCTCGATTGCTGCCACGGGTGAGGTGGACAACTTAATTCTTTTAACATTTCTATCAAGGGACAGAAGCTCTAATTTTTTTAAGTGCCAATCTCGAATGAGTTTCTCATTCACATTAAATTCTCTCTCTGCGGCGGCATTGCTGTTTGATTCTGCATACTGAACAACTTTTAACTTGTATTCAGCAGTGTAGGAGCAGTGTTTTCTTTTGAAGGAGGCCATCAATGTACCGTAGAAAGTGGTGTGAGGTGAGTGGATGGTAAAGTGAGGCAGTGCAATATATTTTTATTAAACAGCTGCTGTATTGGGTTAATCACATAATGACTATCAGGCCATTAAAAAAAAAAAAGCACAGGATATTCAGCTAAGTACTTAAGTACTTGATATGCCACCAATATTAAGCAACTATGTAGCACAGATGAAGCTTTGAAATCAATTAACACAACACCGGCTGACAATCGGGGCGCAATAGAGTAAACTGTGGCTGATAAATTCTTCCCATGCATTTAGCTGTTTGCAGTTTGAGACACAGGTTTTCAGTGTAAGCTTTAATAACTTGCTCATAAGTCGGTACCCCTAACTGTGGGCATGTAAAAGGTTCTCAAAGAAACGACTTATGAGTGAGTATATATGGTACAGGTGGACTGAAAGCTGCTTTGCTGCTTAGGGCCTCCCTATGGAAAAAAGCAAGCAAAACCAAACTTCTGTATGATTGGGCAGCCTTCAGAGCAGATAGGAATAGGTGCACTAAACTGATTAGAACTGAAAAGGCAAAGTACCTCCACTCAGCAATTTGATAATGCTTCAGACGATGCAAGGACATTTTGGAAAACCCTAAAGGACATCGAAGGCTACTCTTCTGCACACTCTCTTCCACAAAAAATCATGGTGGGTAGTTCCACCACTGACAAACATTCTATTATGGAACTTCTTAACAACCACTTTGCCACAGCAGGATTAGCTTTTGATGTCTCGCCGGCAAACAAACTTTGTGCTCAGCTATGTGTTCAACAACCTGATTGGCTTAACAATAGTTTAATAAATCATAAGGCAATCTTCACCTTCCAACCTGTCACTGTAAAGCAGGTTGAGGATCTTCTTTTGTTACTTGATGCTAGGAAAAGCCCGGGTGCTGATCAATTAGAACTGTTTTACTTAAAGCATGGATATTATGTTCTAGCCACCCCGAGCTCTCATCTATTTAATTTGTCCCTTATGCAGGGTTCTATCCTGGCAATATGGAAAACAGTGCAAGTGGTACCACTTTTTAAGTCTGGAGATACTAGTGACTTAAATAATTATCGCCCAATCTCCTTACTTCCTATCTTGTCAAAACTGTTGGAAAAAATAGTGAGCGCATAACTCAGGCAACATCTTGAAAAGCATAATCTACTTAATATGGCCCAGTCTGGGTTTAGACCACATCACAGCACAATCTCAGCACTTGCTAAGGTCACTAATGACTGGCAGCTGGCCTTAGATAACAAAAATCATGTATGCTCCCTATTTCTAGATCTGAGTAAAGCCTTCGATATGGTGGACCACAGCCTGCTCCTGACCACCTCGGGTATTGTTGGTGTAGACCCCATGTTAATTAAGTGGTTTTCCAACTATCTTACCGGTTGCTACCAACAGGTTAAAGCTGATGGAAATCTATCTACACTGAAATCTTTACAAAGAGGAGTACCTCAAGAGTCCATCCTAGGACCCTTGCAGTTTGCGGTTTATATTAATAATCTTAATGACGGAATCACCAACTCCAATATCCACCTATTTGCAGATGACACCGTCCTATATCTAGACAGGCTGTCACCGGACCAGGCTTGCAAAGACCTCCAGCTTGAATTTAACCAGCTACTGGAAAACCTACTACACTTGAAACTGCTTCTGAATGCAAAAAAAACTAAGACTGTGTTATTTACTCCAAATGCAAGTATAAACAAATCTAAGGTCCCTACTGCAAATCGAATTATTCGGTCGCTGCTTGGTGAGCCTTTAGAGTTTGTGTCAAACTTCAAATACCTGGGAATATGGGTTGACGACAGGCTGTGGTTCTCGGATCATGTTGAGAACTTAACTAAAAAAACTAAGACAGAGGCTTGGTATCTTCTTTCGTATAAAGCATCTACTCACCCAAGAGGCTAAGATTTGCTTGGTGCAAACCACATTCTTACCGCTCTTAGGCTACGCTGATATACTTTATGGGCATAGGCCAAATGCGGCTCTAGGGAAGCTAGACGCGTTCTATCACTAATACACCATACTCTACTCATCACTGTACCCTATACTCTAAGTTAGGTTGGACTTCTCTCAGCTACAAATGACACAAAAATGCAATCTTCTGGACACTTAGAGCCTTAACTAACAAGCTCCCTAACTACATTTCGGATTGCCTTCCTCTCTCCCAGTCAGGGTGCTACCTACTAAGAAGTCTCTCGTATTCCACTCTCCTTATTCCTAAGGTAAAAACACATTTGGCAACGTAGCCATAAGCCACTTCTTCCCTCTCATCTGGAATAGCATACAAAAACCCTGAAAATTGTATTATCAGTGAAAATACCCTTCTTCAAAACTCTCTTTGCAAGGGCCTTTAAAGAAACATGTGACTGTTTTTGCTAATTTTTTTTTTAATAACTGGAATTTACCTCCCCCTTATCTCATGTATATTTCCTTTTTCTGGTGTTCTTTTTTCCCCTTTGATTTCCTATTTTTATTATCTTTACTCCATGTGAAAATTGTATTTTATGACATGTATCCTCGTGTTTTATGGTTATGATATGCAGACTGCAATATATATGCAATATTGTACTTATTGTTTTGTGTACCCATTATTTGTCTGTTATGTGTCTAGTACCTGACCCAGGTCCACCTTGTAAATGAGTTGTCTCAATGGTGCTTCGCCTGGATAAATAAAGTTTGATTGATAGTGAGGTAACTGTGGAACCATTCAGCTGATTCAGGTGAGAGGCCAGTGGTTGAGAGTTGATTAAGGAGAAGCTTGTGATTGACTGCGTCAAACACCTTCGATAGGTCTGTATAGGTAGCAGCCACCAAGTGACCGCAGTCAAGGTTGTCATGAATGAAAGCGGTGAATTCCACTAGGGCAGTGGTAGTACTGCACTGTTTCCAAAACCCATGCTGCTGTTGACATTGGATCTGGTATTTGTGTAGGTATTCTACTAGCTGATCGCTGACGATCCTTTTGAGCGCCTTGGAGAGAGGGGGGAGTATTAATATAGGTCAGAAGTTAGAGTGATTGGTCCAGTCACCGCTTTTAAAAACTGGAGTGACCATGGCCTTCTTCCAGATACTTGGGAATTTAGATGTTCTGAGGAACATATTCAGAATGTTAGTGGCTGGATTGCCACATGCAGGGTGAGTGCCAATCATTTGAGGTACAACGAGTCACCACTGAAGCTTGTTGTCCTAGTAGTCTTAGAAATGTATTATTTGGCCTCATGGACTGACACAATTTGGAGTTAGAAAGGGGGTAGTACAGGAATGTGTCTGTTACCCTTACTCATGCTGTTTGGATCACTTTGGGTGTCGGGGTAGTCGGGTGGAACAGTCTCACTAAGGTCCATGAAAGCCATGTTAAAAGCATTGGCAATCACTTTGGAGTCCTGTGTCAACTTGCCATTTACCTGGAGCAGTTGGGGGTGGGGATTTGCTGGTTTTCCCAGTTACAGTTTTTATGTTATCCCAGAATTTCTAGGAATCACCCCAGATTGGTTAAGCTCATCCTTAAAATGCTGGCTCTTTGCAATACGTATGGCAAGGGTGCATTTATTTCAGGCAGCTTTGTAGCATTGTATGTCCAACTGGGAACGAGTAACTTGGGCCTTGTGTCAGAGGTTGTCCCTCTCCTTCATTTATTTGAGAAGGGAGGTGGTGATCTAGGACTTGCAGGCTCCTTTGACTGTTCACTTCCTGGAGGGGGCATAGATATCGCATGCCACGTTGAAGGTGCTAACAGAGTGCTCCAGTGCAAGATCAACATCATCCATGTAGTAGATGGTAGACCAGTCTTGAGTGCTGAGGTGGGTTTTTGGGTTGCCTAGCTGTCCAGTCTTCAAGACTCTCGAGGTGAGGCTTTTGAGGGGGGTTTGGGAAATTTGTGTGACCATGTACAAATGATGGGGGAATGGTCACTTATACAGTCCGGGAGGACAGTGATACTGAGTATCCTATCAGGGTGGTTGGTTAGTAACCAGTCCAGAAGCATGCTAGTTCCAATACGGTAGTTCGTGCAGGTGGAGGAAGCCACTAATTGAGTCAGACCAATAGAGGATATGACATCTTTCTATGGGGCCACCTCGGTAGATATCCAGTTTATGTTAAAGTCACCGAGTACTAAGATCTCAGAGTCCTTGCGCAGACTGTCTAGGTATTCGAGGGCTGAGTTGAAGCCAGTAGATTGCTCTTTAGATGGGATGTGATGTATACAGATGTATACAGTGACTAGAGTGAGGCATTTTCCTTGTGAACCAAGTTGGACCTGGATAGGAAGAATTTGAGTGTTGCCGTTGATGGTAGGATGTGGAAGATCACGACCTTGGAGGGAGTGTCTGACATAAACCACACAGCCACTGCCACGTTTGGCCTGACCTATCAAGTCTAAAGGAGGTGTACCCATTGATGTGGATGGCCAGGTCAGGGATTCTCAGAGTGAGCCAGGTTTCCACAACAGATAAGATGTCTGGGTTATGCAGGGTAATCCAGGCCTGAAGGGAATCCATTTTATCGAGGAGGCTGCAGGTGTCCATTGAGGCAATAGACAGGGTACCATCCTTCTTTAGGGGAGTAGATGTAGAGGCAGGTGATAAAAATGGTAAGGGGACTCTGTCATCTGTCATCTGTCATATGAGGAAAGGTTGAATTACCTCAGCATGTACAGTACTCCCTTGAGCAAAGAAGGGAAAGGGGGGGCATGATTGAGACCTTCAGATATATCAAGGGTATCAACAGGGTGCCAGTAGGGGACATCTTTCAGGTAAGGGAGCAGTCGAAAACAAGGGGCATGATTTTCAGATAGTAGGGGGGAGATTCAGGGGAAACATCAGAAAGTTCTACTTTACGGAGAGGGTGGTGGAGAACTGGAACAAACTCTCAGAGGTGGTGGTGGGGGCAAGAACTGTGGGGGGATTCAAGTAAGCATGGGATAGGCACAAGGGTCTGTTAGATCTGGGATGGGGGGGGGCGGGCGGAAGGCAATAGCAAAGGCCTAGTGGCATGCTAGGCATACAGGGCAGACTGGGTGGGCCTGGCGGTCCTTTTCTGCTCACATATTCTATGTTTCTATGTCTCCTTCGCTCATGATCACTTAAAATTATCTGCAGGTCTGGACCAGGCAGTTGAAGCTGAGAGACTTTGCAGACTTTTTATTTTCACAAACTTTTACACAAATATTTTTGTACTATTTTCTGATTGTGAGGCAAGGAATGTTACTGTAGTTGTCAGTAAATTAGTTTTTTTATACTACCTGAGCATGGACTTGAACCCCGCTACCCAAATCAGGACATCATAAGGCTGTATTAAGCAAGATACTCTATGAATGAAAGCAGCATGTCTGGTATAAGTGTCAGCATATTTTACTGGCAACTACAACAAAGTCTTAATAAAGCAGTAAACAAATAGTTGAACTGAGTTTGACGTGCTGACTCTCTCATTCATAAAATATCTTGTTTACTACAACCTTATGATGTACTGATTTGGGCAGTGGGGTAATGGTGTTTGAGTCCACATTCAGGAGAAAAAAAAACTTGCACAACCACAATGCCAGCTCCACAGTTAGCAGAACAGAAGATACATAGAAATGTTGGTGGTAGTGGGCTTTGTCTCCTGTCCTATTTCATTGAAAACAAGCATTTGTCAATGCCGAATGTTTGCTTGCTGTCTTTGGCATTGGTAGTGTAGGAGTTAGAGAGCTGCATAATAGGAATGACAATGAAGTATTGAACTGAAGTCAACCCCACCACCACCCTGCAGAGACCGACAGGCATTGGGGTGTGCCTTTGGGTCGTCAGGCATAATGGCCAGGCCATTTCCCCACACCCTACCCTGCAGACACTGACAAGTGTCATGGTGTGCCTTGATGTCTTTAGCCCTTATGCTCACCCCCTTCCATCAGAAAATATGGTGAGATGGGTCCTGTATAGGAGAGTGGGATGAACTTTGGGGCTGAAGAGTCCAAGGCACACTTCGATGCCTCTCACTGGCTGCAGGGTGTGGAATGGTATGAGCATTACAGGCGAGAATCCCAAGTCACACCCCTGATGCCTGTCAGTCTCTACAGGCTGGGGCGTTATGGTCGGAAACCCTAATGCCTCAGGTGTCCGTTGGCATTTTCACTCCAAATTTTCAACATGGGTTTTTTGTGACCCCCACCTTATGAACAGTGGCAATATCAGTTTGTTAGCTGAAAGCTGATTTTGCACAGTGACTACGCCATTTGGCACCACAGGTACGAAAACACATTTCGAACAGGATGTGAAAAATGACAGCTGTACTGTTCATGGGGAGGTACAAAAAATGGCAGTGTTGAAATTCTACAGTGAAAATATTAAAAAAACTGGTGAAGTCACAAGCGTGCGTAGAAACTGTGCAACGCACACCCGTAATGCAGTTTAGGGATTTTTTACAGCAGATTGTCAACACAGGGATTTTGGAACCTCTGCTTATGAACAATGTTACTGTGCTTTTCTTAATCTGTCCCAAACAGTGATTTCCCACAGCAACCACGCATTTCTGCGCTGGAAGTGCGAAAACACATTTCAGCCGTGGTGTGAAAAATGACAACTGTACTGTTCATAAGTAAGTGTGGAAAAATGCCAGTGGTGAAAATCTGGACTGAAAATATTGGAAATCCTTGGGAGGGTGCGCGGAAACTGCACAATGGTCGCTCGTAACACAGTCATTTTATGGACTTTTTTTACCAGATTTTTAACATAACCATTTTAAGACCTCTGCTCATGAACAGTGTCACTGTGATTTTCTTAATCTGTCCTGAACATTGATTTCGCACACCAACTGCGCCATTGTGCACTACATGAGCGGAAACTCATTTTGGGCGAGATGTGAAAAATGACAGCTGTACTGCTCATAAGGAGGTGTGGTAAAATGGCAGTATTGAAAATCTGGAGTGAAAATATTGAAAATTCGCGAACTTACGAGCGTGCGTAGAAACAGCACAACGCATGCTCGAAAAACAGTCATTTTTGGGAATTTTTTCACCATATTTTTAACATAGCCATTTTAACACCTGTGCTTATGAACAGTGTCACTGTGATTTTCTTAATCTGTACCGGACATTGATTTCGCACATTGACTGCGCCATTGTGCGCTACATGTGCGGAAACACATTTTGGGTGAGATGTGAGAAATGACAGCTGTACTGCTCATAAGGAGGTATGGTAAAATAGCAGTGTTATGAACATTTTGAAAATTTGCGAACTTACCAGCGTGCGTAAGAACTGTGCAATGCATGCTCGTAAAACAGTCATGTTTGGGAATATATTTCACCAAATTTTCAACATAGACTTTTTGGGGCCTACCTCATGAACTGTAACACTGTCGTTTTATAAACTGGTCCCGAAAAGTGGTTCCGTGCAGTGACCATGAAATCACCTTTTGGGGCAGAATAATGCCATGACAGTGACAGAATTCATGAGGTGGGGTCCCAAAAACCCCATGTTGAAAATTTGGTGAAAAAATTCCCAAAAATGCCTGAGATATGCACTAAAGTTGAAAAAAAACCCTATTTATTCCATTATACAGCTTACTGGCATTTCCTCAGTTCGCGGTCGGCTTTGAAGAGCGCAGACTTGTTCCCGGTCCACCGAAGATCATCTCGCCGGACTCCGGAGGTAAGTATGGGGTGAGGTGGGGTGTGGGAGGTGGATGACAGAGGGTGTGGGGAGGGGGTCAGGACAGTCAGCGAGGGAAGGTTTTTTCTTTCAGGTTTTTTTTTTTTTACTTAGACTACACGGACTTGTGCCACTGGGGTGGGCTCCGAGCGTGGCAGCTGGAAACTGTCTGGGGAGCGTGGAGCTGACAGGGATTGGGCTCCCTTGCCGCCTTAGGAACTGTTGCCACACCGGGGTGGGCTCCCAGCATGGCACCCCATCTGAAATAGGAAATTTTCTAAATTAAAGTATTACTATTAAAAAAATGCTGTCTTCGCCAATTACTTTGGAAGCCTAGCCCACACTCGCAAGATTACAAACTATTTAAATAAACTAGTGTTGTGGAGTGGAACAGCAGGGGATGCCCTATACATTCATTCACTGCTGTCCTATCTAGGAAATGCAAGTACAGCATAGTAGCTGATTGATATCCTGGATGACTTGGAAGAGGGTCTGTCAGTTCTCACCCCCCGCTCCTGGAAACCGCTAAATATTCTTTCTGAGTTGGCCGTCGATGCACGTATAAGATGACATCAGGGCACACGCGTGTTTTTCCTTGGGTGAGTGTTTGTTACATGAACTGATGAAGGCTACCCCAGCGCCGCAAACTTTAATACCGAAAGAACTGTCAGAAGCCCGGCTGCCGCATTCTGAATCCATTTCCCCTAAACACTGGAAAAAAATATGATCTGACTCATGAGGCACAGGTAGGGAAGGTCCTCCACCGGCTAACCTGAAGTGAGCTAAATCTAAATCCATCACTTGAATGTTGCAGTAAGGTGCTGCTGGCAACGCCCTCTGTCGCTTTTACAGCATTGGATAGGGCGTTTGTGTTGGAACCAATCCAAATTGGTTCTCGATTCACTATGAAGAGAGAGGGCGCGTGCTGCCAATCCCGGAGCTGTGAGGCTGTTTCTCGGGCTGGCCAGGAGTAGAAGGAGCTGTTTCAGAGGCGGGCTGGCTGTTAAAAAAAAAAAAAAAAAAAAAAAAAAAAGATGTACGACGGTAATCACCCACGCTTGAGGTAGCATCAGGATGGAGGGGATCAATGCTGTCGGGGGATTGGGCATCCCCATCGGCTATACAGTGTGTGCGTGGTGGGGGGGTCGCATGAGCATGCAATATGAGTGCGTGTGTGTGTGTGTGGGAGGTGTGCATGAGCACGCAATATCTTATCGCTGCTCACTGAAGCATAGTTCTCCCTTCAACTGTACAGCACTGCATTTTCAGATCATGGCACTATGTTTCTTGCACGTGCGTGCAAGTAAACATAAAAATAGATTAATATCAATGTTCATTTTTTTTCATCGAGTTCCTGTATTTTTCGTAATTTAACATTTATCGATGGCTACTGATTTATATTGAAAGCTACCAAGCCTACGTATAAGTCTCTGTCATGTCCCACCTCTTTAGTCTGGCCTCTAGCAAGTATATATTAAGGGCTTTCAGACATTCCTCATAGGCTTTGCCTAGCTAGCCCTGAATCTTTTTTGTGACCCTCTGCTGCACCGACTCCAGCCTGTCAAAGTCCTTTCTTAGGTGAGGACTCCAGAACTGGGCAAAGTACTCCAAGTATGGCCTCACCAGCTATCTGTATGGGGGCAGTATCACCTCTCCGTGCTACTGTCAGAACCCCTCCCTGTACACCCCAGCATCCTAGATTTTTTGCCATTGGCCTTATCACACTGGCTGGTTTGCTTGAGAGAGTCACTGATTGGGACTCCCAGATCCTGCACCTCTTCTGAAGTGGCTAACTTAGCCCCTTCCATCCAGTACTTTGTGTATGGGTTCTTATTCCCTAAGTGCATCACCTTGCACTTTTTGAATCTCAACTGCCAGAACTTTGACCACCACTCAAGTCTTTCTGTGCCCTTATGAAGTTCTTTCACCACTTTCTCACCATCCACCCTATCACAGACCTTTGTATTATCAGCAAAGAGATGCTTCTTTCTGCGAGTACCTTCCCCTGTTATCGCTAATGAACATATTAAATAGGACAGGTCCTTAGACTGATTCCTGCGGTACCCCACTTGTAACCTCCCTGTTCCCAGATTTAACTCCATTTACTACCACTTTCTGCCACTTTCCCTAACCAGTTTCCTGTCCATTTGACTAATCTCTTCTTTACTTCTAAATTCTACAGCTTTTTTTAGTAGTCTCCTGTGTGGCATGAAATGAAAGGCTTTGCTGAAGTCAGAGTAGAGCAAATCAACTACCTGGCCTTTGTCCACCACTCTAGTGACCCAGTCAAAGAACATGATCAGGTTGTTCTGACACAACCTACCTGACACAAACCATGCTGCTTGGTGACCTGCTGCCCGTAATCTTCTACGTAGGCCACTAAGCCTTCCTTCACTACGGTCTCCATCAGTTTACCCATGATGGAAATAAGGCTTACCAGCCTGTAGTTGCCTGGGCCCTGTTTGTCCCTGCCGTTGTGGAGCGAAATTACGTCCGCAGTTCTCCAATCCACTGGCTCTATCCCCAAGTCCAGTGATTTGTTAAATGGCTGGGTTAAGGACTGTGCCAGCTCTGAGGTTAGTTCCCTAGGTACCCTCAGGTGCAGGCCATACACATCCCAGTGCCTTGTCTACCCTAAGGGCCACTAACCCTTTCTTTTCTTCCTTTCGTCAGCCATGATCACCACCCTTCCCATTTCCAATACATGTTGCTGCCTTATTCCTGCTTTCCAGTTGAGGTCCATCATCCTTAAATGTGAAAACTGAGCAGAAGTAATTGTTCAGGACATTAGCTTTCTGTGACAATTCCTCCTCTAGACTTTCTTTTTCTTCCAAATATAGTATATCTAAAAAAATTCATTTTCCCCTTCCTTCACACCCACAGCAATTTACAACTCTGTGGCTGCCTTTGCTTTCCTTATCACCAACTTTGGCTCTTTTACTTTGGTCTGATATTCCTCCCATTCCTCCTCCCTTTAGGCCCCCTTTTACCTTTATGAAGGCCATCATTTTTGCCTTTACAGCCTTCTTTTCCTCCCATAAAAAACAGATAGGTCTCTTATGAACATGCAAGCATACGAAGAAGCCTGCAGAAGAAGGCCATTTGGTCTATCCAGTCTGCTCGTATTGCAGGCTACAGAGCTTGAGGTACTGACCTTGCCCCCCCCTTCCACTCCTTCCATTCTTTCCATCCTCTCTACCCATGATCCGTACCTTCCCCATGTCTATCCCAGCCTCCCTTGAAGCTGCCCACTGTCTTCAACAGGACCACCAAGTGTCCACCACCCTCTCCGTGAAGAAGTGCTTCCTGATCTCCCTCCTAAACCTCCCCACTTCCAGCTTAAGACTGTGCCCCCTCATGTTATGGTTGCCACTTAGCTTAAAGAGACCCTCCTTATCCACCTTATTTATCCCTTTCAAGTACCTGAAGATCTCAGGCATGACCCCCCCCTCTCTCTCTCCTGTCCTTCAGTGAGTACATCTTCAGTGCCCTCAACCCCTCCTTGTATGCGTTACCCTGCTGACCCACTATAATCTTTGTAGCCCTCCTCTGGACCTTCTCCAGCAAATTAATATTCTTTTTGAGGTGTGGGCACCAGTACTGAACTTCATACTGTAGGTGTGGCCTAACCAGTGACCTGTACAAGGGCAGTATAACCTCCTTTCACCTGCTATTGATCCCCCTAGCTGTGCATCCCAGCATCTTGTTTGTCCTTGCTGCTGTTTTGTTGCACTGCGTGGAGTGCTTCAGGTCACTAGCAATCATCACTTCCAGGTCCTTCTTCTTCTTCTCTGATGCAGATACCTGGGCTTCACCCAGGTAGTACTCCAACCTGGGAAAATTGGCTCCAGTGTGCATAACTTTGCATTTCTTGGCATTAAAGCCAAGCTGCCAGATCCCAGACCACCTTCCCTGCTTTTCCAGATCATCTTGTATGCCCTATATCCCTTCAGCTGTGTCCACCATCCCACAGAGCTTGGTGTTGTCTGCAAATAGGCACATTTTGCCCTTAATGCCATCCCCAATGTCATTGATGAAGGCACTGAACAACACCGGCCCCATCACTGAGCCCTCTGGGACTCCACTGGTGACTTCTCTGTTGCCAGATAACTCTCCTCCCACAACCACCCCTGGGTTCTGTCCCTCAGCCAGCTTTCCACCCGTCTAGTCATCTTCTTCCCAACCCCGAGATCCACCAACTTCCTGATCAACCTTTTGTGGGGCACAGAGTCAAAGGCCTTGCTAAAATCCAGATAGAGGATGTCTGCTGCTTGGCCCCTGTGTACTGTCTTAGTGACACAGTCAAAGAAGTCAATCAGATTCGTTTGACACAGACTCCCCTCCCATGAACCCATGCTGCCTCGTATCCTGGAGACCATGCTTCTCTAGATAATCTACCAACCTTTCCTTAAGTATGTTCTCCATGAGTTGGCACATAATTGAAGTCAGACTGACTGGTCTGTAATTCCCTGGGTCATCCTTGGGACCGCTTTTGTGGAGGGGCACTACATGTGCTGTTCTCCAGTCCTGCGGTGCCATGCCTGACTAGCTCCTCAGCCAGTTCCCATATTACCCTTGGATGTACTCTGTCTGGGCCTGGTGATTTGTCCACCTTCAGTGCTAGCAGCCCCTCCCTCATTCTGTTCTCCTCTATCACTACATCTGCGTTCCCCTCCACTCCAGATCCTCTTCTCCCTCCTGAAGGCACTGGTCTGTCCTTCTCCCTGGTGAAGACGGAACGGAAGTATTCATTTAGTATCTCTGCTTTTCTTTTTCTCTGTTATCCTCCACCCACTCCTCCCCTTTCTTTAGCCTAACAATCTTGTGCTTCTTGTCCCTTTTCTCACTTATACAGCGAAAGAAGGTCTCCTCTCCCTTCTTAATTCCTTCAGCTATCTGCAGCTCCTTCTGTGCCTTAGCTCGCCGGACTTCTTACTTACCTCACTAGCCAACCTTAGGTAGATTTCCCTATCCACCTCTCTTGGTCTTTCTAAATTTCCTGTAGGCTAACCACTTTTTCCTTGCTGCCTGGGCGACCTCAGAACCGAATCAGCTGGGTGCTTTGGTCCTTGTGTTCTTCCCCCTGAGCCTAACACACTCCTCTGTGGCAAACAGTAACTTTGCTCCACACCCATATCTGTTCTGATGTCCGCCAGGTGGCTCCTTAGCACTTCGCCCATCTTCCTCAAGTCTGTCCTCCTAAAATCCAAGGTTTTGGTCTTAGTCGGGATGCTTTCCCTGCCCATATCCAACTGGAGCCACACTGTGCAATGGTCACTCCCACTCAGGGGCTCCCTGACTGTTATTTCCGTACATGCTCCCCATTCGTGAGCACCAGATCAAGAATTGCCTCTACCCTTGTTGGTTCTGTGACATCCCAAGTCAGGAACCCACTTTGCAGTCCTTTGAGGATCACCTGACTCCTAGCACATGTTGTGAATGGTACGCTCCAGTCCACCATGGGCTTGCTGAAGTCCCCCCACAATTACCACCTCTCCTTTCCCTGCATCTTCCAATACTTGTGAGCTCAGTTCCCTGTCTGTAAACCACTTCCAACCTCACCTTTCTCCCTCTATTGAACCGTAACAGAACCCATAATGCCTCCTCCTTCCCTTCCTCTTGTGCTTATTTCTTTGGGTGACCATCTTGGAACAAAATCGGTCGTATCCAGAATTGCCTGCTTGATCTTTTCCCTCTTATCCTCTACCCCCCGATCTGGTCTGTCCCTGCCAGGTTTTCCGTAACCCTTTCTCTCAACTGAGTATACCTATTGCCTAATACTTTATAGTACATTGTATCTTTTTGCGCAGTCTCTGATTTTTTCTTCTGTCTCCAATGTTTTAGAACTGTTTAGTTATTGTGGCAGAGGTGTGGTACTGTGTTCTTTCTTGTAGTTCAAGGTGCTTTTGGGACTGCTGATTTCTACTGGTTTAAAAGATTACATTTTTTTTTCTATTTTAAAAAAGCTACATCAACTTGGTATGTTGTCACCTGTTTGTTGTTGCTAAGTAGCAGATGTTTTTGCATTGTGCTCTGGTTCTGTGATAGAATCTGTATTAGTAGAAGGTAGATTATTGTGATTGTAGTTACCTTTTGATGGTAAGGGTAAAGAGCTGAGATAGAAATGTATGTATTTTTGAATGTTATAGAAGCCAGAAGGGGAAGGACGCATATTCAATTCAATGCTTTACAGTAACTGGTAATTGCAATTTTTCTTTTAAACTTTGATTGTGGGCTTTTAGTGACACTATACTTTCTTTGTTGTCTTTACTTAGAATTGTTTTTGGGCTGTTGAAAATTTAAAACGTAGTGGTAGTGTATTTCTTTGCTGTCTTTAATTACTGCAAATTTTTGCCCCTCCTTCCTCCCCTTCCCCCAACTCTTAATTATATGCCCTGTTAAATCTGATTGACAGGAGCTAAACACAAGGTATATAGTAAGGGGTGTGGAGTGGGGGGGCATAAGGGTGAAGAAGCCCACCCTCAGCACGACAAGTGTTTTGATTCATTTATTTCTTGGTTTATTTTCTTTTTTTAAAAAAGAAAAGTATCTGAGGAGCAGTGGCAGGATTTTTAGGACAGTAAATTAATAAAAAGAGAACTAGGAGAGCTTTAGTAGCAGACAAGTAGTGGAATAGCAGTATAATTGAAGTATAATGTGGGGAGTGGTGCAATGCAGTGGCTGTGGGGCAGCCATATTCAGGCAGACCTTCTGGACACTGAGGTGCTGCCCTATCTGCATGCATCTCTGGACTGCGGGATGAGGTAGCCAGACCAGAGCGGAAGTAAACAGGGTCAGGAGTACCATCACCCCTATCCAGAGACCACCCAGTCCAATGCAACTGCCTCAAAGGATGCCAGAGCGAGGAGCACTTGGATGACAGTGGGCTCAGGGAGGCTAGAGTGGTCAGGCAGAGGCACATCCCAGATCCTATTCCACCAAGAACTCTATGCCACACTGGCAAATAGGGACAACCAAATAGAGGTACCCAGAGTGGAAGGAAAGGATGTGGAGGTTAGCCAAGGAGGTGACCTCAGCGGGAAAGCAGGGACCCCAGAGGAGAAGGAAGCAAATCCTGGTAGGGGACTCCATCATAAGAGGGATCCAGCTAGGAAACATAGGAGGGAGGACAGGGAGGTGAGGTGCTTACCAGGTGCCACGGCATGGAGGGATGGAAAAGATTCTGGGGATCACTGGGAAGGCAAGACGGGAGGGTGAGCTGGATGTCATTATCCACCTAGGCACAATGACCTGGCAAATGGGAGCCAAAGAGTTCAGGAATAGTTTAGGAAATTGGGGAGGTATCAAGCAAGTAGCTACTTCTGTCACTTTCTCAGAAGTACTACCTGTGAGAGGCAAGGGAGAGCATAGGGGTGCATGCACCAGGAACTTTAACTCATGGTTGAAGAACTGGTGCTGTGAGGAAGGGGTTGGATGTTGGATTCATTGGTGACTGGGGACCCACCTGGGAGGATGGAGGTTTGTTCAAGCCTGACTGCCTGCATCCATCCTGGAGGGGAATCCAAGCACTCAATGATAAGTTTAAATGCTACATTGACCAGCATTTAAACTAGCAAAGGGGGGTGGCAGGCCAGCAAGGAGGGTACCTACTTGCTCACCCCCCACAGCTAGCAGTGGAACCAGTGAACCTGAGGAGTTGCTATCTCTACAAAGCAGTGTGCAAAAGATGGAGATTAGCGCCCAGGAGGTGGATAGGCAGAAAAGGGGCAAAATTCAGCAGAAGGGCAGACAGCAAGGAGAACCAGGGATAAAGGACAACCAAGGAAGCGGCTGGAGTAGAACAGCAAAACAGTCTAGGGAGGTCAAATCATGGAAAGCCATGTGTGCAAATGCCAGGAGACTTAGCAACAAGATGGAAGATCTGGAGGCTGTCATGGTGCAGTCAGACCTGGACATTGTGGCCATCACTGAAACCTGGTGTAATGATAACCATGACTAGGAGTTGGCCATACCTAGCTACAACATATTCAGAAGAGACAGGGCATGCAGGAAGGGAGGAGGAGTGGCACTGTATGTGAAAAATGACATAAGGGCCACAGAGATCCAGGAGGAACAAAATGGGGGAGAGATACTGTGGGTTAAGCTGGAAAGGAAAATGGGGCCTGCCATCCGCGCAGGTGTGGTCTATAGACCACCAGCCCAGGAGGAAGAAACGGATAGGAGTTGATGCTAGCCATCCAGAGGATGGCAGACAAGGGTGAGGTAGTACTGGTTGGAGACTTCAATATTCCAGACGTGGACTGGAGCATCCCAGCAGCAGCATCAACTAGGAGCAGATTTATCCTGGACTCCTTCAGGTGCCTTCCTCAAGCAACTGGTCATGGAACCAACTCGGCAGAATGCAATACTGGACCTTGTGCTCACAAACAGGGACAGTGTGATGAGGGTAACAGTGGGGAGCACCTGGGGAACAGTGACCACCAGTCACTGTGGTTTGAAATCACAGAAAGGGCAGAACCAAACCACACAAAAACACGTATCATGGATTTTAGGGGGGCAGACTTTGGGAAAATGGGGAGATACTTGAAAGAGGCATTAAGGGGAATGGGGCAGGAATCAGGGGTTGAGGAACAGTGGGCAGTATTTAAAATGGGGATTACAAGAGCAACTGAATTATGTATTAAGCAGGTTAGCAAGAGGAAAAGGAAGAGGAGACCATTATGGTTTTCCAAAGAGGTAGCAAAGAAAGTGAAAGCCAAAAAGATTGCATTCAGGCAGTACAAAAAGACACAGGCAGAAGGGATAGGGAGAAGTACCAGGAGAAGCAAAGGGAGGCAGGGAGGTCAGTAAGGGAGCTAAAGCTCAGACAGAAGAACACATTGCAAAATCAGTGGGTAGAGGGACAAAACCTTTACAGGTACATAAGTAAAAAGAAAGGCAAAGGGAGGGATAGTGGAGACTGAAGGGGAGGATGGGGCTGTGGAGGATGACAACAGTAAAGCTGACATATTAAACAGGTATTTCTGCTCAGTCTTTACTGAGGAAGAGGAGGGTAATGGGTCTGAACGGAGTACAAGGGGTGAGAATGGTGCAGAAATGGACACAAGTCCCTTTACACAAGAAAGGGTCCTGAAGGAACTGGAAGTAATAAGAGTTGATAAAGCAATGGGGCCAGATGGGGTGCACCCCAGGGTCCTTAAAGAACTAAGAGAGGTGGTGGCTGAACCTCTTGCTATCCTGTTTAGCCGATCACTGGAAACAGGGAAGGTACCCAAAGACTGGAGGATAGCAGTTGTAGTCCCCTTATACAAAAGTGGGAACAAAGAGGAAGCGGGGAACTACAGACCAGTCAGCCTCACCTCAGTAGTGGGGAAGATCATGGAAGCACTACTGAAGGAGAGATTGGTGGAACATCTGGTTGTCAATGGACTACAGGACCCAAGACAGCATGGTTTCACCAGGGGGAGGTCATGTCAGACCAACCTCATTGAATTTTTTGACTGGGTGACTAGGGAGGTGGATCAGGGGAGGGCAGTGGACATGGCCTATCTGGACTTCAGCAAGGCCTTTGACACTGTGCCACATAGAAGACTATTGCACAAACTGGGGAATATGGGTGTGGGCTGGACAGTAGTGTGGTGGGTAGGTAACTGGCTGGGCGGCAGGACACAGAGGGTGGTGGTAAATGGCTGAAGAGTGACCAGTGGGGTACCACAGGGATCAGTGCTGGGAGCGGTCCTATTCAGTATCTTCATCAGTGACATTGCTCAGGACCTAGAAGGCAGAATTTCACTGTTTGCTGATGACACAAAGCTCTGTAACAGAGTAGACACACCAGAGGGTGTAGACAGAATGAGAAGGGAACTGCAGAAACTTGAAGAATGGTCAGGGGTTTGGCAGTTGAAATTCAATGCAAGGAAGTGCAAGATAATGCATATGGGGTACAAAAACCCTGGCACAATATATCAGTTGGGGGGTGAGGATATAGCATGCACCAAGCAGGAAAGGGATCTTGGGATTATCATCTCTGATGTTCTCAAGGCAGGGAAACAGTGTGATAAGGCAGCAGGTAAAGCAAATAGGATGCTGGGATGCATAGGCAGAGGTATCACCAGCAGGAAAAGGGAATTCATAATTCCACTATACAAGACACTAGTGAGGCCCCAACTGGAGTACACTGTGCAGTTCTGGAGACCTTACCTCATGTAAGGACATAGACAGGGTAGAGAAGGTTCAGAGGAGGGCAACAAAGATGGTGCATGGATTGCATCACAAGTCCTATGAGGACAGGTTGAAGGAACTGAACATGTACTCCTGGAGGAGAGGAGGAGAGAGGATATGATAGAGACATACAAGTATCTTACAGGGAGGAACAGGGGCAGGAATGCACTATTTTAAGCTTAAAAGATGTTCCAGGACTAGAGGGCATGGAAGAAGTTGGAGGGAGGATGATTCATAGGAAACGGAGGAAGAATTTCTTCACAGAACGGGTGGTGGACAAGTGGAACACCCTGCCAGAGAAGTGGTGGGGCTGAAACAATCACGGGATTTAAGAATGCATGGGATAGACATAAAGGAATTCTGGAGGTCAGGGGTAAGGGGCAACAGACTTCTTGGAAAACATAAACTGAACTTACAAGCTCAAATGGGCAGACTGGGTGGGCCATAGGCCCTTATCTGCCAACACTGTCTATGTATCTATGTATCTGTGGAAGATCCACCTGTTTGAGGCCCAGAACCACATTTGTCTCAAGGGAGGACCGGAGTTCCCCACAGCCAGTTCAAACCACATGGAATCTGTGGTCACTGGATCCCAATGTTTTGCTGACTTCTACAAGTTGTTAAGTATCAAGTCTAGAATGGTATCCTGCTCTGTGGCTTCCCGAACCAGCTCCATCAGACAGTCTTGCATTATATCAAGCAGTGCCTGACTTTTGGTGCTTCATGCCACTGGGGTATCCCAGTCAGTTTCCAGTTGGTCCAGGTACACCACTTTCACTAGGTCCTTCTTTGCTGCCCCCTCCTAATTTCCTCACCCAATTTTTTATCTCTTTATTTATCTTTGGTGGTCTGTGAACTACTCCCATCTTTACCTTTTCACCAGCAGCCATAGTTCGCTGTACCCAAATGGACAACACTATCCTCCCTTCCTCCCTTCCTTCCTTCCTTCCTCCCTCCCTCCCTCCTTCCCTCCTTCCTTGATGGTTCCATCTTGCGTTGCTATTCCCATGGCAGCAGATTGTAATTGCGTAACAGGATTATGACTTCAAGTAGGGAATGAGCTGCAAGGATAGATGAACTCCGGAGGTTGAAGATCCTGTATTTGTGCAAATTTCCTAGTTAATAAAAAATCGAGTGGAGAATTTTATAAGAGATTTATTATGTTCTCTAGGGATATGCTTTGGAGGAGGGGGCACTGAACCATCTGCAGGACCATAGCAGAGCTCTAGGCTCAGTTAGTGGCAGCAAGGGTAGAAATATCTCAGCTGTATCACCAACTCAACTGGAGCCCTCCCCCCGCATCCCCACCTCCCAGAGATGCACTGGAGTATAACTACATCTGCCACCCTTCAGTCAGAAGCTGATGGAGAGTGATGGGGAGGGGGTTGGGGGACAGGGGTAGCCATAAGGGGGTTGTCCAGCCCAGTAGCATCCTGATGGCAAATCGCTTTGCACCCCTAGAGGAGGCTCAGGCAGCTGACTCCACTGGAGGGGGTGGGGGACTCTGAGTCAGTCAGTGGGAAAGGGCAGAACAATGTGATGGCACCCAGGGGAAGCAAGTCTGCCAGAAGAGTTTTAGTGGTTAGGGACTCATTGATTAGGGGGATAGAGAGGGTGGTGGAGTGGGGGATTGTGTCTTCCTGGCGCAATGGCCATCCGGGATTTGGACAGGATAGGGAGGATGGTGGAGAGGGAGCTGAGGGTGCTGGTACACCTGGATGCCAATGATCTGGTGAACCAGTCGATGGAAATGGTGAAGTGGAACGTTTCTAGACTGCGGGACAGATTGGCAGCACACTTAGCTTCCCAGACCTTTTCCAAAGTCCTCCCTGTGTGGGGCAGGGAAGAGAAGCAGTTTAGGATAATGAGTGATGTAACAGAGGAGTTTAATGGGTGGCTTAAAGGATAGTATCAGGAGAAGGGGTACCACTTTTTGGGGGAATTGCGGGGACTTCTGGGACAGGAGACTCTTTAAGGGTGATGGACTTCACTTGAAAAGAGAGGGGGCTGCAGACTGGGGCAGAAGTTTGATGTCTGTTTCAGACATTTAAGCTCACTGCGGGGGAGAATGGGACTAGGGAACCATAGTGGCAGCTGAGAGGAAGGGGTTCATAACTAGTTCCATATCTGGGTGCATGTGGCAGCACAGAGGTACAAAGAGAGTTGTGGCCCTAACTGGACCAGCTGATGGGACATATAGACAGGGGGAATGCAAAGTGTACAAACACCAAGAAAATCGGGGTGGAGGACAAAGAATGCACAAGGGTAGTAGCAAAGCAGGATCAGGGGTCAGATGGAATAGGGTATGCCTTAACGCCAGAAGCTTGGGTAAAAGAATCAGTGCACTCCAATTGTTGATGGTGTACACCGAGATGGACCTTGTAGCCCTCACAGAAACTTGGGCTTTGGAAAATAATGACTAGGACCTGACTGTCCATGGGTACTTAGTGTTCAGGAAGGAGCGACGAATCGGGTAGAAGGGGAGAAGTAGCCCTCTTTTGTCAAGGATGGAATCCAGGTGGTGGAAGATGGGTGCATCAGGGGTAGTAATGGGGAGAGAGAGTTGCTGTGGGTACAACTCACGGCAGCCTTAGGCAAGAAACTGTGCTTGGGGGTGCTGTGTAGACCTACAGGACGAGGGTAAGAGAGGGATAGAGAGACCAGGGAAGAACTTGAAGGAGGGGTTACAAAGGAGGAAGTAGTGGTGGTGGGTAATCTGAACCTGCCAGACATTGATTGGGATGTTCGGGTGGTCAGGAGCACCATATATCAGGCCTTGCTGGATGCCTTCCAGGACTGTGTACTGGTAGAGCTAGTTAAGGAACTCCCCAGACAGTCTGCAATCCTCGATGTGGTGCTCACCAACTCAGAGATGGTAGGAGCTGTGAGAATAGGGGAGCTGCTGGGGAACAGCGACCATAATCCTGTTTGGTTCAAACTGGCCCTTGGGTCCAGAAAACCCCAATCAGGAGCTGAAGTCCTAGATTTTAGAAGGACAGACTTCAACGGGCTGAGGAAGCTGGTCAGGGAAAAGCTAGTTGGGGTGGACAACATGGGGGTGGAAGAGAGAAGGGGGTAAATTAAGGGAGCCATTCTTGAGGCATGTAAGTTATGCATGAGAACGGTGACCAAAAAGAACACCATTATGGTTCTCGGCACGAGTCAGGACAACGGTAAGGGAAGACAAAAAGGCCTTCTGCACGTATAAAGAAAAATGAGGTGGAAGAATGGGGAGAATGCATACTGAAAAATAGAGAGGCAAAGAGGGTGGTTAGGGAGGTAAAAGCAGACACAGAGTTGTGTACTGTGGAGAGGGTCAAGACAGGAGGCAAACAGTTCTTCTGATATATTAGGGAAAAAAGGAAGGAAGCAGGGGGAATCGTAAAGCTAGCTCAGGGAGGTAGGGTGATAGAGGAGGATGGGCAAAAGGCCACCATCCTTAATGATTGCTTTTGCTCAGTTTTCACTAGGGAGGATAGTGGGCCCTTGCTAGAGAGTGGCATCAGAGCGGCCACTAAGGGGGTCCCAGAGATGAAACAGACAATATTTACAAGTGAAAGGGTCCAGAAGAAACTGGCAGCCCTAAAGATAGATAAAGCCCTGGGACCAGATGGATTACATCCAAGGTTAATCAGGGAGCTGGCAACAGTATTGGCTGAACCTCTGGTAGGTTTGTTCAACTGCTTACTAAGGACGAGGGTCGTTCCAAAGGATTGGAGGGTGGCAGACATAGTTCTAGGAGCATGGATATGTTGTTCATCCACACTGGAGCATGTCCCTTTCCCCTTTAAATCTTGCTGGAAGTCTTCAAGCTGGCTTCTCCCACTGGGGTGGTATAAACCTCGGCTCCGCCCCATGACGCCAGATCTTCCTTTCTGCTGGAAGATACAGGTTCTGTCGTGCTTCACAGCAATTCGTAGGCCCTGGATTCAAAGCATCAGTTTTTACCGCATCTTACCTTAAAACTCGTTGGAGTTAATTATTCTGATAGTAGCGCATCAGACATGGAGGATAAATCTGCTCCCGGATTTCGCCGGTGCTCCTGCGGCCAGAAGATGTCGCGCACAGATCCCTACCTAACGTGCTTCTACTGCCTAGGTGGTGGACATAACACCTCCACCTGCACGTTCTGCCTGGCCTTCTATCCCAACGTCCTGGACGACCGCTTGGCGTGCTTAAAATTGGGGAGACCAGAGAAAAGGAACCCACTGTTGAAATCGAAGGAGGCGAGGTGGGCGGTTTCCGAGGCTGTGGGATCTGCCGGGCAGTTGGAGCAAATGAAGGCTTTCGGGGAGGAAGTGGCTCAAGCTTTGGCCAATCAGAGCTTTTTTGTTCCTCTGAACCTCGGTTACACCTTTTCGGGCTCCTTCAAGGAGTTGTGCCAGTCTCTCCCCACCAGGGGTGAGGCACCCTTGGGCTCGCACTCCTCCCGCCCTTGGAAGAGGGAGAAGGACCCGAAGTCTTCGTCCAAACGGAGACGTTCTTGGGACCGAGAAAGGCATGAGTCCCAGGAATGTGCGGTCTCAACCTCGGTTGAGATCGCATCCTTGGCCGCCGGCTTCACAGATCTTCCGTCTGGCCAAGAGATCGAGGAAGTGGCCGACGAGGTTGAGATTTCTCTCGACCTAATTGACCCTATTTCGCCGACTCCGGTCGACGATTCTTTGGAAAGGACTCCGGTCCTTGTCTTTCTCAATGAGGAGACCCAGCCCGCTGGTGTCACCATTGAGGAAACGGTTCCGGACTCTCGGTTTTCACTGACCCTGGTGTCTCCCAATTGACCGAGTCGGCCAGCCCGATCTCGATCGAGGTCCAGAACCCCCTCAGTCGAACGACCGAAAAAGAGTCAGAAGCACTCTAAAAAGAGGCATCGCCACAGATTCTCATCCTCCTCGGACGAGGAGGGGCTTCGACGGAAACTGCGTCAATGCTATGAGGATTTTATGTGGCAACAGCTGATTTTGACTGGGCAGAAGCCAGCTCCGCTGTCCACCCCAGCCATCACTTGGCTACCGCCTCCTGGATCGACGCCGACCCATCCGGAACCGAAACCTTCGGTTCCCCCGCCCGCGGGGCTGGCCCATATCCCAGCTCAGCCCATCTCGGTCTCTCCACCGATTTCTAGTGGAACCACCGCCTAAGCAGCCTCAGGGAGAGGCTCCCTCGAAAGAGGACCATACAGACACCGGGCTTCCCCGATGTCTGTCCATCACGGTTACCCCTGACTGCCCCCGGCGGATCGAAGGGGACATAGGCGGGAGACTGTTGTACCACGACTCCTCGGACTCGGACATCACAGGACTGCACTCCCATCCTGGGGATGATGAGTCCTCCGTGGCAGGTTTAGAGGAGGGTCCTTCCTCCTTTCAAGGCATTCTCCGCCTGATTTCCGAATCCACCGGAATGCCCCTGGAGTCTATCCAGAAAAAGGCGGAGTACCCCCTTACAGACATCCTGAAAAGGGTGCATACACCGACAGAGGCCTTTCCGGTGGCCAAAGCCATCACTGGCCCAGCCCTTAAGCTCTGGCAGTGTCCAGCTTCCTGCCCAGCACCATCTGCCCACATGGCCCACAAGTATGCAGTGCCTATGGGGTCCCTGCCGGGATTCACAGAACACCCTTCGGCCGAGAGCCTGGTGGCTGCTTCATTGTTTATACGTACTGTTAGCTTGGCCGACACAGACCGACCCCCGGACAAGGAGTCCAAAAATATGGACCACTCTGCCCGCAAGGTCTATGTGGCCTCTTCCTTAGGCCTTCGTCAGGCCAGTTCAGCTGTCATTATGGCACACTTCTCTCATACCCTCCTTGGGTTATTAGATGAAGTCCTCCCTCATCTCCTAGCGGAGATGCAGACCACGGTCAAGCAAGTCCGTGATCAGGGCCGTGCTGTTGCAAAACAGCAGCTCCAGATGGCCCTAGGCATTGGGGATTCTTGTGTCTGCTCTGTAGCAGCCGCAGTGGCCACTCACCGCAGGGCCTGGCTGAGACTGTCCTTCCGGGCGGATACCCAGCACAAGTTAGCTGACGTTCCTTTCCTTGGCACCGATCTGTTCGGTCCAGGAGTGGCCGGTCACCTTCAGCGTATCAAGCAGTCCAATGCCACCTTGGATGCTACCTCTGCAAAAGGTTCTTCGGGCGAGAACCAGCAGAAAAGGAAGAAGGCATTTCAGCATTCTTCCCCTGCGGTCAGGCAGCCCTCCTATCAAGGAGGCCAGCAGCAGGCTCAAGTTTGGCGCCCATGGCCCAAGCAAGGTCCTCAACAGCCCCGTAAAGGAGGCCGGGGCATGCAGGTCCAGGAGCCTCCTCCTCCTCTAAGCCTGCTCAGTGACGGGTTGGGTGTTGCCACCCCTACACCCATCACGCCAGCTGTGGGTCCTCCCGTGGGGGGCCGGCTCCGCCACTTTCATTCTGCCTGGTCCAATATCATTTCGGACAGGTGGGTTCTTGAAGTGGTCAGTCAGGGACTGCCTCTAGAGTTTGAGCAGTACCCTCCCAGCTGAGCCCGAGCCCCTCGGGAGGAAAGGATCTCAGCTTGCATTCAGTCGGCTCTTCGAGATGACATAGCTCTGCTCCTCTGCAAGGAGGCGATAGCTTCAGTGCCGGATCCTCCTACAGACCCAGGCTTCATGTCCAGGTACTTCCTGGTGCCCAAGTGGGCGGGGGAGGGTTGGCGCCCCATCCTAGATCTCCATGACCTGAATCAATATCTCAGGTCCCGCACCTTCTGGATGGTAACTCTGAACCAGGTCATACCATCCCTGGAGCGAAACGTGGTTCTGTTCACTGGATCTACAGGACACATTCTTTCTCGTCCCAATCCGTCCGTCCCATCAGCGGTTCCTCCGCTTCAGGGTCGAAGGGACACTATACGAGTTCTGAGCCATGCTGTTCGGCCTGTCATCGGCCCCTCGGGTCTTCACCAAGTGCATTGCAGTGGTGGCAGCCCATCTTCGGCGTCGAGGAGTACGAATCTACCCTTATCTCGACGACTGGCTCTTGGTAGGATCCTCCCTTCAGGAGGTAGAGCGGTCCAGGGATCTGGCTCTCCAAACCTGCTCCCAACTCTGCCTCCTGATCAATGAGGCCAAGTTGGAACTCGTGCCTGCTCAGGTGATGGGCTTTATCAGGGCAGAGCTCGACTCTTGTCAAGCCAGAGCTCGGCTCCTGGAGGACAGGGTGGAGGTTCTCTCCTCCTTTGCCCGACCATTTCTGGTTGGGCACTTGCGCCCTTCCTGGGACTTTCTGCGCCTTCTGGGTTACATGGCGACGTGCACCTCAGTGGTGCGTTGGGCCATGTGGCACATGCGCCCCTTCAATGGGAGCTGGCCGCGCAGTGGACTCAGCGCCACGGTCATTTCGACCAGCTGATCACTGTAACCCAGAAGATGTGGGATGTGCTTCAGCGGTGGACCGCTCCAGAATGGTTGCAGGAAGGGATCCCATTTGTCCGCCCAGAGCCGATGGTCGTCCTTACGACCGATGCCTCTCTCATGGGCTGGGGAGCCTGCATGGGGGACAAGGGGCCCATGGGTTCTGGACCCTCGAGGAGTCCCGATGCCACATCAGCCTGTTGGAGCTCAGAGCAGTCAGACTGGCACTGTCAGCTTTCACTCCTCAGCTCTGGGGTCAAGTGGTTCAAGTCCAGATGGACAATACCGTGACCATGTACCAGCTCAACAAACAGGGCGGCACACTTGTTTCTAGTTCCCAGATCCACAGGGGAATTGTGACCCATCTTGGACCTGAGAAACCTGAACTTCTACATCCAGTACAAGAAGCTCTGGATGGTGACCCTCCAAGGCCTGCTGCCTCTACTGTGCAAGGAACACTGGATATGCTCCCTGGACATGCATGATGCATACCCGCATATAAAGATTTGTGCCCCCCATAGGCAGCACCTGAGGTTCTTGTTCCAGGGGGAGCACTACCAGTTCTGAACTTTACTCTTTGGCTTATCTTCTGTGCCTCAGGTCTTTACCAAATGCTTGGTGATGGCAGCAGCCCTCAGGAGGGAGGGCCTGTATGTCTTCCCTTAACTGGGCGACTGGCTGCTCAGAGCTCAGTCTGAGGAGCAACTGCTCCGCACCTTAGTGCATACCAGACAGATATTCCACGCATTAAGGATCATGGTTGATCTGTCCAAGTCAGTTTTGACGCTCTGCCAGCGTCTTCAGTACATAGAAGCTATACTGGACACTACTCCAGGTGCAGCCTTCCTGCCTTAAGACAGGGCGGAACGCCTGATAGCACAGGCCCAGTTGCTTTACAGCACCCGATATGTCACAGCCAGGACATTCCTGCAGCTGCTAGGCTTGATGGCTATAGCCATTGTCACGATTCCCCTGGTGAGGCTGCATATAAGAAACCCCCAATGGGCTTAAAAAGTCCAGTGGGATCAACGCACCGATGATCTAGAACAGAAGGTTCTAGTAACTTCACCTGTGAAGACAGTGGTGGATGGAACCCAGCAATCTACTCAAAGGGGTCCTATTCCTGATTGCCTCCCCTTATCAAATCCTTACCTCGGATGCTTCAGGGCTGGGCTGGGGAGCACACCTGGACCCTCATGGAGAGTTCCCTCCACATAAACTTCCTAGAGATGAGGGCCATCTTATATGGCCTGCAAGCCTTTCAGGAATACCTGTGCTGGGGGCCTCTGCTAGTGCAGATAGACAACATCAGCATAGTGCACTACATCAACAAACAAGGGGGGGAACCATTCCTAACCCCAGTACAAGGAAGCGATGAGCGTCTGGTACTGGGCTGTAGAACACAGTCTAGAGTTGTCGGCAGTTCATGTTTCAGGCACCCAAAATGTTGTGGCAGACAGACTAAGCGGGTCGCAGTCCAGGGTGTGCGAGTGGGAACTGCTGAGCTTCGTCCTTGAAGACTTGTTCGACAGGTGGGATCATCCAGCGTTGGACCTTTTTGCGGTCCCACCCAATGCAAAACTGCTGCTTATCTGCTCGCTTACTCCAGGGACTGGGGTTTTCTGGTGACACGCATTGTCCCTCTATTGGAAAGGGAGGTTCTTCTATGCCTTCCCCTCTTCCTGCTAATTCAGAGGGTACTCATCAAGCTTCAGATGGAAGGTGCAATGATGATCCTTGTTGCTCCCTTCTGGCCTCATCAGATCTGGTTCCCCTTACTGCACCAGTTGGTGGTGGAATCTCCTGTACCCTACCCCCGTGCAAAGGCTTGCTGTCGCAGGAGCAGAGCACCCTGGTCCATCCGGACCTCGGGTCACTACACCTCCATGCCTGACTCCTTTTTTTTTTGCGACCCATCCGCCACCCCCATCAGCTACAGCCTGTTTTTCCTTGACACTCGCCCTGAGACCCTCAACTCCCCAAACACCCCAGGCTTACTGCCCCCCCAGGGGTGGGGCTACGGCGGATATGAGTAGGTGGATTGTTAGTGGGAGTCTGGTCGGTGGTGCAGAGTCCGGTGTGGGGCATCATCCTGTGGCGGCCGGATCAGTTTATTGCTGCCTTGCTCCCTGGAAGGTGAAACGTGCAGTGACATCCATGGGATGAACCTGTCATCTGTCCCGCCTCCCACAAACTCAGGCACTGGTCACTGCTGATCTCCCAGCCTCTGCCAGGGGTCCATCATGTGCTGGACAGTTGACCCCCCTTCCCCCGGAGAAGGAGAGCCATCCCTGGGCTCAATCCTTCTTCCCTTGGCTGACCGTCCAATTCCTGAGTCTGTTCCCAAACTCGGGATGGCAGGTGGAAGCCCTACCGGTGTGCTGGTGTGCCTGCTGTCCATGCCTGGCTCCTGAAAACATGACCATGGCTAGATATGGGATATCCCAAAAGATATATTGTCAACAGAGTGCTGAAAATAGGGCTCCATGTTTTGGGCGCCATCAGGAGTGTGCGAGTGATATGAGCATGAGGGAGTTGCCAGTTGCACTATCAGCGAGCCGTAACTGCCATAATGTACTTTGCAGCTCTCTTGACATACAGGATGCATACCTGCACATCAGGGTATGTATCCCCACCAGCAGTACCTCAGGTTTCAGTTCCAGGGGGAGCACTATCAGTTTTGAGCATTGCCCTTTGGCTTATCCTCAGCACCACGGGTTTTTGGAGGGCCTATACATCTTCCCTTACCTGGATGATTGGCTGCTTAAAGCACGATTCAGGGACCAGCTGCTCCAGACTCCAGAGCACACTGTACAGCTGTTCCAAGCACTGGGAATCATGTTCAATCTGCCCAAGTCAATCTTGACCCATTGCCAATGCCTTCAGTACATTGGGGCAATATTGGACATGGCTCAGAGCCTTGCATTTTTACTGCAGGGCAGGGTGGACTGCTTGATAGGCCAAGCCCAGCTGCTGTACAACAGTTATGTCATGGCCAGGACTTTTCTGAGGCTCTGGGGCCTGATGGCTGAGGGCATCATTATGGATTGCACATGCGGATTTTCCAGTGGATGCTGAGGGTCCAGTGGGATCAACACACTGACGACCTGGAACAGCAAGTTCTAGTTTCCTCCCCGATCAAAAAGGTGCTGCTATGGTGGATGGAACCCGGCAACCTGTTGAAAGAGGTTCCCTTCCTTATCCCCTTCCCTTAGCAGATTCTCACCACAGATGCCTCGGGTTAGGCTGGGGAGCTCCTCTGGAGTCCCATCAGACTCAAGGGACATGGTCCACAGTGGAGTCAACCCTCCGCATCAACGTCCTGGAGATGAAGGCCATTCTGTATGCTCTACAAGCCTTCCAGACCATTCTGTTCCCAAGCCATTTGCTGGTGCAGATGGACAGCATCAGTGTAGTCCACTATATCAGCAAACAAGGAGGGACCCACTTATACCCTCTGTGTCAGGAAGCGATGAGGGTCTGGTACTGGGCTCTAGAACATGGTCTAGAACTGTCGGCAGTTCATGTTCCAGGCATCCAAAATGTCCTGGCAGACAGGCTAAGCAGGTCGCAGTCCAGAATGCATGAGTGGGAGCTGCTGACCTTGGTGGTTGGAGACTTGTTCAACAGGTGGGGTCGGCCAGAGTTGGACATTTTTGCATCCCCAAGTCAACACAAAACTGCCGCGTTTCTGCTCGCTCACTCCAGGGCCTGGAGTTTTTTGGTGAGGTGCATTGTCCCTCTCCTGGAAAGGGAGGTTTCTCTATGCCTTCCCTCCCTTCCCTCTAATTCAGAGGATTCTGCTCAAGCTTCAGAGGAAAGGCGGCATTTAAATCCTCATTGCTCACCTCTGGCCTCATCAGATCTGGTTCCCCTTACTGCTGCAGCTGGTAGTGGAACCTCCTCTACCTCTGCCCTGTGCCCCGGCTTGCTATCACAATAACAAAGCACTCTAGTCCATCCGGACCTCAAGTTTCTTCACCTTCATGCATGACTCCTGAAGATGTAGTCATTGCAAGGTTTGGAGTTTCTCAGAAGTTGGCTGATGTCCTCGTGGCCTCTAGAAAACCCTCTACCAGGGCCATTTATTCCATGAAGTGGAAGTGCCTTGGTCTGTGGGCTGTTTCCCATCATCTGGATCCCTTCACGTGTCCAGTGAACCAGATTCTGGAGTACCTGCACTCCCTGTTCACTGCCGGGTTGCAGTACTTTTCAATTAAGGTGCACCTAATGGCCATTTTGGCCTTTCACGCAACTTGATGGCCGTATGGTGGCACAGCTGGATGTGCCCCATACGTTCTTAAGGGGCATCCTTCATTTGAAACCACCCATTCTAATCCAGCCACACCTTGGGATCTGAATTTTGTGTTAAAGAAGCTTACTATAGCTCTGTTTGAACCAGCTGTGACTTGCGAGCTACGTTTTCGGTCATGGAAAGCATTATTTTTAGTTGCCATTATTTCTGCTCAAAGGATTGCCGAGCTTCAGGCTCTCATATGTGAGCCTCCTTATTTGAATTTTCACAAAGACATACCAATCCTAAGTTTTTACCCAAGGTGGTGTCTTGAGTTTACTTTAAATCAGTCCATCCACTTGCCAGTTTATTTTCCGGAGCATGCTAATCCAGGGGAACAGTGCTCCATACTTCAGATGTACAGAGAATTCTCAGGTATTATGTCCATCGTATGAAGGACGTTAGGAAGTCCTCACAGCTGTTTGTTTCTTTCCCCCCTGGGAAAGAGGGCGTTCCAGTTACGAAGCAGTGCCTGTCCAAATGGTTGGCCAACTGAATTACCTGTTGTTATAGGAAGTACGGTAAGGAACTTCCTGGTACGGTGCGTGGCCACTCAACTCGAGGTATGGCCATTTCCTTTTTTTTTTTGCTTAGTATGCTTCCCTTTCAGCTGTCCTGCCACCACCACCACCACCACCAGACCGGGGATCTTCCCCCGAACATAGTACACCCTGGATTACCCCCCCAGGGTGGAGCTGACGGAGCCCCCCAACCCCGTAGCCCCAACGGATATATATCATGGATGCATCGGGGGGATCACTGGATCTGTGATGGCAGGGAGGCTTCATTTGGCATGCCAGAGGCTATGCGTCTCTAAATGGATGCCACAACGCAACCGTGTCATGCATCTGATGTGCCTCCGAGGAGTGACACTTACAGGTGCTCTGGTCACGCTGTGTCCCGTGGTCACCCGTGAGCACCGGACTGGAGACACTTAACCCCCCTCCGCCCCTCAGAGGTGAAGAGCGTGCAGTGGCTGCTCAATTCTCCCCCACTCCCGGCTGGCCCTGGGGAATCCGTGAGTCCGTTCCCGGACCCGGGTCGCCTGCGTCACAATAGTGAATCTTACCGCTGTGCCAGTGGGCTGGCTGGTATGGCCATTTCTGCTGTCTGTTTCTGGTATGTTTCAGCTGCTGAGATCTGTGCAGCTGCCAACTGGAGTACTGTCCACACTTTCACTAAACACTATCGTCTGGACAGTGCTTCTAGAAGAAGGGCAGGTTTTGGCCTTGCTGTACTTCAGGGTCATCTTTCTTATACCTGTTACTTTCAGCCACCCAGACTGTTTGATGTCAGAACTGCTTGGGACTTGTTGCATGGGTGTGGCTTGCTGCAAGAGATATCCTCAATGAAGATAGTCCAGTTATGTAAGAACTTGCTGTAAGAGTAGATTTTCTTTTTTTCCATATAGATTTTTACAACCTCGAACCCGGCAGACGGCTCCGGTCCCTCCCTTGGAGGAACTCGGTCTACGGCTGCACTGTTCCCCGACCCGACACCCCCCTAATTCCCCCCATGGGTTTCCAGACATCAGGGGGCTGGCTGGGGCGCTGGTGTTGCTACCATGGAGTCTGCCTGCTCCTTTTCCTCCCATCCTCCCTCCCCACTGACGTAAGGAAGCCAGCGTGTGCCATCCCAACCCGTACTGCCCTTTGGCCACTGCCAGAGGGCTGTCAGCGAGTGCAATGATTAACCTCCCTCCTTGGAGAGGGGCGAGCACTCCTCTAGACACTCGATCCTCTCTCGCCCCTGCCGACCCCAGCGGCCCGGGCTTGTTCCTGAGTCTGGTCGCTGGCGTTGCGCGAGGTGTAGCAACCAGCGCCTCAACCTCCAGCGCCACTGGGCTAGCCTAAGAGTAGATTTTCAAGAGACTGTCTTGCAGCAAGCCATGCTGACTGGGTCACTCCCTCCTTCTCCCTTGCCTTCTGTGGGATATACTATGAAAGACCGAAACTCGATATCCTGAGTTTCAGTAGCCCAAAACCAGTTGCCTGAAACTTGATATCCCGACAGGCAGTAATTGCCTGCGGCAGATTTTTTTGTATGTTTTGGGGGGCTTTGCTCCGCACCAATGTGGGGGCTTCCTCTCCACATCCCTTGTTTAACAAACTCTGCTGTGGGCAGTGCGGCTGTCGGGATATCGGGGTTTTCGGGCAGTCAGTTTTGGGCTACTGAAACTCAGGATATCGAGTTTCGTTCTTTCAAAATACTCCCTTTCTGTGTCTGTTTCCTTCTCCAGAATGCGTAACCTCCTGTTTTTCATCCTACAGTGGCGGAACCTGAGCCCTTCCTCGGTTGCATCAGGGAACATCCTCTGTGGATGGTCTCTGGCAGGAAAACTGAGGGGGACGTGGGGCCCCCCACATGTATATATAGGAGGAGCGACATCGACTGGCATTGTTGTGGGTGGCCCCAGTAGACTGCTAGCTAGAAAAGTTTCCATGTGGTCTTAGTCCCTGATGGCTATAGTTCCATAGGTGTGACTTGCTGCATGAGATTCTCTCGAAGATCTACTCTTAGGGTAAGCTCTTACATACTGTAGTGTACTATCGTCAAAAGAATCTCTTGCATCAGGCCATGCTGTCCCACCCTCTGTCCCCCTTGGCCTTAGAGCTTCTGTCTCTCTCCAGGATGGTTAACCTTCTGTTTCACTTTGATTAGTGGTGGGAATCTCTGGTGCTTCCTCGGTTCCCCAGGAGGAGATCCTTTGTATATGGTCTCCGGTGGGGGAACTGAGGAGAGCACAGGGCCTTCTTACGTAACTGTACTTTATCACAGAATCATAGAAGAAATACGAGTCTGAAGCCAGAAGGCCCCATGGACTCATCTCATTGTTACCTTAAAAAAATAAATTTGTTGTTTTTCATGAAATCATCTAAGGATTTCTTGAAACTCTCCAATGCATTGCTGTTCACTACATTTGCAGGTAGCCTGTTCCATGAATTAATTACTGTTTGGTTTAGCCGGTTTCCCTGTAGGCTACTTCTATATGTTTCACTTCTTAACTGATGTTGGTGGTTACTGCTACAGCTATCATTGTGTTTGACTAGTCCTATAATTTCCCAGAAATCACCATTTGATAATGCCTTGAACGCCATGCACAAATCCCCTCTTAGCCTTATAAAGTCCATACTGTATAAGCCCAAGTATGTCATCCTGTTTCTGTAGTCTGTGTGTTTTAGTTGATTTATTTTTTTGTTGCCTTCATTTGGACCCTCTCTATCAGTCTCTTATCATTGGTGACACCTACAAACAATCAGGTCAATGCATTAAGGCCATTAGTAAGGCAAATAGGATGTTGGGATGTATCAGGAGGAGTATAGACAGTAGAAGGAAAGAGGGGGTAATATTACCTCTTTGTAGGTCACTGATAAGGTTGCACCTGGAGTACTGCTCCCAGTTCTGGAGTCCTTACCTCTGGAAGGATAGCGACAGGCCAGAGGTGGTGCAGTGAAGGGTGACCAGGATGATGCAGGGCCAGCAGGGCAGAGCTTATGAAGAGCAGCTAGAGGCACTAAACATGGACTCGCTAGAGACCAGACAAGAGAGGGGTGATATGATCGAGAGGAATGAATAAGGTGAACTACGAGGAGTTATTTAGCATAAGCACAAATTCAAAGTCACGGGGGCATGAGTGAAAACTGAAAGGGGGAAGGTTTAAGAGTGACTTGAGGAAGTATTACTTTACAGAGAAGGTGTTGGAACCTTGGAACAGTCTGCCAGCCGAGGTGGTGCGAGCCAACACCATAAGTGGTTTCAAGCACAGTTGGGACAGAGTGAATGCTATTATTGCTACCCAGGGTGATAGTGGCAAGGTGGAAATTGGGGGGAAAGAAAGGGAAGGCTAGTGCCCTGAATGAGAATTAATTCCCAGGGTTAGATAGGGAAGCACGGGCAAACTGGATGGGACAGTGGTCTTTTTCTGTTGACATTGTCTGTTTCAGTGTTATGATGCAGAGTAAAATGAAGTTATTGTTCCAGCTGTAGGGTCGATACAACACCACACATCTTCTAGACCCAGTTCCCTGGTTAGTCTCCTTAGACTGTTTCTTTTTTTTTTTTTTACTTTATTTTTCCATTTTGCAATAAATCTTACAAGAGAAAATATTCCTTGATTCCAGGTATAGAAGTAGATACAAGAAATGTTATGTTAGGTAATACAAAGTCTGTCTCTCATAGTTGCAGCATTGAGGGGACAAAATGCATCTATTAAAATATACAGACGTTAAGCAAGATAGGCTATATACAGCAAGACCATGGACATCCCTACCGAAAATATTTTAAGTCCAGAGAGTTCCTTCTTTTCAAAGAGGCCTTCGACAATTGACATGGCCCAGGAGTCCGCGAACTGTAAGAGAAGGTGGAAAAACGCTCCCTTTTATGTAATTAATAAAGATGCCCCTCAAATATGCTCACAGACATTCCCTTTCAGTATATTTAAACTTAGTCTATACCGTGTGAACAGATAATAAAAGCCCCCAACATTACTTAGGAGATCCAAACATCCACTCCCTCCCCAAATCTACCATGAGTTGATAGCTCTGCCCCTAGTATAACTGTGTACTTCTTTAATATATTGCTTATAATAACAAACGTATTTAAGATGGCATGAGAAGGCTCCTGAACAATTTTAGAGCTAACTCGAAAAGGTAAAGCTATAGTGAAATTTCTCAGCATTAAACTGAAATTTCCTGTTCTTTATTACTAGGAACAGTTCAGTACTAACCAACCCTTTAATTTAAGCCCAAGAGTCTCAGCAGTCAGGGTTCACCATCGTCCTCTTCTGAATCCGAGCGACCAGACTTGGCAAAATCCTCCCAGATCAGCTCCAGCCTACGACCTGCATCTGCTGGATCATTGTACAAGAAAGTCTTCCCAGCATAAACAATTTTAAGCCTCGCTGGCATTTGTAGTGCATGGTTGATCCCGAGCTCTCTAAGGCCCACTCGAACAGAGTCAAATCCATGGCACCTAATTCTTGTCGAATAGCTTAAGTCAGGGAAGCAGTGTACCACTGAGCCATTGGAAATTGTAAGTGCCCCTGATGATTTGGCCTTCTGTAAAATCATATCCCGCATATGTACTCCCGTGGTTACCGCTAGGACAGTCCTAGGAAGTTCAGGGTTGTTAGGCTTCCTTCTTGGGGTACTATGATAGGCCTGGATAATCTAGTAATCTGCTCTCACTTTTAAAACGTCCTGTAGGAACTGGTGCAGGTAATCCACCAAATTGGCTCCTTCGACTCTTTGTATGGTATGCCCAAAAATCTGAGATTACAGGAACGTGCTCCATTTTTAAGGTATTCAAACCTGGTGCATAAAAGCTTATTTTCTTTCAGTACTCCATCAGTCACTGTAGCTGCTTTTGAAATAGTAGAGCTAAGAGCAGAATGATCTGTCTCCAAGGCAGTAACTTTAGTTTCTACAGTTCTCTGTCTAGTATTATAAGTGTCTAGTTTGTTATCCAGTTGCTGCATGACTTGAAGAATAGTATTTATTTTGGCCTTCAGATCCCCGGGTTTCTCATTTGGCTGTGTGCTAGTCGGTGCTCCACTGGAAGATGGCGCGTGGCCTTTCCCTCTGCCCGAATCTTTATATGCTTCATTTTTGGTTCTTCCCATCATTTAATCGGCAGATATTTGCTCCACAAAAGGCTGTAGCACTGCTTTTTACTGAGTTGAGGTTTGGTTCGGAGTGAAAATTAGTAGAATCAAAGATTTTAAACTTTTATTGTTGTAAAGGTCTGGAGCTGCGTGAGAGGTGTCTATTCCTGACGGCTGCTAGCCATGCCCTCTAGACTGTTTCTATCTGGTTCCTCTCCAGTACAATTCTTGGATTTTCTTTCAGTCCCCTAATGCGTGACAGTGTTGAAGTCTCCTTCCAGAAAGTATAGCTGATTCGGATCTGGCAGAACTGCAGAACAGAGTGCTTGTTTAAAGAAATTTTCCCTGTCTGTCTCTATGTTGCGGGCCATATACATTAAGTAGTGCAAAGGGTGTGTCTCTGTTATAGCCTTTCAAATTGATAAATTATCACTGATTATCAGTTTGTACCTTCTCGACTTTGTAGGGGTTCCTCTGTGGATTAGTACTGCCACTCTTCTCCGGTATGGGTGTTGTATATATGAAGAAACATGGCATTCCCCCACCCATACTCTAGCCAATTCTTTATATTCAGTTGGGTTAAGGTGCCTCTCTTGTACGAGGGCGATTGACACATGCTGTTCTTGCAGCTCTCGCAACACCCTGCATAGATAAGTGTTTCCTGGTTAGTGGAGAAAGTTTCATTGCTTTGGTTTATCTTGTTAATGAGAAGCTTTGTTGGAGTTTGCAGGTCCGTGGTAGTAGAGGTAAGAGGTTGCTGTGAGCCTTATGAGGGGGTAAATCCTCTCAAGGAGGACATCTCCCATCTGTTAGTATACTAATTCAGGGTTTACGCTGCAAGCTCACATATTGCTGTGATTTTCCCTGTCTCTGCACTACAACCATTACCCATCTCCCACTGTTCACTATCACCGATACCAAATGTGTTCAAATTGCAAGTTTTAAATGTTTTACAAAGTACAGCTGCAGAGTAATATGTCTACCTATTAAGCTGTCAGATATGAACCCTGTTGACTTGATGCTATAACACAGCCTGTTCAAAATGTCTTCGTACAGCACAGGTATGTTAGTGAAAGAAAAAAGACTAAGAGTGGGATTGTGAGACTAAAAAGGGAAGGAGGAAAGTGTGCAGAGGAGGATCAAGAAAAAGCAGACATCCTTCACAATTATTTTTAAGTAGTCACAGAAGAAGGGGAAGGGGAGGGACCAAAGTTAGGTGATGGAAGCACTACTGGGAGGGAGGGAGGTGGGCACCAGTCCATTTAAGGTGGAGAGAGTACTAAAGGAACTCGCTAATCTGAAAGTGGACAAGGAAATGGGGCCGGAGGGGATACATCCCAGAGTATTAAGAGAACTCAGGTAGGTGCTGGCAGCACCACTGACAGCCCTGTTCAACAGTTCTCTGGAAACAGGTTTGGTACCAAACGACTGGAGGAGAGCGAGTGTAGTCCCTCTTCACAAAAGTAGGAGCAGGGAGGAGGTTGACAGTTACATGCCAGTCAGCCTGACTTCCATGGTGGGGAAATTAATGGAATCACTAAAAGAAAGGTTTGTGATATATCTCGAATCCAATGTAGCGCCAGATTCAAGGCAGCATGGATTCACAGCAGGAAGATCTTGTCAAACAAATCTGATAGATTTCATTGACTTGGTGACTAGGGTGGTGGATCAGGGAGGGGCGGTGGATGTGGTCTACCTGGATTTCAACAAGGCCTTCGACGCCATCCCACATAGGAGGCTAGCAAACAAGCTGGCAGCCTGGGAGTGGGTCCCAGGGTGGTAAACTGGGTAAAAAATTGGCTGAGTGATAGGACACAGAGGGTGGTGGTGAATGTAGTTCAATTCAGAGAGAGGGGGGTGACCAGCGGAGTCCCACAGGGTCAGTGCTTGGACCAGTCCTCTTTAATGTTTTCATAAGCAACACTGTAGAGGGGCTGGAAGGGAAAGTGTGTCTCTTTGTACAGGATACAAAGATCTGCAATAGGGTTGACACTCCAGGAGGAATAGAGAAAATGAGAAGGGACCTAAGCAAGCTTGAGGAGTGGTCAGGGGTGTGGCAGCTAAGATTCCGTGCAAAGAAGTGCAGCATCATGCACTTGGGGGCACAGAAATTCGGGGGAGGAGTACATGATGGGCGGGGGCTACTGACAGCCACCAAACAGGAAAAGAGACCTGGGTGTAATCATATCTAATGATCTAAAGGTTAGCAAACAATGTGAGAAGGCTGTGAGGAGAGCTAGTGGAATGCTGGGGTGCACAGAAACATAGAATCTGATGGCAAATAAGGACCGCTTGGCCCACCTAGTCTGCCCATTTCCCTACCTAGCGGATAAGCTGCAGATCCTAGTTAACCAACAGCCTACTTCCTCCTACCCCCCACTAGAATTTCCTTATGTCTGTCCCATGCATTCTTAAATTCCTCCACTGTTTTTGACTCTACAACCTCCTCAGGAAGGCTGTTGCATGCATCTACAACCCTCTCTGTGAAGAAATACTTCCCCACATTACCTATGAGCCGTCCCCCATCTATCTTCAGATTGTGCCCCCTTGTTCTTGCACATCTCTTTTTCTGAGAGATGCTACCCTCTTGGACTTTGTTGATTCCCTTGACGTATTTGAAAGTTTCTGTCATGTCCCCCCTCTCCCTCCTTTCTTCGAGGATATACATCTTAAGCTCCTTTAGTCTTTCTTCATATGTCTTCTGGTGCAGACCCTGCACCATTTTTGTTGCCTTCCTCCGGACAGCCTCCACCCTGTCTATGTCTTTGCGGAGATGGGGTCTCCAGAACTGTACACAGTACTCCAGATGTGGTCTTACCAACTGTCTGTACAGGGAGACAACAACTTCTTGTTTTCTACTGGTGATGCCTCTCCCTGTGCATCCCAGTATCCCCCCAGCCCTTCTTACTGCCTTCTTACATTGCTGGCCCCTTCTTCAGGTCATCTGATATGACTACCCCCAGGTCCCTTACCATTTTTGTTGTTGTCAGTATCTCACCCCACCATTGTGTACTCTTCCCTTGGGTTTTTGTTTCCCAGGTGCATTACTTTGCACTTCTTTGCGTTGAATCTAAGCTGCCAAACATTTGACCATTCCTCCAACCTTGCCAGGTCCCTTTTCACCCTTTCCACCCCACCTTGGGTATCAACCCTGTTGTAGATCTTTGTGTCATCTGCAAAGACTAGACATACTTTTCCTTCCAGTCCTTCTGCAATGTCACTTATAAAGACATTAAAAAGAACCAACCTCAGTACTGAACCCTGCAATACCCCACTAGTAACCTCCCTTTCTTCACTGTGGACTCCATTTACTATTACCCTCTGTTTCCTGTTGTCCAGCCAGTGTTTTACCCAGGCTACCACTCTGGGACCCACTCCCAGGCTGGCTAATTTGTTTATTAATCTTTTGTGTGGGACTGTGTCACATGCCTTGCTAAAGTCTAGGTAGGCCATGTCCACGGCCTCTCCCTGGTCTATTACTTTGGTCCCCCAGTCAAAGAAATCAAATAGATTTGTCTGACATGACCTTCCTGCTGTGAATCCATGCTGCCTTGGGTCCTGTGCCCCACTGGCCTCTAGGTACTCAACAATTCTTTCCTTCAGAAGTGATTCCATCATTTTCCCTACCACTGAGGTCAAACTGACAGGTCTGTAGTTTCCTGCCTCTGTCTTGCTCACACTTTTCTGAAGGGGAATCACATCTGCCCTCCTTCAGTCCTCTGGTACCACACCATCCTTAGGGAGAGGTATCTCGAGCACAAGGAAGGAGGTGGTGATGTCACTGTATAGAACATTGGTGAGGCCTAATCTAGAGTACTGTGCCCAGTTCTGGAGGCCACATCTCCAGATGGACATAGAGTAGAAGCAGTTCAGAGAAGGATGACAAAAATGGTGAAGTGGTTGCACCAAAACTCATATGAGGGTAGACTGGAGAATGTCAATATGTATTCTCTTGGGGGGGGAGGGATATGATAGAGACTTTCAAATACTTCAAGGGTGTAAATTAGGCACAAGAGGGTAGTATCTTCAAAAAAAAAAAAAAAAGATGTTGAAGAACAAGGGGCCATGATATCAAGATAGAGGGGGTAGACTTAGGGGTAACGTGAGAAAGTATTTTTTCACAGAAAGGGTGGAGAATCCATGGAACAGCCTCCCGGCAGAGGCTGTCGGGGCAAAAATGGTAGGGAAATTCAAAAACACATAGGACAGACCTAAAGGAACACTAGCGATAGGAAAAAGAGGGTAAGCCACAGATCATTTAGGATCTCTCCTTCCAGATTTCTACTTCAGATTGGTTAACGCATTGGACACCTCTGCCACGTCAAGAAGGTATTCAGGAAAACAAGAATGGGCAGTGACACAATAGACATGAAGCTTCTTGCTTCTGCCCTGGATGTCCTAATCTTGCCGATAATGAAACTCTTTAACCACTCACTACGATTTGCTGAGTTCCCAAGTATCTGGAAGACGGCTTTGGTCACCCCTGTGCACAAAGAGGGTAACAAAACTGTCATCTCAAACTATCGACCCATCTCTATTCTATCCCTGTTTTCCAAAGCATTGGAGAAGATAGTTGCCAAACCAACTGGTAACCCACCTAAAACAACATGGCATACAATGCCAGCAACAGCATGGCTTTAGAAAACAGCACAGCACCATAACAGTGCTACTAGAATACACCATTTCTGCACGCAGTACTCCTGACAACAGCCACCTGGTAGGCACCATCTTCATTGATTTAACAAAGGCATTACACCCTGTTAATCACACCCCTTCTGCTTAATAAGCTCACCACCCTAGGGCTTTCCCAGGACTCTGTATCCTGGTTCAAAGAATATCTGACAGGTCGCACCCAGAAAGTAAGAATGAATGAAACATTCAAACAACATGAAGTCTTGCTGTATTCTGACTATAGCAGTTAGCTCTAGCTCTTGAACTGCCCCGGAGAGTCAAGGGTTAAAAATTCTATGCAGGCATAGAACGTTGAGCTTGGTTGAAAACTCTTGTCTGTAATACTTTGAAACCCAACCGCCATATTCTTTACTCCACCTCACTGAACAGTCACTCCAGAGATTTCTCCTTCTGCTCGGTTCAAAGTTGGTTAAAGTTGTCGGTTTTAGTCCGATTTTTTTTTTTTTTTTTTTTTTCCTCATTACGTTCTGTTTATCGGTTCGAGACTCTGTCTGTGGTACTGTAAGTACTTAGGATAGTTTTGTGTGGAAATTGTAAAACTGTGATTGTGGTCGGTTCGGCTGAACCGATCCTTTGGTAAAATCTTTTGTCAAATTTAGTGTGTGGTTACCGGTCCGTATCGGTTTAAAAAAAAAAAAAAAAACCTGATTTTAACGGGTTTTTTTTCCAGCACCCATAACACGGTGAGAAACCGATAGGGGAGTCTTGCCTGGCAGTTGCTGTTTAAAGGGTAAGTTTGTTAGGTTGGCCAGGTCTGAGAAACCCAAGAAAAATTGCCCACTGGGTTTCAACACTGCAGTGTATGTGGGGAGGTCTTTGCTAAGGCCGATCCCCACAAAACTTGTGTTTACTATCTGGGGTTTGACCACCTTGATTCAGACTGCCAAATTTGCAAGAATTTCCCCAAGTCTATTTTAGATAAAAGGTTGGGTAGACTTAGGCATAAGGAGGCAGAGAAATCCGCTGACCCAGAAGGCCAAACTGGTTTGGTTCCTACCGAACCAGAAGGAGAGCCCTCTCATCAGGGCTATACTTTTTCGGGCAAGAGGAGAGCCGATCCTGAGGGATCGGTTCCTATTAAAAGAAAGTGCAAGGAAAAATTGACCGGTTCAGATCTAGACCTTCATGTTCTGACTGCTGAAGAGATAGCCAGAGTGATTCAGATTGTTGAATCGCTTTGTCTGGTTCCGACCGATCTGGCACCTTCTGGCAGGGGTTTGGTTCAGTCGGTTTCCCCGGTTCAGGATTATTCCCCTGAAGATTTTTATGAACTGGAGTTTGATAAGGAATGGGATTTTGAAGAGGATGATTTTGATGGTTAAAGTCTGGATGTGCCTGTGGAACCGGACATCTCCCTATGCAGACCTTTCTGGTGTTTCCCCTCTTAGGCTTTCTGAGTCCCCTCCTCACTTTCTGTTTTACAGAAAAGTGGCTGAAACCTTCCAGCTTCCAGTGGAGGAGGCTGTGAAGGATCAGGAGGAGCCTGATTTTGTTGAGATGATGGACATCCCAGAGTCTAAGAGACTGTCTATTCCCCTCCATAAGTCCTTTGGGAAACAGACACAAAAAATTCTTAGGTCTCCTAGCTCTGTACCTTCTTTTGACAGGAGAATGGACAAGAGATACACCTTATCAGGCTCGGATACAGAGTTTTTTTATCAGCAATGCAGCCATGTTGGGGTAGTGCAGGCTGCAGCCAGTGACAAGGCAAACATTCCTTGGCTTCACCCCCCAACAAAGACGCCAGGAAGATAGATGCCATGGCAAAGAAACAGTACATGGCATCATCTTTGGGACTCAGGCAAGCTAACTATGTGGCCTGTACAGCCAGGTACCAGAAGTCCAGATGGGACACTCTGCTGGCACTGGCTAAACAGGCTTCTAGCCAAGGAGCTGGAGGAGGTGGCTGCTGATGGGATTGAGGCATCAAATGTGCAATTTCATGCTGCTGTGGACTCCAATGATGTGTCATCAAGAGTCATGGCTACGTCTGTGGCTCTTCAGAGAATGGCTTGGCTCAGATGTACTAGCCTTTCACAGGACACCCAGGCTAAGGCCATGGATTTCCCTGTGGTGGGTAATTCTCTGTTTGGGGAGCAGACAGAGAATTACATGAAGAAAATGGATGAATACAGTACCACGTGAAGGAGTGCCCAGGCCAAGGAAAGGCAGGCAACTCCTCAAAGGCAGCAAGCTAGGGGCAGGGGCGGGCCTTTTCACAGGCTTTTCTACCAAGGGCAGGCCTCTTCTTCCTTTTCTCAGAGGGGGTTCTTCAGAGGGAGAGGCAGAAGGGGGATGAACAGGGCTACATCCACCCGTTAGCCTAAGGCTCCTGCCAAGCAGACACCCTGATGTGTCAGCCTGGGTCAACTCCCCCATTCCAGTAGGCGGCAGGCTGGCTTACTTTGTTCAGTACTGGATGCCTGTTACCTTAGGTAAGTGGGTCCTGGAGGTTGTAAGTCAGGAACTGGTTCTCAGTTTCAAAGGTTTTCCGAAACTGAGACCCATTTCCTTTCCACCTGCACATACATCAGAAACCCTTGCTCTAGAGGCAGAGGTTTTGTCTCTAGTGGCCATAAGGGCCATAGAGAGAGTTCCTACCCCATACAGGGGCAAAGGTCTGTACTCCAGGTACTTCCTTACCCCAAAAAAGACAGGGGAGTGGTGACCCATCCTGGACCTAAGATACCTAAACGAGCACCTACTAAAACCAAAATTCAGAATGGTGACTCTGGGAACAATTCTTCCCTCTCTAAGGCCAGGAGACTGGCTAACCTCCCTGGACCTCAAGGATGCCTATTTCTGCATCCCCACAGAAAGTACCTCAGGTTCGAAGTGCCCTCAGGCCATTACCAGTTAAGAGCAATGCCCTTTGGCCTTACTTCAGCCCCAAGGGTGTTCACAAAGTGCCTAGCAGTAGTGGTGGCCTTTTTAAGAAGAAAAAGGATCTCTATCTTTCCTTATCTGGACGATTGGCTCCTGGTGGGTCAGTCCCCAGACCAAGTCAAGTCAGGTCTACAGGTTACCCAAGTTCTCACTTCCCTGGGGTTCCTTCTCAATCTTCCCAAGTCAGTTCTCGAGCCTGTACAGCTCCTCACATTTATAGGAGCAGAGCTGGACACGGTCAAGGCAAGAGCTTTCCTTCCTCTGGAAAGGGCAACAGCCATTTCTCAGCTGGCCTCTTCCTTCCTCCCTCTGGTTTCTCGACCAGCAAGGCATTTTCTCCAGCTTTTGGGCCACATGGCAGCTTCCACAGCAGTGGTCCAAGGGGCCAGGTTTCAGATGAGGGACATTCAGTTCCATCTGAGGGCTTTTTGATCCCAAAGGAAAGATCCTCTTACCAAACTAGCTCCAGTTACTCAGACCTTAATTCAGGCCCTCCAGTGGTGACAGGACCTGGACAATCTGAGACAAGGTGTTCCATTTGTTACTCAGGCTCACTCTGTGGTTCTTACCACAGATGCTTCCCTTTTGGGGTGGGGAGCCCTTCTGGAGGCTCTCACAGCCCAGGGACTGTGGTCCCCTCAGGAATCCCTTCTGCATATCAACCTTCTGGAGCTCAGGGCAGTATTTCTGGCCCTGCAAGCTTTCTCTCAGTTCGGTATAGAACAAGGTGGTTCAGGTCAGGACGGACAACACTACCACCATGTTGTGCATCAACAAGCAGGGAGGCACTCGGTCCATGGCCTTGTGCACGGAGGCCATGAAAATATGGTCCCCGGCTTATCCTGTTCAGACCTCTCTGGTAGTAGTCCACCTCCCAGGAAAGGACAGTGTGCTAGCAGATGCTATAAGCAGGATTTCCCAGGGCCATCACGAGTGGTCTCTGGATCCTCTGGTGATGAAAGTGATTTTCTCAAGGTGGGGCACTCCAGAGATAGATCTCTTTGCAGCCCCAGACAATCACCTACTTCCTCTGTTTTGTTACAGACCCCTAGTCTTGGGCTCAGTCCCTCTGGATGCTCTGATTTTGAACTGGGAAGGGAAATTTCTTTATGCCTTTCCTTCCTTCCCTCTGCTGTTCAAGGTTCTAGTCAAGGTAGGGTCACAACCTTGCAAAGTGATTCTGATTGCTCCAGACTGGGTCAGGCAGCCTTGGTATCCCTTGTTGCCATCCCTAGCAATCCATCTTCCCCGTCTCTTCCCAGGAATTACAACCTGTTAACCTCCTGTCAGGGGAGGGTTTGGTATCCCAGTCTTCGGTCACTCAATCTCAAGGCATGGCTCTTGAAGAGTTAGAGTATGCAGACTTGCATCTGTCCCAAGGGGTTCTGGATATTCTCAAAGTTTCTCGAAAGCCTACCACCAGAAAAACTTACAACTCCAAATGGAAGAGAGTCAGCATTTGGTGTTCCAAGACACACGTATCCCCAGACACTGCTGATTTGTCTACAGTCCTGGATTATATGGTTCACCTTAATCATGGCCTAGGGCTCAGACCAGCTACTCTCAAAGTTCATTTGTCAACTGTTTCTGCTTTCCTGTCAGTGGGGAAGCCTTCTTCTCTGTCATCTCATCCTGTATTCTGCAAATTTTTCAAAGGTTTGCTTCATACCAATCCCCCTTTTAGGGATCCTGTTCCTGCCTGGGATTTGAATGTTTGCATTGCTCAGCCTATACAACCCCGAGCCTATGTCCTCAGCAGAGCTCAAGTACTTGACTTGGAAAACTGTGTTTTTGGTTGCTGTTACCTCTGCCAGGTGTATCAGTGAATTGCAAGCCCTGTCAGTTGAGCCTGACTTCATTTCATTCCATAGAGATAAGGTGGTCCTTAGAACCAATAGAAGGTTCTTACCCAAAGTGGTTTCTGATTTCTACTTAAACCAATCTGTGTCTCTTCCTGTGTTCCTCACTGATCATGCTTCCTCAGGAGAGCGGAGGTTACACAGTTTACATGTTGGAGCCTTTAGTTACTACATAGAGCATACAAAGAGTCACAGGTTTGACTCCCTCCAGTTCCTCACTTATGGGGAAGTTGGTAAGGGCAATCCTGCCACCAAGAGAACCATTGCCAGGTGGATTGTATCCTATATCCAATTCTGCTATGAGAAACTGGGAAAAATTCCACCCTCAGGCCTGAGGGCTCATTCCACTAGAGGTACAGCTGCATCTTTGGCTGCGGCCAGAGATATTCCTTTGTTAGAAATTTGCCAAGCAGCCACCTGGAAAGCAGTTCATACCTTCACCAAGCATTACTCTCTGGATGTCCAGGCTAGGAGTGATGCTAGGTTTGGCACAGCAGTACTTCAGAGCCTATTCCCAAAGTAGGTCCTGTCCCTCCTCCTTGGAGGTACTGCTTGGTAGTCTGCAATAGTCAGAATACAGCAAGACTTCATGTTGTTTGAAGAAAAAATTACTCGGCTGAGTAATTATGTTTCTTCTAATGGAGTCTTGCTGTATTCTGACCTCCCTCTCTGCCTCACCTCTGAGAACCTGTTTTTGGGAAGTGGGTGGGCAGGTGCAGTGTTGCACCCCAGGGGTGTATTCAGTCCACTCTTTGTTGTGTTGGGTGCTTTGTGTTTCATTAGTTAAGAATTTTTATGATTTATTACCTGGTTTTTAGTCTTTGGGTTTCCTGACTTGAGTCTTTTAGGAATCTGAAGCCTTTGTTGCCAGTTGGCTAGCAGAAATTTTACAATTTCCACATTATTTAGTCGGTGAGTTTTTAGCTTATAAGAATCTGGCAGTTGGGTTTCAAAGTATTACAGAGTTTTCAACCGAACTCGAGCTCAACGTTCTATGCCTGCATAGAATTTTTAACCCTTCACTCTCCAGGGCAGTTCAAGAGCTGGCGCTTACTGCTATAGTCAGAAAACAGCAAGACTCCATTAGAAGAAACATAATTACTAAGGTGAGTAATTTTTCTTCTCTGACACGGGGCATGTCTCAGTAGGGACCCCTTCTCTAAAGGCTTATTTATCAACGATCTCCTGCTGGCCTGTCTGAACTCTCATGTACTTCTCTATGCGGATGACGCTGTTGTCTCCTACAGTAGCAAAAGCCAGCAGGAACTCACACTTAACCTACAGCAAAGCTTCATGGCATTGGAGCACTGGTTCTTCCAAAACAAACTAATCTTAAACTGCAAGAAAACAGAATCAATGTTGATCTCCTGTCCTCAAAAAAAGAGAGGGCTCCAGCCCTTTAATATCCTTAATCAGGTGGGAGCTGTCTTGGAGTAGGGCAATACCTTCAAATATCTAGGAGTATACCTAGATGACAACCTTTCCTTTGTACATCAAGTAGAACAAACAGTGAAATCAGTAAATAAAAGACTGGGTGCCCTATACTGTACTAAATCCCATGTGACGGAGGAAGCTAGGCATCTGGCGGTCGCTTCATCAGTACTCCCGATAATTGACTATGGGCTGGTGGTCTATGCAGCCGCTGTTGACTCAACCCTAAACAGAGTAAGATTAGCAATGAATAATGTGTGTCGCCTTGTACTAGGTACTGACAGATTGTCACACACCTGCAACCTCTATATCAATTCAGGTTGGCTTCCTCTAGACCTACGCATCAACTACCAAACATGCCTGCTGGGAATCAAAACTCTACAGGGCCGCTCCTCCCCCACCCTATAGTCCTCTTTCCTCCTGGCCCAAAACAAGCATGCCACCTGTAGCGCCCTCAGGAACCCCTTTCATGTCCAATTCCAAAGGACTAACCTGGCTACTCGCTCATTCTCCGTCAGATCCCAAGCATGGATAAATGAGCTCCCTCCCTCTATCCTGGGGTTAACTGGGCCCACGCAAATCAAACTGGCCCTGAAAAGATACTGCTCTAATAAAACCACCTGCACTTGCACTTAACTATATATTACCAATGCCTCTGGATGGGGCATCTTTCTTCTCCCTCACACCCCTCTCATCTACTTACTATCTTATTCCCTACCTCCTCTCCTCTTCCCTGCTACTTACTGTCTCATTCCCTTCTCCTCCCCCTTGCTGTCTCTTCCTTCTTCTCTCCTACCTCACAAGCAACACTTCCATGAAGTGGCAACCCTGCCGCTGGCCCGTCGGCGCAGCAGTTGGATTTCTGCTTGCGCGGTGACCTGGGTTGGGAATGGATCTGGTCAGTCAGAGGCCAGCTGGGGGAAGGATCGAGTGTCCCAGGACAGCTCTCCTTCTCTGGGAGGGAGGGGGGTTGAGTGCTCGGCGCATGAGCAGCACCCAGCAGAGGTTGGGTTTGCTGCAACGCACCGACACCGGCAAGACTTTAGGGCGGGGTGGACTTTGGCCATCATTGCACGTCCCTGCCCTGCCTACAGGGAAAAAATCCTGCTGGGTCATTTCCATGATGCCCTTCCCTCTGGGCCCCGATTAGCCTCCGGTAGCGGCTCTCCCGACCAGATACCTGTAGTGCGGTGCTGGTAGGGGAACAACTTTCCACCCTGCCCTCTGGGCGGCAAGTCAGGGGTGACTGTGGAGAGCTCGGTGATTGCCGGAGGTGGGGGTACAGAGGGGCCGTGACCAAGGGCTGAGTTACTGACAACCCCAGCAGACAAAAAGCATAATAAATAAAAAATAAAAAAAGTGCCAACCCTGACAAACAAGAATAGACAAGTTGCTGTTGTACTAAATGAACTGTGTGTTATGTGCTTTACTACTGTTGTAACTTTGTAAATGTGACGTGGATCCTTTGTAAATGAGCTCCGCTCAAAGGTGTTTCTAAACTTGTGGATCCTTTGTAAATGAGCTCCGCTCAAAGGTGTTTCCGAACTATCAATAAATAAAATGAAACTGGGAAGGAAAATGGGCAGACTAGGTGGGCCAAGTGGTCCTTATCTGCCGTCAAATTCTATGTTTCTATGTTTCTACAAGTCATTTGTACATGAGCCTCATTTCGCTGTGGTTTTCACTTGGACTTTGTTCAACATCTATAGACCTTGCACACTGGACATTACAAGTCTCTTAACTGCAGATGTTTTAATTTATCACCTTTATTGGTTAGAGTCTCGTGGTGGGTTTGAGTGGTACTTGTATACCCTAAGCAATTGTTATTTATACCTGTTAATGTGACTGGATAAAACCACATAAATAAGTGGTTGACACACTCAGTGAGTAGAGAGTTGTATCCTAAAAGGTTTACTCTTTTGTGACATTGAGACTTATTTTTTTTTTCCATAGAGGTCTTTCTCCATTGGGACCACAGGGGCAGCTTGTCAGCCCTCTCCTCATCCCCATGGAGAGAAGCATGTCTCTTCCGGGACCTATCTTCAAATCAGGGTTCCCCCATGGATTACCACCCTGTGGTGGGGTCAGTGAAGATGGGGCCATCCCCCTTCCACCAGAGACACAAATCCAGTTGAGTCCGAAGAGGTCCTGTGTGACAGTGCAGATGCACAGTCGGATGTGAAGGTCTTCATGAAGCCCAAGCTTCCATTTTCCACATTTTTCTTACCGGTTTCACTGCTGCCACGGACCTGAATGTGTGCGTGTGCAGGCACGCACATATCACAAAGTCACAGACCCTCCTACCTACTACCCCTGCTACCACCAGTCCTCTACCTGTGGCAGTCAGAGGCCAGGCAAGCTCCCCAGAAGAGGAGAGCAGTCCCTCAGATGTTCGATTCTGTCCCACCCCAGATACGGCAACCCAAGTCCGCTTCCAGACTCTGGTCACCGTCATAGTGGCAAATAAGTCGTCCAGTGCTCTAGGCTTGTACTCCACTGGGACAGCTTGCGGCATATTTCTTATGTTTTTTTTAGCAAAGCTGTTTAAATGATATCCATTGGACATAGGAACATCACTACAAGGAGATCCAATTCCCATCTGCTGCATATCCCACGATGTCGCACGACCCAAGGACAAAGATCATTCACCTGTCAGGCATCCAACTGGCTCAACTCTCTTGGCAGCGACATAGCGACCGCTGCAACACTCGTCCTCTTCACGTCCAAGCTGTGACTCTCACTGCTTGTATCCTGCGATTGTCCCTCTTAACATTTCCACCGTTCCAGCTGCAAATGCCCCAGCACCCAGCACTTACAGTCAGTCTTTACACCCCTAGCACCTTAGCTGTCATATTCCCTCGACAAGGTCCCCTGGCTGCACTATCTCCCACCCTCGCCCACCTCCCCCGTATCTCCACTCCTGTCCCCGCCCCAACCACCTCCCGTACTCCCCCTTACCTCTGCACCTCCTTCCCCCCCTTGATCTCCTACCCTCCGTCCCTACCACCCACCCACCCCTTGTCTTGCTCATAGCTCAAGTCTTTATACTAGTTATTACATGTCTGTAAGTCAATGACTATATGTTTGTAACTAAAAATGATGACTGTTGCACACGCTGACGTGGAACCTTTGTAAAAGAGCCTCGGCTCAAAGGTATTGTAATCCTCGATTGAAATAAATAAATAAAATAAAAACACCCTTGGTGATGTAAAGCTCAGAAGAGAGCTAAAGCATATCCTACTGTAAGCATGTGTATAACCATTTCTGTCTGGTATCTTTTATGTAACTTTTTAAAAGTTGATCTTTTATGAAGTAATAAAAAGAATAAAAAAAAAAAACTTGAAGCATTACTTCACGAAGATGGTGGTGGACAAATGGAACAGAGTGCTGTGCGAGTTGGTAAAAGTCTGTCCAGGGATTTAAGGTGGGCCGGGACAAGTACAAGGGCATAGTGACTATGGGCTTGGGGCACAGGGAGGTGAATAATGTTTCTGGTGGGTAGAGTTTGCATCTGGGCATACTGACTATTGCTACTAAGTGATGGACTGAAGTGGGTTTAGGCAGTACAGTGCAGACTCGAGGTTCTCCAAGTCTTCTCCTGCCTGCAAGATTTTTATGTTTCTAAGTGCAACAACTAATTTAAAGATTTGCATTGTGGTTACTGGCTTCCACAGGATTATAATACAGTTGTTTCTAACATCAGAATTCTGTCCTGGATCTTCTAAGGACTGTGTGGTGCATGCACTATCTTCTGCTGAGGAAGCCAAGGGGCTAACAACACATTCCATTCTTTGAAAAAGAAGCCATAGAGCTACCGATGCTCTCTGTCCTGTGAGAATGAGGTCAGAGGACTGACATTGCACTGCAGCAGCTAATGAAGAAATATCAATGCTCCACTGCTCTCTAGTATAAAAAAAATCTGGAGGGATAGTGATCTTAAGGCCTTGGCCTCCGTAGGGTTTCCTCATCATGTGGGGGAGAGGTTCCTTCTCCACACTGAAGGTCATAATAAAAATCACACTGTGAGTTGGTAATGGATAGTGGCTTTGCCTTTCACTAATATATTCCTACTGCTTGTCATCTGTTTACCTCCTGCCAGCGTTCCCTCTCTCCTTTTGGGAAGTATGCCTTTCTCTTACCAGGCTGATCCATGCCTTTGACTCTGTCTTTATGAGCATCTGATTCCCAAAGGAACAATTTTGTGTAAGACGACTTTGTCCCTGTGGCACCTCTGGATTGGAACACTCCTCTGGAGGGTTCCTTTGCCTTCATGGTGCCTCAAAATGTGGGCAGTTCTGTATTTATGTATTTGAAAATTGATACCTGGGAGAGGCACACTGTGCCAAGCCTTGAATCCAGGTGCTACCCTGGAGAGGAGAATGGTGAGAGAACAATACATTGTAGCAAAATATTTGAACAGCATTTGGTAGAAATTAGTACAAAAATTGGAATAAAATACAAAAAGGTTGTATGTGCGGAGAATAAAGTGTGGAACAGCTCAATAAAAACACCTAGCAAGTGCACATTCAGAAGTAGCAGCAATACTTCATGAAAAGAACAATATTGACAACACGGGATTGACCTGAGGGGTGAGTTGATTGCTCCATATTGTAATGGAGGGAGAAAACTGTAGAAATGTGACAGTTAACCCAGAGCAGGAGCAGGGATCATGACGACTCTTTTCCAGGATTTAGCTGTATTTAGGATAGAAAGAATGAATGGCTAAAAACACATTGCATAAGCATTCAAACATACTTACAATGCGAAGCATCCTACTTACCAATCATTCTGCCTGTTATGCAAGCATGCCATGCTTTTAAGTTGCCCGCTGAGCCAGTGAACTGGCAGTCTGCTACATCGCAGAGGCTCATTTTGGACATGCTTTGGGCTGTGATGTAACAGAAATTACCTTTACTCAGCCAGGAGCTGTCAGATTTGCATGCTGGCTACAACTCTTCATCTGCTTCAGACTTTGATGCAGCATGCCAAGTGACAATAGAACATTCATAGGTCACATAACCTTCAGCGCTAAATGTGGATGGGCTTCCAGTCCTAGGGAAAGGTTTTTCCTTATGAACAGAGAAGATAAGTTTTCCATGTGTTCACAGTATCCTTACTTGGTAAGGCTCTGAAGTCTCCAGATCCTAAAGGGGTGACTGTTCACATCATTACGTGATGTTGACATGGTACTTGCATAGTGTTCTCAGAGGAGGATAGCTCCTCACGGCCATGACATCAGCTCAGAAAGTTTTCTTCCTAGAAAGATGTATTGAGGAACCTCTTTCCTGGGGTATTTAGCACTAATCTTCTTCTTCATTGAGACATTGTGTTCTGTGCTGGTGTCTCTTCACTGTTATAGTTATGGATTTTTTCTGCCACATGTTCTGAAAACCTTGGTGGTTTGATTAGATTGTGTCCAACAGGTTTGTTCTGCTTGGGTATTCTGTAACCTGTACCATATTTCCTCAGTTGGAATTCACTCTCTATTACAGGGCACACTGAAAAAAGCAATCTTGTAACAGAAGCCACCTTCTATTAGAAGCCGAAGCTTGCAATTTGTATTACTGGTGTCAGTGTGACTGATATTTTCTGCAAACTCATTACTAATGATTTAGCTGGTTCTGTTATTCTTAATGTTGTTTGTCAATTACCAGCAACAAAATTACTCCCCTGAAGTAGTTTGCAAGCAGTGCAGCCATTGCAGGGGGACTGCTAGCCACCGGGAACTCTGTGTTGGCACCGGGACAGGCGCTTTGTGGGCCATGAAATCGGGAGGCGGGGGGCCTCAACATCAGAGCATCCACTAATGATACGGGGACCGGTGCTCGGAGAGCAGGGGGTGCCACTAGACACCACTGCTTGCTCTACACATACAGGGATGGTTGATTGGAGGGTGGAGAGTGTCACGTACACACCAGGGAGTACTCTACAAATGCAGTGATGAGCGATAGGGGCGGGAGATGCCAGCAGACACCAGAGAGTACTCTACAATTATGGAAATGGTGATCAGCAGATGGGGGGGTGCCCCTAGACACCAGGGCATACTCTACAAATATAGGGATGGGTGATCGGAGGTGGGAGGCCACTAGACACCAGGGAATACTCTACACATACAGGGATGGGTGATTTGGGGGGGGTGCCACTAGACACCAGGGAGGACATTTGCACTGAGGGGACTGTCATTCGGGGGGGCAGTCGCCACCATGCCTGATGTGGTAGGTGGCCACAAGTGGGGTGCAAACCTGCCACTGCTTCCCATGCAAATGAGCCCATAATGGGCATGCACTTAAGGGCCTCACTTGTGAATGGGCTCATTTGCATTTTGCGGCTGAATATCATGTCCCCGGTGCTTTCAGGTCTGGGGGTGCAGTTTTGAATGGGCTGCATACAGCCCAGGTCCAGGTTGGTGCTGCACTGTTTGACTAGCGCTGTGCTGACCATACCTCTCGACTGCTATAAATTTCACACAGCGCCATGATTTTCATACTCTGATGTATCCTTGCTCTGCATAAGTTTACTGATGTTCTTAATAATGTTAGAGCTATTTTTGGACACACAAATTATTAAAACATTGAACTAAGGTGATAGAAACATTCCTTATCACTAACTATATAGGGACCACAATTTGTAGATATATTATTGTTTAGAATAAGAAAGTGCTACACATTCTGGCCCTCTGCTATGATTTTTAAAGGTCAGTGCTATGATTTTTAATGCTGCGAGGTTGAGTGGTATGGTGCCGACATGGCCTTGTATTCAGCAGCATAGCATTGGCGCACTGTCCAACTGAATAACACTGCCTCTGGGTCAGACACATCTTTGCGCTCCTCCTTTGCCCATATTTGAATATTGGGCCCCTGGAGTCTCAGCACATGGTCTCTTCAACTTTCTGTTACTTACATCTCACATGTTAGATGTCACAGAAGCACCCAATGTGCTGAATTAGTGGAAAGATTTTGCAAAATTAAGGGAGGAAGAGTTACAAAGAATACTCAAAAATATTTTTTTCTCAGAAAGTGGTAGATTACTGGAACAGATTTCCATCAAAAGTAGTTCAGTGGAGCCCTATTATATGCAGACCCTAAATGTGAAGCACACATGTTCTTATAACTGAATGATCTTATGAGAGCTTCATTGAAAACAGTGAAAATCCATCTAAAATATATGGTTAACATGATGAAACTGGGCTCAAACTAGTTTTTAGAGAACTCATTATAAAAAGTAGTAAAATATAGCTTTTTAAAAGAACTCTTACTCATAAAATTAGAATACTGTTGTAAAATTAATACAGTCTCACATCAAACCATGAAGGAATATGTGCTGCCTTCTTCATAGGGTATCTTCCCCACAGCCATTCACTACTTAAGTGACTGTTAATGAGGAAACTTCATGATGATTCAGCCCAGGCTTAGCACACTCAGAGGTAACCATCGACCGCTACCTCTGGCAGGGGGGGAACTTTCCTTATCAACGGACTGACTGTTCCTGTAAACGGGCTTTACTGCTATTGAAAGTAATTGGCAAAAATCAGGACATTCAGAAAATGTTTTTATAAACAGGATATTCTTATATCCAATTTTCTTTTATGTGGACTCCACTGTATCAGTTGGAACAGCCAGAGGCTATTTTATATATTTACACATGCATTTTGGTTGCTCCAGCAAAGTTTAGAACACTTTTCAAGGCAGAAAACCATCTGCCTGGAGTTTCTGGAGACCCCACCAGAATTTGTAATTGCAAGGCTTTGCCCATAGTTCAGCTGGGCAGAAGACGGCTCTTGCCATGCCCCACATGAGTGGTGCTTAAAGAGCTAGTGTACTGCCTAAAATTAATATTCGTTTTTAAAAACATCAGCTTTTGCCTTTTATATCGGAGGTGATTTTTCTTTTCCCTTTAGGTAATTAGAAGATTTTTTTTTTTTACTTGATGTTAGGAGGTGTGAACTGTGGAATAGCTTTTTACCTGGCAGCTGAAATATCTAGTTCTGTTCCCCCCACTACATCATCAGCATTATGACCTCCCTCACTGTGACATCACAGCTACTCAGGAAGAGCCACTCAGTAGCTGTCGGTTCAGTCACCAGTGATGTCACAGTCAGTGAGGTCACAGTGCTGATGAGTAGCGGGGGGAATAGAGGTAGAAACAGAAATTTTCAGCAGATAAGGACCGCCAGGCCCATCCAGTCAGCCCGTAGGCCCTATACATTGTATGTGGCCACTGACCCTATGTGATCAATGGGTTTTCATCACTCCCCCCCCCCCAAGGTTCCCTTGTCCCTGTCCTAGGCATGCTTAAACTCCTCCACTGTGCTTGCTCCCACTACCCTCCTGTGGCAGACTATTCTAAGTATCAACTACCATTTCTGTGTAGAAAACTTCCTCACATTACCTCTTAATCTACCCCCCTCAAATTTCATATTGTGCCCCTTGTTCTAGTACTTTTTTTTTTTTTTTTACATTGGAAAAGATCCCCCACCTGCACCTTGTTTATGCCGTTGAGGTACTTGAAAGTTTCAATCCCGTCCCCCCGCTGTCTCCTCTCCTCCAGTGAGTACATATTGAGGTTCCTTAGTCTCTCCTCATATGTTTCGTGGTGCAAGCCCTGCACCATCTTTGTTACCCTTCTCTGGATAGTCTCCAGCTTGTTTATGCCCTTGCGCAGGTGTGGTCTCCAGAACTGCAAGCAGTACTCCAGGTAACACCTTACCAATGTTTTATACAATGGCATCACCACCTCCCGCCTCCTGGTAGTGATACGCCTGCCTATGCAACCCAGCATGCCACTGGCCCGCCCCGCCGCCTTTGCACACTGCTATAATACCTTAAGGTCATCAGAGATGATAACCCCCATGTCCCTTTCCTCCTTGGTGACAGTCTGCTCCCCCCCCCCAACCTGTAGCTCTCCCCAGGGTTCCTTCAACCCAGATGCATTGTTTTGCACTTTTTTGCGTTGAACTTTAGTTGCCACATCTCCAACCATCTTTCAAGCTTCTCCAGTTCCCTCTTCATTCTCTGCCCCCCTTCTGGAATATCCACCCTGTTGCAGATCTTGGTGTCATCTGCAAACAAGCAGACCTTTCCTTCCAGCCCCTCTGCAATGTCACATATGAAGACATTGAACAGGACTGGTCCCAGTACTGATCTCTGCGGTACCTCATTCGTCACCCCGTCTCCCCAGATTGTACCCCATTTACCACCAACTTCTGTGTCCTGTCTGTTAACCAATTCCTAACCCAGTTCACCACCTTGTCTCCCATGCCCAGACTACCCATCTTGTTTATCAGCCTTCTATGTGGGACGGTGTCAAAGACTTTGCTGAAATCTTGGTAGGCGATGTCTGCTGCCCCTCCCTGATTTACTTCCCTAGTCAACCAATCAAAAAAAATCTATCAGATTCTTTTGACGTGACCTGCCTGCTGTGAATCCATGTTGCCTCAGATCCTGGGCACCCCTGGATTCCAGGTGTGCCACTATCCTTTCTTTTAGCAGTGTCTTCATGATCTTTCCCACCACTGAGGTGAGGCTGACTGGCCTATGGTTCCCCGCCTCCTCCCTGCTGCCGCTTTTGTGCAGTTGGGACCACATGTGCCCTCCACCAGTCCTCTATAATCACATCTCTGTTGAGTGACTCCATGAACAGGGCTGCCAGAGGTGCTGCCAGTTCCCTTCGCAGCTCCCTTAATATCCTCAGGTGGACGCCGTCTGGCCTCATGGCCTTATCCACCTTCAGCTTTATGAGTTCTTCCAGAACTCTCTCCACTGTGAATGGATTGTTGTGTATTTCTCCCCCCCCCCAACTGCCTCTGCTATCCATCTGTGTTCCTTGACCCTTCTCCTCCCTAGTGAATGCTGAGCAGAAGTATTTGTTCAGTATTTCTGCCTTGTCCAGATCCCCCTCCTTACGCTGTCCCTCCTCCCCTTTGAGCCTCACAATCCCCCCGGTTTTTCTTCTTTCGCTTATGTACATATAAAATGCCTTGTCCCCTGTTTTTCACAGATCGTGCTAAACCCTCCTCTGTCTGCGCCTTAGCTCTCCTAACATCCTTCCCTGCTTCTCTTAGACATTCAAGGTACACCTCCCTGTCCTCCTCCCTTTAGGTCCTCTTATATTTCCTGAAACTCAGTCTTTTAGCCCTGACTTTGTACCCACCTTCTTAGAGAACCATAGTGGTTTCTTTCTTCTTTTCCCTTTGGCCACTATCCTAACACACTGGTTTGTTATCCCCATTATGGCTCCTTTTAGTTTCTCCCATTGTTTCTCCACCCCCTCTATTACCTCTCCCTTTCCCAGGACAGCTTGTATATATCTTCGCATTTCAGTGAAATCCACCCTCCTAAAATCTAATACTTTTGCCCTTGTGTGGCATACTTGAGTCCATGTTGCCATGCTGAACCACACCATGCAGTGGTCACTGGACCCCAGCTGCCCTTCAACCTGTATTTCTTTGACTCTGTTCCCATTGGTCCATACTGGGTCCAGAATCGACTTGTCCCTGGTTGGTTCATGTACCAGATGCCTGTGTCCAACCCCCTTCAGGGATTCTAGGATGGCTGTGCTGCTGGCTGAATCAGCCACCTGGGTGGTCCAATCCACGTCCGGCATATTGAAACCCCCCAGTAGCAAGATTTCACCTTTAGCTGCCATATTGTGTATGTCCTCCACTAGTTCCCTGTCAGCTTCCTTCCTCTGTGTTGGAGGCCTGTAGATCACCCCTGTGCATATTACTGTTCCATTCCCTGGTTCCAGGGTGACCCACATTGTTTTGGCCTCCCCCTATCTTCCCTGAACTTCTGTAGCCTCTGTACTATCTCTGATGTCCCTTTTTACCCTCCCTGCCCCTCCTGAACAGTGTATAGCCTGGTACATTGACTTCCCAGCCATGATTAGCAGAGTACCACATCTCTGTTATTGCTACTATGTCAAGGTCTGCATCCACCAACAAGGCTTCCAGGTCTGGAACCTTATTTCCTAGGCTACGGGCATTTGTTAACATGACCTTCAGTGTTTTACAGTCTGCCCTCCCTCTGCTCCTATCCTTCTCTCCAGCATCTTCCCCTACACCCTGATTTCCTTTCCTATGTGCTCCCCGTGTATCACTTGTTATACACTCTTTGTCTACCTGCCCCTCCCTGCCTGCTTCAGCTGTGTCTATTGGCAACTTATGTTCCTGCATGTTCCCATGGGGAGGGTGTGTGTGTTCCTAAGCCTCCTGCCCCTTCTGGCTGTCCCCCGTGGCCAATTTAAATGCTTGCAGCTGAAGCATTTCAATGTCTCACTAAGGGCCAAGGTACCCTTCTCTGACAGATGAGGTCGTCTTCCTTATATAAGCTAGCATCTGTCCAGATTGGGCCCCAGTTCCCTTCGAAGCCAAAACCCTCCCTTCCACTCCAATCCTTCAACCACGAGTAGAAGGTACGGATGTGGAGTGCCCTATCTTCCCCTGTGCCCTGAACAGGTAGCACCTCCAAGAATAAGACGGAGCATGCTATCTGTTTCAGGTTTCCCCCCAGCTTCCTGAAATCTTCCTGGACTCTGGCTAACTCTACCCTTCTCCTTGCTAGGTCATTGGTTCCCAGGTGGACAATGACATCCAGTTGCTCCCTCCTCGCTATTGCCCTAGCGATCCTATGGATCTGCTCCCCATCCCTCCATGCAGCACTTCCCAGGATGCACTTGACCTCCCTCTCTCCCCTGCTAGGTGTCCCTAACTCCACACCCCGGACAATAGAGTCCCCCACTAGAAGAAGCTTCCCCCTCCTCCGGGGTCCCCTGTCTCCCTTTCCAGGGGGAACCGCCCATCCTTCCTGGTCCCAGTCTCAGGTTCCTGAGTGGGGCTTTCCCGTTCTTCCAAAACAGTGTAGGAGTTACTAAGCGGGACGGTCTGGGGGATATGCTTTTGTTTACCTCCCCTTCCCCTCCCTGAGCCCACTGTGGTCTAATCACTCTTCTTCACAGGCATACTTTGAGGTTCAGGCTGTGGACCCAGTGGTCTGTGGGTGGGGGTGGATGCTGCCTGCAGCCTGGCCAGCTCTGCTCAGACACCGGCAACCTCCTCCCTCAGCCCAGAGAGGTGCCTGAAGATAGGGCAGCATCGCAGCCTCCAGAACGTCTCCCTGAAGACTGCTGCTCCACAACCACTACACTGCACCACTCCCATCATGTCTGTTTCCCTTCTCAATCTACTGCCTGCTTAAGACACCTATTCATTATCTCCCAAAGGTTTTTTCTGTCTTTGATACTTCCTGTATTGGTGCAGGATGTTGCAAGGCCCTATGGAACTTACCCTATAACTGTAGGGCAAGCCCTGGGGTGGGTGGGTTGTGGGGTGGCAGGGTGGGATTACACCACAGGCCATGTCCAAAAACAATCAGCCAAGGAGTCCTCTGGCAGTGGCTCCTCACTCCACGTGGTCCAGATACAGCCAATTACAAACAGTCACAAACTTACCAGCTAGAATCCCTCAAGCCTGTCCCAAACTAAATGGAGAAGCACACTGAAATGGCAGTTAAGAAAAGACTTCAAATTCAAACTACACTAATCCCTGTAATATCATTCGTGCACTAAGGGTTCAGACACAGCCGATTACAAACACACAGTCACAAACTTACCCGCTAGAATCTCTCAATCCTGCCCAGGCTAAATGGAGAAGCACACTGAAATGGCTAGATATATCAGCTGCCAGGCCGAGTGCGATTCCACACATCCAGCACACAGCTGTGATGTGCAGCACACAGCACATCCTGTGACATAGAAAACTTTATAATGAGATAATGGAGAAAAAAATTACTTCAGAAATAAAAACTTACAACTGACTACTTCTTAACATTTGTTACAATTATCTGTCTGCTATTTTTGGTTCTACTAGCTTTTAAATCACACATGCCTAAGTGTCCTTCGGAGGCTCAGTTTGCTCTCCTGCCTCATCATGGTCCATCCACCACCTACCTGGCTCCTGCTGGTTGGCTTCAGCTGCTGTCTCGGGCATTCTGCTTGCTGGTTTGGTGGTGCTGTTCTTCTCCCAGTTGGGTACTGCCATTACCCTTACTCTGTGTTGAATAGAGCCAAGGCTCCTTTGCAGTTCCAGGCTCCTAGCTCCGGTACCCTGGTGTGTCTGCACTTCCTACCTGCCCCTAGTGTCTCCTGCTTTCTTCCAGGCTGTTGTTTTCTTCATTAGAAAGCTCTCTGGCATGATCAGTACTGCTGCTTCCTGCTGCTGTCTGTGGCTTCCTGCCCTGCTTTCCTATTTTTATATCACCTGTCCATCCCATTAGGTTGGACTTGCTGTTTCCCCCCACCCCTGTCTCCTGCCTGGTTTCTCTGTTTTATCATTTGCAGGACCCAATCCCCTTGCCTGGCAATCTTCCTGGCCCCTTTCTGTTCACTACTCCTGCGCTGCTTCTCCTTCATTATATCTCCTCTGTCTGACCTGCTGGCTTCCTGTGTTCCCCCTGCCTTCTCTGACCTTTTCCTTGTTTCCCTGTCCTGCCTTCTGTGTGCTGCTGCCCCTCATGTGCCCTCAGCCCTGTTGGGCTCGCTCATTCCCTTGCCTTGGGCTTTTGTGCTATGTCCATCCTTCCTTGCTCATTTGGGCTTCAACACCCATCTACCCTACCCATACTGAGCTACACCCTCCTTATCATACTACCTACATGAGCATTCACCCTTCTTATCATAGTTCTTATTACCTGTCTGGACAGCCCCCTCCTTATCATTTAACCTACTTGGGCTTCACCCACCTCTGCTTCCCTTCATGAGCAACATATCCTATTTATCTCTTGCCTCTCAAGGGCTATACTTGTGGGTCTTGCTGTGTTATTAGCCCAGGAGGACTATGTGCTCACTGTGCTTCTGTGAAGTATGCATCTTAAGGGTGGTGCCCTCACGGAACAGAAGTCCTTTTAGCCATGCAGATTGACTTTGAGGTACCTCTGGGCATTCCTGTTCCTGCTTCCCTGCCATGGGGGTAGGACTTTTGCCACAGGGGCCCCTTTAGCCATGCAGATTGACTCAGAGGTACCTTGAGGCATTGCATTTATGACTCTTCTTGAAGGTGGAACCCACTCCATGTGGGGGGCCCTTTTAGCCATGCAGATAGACTTGATGGCACCTCTTGGTGTTTTTTCTGTTTTGTCTCCTGCTCCTTGAACATAGGGTGTATGCATTGGAGGTCCTTTTGACCAGGCAGGTCAACTGAGTAGCATCTCTTGATGTAATCCTCCTAGCATCTGCCTATGACCCGCCTGGTCATGAACGTATTCCCCTTAATTTTGCCCCCCCCCCAAATCATCAGCAGGCATCAGTCGGGTCTTCCTTCGAACCCAAGGTCAGATGTAAGCTATCCAGCAGCTGCTTCTGTCCTCACCCCATGCCTTTAGGGTGGGGCTCTTTTTCCAAGTAGAGTGGATCCCTCTGGTTGTGCAGATTGACATGGCAACACTTTACGGCATTATCAATTTAGTGGAACAGAATAACAACCTTCCCATCTAAACTTCTCCCCTAAATTGGATTCCAAATTCAGCAGTGATCAGAGCTGTCATAAATAACAGCCCAAGCTAAGAAAGATAGGGGTCTAGGCCTTGGTTCCCCAGAAGTTTCCTTCACAGGTGGGACTTTCCTTCATGCTGAAGGTCAAATAATTGTATTAATAATCGGTTTTCCACATAGAATTGGAGTTGGATGGTGGTCCTATATATCAATCCTGGCATTGTCCTCATGCATATTGATGCACTTAAACCAGGCTGCATCTCTTCTCTCCGTGGGAATTAAGGGCTCATCTGTTCATTTGTTTGTTCTTATCGGCCTTCTTCCCTAAGATACCTTTGGTCTAAGGGGACCTCATTCCTGCAGCACCAGTAGAAGGGGAACCCTTCTCAAGCCAAAGCTACAATCATGTTGCACAAGTGTTCTACACACTACTTACGAAACCTTAGTACAATCCTCAAATCATTTGCTTTCCACTATTGTCCTAATCCTTATAAACCCTAGCAGTACTTCTACCAACTGGTATTCAGTATACACAAAACAAAAAATTGGGCACTCACCGTCTTGTTTAGAGTGATGCCACAGGACCAAGTCATTGTTTTAATGGCAGCTTAAAATTCCATTTTATTGTGCAAATATGGGGAAAAAAGTGCCAGAACGTCAATCTCCATCAGTCACTGTTTGATGCCAGAAGCCCACCTCACGCCTAACATGTTTTGGATCTTAATGATCCTTTTTTAAAGGCATTATTAATAGTCCATAGGTTTCTTTATATAGGTGGTGGATGATGATTTCATAATATATGTCATATGCCTAGCTGAAAAAATGGCCTTATTTAGAAATGGACTAGTAAAAGTTAACGAGTACCAAAAACTCATTTGTGATATCAAGTGTGCAAAGTAATTTTTTTTTTTAAAGGCATACAAATTACATATACAATTAAAACCATTCACAATACATTTAAACATTCATAGACCTATTTAAATATACGTCACTAAGCAAACTATTGAAAACAGTAAATAGCAGTACATAATTTATCTACAATAATATAGTAATTAATGTAAGTTCTGCTAATACTTAAAGAACTAGGTGCAGCATCGCTTAAGATTAGTCGACACGTACAGTTAGCCGTTTTCGTGCCTGGAGTGTATCTAATCAAAACCTGCATTGACACTAGAAGGGAGGAAAAAAGGAGATGTTAACAGGATGTCCAATCTTTCTTGTAATATTTCTTCTCTTATAGTCTCTTAACATCTGCTAAATTGTTGATTTTAGGGGCATTGTTTCAAATCGTATACCCTGAATTACCATGTATTCTGTAACTTGTAACCTATATAATTTCAAGTAGGGTACCAGGTCAAATCCAGTATTTAGACCAGGGGCTTTTGTTGCATTCAAAGTGAAAATACAAAACCCCTCTCTTCTTAAAACCAAATTATCAAAATCACCCTCCCCCCTTTGATTTGGGGACGCTTTAGCAAATGCTAAAAAATGGAACACATCCGCAGAATTATTGTTATCCTCGTGTGTGAAGTGCTGTTGCACATGTTTAAATTCCCACTTTTGATTGCACTACAATGTTCCTCTACCCGGGTTTTAAAGTATCTTCTCATTTTTCCAACATGGAATGCACCACATGTGCATTCCACTAAATAAATCACCCCCCTGTTGTCACAGGTTAAGTGTCTCATTTTGTATGGTCTTTCTATATGCTGGAGCATAAAGGTGCTTCCCTGGGTTATATAGCAGCAGTAGGTGCAGTGTTTATTTATTTTTTTCTTCAATTATTTATTTATAGTGCTTTTTTCCCTATTGTGTTCCCATACTCTCGTGTCCTTGGTGGAGCGTGCACGTGTGGAGGCACGCGCATGTCACGCACTATGGACGCCCCACCCTACCAGTTGCTCTGTGAGTGCCTGCGCCTGCCACTGGACCTCCATTCAGTGATGGCGGGACTGTGGACGGGCGACCCTCCTGGGAGAGGAGAGCCATCGCTCAATCCTGCTCCCCCCCGGTGCCGGCACCCCGGTGACTGGAGGTAATTCCTGAACTTGGGTCGACGACGTAGTGCGAGGTAAGGTATCCCGTGCCTCAGCCCTCTGTGCCACTGGGCCGGCTAGCAGGTGTAATGTTTACAGGGAAAACATCCCTTTACATTCCTATTCATCCAATTGTTCTGTCTCTTAGGTGCATCGTGGCTATGTACCAAACTGTCTTTAAGTGTGCTTGCTTCTCTGTAGGCCATACTAGGTGGTTTATCTACAGCGCCCTCTAAACCTTTGTCACTGCTTAACACATGCAGTGTTTTTTAATTATTGATTCAGCTTGGTTAATGTGGGCTGAGAAAGTAGTAACAAAGTTAAATCTCAAATCATCCCTCTCCTTTCTATTCTTGTTATTAATAAGCTCAGTTCTCGCCTTCCTGTCTATATAGTTTCTTCCCTGACTACCTGTTAATTATAGCCAGGTTCTTCAAACTGTTTTTCCATATCCACAGCTCCTTGTTCATATTTCTTTTCTGTGCCACAGTTGCATTTTAACCATAAAAATTGTCTCTTAGGGATATTGTGGATGGTGTGGCGTGGGTGACAGTTTACTATTGATCCTTAGCTAGTTATCTGGGTGTACTGTAGCTTAGCTACTGGACATCTTCAAGCTTGGCTCCTCCCCCAGCAGTGGTGTCATCCTATGGCCCCAACCCATCTAATGCCAGATCTTCTGTCACTGGAAAGGACAGATCTCCACCTTCACAGCTCCTGCAGTGTGTTAGGAATCCAGTTTTCAAGTGGTAGATTCTTGGCAATTTCAGATGAGTGTCTTGTCTTCAGGCTACTGCTTGTTCGACAAAAATAGAGATGGAATGCAGAAAGCTAGGGTTTAAGGATTGCATTTAGTGTAGGCAGAAAATGTCTGTGATAGATAGCCACAACATATGATCATCTTCAGGGATAGCTCAATCATCAGGTCACACCATAGGAACTTCACCGTCGGTGAAGCAGGATCCACACAGGTGATTTTCCAGCAGTACAACTAGGGCTTCCCATGCTGACGTCACCTACTGACGTCATCAACCCTATAAAGGCATGAGCGGCCCTACTTCCCTCCTCATTTCTTTCCTGGTGTCGACTCCTTTCACATGGATCTCCGAAGAAGCTCCATCACAGTTTGCACCATTTTTGCCTATGCTCTTTCTTCAATTTTTATTTTTGGAATCTTTTTCAAACAAAGAAATTTTTTTGCTTCATTATGTCAAGAGTTACTCCTTCTACCTCTCTCTTTTGTCACTGCGGAAAGAAGATTGCCTCTACAGATGACCACAATCTTTGTGTCTGCTGTCGTGGGCCTGACCACGATATTTCTGCCTGTGGGCTTTGCTAAAAATTCAACCTTATAACCCTAAGGCATTGGACAAAGGTGTTGGAAGAAATTCCTCATGGAACAACAGGTAGCCATTTATGGGCAGGGGTCCTCCGGGGTCCCTCATTCCCAATCACCGGTGGGTTCGTCGAGCTCCCAGGCCTCAAAAGTCTGAGACAAGTCCTCGGGTTGGGGGGAAGTCACAGGAAAGGCTGTGACTGGGACCACTGCCCCGGAGGTGCTCCCGTTCCTCAACAGTTTCTTCCTCCTCTTTTGGGCGCACTCTGTCGACTGCTGTGCACTGGCGACCTCTGCTGTCCATGCCTCTACTCCTACCAGGGCCACAATGACCGCCTCCTCCCGCTTCTCAGGGAGGCCGGCCATTGACCCTCAGGTCGTTGTCCCCTCAGTCATTGACCCCCAGGTCGTCAAACCCAGCCCCTCTGTGAAGGCCTGATGCCTCTTCAGGCCCTCAGTTGCCAGGGTCATCAGACTCTCAAGACCCAATGGAGGGTTCATCGTGCCCTGTCCTGATGACCCCTCTGCCTTCGATGCAGCCTCAGCCTGCCATCAACCTCCACACCATTTTAACTCATTTAATGATGGCTATTATGCACCAGCTAGGTACACACAGACAGGTATCCCTGATGCCGTCGGGCACTCCATTGTGGTCGATGCCAGTTTGGCCTTATCGGGCTGTGCCCTTTAGGGAGCCATCAGTCACTTGTTCATCAGACCGAGTTATAGAGGGTCGAAGTAGAAAGGGAGTACCACCCTAACTTTATTCTCCCTGAGGAAGAGGAGGAGGAGGAGGGAGCTTCTTCCTTGGACAGATCAACAGCCTCTTCAGTAAGTGAGTACTCTGTGAAACACACTCCCCGGTCACCTCCTGAAGACGCCGTCTTCTGTAACTTTCTGAAGCAACTGTCATCTGCTTCCACATTGAGGAAGAGGATGCCACCAGAAGGGACCTGATGGACTTTTGGAGATCCTGGAATCTCCACTAAAGGTCATTCCTCCCATATTGCCAGCTCTGAAGAATGCCACCACTGCAGCAGGGCACCACCCTGCCATGGTTCCTGCCATGCCTAGGGCAGATAAGCTCTAGCATGTCCCCCAGGACCTGCTTTATTATGCTGCCCATTCTGAGACTGATTCCGTGGTCATCAAAGCGGCACATGACGGGTCCAAGGTGCGAAACACATAGTTCCTCCCCGACAGGAATCCAGAAGGATTGACCTCTCCCCCACTCTGGGACCTTGTATTGTAAATTACTTGTCCCATATGGTAAAGTACCAGAATACCATATGGAGGAAGGGTAGGGCAGCTACTCAGGCCCTCCCAGAGGGTACCCAGAAACAGACCAGTGTTCGAGTTTAGCTAGACCCTCTCTGAGTGCCTGTCTCGCTTCCTCATTGTCCACTTTTGCACAAATCTTAGTGTCGTCTACGAACAGGCAGATCTTACTCTTGACTCCCTCTGCAATGTCTCCAATGAGACATTGAACAAAACAGGGCCCGGCACTGAACCTTGCGGTAATCCACTCGTTACTGGCAGTAGCTTGGATGTCTCCCCCCTTCCAACTACCCTCTGTTGTCTCTCCTGCAGCCAGCTCTCAACCCACCCCACCAGTTTTTCCCCTGCTCCCATGTCCCCTGGCTTGCTCATTAACCTCCTGTGCGGCACAGAGTCGAAAGCCTTGCTGAAGTCCAGATACAGGACATCCATAGTGTGGCCTTCATCAGCTGCCCTAGTGACCCAGTCGAAGAAGTCGATCAGGTTAGTTTGTCAAGATCTTCCTGTGACAAACCCATGCTGTCTCTCATCCTGCAGGCCATTGCTAGTAAGAAAGGTTATCAACCTCTCCTTCAGAGTGGTTTCCATCAACTTCCCCACTATGGAAGTCAAGCTCACCGGTCTGTAGTTACCCGTTTGGTCCATGGGTCCAGTCTTTTGAAGGGGCATCACGTGAGCCATCCTCCAGTCCCTGGGTACATTTCCCATCTCCAAGGAGGTGTTGAACAGGTCTGTCAGAGGGCCTGCCAACAACTCTGCCAGTTCCTTCAGGACCCTTGGGTGTACACCGTCTGGTCCTGGTGCCTTGTCCACCTGCAAGCCTTGAAGGCCGTTCAGAACTCTATCCTTTTGGATGACCTCATCTGTTATCTCTGCCCGCCCCCCACCCTTTCCCCTTGCGGTGTTGGGCCATCCTTTTCTTTTGTGAACACTGAGCAGAAATACTTATTGAGTGCCTCTGCCTGATCTTCCCCTTTTTCCGCCCATCCTCCCTCTCTCTTGATTCTAACAATGTCATCCCTACAACTCCTCTTCTCCCTTATGTATTTAAAGAACCCCTTATCCCCCCTCTCTGATCCCTTCAGTCAGTTTCATCTCCTTTGCTGCCTTGGCTGCCCTGACTGACCTGGTCACCTCCCTAGATGTCTTTGAGAACACTTCTCTGTCCTCCTCACACCCAAATTTTTTGAACTTAATGAAGGTCAGTCTTTTTTCTCTCACTTTCCCCTCCACCTCCTTGCTGAGCCAGCTAGTTTTTTTTTGGTTTTTTTTACCTAGACTGCTTACTCTGAGATTTGGCACACGTGAGGGCCATAAAATCCATTCACTCACTCTACCATACCCAGCCTAGGTGCAGAGAGAGGCCATCCTTTTGTGAAGTGTCCCACAAGTCCGGTGCAGGCTTCAGACTCCAGGGTAAATGGAAGGCCATTTCAGCCTTGCCTATCCCCCCTCTTCCTTCTTGGGTCCTGCCACAAAATGGCTCAGAGGCAACGGATCAGCCCCAGTGTCCGTGTCCGCCTCTACCTGACTCCTTGCCAGACTCCTCTTCCAGTCCCCGACCAAGAGGTGGTGGTTAGAGGTCTGTTCCCCCTCCGTCTCAATCAATAGAGAACCAAAACTTTAGATATTTGGGTTTTTCAGATCATAGAGAGGGATCACACTCTAGAGCTTTTGGAACAGCTTCCAGAGACTCCTCTGCTACCCTCAATCTACCCTCCCAGACCACGCAGTGGTCCTTTGGGAGGAGGTACACTCCCTTCTGCAGAAAAGGACGATCGAGCCAGTGCCCAGACAGTAGAACAACAGAGGGTTTTGATCCAGATTTTTCCTGGTCCCTAAAAGAACTGGAGACCTGAAGCCTATTCTAGATCTCAAAGACCTCGACCTCTACATTCAGTAAAAGATTTACATGGTCACTCTGCCAGGCCTGTTGCCCCTGCTCAAACATAGCGACAGGCTGTACTTCCTCAATATGTAGGATGCTTCCCAGCATGTTTTGGTGTGCCTACCTCACAGGCGGTTTCTCTGGTTTCTTTTTCAAGGCAGACATTACCAGTTCACAGTCTTTGACTCATCCTCTGCACTGCAAGTTTTTACAGAATGCTTTGCAGCGGTAGCTGCTGCCCTTCAGTGAGAAGGCCCATATGTCTTTCCCTACCTGGATGACTGGCTACTCAAAGCCCCATCCAGGGATCAGCTTCTCCAAACTCTGGAGAGGACCCTCCAGTTGTTCCACTTCCTGGGCATCACTGTCAACCTGCCCAACTCCGTTCTGATCCCGTCCCAGAGGTTGCAGTATATAGGGGTGGTCCTGGACTCAGTGCAGGGCAAGGCCTTCCTGCTCCCAGATAGAGTGGAGTGCCTTATGTCACAGGCTCAGGTGGTGGCTCAGAGCCGCTGTGTTTCCTCAAGGGTTTACTTGAGGCTCCTGGGCCTCATTGCTGCGGCCATTGCCTCTGTCCCCATGGCCAGACTGCACATGTGGGTGCTACAGTGGACCTTCCAGCTGCAGTGGGACCAATCCATGGATGACGTGGTCTCCTTTCCAGTCCACAATGTCCTCCAGTAGTGGATAGATTCCTGAAATCTCTTAAAAGGGGTCCCATTCCTGATCTTCTCTCCCTAGCAAATTCTCACTACGGATGCTTCTGGCATGGGCTGGGTGGGGGTGCACCTAGGTCCCTTCCAGACTGGGGTTACCTGATCCCAGATCTAAATATTCCTCCATATAAATGTCCTTGAGATGAGGGTGGTTCTGTATGCCATGCAGGCCTTTGAGAACCACCTCTGTCCGGGCCAGTTGTTAATTCAGTCAGACAATCTCAGTGTGGTTTACTATATCAACAAATGGGAGGCACTCATTAATACCCTCTTTGCAGGATGTAATGAGAGTCTAGTACTGGGCACTGAATCATGGCCTGGAACTCGGAGAAGTCGATGTCCAAGGTGTGCTGAATACACTGGCGGACAGCCTCAGCCAGACTCTGTCCAGGATGCACAAATGGAAGCTTCTGTCGTCTGTAGCAGAAGATCTGTTAGACAAGTGGGATCGTCCAGAGCTGGACCTTTTTGCGGCCCCACACAACACAAAACTAACCAATTTTTGCTTGCTATATCCAGGGCCTGGAGTTTTCTGGTGAGACGCCTTATCCCTCTCTTGGAGTCGGAGCTTCCTTTATGCCTTCCCTCCAGTTCCTCTGATTCAGAGTGTGCTAATCAAGCTGCAGATGGAGGAGGCCAGCATGATCCTGGTAGCACCTAGTGGGCAGGTCAGATATAGTTTCTGTTACTGCAACAGTTAGCAGTGGAACCTCCGGTAACTCTGAATCTCTACAGGGATCTGCTGACACAGGCTGAGGGGACCCTGGTCCATCCAGACCCCAGGTCCCTTCATCTGCATGCCTGACTCCTGAGGACATAGCCATTGCCCAATTTGGGGTTTCCCAGAAGGTGACTGACATCTTGGTGGTGGCTCAGAAACCCTCCACGAGGGCCACCTACATCATGAAGTGGAGGAGGTTTGCCATTTGGGCTGCCAAGCACCATCTGGACCCTTTCATCTGTCCAGTGGGCCAAATCCTGGACTATCTGATATCATTGTCGGACTTTGTCCTCCAATATTCCTCCCTCAAGGTGTACCTTTCGGCTATTTCTGCCTTCCATGAGCTAGTGGACGTTCGCACCGTGGGTCAGCTAGATGTGACCCGCACTTTTCTCAGGGGCATCCTGCATCTGAAGCCTCCAATCCATAGTCCAGTCCTGACTTGGGATTGAAACTTTGATTTGGAAAAATTGACCCTGTTTCTGTTTGAGTCTGCCGCATCTTGCGAGCTATGCTTCCTTTCTTGGAAGGCGTTATTTTTGGTTTCTATTACTTCTGCTCAAAGGATTTCCAAGCTTCAGGCTCTCTGGTATGAGGAGCCTTATTTAATTTTTCACAAGGACAAGGGTGTCTTTGCTCAGGAAACCTAAATTTCTTCCCAAGGTGGTGTCTGAGTTTAACTTAAACCAATTTATCCACCTCCCTGTGTATTTCTCAGAGTGTGCCAATCCAGGGGAAGCACTGCTCCACACTTTAGATGTGTGCAGAATTCTGAAGTATTATCTGCTGTGAACTAAAGACTGCAGAAAGTCTAAGCAGCTTTTAATTTTTTTTGCCCCAGGAAGAGAGGGCGTTCAGGTTTCTAAACAACGTTTGCCCAAGTGGTTGGCCAGTTGTATTGTGTTTTGCTACAGCAAACATGGCAACGAGTTGTTAGGGGCAGTGAAAGCCCACTCCATGAGAGGTTTGGCTATCTCTGTGGCTTCTTCAAAGGGATCTCAGCAGCTGATGGAGTACCATCTGTACTTTCACCAAGCAGTACAGTCTGGACATTGCCTCCAGAGCTCGTGCAGGCTTTGGCTGAGCTGTTCTTCAGGGCCTTCTGTCTTAGGCCTTGGTTTGCCTGCCTCCCAGACTGTCTTGTTGTGCTTGTAGCTGCTTGGGACTCATTCCTATGGTGTGACCCGATGATTGAGATACCCCCCCCCCCCCAAGAAGATAGAACAGTTACGTAAGAACTTACTATAAAAGTAGATCTTTGAGGGGATCTCAGTCATCCTTCCTTCCTTCCTTCCTTCTCATCATCCCACTATTTGGGGTCCTCTCTTCAGACTGGCTATCTGGTGACTCCAGCCTTTTATATCAGCCTGGACACCTCTCTCTCTGTCTCCTCGGTCCACTGCAGCTGGAGTTTGCTCCCTTTGTGTCCCAAGGAAAGAACTAAGGAGGGAGTGGGGCCACTCACGCCTTTATAGGGTTGATGACGTTGGCTGGTGATGTCGGCATGGGCGGCCCCAGTTGTACTGCTGGAAAATCTTCCATGTGGATCTTACTTCACCAGCAGTGAAGCTCCTGTGGTATGACCTGAAGACTGAGATCCCCTCGGAAGATCTACTATTACGGTAAGTTCTTACATAACCATTCTTTTCTTTTGCCTTGGGGCTGACCCTGATATCAGATGGTGTCCTTGCTCTCCGGCTAGTCATCCTTCATTGTTGCAAGGTGCGTTTCCTCCAAGGCAAGTCTTTGGCATGTTGACGGGCTTCTGTGGCTCTAAGATTGGTAGCTCGGCTAATTGCAGTGGAGGAAAAGGTGGCTTATCGTCAGTGGCCTTGGTTCCGGTAGAGCAGGCCCCAGGTACTCCATTAATGGATTGCCCTGCGTACAGTGTCATGTACCTGGCTCTGCAAACTTGTTTTGAGTGCCCCCCTCCCCCATGAAAGGAAGCACAAGAAGCACCATTGCTGTCAGTTACAAGAGTGGGAATGTTCCTGATCTTCCCGATCCTTCTGTTCCCTTACTCCATTGACCTTGGCCGCGCTGCCACCAGTTGAAGAGTCAGTTGACGCCTCCACAGTACCCCCAATGCAGCAGTCGATGTTGACTCCCATCGGTGAGCCAACCAATATTATTCTTAAGCCTATTAACCAAGAGTAGGAGATGGGCACCGTATTAATGCTCTCCAAGACCGTGGTTTTATCTGAGCCTTCTCCTGCTGGATAGAAGGTTCAGCTGGTGACCCTGGTCCAACTGACCCTGGTGCAGCCTCCCTTGGTGGCCCCTTATCAGTTTACTACCACAGTGCCATCCATCGTGGTTAAGCCATCTCAGAATGCAGTCTATACTGCTAGATCCTCCCTGATTGGTAGGATACCAGCAGTCATGGCTGAGAACTGGGTCAACGTTTCAATTTTACTCCCACTCCGGTTGATGCCAGCACAGGCACCTGTTAAGTTCATCCTCTTTCTCGGATGACTGTGAACGGCGTTGGCTATAAAGGAGGTGTGAAGATGTCCTCTGGCACCCATGGGCTATGTCAAGCCAGTCGACATGGATCCGTCTTGGGTGCCTGGGCCCTCTGGGTTGCATCTGAAAGTTCCACCACTGGTGGTGGTCCATCCCACTCGATTGACTGTGGTGGAGCCTGACCTCTGCAACTGCAGCAAGGGGCCCCCAGGAATGATTCTTTATCTGATGCCAGATTGCTTGGTGTTCTTACAGTGGTGTTTTACTCTGACAGGTATGTGGTCCACACTAGTGAAAATGGGCCTCAGCCCATGTTCAGAAATTAAGATTCCAACTCTGAGGAGGAGTCCTTCATGGCATCTTCCTCTCACGGTCGATTGGATATGGACTTCTTAGATGACAGCCCCCGGCAAGTTGATGTTTGCTACTCTTCATCAGCATATGTCTGCTACCCTGGAAGTCTCCTTAGAGGAGCTCCAGAAGTGTGAGGCCTTCCCCCTGATTGACATCCTGTAGTAGGATGACTCCTCAGGGGAGCGTTTCTAGTAGCCAAGGCTGTACTTGACCCAGTACTCGGTATCTGGCAGTACCCTGCATCGTGCCAGACTCCCCCTATATGTAGGGACTGCAAGTACACTATCCCTATTGAAGTGCCTCTCCGAGTTCTCGGAGTATCCTTTGGCTGAGGATCTTATCTCGGACTTGGCCTTAAGGAAATTGAAGGTCCAAGGAGACACAGACAAGCTGCTGGATAAGGAGTTCAAGAAGCAGGACTGCCTGTCACATGGGGTGTACGTGGTGGCTACCTTGGTCTTGCATAAGGCCAGTTATGCAGTTCTGATGGTCACGTTTGGTCATGTGCTTTTTTGTAAGCTCACTGACATGCTCACTCTGCTTCCGACAGACAGCCAGGCAGATGCCAGGGCACCACGAGATCTGGGAGGTTCGCTGTCTAAGCTCTAGTTGCAGACAGCCTTGGATTTGGGCATCTTATACACCAAAGGTGTGGCCAGCATGGTGCCCATGCATAGTAGGGCATCTCAACGTTTACCTCAGAGACCCAGCATAAGTTGGTGGATGTGCCTTTTCATTGCACTGACACCTGTCAGCCTTATCAGGAGCAGCAGTCCCAGTAGCAGTACAGAGTCAGCAGTTCCAGCACTATCGTCCAGTAGAGCTCAAGTCCAGTGTTTAGGGCTATAAAAAGGGGAAGGAGTGGTGGCACATCTGGAGACCAGTCCTCCGGAGTCCCCTCAAAGGGTTAAAAGAGATGGGTTATGCGCAGGGCCATTGGAAAATTGTGGGAAAAGCTACCCCAAATTGCAGACATTATTTTTGCAAAAATTGTGAGGATACTATACATCCCCAGTGCTCCACAATAAATCTTTTATTGTTTTCTGCAGCATACATTACTCAGCATATGTTTGTAAATACATTGCCACTTGAATAGGTTTTAAATGAGAAGGAAAGCTTTTGTTTCTGAAATGAATGCTAAATTATTGATGTGTTACCTGTCTTCCAAAATCTAAAAATATATGCCTTGTACAGTGCTAACTAACTTCTGATTAGTGAGCTACAGCAAATCAGTATTAAGTTAATCCATAAATAACTCCAGAATCAACACATTTTATCTGTTTCTAGATGTAGAATAATGAACCTTGATCAACAACTATTTACGATACTCTTTCAAAATATTCACCAGTTAAATTGGTGCAAGAAAAATAAGCAGCTAGGACAGCGGATAATGGAGTTCTACTGAAAAAACATTTATGTTGTTAAAATATTTACTGTTCGTAATTTGTACTGTAGGTGTACTGTACTGTGTCTTTAAAGTCGCATATTAAAACATTAAATCATACCAAAATATTTTACTGCATCATGCAATAGACAGAGTACCCTGCAGTTTTCTTCTGTTCTACTCTGGCTTTTATGATTTTGTTTATATAAAGATAGATGCTGAAAGATGTTTAATCTGCTTTATAAGCTAGTTTTTAGACTTTTACTCAAGTTTGTATTGCAGTCTTTGCAAGTGGGCATCTAGGTTTTAGATTGTTTAGAGAAGGATCAAGTTTATAATCGGGAGGGCATCCAAAATCCTAAGATATTTGAATCAAAACTAGTCTGAATGAAAGCATGTTCTTACAAAAACATTTAGTTAGTGCTCCAGTTGGTGAATATAATTTTCTTCCACCTTTTAAGTTTCTGTGGCAACAAAAAGTTTTCTGGGAGACTACAACACAAATCAAATGTTGAATGCTTAAATGTACTTATGCTTGGCTTGTGGATTTAGAAACCATACCAGATAGGGATTCGAATAAAAGCAGTGTCACATAAAACTCTTCCCTGTCTCGCATAACATTGTTTTGGCCAAACCCAACTCTACATGCCAAACTGTCAATATGTGAGAATCTTTTATTGCAGATGCTAATATTTTTTACACAGTTTGTGGCAAAAACTCAAAAACTTGTAAGAAATCATGGAACATGTTAGTTTTTGAGAGAATGGTGAAAACTGAGGATTTCACAATAAAATTATTGGTTACATTTTCCACTGCCCTAGTTATGTGGTACCATTGCCCTCTTCTCCCGCTCCTGCATAGTCCCTTTTGCAGCTTCTGATCAGGTGTTCACTCCTCCGCTTTCTTTCACAGTGGTCCACCATCATGTCAGATAATTTGGTGCTAGAACTGTTGGGCTTGGGTCTGAGACTCTCCCGCTGTAGGGATCTCGAGCAACACGGGAGTCCCTGGTGCCCATGGATACACCAGCTTTACTTTAGCGTGATATCACTCAGCTTCTGGAGTGCAGTGCTGTCACACCTGTTCCAGGCCCCCCTGCCCACTTAGAGATATTTTTGCTGGTACCTTTTGGTATTGAAATGGATGGAAGGGCTTGCACCCCATTCTAGACCTGCACGATCTGAACAAGTTCCTCCATACACAAACATTTGGTATGGTCGCCCTCAATCTGATCATACCATCTCTGGAGCCAGGGGCATAATTTTGTTCCCTGGACCTCCAGGATGTATTCTTTCACATCCCCATCCATCTGTCTCACAGGTGATACCTCTGATTCCGTTTGGGGAAGGGTATTGGCCTGTTCTTAGCACCCAGGGTATTCACCAAGTTGTGCAGAGGCACCAGGGTATACCTATATCTAGATGGCTGGCTCTTATTGGGCATATTCAGAGAAGCGGTGGAGCAGTCCAGGGATCTGGCCCACCAGACCTTCTGGTACTTAGGCCTTCTGGTCAACCCAATGAAGTTGTAACTGGTCCCCAAGTTGGTGATCCATTGGGTTGGAGCTGGACGCCCTGTGAGGCAGGGCTTACTCTTCTGCAGACAGGGTGGAGGATCTTACAGTATGTCCTTTTTTACAATCATTTCAGTCTGGGCAGTCGCACCTGGCTTTGGAATTCTCTCGACTGGGTTCATGGAAGCCTCGACCAGTGTGGTCCATTGGGCCTGCTGCCACATGCGCCACCTCCAGTGTGAGCCAGTGTGCCAATGGGCTCTGCACCAAGGTCACCTTGATTAGTCATTTTGGGTTGCTTACACAGTGCAGGATGCCATAGACTGGTGGCTGTTCCCCAGAACCTCATGGAAAGCATTTCATTTGTTTGCCTAAAACTTCCTTGACCACAGATGTGTCTTTGGTGGGATGAGGGGCTTACCTGTCAGACCACAAATCCCATGAGTTCTGGTCACGAGTGAGAGCCACCAGCACATTATCTTGCTGGAGCTCTGAGCAAATATGGCTGGCAGTGTCAAAGTTTGCTCCACTGATTCAAGGTCAGGTTGTGCAAATCCAGACCAACAACACGACCACCATGTTCTACTTGAACAAACAAGGCAGAATGCACGCCTTTCCTCTGTGTCAGGAGGTGCTCAGCACCTGGTCCCTGGTACTTAGCTTATAGATGGATCTCCTGACAGTGCACATAGCAGGAGAGGACAAACAGCTGAGTGGCAGAGATGTGACATGAGTGGTCCTGACATCAGGATATAGTAACACAGCTGTTCACCTGGTGGAGTATACCTCCAGTGGACCTGTTTGCCTTCTGAGACAACATAGCTGAGGCTCTTTTGTACTTGCCTCTTCAGATGGCAACATTGAGGGGGGTACCTTCTGCTGGTCCTGGGCCCCGGACCTTTTGTATGCCTTTTCTTGCTTCCCCTTGAGTCACACGGTGGTACTCAGGGGACACAGCAAACCTAATTCTGATAACTCCAAACTGACCCACACAGTTCTGGCACTAGGATCTACTTCGCCTCAGCAGCAGGTCCCCATGCAAGCGTCTTGTACAGTATGTCTGAAACAGCTGATGAGACAAGCCTGATACCTGAGGAGCTAGATTTCGAGGCTCTGGACATTTTGGAAAACATTCTTCAGGTTCTAGAGGCATCCCATAAAGAGGTGACTCACAAAATACACTTGTTCAGGTAGAAATTGTTCTCACTCTGGTGTGCAGGGAAGGACGTTGATACCCTTGCCTGCCTAGTGTCACAGATCCTAGACTACCTCTCATTCCAATCTGAATAAGGATTACAAGCTATGACCCTGAAGGTGCACCTGGCTGTCTTCTCTGTGTACCAGGCATGGGTTGGTGTGCCTACAGTAGTGCAGCAGAGAGTGGTCAGGTGCTTTTTCAAAGATCTGGACCACTTGTCCCCTCTGATGCACGAACCTTCACCTCTGGGGGACTTACAACTGGTGCTTGCTAAGCTGATGGGTAAACTATTCACACTGATCCACAAATGATAGAATTCGAGATGATCTGCAACTGTGACATGTCACAGTTGTCATGGAATACCTTGTATTTGGTTGGTATCACCTTGGCCAGATGGGTGAGGTAAGCTTCTGGTGCTCTCAGTGAATGTCAGTATTTGGTCTTTCACAAAGACAAGGTTGTCTCCCCAGCATGAAGTTCCTGTCCAAGGTAGTCTTGGGGTTTCACCCTGACCAGGTGTTGTACCTCCCAGTCTACTTTCCGAAGCCTACTTCAGACACGGAGCCTGCATGTCATACTTTGGATGTACACTGTGCACTCTTTGACAGGGTTCACGATAAGGCTCGCCAACTGTTTGTGATCTATGCTTAAGCTGCTCTGGTCAGACTGGCAGCTGAATGGTGTCACATCAAATCGTTACCAGCAATTCATTCTGCAATGATTTGCTCCCTCTCTCTCCCGCAGACATGAAATACTGCAACAAGACTTTAGTAATGTTTTTTTGACACCCCTCTGTTAATAACTCACTTTTTTTTTTTTATATACTTTCTTTCCCTCCAGTCACTGGTTCCTGAGGTATACCTTGTAAGTTACCTACTTGTCCTGCCCGGCCTGAGGCCCCCCTCACCCTGGATTCCTCCGGAACCTCAACCTTGCTTCCTCTGTCACATTGTTAACCCCCACCTGAGTTGTGTCCCTCAGATTAGGGCCGCCCTCCACTTACCTTGGGCACTCCTTCAGTCTAGTCCAGTGGATTGGGTGCAGGCTGAGATATATCAAGATCAGGAGAAGGTGGGGTCTGACAGTGGGTGTGGGGCAGGTGCTTTGTCATCTCCTTCAGTCGCAGGGGTTGGCCTCCTTGTGTTGCGTGAGCATTATCGTGACTCTTCCCCCAGAGGTGCGGACATGCAGTGATGTCCAGCGTGCGCCAGGCGCACTCCCTCTCCCGACCCACGGATGTCCGCTGCAGCCCCTGCCCCCAGCCTTGCATGACCCTGGCATGTGTGAACTCCCAGTCTACTTGGGAGCACTGCTTAGCCAGGAGCCATCACCCACCCCACCCCAGGAGAGGAGAGCTGTCATCAGACGCTCTATCCTCTCCCTTCCCAGCCAACCACCAGCGACCCGAGCTCGCTCTAGACACCAGGTTGCTGGCGTGGTAAGAGGTAAGGCGCGAGGTGCTTCAGCCCTCTACTCACTTTACAGTAGGAAACGTGAACTTTCCTGGAATATTCCCAGAGTTCTGAAGGGAGCAAACTGTTGTGGAGCAAATTGCTGGTAATGAATTGTCATGTAGCCCAGCTAAACAGACGACTGCCTACTAGATGACTTCCTTCATCAATTTGTGCTACAGGTTGGTTGGTAGGGAGTTGCCTAAGGGGTTGAAGGCTCATTCCACCAGACATACTGCTGCCTCTGTTGCTGCTGTCATGTAGATCTCAGTCGAAGAGATCTGCAGGGCTGCTACCTGGTGCTGTACACATACATTCACGTATCAGTACATCACTGACATGCTCAGTCATTGTCGTGCTGCATTTGGGGCCATAGTCCTCCAGTCTCTGTTCACCAACTAGCTGGGGTGCATGCTTTGCCACATCCTCCTGGAAGACTGGTAGGAATCTACCTAAGTGTGAATAGAGATCGAAATCCTAGTTAATAGAAATTTAAGCTACTTACCTGTAACTGTTATTCTATTATGCATATTATGTTCACACCCACACAAGCTACCCTGTTTCTCCTGATAAGTGGCACACAGATCCCTGCTTTCAGTGTGTAAGAGCCAGAGGGCGACACCACAGGTGGTGGAAGAAGCCAAGCTTGAAGGCATCCTGTGATTGACCTACATCCCACTAAATGCCTAAGTATGGATGTGAACTAAATACCCATAGCAAAACTACATTTACTGGTAAGTAACCTATATTTCCTTGTATTCCCTAAGCATTCCTACATAAGGAGCCCAATTGAAGGGTTTTGCCAGTGGTTTGGTAGGGCAGCGCGCCACTCTCATATGTCCCTCACTAAGCGGTACATGAACCACACATGCCCAGCCATCCTTTGGATGCACAGTTTGTTGCTACTGTCATCCACCCCTTCCTCCTCCAGCAGCGCCTTTCTTTCCTTACGGTCTGGGCCTCATTCCCTAAGGCACCTTTGGGTAAAGGGGACTTCATCCCTGTGACACTGAAGGAGTGGAACCCTGCTCAGAAGGGTTCCTATATTTTTACAGTACGCCGAAAAGATGGTTGTTTCTGTAGGAGGGGCAGAAAGAGCCCATGCCAAAGTTACAGTCATGTTGCACAAGCATTCTACATACAGTACTACTTACCAGACTACCACAAAACCCTCTTCAGATCATTTCCTTCCCATCATTCCAACACTGCTGAACCCTATTAACTCTTCAGATCTGTGTTCCTTAAAAGGAACAGGAACAGGAACAGTGTTGTTTACATTTTTAATATAACTGCAGATATGAGTATATATGAAGTCTGTTTTATCACCCCAGTATATTGTTTTGTGTTTTTATTTTGGAATCGTCCTTTTTTTTTCTTATTTAGGGCCCTTTATTTACGCAGGCTTTTTCATACCCAGTATTCATTTATAATTACTTGGCAGCCAGTGTCAGACATTAGTTAAGCTGAAGACTACAAAGATGCGAAACACAGTGACTGGCTGAGGATCTTACTTCAAGTTAGGCTCTTGCAGCAGGCCAACACTGGTAGGACTAAACCACCAGGTGCCAGGATCACACAGAAACTTTCTAGCTAGCAGTGTACTGTGGGGCACTGCCCACTGCCGACGTCACCCTCTGACATCGGCCTATCCTATAAAAGCAGGTAATCCCCCACAACCTCCTCAGTTTTTACCCGCCGTTGATCTGCGCACGTAGGACCACTGAAACCACCGCAGCTATAGTCGACTGCAATTTCCCACACTTTCCGGGCCTTTTTATATTTACCTTTTCTTTAGTTTTAACATCGAGTTTTTGGTGTTGCCTGAAAATTCTGGAAAGCCATCTCATCAAGCAGAAGCTCATCGAGATGGAACAGGAGCTGCAGGTCAGGAGTTCTTTGGCTTCACCAGCACAGACCTCTGATGCTTCCTCCTCCCCCTAAGTCCCGAGAAAAGTCTAGCAGGAAGCACAAGCACTGGGACAAAGACCAGGACCAGAACTGATCTGCTTCCCACTCGCAGTCTCCTCACAAATCTTCAACCGCGTCCAGGTCTTCCTCCCACAGGAGGTCGGCCTCCTTGGCTTCATTGGCCCTTACTGCTGCAGGGCTACTTGTGGCCCAGCCACCCACCCTTATCTCTGTGGTGGGCAGCAGCTCTTTGAGACAGGGGATTCTATCTCCTGTACTCCAGCCTCTGACACACAGGCCCCTGTTTTCCATGGGCTTTCAGCCAGGAGGCTCAGCTGGTGTGGGTGCGATGGGTGCCAGCTCTTCTGCCTTTGCCCCCTGGTGCTGCCTGTGTTAGTCCCTTCTACAGGGACTTTCACCAGTCCTTCAACGCAGTGCCCGCTGCAGGCTACCGGCATCTTCCCAAGCCCAGTCTTGCCTTAGCCTTCGCCAGTGAGATCTGTGTCCCCTCTGGCGCCAGTCTCACCTTTCTCTGTGCCAGTTGATGATCCTCCCAGGCTTCCTCAGCTGGCACCCACTGGGCCAGCGCCTGTAAGGCTCAGCCGCAACCTGTCAGCCCGCTGCCAGCTCCGCAGCCTATGCCTGCAAGGCCACCCAATGGTGGCAGCGCCTGACCCGATGCCGCCCTTTTCATTCCCGGTGCCAGCCTACCCCTATCCTCCAATCTATAACTACCCTCCACTGGTGGATTATAATGCTCTCTTTACCTCTTGGTGATCTTTCATGCAGAAGCAGAATCTCACCCTTATGGGCCCGGCCCTGGCATCCCCTCGGTGGCCCCCCCCAGGGATCACCCTCCCCCAGACCCTAGTCCGGCCAGGCCCTAGTGATCCATGCACTCTGGGGAGAAAAAGCCCAACACCAGTTCCAGTAGTCACAAGGACCGCTGCCTGCCAGTTGAAAGTGAGCTGGATGAGGAGGATGAAGATGACTTGGATTATACAGAGTCTTCCTCCCTTCATGGGGACTCATCTGAGGGTGAGAAACCTGCTAAGGTGGTCCCCAAGATCTTACTTCAAGAGGGTTCCTGCAGTAGGTCTTCACAAGTAGGACTGCGCCCCCTGGCATCACGACCGCACGGCAGACTTGTAGCTAGCAATCAACGGGGACTGCCCCTGGCTTCAGGTGACTGACGTCAGCATGACTATAAATAGGGGTGGTCCCCCGCCTGTCCTCCAGTTCTTTCCTGCCGTCGACCTGAATCGTCAGACCTCGCAGTGAAACAGTTTCAGTTGCCTGCCTTTTTTGCGATAAGTACACTTAGTCTAATTTTCTTTCCATCTCTCCAGCGTTGCATGTCTTCATGTTGGCCAAAGAAAAGGTGCTGCAAGTGCGGTGTGCAGATCTCATACAGGGACGACCACTCCCACTGTGTCCTCTGCCCGGGGCCTAAACACCAGACCGCAGATTGTTGTATCTGCCAGGCCTTCAACCAGGCCAAGCGCACCCGTCACCAGAGGACCCTCGATGCCCACTTATTGAAACAATGACTGGCATCGATGGAAAGAAAGCTCCAGGAGCTGAGGGAACTATCGTCACCACCTGCCCCAGAAAAGAAAAAGGAGAAGGAGAAACGCTGGGAGCGGAGTTTTTCTTCTCAGAGGAAAAGCAGCCAGACAGCCGAAGCCATATCAGGTGGGGCCTCCGCCTAGTAGTACCCACCTCCTGGGCGCTCGTCCGTTCTGGCAGATCAGCGCCTTCTCCCCCCACCACCCCGCCAAGGTCAGTGGGCAGTTGGGGTTCCTCTTCTGAGGAAGTGATTTCGGATCCTGTTCTTGGCTCGGCCGCTAAGTCGCCCTCCAGCTCCTCCGCTGCGTGCCCGGCCCAGGCCAGGCAGCCTGACTCAGGCCGGGCAGCCTGACTCGAGCCTCCTGGCTGTGGTCAGCCCAGCTGTGGTCTGTAAGTCAACCATCGGCTCCTCCAATGCCCACCAGACTGTCACCTCTAAGTCGGTTGCCGGCTTGCCCGACGACCGCTGTCCTGTCAGACTCCCTTGTGGTCCCCGACATCCGGCAGAGTGAGCTCACTGGTTCTCCACAGTCCCATGAGGGTTCTCCCTCTAGGGAACCACTGACACTATCCAACCTTTTTGGGCCTGATTTACAGGAGCCCCTCACGTCGGACATCCACGAGACTCCTGCCTCTCTGGCAGACCTGTCGATGGGGGCCCTTCCAGACTTACCCCCTTGCCAGTCTCGGTCCTACTGTTGGATAGGCACCCAACACCAGATCCCTTGCCAGGCCCTCTTTGGGATGGAATGAACCAGACTCTTCCTGGACCTTTGGGGGTTCCACCTCCAAGCCCGGGTCCGCCAATGGACACAAATCCCAGTGGTACCTCGGCACCACCACCCTCTAAACCTTTTGCTCCACATCCGTTGGGCACAGCGGGTTACTACCCTGGCTACATGCCACAGTTTCCCCAGTACCTGACGCGGGGGCGACACCGTGTTACCTGCCTCCGATGCCAGGTTACATGATGTTGGGTCAGGCTCTCCAGTACCAAGGTTACCACCAGTACCCCTACTGGTATCAACCACATAACTATCCCTCCTATACTATGGGGTACCCTGGATACCCTCCACCACCACCTCCTCCACCTCCTCAGCCGGAACCCCAAGAATCCATCCCAACTTGGTGGAAGGATGCCAAGTCCCAACTCCTACAAGAATTGGGTTATCCCCAGCTGGTATTCAGGGCTATCCCATCCCATAGGGTGCCACCAGGAAGCCCTACTCCTTCCAGCAGAGTTTCCGACAGCGATACAGGCGGTTTGCCATTTGGAATCTCTCTGGGGACCAGAGTCATGGAGGCGGTTCCAGATGCCACTTTTTTGCCAAGTAGACCGGAATCCTCTGACTCAGACGAGGATTCGGACTTGGGGGGGACCAGTCGGAATCCCACTCTCTCATAGAGCCACAGCCAAAGGAGTCACCAAAATCATCTCCGGAGGATCTGTTTTTCGCAGAACTCCTCCGGTCCATTCAAAGGTCCTGCAGGTGGGCATCCCAGGAATTGGACCTTAAATGCAGAAGACTTGTGGAGCATCTGAACCTGGTTAATGTGGCCCCCCTCCCTATTCCACCTTGGACAGGGCCGCATGAAGATCTGACATCTATGATTTGTCAACAGCCGTCGTCTATTCCTGCAGTTTCAAAGAAAGCCGACAGGACTTACCACCCCCCGGAAGCGGTTTCCCACCTTACAGCACAACCTAAGGCAGACTGTATCGTCCGCACTGCAGCTCATGATGGGTCGGCCCAACCCAAACATCTCCGTGCCTCTGCTCCTGACATGGAGTCAAAACAAATGGACCAATACGGTCGCAAGGTCTATACCTCCTCTGCCTGCACCATATGTTCACTCAATTACGTAGCCCACATGGTGGCTTTCCAGAAGTCGGCTCTGTCCGACCTGGAAAAGGACATCGAAGAAGTACCTGATCAACAACTCAGGAATAAACTTCTGTACAAAACCAGAATGAACAAATCGTCCTACTGCCATGCTCTATGAGCCAGCTATGACTCGGTTGATTCGGTGGCGTGTTGTATGGCTACAGTGCCTTGCCTGGCTCCATCTTGCAGGTTTGGCACAAGATGTACAGAACACACTTCTGGATGCTCCATTCAGGGGTCCAGTTCTGTTTGGGGGTGATGCTAAGGACATAATTACCGAACTGCAAGAAAGCAGCAAATCCTTGAAAGATGTCTGCTCTACGTATCGCTCAGGTCAGAAACCCAAGCAGAATTTTTGTTGCCCCCAACGGAAATGGAACAAACAGAATCAGGGCAGACACGAAAACAAGCGTCGGGCTCCTGGCTCCGGTGCTCAAACCACCCAGGCTAAGTTCCCAAAGACAGCCACTGGGGGCAAGGTACTTCTTCCGTCAGTGCCCTGACTTACGGACCCCCCCGTTTCCTCCCCTCCCCACAGAGGAAACAGTGGGGGAAGATTCGGCCTCCACCTGTAAGGGTGGAAAGCTGTAACTGCAGACGTGTGGGTCTTACAACTAGTTGCAAGAGGTCACTCAGTAGAGTTTCTGGAGAGAACACCGAACAGCCCTCCGGGCAGGTCTCATTACCCGTCAGGTCAACAAAGTATGGTCCTACAGGAAATCCAAGCTGTACTGCAAAAATCAGCCATAGAGCGGGTTCCAACAGAGCAGATAGTAAGGGGATTTTATTCCCACTTCTTCCTACTACCCAAACAGATGGGAGATCTCAGGCCCATCCTAGATCTCAGCATGCTCAACCTCTTCGTAGAATACAAGAGGTTCGCGTGTTGACCCTCCAGGGACTCTTGCCCCTGCTCTAACCAAACAATTGGCTGTGTTCCCTGGATATGCAGGATGCCTACCTACATATCCCCATTCTACCGGCCCTCTGCCACTTTCTGAGATTTTCCTTCCAGGAGGAGCATTGTCAGTTCAGGGCCCTCCCCTTCGGCACCTCCAATTTTCACCAAGTGCCTAGCGGTGATAGCGGCGACCATGCGTTGCAAGGGCATCTATGTGTTCCCATACCTGGACAATTAACTGTTTTCAGCCCCATCCCAGGACAGTCTGAAGGATTCCCTTTACTTCACCCTGGATCTTTTTTCCAGATTTGGCATCCTGGTCAATTATCCCAAGTCTCAACTGTCACCCTCCCAGTGCCTCCAGTTCATAGGAGCAGTGCTGGACATGGTCCAGGGCAGGGCCTTTCTTCCCGCGGACAGGGCGGAGACCCATATACTATAAGCTGCACTGGTGTCCTCCTCTCGTTGGACACTTAGTGCGCTCTGTCTTACGACTGCTGGTCCTGATGGCGGCCACCATACCCACAGTCCCACTGGCCAGACTGCACATGAGGGTGACCCAATGATCTTTTTTGTTTGGACGACATGGACCAGAAGGTGCTAATCTCCAACAGCCTGCAGAGAGATCTCCTCTGGTGGCAGGACCCTTCCAACCTCTCGAAGGGGGTTCCATTCCACTCCCTGTCCCCCTCCATGACTCTCATGTCAGATGCCTCAAACCTCGGATGGGAGGCCCACCTTGGAGACCATCGAACACAGGGGACATGGTCCCCCATGGAGGAGAATCTTCACATCAGTATTCTGGAGACAAGAGCAGTGCTCTATGTTCTCCAAGCATTTCAGTCCCTCTTAGTTCCGGGAACACTTCTCATTCAGACCGACAACATGGCAACGGTATGGTACATCAACAAACAGGGAGGCACCTGTTCATACCCCGTTTGTAGGGAGGCGATGCGGGTGTGGTACTGGGCTGTTCAACATGGCCTATCCTTGACAGCAGTCCATGTTCCAGGTGTTCACAACATTTTGGCGGACAGTCTCACCCACTTGGTCGGCAGGGCTCATGAGTGGGAATTAAAGCAGGAGGTAGTGGAAGATCTGTTCCTTCAGTAGGGTCGGCCAGAAATAGATCTCTTCGCCTCCCCATCCAACGCAAAACTACCCATCTTTTGTTTGCTCGTTCCTGGGCATGGTGTTTTTTGGTGAGACTTACTGTCTCTGTCTTGGAAAGGGAGATTTCTGTATGCTTTCCCTCCCTTTCCTATTCTGCAGAAGGTTCTACTGAAGCTACAGGCAGAGGGGGCGCACATTATCCTCATTGCCCCCCTATGGCCTCGGCAGATATGGTTCCCACTGCTGCTACAACAGCTAGTGTTGGAACCCCCAGTATCTCTTCCTCACTCTCACGACCTTCTGTCCCAGGAACAGGGCACCCTAGTACACCTGAGCCTCAAATTGCTCCACCTTCGTGCGTGGCACCTTTGGACATAGCGGTTTCTCGCTGTGGCGTCTCCTCCAGAGTTGCTCAGGTCATAGTGGAGGCCAAGAAACCGTCCACTAGATACATGTATACCATGAAGTGGAAAAGATTTTCTATCTGGGCCACAGCCAAAGGCCTAGACCCGTTTTCCTGCTTGGCTTCCCAGGTCCTGGAGTACCTCTTGCACCTGTCAGAGTTGGGCCGTGGTATTCCTTTCTGAAGGTCCATCTCTCTCCTGTTTCAGCCTGCCACCTTTCGGTGGAGGGCAAAACCCTAACTCAGCTAGAGGTTTCCAGAACCTTTCTAAAGGGGATCATTCATTTCAAACCTCCAGTCCAGAATCCTGTCTCCCCCCCCGCCACGAGATCTTAATTTTATTTTAGAAAAAATTACTTTGCTCCCTTTTGAGCCTGCAGCAAGTAGTGATATGCGTTATACCTGTCGTGGAAAATGCTCTTTTTAGTTGCTATCACTTCAGCTCGAAGAGTTTCAGAGGTTCAGGTTCTAGTTTGTAGAGAGCCTGATTTCATTTTCCACAGAGACCGGGTGGCTCTGCGGACTAATCCTTTCTTCCTTCCGAAGGTAGTTTCAGAATTCAACCTAAATCAGAATGTTGAACTGCCAGTATTTTACCCAGATCACTCCAACAGGGGGCAGTATCTCCTGCACACCCTTGACGTGCACAGGAATTTGAGATGTTACATCTCAAGGAGTAAGGGGGATCGCAAGTCAGATCAACTCTTCATAGCCTTCACTTCCAAGTGCCAGGGCAAGGCTATTTCTAAACAGACTTTGTCTAGGTGGCTGGTAAATTGTATTCATTACATTTACCAGAAGTACGAGAAGCCTCTTCCGTAGACATTTAAGGGCCACTCAGCTAGGAAAGTGGCTACTTCCACTGCCTTTTTTAGAAATGTGTCCACCACGGACATATGCGCAGTGGCCACTTGGTTCTCCGTCCACACCTTCACAAAACATTACAGCCTGGACATTGCTTTTAGGCGCAGGGCTGGATTTGGTCTAGCAGTCCTGCAAGGACTTCTGTCATGAGCAGACTGTCGTTGGCAGACATTTTCCTCCTCCTGAAACCTAGTCTCCAACTTATTCTATTTTGTTGACTGCTTGGTATTCAGTCCTACTTGTAAAGACCTACTGCAGGAACCCTCTCGGAGTAAAATATAGCAGTTACGTAAGAACTTACTGTAACAGCAGATCTTTGAGAGAGGTTCTTGCAGTAGATATACATTTCTCACCCACCTTCCCCTAGCTTCTGTGTTTTTTCCTCTTTATTCCCTTCCCAGGACTTTGTTTTATCCAGGGCTCAGGGTCCCAGGAGTTTCCACTCCTTTTTTCCTTGCTTTCTCTTTTGAGGTCTCTGGTGGGAGAACTGGAGGGCAGATGAGGGACTGCCCCTATTTATAGTCACGCTGACGTCTGTTGCCTAACGCCGGGGTGGTCCCCGCTAATGGTTGCTAGCTACAAGTTTGCTGTGCGGTCCTGATGCCAGGGGGTGCAGTCCTACTTGTGAAGACCTACTGCAGGAACCTCTCTCGAAGGTCTACTGTCACGGTAAGTTCTTGCGTAAATGCTATTTCCCTCCTTATGATCCCTTATTTGTGGACATCACGAGGCATGTTCAGGCCACCATTGGCTGGGAGACGGAAGAACAGGATACGGAGTGTCATCGGTTGGCCATCTACTTGCGGCAGCCTGATGCCTTCCCCTTGGTAGTTCCACCTTTCACTTGACACTTATGAGGATGTCACCAAGGTGGCCTGGAATCACCATTCTTCAACCCCAGCTGTGCCTAAGAAGGCGGATTGGCTTTACCATGCCTCAACTGGTAAGCCATTTTTTACGGGACAACCCAAAGCTGGCTCTGTGGTCATTAATGGGGTGCACGACCGCACCAGGAAACATAAGCATCTCAGCTTCCTCCCCCTGACAGGGGTCTAGGCAGCTGGATCACTTGGGCAAGTGTGTCTTTGTCTCTTCCACCCTGGCCATCCTGACCATTAACTATTTGGCCCACATGGTACAGTACCAGAACTACCTTTGGGACCAGGCCAGGGAGCTGGTTCAGATTTTGCCAGATGATCCAAGAAGTAGCTGGCCCAGGTTCTCAGGGTGGGCTCGGACATGGGGACCCATGTCCTTCAAGCTGCCTATGATGCGGTTGATGCCTCGGACAGAGGAGCGGCCACTGGCATCTGTCTCTGGCGCCACTTTTGGCTCTGGGTGTCTTGATTTGCGTCTGGTGTGCAGTCCAGCATCTTGGATGCCCACTTTCAAGGTTCTGTCCTTTTCAGGGGAGATGTCCAAGATTTGATTTCCTCCCTTCAGGAGTCAGGCTGGGCTTTCCAGTCCATCCACTCCTTGTACCATACTCTGCCTAAGTTAAGTGAGTGGCCGCCCTTTTGCCACTCCTCTTGCTGACAGGCCTACCATTCCTCCAAAGGTCAGGGCAAAGGAAAGGCGGCCTCAGGCCCTACCACAGCTGCTGCTGCCAGGGCTGCTTGATCAGGCATGCTGCCCTTCCGGTGCCCGCTCCTACCTCCTGACTCCTTGTAGGACCTCACCCCCTCAGAAGAGATTCTAGGGAAGCAGTCGGGGGTTGGTTCTCCCTCCACTTAGAAGGGTGGCGAGGGATTACCTCAGACAATTGGGTACTACAGCTCATAGCACCTGACCATACTCTGGAATCCCTGGAGTGGCCCTGGAAAATCCTCCAGGCAACTCCTTTTACCCTCCAGCTCATGTGCATCTTGTCTGGGAGGAAATTCAGGCCCTTCTACAAAAAAGAGCCATAGAGCCTGTCCCTCCAGCTCAAATGGGGCAGGGGGTTCTACTTCCACTTCTTCCTGGTCCCCAAAAAGACAGGGGATCTCTGGCCCATCCTGGACCTGAGTGACCTGAATCTGTTCGTAGAGTACATGCGCTTCAGGATGGTCACCCTTTGAGGTCTGTTGCCCCTCCTACACCGGGGGACTGGCTCTGTTCCTTGGATAGAGACATTCAAGTACCTTAGGGAATTGACAATGTCCAGGAGGGCAGCATCTTTCAAAAAAGAGATGTGCAAGAACAAGAGGTCACAATATGAGGCTGGGGGGGGGGTCTCAGGGGAAATGTGAGGAAGTATTTTTTCACAGAAAGGGTGGTGGATGCATGGAACAGCCTCCCAGCGGATATCGTACAGGCTGAAATGATTGGTGAGTTCAAGAATGCATGGGATAGACAGAAGGCTACCCTAGTGGTAGGAAAGAAGAGGCAAGCTGCCGATCATTTAGAATCGAGAGTTAAGTAGGTAGGGAAATGGGCAGACTAGGTGGGCCAGGTGGGCCTTATCTGCTGTCAAAATCCATGTTTCTGTGATATACAGGATGCGTATCTGCATATTAAAATTTTCCCTTCTCACCAGCGCTTCCTCTGTTATCATTTCCAGGGTGCCCATTACCAGTTCTGGACTTTCCTCACCAAGTGCCAGGCAGTGATGGCAACTACCTTGAGGTGCCAGGGCTTTTATGTGTTTCTCTACCTGGACGATTGACTCCTGGTGGCCCCATCTCAGGAACACCTTATCCAGACTCTGGATCATACCCTCAGCCTTTTCCAGGCCTTGGGTATCACCATCAACAGGTCAAAGTCCTGCTTGATTCCCTGCTGGTGCCTCCAGTACACAGGGGTGGTCCTGGACACTGCCCAGGGCATGGCCTTCTTTCAATTGGACAGAGCAGAGCTCCTGATGGACCAGGCCTGCCTGGTTTCCTCCAGCCAACAGGTCCCCACCAGGGCGCTTCTGCGCCTCCTGGACCAGATGACAGCAGCCATTGCCACGGTCTCCCTCGCCCAGCTGCACATGCGGATACCAACACATGGATGACCTCGACCAGCTGGTCATGGTCTCCGATTTGGTCAAGAGAGTCCTGTCATGGTGGCTGGCACCGGCCAGCCTTCTTCGGGGGAAGGGGGTTCCTTTTGGTATCTTGGCCTCTCGGCAGATCCTCACGACAAATGCCTTGGGCCTGGGCTGGGGAGCTCACTTGGAGTGCTCGTCAGACTCTGGGCACCTGGAGAGATGTGGAACAGGGCCTCCACGTCAGTGTCCTGGAGATGCGAGCGGTTCTGTATGCTCTGCAGGCCTCCCAGACTCATCTCCTCCCCGGATCGCTGTTGCTTCGGATAGACAACATGTATGTGGTTTATTACATAAACAAACAAGGGGGGGGACTCACTCCTACCCCCTTTGCCAGGAGATGATGAGGATCTGGTATTGGGCCATCAAACACGGTCTGAAGCTCTTCGCCATCCATGTACCAGGTGTCCAAAATGTCCTAGTGGACAGTCTAAGCTGCTTTCAGTCCAGGGCTCATGAGTGTGAGCTTCTGACCCCAGTGGTCGAAGATCTGTTTGACAGATGGGGTCAGCCAGAGTTGGACCTTTCTGCATCCCCACTCAGTGTAAAACTGCCATATTTTTGCTTGCTTGATCCCAGGCCTGGAATTTTCTGGTGAAATGCAATGTCCCTCTCCTGGAAGGGGAGGTTCTAGGGACGTGGACATGTTGTTCAAGCCACACTTACTGGCAGGTTCCTTGACACTTTAAATCTTGCCGGAAGGTCTTCAAGCTGGCTCCTCCCACCCACCCGGGTGGTAAAACTCTCGGCTCCAACCCATGACGCCAGATCTTCCTTACTGCTTGGAAGCTCAGGTTCCCTCTATAGCGCTTTGCATTTTAGGCCTGGATCCACACTTTCGGTTCAACCGTAACTCATTCTAAAGTTCAAAAGACTTCTGTCTTCTTTTTCCCTCATGGCTGCGATGGACAAATCGACTCCCAGATTTCGTCGGTGCCCCTGTGGGCAGATGATGTCCCAGACCGATCCGCACTCCACGTGCGTTTAGTGCCTTGGACTCAGCCATGACTCACAGGCTTGTGAGTTATGCAAATCCATTTCGGCTTCAGTCTTAGAGGACCGCGCAGCCCGATTTCTCTTGGGGTGATCTGAAAAACGTTATCCTCCAGTCAAGTCGAAGGAGGCCTGTTGGGCGGTGTCCACGGTGGAGAGCTCGGCAGAACAGCTAGAGCAGATGATCGCCCTCGAGGAGGAGGCAGCCCATGCCACATCATCATCATCCTCGGTCGCAGCATTTATCCTGCTCTTCTTAGGCTCATCCTACACAGCTTCTTTTAAGGAGCTTTGCCAATCCCTCTCCACCAAGGGAAAGACCCGGACATTCCTCTTTAAGAAGGTAAATCGTGGGCGTTCGTGGGGGAAGGATGATACACTTCCGGTGACCACTGACTTCGGTTGAGGTTGCAGCGCAACTGGCTACGCGGTGTCTAGTCAGGTCGCCGGCCGAAACACCCGTCGATGTGGTCGAGTTTTTCGACCTGTCGGACGGTTTGTCGACTGGAGAAGCGACAACTCTTCTTCACGGTTCCCCGGTGGAAACTGAGACTTGCCTGTGCCTCCTGTGCGGGAGTCCCGGTTAGGTCCTGAACGAGGAGGCGGGGTTTCCCGCCCCCTCTCTGGCCTACCCTCGGATCCCGAGGTCTCGGGTCTCGGACCTCTTCCAGGTCCACCCGATCCTGCCGATGTCGATGTCTTGGTCTCGGCACCATGGAAAGCGGTGGTGCCGCTCATCCTCGTCGTCCTCTACGGAGGATAGGCTGTGACGCAAGTTGTGTCGGCGCTACAAGGACTTAATGTGGCAGCAGCTTTTATTGTCCGGGAACAAGCAGACTCCATCGCCTTCCCCGGCCATTAAGTGGCTGTCACCGGGGCGGCCGAAACAACCCCTTGTAGTGGTCAAGGAGCAGAAGCTGGCACCTGTTGTTCGGCCGAAACTGGCTGTGCCACCCATTGTGGTGGAACCTTTGCATCTACAACCGAAGACTGGGGCCCCGACCAAGGATTCTTGGTCGGGTCAGGGTTTGCCCCATAGGTTGTCGGTCACCCTCACTCCCGATCGACCTCGGCAGGTTGAGGGTGGCTCAGGCGCTCGGCAGCTGTTTGCAGACTCCTCGGAGTCTGACGATGACTCCTCCTTGTTCTCCAGGTTGCTTGACTTGGAGTCTACTGAGGGTCAGTCGGTGGATGAGAGCCCATCCTCGTTCCTTGGAATGCTTCGACTCATTTCAGAGTCCACTGGGATAAAGCTCGAACCCGTTTCAAAATGGGCCAAGCATCCCCTCACAGAGATACTGGACCGAGGGGTTTCCCCTATGGAGGACTTCCCGGTGGCCGAAGCCATTGTTGGCCCGGCCCTGGAGCTATGACAGCGGCCAGCTTCTTGTCCAGCACCTTCGGCCAGGATGGCTCGGAAGTATGCTGTCCCTACTGGTTCACTCTCCAGTTTCTCGGAGCACCCCTCTGCGGAGGGGCTAGTAACCGACAGTGTTTTCCGGCTTTCTGGGAACGCTCGGGATGTGGACAAGCCACCCGATAAGGAGTCCAAGAAATTGGACTACTCCAGGTGGAAAGTCTATGCTGCTTCCTCCCTAGGCCTTCGTCGGCTAGCTTGGCCGTCCTGATGGCACACTTTTCACACGCCCTTTTGGGCTCCGTGGATGAGGTGATTCCTCATCTCCTGGCTGACCTTCAAATGACGGTTAAGCAGGTGCGGGACCAGGGAAGGGCAGTGGCCGAACAGCAGCTCCAGACTTCCTTGGACATCAATGACTCGTGTGCCTGGCCAGTAGTGACCGCAGTAGCCATGTGCCGCAGAACTTGGCTGCGGATCTCCACCTTTACGGCAGATACCCAGCACAAGCTGGCAGACGTTCCCTTGCTGGGTACCGACTTGTTCGGTCCCGGGGTGGAGGGTCATCTTCAACAGATCGAGAAGTCCAATGCCACCTTGGTCTCGGTCACGTCTGCCCAGAAGGACAAAGGCCGCCAGCAGCAGCGTAAGCCCTTTCGTTCTTCAGCCCCTGCGGCACGTCCGGCCCAGCAACACCAGCATCAGGGCCAGTAGGCTCGCACTTGGCACCCCAAAGCCAAGCCTGCTGCTTCCTCCAGCAGGAAGCCGGGAGGAAAAGGCCCAGGCGGCTCCTCAGTCGGCCCTTCCTCCAAGCCTGCCCAGTGACGGGTTGAGCGGTGTCGCCCCCAGCCTCGTCCCTCCTCCCCGGGTTCCCCCTGTGTGGGGACGGCTCCGCCACTTCCTTTCCACCTGGTCCGTTATCACCACGGACCGCTGGATGTTGGAAGTGGTAGGTAGGGGTCTGCCTCTGGAATTTGAGCTGGCCCCACCCTATCAAGTCGTCGCTGCACGGGGGGCTACGGGTTCCGCAGCGCCTCTGTCAGCTCATCGAGCCGACATTGCCCTGCTCCTCCAGAAGGAGGTGATCAGGGAGGTGGCGGATCCTCCTCCAGACCCAGGGTTTGTGTCCAGGTACTTCCTGGTCCCAAAACGGATGGGGGGCTGGTGCCCCATTCTCGACCTACATGACCTAAACAAGTTCCTAAGGTCTCGCTCCTTCAGGATGGTCGCTCTGGCTCAGATCATTCCATCCTTGGAACAAGGCGTGTGTTTCTGTTCTCTGGACTTTCAGGATACGTTCTTTCACGTCCCAATCCATCCGTCTCACCAGCAATTCCTCTGCTTCAGGGCAGAGGGATCCCTTTACGAGTTCCGGGCCATGCCCTTCGGCCTCTCTCCAGCTCCCAGGGTCTTTACCAAATGCATGGCGGTGGTGACAGCATTCCTGTGGCGCTGAAGGGTCCGGGTGTGCCCTTGCCTGGATGACTGACTGATTGCAGCCCCCTCCAGGTTGGAGGTGGAGTGGTCCAGGGATCTGGCCCTCCAGGTCTGCTCTCAGATTGGCCTCCTCATCAACGAGGCCAAATCAGAACTTGTGCCATCACAGGTGATTCAGTTCATCGGGGCAGAGCTAGACTTTCTTCGAGCCAGAGCACGGCTCCCGGCGGACAGGGCCGAGGTCCTTTCCTCCTTTGCCCAGCCATTTCAGGTTGGGCAATTGCGCCCTGCCTGGGACTTCCTGTGCCTTCTGGGCCTCATGGCAGCCTGCACCAGCGTGGTCCATTGGGCCCACTGGCATATGCGTCCCCTGCAATGGGGGCTGGCCCGCCAGTGGTCACAGTGCTCCGGTCCTCATGACCAGCCAGTGACGGTGACCCAGGAGATGTGGAACGGCCTGCAGTGGTGGCTCTTTCCAGCTCATCTGCAGGAAGGTATACCATTTGTCCGCTCCGAGCCGATGGTCACTCTGATGACCGACGCCTCTCTGATGGGTTGGGGTGCCCATTTGGGGAGCTCAGAGCTCACGGTCTCTGGTCCCCTCAGGAGTCTCAATGCCACATCAACCTGCTGGAGCTTCGAGCGGTCCGACTAGCCCTCACCGCCTTCGCTCCGTTTGTACGGGGTCAAGTGGTCCAGGCCCAGATGGACAACACCACGACCATGTACTACCTAAACTGTCAGGGCGGGACGCACTTCTTGCCTCTGTGCAAGGAGGCTCTCCGCACTTGGTCTCTTGTGATCAGCCTGGAGGCGGATCTCCTAGCTATCCATGTGGCAGGAGCCTCCAACTCTCTGGCCGATGCTCTCAGCCGGATAGGTGCTGCGTCTCACGAGTGGTCTCTCCTGTCGGAGGTAGTACAAGATTTGTTCTCCGACTGGGGCACCCCTCAGGTGGACCTGTTTGCCTCCAGGGAGAATGCAAAGCTGAGGCTGTTTCATGCCCGCCCCCCTCAGCAGGGCTCACTGCAGGGGGATGCCTTCTCGAGACCGTGGCTCCCGGGCCTCTTCTACACCTTCCCTCCATTTCCCTTGATCCACAAGGTGCTTCTTAAGGCGAAGAGGGACAAGGTGCAGGTGATTCTGGTAGCCCCAGACTGTCCGCGCCAGTTCTGGTATCCAGATCTCCTCAGCCTCAGCTCAAGGCTCCCGAGGTGGCTTCCAGCCTGCCTGGACCTGATCTCAGTCAACAAGGGGAAGGTACTCCACCCGGACATTCAATCCCTACACTTGACGGCCTGGTTCCTGAGCGGCTAGAGTTCCAGGCCTTGGGTCTTTCTGAAGAGGTCCTCAACGTTGTTGAGGCATCCCGTAAGAAGTCGACCAGAAAATACTATGCCTTCAAATGGAAGAGATTCTCCATTTGGTGTCAGGATAAGGGGTTGGACCCTTCTTCCTGTTCTTTGGCTAGCATTCTGGACTACCTGAGGTCCCTTTCTCAGCTAGGGCTTTGGTCGACGACCCTTAAGGTGCACCTGGCAGCTATCTCTGCTTACCGGGCGCGGGCCGGGAAGCAGTCGGTGGTGCAGGAGAAGGTGGTCGGGCGCTTTTTCAAAGGCCTTGATCACATATCCCCTTCGGGGCGAGAACCTCCACCTGCATGGGATCTACTGCTGGTATTGGCTAAGCTCATGGGCAAGCCATTCCAACTGATGCACAGGTGTGATATCTCTCACCTGTCATGGAAGACCACCTTCTTGGTGGCTATCACGTCAGCCAGAAGGATGGGAGAGCTCCAGGCGCTTTCCATCAGTCTCTTATCTGGTCTTCCACAGGGACAAGGTTGTCCTGTGCCCCACCAAATTCCTTCCGAAGGTGGTGTTGAGTTTCACCTTAACCAGGTGTTGACTCTGCTGGTGTTCTACCCCAGTCACACCTTGGAGGCAGAATATAGGCTCCATACTTTGGACCCTAGAAGAGCGCTCTCTTATTATAAGGAGCGAATGGCTGAAGTTCGGGGAGAGGTTCGCCATCTGTTTGTCACCTACGCTGAAGCTGCACCTGGCAGACCTGCAGCCAAGCGGACGATAGGCAGGTGGGTCACCTCCTGCATAGATCTCTGCTATAGGTTGGCGGGCATGGAGCCTCCCAAAGGGATAAGAGCTCATTCTATCTGCCATACCGCTGCTTCGGTGGCTGCTTCCAGGGACGTCCCTATCCAGGAAATCTGCAGGGCTGCTACCGGAAGTCAGGGCACACACCTTCATTACCCACTACCATATCGGCCTTGAGTCACGCCGGGATGCTGGTTTTGGGACCTTGGTTCTCCAGTCCTTATTTCCCAAGTAGGGGGTGCGTGCCTTGCCTCCCTCCTCCCGGAGAACTGCTAGGAGTCTGCCAGTAAGTGTGGATTGAACAACATATCCACGTCCCTAGAAATACAGGTTACTCACCTGTAACAGGAGTTCTAGGAGTGGTATATGTTGTTCATCCACACAACCCACCCGACCTCCCCGGCTTCGGCGTGCAACCTGGCTTCCAGCGGGCTAGATCTGGTGTCATGGGGCGGAGCCGACAGTTTTACCACCCGGTGGGTGGGAGGAGCCAGCTTGAAGACCTTCCGGCAAGATTTAAAGCGGCAAGGAACCTGCCAGTAAGTGTGGATGAACAACATATACCACTCCTAGAACTCCTGTTACAGGTGAGTAACCTGTATTTTTTCTATGCCTTCCCTCCTTCCCGCTCCTACAGCAGGTGCTGCTCAAACTTCAGATAGAGGGGGCAGAGACGATCCTCATAGCTCCCTTCTGGCCTGATCAGATCTGGTTTCCCTTGCTGCAGCAGCTGGCGGTGGAACCTCTAGTTCCTTTGCCCCTGTGAACCGGCTTGCTCTAAGAAGTGGGGAACCCTGGTCCATCCAGACCTCAAGTCTATACCCTGAACTGGGAGATGGCTATCTCCAAGGGTTGTGGATGTCCTGGTGACTGCCTTGAAACCCTCTACCAGGGCTACCTAGGCCATGAAATGGAAGCAGTTTGCCCTTTGAGCCGCTTTACACCATTTAAACCCTTTCACCTGCCCGGTGGATCAGGTGTTGGAGTGCCTTCTTCTTCTCTTGGACTTGGGCTTGAGTCACTCCTCCATTAAGATGCATCTTTCTGCCATCTCTGCATACTATGTACCTGTCGAAGGCAGGACTGTGGCTCAGCTTAATGTGTCTCGCACTTTCTTGCGTGGCATCTTGCATCTAAAACCTGCCATTTGGGATCCAGTTCCTCCATAGGACCTCAGTTTTGTGTTGGAGAAACTCACGTTACCTCCCTTTGAACTGTTCACGAGTTGCAAGCTGTGCTTTCTGTTGTGGAAAGCACTCTTTTTAGTTGCTATTACTTCTGCTCGAAGGATTTCCGAGCTTCAGGCTGTTCTGTGTAAGGAGCCTTATTTAGTTTTTCACAAAGATATGGTGGCTTTACATACCAATCCTAAGTTTCTTCCCAAGGTGATGTTGGGGGTTTACTGTGAATCAATCCAACCACCTTCCTGTTTATTATGCAGAGTATTCTAATCAGGGGGAGGCTTTGCTCCATACTTTGGCTGTACATAGAATCTTACGATACTATACACACCGGACCAAGACTTTGAGAAAGTCTGATCGTTCTGTTCATTCCTAGGAAAAAGCACTCCGGTGTCCAGACAGTGTTTGTCTAAGTGGTTAGCCAATTGCATTGTTTGTTGCTACCAAAAGTATGGCAAGGAACTTCTGGGTGTGGTTAAGGGCCTTTCCACCAGGGTATGGCTGCATCCACGGCCTGTTTCAGAAATGTGTGTGTTGCAGACGTCTGTGCAGCAGCAACTTGGAGCTCTGTCCACACTTTAAGCAAGCATTGCAGCCTGGACATTGCCTCTAGGCGTTGGGCCAACTCCGGTCTAGCCATTCTGCAGGGCCTCCTCTCCTAGGCCATTGGCTGCTGTCTCATCTCCTCTTTACAGTACTGCTTTCTCTATACTGCCAGAACTGCTTGGGACTCAGATCTACTGGTGTTGGCCTGCTGCAAGAGCCTCCCTCGAAGTAAGATAGTACAGTTACGTAAGAACTTGCCATAACAGTAGAAATTTGAGAGCAGCTCTTGCAGCAGGCCGTAATTTTCCCTCCCTCCTTCCCCATTCTTTCTGCTGCCTTTCTCGGCTTTATCCTTTTCCATGCGAGTGGGTCTTCTACTCTCCTTTTTCTTTTTTGGCTCTTGGGAATCCTCCTTGGTTTCTTCCACTACTCGCTTCGGGTCTCCGGCTGGAGAACTGAGGAGGGTGTGGGGGACAGCCTGCCCTTTATAGGATAGGCTGACGTCGGAGGGTGACCTTGGCAGTGGGCAGTCCCCTGTGGTACACTGCTAGCTAGAAACTTTCTGTGTGGTCCTGGCACCTGGTGGCTTGTCCTGTCAGTGTTGGCCTGCTGCAAGAGCTCCTCTCGAAGATCTGTTGTTATGGTAAGTTCTTATGTAACTGTACTTTGTGTTACTATGTTCCACTTTGCTGTAGTCTTCAGTTCAGCTAATATCACTGGGTCCTGAAAATGCTACATAATTAAAAAAGGAATATTGGGCAGGAAAAGCTTGCATTTAATATAGGGGTTTAAATAAGGAAAATTACATTAATATGATAAAAAGAAATTTAAAAATACAATAAATCCCCGTTTATCCAAACACCAATTAACCGAAAACCTTAGTTATTCAAAACTGAGTTATGTCCCCAATAGGGAGCTGTTAAATAGAGCCACTACCGAGCCATTAGTGCTTTCATTTATTCATTAGTGCTTTTCAGCATTGCATTCAGTTCTCAGTAGTTACTTAACCAGTTACTTAGAGTATACTAAATAGCCAGTTTATGCTAATTCAGGCTATGCTCAGACTTTTACAAGTTTAGTGAAACCCTCCCTGAACCAGAAACTCATTGCAGCAAGGAAGTGAAAACTGCTCAGCCTCGCAGTCTTGCCAGCACTGAAACTCAGCCGAAAATTGAAGCAGCTCACCCCCCTAAGCACCACTCTGTACTGTGCTAAACTGGCTCTGGGTCTTTTCTGCCCCCAATTACATTTAGAGCAAGGTGGCTCCACAAGCACTGAATGTACCTTTTGTGAGGCCACATGGAATTGTCAGCCCGAAACTGCTCAGCCGCTTGGTTTTGCCAGCACTGAAACCTGACCGAAAACAGAAGCTGCTAGCCTTCCCTCCAAGCACCAATCTTCCCTTGTCAATCTTCACCATTCATTAGTTCATGGGTGTAAGCCGGCGGCGCACCTACGAAACTTTTTTTTTAAAGTTTGCCCTAACGGCACCGCCCTCGAGTGACGCTACGCGCGAGGGGCGGCCGTTAGTAGCGACTGACCCTCCTCCAACTCAGTTCTGTTTCTCCCGCCGGCCGAGGCAGCACCTGTCCGCCGAAGCGCCCAGTACTTCGTGTAGTTACCGACTCCGTTTTCCTGACACTCGGCGTCTCGGTAAGACTGTTCTTTTCTTTCTTTCGGCGCCGGGTGTATTTCCTACTGTGTTTTGATCTCGTTATTTTCGCGTTATGTCCGGTTCTGGAGCTAAGCGTTCGTCGAAGACGGGCCGCGCCCCTATGCGTCGGTGCTCCTGTGGCCGGCATTTCTCCGTCTCGGACCGGCATGACGTTTGTCTTCGTTGCCTGGGACCCAACCATGATATGGATTCGTGCGACGCCTGTTTCTCGATGGACCGTCGCGTCCTCGAAGTCCGCGTGTTCAAGCTTCGGCAAGGCCCGCCGACTTTAGGGGGCGTGCCATCGGCGGGAATCTCGGCGAGATCTCTAGGCCTTTCCCGGGTCCCTCCCAGGCCTACTCACGGTCCGAGGAGGAGGGTTTCCTCATCCTATCTTGCCGAGGAGGCCCTTCTGCGGTGTTGGGGCGTCGTAGCCCTCCGGGGCATAGCGCTGACACCGCCTCGGCAGTCACCTCTTCGGAGGTGCAGGCTCCCCCCGTGTCGAGGCCCTTGGCTGGGCCCGGCTCGGGTGGACCCTCGATGCCGCCTCGCGGCGCCGTTTCGGATCCCGGCGCCGTTCGCGGTGCCGGTGATCGGCAACACCGCTGAATCGGCGCGTTTGCGGCGCCGGTGTCGAAGTGGCACCATTAGGCGGTGCGCTTTTGGCCTCGGCGCCCGTTCGTGGTGCCGATGGACATCAGCGGTGCCGCCCGATGGTGCCCGCCCAGCGGCGCCGTCGGCCTTCCCCTCCCGGGCGGTGCGGGCCTGCGAGCCGCTGGGGGTGTGGGTTGAGCCTTCCTGCTGCCGGCGTGAGGCGGCGGCGTCGCGCGGGTACCCGGCGTTGGCGGCCCGTGGCTACCTCGAGGACCCTGGGGTGGCCACATGAGTCCTGCTGTCTCGTCCTCCTCGGAGGGGCGATGACTCAGATGTGGACCCATCCTGGCACCCCATTCTTGGAATCTGGGTCCTCGGTGGCTAGGGGTACCAGGCGGCGCAGTGGGCCCCTCCCTCTGTCCCCTTGCTCGTCTCCTGAGGGTTCCTCTGCTGGGGGTGGCCGAGAGTCCCGGGGGGCAGGCGTGGGGGTGACGGAGGAGGCTCCCTCTCTGGAGGCCCGGTGACAGCTACCCCCCGGGGTGCTGTTGCCTCCTCTAGGGACAGGGGGACGTTGCAGTCGAGGAGGAGGGCCCTCTCGGAATCCGAGGGGTTGAGGGCAGGCGGCCTGCTGCCCGGTCTTCTTTGGCCACCTCAGGGGGGGTGGCCAGGAGCCGTAGTGCAGAGCCCCACCCCTCCCCCCAGGGTTCTAGGATGTCCTCTGGCGGCGCTTGTGCGGACTGCCCTTCTGGATCCATGCAGTCCCGGCGTCGTCAGGAGTTTCTCCCCCAGGGCTCTTCCAGGCTTCGCTTCCCCAGAGTTCCGTTCTGCGGCCTGGTTTGATATCCGGGATCCCTCCTACTAGGGCTCCTTTCCCCGGATTCCAGAGCCCTCGCAGAGAGCAGTTGCCTCCTCGGAGGTGCCCCTCTCCCATCTCTCTGCCTTCACCACCCCCGCTCCCGGGCCATGTCGGTCCCACGGGTCCGTTATCCTGGGAGCAGTTCAGAGGTTCTGCGGCCTTCCCTCATATGTTAGATACATGCATGGCGGGTCTTCGACTCTCCCACCCGCGCAGGAATCCTCTGGACATTCCAATTCCCCATCATCCTCGTCTCCCTCCTCTGAGGGAGAGGAACCCCTGCTCATCTGTCCTCCGATGCTGATTTCACAGAATATCAGCGTTTGCTCTCGAGGATGGTGAGGATCTCCAGATTTCCTCGTTCAGAGACAATACCCGAGCGGGAGGCCGTGAATTCCTTGGTGAATTCAGTGCCCAGCATCTGGTGGTACCTTCCTGGCTATCCCCTTCCAGGGCGTCTATCCGGTCCTGGCAGTTCCTGCGCTTCTTCCCAGCCCGCGGACTGCCAGCATAGGTATTGTGCCCTCTGAGTCTCTAGGTTCCTTCCCAACCAGTCCTCAGGTTTGGTATACCTGGATACTCCTTCTGAGGCGCCGTTGCCTGGCGCCACGACCGCCCACCAGTTCGGACTCTCTCCAGTTCGACCGTTGGGGTGAAGTGTTCTCTTCTTCGCATGCGAGTGCATGTATTGCATCACATCAGGCTCACCACGCTGCCTACAACCGGCATCTGTGGTCGATGATGTCCCAGCTGTTGGCATCTATGCCTGACACGAACAAACCAGACAAGCCGTTGCCCTCTCGGTAGGCCTGGAGCTGGCAAGACACCAAGCAAGGGCATCTTATGGCGCCAATGAGGTGGCTTCCAGGCTTGGGGACAGCGATCTGCATCAGGCGGACGGCATAGCCGTCTTTCCAGGTTGTCACCCTGGCCCGGTAGGGTGATGCGCTCCGCCTTCCGGGGACCCGTCTTTTCTCATCCAGAGCTAGGAGACTTTTACAGGGGCTCCATCCGTCTCCTAGTCCTCGGGAGGCACCTCCTAGCTCTTCTCCCACTTAGGCTTTCTGAATAAGCCAGGGTCTTCTCCTTCTGTTTCTCACCAACAGAAGGCTGGGGGTCTTGTTCCCTCAGGGTATGGCCTCTTCCCCCTCCAGGGGAAGAGGAGCTTGATACTCACCCAGGAAGTAATGAATGGTGAAGATTGACAAAGGAAGATAGGAAAATTACATACCTACCGTAATTCTTGATCTTCTCTTGTATCTTCACCATTCATTACTTACACCACCCCATCCCCTCAGTGGCCTCTTCCTGTGGCTTCTCCACCTCCCGTCTCCTTCCTCTCTCTGCAAAAAAAAAAAACATTTTTTTCTTAAAATATAGGGAAAAATTCTTAATTTTTCCCAAAAAAAAAAAATCTTCTGGGGCTCTAATTTTCCAGAAAAATTACTTACTCTAAGATTCATGGGCCATCTCGTGGATTGCATTGGTGATCAGACTGCACAACTATCTCTTGCCATTCTTCTGGCGAGATACCTCTGGGGTTTTGGCCTGGCTCAGGCTATTCAGTTTCGATCCTGCAATCCCATGTTCCAGATAGTTGCCCTGAAATCAAAATCACCCCATTCTTGCCTTGCAGAGCAGAGGAACGGGCACGTCTATTCCTTTTTTTCCTTTTGCAAAAAAAAAAAAAAAGGGAAAAATGCTGAGGGAACTCTCTTCGACTGCTATAGGCATCTTGGTATTGGGGTCATGCATCTAGTCTAAAAAATTTTATCTGTAAAAAAAAAAAAAAAAGGGAAAAACAAACTAGAAGAGAAATGAGAAGGTAGGCTATCCTTCTAGCTAGTTTGCATATTGGTTTCTCCCTTTAAGTGTCCTCCTGGACAATTTTTACAGAAGAGCAGTGCTGACCATATCCAATCCCAGCCAGCCTAAGCCTTGGCCTGCCTTGGCCAGTCAGTCTGAGTCCCTTTTCTATCTTAAAACGCCTGAAAGGCTTACATTCTCCATTTCTAAACCCTGAGCAGCGCCTCATGCTGCCGGGTTTATTCTTCCCTCCTCGGTGTCCTCCAGTTAAAGGCCTTCCGCGGCCAGGAGCCCGAAGTGGGTATCAAGAACAATGGCATGTTGAGGATGAGGACTATGCCCTCCTGAGTCTGTCTAGCGGGTTTGGTGAACCTTCTCTTCAGCTCTATCTCCGGGGATTCTTGCTTCCCCTTTAGTCGAGCCTTCAGCTGTAAGCTAACTATGCTCATTGGGCATTCTGGTCTCTTCAACATCCCATCTCTCTCTTCTCTTTCTTCTTCTTCTTCTAATTTCTCATTTCCTTACTTATCTCTCCTCCTAGAATCGCCGGTAAGGAGGCCTACAGTCCCTAAGCTAGGGATACTCTTATCTCCTCTGTCCTTCCTCCATCGGCTTATTCCTTTTCAGTTCATTCTTCCTTGCTTTGCTATCCTCGGCTATCTTGCCTCGCATATATATTCTCTGCTTTCACTTTTGCCTCTCCGGCTCACAGAACTGAGTGGAGGAGGAGTCGATCGCTACTATGACCGCGCCGCGCGCAGACGTCACTTGAGCGGTGCCGTTAGGGCAAACTTTAAAAAAAAAAAGCCTTCATGGGCGGAAAGCGCCGCCCGGCTTACACCCAGGAAGTAATGAATGGTGAAGATACAAGAGAAGATCAAGAATTACGGTAGGTACGTAATTTTCCTCTCTTTACTGTGCTAAACTGGCTCTGGGTTTTTTCTGTTCCCAATTAAATGCAAAGTAAGTTGCCTTCACAAAACTGAATTTCTCTTTTGTGAAGCCACGAGTCATCAGCCCAAAACTGCTCAGCCACGCGGTCTTGCTTGCACAGAAACCCAACTGAAAATTGAAGCTGCTAGCCCATGCTGGAAGAAGTCTTTCCTCCGTTTATTGTAAGTACAGTACTGTACTATCATTGCTGAGCTCAGGGTACTGAGTTGTGTTGTGAAATTCAAGTTGGTCATTGGGAGAGTGGAGAAGGAGGAGGGAGGTGATGGTGTGAGTCAGCATGCATACAGAACTGTAGTAAGAATAGGAACCTCGTTTATCCGAAACCCCGTTTATCCGAATGTTTTTTTTCCATGTCCCCCAAGACATTCAGATAAATGGGGTTTCACTCTACTGTAATTCAATAAAAAAAAGGAAATACTGAACAGAACACACCTCAGACCTTAATATATTAAGTAAACAGATTTCCTAGACTGAAAGCAATAAGTCATAATAACCTACTTTAAAAAGTCCAGCTTTTAATCTCTAAAACTAGGGGTGTTGCCATGAATCCCATATAAAATTAACTAAAGTGCCCGAGAGACGTATCCAAATTTCAGAGAACAGTGAATAATTAGGAATTATTTCTTATAGTTGTCAGTTTAAAATATAAACATTAACAGCCAACAGCTTCAACAAAAGGATTTAACAGCTCAATGTATAAAACTAGAATTGTAACGTTTGGATTTCTCTTTGGCCATAGCCCATTTTTTAACTTTCCTAGGTGGTTATTTTTTTTTCTTGCCAGAAAAAACTCAGCAACTTCCCTGGTGCATTTGTACTGTATATGTAGGGTGGAAAAAGATCTACAATGCTTGACTCTTTTTTTCTAACACAAAGGTTAGAGCCCCAGCTTTCTCAGAGCTTTTTGATATCCAGTGTGTCTAAGACACCACACAGTGCTGTGACACACTCGTTTCTGAATACTTAGACTGTTGCTATCATTACTTTTAACCCAGAATGTCATACATGGTACCATACTCTAAAATAGGCTGTATTAGGGTCTTATACACAGTTGTAAGCTCCTTTACAGCCAGGCTAGCCCTTTTCAAGACCATAAGAAAGTATGGCCTTTTGTTTATTTTTTGCCAACACAAATTCTATATGAGCACTCCAGGTTAAATCATTTGACTATACAATCCCCAGCTATTTCCAACTCCAGGAATCCATCAGTATACCTTCACAGCTGTAATCAGTCGACTGGACTGAGTTGCCCCAGAGATAGAACTTATGCTAATTTTAGAATTGGAACTAAGTTTTCACTCTGCGCTGTGGTCATGCTCCCCCTTGCAGTTCAGTGTTAGATTTGTTTCTCCACGGAAGAAAGCAGTCACCTCAAAGTCAGCTCCACTCTTCTGGCCTCCAGAATGAGTTAGTGTTTTCATTTGTATTATTTTATTTGTAGTTATTTTTCAAAACTCTGCTTTAAGGTGTTTATTTTCTTTTAAATTGTGGGTTTTTGGAGTCACGTGATGCTAGCTCTGTAGGTGCAGCCTGATTCCTTAGCTCCAGCCTCCCACCGACTTAAGGATTTTGTATTACTTAATTTTGGTGGAATTTGGTTACTATGTCGGCTACAGTGGGTTTGCTAAGCCTGAACGTTCTGTTTTGTTGGAGAATCGGAGCATATGGAGGTGGAAATGAGGTGGAATGCCCCCCGACACACACCACCAGTCTCGGCGAAGGCCCAATCAAGAAGGCGAGTGGGTTCGAAGCCAAGGCCTTGAGCGTGAAAGCTTAGCCCATGAAGCACGAACCTTTGACCTTAGCGCAGTTCCTGGCGAATTTAAACCCTTCGGGAAGAGCTATGTGCGGTCACCGATGAGCTGAAGCGGTCACCGTAGCTCTGGAGGATTTGTCTCGGTGCAGGGGACACAGAAGCTAAAGTCTCCTCGAAAGGAGACTAACAAAGCAAGAGCCAGAAATTGTAAATTTAAGGCAGAAAATTGTGAGAATGGAGGCAAAGATTGAGGACTTAGAGGGTCGGAGCTGGAGGAACAACCTGGTTGTAATCGGCCTCCCGGAGCATGAGGAGGGATCAGATCCGATTTCATTTGCACAGACATTTTTTAAGGAGGTTGTAGGCCCGATGCCTTTTGGGGACAAACTTATTATCGAAAGGGCTCATCGGGCCTTGCGTGCGACTCCTCCACCCGGTGCTCCCCCGCGGGTCTTTATAGTCCGCTTCTTGAATTTTCAGGAGAGACAAGTTGTAATTCTCAAGGCAAGAGAAATCAAGGATTTAAAGTGGAAGGGAATGTCTATTAGGATAACTCAGGACCTACCGGTGGCGGTTCGTCAGAGAAGAGCGGAGTATCACCCGATGGTGTCGAAGTTAATTCCTGCGGGTATCAGATTCAAAGTGCTCTATCCAGCCAAGTTGCAGGTTTTGATCTCTGGCCAATGGATAACGTTTGATGATGCAGAGGCTGCCAGGAAGAAGTTGGCTACCGCCCTCCTGGATCTCTTTAAATAACCCCTGGATCAGGGCGACCAGTTGTCTACTGTTGGCGATCAGGCTTGGGTGCTTGTATGGGACTTTAAGTTTTTGGATCGCACTGCCCATCAGAAAGTGGATTGCAGAGAAGGTTTTTGCTTTTTGTGGCCGTTGCCTGGAGTCATAATCCGTGGACTGCTCTCGGCTTTAAACCCCCCTTTTTTTTCTGCTTGTGGTAAAGAAAATAGTTTCTGGTAACTGATGGTGACCATAGACCTTGACCCCGGCATGTAATGGCTCTCTGGCGCACGGAAAGTTACAGGGAAGAAGGGTCAGGCTAGCCCCAATTGCTACCGGTAGACTCTGTACCGCAATCTGTGTTTGGCTCTACCACAGTAGCTATAATGCGGTAGCAAGCTGCCTATGTTGAAGGAGGGCTCTCTCCCTATACCTGCTCGTTAGTAGATGCGGATGGAGACCGAATCTCCTCGATTTGGTTTAGATCACTATGGTATTGAGCCGGATCATCAGGGGTCTTATGTGGGCTTGGATTCATTCTGGCGGTCCTGATTTATCAGGATGTATAAACTCTTAATGTCGTTTGCTGGGACTGCCTGATTGGTGAAGACACGGTCACCAGGGATTGGAACCCTCGCAGATAAGACTATTCTTAAACCCCCTTGTTGGGGGTAGGGGAGGGTGGAGTTTTTTTTTGCAGCATTGGACATTTTGACTATTATAAGTACCGTGGATGTTATTTAATTTATAATTACAGGGGCTGCATATGCAGGAAATAAGTTGGGCACTGGGGTGGGGTCAGAGTATGATGGGTTTAACCAATCATGAAAGGGACTTTGTGGTATAAACTTATGCGGACAGTGGAGCCAAAGTATAGGGCTAAGTAGGGGTTTAGGTTGGTCTGGGGTCGATTAGCAGTGATATTATCGGAGGGCTGGAGGAAGGGTTGGGGTTAGCAGACTAACAAATCATGGACCAGTGTGTTTTCGGGAGAGGAGGGGTGGGGTGTTGGGTGGGTGTTTTTCAGAGTGTTGGGATTATAATTGTATTAGATTTTGATGTGTGTACTAGGATTATTATAGGGAGTATAGGCATGTATGGGGGAGGGAGCGGGGGAGGGGGGATTAGTAAGGGCTTAGATGAGATAGGTAGGGGAAGATCCGCTCACCCAAAGGTATGGGACGTGAGAGTGATAGAGACGGTAAGGATGGTAAATAGGAGGTCTTTTGAAGATTACTGGGAAAATGGGTAGTCTGTTTGAGTTTTTCACATGGAATGTGAAAGGGATCGGGCAAAAAATAGAGATATAAAATACTGAAACAACTGCAATTATTAAAGGGGCAGATAATATGTTTACAAGAAACGCATTTGCTTGGCAGAGAACTGACCACACTTAGATGCCAGTTCATTGGCCAGGTATTTGGGGCTGGTTTTAGTACATCTGGCAGAGGTGTCGCACTCTTGCTACATAGAAGAGTGGCTTTTGTGTGCGAGGAGGAAATAGTAGACCCGGCAGGCCGTTATATAATTGTGGTTGGGCTTTTAAACCAGACAAGATTGGTACTGGGAAGTATATATGGCCCTAATGTGGACACCCCTGGGTTTTTTATGGATTTATTAAATATATTAAGTCCGTTTCAGCATCTTCCGATGCTGTTGAGAAGATTGGAACTTACCATTTACTCGGATTGGGACAAGGATGGTAGACGAAATAGAAGCCTTTCTCCAGCTCAGAAGCGGTCAGGGGTCTAGTTGACAACTTGGGTTTGTGTGACCCGTGGAGGTTTTGCACCCAACACGAGGGAATACACCTTTGTATCAGAGGTCCATAAGTCTAGATCCAGGATAGATTATTTCTTCGTGAGTAGAGGGTTGTTGTCAGGTTTATTGAATAGCAGCATCATCCTGGGATTTTCTCAGATCACTCTATAGTCCATTGTTCCTTAATTTGGCACCTAATACTCCTAGACAGACTATTTGGAAATTGAATAACCAAATACTTAGCTCTATAGAAATAAAGGAATATATCGGACATGAGGATTAAACAATATGAAGTGGAGAATAATCATTTAACTATTAGGGGGACTTGTGGTGGTGTACCCTAAAGTGTGTATTAAGAGGAGAATTTATTCAGTTATCGGTTGCAAGGAAAAGGAAGGGGAGGAAAGGATTAGGTCTTTGTTGGAGCGAATCAGGGAATTAGAGAGGGCTCTGTCACGGAGCACCCCAGAGGAATCTAAGGAATTATTGATCAAATTGCGTCACGAATATGATGGGATTCTGGGTGAGAAGGCAGAATACGCGATTAAGAAAACCAAGGCCCTTTATTTGAATCAAGGAGAGAAGTCTGGCAGGCTCTTGGCTATGCGCCTAAGGGCAGCAGAGGCATCTAGAATAGTACAAAGTATCACGTCTCGTGTTGATGGGTCGGTTAAAACCTCGCCCAAGGATATTGTTAGGGAGTTCGAGGATTATTACAAAGCATTATATAGCCCAATGACCCCTAGGCCTAATAAGTCAGAGGTGGAAGATTACTTGTCCACTTGTAACCTTCCCAGGTCTCAGATAATCAGAGAGAGAGCTCTCACTTCCCATTTCTGAAGAAGAGATTCTGGAGGCAATTGAACGCTTTCAATGACAAGGCTCCTGGCCCAGATGGGTTCTCACCTAATTTTTATAAATGTTTTGTAACCCTGTTGTGTCCCGGCTTGAGAAGATTATTTCAGAGTATATTGACCCTGGGTGTAGTAGATGATTACTTATTTGAGGCTTTGATAGTGCTTATCCCGAAAGAAGGGAAAGGGTTAGATAAAGTCACTAGTTACAGGCCTATTTCATTGATCAATTACGACATTAAGATTCTGGCGAAGATCCTAGCTTTACGGTTGTCCAAGGTTATGCCTAGGTTAGTTCATCATGATCAGGTTGGGTTTATGAAGGGCAGGTTGGCGTTGGACCACCTGCGTAAACTGTCTCATGTCTTCTCAGTTTCCAGGGATTGTAACTTTCCATGTGTTTGATGTCTGTAGACGCAGAGAAGGCATTTGATAGAGTGGATTGGAAATTTTTAGCTATTGCTATGGAGAAATTTGGTCTTCCTGCCCAGTTTATAAATTACGTATTTGCTTTATATAGGAATCCCAAAGCTAAGGTATATTGCAATGGTGTATTCTCTGCAAGTTTTCTTCTCAGCTCGGGTACTAGACAGGGTTGTCCCTTATCACCTCTTTTATTTAATTTATATCTGGAGCCTCTCCTCTCCAAATTGAGATTAGATCCGAGGGTGGTGGGTATCAGAATAGGGTCACAAGAGCTCAAAGTTTCAGCATATCACGGATGACATTCTGTTGCATGTTGCTCAGCCAGGTAGCTCAATTAGCGGTGATGGCTATAATTGGAGAATATAGTAGATTGTCTAATTATAGAATTAATGTGGAGAAAACCCAAATTTTTCCGTTAAATATGAGAGTACAGAAGTTTGAGGTTTCAGAGTTGGGCATGCAATGGACTCCGCATGTGTTGAAGTACCTGGGTATCTACCTGGCCAGATCTGATCGGAAGCTGGTTAGACTTAATTTGGATGCCATTAGAAATACCATTAAACAGGACCTGCAAAGGTGGAATGGTCTGCGCTCTCTCTCTCTCTGGGGCAGGGTCAACATAGTTAAAATGAATATTCTTCCTAGGGTATTCTACCCACTTAATATGCTTAATGTAGTAATACCACTAAAATGGTTCAAAGAATTACATTTATTGATAACGGAGTTTATTTGGAAAGGGAAGAGGCCCCGTAGAGCTTATAATAAGATGGCTGCTCCTAGGGAGAGAGCGGGATTGAGACTTCCACACTTTGGTTTATACTATTGGGCAAGTAACCTCTGTAAATATCTAAAATTGCTGTCTCCTGCAGGCAAACTTGAATCTTTGCCCTATGTTCCCTCCTGGGTTGGATTGGAAATGGAAGCGATTAAAGAGGCCGGTATAAATCCACTCGCACTGCTTTATTTCGCTCCCCAGAAAGTGCCTCTTAAATTAACTGTTAACCCAATAGCAAATTCTTTGCGTATTCATAGACAGATCTGTAGCAGATTAGATTATGTTCCGGACAGGGACATGCATCAACCGATATGTCGTAATACCAATTTGAAAATTGGGGGGAGAATGATACGGGGGGAATGGTTACCCCAACTAGAAGGTTTACGTGCTGAGGATTTGATGGGGGATGGTTGCGTTCTCCCAATAAGGGAGATTCTGGAAAAGTATAACATAGATTCGAAGCAAGTTTTCAAAGTATTCCAGGTTACTCATTTATTAGGACAGGTGCGGACTAAGTTTCGGGTAGGGCGTGTGGATGGGAAATGGTTTGAGTCATTAGCTCAAGTTGTTTGGGAATCACATGCGATTTCTAGGGTATATAAGGTACTTCTTGACCAGACTCTAGTGAGCATGGATTTTGAACCAGGTATTGGACTAGATGTCTGGGGGGCAGAGGCGGGACTGGGAGACTGTTTGGAGTCACGTGTACAGATATGTTAAACAGGATAGATTGAGGTGATGCAGTTTTTTCTTGACTAACCTATTTTGGACCCCTTCAAATTACATAAAGTGGGTAGTAGACCAGATCAAAAATCTTATCGGTGCCACCAGGCAAATGAGAACTTGTATCACATTTTTGGGACTGTCCCACCGATAAGCGGTTGTGGACACAGATTAAACAGAGGGCAGACCCTTTGCTGGGTATTGATCAATATTTCACGCGGATATATGTTTGATAGGTGACTATTCTGGCATCTCAGTCAAGGCATAGATTTTATATGGCTCTGATTTCTGGTTTGCTTAAAAAGGTTGTCTTGCGATACTGGATGTCAGACTCCCTTATCACGTACGGAATGGTTACAAGAGATGTTGTTTAATTTAAACATGGAAAAATTAGGAGGCGGGAAGGGATAATCGGTTTCATACATATGAGAAGATTTGAGCCGTTTCAAGCATTATACCTTCCCCAGGAATAAGCTATAGTGGTTATGTAGGGTGGAAAGGATGTTGGGTGAGCGGATCTTCCTAGGGGGGTTGTAGTTTGGTATGGGGTGGTAAAGTGAGGGGGGGAAGGAGATTCTCTTTGGGGGTAGTGGGGGAGGGGGTGGCTGCTGGGTACTTGGTTTAATTTAAGTCATTTGTTGAGAAGTTATAAAATGTTCTGTGTATTCTGTACCATGCTTATGATATGTGCGTTGTCGTAATAAACTTTAAATTTCAAAAAAAAATTGTGGGTTTTTGGGGTTTCTCCTTTTGTTGTTCGGTTCTCAGGAACTGGAGAAGGCAACAGAGTAATGCAATTTTGAGAAAATGCAGTTTATTTCTTAAATAACCACAGTTTTTAAGTGTTTATAGTGGTTTCTTCTTCACTAGAGCTTGGTTCCATTACAGAGGGGACCAAGTTGCTTTTACTCCTTTGCTGTGAAATTTATATCAAACGTCAGTACCTTTTACTGAACCTTGGTTTCCAAGATAAAAATGAATAGCAGTTCCATGTTTTCAGGGAACCATACCAATAGATATCTTTTTAGAACCCTTTTATAATTCTTTAGGCTTGAGTATTATTTGTTTGACTCTTTTGGGGAATTGATAAAAAAAAAAATCTTGGTGTCTTTCAGTGTTTGGCATGACTGACAGACCTAAAATGAAATAAACAGGACCTTCTGGTTTTAAAAGTAGTACATATTGCTTCTAGCTCCTGGCAAGGACAAACTGCCATGAGCTCTGTCTTGAGTGCCTGGGTCCAGATCAAGATTTTATAAATTGACAACTCTGTAAAATGTTTGCCCTAAAACACAAAAGGGCCAAAAAGGAGAAACGATTTTTTATGGCTTCTTGGTCTGCCTCCCTGTCACCTAAACTCAGTAAAGGCTCAGATGAGGGCTCTTCCCCTCAGAATCATCAACAGCTCCTGTCATTGGGGACAGATAAAAAGAAAAAGCTGCACAGCCATCTAAGAAACATGATAAAGATACTGAACCCAGGGTGTCTGAAATTGGGAACCCTGAGCCCAGTGATGGCAAAAGTAAAAGAGCCTCAGAGCACACTGGAAACAGTATCTGCAAATAAAAAAAAACATGTCTCTGTCACTCCGGAAAAAGGAATGGAGCTGACAGTTGACACAAGACAAATGCTGTCAGCAGAGGGCATATACAAGAGCATGGCAATTTTCCAGATCTTCCATGCTGCGGGAAATGTTATGAATGTGTGTATCCCTCCCCCCACCCCTGGCTCCAGTTCTATATCACATGCTTATATTATAAAGACAATGAAGAGGGTTCTCCTGAGCAGGAATGTGGCTCTCCTCACAGGCCTTCAAAGGATTATGCATCCCATTTTTCCTTTGTTAGGCAGATGATACACACCTTCAACATCTCCTCCCTGAAACTGAGGAGGATGAAGAGGAGGTTGAATTTGTGGACATGATGGGCCTGGCTCCCACAAAGAGGTTGCTATTTCTCGTCCACAAATCTGTCAAGAAAGCCACTGCCAAAAAGCATGTTAGCACCTACTTCAGCTGCTGACATTGATAAGAAAATTGGGAAAAAAAGTATCAGGTGGATATGTAGGGTGTTGAGCACCTGTATGCTAACCTTGATCAAGAGGGAGTGGTTTAAGCTGTTGCATGTGAGAAAGCTGAGGTGCATTTCTCTGCTTAGACAGTTGGATATCATGGCCAAGAAAGTGTATACTACAGCTTTCTTTCTCCTCTACTTGGCCTACACAGCTCAGTACCAGAAGGCACTATGGAGCTTAGTACTGGCACTAAGTGAGAAAGCATATGGTGACTTAGCATAGGACTTGGCTACACAGCTAGATCAGCAGTGTATGCCACCAAGTACCAATTCCACATGGCCGTGGACACCAACATCTCTGCTTCAAGGGTCCTGGCCCATGCAGTATTCCTAAGGAGGTTTGCGTGGCTTAGGGCTACCATCCCATCCCAGGATACTAAGGCCATGGGTGTCTCCTTCAATGGAAATTCCCTGTTTGGTTACAAGACTGAGTTATATATGATAAAGGTTGATAGCCACACCTATAGGAACAATACTGAAAAGGAAAACGCCTCGACCTTCTACTGGTCGTATGGAAGGGGAGGCAGGGTAGAGGTTACTAGTCAAGTGTCATCGAGGCATAGGTCAGGAATTATAGGCAAACCAGGAGAAGTTAGAAAATTCGCAAGTAGCATTTTATAATTATCAATAACAATGGAATGAATAAAAAAAAGAAACTTGTGCAGAATAGCTCTTACACAGGCAGCTCAAACAAAACAAAGACTTTCATCTGAGGGTGTCTCTTAATTCTAAATTCCAGTCTTTCTCTCTCTCTGTCTCTATGTAATGGCTTTTCCTGTCAGTTAACTTCTGCATCGTGAGCTTGTTAAAATACATCTCCTGTTTCTCACAAAAACGTATCAGAACTTTGTCAGTTTCTTTCCTGCAGGTAAAACAAAATAGAACAGTGTGTCCCAGGACTGATCTCCTGTAGACAACTCTGCAAATGAGCTTGTGGAGGTCAAACTGCATCTCAGGGTTAACCCCTGATTTCCAAATAGCTTTTTGCAATCCCTTTAACAATGTAACTGTATACATTTGCAAACCAAGGAATCCCAGTGTCATAAGAACAGGTTCACACCAAGGTTCACATATGCTTTTTAACCACAGAGAAGTAAGGAAAGAAAGAATAGAAACAGCAAGTGAAGGAGGGGAGAAAACAGGGAAATTGTGGGGTCGTTGGAGTGGCCAGTTCTTTGATTCCACAAGGACACTTTAATTGCACAGTCAGAAAGGCAAGAGATAGACAAGTGACAGAATAAGAGTGGACAGAATAGACCATTGCCTCCATCTCTCTCTGCATAACAAATGGGACAGTGTCTTATCCAACCCTGTCATACTAAGGTCCTATGCCCCTTATAAGTATCAACCCCAAAGAGTTTACTATAGGGGCAGGGGTTGATGGGGCATTAGGTGTGCAACCACAACACCAGTCCCTAAACTGCAGCAAAACCAAGCCCCTGATAATTCTGCCCAGGTCACCCAACCTTTGCCAGTGGGGAGAAGGTTGGATCAGTACTTCCAGAAATGGTCAAAAGTCACCATAGACAAACGGGTCTGGAAGTAGCGAGTCAAGGTTTTCCCTTACAGTTCAAAACAGTTCCCAAACTGTAGAAGCAAAACTTGTTCCCATCTCACACTCCAGCAGAAACAATTCTTTTGGAGCTGAAAGTAAAGGAAATGCTGCAGGCAAATGCAGTGAAGAAAGAACCTGTCACACAATGAGGTAAAGGTCTCTTCTCAAGATGTTTCCTAAGCCAAAAGAAAAATGGGGTGTGGCAACCCATTCTGGACCTAGGATATCTGAACAAACACATAAAAAAGGAAAGATTCAGGATGGTTACACTGGACTCAGTGATGCCATCCCTGCAATCAGGGAGTGGTGGAAGCTTCTGATTCTGAAAGACACCTACTTTCATATCCCAGTCAGTGATAAACACAGAAAATGTGACAGGTTCAAGCTAGGGAACTGCTAATACCACTTCACATCCCTTCCCTTTGGCCTCACCTCAGCACAAAGGGTTTTCACAAAGTGCCTAGCTGTGGTGGCAGCACATCTAGGAAGGCAAGGTGTGGTATTTTTTCCTACATGGATGACTGGGTAAGTTAATCTCAGGAAACACACAGCAGGGAGGCAAGATGCTCCATACACATAGTATAAAGCACTTCGAAAACCTGGGCTTCCTGATAAACCTACACAAGCCATACACAGAACTAGCTTACATATTGGACTTCATAGCTGCAGAGCTAGCTACCCAGCAGGGGGAAGCATGCCTTCCACAAGCAAGTGTATCAAGTCTGATGCCTGCTGTGTAATCCTTCATACTAGGCCAGCAAGGGATTTTCTGCAACTTTTCAGAAATATGGCTGCTTTCACTGCAGTGGTACCAGAGGTCATGTTCCAGATGAGGGTTATTAAGTACCACTTAAAGGACCACTGGTCCTAAAGGTGGGATCCTCTATCCAAACTAGTGCCAGTCACACAAACTGTTAAAAGCACTATAGTGGTGGAAGGAAGAGGTCAACCTCAGTGTATTCCCTTCCTGCAGCAATATCCAACAAGTATCCTCACAACAGATGCCTCATTCCTAGGGTGGGACGCCCACCTGTAGGATCTCACTGTGAGGGACACATATAGATCACAGGAGACTTTGGTACATATCAACCTCCTGGAGCTCAGGGCAGTGTTCCATTTTTTGTTTTTATCAATAATGTTTTCATTAGCAATAATACTAATCACAGTACATTTACATGAATTAACATTACAGATATAAATTCAACAATGTAATTATACTACTGACAATATGTATACATAATGGCACCTATGAACTTATGATTGGTCTACTCTGTATGTCTCCGATATATTGTATCCACTTTAACTCATTGTATGTAAAGCACTTTTAATTTGTTATCCTGTTAAGTTTCTGCATGTTTGTACTCTCCCGGGTCGTGCCTGAAAATAGTCATTTTATGGCTAGTGCACTTACCTGGTTAACAACAGCTAAACAAATAAATAAATAATATTCCCCTTCCTTGATCTGGCTCCCCTCCTAATTCCCTCCTCTTCTCACTCCTGCCTTGAATCATGTGCTAAACTAATGTGTATTTGTTTGCTGTTCTCTTATTCTGTATTTTGTAATACAAATTGCTTAATTGTTTGTGAAACCAGTCTGTTTTCCATTGTGGATCTGTACCCCCCCATTAATGTGGAACCTTCGTAAATGAACTGCTTGGCGCTCAAAGGTACTTCTAATCCTAGATTGAATAAATAAATAAAAATAAATAAAACATAATATTCCAAGGAAATTACTTGCATTTCATATTTATGCTTACAACATGTCATATAACTAGGTAACAGTTGTAATTTTTATCTTAAATTACATGTCTGTTCTAAACATTTCCCCTTTTCTGCTTCATTAGGGATAAAGAAGGAAATAGAGACAGCCTAAGGCAAGAATAGTAAGAAGAAAGATGTAGATTCTTAAATATAGTGTTAGCTACACTAAAGAAGATAAGAATAGAGGAAAGAATATCTGTGTGGCAGTAACTGAGATTACAGACTATGGTTACAGTATATCTTAATGGACCTCAAAGTGAAACTTGTAATTAAAATCTTGAGTGAGAAGTTTAATATGTTAACCATAGATGTTTATACTATATGGGCAATTCATTTTTGTGTATTTATGTTACTACCTGTAAAAAAGTTATAAATGGTACCCCATTTTTGTTCAGATTTCTTGCCTTGGCCCTAACACAAAATGTGCTAGACGTTCCATCCTCAGTATTTTTAAATACTCATGTCCCTGTTCAGTTAAAGATAGTACTCTGTTTTTAACCCATACCTTTAAGACTTAATTTTTGACTGGCGTGTCTGTTCGTGCTGTCGAGTAGCATTATTCCTTGCTCCATCTTGAATTGTTGACAAAGTGACCTATTATACAAGTTTCACAATTTAATTTGGCCCTTGGCCAAAGTATTGCTTCAAAGAATTCTATATTAGACCAAAGTGCTTCCCTTATTTACCGTCCCAGAACATATGTGATAGGTTACCTTGGTTATCATCACATTTTAAGCAATTAGGTGTCACCTTTAAGCCCATCTTAAGTAACTGGAATGGAGTATAGTATAGATTATGCAGAGATTTAAATTGCACTAGTTTCATGTTGCGATTTTGAATGTCCTAATGGAATATAACCAGATCTTGTTCCAATCCATTCATCTAAGTTTCTTCCTAGAATTTTTGACCAGTGTCTTATGTTTTTTTCTGCTCTTCCTTTAATCTTTTCAAGTATTAGATTGCTGAATTCGAGATATGTTGGATTTTAATAGTACATATGCCATAAATCGTTCTATTTCATTTGCAGATCTCAAGAGTTTGAAACTACCAAAGTGCTTTTCTATGCTTGTTGTGTTATCTTTGTTGGGAATGTCATAAGATTGTGCTAAATTAAGTCTATGAAATTATCTTTGCCGGTGATGTCTTTTATTGTACAAATACCTTTCTTTTCTTGGTTTTCCTTATCAAAGACACCCCTTTCACTGGTGAAGTTTGGGTTGTTTTTGTCTCACTAATTTATTTAGGTTCGTTCCCTAATTTAAAATGATTTTATTTTTCAATGATTTAATGTCCATGTTAAGTCTTTTAGCTATACTGATTTCCATTTTTAACCACTCTGGATTGCTTACATTCATCTGTTTTGCATTAAACCACTTGGAGAATAGTGTTGCCCTACATGCTGAATAATAAAGGTATAAAGCTGGATAACTTAAAAGGAGTGCAAGCGCAGTACAAATATTTGTGCTGGCCTCGTACTAGTGCCCAACCTGGCGGCTGCTGTATTAAGTCGGATAGCGGACTGGTGCTATCCGACTGAACATCGGACCATGTCATGGCAGTGCTAGGTGAATCTGCACTGCCTCAACATGGACCTAGACTGTATATAGCCCACAGGGAATTGCGCTATCCAAAACAAGTGCTAAGGGGCCATTTGCATGCACATTATGGTCTCATTTACATGGTTCGCTGCACCTGATTAGCACCCATCCTGTGTGTGTCTGACAAATTCCCTCATGGCTAGTTGCACCCCCAATCACTCATTCACTGTCATTCCATGATTTCCTTGGTGTCTAGTGCACCCCCCACCTCTGATCTCCCATTCTGCACCATATCTTGATTTCCCTGGTGTCTAGTGGCACCCCCGGCCCCGATCACATGTTCCTTGTAAGTCACGATAGCACTGATGTCTAGTGACACCTCCAATTGCCCATAGACACTGATGGAGGCAAAGGTGATTATTAGTGGTACAGTATCCCCCACCCTGCTCCACCCACTCACATAACACCACCCATCACACACTTCTTCTAAAGCAGTTACTTAAACTAAAAGACAAGAAACATCGGTCTTAGTTAAAATCCAAAATCGAGCAAAACTGGTTTGCTTATTTATCTGTACAAGAAAAATGTAAAACTAAAATTAGGAAAGCAAAGGCCAATTGGGAATATAATCTTGCTAGAATAGCCAACAAAAACAATGGAAAACAATTCTACTCATACATTAACTCATTAAAAAAAACTATTAGTCAGGTGGGGCCTATAATGTTTAATGACACTTGAATCCATGACCCAAAAACCATGGCAAATTTGTTTAATACAAAATTTTGTGAAATCTTTACTATTAGTCAGAGGAATGCACAAAACTGTAATGACATTCACACAAGCAACTCCAGTCAGATCACCTTTACTTTAGATCACATCCATTCCAAACTCATAGCTCCAAAGTGTAAGACAAGCTTTGGCCCTGACAATATTCTGGGACATTTATTATTTCTCTTGTCTGACGGTTTGGTCTATCCATTGAAAACAATATTTGAGGGATTCTTGCTGCATAACTGTCCCAGCAGACTGGAAACATGCCCCTGTTATTCCAATCTATAAAAATGGTTCAGAAATCAACTTGGGAAAATTATAGACCCATTAGTCTTACTTCATCAGTCTGCAGAGTCCTAGAAAGCCTAATTAAGGATATGATTACACCAATACCGGATAGACCAGATCCTGAACAACATGGTTTTAAACAAGGCAAAGGCTGCCTAACAAACCTTCTGTGTTTCTTTTTTTTTTTTTATTATGCCCCCCCCCCATTGCTCAATCATTCAGCTCCCACTCCAGTCACCTTACCTCACTCTCCTATGGCCGCTGTCCACTGATACTCCCTGGCTTACCTCCCAGGATGGGGCCATGGCACCACAACCTGCTCATCTACAATGGGGAAAGGTGTTGGCAGAGCCGACATTGTCTCCCTGGCTTACCCCCCAGGGTGAGATTTGGGGCTTGTGGTGCCGCGGAATGGTAATTAAGTCGGTGGTGTGGCAGAGAGCCATGGAGGCCAGGTGCTGGGGCGGCATTATCCAGAGCTGCTGGTATTTTCCTCCTTGATATTTTCCTGGGGGTAGGGATGTGCAGTGATGTCCAGCATCCGCCCCCCCCGCAGAATGATCTAGCGCCAGTCGCTGTGGTACCCCTGGCCTCTGCCAGGGGTCCATCAAGCACCGGTCATGCTCCCCTCCCTTCCCCGGAGAAGGAGAGCAGTCCTCGGTATGCTCCATCCTTTTCCACCAGGCCGGCCCTCTGATGACCCAGGTCTGTTCCCAAACCTGGGTCGCCGGCGTCACAAGAAGAAATCCAACCACTGCGCCAATGGACTGGCTCCCTGTGTATTTCTATGAGACCGTTAGTTCTGAACTTGATAGGAAAATACCTTATGATGTAATCTTTATAGATTTTAGTAAAGCCTTTGATGCTGTGCCTCATTGGGCACTAGAAATCAAACTACTGCATCTTAATATAAATAATTCGATAACTAATTGGATATGTAGTTGGCTAAACAGTAGGACCCAAAGTGTACTAATTAATGGTGAACTTTAAGATATAGGTCTTGTAACAAGTCGGGTGCCTCAAGGATCTGTCTTGGGCCCATGTCTCTTTCAGGCTTTCATTTCAGATATGACAAGTACCTGTATCTCTATATCCATTAAATATTCAGATGATGTTAAAATCAGCGGACCCTGTGCTATCCCTGACCAGGCCGTGACCATACAGCATGATTTAAATAGGATCTTTGATTAGATAACAAAATGAGATATGAAACTCAATAATAAAAAATGTAATGCATTTGGGCCCCCAGAACCCCAACATGTTGTACTGTCTGGGTGATACCACCTTACTGATTACCACCGATGAAAAAGATCTAAGAATTATTATTTATAACAACCTGGAGCATTCGAATCAAGTAAATCAGGTTATCAGTAAAACAAACAAAGTTATTTGGTCGATTCAACGTAATATCAAATCCCGAGATCCCCAAATTATGATACTTTTATTTCGTGCTTATGTAAAACCCCACCTAGAATATACTTCCCAGTTATGGTGGCCGTATAAGAAATCAAGTTCTACCCAATTAGAGAAAGTACAAAGGAAATTCACTAAACAGTTACATGGGTTATATCACACTTCCAATAGCAACTGACTTATTTCCCTAAATATATTGTCACTGGAAACATGTTGATTGAGGGGCGATTTGCTATTTCTATTCGATATTAACAACCCCTATTTAATGTCTGAACTTGGGTTGGAGTTCAAAACCAGCAATTATGCGATTAGAGGGCACCCCTTACAGTTGACTGGTAAACATTTTCAGTACAAATAATAGAAAATTCTTCTTCACCGTATAGGTCATACAACCTTGGAATAAATTGCCCCTATAAGTCATCATCAGTAAAATAAAACATGAATTTAAAAAATGACTTGATTCTTTTCTACTCTTAGAACCACTTAAGGATTACTAATTTAGTAAATTTGTTAGTATGGGAGCACCAATGAGCTTTTAGCTTCCTTGCTCCTCGCTCTCCTTAGTATGATCCTTAGTACTTCTCTTAGTGGTGTGACTGGCAATGTCCAGCGATGCCTTATATGGCAACCCTCACAGCAGTTTTCTCACCTCCTTGGTCAGCCGATGTATGAGCTGTCTGTGAGTGCGTGCACAATGTGTGTGCACATGGAGAGCTCATACTGCCGCCGGCTGAGGAGGTGATAGGAGGGCTGTACCAGTCAGAGTATCTGGCATCACTGAACATCACAGGTCACACCGATAAGAGGGGTGGTGTGATGGGTAGTGCTATGTGAGTGGGCAGGAGGTTGGGGGGGGGACAGTGGCCCTCCAGTGATTACCTTTATCTCTGTCAGTGTCTATGAGCGATTTGGGGGGGGGTGCCACTTGTCACCAGGGATATCAGGACTTACAAGGAACAGGTGTTTTGGGGGGGACAGGTGGGTGCCACAAGACCCCAGGAAAATCATGAAATGGCAGAAAACGGGCAGTGTGGGGGGTGCCACTAGGCACCAGAGAAATCGTGAAATGCCAGAGAACGGGTGATGGCAGGGTGGGGGTGCCACCAGACACCAGGGAAATCATGGAATGACAGAGGACAGATGATCGGGGGTGGTGTGCCACTGGACACCAGGATGCCTATGCATATATTTAATGGTGGACGGGGGTGGGTGCTGCAGTAAACTGCTGCCCTGCCTTGAGGAGGGTGGGTGGGGGCTGCACTGGTAAGAGTGGTTTCGGCCACAATAAATAGTGCTTCCTTGGAGGTATTTATCACTGCTGCAAACCTTTGAAGATACTGCTGTGCCAATATGCATGGGAGACCCTCTCATTTGCATAGGCGCAGCTGTATTATAACTCTTTGGTGCTTCAGGATTGCACTGGCACTCCTGCAGCTTCTGAATATGGGCTGGCCAGGGGCACAGGCATGATTCCAGTGACCACACTTGCAATTCTTATTTATGTGTGTGCCAGTTTTTTTTTTTTTTTTAATTTAGAATACTTTTTGTACCCTGGTTGCCCAATCTGCTCCTTCTCTCAGCTCCAAATGCCCCCGTCTGGCCCCATCATCTGACTTTATTGTTCCCAGTACTCATGGACTGCAGTGCCTCATGGCTTACCCCCCCCCCCCGATGGTGGGGCCCCTGGGCCAACCACCGTTAACTTGTGATAACCTGTGGTAGGGGTTCTAGTCTGCGAGTTTGGCAGGCTGAGCGGGGTGGGCGAGGAAAGGCGTTATCATCTTGCGGCTGGGCTTACTTCTTGAAGTTATATCCAGCGTGCGCTTTCCTGTGCATGCCCAGCCACTGACATCAACCCAGCCTTACCTGGATTTGGTGCTCGGCCACCGCCCATGGTCATCCAGGCAATGGCATGGCACAGGAGGCATAAGTCCACCCCCCCTCCCCAGAAATGGGCTGTCTATGGAATGCACAATCCACTTTCCCCCTGGCCGTCCTTCGGATGCTCCAGGATTGTTCCTGAACCCAGGTCATGGACGTTGCAAGTGGTAGCTCTCCTGCTGTGCCGGCAGCACGTGACTGCTAATATTTGAATAGTGAACTCTAATTCTGTTACTTTTATTCCTTCATTTTCCTTAGAGCAAACCATTTTATTAAATGCTAATCTACTTCTTTTATTGGCCCAAATAAAGTTGGCTATACAGCTTTCAGTAGTAATGAACCATTTTTATTTTGCTGTACACACTGGCATCATCATAAATAAGTATAAGGCCTTTGTGAGAATGTTCATTTTAATAATTTCTTTTCTGACCCATAATCCTAGTGGAAGATTGTTCCACTTTTTGAGGTTTTCCTGTACTTTAACTTTAAATGCAATTAGATTTTTATTAACAGTTTTAGTTATTGTTTTGAATATCTTTATCTCCAAGTAATCAGTATTTTACTTTTCCCATGCAATACCCACGTCTGTGATACTTGTTTTATTATGTTTGTTATTTGTTGGAAGAAAGAATGATTTGTCCTTGTTTATTATGGAATAAATGAATTTGCTGATATCCAGAGATTTCAGCAAATTCATTTATTACATCAAGGAGTTTAGGTATTAAATTTTCTAGGTTAGCTACTGTAATCAAGATATTATCTGCATACAGAGAAATCGCTCCTTCACATCCTAAAATGGAATAAGAGGAACAAAATGTCATATTGTTAGTTTCTAATAAGTTCAGATTCTTGATAAGACAGTGCCACATTCCAGGCCCTTCTTAGACCTATTGCTAAACCTTATTTTTCCTAATGAGAGGCATCTTCCTAAATGACCTCCCCACTGCCTGTCCTTACACCTCCATCCACATGTATTATTTATTTATTTAGTTTTTGTTAACCAGGTAAGGTGTCGAAGCCATAATTATGACCGTTTTTAGACACAACCCAGGAGGTTACAGACATTTTAGGCAGTCAAACAGTTTACAGACATTCATACCGAAGATGAGCAGCAACATGAAAGAGAGAATCTTCAAGACATTTCCGGTAATAACAGTGATGATATGATGCTAGAAAACAGGTAGGAAAAATGTACATAGTTCATACAATCATGGGTACCAGAAATTTTGCATACTATCCATGCTAAGTGTTACATATTACAGTAGTCAGGTTCCGGAGAGAGAGAGATGATCATTCAGTGATAGGAGACAGGAAATAAGAGCAGCCTTTGGGGGGTTAAAATAGGTGCATTGGATGCTCTTGACCAGGAGAGTGTGATGCATTTTTTTAAAGGCAGCATTATTAGGGGCAGAGCGAACATCAAGTGGGAGGGAGTTGCAGTACTTTGGGGCCGGGCATGAGAAAACTGAGGTACTTTTCAGAGTCTTACACATGGGAGTACTTAGTAGAGAGAGCGCAGAGGAGCGAAGACCATAGGTGGGGGGTAGGGGCAAGAGCATGGTTGCAAGAGAGATTGGAAGGCCAGTTCTAATGATATTATCTAGTAGCGTACCAAGGGCAAGAAGACTGGCAAATGGAGAGGGTCAACTTGGGTCTGAATATAGCAGGCAATGGTGTTTCAGGCATGGGGAAGCTGAGGCATAGTGACAGATGTTGTTATATGTTGTGTCCCGTTTACTGAGTGTGGTTTTAGTGGCATTTGTATAAGTGACAGCACCATACGTGAGGGATGGGGGTAGAATGCCCCTGGCAATAGCCAGTCTAACAGAAGGAGTGCGCATCTGACTAATTCAGTAGGCAGTGTACGCGGACGATACAGTCCTGTTTACGTCTAGCCCCTCCCCCACTGTTGTAGCACCCAGACATCAGCATGATTTTGATAAGATTCAGCTCTGGTTTCACTCAAATAAACTGTTATTGAACACCAAGAAGACAGTCTCCATGACTTTTGGTATGCGGCAGAGACTCTCTCGGCTTGAACCCCTCTCCTCCTTCTACACCCTAGATGGGACTATATTCAAGGACAATTCCTCATTTAGGTACCTTGGTGTCTGGCTTGACTGGAACCTCACCTTTTCTGGACACATAGATGCCAAACTGGGTGCCCTGTATAGACATCATGGATGTATCCTAGTGCCAGCACACCATGCCCTTGTCCAGAAAATTATCCCATCTGTTTTTGACTATGGGGAGGTAGTCTATTGTGCCACTCCCAAATCTTCCTTAACCAGGCTAGATGACTCTGTTTTCCATTCTTTCTGCCGTTTTGCTCTTGACTGCCCTCCCCGTACCCATCACTGCTCCCTCTACCAGTCTCTCTCCCTTCCCTCCCTATCGAATATACATCATATCCACTGGGCTAACTTTCTTGCTAAATTCTGGTTCTAGGGACATGGATATGTTGTTCATCCACACTCATTGGCAGGTATCCTTGCCGCTTTAAATCTTGCCGGAAGGTCTTCAAGCTTGCTCCTCCCACCCACCCGGGTGGTATAACTCTCGGCTCCGCCCCATGACGCCAGATCTTCCTTACCGCTTGGAAGCTCAGGTTCCCTCCTTACACGCTCTGCGTTTGTGACTAGTTCTAATTCTTCGTTTGCGGTTTAAAAATAAATTTTGCAAAAAGACTTTGATCTTCTATCTCATGACTCGATGGACAAATCGACTCCCGAATTTCGGAGATGCCCATGCGGGCAGAAGATGTCTCGGACGGATCCACATTCCACGTGTGTCTACTTCTTAGGCCTTGAGCACGACCCGCAGGCTTGCGACCTGTGCTCATCTTTCTCGGCCTACGTCCTCGAAGACCGTGCTGCCCGATTGCAACTGGGCCGTCCCGAGAAGCGTTTCCCTCCGGTGAAGTCCAAGGAGGCCCGGTTGGCGGTGTCCGCGGCGGCGGGCTCGGCGGATCAGCTCGAGCGGATGGTCGCCCTCGAAGAGGAGGCGGCGCGGGCCGTATCTTCCTCGGCCGCGGCATTTATCCCGCTCTCTCTGGGTTCTTCCTACACGGCTTCTTTTAAGGAGCTTTGTCTGTCCCTCTCCACTAAAGGAGAAGGGCCTGCGTCTGCTGGACCTTATTCTCGGTCAAAAAGAGGACAGGTAAATCCCTCCGTCGGCGCTCTTGGGAGTGGAAGAGTCCCTCTCCCCGGGCATCGGCCGTCGGCGGTCGACGCTCGGCTTGACCACTGGCCTCACGGTGTCCCCGTCAGGTCAGTTGACCGAGACTCCCACCGATGAAGTCGAGATTTTTCTCGACCCATTGGACGGGCTGTCGCCTTTAGCAGCCGAGATTCCCCTCTCCCCGGTTCCCCCGGGAGGAGTTGAGGATCCCGTGGGCTCGCCTGTGCCTCCGGTTCCGGAGCCCTCGGATGGACCATCCGAGCCGAAGGGAGTGCCGGTTCCGGCCGACACCTCCCCGCACCGACCTCGGAAATTCCGGGACTCTCGGTCTCGGTCTCGGACCTCTTCGCGGTCCAGCCCGATCCCACGTGTAAGGCGGTCTCGGTCTCGGCACCGCGATAAAGCGGCGTCGCCGCTCGTCCTGTCCTCCTCCTCGGATGAGGAGGCTTGACGTAAAGTGCGTCGATGATGCGAGGAGACCTTATGTTTTCCAACAGCTCCTCTGGCCGGGAATAAGCCGACCCGTCGCCTTCCCGGCCATTAAGTGGCTGTCACGGGCGGCCGACACAACCCCTCGACTTATCCGAGGCCTATACCCAGGCGGTTGTTCGGCCAAAACCAGCTGCTCCACCGATTCGGTGGAACCTCCGCCTCCACAGCCACAATTGGGGCTCCAACCAAGGATTCTCGGTCGGCTAGGGTCTACCCCATCGGCTGTCAGTTACCCTCACTCCCGACCGACCTCGGCAGGTGAAGGGTGGCTCAGGCCAGAGGCAGCTCTTGAGGACTCTTCGAGTCGAAGATGATTCCTCCTTTTTCTCCAAGCGACTGGACTTGGAGTCTTCAGGAGGTCAGTCAATGGACGATAGCCCGTCGTCCTTCCTAGGACTGCTTGGCTCATCTCGGAGTCTACCGGGATGGAGCTCGAACCCGTTTCCAAACGGGCCAGGTATCCCCTCACGGAGATTCTGGACCGAGGGGATTCTCCGACGGAGGCCTTTCCGGTGGCCGAGGCCATAGTGGGTCCGGCACTGGAGCTTTGGCAGCGCCCTGCTTCCTGTCCTGCGCCTTCGGCCAGGATGGCCAGGAAGTATGCGGTCCCTACCGGTTCCTTGTCCGGTTTTTCGGAACACCCCTCCGCTGAGGGGTTGGTTACCGACAGCGTTTTCCGGCGCGCCGGCAACGCCAGGGATGTGGACAAACCTCCTGACAAGGAGTCCAAGAAATTGGACTATGTCGGGCGAAAAGTCTACGCTGCGTCTCTCTCGGCCTTCGTCAGGCCAGTTCGGCCGTCCTCATGGCACATTTTCTCATGCCCTGTTGGGCTCCCTGGATGAGGTCATCCCTCATCTTCCGCCGATCTGCAGACTACGGTTAAGCAGGTGCGGGACCAGGGCAGGGCAGTGGCCAAACAGCAGCTCCAGACTGCTTTGGATATAGGGGACTCCATGTGCCAGATCGGTGGCGGCCGGTGGCTATCGTCGGCGGAGCTTGGCTGAGGATATCCACCTTTACTTCGGATACCCAGCACAAGTTGGCGGATGTTCCTTTTGGGGACTGACCTCTTCGACCCTGGGGTGGAAGGTCACCTGCAGAGGATCGGGAGTCCAATGCCACCTTGGACTTCGGTCTCTTCGGCTCAGAAGGACAAAGGCCGCAAACCACAGCCTAAGCCTTTAAGTCCTTCTGTGCCCAGTAGCGCACAGCCCAGCAGCGTCAGGGCCAGCAGGCTCGACCTTGGCATCCCAAACCCAAACCGCCGGCTTCCTCTAACAGGAGGCAGGGAGGAAAGGCCCAGGAGGTCCCTCGGCGGTCCCTCCTCCAAGCCTGCCCAGTGCGGCTGAGGGTGTCGCCCCATCCCCGTCACCTTACCCCTGGGTCCCCCCGTGGGGGGACGGCTCCGGCACTTCCGTTCCGCCTGGTCCGCTGTTACCACGGACAGGTGGGTCTTGGAGGTGGTGGGAAGAGGCCTGCCCCTGGAATTCGAGCAGGCACCACCCTTCAGAGCCGTCGCCCCTCGGGGGGCCTCGGGATCCCCAGCCTCACTGGCGGCTCGTCGAGCCGACATCGCTCTCCTCCTCCAGAAGGAGGTGGTAAGAGAGGTGGTGGACCCTCCTTCAGACCCAGGGTTTGTGTCCAGGTACTTCCTGGTTCCGAAGCAGACGGGGCTGGCGCCCCATTCTGAAACCTACGGCCTAAACAAGTTCCTAAGGTCTCGAACCTTCAGGATGGTCCTCTGGCTCCAGATAATACCATCCTTGGAGCGCGGCGTGTGGTTCTGCTCTCTGGACTTGCAGGGCCAGCGTTTTTCACGTCCCTATCCGTCCGTCTCACAGAGATTCCTTCGCTTCCGGCGGAAGGATCCCTCTTGAGTTCAAGCCATGCCCTTGGCTTGTCTCCAGCTCCCAGGGTCTTCACCAAATGCATGGCAGTGGTGACAGCATTCCTTGGCGCGGGGGTCCAGGTGTACCCTTACCTGGACGACTGGCTGATAGCAGCTCCCTCCAGGAAGGAGGCGGAGTGGTCAGAGATCTGGCCCTCCAGGTCTGCTCTCAACTGGGCCTCCTTATCAACGAGGCCAAGTCGAGACTCGAGCGAGCAGGTGATTCTATTCATCAGGCGCAGCTCGACTCTCTTGAGCCAGGCGCGGCTCCCGGCGGACAGGGCCGGGTTCTTTCCTCCTTTGCCCGATCATTTCTGGTTGGGCAATTCGCCTCCCCGGGACTTCCTCGCCTCCTGGGTCTCATGGCGGCCTGCACCAGCGTGGTCCGTTGGGCCCGCTGGAACATCCGTTCCCTTCAGTGAGGACTGGCCAGCCAGTGGTCCTAGCGCTGCGATCCTTGGACCAGCTTGTGTCGGTGACACAGGGGATGTGGCAGCTCTCCAGTGGTGGACGTTCCAGATCATTTGCAGGAGGGCATCCCCTTCCGTCCGCCCGAGCCGGCGGTCTCTCCTCGACCCGATGCCTCTCTGATGGGTTGGGGTGCCCATCTGGGGAACACCGGACTCATGGCCTCTGGTCCCGCGGAGTCGATGCCACATCAACCTGCTGGAGCTCGGCGGTCCGCCTAGCTCTCACCGCCTTTGCTCCGTTCCTCCGGGGTCAAGTGGTCCGGTCAGGCGGACAATACCGACCATGTACTATCTAAACCGCCAGGGCGGGGCAGCGCTCCATGCTTCTATGCAGGAAGCTCTCGCATTTGGTCACTCGTGCGCGCAGCCTGGGCGGATCTCTCTAGCCATTCACGTGGCAGGAGCCTCCAACACCCTGGCCGATGCCCTGAGTCGGATAGGGGCTGCATCCCACGAGTGGTCTCTCCTGCGGAGGTGTACAGCATCTGTTCTCCCTTTGGGGCACACCTCAGGTGGACCTGTTTGCCTCCATGGAGGCAAGCTGAGTCTGTTCCATGCCGCCCCCTCAGCGGGGCTCGCTGCAGGGGATGCCTTCTCGAGGCAATGGACCCGGGCCTCTTTTCGCCTTTCCCCATTTCCCTTGATCCACAAGGTGCTTCTCAAAGCGAGGAGGGACAAGGCGCAGAGTGATTCTGATAGCCCCAGACTGGCCTCGCCAGTTCTGGTACCAGATCTCCTCAGTCTCAGCTCCAGGACTCATGGCAGCTTCCAGCTCGCCGGACCTGCTCTCAGTCAATCAGGGAAGGTGTTCCATCCGGACCTTCAATCCCTGCACCTGACCTGGTTCCTGGCGGCTAGAGTTCCAGGCCTTGGGTCTTTCCGGCGAGGTCCTCAATGTAGTTGAGGCGTCCCGTGAGTCGACCAGAAAATGCTATGCCTTCAAATGGAAAAGGTTTTCCATTTGGTGTCAGAACAGGGCTTGGACCCTTCCTCCTGTTCCTTGGCAAGCATCTTGGACTATTTATGGTCCCTTTCTAGTCAAGGGCTTGGGTCGTGACCCTAAGGGTGCCTGGCAGCCATCTCTGCTTACCAGGCGCGGGCCGGGAAGCAGTCGATGGCGCAGGGAGAAGGTGGTCTGGCGCTTTTCAAAGGCCTTGATCACATTTCCCTCCAGTCTGGAACCCCCACCTCCGTGGGATCTACTGCTGGTACTGGCAAAGCTCATGGGCAAACCATTCGAACCTATGCACAGGTGCTCTCTCTCACCTGTCGTGGAAGACCGCCTTCTTGGTGGCTATCACGTCAGCCAGAAGGATGGGAGAGCTCCAGGCGCTTTCCATCGAGTCTCCTTACCTGGTCTTCCACAGGGACAAAGTTGTCCTCGCCCCCACCGAAATTCCTTCCGAAGGTGGTGTCGGAGTTTCACCTTAACCAGGTGTTGACTCTGCGGTGTTCTACCCAATCACACCTCGGAGGGCGAATATAGGCTCCATACTCTGGACCCTAGAAGAGCTGCTTATTATAAGGGGCGCCGCACGCTGAGATTAGGGAGAGGTTCGCCAGCTGTTTGTCACCCACGCTGAAGCCGCATCTGGCAGACCTGCAGCCAAGCGGACGATAAGCAGGTGGGTAACCTCCTGCATAGATCTCTGCTATAAGTTGGCGGGCATGGAGCCTCCCAGAGGGATAAGAGCTCATTCTACCCGCCATACTGCTGCAACAGTGGCTGCTTCCAGGGACGTCCCTATCCAGGAAATCTGCAGGGCTGCTACCTGGAAGTCAGCAAACACCTTCATTACCCACTACCACATCGACCTTGAGTCACGCCGGGATGCTGGTTTGGGGCCTCGGTTCTCAGTCTCTCTTTCCCAAGTAAGTATTGGGGTGTGTGCCTTGCCTCCCTCCTCCCGGAGAACTGCTAGGAGTCTGCCAATGAGTGTGGATGAACAACATATCCATGTCCTAGAAATACAGGTTACTCACCTGTAACAGGAGTTCTAGGAATGGTATATGTTGTTCATCCACAGACCCCACCCGACCTCCCCGGCTTCGACGCACAACCTGAGCTTCCAGCGGGCCAGATCTGGCGTCATGGGGCGGAGCCGAGAGTTATACCACCCGGGTGGGTGGGAGGAGCAAGCTTGAAGACCTTCCGGCAAGATTTAAAGCGGCAAGGATACCTGCCAATGAGTGTGGATGAACAACATATACCATTCCTAGAACTCCTGTTACAGGTGAGTAACCTGTATTTTCGCTGTATCCCCCTTACTCGGGGTGTTCAAATCAAAACTTTTAGGACTTGTCCAGCCATGACTGAAGCTGAATTTTCTCTTGCCCTTATTCGTTATAATGAAATTAGCTTTCTTTTTGTACTTGCCCTTCAAGGAAATTTACTTGCCCCAGACAGGGAGCAATAGGATTTGCATGCCCCTGCCTTATCTCTCCTCCTCTGTTTCCCTCAAACCTTCCTCCTCTCACTCCCTTAGAAACCTTGACCACCATACCTTAACAATCCCACCCAGGTCCACCTCATCAGGCCAGGCAGCATTCTCCAACCACTTCCCAAAAATATGGAACTCCTTCCCCCCACCCATCTGTCATGCTGCCTCCCCTTGCATCCTCACCTCCCTCCTAAAGGACCTTTTCTCCCCCTCCTGCATGTGTGCCTAACCTTCCACCCTCTCCTTATTTTGCTCCTCTGTTCGTTACGCAGGTAGCACTTTTCTATGTTACTCCCTAGAAGGTTTGTTCAGTATTGTTGCTGCACTTTTCTGTTGTTATAAAGACTGTCATTAAGTCATGTCATCTAATGCTGATTGTATCTCCTACCCATTTGATTATTATTGTTGCACTTTCTGTTGTTGTAATATCTGTCCTTCAATTTGTCTTCCAATTGCTGAGTGTATCTCCTACCCAGTTTTTGTTGTATCTGTCTTTGGCTTATTGTATTACTGTGTGTCCCCATCCCCCCTCTCTCCCAGGACACATCTGGAAATGAGCATTCACTGCTCAGTATGCCTTTCCTGGTGAAGCTTTTAAATAAATAAATAAATCAGATACTCTTTTTATTAAGGTTTATTCCTATGAGCCCCTTGGTTGCTGATATTCTACATAACAAGGAGTTTTGTGTTAGACTAAATAATAATGATAATAGACATCCCTGTCTTATGTCCCTTTTAACTGGAAATGTCATAGGTAGCACACCATTTGTGATTACTTTTGTTGTTGGATTTTTCTTTAACAGGGCTACCCACTTTCTGAATGTTTTGTGGAAATCATGTAGCTTTAATACTTCAAAAATATGAGGCCATATTACCTGATCAGATGACTTTTTGGAATCTAGGGAGAAAAGGCCCATTGGGGTTTTCTGTTTACTTGCTGTGTCCATTAGATGGAAAAGTTTCCTGTTGTTGTCTGCAGCAATATTATTTTTAATGAATCATGTCTGTTTATTATCTACTAGTATAGGAATCACCTTTTCAAGGCTGTTGGTCAAAATTTTGTCTAAAATGTTTACGGTGGTATTAATTAGTCTGTAGTTCCTACATTCAGATGGTTCCTTTCCAGTTTAATATATTAATGTGATACTGTTTTGAGTCACATTACTGGATAGGTCCCCTTAGTTAATCTCTTTGTACACATTCTTTAGAATTGGAGATAAGTCATTTTGCCAATTTATCATAGAAATTTGCAGAATACTCATCTGGTCTTGGCACTTCATTTTTCTTAGTGTTGTGAGTTGCTCTCTTAATTTCTTCTATGCTAATATCCTGTCCCAACATGTTTTTGAAAAGTTCAGGTACTCTGGGCGTTGGTATACCATTGCAGAAATCCCTTAAGTTCTTACTTGGGTTCTGAGCATCTATGCTGAATTGTTGCTTATGAAACTTTTGAAATTCATTATTTTTGATGGGGGGTGCTGTGGAGCCCAAACAGTATGGCTGCAGGAGGTGAAACTCCTCGAAGCGATCAAATAAATCACTGCTCTATACCTCTTACCAGTGCAGAGAAATATTCACAAACCACTTCAGTGGACTTAGGAACACCTCTGGAATCCAAATGGGGAATCTGAAAAAGGACAGACAGGCTGGAGAAGGTGCAAAAAGCAAATGTTCCTCAGCCACACGGTCGGTGCAAGGTTGCATTCTTTCAGAGTCAAAGAGCAAAGGAGAGGAGACCCTACAGATGTTAGGGCACAAGATGAACCGAATATTAGCCTCAATGGCAGAACTGTCCGACCACTTTGATACCTTAACAAATAGGGTCACTATACTGGAGACAGAAGCCGGAGCGACAAAAATGGAGGCTCATGAGGCAAAGAAACGATCGGAGGCAGCTCTAGGCACTGCAGCGAACTTGGTGAAGGAGAACACGCATTTGCAGGCCCGGCTCGGAAATCTAGAAAATCAAGCTAGAGCCGCTAACTTAAGGGTCATCGGGATGCTGGAAGGAGTGTAGGGGGACCACCTCATCTTGTGTTTAAAAGAATGGCTAGAACACCATCTGGGTCAGCCTCTTTCAGTCAGGAATTGGGCAATTCAGAAGGCCTACAGGGTGGCCTTTCAGAGTAGACCCTCCAGTACTGAGGCACCACGAGTGATAGTCATAGTGCTGGACAATATGGGGACTAGAGACTTCATTCTATCAATAACCAGACAAAAACGTACATTGCTGCAAGATGGTCAGAGGGTCTCTCTTTTTCCTGATCTAAGTTACGTGACCTGCCAGAAAAAGAAACGCTTTGATGGTATTCGGGCGATACTCCGTGAAGCTGGTATTGTGCACAACATGCTGTTCCCTGCTAGGCTCCAACTGGTGTTCGAGCAGAAGGTCTACATTTTCTCAGACGTTGGTGAAGCCCTAAAATGGACTAAAAACATGTCCAGCCGTCAAGAAGGAGATGAGAGCCCTCACAATCTTCATCTGAGGATGAGGAAGGAGACGCTACATAGTGAGAGACATTGGGTTTCTGGGGGTTAAAATAATAATCTGTACAGGCAAAATATATGTTAAGTCTCCTTTACTATTTAAACATTCTTACTGTGGTTACCCTTTTCGTTTTTCTTAAGGAAGCATAGTAGGCTTTGTGAGTATACAGGAGATAGCTGGTAGTAATAATAAGGACCAAGATTGGGGCAAGCTTCTAATACTCTCCCAGGCCCACATTGGATGTTTTGTAGTGCTGGTATAATCTACCTCACTGTTAGGCATTAAGCTAAGTCTAGAAATCAAGTTATAAAGCAGTGTTTATTAACGTGGACCTTATTATAGGTCCTGACTTTAATCCCACTTATATAGTACCTTTTTGGTACTTTCTTTATTGGTTAAGCATGCAATTTTAATTTTTTTTCTTTATAGGAAGAGGAACCTGGGAACAATTCAAGTTAAAAATGTTTTATTTTGCATGCAGCTCATGGGCTTTAAATACACAGCATCTGTTGGATTTAAAATGTGGAAGTTAATAGTAATTGTGATTCCTCCTATTGCTGTATCTTATAGATGTCAGTCAAATCTTATAAAGCATGTATTGAGAGGGGTGGCACCCTCGTATGTCTTTTTTTCTGTATCCTAATGTACCGCATCAGGAAAAAACTGTGTTTACTTTGAAACAAATAAATACAAAGTATAAAAAAAAAGAAATTCATTATTTTCGTATGACCTGTAATTAGTGTTCCATTATGTATGTTTTAAAAAGATACTATATTAGTGGCGTTGCTGTTTTGTTTGAGATTGATTGCCAGTAACTTACCTGCCTTTGATCCCCGAGTCAGTATAGTTGAGGTTTGATCTCCTTATGGCAAATTCAGCCTCCCCTCTGATTAATTCATAGTATTCAGTTTTTAGCCTTGACTAATTCTCCCAATTCTCTCGTGAGTCATCTGAAACTAGTTTAACTCCGAGTTCTTTATCTAGAACTTCCTTAGTTTTCTGAAGTTTTTTTCCCCTATTGAAGCTGTACTAATTTAATGTTTCCTCAAGCAGCATTTCTGACATTACCAGTTTGTTGCCCAGAGTGTGTCTTCCAGTTTGAAACTCAATTTTATTTATCATTAACAACTTCTGCATCTTCCATTATGTAATTATTTAATCTACATCACTTAGTTCGGCCTGAGTTTCCTAATTCTAAAAATGTTGAAGTCACTGGAGAGTGATTCGAAATAACATGTCCTTTTATATCGGTTTGTAATATTCTATACACCATTCCCCTTGGTATGTAGATGTGATCTAGTCTAGAACCAAACTGGTGGCATTGTGCCCAAAAGGAGTATTTTTTACATTGAGATTCATTACGCTTCATCCATCCACCAGGCCTAAATTGTCTGCTAAGTTCTGTAGGTCTCTATACACTATGCCATTAGTGTCTCTAGCGAGAATAATTGTACTTTCTAGATAACTGCTTATTTTGCTTTAATTTCCAGGAATACTATGTGTGATTGATTTGTAGGGCTATAAACATCTATTAGTGTGATATATTCTACGTCCAATTTGCCATAAACTGTGATGAAGTATCCATTACCATCTGCTATTGTGGAACACAACTGAAATTGTTTCTCCCTTTTAATTAGGATTACTACTCCTGTTTTTTTTAACTCTGTCCTATTCCAAAAATTTGTCCAACCCATTCTCTTTGCATTAGTTTTTTTATTTTTTCCATTTAGATGCGTTTCTTGTAGAAAAACAGTGAAATGATCCAGCTTTTTAAGATGGCGTAGTACTGAATACCTTTTTAATTTGTTTGTTTAAACATTACATATGATTGTTATATTCTTTACTAAAATACATATTTAAGTACTATATAATGCTTATGATGCATAAGAAAATGCCTATTTTAAGGTAACTTGAATCATCATAAATTAATTTTATGTCTGTCAAGTTCCACACAAGTACTAAGCGAGTGAATAGAAGAAAGTAGTTTAAGCAGTAGACAGAAAATGTATTTTGATATAGAAATTATCTTTAAGTTTTCATTAGTTAAGAGTAATTGTACCCCATCCCTCCCCTTATTTGAATAAATTGGTTATTAACATTCCCAAGGAAATATCTAACAATAAACCCCTCGTACACTCTCCCAAAAGCCCCCTCCTCCCTCATATTCGAAAAATGACATCAAAGAACAGGATCCCCCCTCCTTCTCTATGTGAAATGCTAAAAAAAAAACAACAACAAGCATTGCTCTGAAATATCTTTTAGCAGGTGTAGGTAATTTATGTAGTTTTAACCAGACATAAAGAAAATTAGTTTTCCTGTCTTCAGTCATTGTATCACAGAGTATATGAAATGAAAGATTTTGCTTATACAATTTAGGACCAATGATTTATTTTCAACTGAAAACACCTGTAAAGAATTAAATTTGACAATTTTAAAACAGTACTTGGGAGTCAATTTTTCATGAAAAAACTTTCTTTGTACCACTTTATCATTCAAACAACCCTACATTGTGCCAGCATTTTGTGAGATCTCACCCCCTTTGAGCCAGATGTTTTGTACAAAACCTGCTGATTTGCCCTTTATTTTGGGGGGAAAAAACAAAAAAAGGATTTTAAGATTTTGTCAAACACAATTGTCTATTTTTAGAACCAGGAAATCATTAGCTCGAAGAATTATATTTAAGTCACATCTTAGTTCTCAAGGCATTCTTATTGTGCACATAGTTAATGCAGTTTATGTTTCTCCCTCATGATGTGACATGGTTTTCTACTGCACTAGCCTGTATGAATAGTGTGTGAAGATGTATGAAGGATTCTCTACTGCACTACCTTAAATGACTGTCTAAGCATGTAAAAGCAAGTTTTTTATTTAAATGAGTTTCTTATTAATCTGTCAATCTCTTCTATATGCTAAATATAATTATTATTCTGAGTAGTTGTAGCATATGTGCATATGCCTGTGAAGAAAAGAATTTCACCTCGACACCATGCTTTACCTCTGCTAAGCTATAGTGGGTAAAATCTAGATCCAAATAACTGGGTAACAAGCTGTTTACCATCTAACATCACCTTTTTGTTGCAGTGAAAAAAATGGAGTATTCTTGCTTTACAGATGCTGGCAAAAAATGTTTTTAATTGATATTCACCCCGCTCAGACCCGCCTCCAGTCTCCTGCCCATCACTAATGTATGGGAACTTTTAACTCCACGAGCCTACCCCCTTGTGGCCCAGCCAAGCCATTCTCCAAACCCCCCGCTCCACCCAGCTATGGAGGCACTGCGATCCCTTCCCTCACCGGAGGAGGAGAGCAGTCCTTCGGACACTTGATCCTCTTCACCCCTGGCTGGTCCTCCGATGACTCGAGTCCGCTACTAAACCTGGGTTGCAGCTTTGCAAGCGGTACCCCTACCGCTGCACCAGCAGGCCGGTATGATTCTGGCACAATTAAAAGTAAGATTTTACTTTCTAATAAGCTATTCAGACTAAATGTATTACACTAGATGTATGCAATATTTCATCACTTATCAGAGAGCAAAAAGATACAAGACCCAGCGTGTACATTGATCCTTAGTTGAGGCATGGAATAATAAGGTAGATTGGTTGTACACAGATGAAGTAGTGTTGTGTTCAGCACGCATACAATTGCTAACAGTGGTATGTTAAAATGCTTCCTGTTTTAGTTACTACTGTAATTACCTTTGTCAAGAAGGAAGCAGTTTCTCAACTTGCCTAGTCATCCCTCGTTCCTCTGTGAGTGCCGTTTCCCAAAGAGAAACACATGTACATTAGTATTGACTTCAACTTAAATAAACTTCAATAAATGCTTAACAGTTGCATATTACAGTTATTTCTGTTTGGAGAAAAGCCAATACTTTAGAAAGAAAAAGTTTTTTTTTTTAAAAAGATCATTCTGTTTCTTGTTGCTAAATGGGTGCCACCATGTTCCCATCATTCCTAGTGCTGAGCTTGTGCACTTTATACACTCCAGCTGACCATTGCTGTGCTGAGAGCATTGTAGAAAGTTCCAGGTGTAGTCTCGGAAACCAACTGCTTTAACCACAAAAAGCCCTCTTGCACTCAAACAAAATAGTACCAGTCCAAAAATACAGTTAACATCAATAAACAGAGATGTGACTTTTGCCTTGCAGTTTTCGTATTCTGTCATTTAAAGGAACAAGTTAACATAAATATTTTGCCTATTACATTTCAGCAATTATGCAATATTTGGAAAACTGAGAGCCAGAGTCCCCCCTCGCACCACATGTACCCAATCATTTATTAGGAAACATTGTTTTATTTGTTATATAATGAAAGGACAGCGAGTGATAAAAGCAATGGAAGACAGAGCCCCTTCAGTGCCAAACATCCCCTCTTAGGTATTTTCTATGCCAAACATCCCCTCTTAGGTATTTTCTATCTGTAATGCCACATTTGCTCATACCTGTGTGCATTCATCATGGATGTTGTAGATGACGGAAACCCTTAGCACGTTTGAAAAGTCTGGTTTGCACTTACAAGATTTCATTCAGCAAGCGCTTCCCCGACTGTCCCAACTATCCTTTGCCTGTCTCAGTCAGGCAAGTCTGAGGAAGTAGTTAATGGGCTCCACCTCCCAACATCAGACCAAATAGACATAACCCGGATAGTTTTAGTAACATAGTCAGTTTCATAAGTTATTCAGTAGTATTGTTGAGACCAAAAGGAAAAAAAAATGCCTCCCTTCCTCCGCCCTCTGCCCCTTGCTCTCTCTTCTATTTTTAAAAAGGAAATATTTCACTTGAGATTAGATTGCAGGTGCAGTAAGGAAAGAAGGCAGCAATCCCAGCTCCAGTTCTCCCTGCATTACTCTGTGTGCTACAGTAAGGAAATAAAAAAGTTTTTCAGTTTATATGGCTATTCAGCATGTGGTTTTAAACTTTTGCAGAAGGCTTATACTGGTTAGCACTGAAGTCAAAGCTGCTAAACAGATGTGGCAGATCCTTACGCAGTCCTGTTTTAGCAGCATTAAACCTGTTGTAGCCTTTTGGACCTTCCGAAAGCCACACTTTTAACACTGTAGGAAAAAGCAGACTATTTAAAACCAGATTCCATTAATTCCCTTTTCAGTGGAAGAAATGTATCATGCTTCTTTTATACTTCAGGTGACAGATCATTAAAGATTTTTTTTATCTTGCATCTTATATTATTTTTGGTGTCTGTCTTTTAGCACTCTCTATGTATGAACTTTTTTTTGATAATATAACAGTTTAAAAACCAAGGATTTAGGTCTCTCATGTTGGCTTGGTTTGGGTTTAAGAGACCTGTGGGTTCTTTCTATTCTGTATTACGGGCTTCTGGAGGTGGACCTGCAATGTGAAGAAGCATTTCATTTACAAACTTGATGGTGTAATTCCCTTCAATTCCTTCTTTCAGCCCACAAATTCTGAGATTGTTTTGCCTACTTCTTCTTTCTAGATGTTCTAGTTTACTTTCTATTTTAGTAAACATCTGTTTTGCACTGTTCCTTTCCGTTTCTTTTCCAACTTTATCTTCAATATTGCTCATATGATATTCGGCACCTGATATTCTAATTTTGTGTTCAGCTTTTTTAATTTTTAATTCTTTAAAACCAGCAAGTAAGTCCAAGACTGCAATTTTTATAGTTGCGTCTCAGACATTATTATTATTACTGTAGGGGTACTGGAGGATGAAGTTGGTACGTTAGATGATGTGGAGGAAACAAATTTATTAGAGGACTTATCTAACATCAGTCTCTGAAGAGTTTTTTTTTTTTTCAGGTTCAGCCAGTGTCTTTTAAAAGTCCATCAGATTGCTGTACATGTTTTCTAATTAATTAAACAGACCTGATGGCTTTCATTTAGATAAACTTACGAGAAGAATAGAAGAGCACTTTACCAGCTTTTAGCAGTACTTTCTTTTGACAGTTTTGTGATTCTTGTGTTCAATGAACTGTCGCGTTTCCCCAAGCTGTCACTTTCCTTTTCTGTTTTCCTTTTGGGCTGTAATGTCTGAATGTTTCTGCATCTTTTGTTGCTAATTACTGCTGCTTTTGCATTTTAATGTGATTGTGATTTCTGTACTTATTTGCTTATTTTAAATTACGCTTGTTTATATTAGATTCCCGTTTTTGGGGGGGTGGTTCTGGGAGGATGGGGGTGCGATGGAGCTGAAACCCATGGGACCATTCTGACTGCTGCCATTTGATCAAATCTCCAGGACAGTGTTCCTAGCAATGCAAGCTTTTTCCTCGCAAATAACAGGGTCAGTCTGTCTGGATCCAAACAGACAACACCACAACAGTGTATTACATAAACAGGCAGGGAGGAGCACGGTCCTCAAGGCTTGGTACAGAGGCCATGAATATCTGGAACCTAGCCTATTCCTTGGGTGTAGAGCTATCAGCAGTACACCTGCTGGGAAAAGACAATGTTCTGGAAGACTCACTAAGTAGAATTGGCTAGGGATACTATGAGTGAACACTGAACCAGCAAGTGCTGGCATCGGTGTTCAGATGATGGGGTACACCAGAAATAGATCTGTTTGTTTCATAGGATAACAGTCCGCTCCCACACTTTTGTTGCAAACCCCAAGTAATGGGGACAGTCCCAGAGGATGCCTTGGTCCTGGACTGGACAGGGAAGTTCCTGTATGCCTTCTCTTATTTCCCACTGCACAGAGGGTACTTGTAAAGCTCAGGAGGGAGTCAGCAGCAATGATTCTGATAGCCCCAGACCTCAGAACTCTACAGTAGAGGGGGCATGGTTCTTGAGGAGCTAGAGTTCTCTAATCTAAACATATCGGAGTAAGTGATGAAAGTGTTGAAGGTTTCTAGAAAATCAGCAACAAGAAAAACATATGCTTCAAAATGGAAGAGACTTTCATTCTGGTGTGCTCCAAGAAATATAATCCCTCTGTAGGCAGGTGTGCCTACAGTCTTGAATTACTTTGTGCACTTGCAGTCCCTAGGACTAAGGCCTGCCATTCTGAAGGTGCATTTGACAGCAGTTTCAGCTTGCACATCAGGTGGCTAGAGCAAGTCTCTGGCCTAAAAGCCTATTTTTAAAAGGTTCTTTAAAGGCCTTAGCCCTTTGTGCCTTCCTGTGAGGGATCCTGTCCCTTCCTGGGACCTAAATGGGTACATTGCTCAGCTGATGGAAGTTCCCTTTGAGCCTATGGCTACTGCTGACCTAAAGTATGTTACTTGGAAAGCAATAATCCTAGTAGATGTTACATTTTCTAGGAGGGTGAGCGAGCTTCTAGCCCTCTTCACAGATCCAAGCTACATAATCTGCCAGAGGTATAAAGTAGTTATCAGGACTAATAGGAAAGTCATTCCCTAAGGTGGTGTCAGAATTCCACCTGAATCAGTCAGTTGACCTTCGTGTGCTCTTCACTGACCGTTCCAGCACAGTGGAACAAAAATTCCACTGCCTGGATGTAAAGGGGGCACTAGGCTACTATCTGGACTGCACAAAAGATGCAAAGTCCTGTAGTGCTTAGCTTTCTGTCACCTGTGATGATGTGGGAAAAGGTAAACCAGCAACTAGGAGAACTATCTCATGCTAGATTGTGTCTTGCATATAATTCTGTTATGAGACAGTTGACAGATTACCTCCCAGAGGTCTAAGGGCACACTGCACAAGGGTCACCTCTGCCTCTCTGGCAGCAGTTAGGGGCATTCCCCTTCAATAAATTTGTAAAGCAGCAAACTAAATGACAGCACACACCTTCACAAAACACAGCTTTATGGGCATACAGTCCAGTAGGGATGCTAGCTTTGGCACTGCTGTCCTGTGGAACCTTTCTCGTAAATGGGTTCTGGACCCAACCTTCCAAGGGACTGCTATGAAGTCAGCAGTTGTGAAGCTATACTGATGAACTCCCTGGGTTAGAAGAAAAAATATATTAACAATAATAATGTTTCTTTTTAAGGGATCCATCAGCAAGTTTCACAATCCCTTACCCTACCTCCCCTTCTAGAACATAAAAGTAGGTTCCTACTAGAATCTGTTCTCTTTTCAGTTTGCTTAAGCATTGTTACAGTGCAGTTACAATTATTGCTAATGGTTTAATCACAAAATGTTCTCCAATATATATGTATTTTTTGTTTCTGCCTTACTACTTTTCAAATTTTCTAAAAATAATGTAGTGTTTACCGCTCCCCTTTGCATTAGAAACAAATCTGATGTTGCACTGTGGGGAGCATGACCACAGCGTAGAGTTTAAACTTAGTTCTAATTCTAAATTTAGCATAAATTCTATTTCTGGGGCAACTCAATCCAGTGGACTGAGTGCATTTTTGAAGCTTACTGATGGATTCCTTAAGTAGAAACTAGATCGATCAGTTTTTCTTTTTGGTGATGTAAATTTTCGTTGCCGTGGTCATACTTTCATTCATGATCATTTTGCTAGATTTTGTCCGGGTAGGAATTTTATTTTCTTTAATATTGTGCAACTGTGCCGCGTAGAAATAAGGGAAACTTCATACAAGAAACTAGGAAATTGACTGTTAAATATAATTATATTTAGCCAGTTGTGTATTACGGGATAATTTACTGCATGACTGTACCCAGGAGTGCGCGGTCGAGAATTAGGACAGCCTCAAATAGGGAGTGTAGGTTTGTGGTGAACACTGGCAGTTATGTCAGCTATTGTGATTTATATACTATGGTGGGTTGTCTTCCACTGGATTTGTGTCACAAATATTACGTGGGATTAATAAGGAAAATAATTTTGTTAAATCAAGTTCCATCAAATATGCTTAGTGTGTTATCCTTGTGTGATACAGTTCATAAACGAAGAACAATAACTGATCAGAAATGGTTTTCATAAAGAGCATCAAAATGATGGAGTAACTAGTTTTTGTATAGTTTGAATATTTTTGTATAATTTTTTTTATTTTATATTGTGTTTTTGCATTGATTCATATAATAAAGTATTTTTGTACAACAACCATATATATCCTTTCGAAATTTGATATGACTTTGACTGTGAAAATGGACACTCGTTACTTGCATGAAAAACTTGCAGGTCGGTGACTGGACAATTGGTAAAGCTGCTCACGTATCAAACTGGACGCGGTGTTATGGCTCCTGTTTTTGTGCAATAAAAAGCTTTGAATCAGACATCCAAGAGTCTGGGATGAACTTTATTCTCACGCTGGTGTTAACTGCGCTTTTTCTACTTGTTACTTGCAGCCTTTCTCAATCAGACATTAACAAACAGAATAATAGATAGATAAGTGTGTATTACAAAGCAGTAATACCATCGAGAGATTTTGAGGGACGTGGAACCTCGAGAGCGAAGCTCGAGAGGTCCTAAAGTCCCCAAAACCTTGAGATGGTATTACTGCCTTGTAAAACACTTATCTTGCTGTTATTTTTGTAATATATGGCTCCATTGATAATACTGCAGTTGGAGATGACCTTTGAACTGTAGTATTATCAGCAAAAACGACAGTATAATCACTTTTCAGGATAGTATTATTGAGAGTAGTGATGTATTACTGGGAAATTTTTTGTATAACTTAGTATAGTATTATTGAGGCCTATCCATATATTATAATAGTATTAGTAGTATCATCAATTGAAGGTGACATATTTAATGTCTGTTTTAAAATTAAAAGTTTATTGAACTTTTCTGGAGCTGTGCCTCAGTTACTGTATAGATCATTGGTACAGATATTGCGTTCTTAAGATAGCAGTAAGAAGAAAATTACAGTTGAATACATTGATTCTTAACATTGCTCAGGGCATCCCATCTTACTAATATAGCAACTATGGGTCTGTAGGGAAGTATCTGATGTAATGCGTTGCTAGCTTTCAAGGGACATTGTCCGGGCAATGATCCATCAGCCAGAGCAGCCGTGCATTCCAAAAATTGTTGAACGTGTCTATTCTTAGGTTCAGTTCTGCTGTCCATTTCTCCGTCCGGTATATCTCCTGCAGCATGTCTTCCCAGTCTTTTACCATAGAGGGATTGGCTGCAGCCACTGTCTCTATATAGCTTTTTTGGGTGCTATGAGCAATAGACATATCAGGGATTTTGATTTCTGAAGTACTTCGGCAACATTAATAAAATGGCTGGCTGGGGAGGGAGTGGGCTTATGATGGGAAACTACTCTAGCACTGCAGTGCCCACCTTCTGTCAATACTGATACAGGACTGGACATTCCCAGAATAAATGAGTGTGAGTAGCGCATCGCTCCCCACATCTTCTCAGCATTTTGTGCCTCTTTGAATATCTTATTTACAAGTTCCCTGAGGGGTTCTGAAGAAACGTGCAATGCACTTCCACCCATACTCTCCCCAAATATAAGAGGATGTGAGTTTGTGTTGTTTAAAACATATGGAGCCCCAGGCTACATCAGAGATAATGCAGTCCATGTCTCTCTCTCCCATCTGTTCTTTGTTGCTTTCAGGTTGAAGTCTTCTGGACTATGTATCCCTTTGTAACGGACCGATGTGATATGATCTGGGATATTTCCCTTGTGCGCTGAGAATATCAGTTGGAGGAGTGGATGCAACTCTGTGTTATCCCATTGGAGGCCTAACCTGGCTTCCATGTAGTGTCACATCTGGAGGTACCTAAAGTGGTTGGAGACACATAGGGAAAACTGTTGCTTCAGGATTTGAAGTCCCACCCCTCTGTAGTAAAACTAATGATTGTAGGTAAGGCCTGTACGCTGCCACTGAAGAAAGGCAGGGTCCAGGAGAGAGAGGGAGGGTGAAATGTGGTTTTTGGCCCACCATCTTAAAGTAGTGGGCAGATTGTTTGAGGTCTAGAGATTTCAGGCATTCCCATCAACTTTGTATTAACTGCTATATGAGTCAATGTCCTGTGTCTGGTGACTGATGAGAAGAAGGGGTAAATTAAATTGTGCATATCTGCTTAGCCTGTATCACATATTCCAGATCTCTCCAGTGTAGGGTGGAGATACCAAGTCAATAAAGAGCATGTATGAACAATGGCTGCCTGACCATAGTCCCTTAAATTTGGTAGGGCTAAGCCGCTTTTGATTTAGATTTAACTCAGTTGTAGACATGGAATTTTCTGCAGAATTTGCATTATGCCGCAGAATACATGTAGTGCCACAGAAGTCATTGTTCTTGGTGAATTTTCATAAAAATACACAATTTTTCCATGCTGCCTTTCTTCCCCATCTCATTTATCTTGAAGTCCCTCCTCTGTGCTAGGATGTGATGGCATTGATGACATCACATCACATTTTATCCAATGGCAGGACTGCATTGTGCCACATAAATGAATAAATCATGTCGCAGAAATCCAAAAATGCTGCCGCAGAAGCCAAGGAGCTCTGATGCAGAAATCAGGACAGAGTGCCTGGTATAAAGAGTCACAATGCCCCTGGTGTTGTGGCTGGGCAGTGAACACACAAAGAGAAGCTCTTACACAGTTTGTAGTTTAGCTTAGCTTACCATACATTCTTGTAGGTCTCCTTTATTACAGAGCCAACATCCAAATTCCAAATTGATGCAGGTTGATGAGTCCCAAAGTTTTAAATTTCTAACAACAGTCTCAAACTTCACCGCAGGTGCATATTGCAACCTTGCTAACATGGGGGACATAGACGTGGGCGTTTATGTCACGCACACATGCATACGCTGCTTATGTTTCGCCCACATCTTCCTCAGAGCTGCCTGACACCATGGTTACACCTGTTTGTGTACTCCTGTGGGAATCATGACCGGTGGTGATTGGCCACTCTAGACTAGTAGTGTGTTTCATCTGGCCACTATTCCCAAACTGCTACTTGGTACTTCCTGACCCAACTACTAGCCACTTTTTGGGAGCAATCCCCGTTCTGTATTGCCTCTTGCTCTTTAATTTTTAGCCTGTTCTTTTTGGGAACCATGCCTGAATGCTGGTGGGGGGCATCTGTTAAGTCATTATTGTTGAGACTACCTGTATCTGTACCATTTTATGCCTACAATTCCCATTTGTAACTGTTTGATTTTCGTCATATTGTTTAACTGTTACTGCTGTTTCTCATGTTTGTATTGTATGCTATCAGTGCCATCTATATGGCCCAGGTTGTGCCTGAAATGGTCCCTCAGATCAGTGCACTTCCCTGCGAAACAAAGACATAAATAAATGAGTAAATAAATGTAAACAGCATCACAGTCTTCACTGTACATATTTCTTAAAAACACATTCAATACAGGCACTATATCTACAACACCATCTGTACAAGGGGGAGAGTGGAAATTGGAGGGCTGTTGAAAATCCACTTGTACCATCTCATATTTAGGACTCCGCAATCTGCATTAGTTTGGAATTAGGATGTTGGCTCTGTAATGAAGAACTACAAGAATGTACGGTAGGCTAAGCTTAACTACAAACTGTGTAAGAGCCTCCCTTTCTGTGTTGAAGTGCACTGCATTTGGAGCTGCTGCGATGTGGTTCAGAGTAACTGTTGACTCTACAAATGTCTCAGATTGCCCTGAGGATCAGAATTCCAGCAATTACTCGAGTCGAAAAGTGATCGGAAGAGTTCAGTGAGTGGGAAAGTGTGACTCACTATGGTGGAGTACATCCTCAGTTCTGGCAGTGGGCCTGGCTTGCAGCAATGTGTGGAGCAAGGGTATCAGGCTCTGTGCTGGGAAAGGGGGGGGGTCATGCCCAGGTGGAAGTAGACCCCGGAGTCAGTTGAAAAAACAATTCTGACTGACTTACCACACATTATGACTGATTTTTCCAACTAGTTTGAAATTTGTGACTTCAACTAACTAAAGAAAATCCAGCCAATTTTTTCAACTTTCACCATCGTTGAATCTTATTATGTAGTAGTTTGTCACTTTTTTAACTTCATATCTCGTGCCACATTACACCACTAGGGGTAATTAACAGACAGTTAATCACTAGTCATACCTCATTGCTTAATAAATTGCACTTTGGTTTACATCTGATTCTGTACACACATCACAACCACTCACAGGGGTCAACCTTAATCTTTTTTTGTAGCCAGCAGGGCAAGGTGATTCAGAATTGCAGTACCCCGCAAATGGCTGCAGTAGCCCACATTTTAATGGCACATTTTGATCACTTATACAGGAAACTATTCAAGACATGAAATACTCCAATTATTGGACATACAGCACGTTTCCCTATTCCCTCCAGCCCCATCTGCAAAAAAAAAAAAAAGTCTGCAGTGCCATCACACACAGTGAACCCCACATTGTTTTGTACCAGGGCCTTATGTCTTCCTCCTTCTTCACAACGTCTCTCCCCCCCACCCCAAACCAGAGGACATCACAACAGCAAATGTTCAGTCAAGCAGACATAGCTCTGCACACACAAGAGCTGACACCATCATGCTCCTCACCACACGCTCACTGCCATCCACAGGGCAATGAACAGAGCTTGGCAGAGAAAGGCACGCTGCTCAGCCTGCCCCCCCCCGTAGTCAACTGGAGACATGCACTTTCGGAAGTTTTTGTACTGTGAGCCCAGAGCACATCTAAGATTTCTTTGAGTGGAGGCTTCACAAACCTAAGGGGTTTGAGATACAGAAAACTATGGTATTTTTATATTTAAAATCATTGATTTTACTATGCTCTACCCCAACAGAAATACATTTGTCTTTAGCAGTGTCCTTTCATCTTTTTATCCGTCCAGGGGAAACAGTGCACAGGCATGACGCTATTCTACCTCTGTTTCTTTATAGGATGATCTATGCAACCCAGTAATGTCTATTTTAACCTTTCAAACTATGTATTTGATTAAGTTTTTTTTTGGGGGGGACCAGACATGATCTAAAGTTTTGTTTAGCTGGGTGGAAATGTAACATGGGACTGTATGGATGGTGTTAACATACGAAGAAGCCAGCAGAGTAGGCCCTATGGTCTATCGAGTCTGTTCGAGGATCAGTACCTGTTTAGGGCACTGTTTTCCACCCCGAGGTCCCACTCCCCTGACTTGGTGGCCCCCTGAATGCTACTCCATTTAGAAGCACCCTCCCCATATACCTGTCCCAGCCCCTCTTGAACCCCTCCACAGTATCCACAGCCACAAGCGTTGGCTGGCTTGGTCCAGTTAGAAGAGCTGGGGAACCCCCTACATTTTCAAGCATTGGTAGCTATGGATCTGTGGATAGTCATTTCAGAGTCTGGTCTGCAGTGGTGTCCAGGGAAAGAACAGAGTTAAGAGATTTGAATGAGAAGGGAAAGCTATAGCGAGGCTGTGATAAAACCCACCACCTGCAGGGTGGACCCTGTATACCACTTGGTATTTTGTCACTGAAATGTTGGATTCAGACACTGAAAATGTAGGGAAATGAGGGGCACTCGTCTTAATATGGGACAAATTGTCAGACAGATAGACACTTACGAGGGGAAAAAAAAAACTGCTAAACAGAGACTTTTTTTTAACTTCATTAACAGCCATGAAAATATGCACTAGTCAAGACGGACAAATAGAGTTAACTGATGTTCAGTGCAGAACAGTGCAAAATAATGCACCTGGGTAGAGGGAACCCTGGGGAGAGCTACAGGTTGGGGGGGGGCTGACTGTCACCAAGGAGGAAAGGGACCTAAGGGTTATCATCTCTGATAACTTTAAGGTATCAAAGCAGTGCACAAAGGCAGTGGGGAGGGCCTGTGGCATGCTGGGATGCACAGGCTGTGGTATCACTAGCAGGAGGTGGTGATGCCATTGTATAAAACATTGGTAAGGCCTCACCTGGAGTGCTGCATGCAGTTCTGGAGGCAGCACCTTTGCAGGGGCATAAACAAGGTGGAGACTATCCAGAGAAGGGCGACAAATATAGTGCAGGGCTTGCACCACAAAACGTATGAGGAGAGACTAAGGGATCTCAATATGTACTCATTGGAGGAGAGGAGAGTGCGGGGGGTCATGATTGAAACTTTTAAGTACCTCCAGGGCATTAACAAGGTGCAGGCAGGGGACCTTTTCCAATGTATAAAAAGTACTAGAACAAGGGGGCACAGTATAAAACTGGAGGGGGTAGATTGAGAGGCAACGTGAGAATGTTTTTCTACACAGAAAGTGTAGTTGATGCTTGGAATAGTCTGCCACAGGAAGTCGTGGGGGCAAGCACAGTGGAGGGGTTTAAGCATGTCTGGGACAGGCATAAGAAAACCTTGAGAGGGAGGGAGTGATAAAGACATTGATCACATAGGGTCAGTGGCCACATACAATGTATAGGGGCCTACGGGCAGACGAGATGGGCCTAGTGGCTAGCGGCCCTTATCTGACAACAGTTTCTATGTAACTGCACCAGCCCTGCTTAATTTGCACTAGGGTTTAGGCTAGTAAAACTATGTTAAGATCGCCCCCCCCAGCCCCGCACTCACTGTGAGAGTCCATGCAGGATATGAACAGACTGAGTGTGTGTGCTAAAAGGGAAAAATATGTTGCAGTTTTGCTGCCCAGGTATATGTCTTTTTTTTTTTTTTTTTAAGCAGAGTGGCACACAACATGGCGGAAGAGGGAGTAGACCAGGATGGGCTGATGGAAGACTGACACCAATAGAAAAAGAAAAAAAGCACTTGTGTGCCATGTACCTTAAGCACTTTTACTACAAGAAGGGTGTTCAAAACCAGTTCACAATAACAACAGTTCTATTCCTTTAAGGGGGCATTAAAAACGTATTTTTTTAACCTTGCATGTAATGATTTTTAATTGTTGTAGGATTGAATTAATTTTAATATTTTTTAGTTGTATCGTTTTCATTATGTCATGTACAGGCACCTTGGTTTTGGAAAGGCGCCTTTTATAAATGAAGTTTGACTTGACTTGACTTGACTGTTCTTTTTCTACCACTGACGTAAACCTGAGTCAGCAATAAAGGAGCTCTCCTTTTATTTCATTTCTATGGAATCTGAAAAAAATATGCCAATGGGAGTCTGTCAGGGAGAGGACTAGGCGACTCAAGGTGTGAGCAGCACTTTTATAGTTTACTTACTTTTCCAGTTCAGAACTCTTTATCTGGATCAATGCTCCCTTCGAATTTCCTTCCACCAGACAGACTGAAGTGAACTCCTCACTCCCTCCACGATGACTGAGATGCGTACTGTGCCACAGCCTAGGATGGCTTCTCCAGACTCCGTCTGGACTCCCACTAAGCAAGAGCAAGACAGGTTGCACTGATACCACCACCCGTCGATGACACAGACCAAGACTGCACCTGGCACCACAACACGATGACCGACTACAGAAGATGCCCAACCTGATCCTGCTGCAGTAGCTGCTACTAGGCCTTAGGCTCTACTCATACCAGCTACTGCATGCATGTTCTCTCTCTCTCTCTCTCTCTCACTCAGATCTCTGGGGTGGCTAATCCTCTGAGTCCTACTGGATCCTTGGCCCTCTGCTCTGCTGCCTGCTCCTCCTCCTCAGTCAGTGTCTGCCTCCCACTTTGCTCTCAGCTACTCTAGTGGAAAGATTAAAGAGCTGCTGCCCACCCTGCTGCTGGACTACTACTGTACCAAGGCAAACAAGGCTCCTTCTGCCCAACAACCATGACCACACCTCTGCCTGGCCCTCTCGTAAGTCCCACTCCCAGGGTCCTCCTCACTCATGCCTAGTGGCCTAGTAGTACCACGGATGCCCTCCCTGGCTGGCCTTCTCTAGATGAGTCCTCCTCTGGAGGGACCTGCTCCCTCAAGACCGACGACTGCCGGTGACTCAGAGCTTAACTGATGAAGCTCTGTAGTCTGCTCTGGATGGTCATCCTACCTATGTGAATGGCTCCATAATGTGCCCAGATCCCTCCCGAGTTCCCCACAGGCTACTCCCATTTCCTAGACTCTGCGGCCCTCGCAGTGCAGCAGCAGATTGCAGTTTGCTGCACTGACTCTCTCCAAATGACACCTCTGTATGACAGTAAATTTATTTAAAACCTGGTCCAACCTTAACTGAAAACACTGAACCCGCAACACAAAGTTGTTATAAAATGGCTGACAGTCTGATCTGATCACACCACCACCTCTCCTCAGTCACTCACTGTCTACCACGCTCTCCCCACCACCTTGTGCAGTCCAAGACATTAAGTGCTCCTGGTTCCTCCTTCTCTTTGCCCTCATTGGTGGATGCTTGGTGTTCAGAAGCCAGGGTGCGTTAATTGGCTGAAAGTCACGGCGGCGCCGCAGTTCGACTGAGAGAGGGATGGTTAGAGAAGAATATCACCCTCTCCCCCTATAAAAAAGAAAGTTTACAGTGAGGAGGAAGTGACCATTTAGACTACAGGCAGTTAGAGCTGTCATGAATTTAGATTCAGAAAATACTCTAGCGATGTATGTAACCAATAAAACAGCACCACCACCAAGAAAGGATAGCCAGAAGGTTGAATCTGAAAAAAGTGAAACTAACTAGGGGTTAATGGGGGTGACAGTTGGGATGCCCTACTTTACAGCACAACCTATTGGATGTTTAGGGATGCACAGCCCCAAGCTTCAGCACTTTTTGAATTCACATTCACAGTTTCTAATCTGTCGTACCAAGGCACTAACCAGTATATTTCTCTCTCGGCATTTTAACAATCCAAACACTTCTCATAGGACAACAGGGAAGGGCGGGGGGCTTTTAAAATTATGTGCTACTGTTCCACCACCACTAGACTGAAGCCTTCTGGCCACTTCTCAAAATCACATTAGGGGAGCCCGGCCACAAACTAGTCAAATTGACACTTACCTACTATTGGTTCAGCCTGGCCATGTACTTCCTTCTGCCTGGTTATTGCTCTCTCCCGTCAAGTCCCGCACACTGTTCTTTCTTTCTTGCTGTGGTTTTACCTTCAGTTCACTGGCATCCTTGCCGACACCTGGTCTGTGGCCTACCTCTGCCTCGATCCAGCTGACTATATTATTTTTCCCTGGAATCCCCGGAGAACCCACCACCCAAGAACGGGTTCGAATAGGACCCCCACCAGCACCTCGTGGTCTTCATCTCCACTCTCCAGTGCTCATGCACTCCTCCTGGGCCCACCCAGGCTCCGGCCCATTCCCAGTCCACTGCCACTCCTGGAATGTTCTTCCTCTCTCTCTAGGCTTCGGCTTTCCTCCTCTGTCTCCGGGACTGAGTCTGACTTCCTCCCTTTTCTATCCTTCCTGACCCGTTCTCCATCACTGTTTCGCAGGGTGTCTCCTGCTTCTCGGTGGACGATGGTCAAGACCATCAAGTGGAGGGACAGTCACACAGCTATCCCGATTGTTGCCCAGCATACCTAAACACAACACTCCGGCAGCGGTGTTGCAAATTAGTTCCTCTGGTTTGCCGCAGCTGCTTCGTTTTCTACTTTCTGCTTGCCCGACAGCTCATGTGCAGTGCACATATCTCCTGGCACCTCCCTCTCTCTCATACACTACTGGAGAACTGGGTGATTGATGCTGAAGAACAGAGTGGAGGCACAGTCTGGTTGGCGGCTGAGGCTGTCCATCCAAAACTACACACTCAAATTAAAAAAAAACCTGCTGTGCACTGTTCGCATTGGATGAGCAGTGGGGAGGATGGAGAGGGGGGATAAAAGCTGTTGCCAGTGAAGGGTGACTTTGGGGTAGGCTCACACGCCTCTCAGATACTTTTTTCTACTCTGGAGGTGCGGGGGGAAGGAAGGAGACTGTCAGGCGAGAAAGCAAGTTAACAGTGGAGTCGTCGACTTCACAAAAGTAGGACTCCACTCACTTACGACTGCAACTCAGGGCAATTGCAGATAATTGCAACTACCTTGAATTGTGACAGACAATTCTGACTGTCAATGGCAGCTCTGGGGTCTAGGTGGAAGGGTAAGTACAAAGAGGAGCCTGGGACAAGGAGCCGCTTCACTGAGGCCCTGACCGTAACTGCTAAATTATGCGGTAAATCCAGTAAGTCAATTAAATCTACTAGGGATAGGGGATCCTGCCCCACACCACCAGCCAACACACTGCAGTAAGGAATGGGATATATAAGTGGCTATGCAGACAGTGATAATGGGTGCATGGGAGGCTAGGAGACATCACTCAGAGGTCATGGTTGGGGACCCACCAGACTCACTGTCATCCTGCTGGCCCCCAACATCTTTGTTGGCTAAGGAGCCCATCTTGAGGCCACAAGTGTAATCCCTGCTACTGCACCATAGTAATCAAGTAGAAGCCACCTTTATGTTTTTCCTGCATAAGGGGAACCAGGAGCAGGTGCATGGCTGGCGATCGAGAGGGAGCCAGAAACTACCCCACCCTGACTGCCCTCAATCCCTAGGTCGGTAGCCCCCCTCCTAGCAGTCACCCCTTCAGAGTACCTTGCTGGGTGGAGGAGTCATGGCCATTCATGTCACCAGTTCAGGTGGGATGCAGTGCTGTGTCTCACCTCATACCCCGGAGCTGCTGCAGAAGGATCATTAAAAAGAATTGCTTTCATTGTAATTTCACTACCTGTACTTTTGATTACTACACTTGTACCTGAATCAGTGGATTTGTATGTATTGTTTATATGTTTCAAGGTCATTGTCTGTATTTCTCCAATGACCACATTGAGCGTATTGCATCATATACCTGTTGCTCCTCTTCAGCTGAATTATATGACTGCCGAGGTTTTTGACTGCTTATATTGTTATTAACCTTCACTGCACTGTATAGCCCCTCCTGCTTATTATTGTTGTATCTATTATATGCTGTTTGCTGTATTGTACCTTAAGCGTCCCTCTTAGGACCTTCTTGCAAATGAGCTTGCTCAGTGGAGTTTTCCTTCTTAATAAACTTAAACTTGCTTTACAGTGTCTGCTATGGTATCTTCTGCTGCAGTGCTGTCCGAATGTTGCCATCCGGGTGCTGGTGGGGTTCCTAGGTGACTGTTTGGGGGGTCCACATTCAGCAGAAAACCTTTCTCCTTCAAGTCTGTTATTGTCTCCAAGGCCATCTGGTAGGTTTTATTACTTGTGGGTAGGTGAACTATTAGAAGCTCTGGGTAGGGGGGTTTGAATTTTATATTTTGCCTACAGAGGGCCTAGAGAAGTGGGATATGCTCTGCAGTTTTTTATCACTGCTGGTGAAAAGTCATTATCAAAGAAGACTCTGTCTTGCCTGTAGAAGACTTTCTTTTTCCACCAGGCAGTCTAAAATGAGTTTTTGTACAGCCTATTTACTGAAGTGGACTATGATCAATTGGGGTCTGGCCATTGGGGAGGTGGGTTTTGGGCTTAAGGCGCAATGCATATGCTCAGTGTCCAATTTAAACCCCCTCCTCTAGTTCCAGGGCAATGCAGAAAAAGGCCTCCAGGAATTACAGTAAGCTCATCCCCTCCGAGTTCTCAGGTATGCCGTACAGTGAATATTCTTATACCGTACTCCGTTTTCAGCATAATCTTGCCTTACTGTTATAGCTGTCTGCATGTCTTCAAATTGTACTGCCAACTCAAGCTTGCCCAGGTGGTCATATGTGGTAGTGAGCTGGGAGTCCACTTCATCAGTTCTTGGTATAAAAGTGTTGACAAATCCTCTGAAATCTGCCATGGCTGTGTTCATATCTGCTCAGAATGTGAGCAGTTCTTTAAAGATAGTGTCCAGTTCAGTTTTGCAGTGACGCTGTGGGGGAGTTGTGAAAGAAGTGGCCTGCTCTGGAGTTGGCTGTTGTGGCGTTGATGGTGAAACTGGGGGTAGTAATCCCTCTGAATTCATCATTTCTACCCCAGTTTTCTGCTTTCCTGTTTTTACCATAGAAGTATAGCCTCAAGCAGTGCAAGTAACAGTTTTATTATAAAAATATTCTGTATTGAAGAGGTTTGTTAGCAGTGAGGGAGCGAGTCATGAGGAGCTGCTGCTGGTCACTCCATGATGTCACCGGAAGTCGACATATTTAATGTCTTAAGGATTTTCGCTGACATTGCTTTGTTTCTTGAGAGACACCTAGACTAATATTACTCTAGTTGGAGCTGTACTCTCTGAGCGCCACACTTCATCCACTGGAGTTGCTTTCCAGTCTGCATTTGGTCTCAGTGTAGCACCAAGACTGGTAAATCAGAAGCCAAAACTATTAATAACTCTGTCTCTTAGTACTTACAATACACGTGCCCACAGCTGCCCCTGTCTCTGACATCAGCCACGGGACCGCTGTGGGAGAAACAGGAGAATCAACCAGATAAAATGTAACAAACTTAACAGCCTGTAAGTAAAACATTTTATCTAGTCATGAAAATGCTATCGGAGGCTACCCTACACTGTTGTGTGGGGCATTTATACATGGAGGTTTCCCTTTAATGGAATCCAAGGTCTAATTAAAAATGTGTAACACTTTTTTGCTATTGCCTGTGGGTGGTAAACTACAACCTCTGAGACCATGGCCTGTTTAACTGCAAGGTCTGTGTTTCTGTTTTTTCTGCCCAATTCAACCTCTCAACATGCCATTCTGATTTTACTTAACAAACCATCCCACCCCCATTTTTCCACATATGATATTTCCTTAAACAATGTGTAACCTGATGAGGCAGTACTAACATCTGGTATAGAATTTGTTAATTCCGCAACATCCGAGCCTCAAAATCATGCTCCAGCTTCCAACTCATCTGTTTTTGTTACCAAGGATCTTAAATTAGTGCTTAATACTTTAGGCAGGGGGTAGCTTTAGTGGGTACTTGTATTAGATTGTTCAAAGCACAACTTCTTGTATTAAAATTGCCTGCATCCTGAGTTCTATTGCCAAAATAAGCACTGTTCTAGAAGTACTAGTCACAGTATTCCTTCCTTGATGTACTTTCTTAATAGGATTATTGTAAATCCCACCCTCCATCAAAATATTTTTAAACGTTTTCTGTCATTGTTAAGACCCTACAAGGTACAGTTTTGCCGTAATTGATTGCCATGTCTTTAAATTAAGGCTTGGTGAGCATGTAGAGAAAAACATTTTCTCTTTCTTTCCTGTCTATTTATATTCACAATAACTAAATCTTTACCGTTATACAGTGCAAGATTATTACTATTCTGGTATTAAATGCATCTTATGGTACGTGTTTCTTCTTTTTCAGCTATGTAATGGGACCAAGATTGGAGACATTTTGAGTTTTGGAAGCTCGGATGTTTTCTTGAATCTACAAGCAAAGGGATTGAAAGGAGGAGGTAATTAAATGGAAAAAATGTATTCTTTTACTTGTGCTTTTGCAAGTCCAGGAATGTTGTTTTATTAAATAGATTAGCAGGTATGTTTCTCTTACAGACGTGCTTACAGACTAAATTCAAGTTTTGGGATTGGTCAACACAGTAAGTTCAGTTTTACAAACCTGTACTCCAAGGACCCTAGTCTCACTAAGGGACATTTACAAAGGAGTTAAACACTCCTTACTGCTTAATCCTGCACTCCAGCTCCCAGCATTTATTTCACAGCTCTGGTAGGATTCATGAACAAAGCCTTACAGACACCTGAAAGAGAAGCCAGGGCAGAGCAAAAGGAATAGTGGCTATCCAGTTGGAAGCCCTTGCTCTTTCCCTAGTTGATTTTACAATGTAGGATCAGGGAGTATAAAGCCCCCTAGAGATGTAACAACAAGGGAGTTAGAGAAATGGTAGGTGAGCTGCAATATCCCCATGCCTGTGGCTCTTTTTTTGTAAATTAATAAAGTATATGTTAATGAAAAGATAAAGAACTGATTACAGGCACTTTATAAAGGGACTTTTTTTATTTCAAACTAATAACAGGAAATTTGAAGACAGCGCATATCATTATTCATGGTCCTTACCAGGAGTAATTACAGTTAACATACCCAACCTTGCTTATTTTTTTTTTATCTACTGTATTCTAGGTTTTTTTACTGTCTTTTCTTGATCCCCCAAACACACACACGGACACATTCATCTTCCAGCAGAGCATGGAGGCTGGGATGGTCCTGGGCTTTCATAAACAGCTTCAAAGAGCTTTTCCCCATTTTTTTGGCAAGTTCCTTCCTCGGATGTTGGCATAAGTTGAACTGAAGCTCTCGCTTGCTGCACTCTTCTCCTAGGCTACCAGGGGGTAATTACTCGATAGTTGATACTTCATGTACACCCTGCAGTAGGAGAGTATCTGATTGGATGCTATATCTTCACCAGCCTGCCCACCACAGCACCCCTTGGGCTTGGGACTTGAACCTAGATCACCTGCATGGTAATGCAGCATGTTGCCACCAGCTGGATAGGTTGCCTTCATTTCTTAGTTTGTAAATTTAAATGAGACAAGGCAATTTTATTTTTAGGGCGTCTAATTCCAGAGGCTTTGGGTGCCTTGCATGTGTTGGAAAGACATTTTGAAATGACAGTCGATACAACAAGAGATGAAATACAAACTGAAAGATATCATCAGACCTGTAACAGAGATTAAAATGGTGTTTTTTTTAAACAAATTTGAGTGTCCACCAAGGGGCCTCTCTTATTGGGTAGTGCATTCCATAATTCAGTAGCTGCAATCCTGAAAGCGTGATCGCCTGAGGACTTGAAATGAGATCTGTGGATGCAGAGGAGACCTGCCTTGGAAAAACAAAAGGACCAGTCGGGTTTAAGGGATCAGGAAGTCTTTTAGGAAGCCAGGGCCCAAACCATGCAGGGTTTTGTAATTCAACAAGCCTACCTTGAAATTGATGCGCCATGGAATTAGCAGCCGATGCCGGGTGTGAAACGATGTGATAAATTCAGACCGGAAGGTCCCAACAATCAGCCAAGCTGCCGCATTCTGCACTAACTGTAGCTGTAGATAATGCATCAACTTTGTGGACAACCCTAGGTAAAGAGTGTTGCAGTAATGCCATTTAGATGTGACGAAGGTCTGCAGCAATGTCAGGAGATTAGTGTGGGCACAAGAAAGGTCTTAATCTGGGCAGTATTTTAAAGATGGAAAAATCTAATGCGGACTGAGTGCACAGTGACCCCCTGATTCCTAATGCTATCCATAGCTTTGAGTGTGACGCCATATAGTGATGGTAAGGTGACATCAACAGTGTTCATTGCTGACTCACAGTGACCTGGTTCCATCAGTAGCACCTCCTTATTTGCGGAATTAAGGCTAAGCCAGCTTGCTGCCTTTCAGTGTTAAATTTCCACTAAGCACCCGCTTAGCTACGAAACTGCTGCATCCCCGTTGTGAGCACAAGACAGACTCAGCTAGGTATCTTTGGTATAGCACTAAGAACCCAGTCCTTAACGTCTAATGATTTCCACAAATGGCAGTATGTACAGGGCAGACAGCATAAGAGCCAGGATCGAGCTATAAGGCACTCCACAGCAGAGTGCAGCAGTACCTGAGAGGTAAGAACCCAGCGCCATGTACTATGTCCTGCTGGATGAGTAGGATTCAAACCACAGCAACACTATCCCTGAGAATCCTACAAAATCCCTCAGTTGTACAAACACCCTATGTTCCACCATGTCAAACATGGAGGAATGTCAAGCAAGACCAGAGAAGAACAATGTTCACCATCCCTCGCCAGGTGGAGATCATGGTGCAAAGTTCCAAATGCAAGCACTCGAGCAAGGAAACAATTATTCATTTATAATGCAAATGCAGTTTAATGAAGAAATGCCAGGGCCACATACAGCCGTCACCCCTAGTGCCTTGGCAGTGAAGCCTTCTAAGGAGGTATAAGCAACAGACACTGGATTATTTGCTAAACTATGTCTCTCTTGGCACTAACTGCAGAGTCTTTATCTAAATCTCTCAATGTGAAGTTCTTTCACTGTTGGATACCTTAATATAGTAATCAAATGCTATTGTGGCTTTAATATATATATATACACACACAATAAATATTGTAGTACTGTATAAACTAGGTATAAACTTCCACAGACTTTATGGTGTTTTGTAATTTTTTTCATTGCTAAGACACTATTTGAAATTGATTACAGTGTGTCTGTTGGTGAATTTATATCATGTGATTTGTGATGTCATAATTGGTTTCATTATTTGTATGTGTTTTTTCTGTTTGACCCCAGCCGTCGACACTTATCGATTTCAATGAGATCCTCACCAAGTTCACTTCTGTGATTATGGATCAGCTTGGTGCATTCAGACCTACATCACCTGTGCCATCGATAGCCACTTCTGCGTTGACACCCCCCGTTGGCCGAGGGATGCTCCCGCAGTTCAGTGTCAGCACATCACACGTCAGACCTAGACCTAGAGGTTGACAAGGAGGAGGAGGAGTATCACCCTGACCTCATATTGCCTGATGATGAGGAGGAGGAAGAGCTCTTCTCCTCAGGCAAGTCTATGGCCTCCTCTGCCGACGAGGACTCAGTCAAACACCCCGCTAGGTCTCCTCCAGAGAACCACAGTTTCTTCAGTGTAATGAAGCAGTTGTCCTCTGCCATGGGGTTTCATACAAAGGAGGAGGATGTCACCAGGAAAGATTTGGTGGACTTCCTGGAGAACCCTGAATCTCCTCCAAAGATCATTCCTCCCTGGTTACCTGCTTTGAGGAATGCTGCCACTGCAGCCTGGCACTGTCCAGATATGGTGCCAGCCATGCCCAGGAGGGCAGATAAACTCTATAATGCCCCTCAGAAAATCCCTTGCTATGCGATTCAGCCTGAGACTGATTCAGTTGTCATTAAGACTGCTCATGACAGATCTAAAGCACCCAAGCACCTTAGTTCCCTTCCCCCAGACAAGGAGTCTCTTAGAATCGAACTTTGAAGTAAGAGGGTTTATGCGTCTTCTACCTTAGGGTTGAGGATTGCAAATAATCTGTCCCATGTGGTGAAGTACCAGAACACCAGACTGGAAGAAGTGCAAGGCAACTGCCCAGGCTCTTCCAGAGGGCTCCCAGAAGCAGGAGCTTCTTCAGTGCTTGCAGACAGTGGAGGATATCAGCAAGCACCTTCTCAGGGCACCGTATGATATGGCTGATACTGTTGCCAGAGCTGCTCTCGCAGGCACTCCTGGTTAGGGATTTCTGTCTTTGCCATGGATGTCCAGCAAAAGGTGCTGTATGCCCCATTTAGTGGGACCAAACTGTTTGGCCCTGATGTCCAGGACATTGTTTATGACCTGCAGGCTGCAGGCAGAGCCATTAAGTCTGTTTACTCGCTGTACCACACTCAGCAACAGAAAGGCAGACAGTGCCCTCCTTTTCATATGACAACTAATAGACAGCGAGCAGCCTTTAGGTCTCAAGGCAAGAGAAGAGCCTCTGCTGCTCTCCCCACCACTTCCAGTGCTGGAGCTGTAGCCAAGCACCCCAGTAGTGATGGATCAGCCCCCGCGGCTGGATCCACCTCAGCTTGACTCCTTGCCAGACCTCTCTCTTCTGCCCACCAGTCTGAAGGTGGTGATCAGAGGTTGGTTCTCTCTCCATTTAAAATAAGTGGAAAACCATAGCTTTAGACACTTGGATTCTGCAACTTATAGAAAAGGGTCATACCTTGAAGGTCATGGAGTATCCTTCAGAGACCCCTCCAGCAGCCTTCCACTATCCTCCAGCCCTCTTGCCTGTGCTTTGAGAGGAAGTACAGTCCCTCCCGCACAAACAGGCCATAGAGTCAGTGCCCAGACATTAGAGGAACAAAGGGTTTTACTCCAGGTTCTTTCTGGTCCCCAGAATGACCAGAGATTTGAAGTCTATTCTAGATCTAAAGGACCTCAATCTGTATGTCAAGTACAGAAAGTTCCGCATGGTAACTTTGCCCGGTCTTATGCCCCTGCTCAGGCAGGGCAACTGACTATGCAGGATGCTTACCTGCACATATCGGTATTCCCTCCTCACAGGAGGTTCCTCTGGTTCTTTTTTCAGGGGCGAACACTACCAGTTCAAAGTACTGCCTTTTGGCTTATCCTCTGCACCTCTGGTCTTTACCAAGTGCTTAGCAGCGGTAGTGGTGGCCCTCAGGCAGGAGAGAATGTACGTCTTCCCTTATCTGGACGATTGGCTCTTAAAAGTACTGTCCAGGGACCAGCTTCTGGAGACCTTAAACAGAACTCTCCAGCTGGGCATTACCATCAACTTGCCCAAGTTGGTCCTGGTCCCGTCCCAGATACTGCAGTATATTGGGGCGGTTCTGGATTTGGTGCAGGGGAAAGATTTCCTCCCTCTGAACAGGGTAGAGTGCCTCATGGCCCAGGTCCAAGGGGTAGCCCAGAGTCAGTATATCCACTCCAGGCTGTTTTTAAGGCTTCTGAACTAATGGTGGCTGCCATTCCCACTGTCCCTCTGGCTAGACTCCATATGGCGTACCCTTCAGTGGACCCTCAAGGTGCAGTGGGACCAGCAGACAGACGGATTGGACAAGTTAGTCCTAGTCTTCTCCCCTGTTCACAGGGTGCTTCAGTGGTGGATGGAGCCCCAGAACCTTTTACGAGGGGACCCATTTCAAATTTCATCCCCACGGCAGATACTTACCATGGATGCTGCTAGAATTGGCTGTGGGGCCCCATCTTGGTCTCTTCCAGACTTGGGGTTCTTGGTCTCAGACCAAGGCCTCCCTGCACATCAATGTCCTGGAGATGCGAGCGATTCTGTATGCCATGGAGGCCTTTCAAACCATCTTCTGCCAGGACAGTTGCTGATTCAGTCAGATAGCCATTTTGTAGTGTTCTACATCAGCAAGCAAGGGGGGGGGGGACTCATTTATACCCTCTTTGCAGGAAAGCCATGAGAGTGTGGTATTGGGCTCTGGACCATGGTCTGACCCTTGCAGTGGTCCATGTTCCAGGAGTGCTAAACACTCTGGCAGACAGCCTCAGCTAGACGCAGTCCAGCATGCATGAGTGGGAGCTTCTCTCGTCCATCGCAGAAGATCTGTTCACCAGATGGGGTCGCCCAGAGTGACCTTTTTGCATCCCCACACAACGCAAAACTGCCCAATTTCTGCTTGCTCTTCTGGCAAGACACATTGTCCCTCTCCTGGAAGGGGAGGATTCTTTACGCTTTTCTTCCTTTTCCTCTAATTCAGAGGGCGCTCATCAAGCCACAGATGGAGGGGGCCAGCATGATTCTGGTATCTCCATTCTGGCTTCGCCAGATACGGTTTCCCCTGCTTCAACAGCTGGCGAAAAAACCTCCGGTCCCTCTTCCCCTTTGCAGGAGTCTGCTGACCCAGGATTAGGGGACCCTGGTTTATCCCAACCTCAAGTCCCTCCATCTGCACTCTTGGCTCCTGAGAACATAGCTATCGCCTGATTCAGGGTTTCTAATAGGGTGGTGGACATCCTAGTGTCCGCCCAGAAGCCTTCCACCCATGCCATTTTTTTGCTATCAAGTGGAAGTGGTTTTCCATATGGGCTGCCAAGTGTAATCTGGACCCCTTCACCTGTCCGGTGAATCAGATTCCAGACTACCTGATCTCTTTGTCTGATTCAGGTGTCCAGTACTCCTTCCTCAGGGTACACCTTTTGGCCATTTCTGCTTTCCACGAGCCTGTGGGTGACTGCACTATAGCTCAGCTGGATGTCTCCCAAACATTTCTGAGGGACATCCTGCATCTGAAACCTCCAATCCGTTCTCCTGTCCTGGCTTGGGATTTACATTTTGTTTCGGAGAATTTGACCGTGTCTCCCTTTGAGCCAGTCGCAACTTGTGCTTTTGTTTCCTGGAAAGTGCTAATTTTAGTTGCCATTACTTCTGCTTGAAAAATCTTAGAGCTTCAGTCCCTCTGGTGCTTATTTGATTTTTCACAAAGACAGGGTGTCTTTGCGCACGAACCCTAAGTTTCTTCCTAAAGTGGTGTCTTGAGTTTACATTGAACCAATCTATCCACCTCCCTGTTTATTTTCCAGAGCATGCCAGTCCAGGGGAAGCAATGCTCCACACGTTAGATGTGCGCAGAACTTTAAAGTACTAACCTGCTCCGAACTAAGGAAAGCAGGAGATTGAGGCAATTGTTTGTTTCATTCTCCCCGAATAGAGAGGGAGCTTCAGTTTCTGAGCAGTGTTTATTCAAATGTTTAGCTAATTGCATTGTTTTCTGTTACAAGTATAGCAAATAATTGCCTGGTGCTATCAAAGCTCATTCCACCAGGGCCATGGCTACCTCTGTGGCTTGTTTAATGGGGTCTCAGCCGCTGACATTTGTGCAGCTGCCATCTGGAGTACTGGCTGCACCTTTACCAAGCACTACATTCTGCACATTACCTCTAGAGCCCGTGCAGGATTTGGCAGGGTTGTGCTGCAGGGCTTCCTGTCATAAGTTTATTGCTTGCCTTTCTCCTGGACTGTCCTTCACTTGTAACTGCTTGGGACTCATTCCTGCAGTGTGAACTGATGAGTGAGATGCCTACGAAGAAGATAGAACAGTTATGTAGGAACTTACTGTAATAGTAGATCTTCGAGGGGATCGCAGTCATCAGGTCAGTGTCCCTCCCACCATCCCCCTTTTTGGGGCTTTTTACTGGAACAGCCTTCTTTATAGGCCTGGATCTCTCTCTCGGTCTTCGGACCCCTATGGCATGGGTTTTGGGTTTTACTTCCATAGTCTCCGGGGGAAGAACTGAGGAGGGAGTGGCGCCGCTCATGCCCTTATAGAGTAGGTGATGTTATCACATGATGTTGGCATGGGTGGCCCCAGTTGTACTGCTGAAAGTCTTTTGTGTGGATTCCCCTTCACTGACGATGAAGTTCCCACAGTGTAACCTGATGACTGAGATCCCTTCGAAGATCTACTGTTACGGTAAGTTCTTACGTAACTGTTCTTTCAGTGGCCAGGGCCCCAAGTGAAGGGGGGGGGAGCAGGAGTGGTGGTGCCTCTTCAGCTGCAGTGCCTGGTGCCCCCACAAAAGCTGCATAGTGACGGGTTGGTGGGTGTCATCCCTTTCAGCTGTCCTGTCCTTGTCTGCACTCCTAGTTTGGGGTCGGTCACCACACTTCTTGCTACGTTGGTCTGCTATCACAATGGGCAAGTGGGTGCTAGAGGTGGAAGGCAGAGGGCTGCCTTTGGATTTTGAGGCTCTCCCACCTTACCAACTCCATGCTCCTCGGGAATCCAGGGTGTCGCAGGACATGCTGTCTGCTTTGGGAGGACATCACTCAGCTCCTCTTGAAAGGAGTCATTGCCTGTGTCCCAGATGCCCTGGCCAGTCAATGTTACATGTTTAGGTACATCCTGGACCCAAAATGAATGGGAGGCTGGCTCCCCATACTGGATCTGCATGTGTTGAACCTGTTTATGGTGAAGCACAAATTCTGGATCAGATCATTCCCTCTCTGGAGCAGGTCAAGTGGTTCTGCTCCCTAGACCTCCAGAACATGTTCTTCCTCATGCCAGTCATTCCGTCCTACTGCCAGTACTTCTGGCTCTGGGTTGAAGGGTGTATTGTACCAGTTCCAGGTCATGCCGTTTGGTCTCTCATCTGTGCCCAGGGTCTTCACTAAGTGCATGGCAGTGGTGGCAGCCTTCCTGTGGCGTTAGGACATCTGGGTATATCCCTACCTGGATGACTAGCTGTTAGTGGGGCTGTCCAAGGATACCGTCTAGAGGTCCAGAGACCCGGCCCTCCTGACACGTTGCAACATGGGCCTGGTGGTCAACCTGGACAAGTCTGAACTTGTCCCCTTGCAGGCGATCATGTTCATTGGGGCAGAACTAGAGACTCTGCAGAGCGGGCAATGGATCTTACCTCCTTTGCCCGATCATTCCAGGTTGGGCTCTCATGCCCTGCCTGGGATTTCGTTTGCTGTGTTACTTGGCATCCTACACCAGCATGGTCTGTTGGGTTTGTTGGCGGTGTACCACCTGCAGTGGGAGTTGGGCCATCAGTGGTCCCAGTGCCTAGGCCACTTGCATCAGCCAGTCATAATGAGACAGCTAATATGGGATGCCATCCTGCAGAGGCTAGACCTGGAACATCTGGAGGAAGGAATCCTATTTGTCTGCCCAGAGTTGACCATCCCACTCATGATTTATGTGTCTCTGGTGGATGGGGAGCACACCTGTGAGACCACAGAGCCCACATGATCTTATCTGTGTCAGTCTTCACCATTCATCACTGGTGGGTTCTGGCCAGAGAACAGGACCCTGTGGGAGTTTTTTTTTTTTTTTTTTGCAAAGAGGCGGAGACGCCCCCGAGGTTGACGCATTGCATGGCGCTTGTGGGTTGGCCAGTAACCGACGTCGACTCCTTCTCAGACCCAATTCTGCTTCTCCCACTATTGAGTTGACACGTATCTCGTATGAAGCAAATCTGCGTTGGCGGCCTAGTCAGTCTTACCTAGTTCTGTACAGCTTCTCTCGGCGCTGTCGATTGGTAAGACCATTCTTTTTTTTCAGCGACACAGAGTGCTATTTCTGTTTCTTTTTTCATTCGGTCATGTCGCATTCGGGGGACAAGAAGAAACAATCCAAGGTGGGTCGGCCTCCTATGCAGTGGTGTCCCTGCGGACGACTTTTTTCTGTCACGGCCCAGCATGACTGTTGCTTGACCTGCTTGGGCCCATACCGTGATATGGATCGCTGCAACATCTGTTTTTCCATGGACCGTCGAGTGTTACAACTACGCACGTTTAAAGTCTGACATGCACTGCTGACTTTTGGTGGACAGGCTCACACCCAGGACGCCAAATGCAGGTTTCTTGACCTTTCCTCTGGGTCCCCTCCCGGTCCTATACGGCCCGTGGAGGAGGGGGTTTCCAACTCCTCTTGCCTTGCCTCAGTGGAAACACCTTCCACAGTGCAAGAGGCCCAGTCTGATTCCTCCAGGAGTCAGGCGGGAGGCACCATTCTGGCAGTCACCTCCTTGAAGGTGAAGGCTCCCCTGGCATTGCGGCTTAGGGCCTCCAGGCCTGGTCCGGCGTATTCCTTGGCACCGTCTGCTAGTACCACCTCCGATCCTGGTGTCACTTGCAGTGCCAGAGATCGGGGTGGTGCCATGGGCGGCACGGAGTTGGCTTTCGGTGCCATCTCAAATCCCAGTGCCGCACGCGGTGCCGGTGATCATGGCAGCGCCGTGAGTAGTGCAGGGCCAGTTCGCGGTGCCACTCATGGTCCTGGAACTGGAGCAGATCATGGACTGGTCTGGGTCCGAGCCTTCTCAGGTGAGGATGATGACTCAGGCGGACCCGGACTGGCTCCCAGATTCTTTGGAGTCCTCCGACTCCTTCCTGCCCATCACTACAACTCCATTTCAGCCCCCTCTTTTGGGTTTGGCAGTTACTGTCAGCTTCGGTTTTGGTGGTGCCGACCAGTCCTCTGGTGCTAAGGGTGGCACTGGGAGACATGCTGGAGTCGATGGTTCTCCTTTTCCCTTAAGAGATGTACCCCTTCTTTGGGTGCACAGGCCAGTCCCATTTTTGAACCGGCTGGGGCGACTGAGGCAGGGGAGGGTGCTGTCTTGGTGACCATCTCTCAGGAGTTGGCCACAGTGATTGGGCTGCCTAGGCTGACTCTGAGGAAGAGGTCCCTCTCTGAGTCTGTAGGGTTGAGGGGACAGAATTGGGGGCTGCACCCCTCCCTGGGAGCCCGTAGAGGCTCGGGTAGGAGTCGCAGCACCTGTCCTGTTTTTTTTTCCCCTGAAGCCTCCCTGGGAGGAATGTCGTCTTTAGAGACTAGGGGCCGCCTCACAGAGGGGATTCTCTTTTAGGACTCTGTTCTGACCATTCCAGCTTGGTTGAACGGCCCCTGACTGTTCCAGCTGACAGGTCTTCTCTGACCGCAAGGTCTTCTGTTCTGTCTCCCAGCCCTGGCAGAGGTCGCACTCCTTCTCAGAGGTGTTTAGCCCCCTTACCACTGCCAGCACCTCCCTGTCTCTCCCAGGCCTGTCGGTCCTACGAGACCTCTCACCTGGGAGCAGTTCAGGTCCATGGCTTCATTATTTCCTGCTTACTTTAGGTCCATGGACAAGGAAGTGTTCCACCATTCCCCTGTGCAGCCAGTGCCTTACTCTCTGGACTCGTTGGCTTCCTCGTCTTCCTCTTCTGAGGGAGAGAATTCCTCCATCCACCTGTCCCCAGCAGCTGGTTTGTCAGCTATCAGCGCTTCATTTCGGGGTTGATCGGTGAGCTCCACATATCTACTTTAGGAAGTCACATACTTGAGCGGATGGCACGTGCCTTTTTAGGCGAATTCAGTGCGGCCAACCTGGTGGTTCCCACCTGGCCCTCCTCTTTCAGGGAGGTATCGTAGTGCACCTGGAGAAGTCCCTCAACCCTTTCTTCAGCCCCGAGGGACTGCTGGTGCAGGTATTGTGCACCCCTAGGGTCTTCAGGAGCCTTGGCTAACCCTCCTTCGGGTGTGATGCTCCTCAACACTCCTTCAGGGCATAGACGCCCAAGACGTGACCGACCCCTGGAGACGACTATGCTGAGTTTGACTTTTGGGGGAGGAGAGTGTTCTCTTTGGCATGTCTCTCTTTGTCTCTTTTAACACATCAGGCCTGTCATGCTGCTTGTAACAGGCACTTATGGTCTCTACTAGGACAGATCCTGGTGTCCTTGCCTGATTTGGTGGCAACCAGACAGGCCATTGCCCTCTCCGCACGGGGCCTGGAGTTTGCAAGGCTTCAAGCAAGGGCATTGTGTGATGCCAGTGAGGTGGCATCCAGGCTAGTGGGGACAGCGATCTGCATTAGGCGGACAGCATGGCTTCGTCTTTCCAGGTTATCACCCCTGGCCTGGCGTAGGGTGACTGCCTCCTCATTCCGGGGAACCTACCTTTACTTCTGCAGGGTGAGGCGGGAACTTCAGGGGCGACTTCCCTCTCCTACCCAAAGGAGAACACCGCCTCACCCAGACCAGTCTCAGGCCTAGCTAGGCCTGGAAGGGTTCCCTCATCCGGTGCCTCTCCCACAGGAGGCTGAGGGACTTCTTTCCCTCAGAGAGGTGCCAGGTCCTTTTCGGGGGGCTTAGTAATCACCCACCAGTGAAGAATGGTGAAAATTGACACAGATAAGATATGAAAATGACGTACCTACCATAATTGTTGATCTTTCTGTGTATCTTCACCATTCATCACTGCTTCCCACCCACCTTCCCCTCTTAGGCCTCAGTCTCTGGGCGATGCCGCCTCCATGTTTGTCTTTCCAAACTGTGTCCTGCTGGTAATTCTGGTACTTCTTGCTTCATCCCCTTAGAAGGTGTCGAGAGTGTTGAGGGGGATAAGCAGGGAGGCAGCCCTTTTTGGTCACCAGGGCTCTGTTTCATCCTAATGGGACCCTCCTCCTGGTCTGAACCATTTTGGATACTCTTCCCTGCTTTATCTAAAGCCCTAGGGGTTCTCTTGGAGCAGGAATGGTGGGGCCCTGATTATCCTTCCCTCTTTTCTGTATTATTTTTTATGATTTCTCTGGCAGGGTTTCCCTCTGGGATTTCCTGTCACTCTTAATTTTGAAGAATAAGCCTCCTCCTCTTCTTCGTCCCTCCTTCGCAGAGATGTTAAAAAAAAAAATTAAAAATAAAAAATGTAAGGAGGAGTTGGGGAGGGGGCTTAGTTTTTTTGACTTCAGGATGAGTCCTGTCTCTTCTTGTTTTATCCCTTTCTCGGGGGGAAGGGGTTGGACATATTATCATCTGTCTTCCCCAATGAGGACTCTTCAGAGTCAGTGCACTGTTCCCTCTGGACATCAGACCAGCCATCCTCTGTAGATTTCTTCTTCTGAAATAAAGGGACATGGTTAAAGCAGCATTGCCCTTCTGTAGTCCTCGGGCAGTACTTCGGACCCTGGCAAGTGGAGTGCAGTGTCTTTTCTCCCTCTCCCCTTCTTCTTCTCCTTTTTGCTCCTGTCTTACCTTTTCTCCCTCCCTTATTCTATCCCTCCCTTCCTCGCCCGGAGGTTGGGGCCCCCTGTCTCAGACACCTAGGCTCTTATCCTTCTGTCTTCTTATCTGGCATTATTCCTTCCTTGGTTTTTATATCCTTTTTTTTTTTTTTGGTCCCTTGGGCTCCCTTGCTCTGTCCTTTTTTTTTTTTTCCCCTAACCATTCTCTGGCATGCAAAACTGGTTCTGAGAAGTTGATGTCGTTTACTGGCCAACCCATGAGCACCACGCAATGCGTCGGCCTCGAGGGTGGTGCCACCTCAACGTTGGCTCCGCCTCTTTGCAAAAAAAAAAAAAAAAACTCCCAAGGGATCCTGTTCTCTGGCCAGAACCCAGCAGTGATGAATAGTGAAGATACACAGAAAGATCAAGAACTACGGTAGGTACATCATTTTCATTTCTTTTCACTCCAGGAGTCCCTTCACCACATAGACCTGCTGTAACTCTGTATAGTGTGGCTTGCTCTGACGGAATTCGCCCCTCTTACCAGGGGTCAGGTTGTGCAGGTCCAGATGGACAACACCACGACCATGTTCTACCTGAACAGTTAGGGCAGAGTCCACTTTCTTCCCCTGTGTCAGGTGCCCTCTGCATTTGGACCCTCATGCACAGCCTGGGGGTCAGATCCCTGGTGATTCATGCCACAGGAGTAAACAGTCAGCTGGCAGACCCCCCCTAGCCAGGAAGGAGACATTGCATGAGTGATCCCTGAATCAAGAGACGGTCAATCTTTTCTCCCTCCAGGGCATTCCTCTGTTGGATCTGCTTGCTTCTTGGGAGAATGCCAAACTACGTTTGTTTTGTGGTTGCCTCCCACAGTCTGGGACACAGTTGGGGGATGACTTCATGAGGGTCTGGACTCATGGCCTTGTGTACATATTCCCTCCTCTCCCCTTCATCCACAAGGTGGTGGTCATGGCCCACAAGAACAAGGCGTGGATGATCCTGATAGCTTCAGACTAACCTAGGCAGTTCTGGTACCCGGATCTCCTTAGCCTCAGTAGACCTCTGTGGTGGCTGCCTCTTCACCTGGATCTTCTGACCAGACAACAGGGGATGGTCCTGCACCTGAAGCTGACATCCCTATACCTCTCAGCCTTGTTTCTGAGTAGCTAGAGTTCCAGGCCTTAGGTCTGTCGGAAGAGGTGCTTCACTTTGTGGAGGCCTACAGAAAGGAGTAGACTTGCAGATGGTTGCATTTAAATGGAAGAGGTTCTCCATATGCTGCCAGAGCAAGGAACTTGATCCTCTAGCTTGCTCTGTAGTGAGCATCTTGGAGTTCCTCTGGTCCCTCTCTAGGTTGGGGCTGTGAGCAGTGACCCTTAAGGTGCACCTGGCAGCTATCTCTGCTTACCGGACAATGACTGGTAACCTGATGGTGGCTCAGGAGAAGGTGATTAGACATTTTTTCAAGGGCCTGAACAGCCTGTCCCCACTGGCAAGTGAACCACCACCATAGGGCCTACAGCTTAGGCCCAACACATTTAGTTCAGTAGGCATTTGTCTAATTTATTTTTAAAAGTGTTTATTTGATTACAATCTATAATATCTTGCGGCAGTGTATTCCATATCCTGGGTGTCCTAACTGTGAAGAATTGCTGTCTTTTATTTGTTTCTGTCCTGTTAATTTCAAGTTGTTTGCTATGACACCTTACCATGATTTTCCTGGTGGAAAATGAAATACCACGTAATTCCATTAGGTTTGGAGAATGAACAATTTTAAAGAGCTGGAGGAGGTCCTGTTCTTTGAAGTCTAGTATCATAGTCCAGGTGGGCAAGATTTGGTATAAGTTTTGTTGCCCTATGCTGGATCTGTTCTATTCTTGAAATATCTGAAATTAAGTAGGTGCTCCAAAAGGGTGATCCGTAGTTGGTGTATGGCCTAACATGGGATTTATATAGGGTCATGATACATTCCTCAGATTTAGAAATAAATGTGTTTATTCTATGAAGGAGTGCATTGGCTTGGTTAGCTAATTCATTACAGTGGTCTGAAGATGACAATTTATTGTTTACTAGTATACCCAGATCCTTTTCTACAGTTTATTCTCTGATGATGATGATGTTATTAAGGGAGTATATTTGTTTGGGATTGTTTCTACCAATATATAGTACTTCACATTTTGAGAAGTTAAAGAGCATTTTGTTAGTGTGAGCCCAGCATTCAGTGATAGCAAGGTCTGCCTTTAGGTTGTTTTTATTAATATCACTATCAACGCATCCCCCCAGCTTGGTGTCATCTGCGAATTTTGAGATTACTGTATATTATTTGATGAGCTGGTCATATTGCAGATGAAGATTCTGAAAAGTGTTGGTCCCAAGACGGAGCCCTGGGGGACACCACCAGACACCCTTCTCTTGTCTTGTCTTGAAGGCAGAGATACTGAATGAATACTTTTGCTCAGTATTCACAAAAGAAGATGTGGAGGAGTTACCTAAACCAGACAATAGAAGCACTCTGGGTAGGGGGGTTGACACCAGTCCATTCACAGAAGAAAGAGTCCTGAAAGAACTCCTAAAACTCAAGGTGGACAAAGCAATGGGGCCTGACAGGATTCACCCCAGAATCCTAAAATAACTAAGGGAGGACCTAGTGACACCACTGACCACACTTTTTAACAAATCATGGCAGGATGGGGTGGTACCTGAGGACTGGAGGAGGGCAGATGTGATTCCCCTTCACAAAAGTGGGAGCAAGGCAGAAGCAGGAAACTACAGACCTGTAAGTTTGACCTCAGTGGTAGGGAAAATGATGGAATCACTTCTGAAAGAAAGAACTGTTGAGTACCTAGAGGCCAGCGGGGCACAGGACCCAAAGCAGCATGAATTTACAGCAGGAAGGTCATGTCAGATGAATCTAATTGATTTCTTTGACTGGGTGACCAAAGTAATAGACCAGGGAGGGGCTGTGGATATGGCCTACCTAGACTTTAGCAAGGCATTTGACACAGTCCCACACAAAAGATTAATAATCAAGTTAGCCAGCCTGGGAGTGGGTCTCAGGATGGTAGCCTGAGTAGCAAACTGGCTGCACAACAGGACACAGAAGGTAATAGTGAATGGAACACATTCCGAAGAAAGGGGGGTTACTAGTGGAGTACCTCAGGGCTCAGTACTGGGTCCATTCCTCTTTAACATCTTTATAGGTGACATTGCAGAGGGTCTGGAAGGAAGGTATGTCTCTTTGCAGATGGCCTTGAAAGATCTGTAACAAGTTGATACACAAGAGGGGTAGAAAAGATGAGAAGGGACTTGGCAAGGTTGGAGGAATGGTCAGACATATGGCAACTTAGATTCAATGCAAAGAAGTGCAAAGTAATGCACCTGGGAAACAAAAACCCTGGAGAAGAGTACACAATAGCAGGGGAGGTACTAACAACAACAAAAATGGAAAGGGACCTGGGGGTAGTCGTATCAGATGACGTAAAGGTGGGTAAGCAATGTGAGAAGTCGGTAAGGAGAGCCAGGGGGATACTGAGATGCATAGGAAGGGGCATCACAAGTAGAAAAAGGGAAGTGGTTATCTGTCTATACAGACAGTTGGTGAGACCCCATCTGGAGTACTGTGTGCAGTTTTGGAGACCTCATCTATGCCAGGACATAGGATGGAAGCAGTCCAGAGGAGGGCAACTAAAATGGTGCAGGGTTTGCAACAGAAACCATATGAAGAGAGACTGAGAGAACTTAATATGTATACCCTTGATGAAAGGAGGGACAGGGGGGACATGATAGAAACTTTCAAGTACCTCAAGGGAATCAACAAAGTCCAGGAAGGTAGCATCTTTCAGAAAAAGAGATGTGTAAGAACTAGGGGGCACAATTTAAAGATAGAGGGGGGACGGCTCAAGGGTAATGTGAGGAAATATTTTTTCACGGAGAGAGTGGTGGATACATGGAACCGCCTTGCTGGGGAGGTCGTTGGGTTTTAAACAGTGGGGGAATTCAAACATGCATGGGACAGACATAAGGCAGTTATAGTGGGGGGTTGCAGGAAGTAGGCTGTTGGTTAACTAGAATCTGCAGCTTATCCAGTAGGTAGGGAAATGGGCAGACTGGGTGGGCCAGGTGGTCCTTATCTGCTGTCAAAGTCTATGTTTCTATGTTTGATAGTTCGCCATTCACCCTAACCCTCTGAGATCTATTGTTCAACCAACAATGAACTCATGAAACAATACTGAGTGAAAATCCTAGTTTGATGAGTTTATTTACTAAGATGGTATGTGATACTTTGTCGACTGCTTTGCTGTAGTCTAGTAAATTAACATCAGTAGAGATATTGGAATCAAGGTTTTTACTAATGTTGTTATAAAAAGAGAGCAGATTGGTTGTGCAGGAATAACCGGGTTTAAGCCCATGCTGTGAATCGTCTATAAGATTTAATGACTTCATTTCTACTTCAATTAAAGATTTGATCTTCTTTTCCAATAATTTACAAGGTATTGAAGTGAGACTGATTGGCCAATAGTTTTCAGCTTTGGAGTATAAACCCTGTTTGAAGATGGGGGTAACAGTAGCAGTTAACCAATCAGAAGGGACCCTGGATTCCTTAAGAGATTTGTTAAAAATGATGATAAGCGGTAAGGTATTGGAATCAGATGTTCCTCTGAGAACTCTGGAATAAATATTGTCTGGACTTGATGTTTTTCAGTGTACCTAAAAGTTTTTTTGTTTCCTGAAGTGTAATAATATAATCTGCAGTCTTACAGAAATGAACTGGTGGTGCAGATTGTGTATCGTACTCAAACACTGAGCAGAAGTACTTCCTAAATTCAATGGCAGTCTCAGTATCTGATATGATGGTGGTATTGTTTTTAATTAATGGTCCCACAGTTCTGGTGTTTCCCTTCTTCCCATTTAGGTAGGAGTATAGACACATGGGAGTTTCCAGTGTGTATTAGGAATTCATGATTCCATTTGTCCGTTATGATAAGTTTCTTTAATTCCTTAACTGCTTTCCTATATTTCAATAATATTCCCTCTTTCTGATCTGAATGGCAAGTTTTTAATTGTGAAAATAATTTCTGTTTAACTACACTTTGTTTTTTGATGGAACCATTGTACCATGTGGAAATTTTTCCCCTTATTGTATTTTTTTCTTTCAGGTACATATAACTGTACTAATTCATGAATTACTGATTTAAATGTGTTCCAAGCATCTTCGATGTTGAGGGGGAAAGAGTATTTGGTCCCATGGTATGGCCATAAGATGCTCGTTAATTTGGGGAAACTCTGCTTTGTCATATTGTTTATTCATAAGTTTATTTGTGAAGGGTTGATGGGTTAGGGGTATTGTAAAAAATATTGTCATGTGGTCAGTGTTACCAAGTGGGTTGGTGGTACATAAATTAGTTAGGAGAGTATCCAGATTTGTTATAACTAGATCGAGTACGTTTGTCCCCCCGGTAGGCACCCTGATTAGTTGAGTGAGACCCAAATCTATAATTGTTGAAAATAGCTGTATATCGTGCTGGTTGGACCCTGTTAAGTTGTCCCAGTTAATGGATGGAAGGTTAAAATCATCCTAAATAATGACCGTACCTTTGTTTGCCAAATAGGTGATTTCATTAGTTAACTGTTTAGTGTAAGTAATGTCTGCAGAAGGGGGGCGGTAACAAGTGCCAACCAAGATCTGTGGGAGGCCTTTAGGCTGTAAATGTACCCAAATACTCTCAGACTGTGTTTTAAGGGGGGGGATTCAAAGAAGGGGATGTTGTTAGTAACATATAGGCTTCCCCCTTTCTATTGTCTATTCAGTTTTTGAAGTAATGTTTAAAGCCTGGAATTTCCATTGTCCATTGTTTGTCTGAGTGGCCTCAAGTTTCTGTTGTGGCTATTAGTCCCAATTTGAGATTCAAAATTTTAGTTTCTAATTCAGCTTTTTTAATACTATTAAGAGAGCGGGCGTTGAGCGATAAAACATTAAGGCGATCAGTATATGGTAGGTGGGAATTTGTAATAAGAGATTTAGGTGATGATCCTATCCCCGCCCCCGTTGTTAGTTTAAATGGTTATTAATAAATGTTGAAATCTGATGTCCCAATATAGAACTCCACCTTCTACTGAGGTGTAAGCCATCCCAGTAGAAGAGGGATGGATTATTATTGAGTTCCTCCCAAAGTGTAAAGCAGGTAGTGTTCTGCCGATAACACCACTTGTGGAGCCATTCATTTAGAGCTTTAATTTTAGCTGAGGTTTGGTATGTAGCTCTAGGGACTGGTAATATCTCTGATATACAAATACTGCACTCCCTTTCTTCCAGGATATTGCATAGGGGAGACATAGTCCTGTTTAAGTTGTTGGAGTGGTAGCCTACTAATATTGTTAGTCCCTACATGGATGATCACTATAGGATTTTCACCTGTAGCTTGAGCAGGTTCGGTTTTCCTCATCTGGGTTACAAATAGCACGATCAATGTATTTCGTTATGGAGTCTCCTAGCACGTAAACCTGTTTTTTATTGGATTGATTTTTGGGGAATGTTCCGTCTGATCAGTAGTAGTGGGGGGAGACATAAGCTGGTTTTAAGTTCTGTTGGGCATTTTGATGAGTAGATGGCAACAGGACTTTGATTGGAAAAGTAGTAGGGTTGGAGTGTTTAATGTTGACAGATTTAGTACATTAGTTTTGGCTGGTGTTAGTTTCCTCGTCGGTAACTAATGCCAAGTGTTCAAAGGAATTGTGTAATGGTATTAAGGGAGTACTATTAGGGGACAGGCCCACTCTTTGTTTGAATCTGGTTTGTGGAATTGTTGACCAGGTAGATTCTTCTGGTAATTGAGGGGGTTTTAAGGTGGGTTCATGGGTGAAAGGTGTAGAAGCGCTAGCTAAGCCTTCGTTTTGAGGAGTAGTAGTTAGTATGGGTAGGAGGGGTTTAGGGGTGGTAACAACTTCCATGTGGGTGGTAGTGGTCGTATTAGCCTCTCGGAGGAGTGACATGTGGTCTATGTATTCCTCCAAGGCTTCAATATCTGAGTTGATTACTCTTTTTGGTGTACATTAATTAATTTTCTCTTTTGGTTTGGAGGTGTACAATTTCCTCCTGAACGGTGGTAATTAATTGACATCTGTCACAAGTGAAGTTGGGAGTTTGTTTGCCAATGGCATACATTTGGCAAGATGAACAGTATTTGTTAGCTTTCTTCATTGTGATGATGCAGATATTTATCGCGTAGGGTGGTTACCTTATCAACCAGCTGGACAAGCAGTGATGTTCTCTCTGGGCACGATACCGATGTACCCAGTGGACACGATAGACCTGCGCTGTGATGGACGTGTCTCTGTGCGCTTCTCCATGCCCGCTCGCTAGTGCGAGTCTTAAGAGGTGCTAAATCGGAAGTGCCTGGATGCACTACTTCCGGTTGCACTCACGATGTTTACAGCAAGCAAACACACTCTCAGCCTTTAAGAGGTCTTTTCCAGATGGTTTTAAGGGACTGTGCAAGTAAAAGCAATTAAAAGTGCTTAATAGTAGTACGTGCCTGTTTCAGCAGGGGATTGATACTGTGGCAGTCAAACAAGGCCTCCAGTATCCCACAGTGCATTGTTAGGGCACCAAGGAGCTCAGGTACAGAGATGATACCCTTTTACTGAAGTTCAGCAATCATAATAACAGATACATTTGAAATAACAGTAAAATTTCATAGACACCTCTCACCAGAGGTACGCCAACTCAACAGAGGAGTCACTATCTAATGACCCGCTTGCTAGTGCGGGTCTTAAGAGGCGCTATACCGGAAGGGCCTGGATGTACTACTTCCGGTTGTGCTCGCTTTGTTTATAGCAAGCAAACACACTTTCACTCTTTAAGAAGGCTTTTCCAAATAGTTTTAAGGGACTGTGCAAGTAAGAGCACTTAAAAGTGCTAAATAGTAGCAAGTGCCCGTTTCAGCAGGGGATTTATACTGTGGCAGTCAAATAAGACCTCCAGTATTCCGCAGTGCTTAGTTAGGGCATCAAGGAGCTCAGGTATAGGGATGACACCGTTTTACCGAAGCTCAGTAATCACCATAACAGATACACTTGAAATAACAGTAAAATTGCATAGATACCTCTCACCAGAGGTATGCCAACCCAACAGAGGAGTCACTATCTCAGTGGAGTCTCCATATCTAGTCTTCCACAAGGACAAGTTTATCCTTTACCCCCACCAGAAGTGCCTCCTAAAGGTAGTATCGGAGTTTCACCTTAACCATGTTCTCAGCTTACTGATCTTTTTACCAACCCTTCTTTGGAGGGTAACCTTAGTTTCCATATTCTAGACCTACGGAGGGCACCCTCATATTATACAGAGTGTATGGCTGAAGTTCAGGGTGAAGCTTGACAGCTGTTTATAACATATGCTGAAGCTGCACCTAGGCCGCTAAGCAGATGATTGGCTGCTGAATAATGTCTAACATCGCCCTCTGCTATGGGTTGGTTGGTAGGAAGCCTCCGGTAAGGCTTACGGCTCATTCCACCAGACATACTTCTGCGTCAGTGGCTGGCTACAGGGGCATTCCCTTCCAGGAAATCTGTAGGGCTGTTACCTGGAGGACAGCACACACCTTCATATCCCACTACAGCATCGACCTAGAGTCCTGTCGGGGTGCTGCCTTTTGGACTTCAGTTCTCCAGTCACTGTTCACCAAGTGAGGGTGCATGCCTTGCCCCTTCCTCCCAGAGAACTGCTACAAGTCTGCCAGTGGGTGGATAGTGAACTGTTACCACACCCCTAGAAAGATAAGTTACTCACCTGTAACCGTTGTTCTAGGAGTGGAATATAGTTCACATCCAAACCACCCACCAGGTCTCCCATGGCAAGTGGCACATGGATCACTGCTTCTAGCGCACACAGATCTGACATCACGGGACGGAGTTGGAGAATGTACAGCCCGGGTGGTGGGAAGAGCTTAGCTTAAAGACATTCGATGGAAAGCCTTTTCCAGTGGAACTGCCACAGTGTGGATGTGAACTGTATACCACGCCTAAAAACGTTTACAGGTGAGCAACCTATCTTTTTTTAAACAGGAAATGACAATTAGGCAGAAGTCTGTGTATAATGCCATAATGTGTGGCACCTGGATACAGAATGAAATACTTAAAGTTAGTCAAGAAATCAGTACGGTATAATAAATATTGAGTTATTGCTTAAATTAATTTCTTTTAAAACAGTTACAAAGTAACTTAAAAAAATACTTACTCTGGCTTTCATATTTATATAGCTTCATACAGTCAGATGAGAGAAATTTCCTCAAAAATTGCTTTTACAATGATGGCCGTAGTAGAGCACTATGAGCAAACAACAGTGTACTAATTAGGAAATGTAACTAAAATGAAAATTAAATTGGGCTGCCCGGTACCGATAAAAGAAACCCATTGCTGGATCATGTTAAAAAAACTATTTATCTCATAAATAAAAATAGTTAATCCTCAGCAGCATACTCCGGTGAAACACATGAGTGTTTCACACTGTGATATGTGTGTTCACGGGAGTATGCTACTGTGGATTAACTGTTTTTTATTCATGTAATAAACAGTTTTTTTTTAATGTGACTTAGCATCGGGTTTCTTTTATCGGTACTGGGCAGCCCAACTTAATTTACATTGTGGCTCCAGGAGTTCATGCAGCCACCTTTTCGTAGTAACAGTTAATTGGGAGATGCCCATGCTGAGGCCAGGTGGGGTCTAAGTGCATTATGGAGATTAGGCTCTTGGCTCCCGAGGAGAAAAGGCACAGGCCACCCAACATTCACATACCTCCTGCTGGCTGATCACAGAGTGGTAATGATGTTTGCTGTGATACAGACGTTTTTTTTTCAGCACGCTCAAGTTAGATTTAAATGATGTCTTTTAAACATAAAGGAAAACAACTCACAAACTTTTGACCTACCTCAGTCAATACAGTGGCCCTTCTTTATGGTGAACACCTCTTCAGCACAGCTAATTTGTTCACTATATTTAAGATTCATTACAGCGAGGTGTTAATATGCCTCTACATAACTCAAATTTTATTACCTAACAGTATGCTTTTAAAAAGCTTATTCCCAGTGTGTCATAACTTCTGACTTTGATTACAATGAAACTTTTCCAATTACAGATCCCATATTCTCCTTTCACTGTAAACTGTCTCTATTGATTTCACTTGAGTGTTCAGAACCGGAGCAGCCTCCCATTTTGAAAACACTGCTGTGGCCATCTTGCACACCCCAGCCGGCTTCCTGTGCTTACTTTATGATGATTAGCGCTGTCAACTACTGGCAGAGGTTGGTATTGTTAACTTGCATAAAGCGAGCACAGGAAGCTGTCTCGTGTGGGGGAGGGTTGGCATGGGCTTGTCTTTTGATTGTAAGTTATTTTACGCATTAGGAATACAAGTTTGAAAGCATATTTTCAGGTAATAACAACATTTTATTATGTGGCAGAATCACAGTCAGGGGGTGATCTATTGACTGTCTAGGGTTACTTGTGCCCCATTTTAGGTTTTGAGTCTGTTGTCAGACCATAAAAATCCGTTAGAGTCCTGTTTAGAGTGGATACAGTTCTTAGTATTAGTTATTTTGATGGGAGCTATCATGCATTCCTACCATCTCAAAAAGTGATTTTGGAAGTTACTGCCGTTTTCTGGAACGCAGAAATGCATAAATATTCTGGTTTCTGTCATAGCTTCAGTTCCTGGGTTAAGTATCAAATGTGTTATTTGATTGTGTTTCTGCAGGAAGATTTGGACAAACAACACCACCTCTAGTTGACTTCCTTAAAGATATATTAAGAAGATATCCAGAAGGAGGACAAATTCTTAAGGTAAAAACTTGGAATAAGTAGCAGTGTCAGTGGTTCAGTTGGCTGAATGCTCTGCTCTGGGGCGTAGATTCCTGCCCACACCAGGAACTTAGGCTAATATCCAATACTGGCACTGTAGTGCAGCAATAGGGTGGGCACCGCACTGTTGAGGTGCAATGAAATATTACTGTTAAACAGAGAACCCTTCTGTCCATCTCTAGTGACTGTCCAGGGGGAAAGTTAAGGATCCCATGGCACTTTTGTAAGAGTAGAGAATTTTCTTCAGTGTTCACTCCAGCCAGAATTCTCCATCAGTAGAATAGGCCCATGTAACCCATTCCCCAGAAAACACCTGGAAACAGGCTTATCACCATTCAGTGTGCTTTTCCTGGGTGAAAAGTAAAAATAAATATGGTAAGGAAGGTATAGAGGCAGTAGATGATGGGCCCTTGGGGAGAGAATGGGGAAACAGAATCACTGGGAGTACAGCTCATGACATTATCAGGTAGGATTGTGTGTGGGGGTGGACTGTAGACTGCCAAGAGAAGGGGACAAGGGTGATAGGGAACTAGGGGCATAAAGAGAAGAGGGCCACAAAGGGGGAGGTAGTGGTGGGGGATCTCAACAGAGCTCAAGCTGCCAGACATAGATTGGGACATTCCAGCAGCTAAGAGTACCAGAAGTCAGGCCCTGCTAGACAGCCCCCCCCCAATGGTCAGCAGGTGCCTTCTCAGCCCTGTCCCTGTGCCCTCCCCCCAAGATCTCAACCTGGCAGATATAGATTGGGACATTGCAGCAGCTAAGAGTACCAGAAGTCCATCCCTGCTAGACAAGTTCCCCCTCCCCTTATTCTGTTTTCCCCGTGGTCAGCAGGCAGCTTCTCAACCCTGTCCTGTGGCAACCCCCCCCCTTCCCAACATCCGTAGCCCTGAGCCTTACCTGTCAGGAAGCCCCACAGCTCCCCCCCAACCCGGCAGGGCCAGGAGAGGGGGGCCATCCCTCCCTTCACATGCTGCAGAATGATTCAGTAGTAGTGGCTCGGCTTCAGTGACTATGTGGATGAGGAACAGACAGGCAAGGCTTCACAAAGCCTGCCAACCTGTGTGGAGTTTTCTCCCCAGTTATTCTGGTCCTGTCCACTTCCCTGGATGTTGGGTGCAGTTCCTGTAAGCCTTGTCATGCCTTGATGTCCCTGCTTTGGAAAATTCATTGGCCCACCTGCAGGTGTCACCAAGGCAGCAGGTTTGATGTCCCTCCCTTCCTGGCTGGGAGCACTGCTGAATGTCAGCTCCTCCCCAGTCCTGGGACCGCCCAACTAGCTTCCTGAGCTTGCTCTGATCTCAGGTCATGGGCACAGGAGCACGTAGCACTATCCATTAGGCGGTCCCCTCCACCAGACATTTTGCAGGACTGTCCACTGGTACAGCTGGTCAGAGAACCCAAAAGGCAAGCTGCCATTCCTGATGTGATGCTCACTTTCTCGGAAATACTAGGTTGAGTGCAGGTGGGAAAATCACTGGGGTCCAGTGACCATAACACCATAAGGTTCAAACTGCCCCTGGGTGCCAGTATACTCCTTAAATGCAGAGGTTCTGGATTTCAGAAGAGCAGACCTTGACCAAATGAGGAAATTAGGCCAGAATAAGTTGGTTGGGGTGGACAAAATCAAGGGATTGGAGGAAATGTGGGGAATAGTCAGAGGGCCATTTTCAAAGCATCTAAGTGATGCTTGAGAATGTTCACCAAGAGAAATGGGTACAAGAAACCAATATGGTCCTCAGGAAAGGTCAGGGAGCAGTGAGGACCAAAAAAGGACCTTCATCAGATACAGAGAAAAGCAGGGGAAATGAGAAATGGAGCGAATACCAAGTTAAGATGAAGGAGGCCAAGAAGGCAGTAAAGGACACAAAAGCAGACACAGAGTTGTGTATTGCAGGGGGTGGGTGGGGTCAAAGGAGGAAAACAGTTTTTCAGGTACATTTGGGAAAAGGACGAGAGAGAATAGTAAGGCTGTCAGAAGGGGTATTGTAACACTAGTTAAGGAGGACCTAGTGAACTACCTAGAAATAAATGGGCTCCAAGATAGTAAACAGTATGAGTTCATGGCAGGGAGATCTTGTTAGACCAACGTGATAGTATTCTTTGAGTGTGTGTAACTAAAGCAGTGTATAAGGGACAAGCAGTGAATTTACTCTGCTTTGACTTCGGCAAGGCATTCGACTCGGTGCCACACAGAAGGCTGCTATGGAAGTTAGAGGATTTAGGTGTAGCGAACGACCTAGTTAATGGGACGGTAGTTGGTTGGGGGGACAGCCGAGGGGGATGGTAAATGGAGTCAAGTCAGTGTAGAAGGAGGCCACGAGTGAGTTGCCACAGGGGTCAGACTTGGGTCCAGTCTTTTTCAATTCATCCATCAGCAACATGGGAGAAGAAATATAGGACAAGATGCGTGCCTTGGCAGATGACACTAAGCTCTGTGACGGGGGGACAGCGTGGAGGGGACAAGGGAGTTGCAGTGGAACCTGCACATGTTAGAGAGGTGGTCCAAAGTTTGCCAAGTGAAATTCAACACCAAAAAGTGCAAGCTAATGCACATAGGGAATAAGAACGCCATCAGAATATTGATTGGGAGCAGTTAAAGAGCTAGTGTACTGCCTGGAAACTGCCTTCAACAAATTGTGTCTTTCAGATGTAGTCAGCTATCACTTCTTATGTCTCAAGTATTTTTTCTTTTCTGTTTGCTAATTAGAAGATTTTCCACCTGGTAGTACTGGGTTGATGTGTGGAGCAGCACTCTGTCGGGGGGGGGGGTACGTTTTGTTCCTCCCACTACATCAACACTGAGACCACACTGACTATGACATCACTAGTAACCAATGAGAACCATTTCTCACTGCCAGGTTTCACTTTCACATGAAGCAGCAGGGACTGGCTGTCCCTAGTTACTAGTAATGTCACAATTTCCTGCATTTTGATTGGTAGCTTGTGAGAGTCACTGCTCAGGCTGCAAGGATTGTGGTGCTTCAAGGTGTTTGGTCTCATTTCTGACAATGTAGTGGGAGGATCAGAACTGACTTTTTGTTTCCTCCATACAGAGTGCTGCTCCACACATCACCCCAGTACTGCCAGGTGGAAAATCTTTTAATTAACAAACAGAAAAGAAAAAATACTTGCGATATAAGAAGTGACAGCTGACTGCATCTGAAAATTAATATTAATCCCAAGCAGTGCACTAGCTCTTTAAGCTAGGCAGTACTTCCAAGGAAAGGGATCTGGGAGTCCTCATAAGCAACACCCTAAAACAATCTAGGCAATGCAACAAGGCCTGTTGCAAGGCGACAAGATGTTGGGGTGTAAAGGGAGGGGTTTTGATAGCAAGAGGAAGGCGGTACTACTGCCACTCTATAGATTACTGCTGAAGCCAAATCTGGAAGCTAGACAGGGTAGAGATGGTGCTGTGTAGGGTATCCAGAATGATTCAGGGCCAACATGACAGAGCCTAAGAGGATCGGATTAGGAAGCTGAACATATACGTGCTGGAGGCCATAATGGAGAGGGGCGAGATGATGGAGACTTCCAAGTTCCTAAAAGGAATGAATAAACTGTGGGGAACTGTTCAGCAGGAATAGCGAGTCACAAAGTCGGGGACGTGAGTAAAAGCTGGTGGGGGGAAGGTTCAGGGGGAACATGAGAAAGTATTATTTTACAGAGCGTGGTTGAGCCTTGGAACAGTCTGCTGGCAGAGGTAGTGGACACCAGAATCATTAATGGTGTCAAGCACAGCTGGAGCAGAGTTAAGGACTTACATTTACTCAAGGTGGTAGCAGTAAGGCATGGGGAAAGAGGCGGGGAGGAAGGGCAAACAGTCCCCCATCTAGAGAGCAGGTCTCAGGATAGGATATGGTGTAACAGGGCAGACAAGCTGAGTTGATGGGATTCTGCTGCCAGTGTTGTCTGTTTCTGTGTTTAAATGTGAATATACAATATGGCTGATGTGTTCAGTTTTTATAATAGTGAAATAGAAGTAGATTTTTCAGAGCCTAAATCTTTAAAGAGAAAAGAAACCTAGCTTTCACTGTTCAGTATAATTGGGAATTTGTACATATGTGTAGTCTATTTATTCTCCCAATTACACTGTTTCCCATATTTTGAACTAATCGTATTTTCTCCTTTTTATGAACCTCTATTGCTGCTGTTTTCCTGCTTGATGTTACTTATTTATTTCTTCATTTTCATTTTTTTCCAAGAGCTGAGAGAACATTTCACATTAGGCTTTGCCTCGATTGTTGTCAGTGGGCTCCAAAACCAATTGGTAATTCAAAAATGAAGAATATTAGGCAGTTTAGTACAGAGAAAGAGAAAACAGACATTGCCTCAGTTTTTATTATACTTGAAAGGGGATTTCCAGGTCTATGTTCTGTTTAAAACACTTCCTCCACTGGCCCGGTGGCGCAGAGGGTTGAGGTGCTGGCACCTTACCTCAAACCACACCAGCAACCCGGGTTTGGGAATGGACTCGGGTGCTGGAGGGTCAGCAGGGGAAGGAGAAGGAGAAGGACTGAGCGTCTGGAGGACTGCTCTCCTCTCCTGGGGTGGGTTAGGGAGAAGCATCGCTCTGTAGTGGCCCCTGGTGGAGACCAGGGGCAGTACAGACGTGACACACAGGGAATTGAAGGAGGGAAACACAGAAAATGGCGCCTCCAAACTGCCGGATGATGGCCGCCCGGACCAGTGCCTCCTCGGAACTCCGAGAAGCCGACCCAACCTCAGCAGCACCCAGGACCAATGCCTAGGCTGCTAGGCTGTTCCTCCTTGGAAGAGGAGGACCCATCCGATGAAGGGTCATGTCGGGTTACTCTGAGGTGGCTGTGATGTGGGGTCGGGGATCGGCTCCGGAGCCATGGGAGAGAGTGTCCTTGGCAACTGGCCTGAAGGAGTGGTAGTTGGGGGCGTAGGGGAGATGAATAACACACAAAAAAACCCCACTTCCTCCAAAAATTGTATTTGGCTATGTTGGAGGGGTGATTTTAAGCAGAAATGTTTCCCTTGTATAGGGAATATGCAGTAAGCTGACTCAAAATATACAATTTATTTTGAAAAGTGAAGGACCATAACTCATGAGTGGTGGAACCACAAGTGGCTTGTGTGGAAGTCCTGCCCCCCTCACAAGTGATGATAAACTGTGTATTTTGTGTCAGACCATTGTATTGTCAGTTTATACAACATAGGTTTACTTGTTATAGCTTGAGTTTTCTGTTAGTGTAAAGACGTAACTCTTTCTCTTTGATTTCAACTGCTGGGTTATTTTAAGCTCTTATACCTGTAAGTGCAACTGTAGATGTGTTCTCAGACAGTCCCCTTCTTCTCATCTCTTGTGGCTGTCCAGGTGGAAGTTGAGAATCCCTTTTGACACTTATCGTAGAGTAAGGGGATTCGTGATGCTGAGTTGTGTGATAGCTGAAATATCACCACGAGTGGCAAGTGAGCTCAGGGTTATCGCGAGTGGCAGAACCCTGAGCTCACTTGCCACAAGTGGTGATATCTCAGCTATCACACAACTCGGTATCACATATTCATTTTATATAATAAGTGTTTGCTGGTTAGTTTGGGGCTGCTGTAGTTTTAGGTTTTATTTTTTTTACCTTTTTCTGTGGTATTCATTTTTTGTTCCTGTCCTGTTCTACAAATTGGTTTTCATGGTAGTACTTTGGCTGGTTGTTTGATGTTTGCTGTAGTTTTATTGGTTGTGGTGTTTCTGTTCTGTCATTGATTCTTCTAAAAGTCTGAATGCTTTTATTGGATGTTGTTTTGTTTGCTTCTTCTTGATTGGTTCTTTATGTTTTGTGGGCGTTTTTATTTGCTTCTGGGTTTCGGAGGTTCGGGTTTGCGCTTCGTTTGGAGTAATGTTTTATGTGTTGGAATTGCTGTTTTTTGTTTAAGTTTTTATATATTTATTTAGTTTCAGGAGGCTGGAAGAACAGCCTGTGGTGCAGAACTTATTTTGCTTTTTTTTTTCGTGTGAAGTTCTGGAGTGCACAGTTTTCGGTAATACGTTGTTTTGTATTCTTACAGAATTCTTTTTGGGATTTCTTATTATGATGTGATATAATGAGTACTGCTGTGTCTTGCTTTGGGATGTGGAAAGTTGCATGGACTTTTTTACGTCTTGCGTCTTGACATGTACACAGTAGAGATGACAGCACTTAGGTAGAAACTGTTGTGATAACTGCTGTGAATTTCTACTTTGTACACGTCATGGTAACATGTACAGATTGTTGTGCTGATACAGCCCTTTATCATAGGTGTTATCAGCAGGCACCTATTATATAATAGATAATTTTCCTTGGTGTCTTGCCAGCATTTTCTATCCGTAAAACATTATTAAGTTCCAGACCCTGTCTGCAGTCTGCTTGGGCTGTGTAGCTGGGTGTTTGTGTTTGTCTCTGTCAGTAGTTTAGTTTTGTGGATTTTCATGTGTTTTGGCTTGGAGGAACTAGACCATTCTTGGATATGAAATCTATGAAAGTTTCCTGGACTAAGAAACTGGAAAACATCACCAGCAGATATTGGGATTCTCATTATAAATCAACTTTTTTGGAAGCCATCACAATCAAAGTAAGTACAGCTAAGAAATTCTACAAGCTCGGACCTGGGGAGTGCAAACTGAATCCACATTTCCGTCTACCTTTTTGCTAAAGGAATCTGCATGTCTTTGAGAATCATTCACAACTATTTAAACAAAGGGAAGACACTGATAAAGGGTTTTAACTTCCTGCATATGCCCCAGGTCAGTGTTCTAGGAATTTAACACGTCCTTTGTCTTGTTACTGTAGATCAAACAGTTTACTGGTCCTTTTCCTGTGGATTTGATTATTTTACATCATTTGGCAATGGGGCAAATCCTCCCACTGGAGGCACACCACCGAAATTGATCTGTCCCTGCTCATGTGTGAGCCTTGGGCACATCTAGCCACATCGTATACAACTCTTCCAATGTTGCATTTTCGACATTACAACCTGGCATACTACTGTTCAAAAAAGAAACGCAACCTCTCTCTCTGACTGAACTCTGCCTATGCACCCTGAAACTTGTGCTTCTCCTTCTGCTGCTATCAAGGACTGTTCACCCTAACCCCGGACCAAACACCTCCAACCAAAACAAACCAACAGGCACTCTCTCAATCATGTGCCTGAACATCTGCAGTTTACTTCCTTAGCTTGATGCACTGCAAGCGTTTACCACCCAACACAACCCGGATATTCTGTCAGTAGTTGAAACTTGGTTCACCCCAAAGATTCCTGACCAGGCAATCACCCTTCCTGCCTACAGTGTCTTCTGGGTTGATTGTAAGTCCAAAAGAGGTGGAGGGTGTACCTTATATGTGAAAGATACTTTCTGAGGACACCCCATTGAGTCCAATCTTCCAGCAACACCTGCTTAGATTCTTCCCTTCAGACTGCTTTTAGGTGCCCACAATAAGGCCCTCACAGTTGTCACTGTTTACATACCTCATAAGGAACAGGGACCTGGTCCAACCGCTGTCCTTGACTTTGTCAAATCCCCACCCATTGGACTCCAAAATCATCCTTCTTGGTGACTTTAACATCAATTGGCTCTCAGCTGAAGGTGGGTCATTTAAGGACTCTGTTATATCAGCTAACCTGACTCAAACGGTTGACTGTGCAACCAGAAAGAACTACAGAACTGGGACCTGCACCCTACTTGACTAGATTCTAACCAACCACCCCCCTCAGATCATGAAAACCTCAGTCCTCCCTGACTCACTCAGTGACCACTCTCCCATTAGCTGTACCTGGTCAAACAAATTCTATAAGCCCCCTCCAAAAATCACCAGCAGAGTCCTACCCAAGATCAGCTACCCCACCTCAAATCGCATCTCTGCCTGCAGGACTGGTCTCCCATCTTCAAGGCAAGAGATACTAATACTGCACTGGAGCAGTTTATTCACATTTTCAGTGAAGCCTGTAATAAATTTGCCCCCCTCAAAAAGCTTAAAGTTAAATCGCTCAGTAACCCTTGGCTGTCAGGAGACCTCCTAAAAAAACTTAGATCCAGGGACCACCTCTGGGAACCGGCTAGAAATTCTGGTAAGCAACTCGACATTTAGAATTGTAAACCGGCACAGAACGACTGCACCAGATCCATTCGGCAACAGAAATCTGACTACTATAACAATGCCCTCACTAACTCCTGGGGAAATGGGAGGGATTTCTGGAAAAACATTAAAGATGTCACTGGAAAGCAGTCAAAATCTTCGCCAAACATACTCAACATAAATGGGCATACTACACTCGACCCTAAAACTATTGCGAACACTTTTAACATCGCTTTCACTGACCTTAGCAGTGTTCTCCACTCCCCAACTCCTCCACCCACGCCTGTCACCCACCTTTCTACTTTAAAGCACCAAAGAAACGTCAAGGCTGAAACTACGTTGCCAAAGCCATCAGCAAATCTAGAACAAGCAATGATAGGCTTGACCTCAAGCTACTGGTCCTAACTCTTGACGAGGTAGTTGGGCCCCTCACCAAGATGTTTAATCTCTCTGTCCCCCTTAGCCAATTCCTGGACAAATGGAAAATGGCCACTGTTACCCCGATTCGCAAAAGTGGTGATAAGACTGACCGTGCGAACTTCCGCCCTATCTCCAGTCTGCCTCCCCTATCGAAGGCACTGGAACGTGTAGTAGCGGACCAACTTACCGAGCATCTGGACAATTATAATAGCCTCTGTAAACAGCAACATGGCTTTAGAAAAGGTCATAGTACATCCTGTGACTTACTCGAATTCACCGGCCCCATTCACAGCTCCCTCGACAATGGACAACTAACTGGTGCTATTTTCTTCGACCTGACCAAAGCGGGCTTGGCAACTGCATTGAATGTGGGTGCATTACCCCTTTAAACTTGGCCTCTGGTGCAGGCCCCCTTTTGATCCGCTGACAGGCATTAATCCACAGTATTTAAGCAAACATTTATTTACAGTTCCTGGCTCAGCAAAACCTTGCCCTTATTCTGCCCTTTGCAATTCAGTATAAATGCATTCACAATTCCTGCCCCTTTAAATCTGGCTGTCAGGCAGTCATAAATATTCATTTGTTTATTTAAAGTTCCTGCCCCTTCTCTTTCTGTCTAAGGGGCTCTCTCCTACTTTAACTCTTGCCCCATGGTGTCCATAGACAGGGTTTTGCCCGCCCCACAGTTACTTGGCTCGATGGAGCTCCTTCGCTTACTCCACCCCTTGGGAGGTTCATTTCCTGGGGCCTAGCCTGCCCCCACAGTTGCATGGCTCAACAGAGCCTTTTCCCACTCCACCCCATGGGCGGTCCATTTCTGGGGCCTTGCCCGCTCCGCAGTCACTGCCAGTGCTTGGAGTGCCAAAGGTTCCTAATTTTTATTTAAATAAAAACAAAGTCCTTTTTGGACGGCAGCCAGCACTCTAACCTGGTGCTGCCGCCACTCACTCTACCACCCTCTTCCCTCTGGGCTGGGACAGCTGCTGCTGCTGGTGGGGAAGCCTTGACCAGCCTCCATGGACTGTGCTGGTGCTGCTGATGGATGGGGGATGGCCTTCCGCTACTGCCGCCGCCCCTCCTGACAGACATTTCTCCTGCTGTGCTGGAGACAGGCCTGCTCCCCCATCCTGTTAATAACTACACTGAGTGCCTGCGGCCCCACTCCCTACTTGGCATTATCAAAGTGCTGATTTTAGGGACGGGCTGCAGTGCTCGGTGGCTGCTCATCTCATGCAATGAAGTTATGAACTGAGCAGATCAAGTTAAATATTTCTTTATTTACACAGTAAAAAAATTCAAAAACTGCCAAATTTAGATCCTCGGGCAGGCAATTCCTTGGCACGAGTTGCCTGCCTGGACCGTAAGAGCGTGTCAGCAGCTCTTTAAAGAGCATATTTCAAGGTACTCACCTTCCCTCCCCAGAATGATCCTTGCAGCCCTCCCAACTTGCAGGTTGAATAAAAAAAAAAATTCTAATAGCAGGCTTTAGGAAGGGAAGGTCCAAAATGGAACTTGCCTACTGTATATATCTCAATACTATATCAGACAGTACTGCTATTGGGCCTGACTGCCTTGAACCAAAACTCTTAAAGCTGCCATCACAGAGGTAACAAGCCTTTGTGTGAAGCAAATTAACAAAACGAAACGATGTAAGAAACCACTATGGTTCTCAAAGGAAGTGGCAGTGAAGGTTCAAGAGAAAAAGAAAGCATTCAGGAAGTACAAGGAATCACAGAAGGAGCAGGACAGAGAACTGTTTCAGTTAAAGCAAAAGGAAGCTGGGAAGGCAGTCAGAACAGCAAAGGCCCAAACCGAGGAAAAGATAGCCAACTCAGTTAAGAAGGGGATAAAACCTTTATAGGTACATCAGGGAGCGAAGGAAGACCAAGGAGGGTTAGTGAGGCTTAATAAATAGGAGGGAGGGAGGGTGGGCAGATGGTGACTGTGAAAAGGCAGGGATACTAAACAAATATTTTGCTCAGTATTTACAAAGGAAGTTGGGGAGGTACCTAAAACAAACAGTAGAAACACTCTGGATACAGAAGTTGATACCAGCCCATTTACAGAAGAAAGGGTTCTGAAAGAACTCTTAAAACTGAAGGTGGACAAAGCAATGGGGCCTGATGGGATTCATCCCAGAATGCTAAAAGAACTAAGGGTAGAACTAGTGACACCACTGACTACCCTCTTTAACAAATCAGGGGAGGATGGGGTGGTACCCGAGGACTGGAGAAGAGCAGATGCGATTCCCTTCACAAAGTGGGAGCAAGGCAGAAGCAGAAAACTACAGACCTGTTAGTTTAACCTCAGTGGTAGGAAAATGATGGAATCACTTCTGAAGGAAAGAATTGTTGAGTATCTAGAGGCCAGAGGGCTCAGGACCCAAGGCAGCATGGATTCACATGGGGAAGGTCATGCCAGACAAATCTGATAGATTTCTTTGACTGGGTGACCAAAGTAGTAGATCAGGGAGGGGCTGTGGACATGGCCTACCTAGACTTTAGCAAGGCATTTGACACAGTCCCACACAAAAGGTTAATATACAAGTTAGCCAGCCTGGGAGTGGATCCCAAGAAGACAGCCTGGGTAAAGAATTGGCTGGAGAATAGGACACAGAGAGTAATAGTAAATGGAGTCCACTGTGAAGAAAGGGGAGTTACTAGTGGGGTACCGCAGGGTTCAGTATTAGGACCGCTCCTCTTCAATGTCTTTATAAGCGACATTGCAGAGGGACTGGAAGGAAAAGTATGTCTCTTTGTAGATGACACAAAGGTCTGCAACAGAGTTGATGCACAAGGTGTGGTGGAAAGGATGAGAAGGGACTTGGCAAGGTTAGAGGAATGGTCAAATGTATGGCAGCTTAGATTCAGTGCCAAGAAGTGCAAGGTAATGCACATGGGAAACAAAAACCCAGGGGAAGAGTACACAATGGGGGGTGAGATACTAACAACAACAAAATGGAAAGGGACCTGGGAGTAGTCATATCAGATGACCTAAAGGTGGGCAAGCAATGTGAGAGGGCAGCAAGGAGGGCTGGGGGATACTGGGATGCATAGGGAGGCATCACCAGTAGAAAACAGGAAGTTGTTATCCCTCTGTACAGACAGTTGATGAGACCCCATCTGGAGTACTGCGTGCAGTTCTGGAGACCCAGTCTCCGCAAAGACGTAGACAGGATGGAGGTTGTCCAGAGGAGGGCAACTAAAATGGTGCAGGGTCTGCACGGAAGACATATGAAGAGACTTAGGAGCTGAATATGTATAGCCTCGAGGAAAGGAGGGACATGATAGAAACTTTCAAGTATCTCAAGGGAATCAACAAAGTCCAAGAGGGTAGCATCTTTCAAAAAGAGGTATGCAAGAACAAGGGGCACAATTAGAAGATAGAAGAGGCGGCTCAGAGGTAATTTAAGGAAGTATTTTTTCACAGAGAGGGTTGTGGATGCATGGAACGGCCTTCCGGAGGAAGTTGTGGAGTCAAAAACAGTGGTGGAATTCAAGCATGCATGGGACAGTCATAAGGCAATTCTAGGGGGTGGGGGTAGGAAGAAGTAGGCTGCTGGTTAACTAGGATCTGCAGCTTATCCATTAGGTAGGGAAATGGGCAGACTGGGTGGACCAAGCGGTCCTTATCTGCTGTCAAAATCTATGTTTCTATGGCTGCCCTGTTCATTGCAGGACCACTGTCTAGAATATTCAACATATCCCTGGGTGAAGACATCGTGCCCAATATATGGAAACAGGCCAGAGTCACACCGGTTTTTAAAAAAGGTGAAAAAAAGACATAGCTAACTACAGGCCAATAGCTATACTGTCAGTATTAAATAAAGTCCTTGAGAAGCTTGTTGCAGCACAGATTTTTGAACACCTCTCCAAGTACAATCTCCTCTACACAAACCAACATGGTTACAAAAAAGGCCACAGTACTCAAACTGCCTTATTACAGCTAACAAATGACGCACTTCATGCCATGGATCAGGGCCATCTAGCCGGTGCAGTATTTATTGATCTGACGAAGGCTTTTGATCTCGTTAACCACCCTCTTCTGCTAGCTAATCTCCATGCCCTGGGTTTCATGTCTGGAGTTGTAACCTGGTTTCATAGCTATCTGTCTAACAGGAATCAGGTTGTAAAATTCAACTCGGCCACCTCGGAAAAAGCAGTCATTGATGTTGGTGTACCGCAGGGATCTATTCTTGGACCTGTTCTCTTCTCGATCTTTATTAACAACATAGCATAAAACATATCCTCCTGTTCATTGTTGCTATGACCTCATTCTGTACACTAACTCAGATAATGTGCATTCTATCAACCAAAGCTCTCTATGGACCTACTAAATATTCAGTCCTGGATTTCCAGAAATATACTTGTTCTCAACACCGGCAAGACCCAGGCTATGCTCTTTGGTTCATCTGCTAAACTAAAACATAGCTGGGATCTTTTTCAGAATCTCCTGGGCTGATGGTTCCCCACTGGAGGTGGCAGCTTCCTTTAAATACCTGGGTATCTTTCTTGATGAATCACTCACTTATGACACCACATAACCTCCATATGTAAGGCTGTCAATGCTAAACTGGGTTTAGCCTACAAAATGAGCCATATTCTTACCCCTTCTGCAAGGTTGGCCATTGCTAGAAGAATCCTACTCCCATCTCTCTGATATGGATCCGTAATCTATAGTAATGCATCTAAGGCTTCTCTACAAAGTGGGACACAACTTATAACAATATATGCCGATTCGCCTCTGCATCCTCCAGGTTATGACATCACTGCCTACAAATATACAAACCTAAACTGGCTCTCTCCTTTGGTCCACCGGCTCTTCTCTCTTGGTAACCTTCTGGACAGTATACTGTGGTCCATCATGCCTACCTACCTCACCTCTGTGCTAACCCCTCAGCCCATCTCCTATGGCCTTCGATCTGCTGACCTTTCCTTGTTTAGCATTCCCCAATGTAGAACAACAAACGGTAAATCAGGATTCCCTCATGTAGCCCCCAGTTACTGGAACTCGCTGCCCCTAGATGTACGCCTGGCCTCTAGTCATGCCACTTTTAAGAAGAGGCACCACTCCCTCCTTGCTGTACGTGCCCGATGGACCTGCTTCAAGCCACTGTAGGTCAGTGCTCCCTCTGCTATTGCTGCCTCGTAGTTTCCCTCCTTTTTTCTGTGGTGTGAGCTGGCACTTTGTTTCTACTGCTTCCCTCTGCTATTGCTGCCTCGTAGTTCCCTCCCTTTTTCTGTGGTGTGAGCTGGCACCTTGCTTCTCCTGCTTCCCTCACTAAATCTACCCTACCCCCTTTTTCCCCATCCCTTTCCCTCTCTCCCTCCCTCTCTTTCACTACGCTATACTTCTCCATTTCCTATCTCTCTACCTTCTGCCGAAACTGATATTCAGCCAGCTGATTGTATGACATACTTATACTGAAATGATACTCTTTGGCATTTCTGCACTTTAAATGTGATACTACTATAACTGTATTTGCGGGCACTTACCTTATATTTGTATAATACACTTTATGTGCCCTGGTACTACTATTGTCTTAAACTTGTTCACTTCCAATATGTGATGTGTTGTACATTTCTGACACTGTATGCTTTATACCTGTATCTCTCTATGTTGTGACCTCCCAGGTCGTGCCTGAAAATAGTCACTTTTCTGTCTAGTGCTCCTACTCGGTTATTAAAAAAAAATATATATATATAGGGGATATGACATGGCCCGACTGAAGTTATCATATTTATCTTCACGAGAGGCCAGTGATATGATATCTCACGAGTGGCGAAGCCACGCAGTGAGATATCTTGATGTCACTGGCCTCGAGAGAAGATAAATATGATATCTTCAGTCGGGCCATGTCATATTCTGTTTATACAATGTATGCTTTGCCCCTGCCCCCCAACACAACTCACTACGTGCCCCTCTCAATGCAATGGGTGACATAAAGGTGATGGCCCTAGCAATACAACCCCCCTTTACAGAAACGCTGCTAAAACAGCAGATGTCATTTATTGCTTAAGAAATATTTGGTGGATTCTGCTATTTATGGTTAGTTTTAAGAAGCATTATCTGGTTTATCATGCCATGCCCCCACACACACACACAGGGCTCCACATGCTTCCCCAACATAACAGATTATATAGGGTTTTTAAATATCTGGTTGATCCTGTCAGTTTAAAGTTAGTAAAAATATCTGGTTGATCCTGCTATTATTTTGGGAAAAAGTGACATTTTAAATGGTTATCTGGTTGATCCTGCCACTCTGAGTACTTTCACTTTCCCTACAATTGTAGCGTGACCGGGCGCTATGCACACTGACGATTTGTAGATTGCCAAATCTTTTGTAGGAGGTGCCCCGAGTTCAGTAACTCAGAATACGCCATAATTTCTCTGTATTTCATTGTAAAAAGCTTGAACTGCACATAGAGTGCAGCAGTGACCGAGCAGCGGCTTTTCCAGCAGTAAAATGAAGCAGCGGCGTCTGTTGCCTGGCAACAGGCGCGCTCAGCGCTTGCTGTTCAAACCCGCCCGGCTGATACTACTACGCTCGCGTACGGTCAGCACTGGCAAGCTCTGAAGAATTAAGAAAGTAAGGCGTATTCTGAGTTACTGAACAGACACCTGCTACAAAATTTGGCAATCTAAATAATCAAGTGTGCATAGCTCGTCCACGCTTCAATTGTAGGAAAGTGAAAGTGCTCTGGTGGCAGGATCAACCAGATAAGTTCGATATGACGTATAGGAGCGTGGAGATAACATATGACGATAGGAACATGAAGATAACATTGTTATCTTCACTGGCCATGTGAGATATCATGTTTTATACTGTCATTTATCTGACAACATACATTGTATAAATATATATATATATATATATATATATATATATATATACTGTAGTAAGCAGCTCTCCTGCTTTTTAAATAACATGATCCAGTAGTAGTTCGTTCTGTAACAAGGTACAGAAGAATCCCAGGTGAGTTTCACCATTATTGGTCATGATTCGTCTGTTTTTTCATTTTTATTGGAGAATTTAGAAGGATCTGATTGGACCTTTGGGCACATTGGAACGAAGACAAGTGGTAGCCATATTAGATTGTTTTCTTGTAAATTATTAACTTGTAAATAAAGGTGCACTGATTTTAGGAATGCAACTAGTAGCCATCTTTGCCAAATTTTTCATTTCTACATGCTCTGAAGTGATATAGGGGTAAAACTAAGCCCATGGAATCTACGGACCTCAGGCCAAACTCTCCTCGTGGTCCCTAAGGCAAGGACAAAAGCCGGGTCCATGTCCTTCGCTTATGCTGCCCCTTGCAACTGGAACAACCTCCCCCTGGAGGTGCGGGAAGCAGAGTCGATCACCTGCTTCCGAACAAGGCTCAAGTCTCACTTGCTAGAAAGGAGCAAATGCCTATGCTACAGGACCTGACCAATTAGCGCTACTCCGGCAGGACAATGCACCTATCTCAAGGAATTAGTATACGCCAGACGTGGAGCACTTGCGCGTCAGCAGGTCCCCTTCCCTTTTGCCCATAGGGAAGGAACCACATGATCCTAGCCAATTTCCTTGCCTCAACCTTGCGCACACTTAACCAAAACTTGTAACTACTAAGCATAATGTTTCTCGAGGTGTAACTACTATGTTCAAACAACATGAAGTCTTGCTATATTATAGACATTAGCAGTTTGATCCAGCTCTAGAACTGCCCCGGAGTGAAATGGTTAAAACCATTCCAAAATAGAATTTTGGCACGAGAGCAGCTCTATCTGTGTCATTTCAAACTTGAACTATCCGATTCTTTACTCCGCCTCAGTGAACAGTCGCTCCGGAGATTTCTCCTTCTGCTCGGTTCATTTCTCGGTTTAAAAAGTGTTTTCTCGGTTGGTTTTAACCGAGAATAGTTTTATTTTAACCGCAAAACCGTTCGGTTCAAGCTCTATCTGTGGTAACCGTAAGTAAATGAAGGTTTTGTCTGTGTGGGATACTGTTATGCAATTGGCCAAGCAGGCCCATGGCCAGCTGGCTAGTGAACTAGAACAGGTGGCTGCTGATGGCATTGAAGCCTCTAAGGTTCAGTTTCATGCTGCTGTGGATGTTAATGATGTTTCCTCTAGGGTCATGGCCACATCTGTAACTTTTCGTAGGTTGGCCTGGCTCAGGTGTACTAGTTTGTCACAGGATACCCAGACTAAGGCTATGGATTTTCCTGTGTGGGAAATTCTCTGTTTGGAGAGCAGACAGAGAACTACATGAAGAAGATGGATGAATATAGGACTACTTACAAGAGTGCCCAGGCTAAGGAGGCGGCAAGCCACTCCTCAAGGCATGCCCCCAGGGTGGGGTAGGCCTTTTCACAGGCCTTTCTACCAGACTCAGGCCTCCTCTGCCTATGCTCAGAGGGCTTCTTCAGAGGCAGGGGGCAGGCGAGGGGTGGGCAGACCTGCTCCCACCCCGCCTAAAGCTCCCTGCGAGAAACAGGCACCCTGATGGGGTGCCCAGGGCCCAGTCTCCTGTACCAGTGGGGGCAGGCTGGCTTACTTCAGTCAGAATTGGGCTTCTTGCAACCTCAGACAAGTGGGTTCTGGAAGTAGTAAGCCAGGGTCTGGTTCTCAGCTTCAAAAGTTTCCCAAGTTGAGAAGCAGACTTTTCTACCTACAAGTGCTTCAGAGACCCTCGCTCTGGAAACAGAGGTCTCATCCTGTTAGCTCTCAGAGCAGTAGAAAGGGTTCCTCCCTGCATCAGGGCAGGGGTCTGTATTCAGATACTTCCTTACCCCAAAAAGACAGGAGAGTGGCAGCCCATTTTAGATCTCAGATATCTGAACAAGCATCTTTTGAAACCAAAGTTCAAAATGGTAACTCTGGCAATGATTTTACCTTCCCTAAGGCCAGGGGACTGGCTAGCTTCCCTGGACCTCAAGGATGCCTATTTCCATGTCCTAATCAGAAGATCCCATCGGAAAGTACCTCAGATTCAAACTGCCCTCAGGTCATTACCAGTTCAGAGCAATGCCCTTGACCTTACCTCTGCTCAAGGGTATTCACAAAGTGTCTAGCAGTGGCAGTGGCCCACTTAAGGAGGCAGAGGATTGCTGTTTTCCCTATCTAGATGACTGGCTCATTGTAGGCCAGTCTCCAGAACAGGTAAAATCTCACCTGCAGGTCACCCAGCAGCTTCTCACCTCCCTGGGTTTTCTGCTAAACCTACCAAAGTCGGTTCTGGAACCAGTCCAGGTACTCACCTTTATAGGGGCAGAGTGGACACAAAGCTAGCTAGAGCCTTTCTTCCCCAGAAAGGGTAAGGAAATTAGTGGCTCTGGCCTCTTCCTTCACTCTGCAGGTCTCGACCAGCAAGACACTTTCTGAAGCTCCTGGGGCACATGGCTGCATCCACAGCTGTTGTGCAGGAGCCAGATTTCAGATGAGAGACATTCAGTTTCACTTGAGAACCTTTTGGTCTCAGAGAAGAGACCCCTTTCAAGTTGGTCCCAGTGACTTGAACCTTGATCCTAGCTCTCCAGTGGTGGCAGGATCAGAGCAATTAAGACGGGGGTCCCTTCATTTCCCTTCTCCGACTTGACTCTCACTACAGATGCTTCCCTTCTGGGTTGGGGAGCCCACATGGGCGACCTTTCCACTCAGGGAGTTTGGTCCCCCAGGAATCTCTGCTCCACATCAATTTGCTGGAACTCAGAGCTGTCTTTTAGCTCTTCAAGCTTTTCTGCATCTGTCCACGACAAGGTGATACAAGTCAGAACAGACAACACCACAACAATGTGGTACATCAACAAACAGGGGCACTGGTCTTGACCTTGTGCACGAGGCAATGAAGTTGTGGTCTCTGGCCTATTCACACTTCCCTCATAGCAGTTCATCTTCCAGGGAAGGACAGTGTCCTAGCTGATGCCCTCAGCAGGATTTCCCAGGGCCATCACGAGATGGTCCCTGGATCCTCAAGTGCTGGGGATAGTTTTTGCCAGGTGGGGCATCCCTCAGATAGATCTTTTTGCAGCCCCAGACAATCACAAACTTCCTCTGTTCTGTTGCAGGCCTCCAGTGCTGGGCTCAGTTCCCCTGGATGCCCTTCTTCTGGATTGGGAGGGGAAGTTCCTCTATGCTTTCCCCCCCTTTCCTCTCCTATTCAAAGTACTAGTCAAAATCAGATCTCAACCTTGCAGGGTGATTCTGATTGCCCCGGATTGGGCCAGGCAGCCCTGGAACCCACTCCTTCTGTCTCTGACAGTCCATCTTCCCCTGTGCCTCCCCAGGAATCACAATCTGTTGACTTGTGCCCAGGGAAGGGTTTGGTATCCGGACCTCAAATCCCTCAACCTCAAGGCCTGGCTCTTGAGGAGTTAGAGTTTGCTGATTTACATCTCTCTCAGGGTGTTCTTGAGATCCTAAAGGCTTCCAGAAAGCCTTCCACTAGGGCTACTTATAGTTTATAGGTTTTCCATTTGGTGTGCTGGGAAAAATATTTCCCCAGAATCTGCTGAATTGCCCATTTTGTTAGATTACATGGTACATCTTAATTCCTTGGGTCTCAGACCAGCTACCCTGAGAGTTCATTTGGCAGCTGTGTCTGCTTTTGTGTCAGCAGGAAAGTCATTCCTCTTTCCTCTCATCCTGTGTTTTCCAAGTTTTTTAAGGATTACTCCATACTAATCCTCCTTTGAGAACCGGCCCCTGCTTGGGACCTTAATGTTTGCATTGCCCAGTTAATGCAACCCCTTTGAACTGTCTTCTGCAGAGCTTAAGTACCTAACTTGGAAAACTGTTTTCTAGTGGCTGTCACTTCTGCCAGGCCGCATAAGTGTGAATTGCAAGCCTTGTCAGTGGAGACTGACTTTATTTCTTTCCACAGGGATAAGGTAGTCCTTAGGACTAATAGGAAGTTTTGCCTAAGGTGGTTTCAGATTTCCATCTTAATCAATCTGTCTCCTTCAGTATTTTCACTGATCCTCTTGGGTGAGAGGAGGTTGCACAGCTGGATGTTAAGAGAGCTCTTAGTTATTATATAAGCGTACCAAAGGTCACAGGTTGAATCCTCCAACTTTTCCTTACCTATGGTGAAGTTGGGAAAGGCAAACCTGCCACTAAGAGATCAATAGCCAGGTGGATTGTCTCTTGTATCCAATTTGTTATCAGAAAGTGGGCAGAGCCCCGGTTTGAGGCTCATTCTACAGGGGTACAGCTGCGTCTCTAGCTGCTGCCAGAGATATCCTTTATTAGAGATTTGCCAGGCTGCTACTTGGAAAATGGTACACACTTTTACCAAGCATTACTCCCTGGATGTCCAGGCCAGGAGAGATGCTCGGTTTGGCACAGCTGTTCTTCAGAGCCTATTCCCTAAGTAGGTTCTGCCTCTCCTCCATGGAGGTACTGCTGTGTATTCTGCTAATGTCTATAATATAGCAAGACTTCATGTTGTTTGAAGAAAAAATTACTCACCTTAGTAATGTTGTTTCTTCTAATGGAGTCTTGCTATATTATAGACCTCCCCCCCAACCTGCCCTCTCAGAACCTCTACTTGGTGGGGTGGGCAACTTAGTGTGGGCACTACTTAATGTCCTGTTAGCATTTTGTCCCCTTTGGGACTTTGTGGAGTGTGTATGTGCGCTGCGTGTGTTTTTATTATACTTATGTTCCATTTTCATATTATTAGAATGGTGTTAGTATTTCTGGTCCCCTGACTTGAGTCTTGGGTGTTGGGACCATCAATGGTTGTTATTATTTAGGTAGCCATTTGGCTAGTGTAGGTTACAGCTTCCACACAGACCTTAGTGAGTTTGGCTCGTAAAGATCTGACAGTTCAAGTTTGAAATGACACAGATGAGAGCTGCTCTCGTGCAAAATTCTATTTTGGAATGGTTTTAACCATTTCACTCCGGGGCAGTTCTAGAGCTGGATCAAACTGCTAATGTCTATAATATAGCAAGACTCCATTAGAAGAAACAACATTACTAAGGTGAGTAATTTTTTATTCCCCCTGCTTGTATGTCTTCCACAACCTACTGTTTTAAACCTATGAGGACTTTTTTCTAGCATATAACATGAAAATCACCTGTGTGTACTGATCTGTTACCTGTAATAATTGTAACTCCCGGGTCGCCCCTGAAAAAGGGACCTCCGGGGCCCAGTGGGCCTACCCGGTCATCAGAATTCAATAAATAAATATCATTGATTTCTATCACGTTATTGATTGAGTGAACATCTTATCCAGTGTGCTGATTATACTTTGTGGAACATCTGAATAATGCCCAAAACAAAGTGTATTGTGGGATGCTTTTGTGGGCTGGATATTTTAAATCGTGCATGCTGCCTGTATTCAGCTGGACATTCAAAAGTGTTATAAAAGGGGTTGAATTTGAAAATCCTGTTTGTGCACAGTTTATAACACTTGCAGAATGCAGGCAGGACAGATTAAGTGCTAAGACATATTTGAGATTACAGCAGAAATTGTCAGAATGCATCCAGATCTGCTTGTACACATGCAGCTGAAAACTTGGTCAAAATGTTGCTAGTGAGACAGTCTTTTGAAAATAGCCTGGAGTCCGCTTCAGCACACACAGTAGCAACTGATGCACCATGAATGCATCAGTGAGATGTCATCTGATGCTTCTTTTTAATAATCAACACGTAGTCTTTTATTAAAGTGCGGTTTTTCTTTTGCTTGTGTAATACATTGTGCACTTTTTCCTTTCTAATGTTTCTTTTACTGTTATTTGTACTTATAGGAGTTGATTCAGAATGCTGAAGATGCTGGAGCCACTGAAGTCAGATTCTTATATGATGAAACACAGTATGGCACAGAATCGCTCTGGTCACAAAACATGGTCCAGTATCAGGGTAGGTGTGAGTCTGCCTTCTTTTTACATGAAATCAGAGAATATATTGTGATGAACAGTGAGCAAAAACATTGGCTGCATCCCTACAGTTAAGTCATATTTATTGATCCGCTACAATGAGCCATTGCAATTCAAGATACAATCCACTTATGCAATTACACATTCTTGAAAAGATTTTTAATCTCAGTACTCACATGAAAGTTATGAAGACTGTGTAGCAGGGGAAGTTAAAGGAAATTTCTGAGATTCTTTATTGGGCTTCATAGCCCATTACCCTAATGTGGCAATAGTCCATCTGTACAAAAAAATAAATTAATTCATTTTCATTGTGTCCTGTAATGGAGGAAAGAGATTGTATACCTGCACAAACTGCTGGCCAGTTGAGCCCTTCCACTTCCTGGTCTGCCGACCCCACCTTTGCACTCAGATGTTTTGTGATATCTTACCAGAGAGAGCATGGGGCACACCCCATGGAAGCTTTCTCATATGCTTCCTGATCTGTGCCTCAATGACAGATGGTGTCAGCCTAAGTGGGATTTACGCTGTGCATACTCTAAGCCAGGAGTTTTGTGCGTGGGTACTGGACCTAGAACCAGGGAATCATGAATAAAGGTATAGATTTTGCAGCAGAAAGTCCAGGAGTGGTTACCAGGAAAATGGCAGCCAAACTAGTTGAGATTGTACAGCCAGCACAAGTTATGGAAAAAGAATAGGCAGTGACAGAACCTGAAAGCCTGATGGACTTTTTCAAACGGTGGGATATACAACAAAAAGAAATGGAGAAGCAGAGAGAAAAAGAGCTTCAATGTTTAGAAGCACAGCGAAAAGAAGAAATGCAGTGACAGGAGCAGTGATGGCTGGATGCCTTGCAAGCTATCAAAGGCAGAAGATCTGGCACACATCCAGACGAGCAACAAAACACAAGCAACTTAAAAGCCATTAAACTTACAAAGTTATGTCCCTCGGATGATATCGAGGAATACCTGACAACTTTTGAAAGAGTTGCCACAGCCTGCCAATGGCCAAAGCAGCAATGGACAGTCAGACTGGTACCTTACCTGACAGGGAAAGCCCAACTTGCCTACAGCAATATGGACACTGCACAGTCAGAGAACTATGACCTGATGAAAAGTGAAATCCTGAAAGGGTATGACATCTTTGAGAAGCTTTCACCCGACTCAGAGAATTCCTGATAAAATGGCTCGAACCAGAGGGCAAAACAGTCCCACAGATCATTGACACATTTGTAATGGAGCAATTCATCAATATCCTGCCTGCAGATGTGCAGCTTTGGGTAAAGGAACACCAACCAGAAAGTAGGGAAAAGGCTGTTTCTTTGGCCGAGGACTACCAAATGGCCAGACAGATGCCACAGCAGCGAGATAACAGCCAAGCACCGGTAAGACACTCTTTTTTCCCATTTAAATTCCAAGCCTGATAAGAACTCTGGTGGGGGTAACAAATCTGTGCCCAAAGATGTTATTTGCTATAACTGTAATAAGCCAGGCCATATTGTAAGAAATTGCTGTAGTAAAGAGAGTGGCACTGGAGCAGATTTGTCCTTGGCAAATTGGGGCAAGTACTTAACAGATGTGAAGGTGGGGGGATAAGACTGCAAAGGGACTCATTGATTCGGGAAGCAGACAGACCCTAGTGCATGTTGAAGTGCTGGGAAAACACTGTGCAAAGGGACCAGGTACTGGTGTCAGCTGCGTCCATGGGGACACTCGATACTATCCCACCACCCAAGTGACTCTGACCATTAAGGGTGTTTCGCATCAAATGAAAGTGGGGGTAGTACCTAAATTACCTGTACCTGTGATTATTGGAAATAACTTTCCAGGATTTACCGAGTTAATCAAGGAGGGAGTAAATCCTGATGTTTCAGCAGCTGTGGTGACAAGAGCACAGACAAAGAAAATCTCAGAGGGTGAGGACACTTTTCCTTTCAGTGATTTTGATTTGGACTTGTCTGAGCACGGCTCCAAGATCTGGAAATCCAGGAAAGAAAGACGATGCCTGAAGAAACTGTGGCAACAAATGACTGATGGACATAAAGGGTTAAAATATGAAAATACTGAAACTCAACTGATCACTGATTGTGATTTTCTTTCAGAACAAGCTAGCAATGTTTCTCTACAGGGTTATTTTAAGCAGCTGGGGTGAAGCCAAAACAGGGCGGACCAATGTTTAAAAAATGTAATGGGTTACTGTACAGAGTCTGGGTTTTGCCTCGAACACAGGAACAGACAGAACAACTGGCTGTGAAATTGTTACAGGTGGTGCTTTACAGGCTTTACAGTTTTATCTATAATTAGGCTAAGCTTTCAGGGCTACTGCATTTGTTGCTGACTGATTGTTTCTGCTCTTACCTCCTTGTTTCTTTCGTCCATGGTTCTTCTTTTCGGCAGGGGAAGGGCCCAGCCACCCACCCCAACCCCAGCCACCACGCATTACACTCTTTTATAGGGTAGCACAGTCGTGATAGTTCCTGTAGCAAAGCAGGAAGGGGCGGATCAGAGGGGTAGCCACACAGTGACCTCATTTACAGGGGCACAAGTAATTTAACTTGTTATAACAAGTTACACAAAAACAAACAAAACACAAAATCAAACTTTTGCTTTCATTTTTCTCCTTCTAATTACTTTGACCAGGTTATAAACCCAGCAACTTATCTGGAATGGATATTAACTGCAGGTACTGTGGGACACTTTACAAAAGGGTAGTCATAGAGGATTTAGGACACTGTTCTACATGCTGGGCCATTGGAGATCTAAGGGCTCAGCTCTAGGCAGCATGGGCAGAGATTGTGCTCCTCAAATCGCATATTGAGGAGGAAATATATTATAAGAACCACCTGCCATTTCCTGAACATCCAACAGAAGCACCTCGACCGCAGAGGGTAGTTGGTCCGGGAGGTTGGCAGGTGGGTAGGAGGGGCAAATCGGGTGCCCCATCACTCAGTGCTGTCCAGCATATCACCTCCATAAATCATGTAAAAATTGCAAACGGGTATTTGCCTCTTCTCCGAAATCAAACAAAGGGGCAGAGGACACTGCAGAGCAGGATACTGCAGCACAGGAGCTAGCACAACAAAACTCGCCCAAAACAGGAGCCAAAACAAAAAAACATCCAAAACAATTCTGATCATAGGCGACTCCATGAATCGGGGAGTTGATACCTATCTCCAGCCAGGGGTAATGGTCAGATGTCTCCCAGGTACATCAGCGTGGAGAGACACTGACCAAATTGCTAAAATTGTACAGGAAGCAGGAAAAAACATCAGTGTCCTGGTATACACAGGGACTAAAAATCTCACCAACTGGTCAGTTGTGGAGACCAAGAAACACCTGATCAGGCTGGGTGGTAAACTGTCATCCATTTCGTCTAGCATCTCCCTCTCTGAGAGCCTGCCAGTCTGGGAGAGGGGAGCAGATAGAAGGTCAGAGAAGGGGAGCTAGGAGAGCTAAGCATGTGGCTCAAGGGCTGGTGCCAGGAAACAGGACACAAATTTGTAGGTAACTGGCAACAGTTTGGGGAGCAAAAGTTCTTTAAATTTGATGGACTGCATCTAACTAAGGAGGGAGTCAGTGCATTGGGGCACAAGTTTGATGTCTTTGCAGAATTTTTAAACTAGCAAATGGGGAGGGGGTGCAGCACCCAACTTGACGAATGAGAAAAACACCCCTCTCCCCCTCAGTGATCAAACTGGAGTTCAGCATGTTTGTAGTTCATTTGCATCACCAGGTAAGGAAAAAGTTCCGGCTCCCCATACGATGCACAGGGGAAACGCCAGACCTCGACCCAACAATCAACACACCAAAATCTGGCCAGTGAAAAATCATGTACACACATGCTCGTAGTCTGGGAAACAAGATCCCAGACCTGCAGGCGATAATGACAGTGACTAAACTGGACATAGTAGCCATTAGCGAGACATGGTTCACCAGTAACCACACTTGGGAGACTTCAGCATATGTACTGTTCAGAAGAGACTGAGGTGCAAAAAGGGAGGGGGGAGTTGCCCTTTATGTCAATAAAAATATCAAAGCTACAGAAATTCAGAATATACATATGGAGCCAGAAGAACTGTGGGTCACCCTGGAAACAGGAATTGGGACAGCCATACGAACTGGGGTCGTCTACAGGCCTCCAGACCGGGGGGGGAAGGGGACATAGACACATTACTGTTAGAAGATACAAAACATAACAGTTAAGGGGGAGGTTCTGATAATGGGAGACTTCAACAAGCCAGATACAGATTGGTCAATACCAGAAGGAACATCTGCCAGAACTAGACACGTAGTGGATTCCCTGCAGGGGGAGGGCCTCAAACAACTGGTACTACAACCCACAAGAGACAGGGCTATTCTAGATCTAGTATTGACTAACAGGGAAAGGATCACAGATCTCCAGGTAGAAGAGTCACCTGGGGCCAGTGACCATCACATGTGCGGTTCAATTTGGCCACTAGAACTAAATCATCCCATTCAAGGCAAAATATGGGACTTCAGAGGAGCTGACTTTGATAAGATGGCCAACAGAGTTAAGCTAGCCCTGGCAAGAAGAAATACAGGTGAGGGGGTACAGGCAGAGTGGGCAAGCATTAAGGATGTAATACTTGAAGCAACATCCCAGTGTGTTAGAAAAGGAAGTGCAAAAGAAGGAGGAAACCACTTTTTTTCTCAAAAACAGTAGCAGAAAAGGTCATAGCCAAAAGGCTGGCCTTCAGGAAGTATAATGGAACGCAGTGGGATGAAGATAAGGAGGCATACCAAACTTCCCAAAGGGAAGCAGGGAAGACAGTAAGGCAGGTAAAGGCCCAAACTGAGGAAACACTAGCACAAACAGTAAAATAAGGTGACACGACTTTCTGTAGATACATTAGTGAAAGGAGAAAGTGCAGAGGGGGTATTGCTAAGATCAGAGGGGATAAGGGAGCATGTGAGGAGGAGGAGGAGGAGGACCATGTAAAAGCATCTATCCTAAATAGATACTTCTGCTCAGTGTTTACTGAGGAGAAGGTAGGGCAGGGCCCACAGCTCAGCACCATGGACACAGGGGGAGGAAGGTGTGCACTATTGCCTTCACAAAAGAAAGGGTCCTACAAGAGCTTGATAAGCTCAGGGTGAACAAGGAAATGGGACCTGATGGCATACATCCCAGGGTACTAAGGGAGCTAAGGGTGGAACTAGCAGAGCCATTATCAGAACTGTTTAGTGAATCTCTGAGCACAGGAGAGGTCCCAGAAGACTGGAGAAGGGCTCATGTGATCCCGCTCTACAAGAGTGGTAACAGGGAGGATGCAGGGAACTACAGACCAGTCAGTCTTACCTCAGTAGTGAGCAAGATTATGGAGGCTGTCATTAAGGAAAGGATAGTGCAACACCTGGAATCCATAGGAGCACAGGATCCAAGACAGCATGGATTTACAACAGGAAGGTCCTGTCAAACTAATCTTATAGATTTCTTTGACTGGGTAACCAGAGTAGTGGACCAAGGGGGAGCAGTTGATGTCCCCTACCTTGATTTCAGCAAAGCTTTCGATACTGTTCCACATAGAAGATTGATTAATAAGCTGGGTAGGCTCGGGGTGGGTCAGAAGTTGGTCAGTTGGATGGCAAACTAGTTGATGGGCAGGAAACAGAGAGTTGTGGTAAACGGTACACAGTCAGAAGAGATGCAAGTTACAAGTGGGGTACCTCAAGGAGCAGTCCTGGGGCCAGTCCTCTTCAGTATCTTCATCAGTGACATTGCAGATGGACTGGAGGGTAAAATTTGTCTGTTTGCAGATGACACCAAGATCTGCAACAGAGTAGATGATCCAGATGGGGTGGGCAGAATGAGAAGAGATCTGGATAAACTAACAAAATGGTCAGAAGAGTGGCAAATGGGGTTTAACGCAAAGAAGTGCAAGATCATGCACATAGGGTAGAGAAACCCTGAAGCCATCTATAGGTTGGGAGGGGAGTTGCTGGCAGTCTCAAGGGAAGAAAGAGTCTTGGGCATCATCATCATCACAGATGACCTGAAATCATCCAAGCAGACCACTAAAGCAGTAGGTAAGGCTAGGGGGATGTTGGGGTGTATTAGTAGGGGGTATCACAAGTTGTAAGAGGGAGGTAATAATCCCTCTTTACAAGACACTGGTTAGGCCCCATCTGGAATACTGTGTGCAGTATTGGAGGCCACACCTTCAGAAGGATATTAACCAAATTGAGGCAGTCCAGAGAAGGGCAACCAAAATGGTGCAGGGACTGCATCAGAAAACATATGAGGACAGATTAATGGAACTCAGTATGTATACCCCAAAGCAAAAGGAGGGAGAGCAGTGATATGATTGAAACATTCAAACACCTTAAGGGCATTAACAAGGTGAAAGTGTCTAACATGTTTCAGTATGAGAAAAATAGCAGGACAAGAGGACACAGCATGAGATTAGAGGGAGGCCGATTAAGCGGTAATGTGAGGAAGTTCTTTTTCACAGAAAGGGTGGTGGATGCATAGAATGGCCTACCTCAGGAAGTGGTGGATATGAATACAGTGCAGGGCTTCAAACAGGCATGGGATAGGCATAAGGGAGCAATACAGATAAGTGTGAATAGATAGGCCATTGACAGAGCAAATGCCGATGGCACATTCATAAGGTAGAAAAAGAAATGGGCAGACTGGATGGGCCTTGAGATCCTTATCTGCCGTCAACTTTTATGTTTCTTATACCACAGAAGTATAGAACTGAGTTATTACAGATAGCACACAATAGTCCTATGGCCGGTCACTCAGCGAAGGATCGCACCCTTGCCAGATTGCTGTATAGATTTTTCTGGCTTGGAATTCATGAAAATGTTGCTACCTATTGTAATTCCTGTGCTGAGTGTCAGAAAGTAGCCCCAGTCACTAGAAAAGACAAGGTGCACCTAGTGCCCCTACCCTTGATAGATATGCCTTTTGGGAGAATTGCAATGCATGTGGTTGGCCATTTAGACAAAAGTAAAAAGGGTAATAGATTTATCCTGGTAGTATGCGACTATGCTGCTCGATACCCAGAAGCAGTTCCAATGCATACTATCACAGCTTCAAAAGTGGCAGCAGAGCTTGCAGAAATTTTCAGCAGAGTGGGCATACCTAAAGAGATTATTACTGATCAGGTAGTAATTTTGGTGCTGCATTACTTAAGGAGCTGTACAGACTACTAGGTATCACTGCCATAAGAACCTCCCCCTATCACCCTCAGACAGACTGTCTTATTTTGAGTGTTTTAACCAAACCCTAAACCGCATGTTAAAAAGGTTTATAAAAGGGGAAGAGAAAGACTGGGACCAATACTTGCCTTACCTACTTTTTGCTTACAGAGAAGTGCCACAGGCATCAACAGGGTTTTCACCATTTGAAATGCTGTATAGTAGACAGCCAAGAGGGCCACTGGATGAGATAAAAGAAACGTGGGATGATGACCCCATTCAAAAACAATCTATAACTTCTTATATGTCTGCCCTAAGAAAGAAGCTGGCAAAATATGTTGAAATTACCCTTAGTAATCAGGAAGAGGCCCCAAATCGGCAGAAGGTATATTATGACCTTGGGGTAAAAGAAAAAGTTTTCGAGCCAAGTGAAAAGATTTTGCTACTGCTACCCACAATACAGCATAAACTGTTAATGAAGTGGCAAGGGCCATATAGAGTCCTGAGACATACTCAATCAATCAATCAATCAATCAAAATCTTTATTTATTCAGGCAAACATCATTGAGCAAAGCTAATTTACAAGATGGACCTGATTGGTCTTAACAATATAAGGTTACAGTTTTACACAAAAAACAAGGTACTGATTGAATACAAATACAAAGATTTATAAATGAAACAGGTATACAAATATTTACATATGTACAAGGCAATGTGACATTGGATCTTGGTTATACTAAAAATGAAAGAAACAAACAGTACTGGAGGGATAAAGCTAGGGTGATGGGACTTTGGGGAATCATTTTTGTACGAAGTAGGTTGGAGAAAAACTAGAACATATAGAACATACTGGTACCGTTAACTATGAGACTGAGACCCCTGACAGGAAAGATCCTACTAAGATGTACCATACTAACCTTCTCAGGAAATGGGTTGAAAAAATGCCAAAAGCTACTTTGCTAGTTTTACCAGAAACCGATAAGGAAGGTATTGATGTAGCTTATGATAGACAGGAACAAATTGTAAATGCTGATTTTGTAAAGGTGAATGTTTCTTTAACCTCAGAACAAACTGCAGGCATTCGTAATGTGTTAAAGACATTTAACAGTACTTTTACCATGGTACCAGGCCGAGCAAAATGGGTTGAGCAAGTAATAGTGATTAGGAATTCTCGTCCTATTAGGCAAAAGACATACAAGTTACCAGAGCGGTTAAGAACCGACGTGGTTAAGGAAATAAAAAAATAAAAGAACTGGGTATCATAGAGGAGTCAAGGTGTGCTTGGTCATCTCCAATGGTAATTGTAAACAAAAAAGAAGGGGGTGTTAGAATCTGCCTTGATTTTAAGAAACTTAACCAAGTGTCAGAATTTGACAATTATCCTATACCCAGAATAGATGATTTGGTGGACAGACTGGGGAATGCAAAGTATATCAGTACCCTCAGTCTCACCAAGGGTTGCTGGCAAATACCTTTAGCTAAAGAATCTAGAGATGAAACTGCATTTGCCACTCCTGTTGGATTCAGTCAGTTCACCACCATGCCATTTGGCTTACATGGTGCACCAGCTACATTCCAGCGGTACATGGATATAATTTCATTACCTCACACTAATTATTGTGCTGCATACCTGGATGATGTCATGGTGTACAGTCCAGACTGGGAAAGCCTCCTGGAATACCTACAAGCAGTTGTCCAAGCTATCAAAAATGCAGGTCTGACAATCCTACCAATTGTGCATTGGGCATGCAGGAAACCAGATATTTGGGCTATGTGTTAGAAAATGGAAAAATTAAGCCAGAGGTTTCTAAAATAGAAGCTGTAGCTAACTGCCCTGTCCCTAGAACAAAGAAACATATCAAGTCATTTTTAGGGCTGGCTGGTTATTATCGGAGATTTGTTCCCAACTTTGCTGAGTTAGCTACTCCCTTCACTGAACTCATGAAGAAACGGTTCACAAATAATGTGAAATGGACCCCAGAGTGTGATGAAGCTTTTTAAGCCATTAAGGTTGCATTATGTTCAGCGCCTGTTTTAAGAAGCCCAGACTTTGAGAAATCATTCTTGCTACAAACAGATGTATCAGAGATAGGCCTAGGTGCAGTCCTGAGTCAAAATATAGTTGGGGAAAGAACATCCTATTCTATGCATAAGTAGGAAGTTGCATGACAGAGAGAAAAGGTTCTCCACTATTGAAAAGGAATGTTTAGCAGCAAAGTGGGAGATGGAGTCCCTTAAGTTTTATTTACTAGGAACTGACTTTGTACTTATAACAGGTCACAGTCCTCTCTGTTGACTTAACCCAAATGAAAGATAAAAATTGCAGAATCACAAGGTTGTACCTGGCACTACAGCCATTTAAATGCACGGTGATACACGAATCTGGTAAAGAGAATAGCAATGCTGATTTTCTGTCAAGATATGGATCAGGAATTGAGGGTTCTGAAGGCTGAAAAACAAATGTATGGGTTTAAACTTTACTGTTTGCTGTACTGTTATAGAAAAAAGGATAATGCACATATGCTTAATGTCTGAAAGTTAAAAGCTAATATTAGAGAATTAATGGAAAGTTTTGGAAAACTGTTTTATAAAACAGGTTCCCTTTTAAGAAGGGGGTGTATGTGACAGGGTGGAATAGGACCCTGTCCTAGCTGTTATGGAAAGAGTTTGAATGCAGGGATTTGTTCTGTTCTTTTCTGTCTCTTGTCTGTCTGGTTGAGCAACCACATTTTCCTGTGAGACCTAGGACTTGATCACCCCTACAGTCTTGCAGTTATTTGCCTGTCGCTATCTCTCAGTCTTCCTTTGCTGTTTGTCTTTTCCTCCCTTGCATATCTGCTAATAAAAAAATCTGCAAATCATTATGTGGAAATGTAACTGATCTTGGGATCCCTTTGTTTAGAAATTATATAGTGTTAATTTTTGAAATGTATATAACTATAGTTTCAGATGATTGCAAAAAGCTATTGGAAAATCAAGAGGTTACATTAGTGCAATTTTTAAGCCTTTTGCAGAAGAGCTGTGGAAAAGGGGCCTCAGCTCAGGCACACTGTGTTCCTGCCAGAACCTGCCTGAAACATACAAGAACACTTTGGAAGATGCTTGTTAAAGAGATTCACCAAGATTAGGTCCTGCACCATATCTATTGGCGCCTTACCTACATAGGATCCCAATAATGTTCGACTTTTCACTAATCTTGCAGGTATAAAAATGTTACATCCCTCGTAAATTTGTATTTACCGGGTCCCAAGGACTTCCCGGTTATTTGCAGGCACATACGCTGTGCCCCTGTTCTCACTTAAGCGTGATGACAAGATGCCAGTGAGAACCGCGAGAGTGTCACTTCATTATAAAACTTCAGGCAGCTTTACATGCTCTTTAAACAATTAATTACTGCAACAAAATGTGGGCACTGCTGACTAACAAGGGCCTTGTTAGTCGACTGGTGCCCACGTTTCGTTGCCAAGTGGCCATTATCCAATTTCTGCTATAATTGTATTTTACATTTATCTCTATTTTTAAAAATGATTCTGTTGTATTCCTTCCTTAAACCATTTAATTATTTTTTTAATTATTTTTACTTGGATCTGTTTTTACTCTCCTCAGTTGGGTATTTAATTTTATTGTTGCTAGCCTACACTCTTTGTTAAACCATGTTGCACCTTTATTAGGATACATTTCAGTTTCCTTAGACACTAGTTCTGAACGTCTTTTTATAATTACCTCAAATGATTTTATACAGAGTAGGACTTCAAACAACATGAAGTCTTTCTGTATTCTGACAAATGCAGTATGATCGACCGGTTCAGCTGCCTCGGAGAACAAAGAGTTAAACGCTATTCAAATGCATAGAATGTTGAGCTTGAGCTCAGTTTTCAAGCCACCATCCTCGGTACATTCTAGTAACTGATCACATTCTTTACTCTGCCTGCCAGTGAAGATGCCTTGGAGATTGCTCTTTTTCTTCTTGGTTCAACAATATAAATTGTTTGTTCTTTATCCGTCCGTTTTATTTTTTCTAGTGTGTTTCTAGTGCTTTTTCAAACCACTGTCCTCGGTATAGCATAGTTTCCCGGTTGGGTAAGTGGTTTGGTTTCCAGTCGGTTCCTCCGACCGTGAGGAGACCAAACCGTTAATTTTTCTTCTTAAAAGTAAGATTTGTTTCTATTTTTTCTTGAGCTTGGTTACCGGTGCAAAGTCCTGAGTTTTTTCTTGGTGTTTCAACCGACGCTGAACTGACGGTCATCAGGCTTCATCTTCTCTCTTACCCAGCCTAACTAAGCCACCAGGGGTAGATTGTTTTATTTTGTTTATCTAGGCCTAACTAAGCCAGTTTGGATAAAAATCTCTGTTTGGGCACCACTTAACTGGCCTAACTAAGCTATTGGGTTAAGCACTAAATTTGGGAGGTTATGTCACAGAAACCCAAGAGAAAAAACGGTCCTACTGGGTTTCAGCATTGCACCGAATGGGGTGAGCAATTTGCTAAAGCCGATTCACACTTAATTTGTCTGTATTGTTTGGGTGTCGACCACTTGCAAGCAGACTGCAAAATCTGCAACAACTTTCCCCGATCTACTCTCGATAGAAGACTAGGTAAGCTATGGGAAAGGATGGAGAAATCATTCCAGAATGTTTGGTCTGGCTCAACCGAACTGGCCAGTCCGGTTACTGAATCTGCCGATCAGGGCGAACCTTCATCCACTAAAAGACGGTCGGACTCGAGCCCGGATACCGTATCATCCAAAAAGTCCAGTTCGGGAGCGTGCAAAGGAGCGGTTGCAGTTCCAACTGCTGAGGAAATCGCTAAAGTGATTCAGATTCCCTGCAGTTCGGTTTCAGTGAACCGACTCAGCAGCCGGTTGGGCAGTCACCAGTTCAGGTGCCTGCTGGTTCAACTCCTTCTGGTCCCTTACACCCTGAGGAGTACTATGAGTCAGATTATGAGTATGATGCTGGAGATGAGGATGAAGGGGAACCTGTTGAAACTGATGTTTCCCCTGATCATCCTGAGTACAAGACTCCTCCTCGGGGCCCCTTCAGAAGCTACCTCCCATTTTGCTTTCATGAGGCAGGTAGCAGAGACTCTGCAGCTCTCTGTCCAGGAGGCCAGACAGGAGGAAGATGAGGATGGTGACTACAGGGAAATGATGGACCTTCCTTTTTTCCAGGGACTTTCCATCCTTATACACAAGTCCCTTAAGAGGCAAACCCTCAAGGTCCTTCAGACCCCTTTCTCTGTCCCTCCCTTGGATAAAAAGATAGACAGGAAGTATGTCCTGGCTGGGAATGGCACTGAGTTCCTCTCCTCCCATTGCAGCCATGTGGGGGTTGTGCAGACTGCAGCCTGTGAGAAGGCTGGTATTCCCCTGGCTTCTCATTCTCCAGATAAGGATTCCAGGAAGATTGACTCCCTGGCTAAGAAAACCTATTTGGCCACCTCCCTGGGTATAAGGCAGGCCTCCTATATGGCCTGTGCCTCCAGAAACCAGAAGTCACTGTGGGAATCAGTACAACAGTTGGCTCAAAAAGCCTCTCCTGAATTTGCAGCTGACCTTCAGGAGCTGGCCACCAAGGGAATTCAAGCATCCAAGTCCCAGTGTCATATGGCTTTGGACTCTAATGATGCAGCCTCTGGGGCTATGGCATCTGTCATTTCCCTCAGGTGGTTTTCCTGGTTAAGATGTACCAAGCTCTCCCAGGATACCCAGAACAATGCTCTGGACTTTTCCCTAACACAGAAGTCGCTGTTTGGGGAACAGACAGAAGCATACATGAAGAAGATGAATGATTACAGGGTGGCATACAAGAGTGCCTCCGCAAAGGATAAGTCTGCCACCCTCAGAGGTTACAGGTCACAGGGGGCAGGGGCAGACCTTACCCTAGGCTCTTCCATCAGGCCCAAGCTTTCCCTTCCTTTCAGCAACCTAGGGGGTTCTTCAGGGGTCGAGGAAGGAGGGGTGCAGGCCGAGCTGCTTACACCTCACACCCCTCTATTCCTGCCAAGCAGACACCCTTAGGGGTCTACTTGGGCCACCTCCCCTACCCCAGTAGGGGGCAAGTTGGCCTACTATCTCCAGGCCTGGCAATCCATCACTTCAAACAAGTGGGTCCTGGACATAGTAGGTCAGGGCCTAGCCCTCAACTTTAGGTTCTTCCCAAAGCTGGGGGCAAGATCCTTCAGGCCTCCCAGCTCTTCAGAAACAACTCTGCTGGAGGCAGAGGTTTCCACCCTCCTTTTTTCAAGGGCAGTGGAACCTGTGCCACCTCAGCACAGGGGAAAGGGGTTGTGTTCCGGGTACTTCTCGCCTTAAAGAAAAATGGAGAGTGGCGGCCCATCCGAGAGCTCAGATACCTGAACAAGCATCTTTCAAAGCCAAAGTTCAGGATGATAACCTTGGCTACAGTCCTACCCGTCCTAAGGCAAGGGGACTGGCTGGCATCCCTGGACCTCAAGGATGCCTTCTTTCACATACCAATTAGGCAGTCCCACAGAAAGTACCTCATATTTTGGCTGCCTTTAGGACACTACCAATTCAGGGCCATGCCCTTCGGGCCGACCTCTGCACCAAGGGTATTCACAAAGTGCCTAGCAGTAGTAGTGGCATTTCTCAGAAAGCAAAGGGTTTCTGTTTACCCTTACCTGGATGACTGGCTACTGGTAGGCCAGTCCTCCCAGCAAGTAGAACAGTTTCTGGAACTCGCACAGGTGACACTACAGTCCCTTTGTTTCTTAATAAATCTCAAAAAGTCAGTGCTGACTCCTGTCCAGGTGCTAGACTTCATAGGGGCAGAACTGGACACTATCCAGGCAAAGGCCTTCCTGCCTCCAGGAAGAGCTCATGTTCTCATTCAGCTGGCAGGTTCCTTCCACCTTCAAGTTCCTCGCCCAGCAAGGCATTTCCTGCAACTCCTGGGTCACATGGCCTCTATCACAGCTGTGGTCCCAGGAGCAAGGTTTCAGATGAGGGACATTTAGTTCCATTTGAGATCCTTTTGGTCCCAAAAGAAGGATTCCCTCACAGAACTAATCCCTGTATCCTTCACCCTCCTGCAAGCCCTCCAGTGGTGGCAGAACATGGACAATCTCAGAGTGGGAGTACCCTTTCTTCAGCAGGTTCCCTCTCTGCTGCTGACAACAGATCCTTCCCTGCTGGGCTGGGGAGCACATAGCTCATGGGAACTGGCTACCTCAAGAGTCTCTGTTGCACATCCACCTCCTGGAGTTCAGGGCAGTGTTCCTGGCAGTTCAAACATAGAAACATAGAATTTGACGGCAGATAAGGACCGCTTGGCCCACCCAGTCTGCCCATTTCCCTACCTAATGGATAAGCTGCAGATCCTAGTTAACGAGCAGCCTACTTCTTTCTACCCCCAACCCCTAGAATTGCCTTATGGCTGTCCCATGCATGCTTGAATTCAATCACTGTTTTTGACTCCACAACCTCCTCCGGAAGGCCATTCCATGCATCCACAACCCTCTCTGTGAAAAAATACTTCCTTACATTACCTCTGAGCCGCCCCCCCATCTTCAAATTGTGCCCCCTTGTTCTTGCACACCTCTTTTTTTGAAAGATGCTACCCTCTTGGACTTTGTTGATTCCCTTGAGGTACTTGAACACTTCTATGATGTCCCTCCTTTCCTCGAAGCTATACATATTAAGCTCCTTTAGTCTTTCTTCATATGTCTTCTGGTGCAGACCCCACACCATTTTAGTTACCCTCCTCTGGACAGCTTCTATCTTGTCTATGTCCTTGTGGAGACTGGGTCTCCAGAACTGCACACAGTACTCCAGATGGGGTCTCACCAGCTGTCTGTACAGAGGGATAACAACTTCCTGTTTTCTACTGGTGATGCCTCTCCCTATGCCCCGTATCCCCCCAGCCCTCCTTGCTGCCCTCTCACATTGCTTGCCCACCTTTAGGTCATCTGATATGACTACACCCAGGTCCCTTTCCATTTTTGTTGTTGTTAGTATCTCACCCTCCATTGTGTACTCTTCCCCTGGGTTTTTGTTTCCCAGGTGCATTACCTTGCACTTCTTAGCATTAAATCTAAGCTGTCATACTTTTGACCATTCCCTAACCTTGCCAAGTCCTTCTCATCCTTTCCACCCCACCTTGTGCATGTAACTCTGTTGCAGATCTTTGTGTCACCTGCAAAGAAGTACTTTTCCTTCCAGTCCTCTGCAATGTCGACATAAAGACATTGAAGAGGACCGGTCCTAATACTGAACCCTGCGGCACCCCACTAGTAACCCCCCTTTCTTCAGAGTGGACTCCATTTACTATTACCTTCTGTGTCCTATTCTCCAGCCGATTCTTTACCCAGGCTATCATCTTGGGACCCACTCCCAGGCTGGCTAACTTGTATATTAATATTTTGTGTGGGACAGAGTCAAATGCCTTGCTAAAATCTAGGTAGGCCATGTCCACAGCCCCTCCCTGATCTACTACTTTTGTCACCCAGTCAAAGAAATCTATTAGATTCATCTGGCATGACCTTCCTGCTGTGAATCCATGCTGCCTTGGGTCCTGTCCCCCCTGGCCTCTAGGTACTCGACAATTCTTTCCTTCAGAAGTGATTCCATCATTTTCCCTATCACTGAGGTTAAACTAACAGGTCTGTAGTTTCCTGCTTCTGCCCTGCTCCCACTTTTGTGAAGGGAATCACTTGACCCTCCTCCAGTCCTCAGGTACCACCCCATTCTCCCATGATTTGTTAAAGAGGGTAGTCAGTGGTGTCACTAGTTCTACCCTTAGTTCTTTTAGAATTCTGGGATGAATCCCATCAGGCCCCATTGCTTCGTCCACCTTCAGTTTTAAGAGTTCTTTCAGAACCCTTTCTTCTGTAAATGGGCTGGTATCAACTTCTGTATCCAGAGTGTTTCTGTTGTTTGTTTTAGGTACCTTCCCCTCTCCAGTTGTAAATACTAAGCAAAAATATTTGTTTAGTATCTCTGCCTTTTCAAAGTCACCCTCTGCCAACCCCCCTTCCCTTTATTAAGCCTCACTATCCCTCCCTTGGTCTTCCTTCGCTCCCTGATGTACCTAAAAAAGGTTTTATCCCCCTTCTTAATTGAGTTGGCTATCTTTTCCTCAGTTTGGGCCTTTGCTGTTCTGACTGCCTTCCCAGCTTCCTTTTGCTTTAACTGATACAATTCTCTGTCCTGCTCCTTCTGTGATTCCTTGTACTTTCTGAATGCTTTCTTTTTCTCTTGAATATTCACTGCCACCTCCTTTGAGAACCATAGTGGTTTCTTACATCGTTTTGTTTTGTTTATTTGCTTCACACAAAGACTTGTTACCTCTGTGATGGCAGTTTTTATTATTCCCCATTGTTCTTCCACCCCTCCTTTCTGCCCATTTGCTAGTGCATTCCTTAGGCACTCACCCATTTTGGCAAAGTCAGCCCTCCTGAAGTCCAGTACTTTTGCCTTTGTATGGCTTGACTCTATTGCTGTGTTTATACTGAACCATACTATTCGATGGTCGCTAGTTCCCAGATGGCTGCCCACTTCTGCATCTGTGATCCTCTCTCCATCTCCATTTGAGAGGACCAGGTCTAAGATTGCTCCCTCTCGAGCGGGTTCCAATACTAGTTGTCTAAGGCATGCCCCCTGTAGGGGCATGCCTTTGCCAGCTACCTGCAGGGGAAGGTGGTTCAAGTCAGAACAGACAACACCACAACAATGTACTACATCAACAAGCAGGGAGAAACAAGGTCCTCTCTTCTCTCCTTGGACATCTCCCTGTCAGCAGTCCACTTACCAGGGAAGGACAATGTCTTAGCAGATGTTCTCAGCCAGATCAGCCAGGGCTATCACGAGTGGTCCCTGAACAGGCAAGTCCTCCTGTCAGTATTCAGGAGGTGGGGGGGTTCCAGAGATAGACCTCTTTGCAGCCCCAGACAATCATTAGTTGCCTCTGTACTGTTGCAGGCCTCCTGTTCGGGGCTCAGTGCCCCTGGAGGCTCTGCTTCTGGGTTGGACAAACAGGTTTCTATATGCTTTTCCTCCCTTTCTCCTGATCCTCAGGGTCTTAGTCAAGCTCAAGTCTCAGCCTGCGACCACGATCCTCATAGCCCCAGACTGGGCCAGTCAACCTAGGTATCCTATGCTCCAGTCCCTTTCATCTCCCCAGGAGGCACAACCTGCTAGCATCAGCTCAGGGAGGATCCTCTACCCCAATCTCCAGTCTCTCCACCTCAGGGCTTGGCTCTTGAAGACCTAGAGTATGCAGACCTGCATCTCTTAGAGCGTGTCCTAGATATTTTAAGGGTGTTTAGAAAGCCTTCTACTAGGAAAGCCTATTCCTGTAAATGGAAGAGTTCTCCATCTGGTGTTCCCGGAAGAGTCTGGACCCTCAGCAGGCCGTGCTTCCAGTGCTGCTGGACCATCTGGTACACCTGCAGTCCCTTCATTTGCAGCCTTCTACCTTAAAGGTACATTTGGCATCTCTCTCTGCATACCTGTCAGCATGGAAGGGCCCTTTTCTAGCTACCCATCCCTTCCATCTTCAGGAAGTTCTTTAAGGGGCTTTTACATCTCCATCCCCCTCACAGAGAGCCCACTCCGGCTTGGGATCTCAGTATTTGCATAGGTCAGCTTATGCCACCTCCCTTTGAGCCCATTTATTCAGCAGGACTCAAGTTTTTGATCTGGAAGACTGTATTTTTGGTGACTATCATGTCTGCCAGGAGGATCAGTGAGCTCCAAGACCTGTTAGTGGAGCCCAACTACATTACTCCTCATAGTGATAAGATTGTCCTCCGGACTAATAGGAAGTTTCTTCCCCAAGGTAGTCTCTGATTTTCGCCCTGATCAGTCTATCACTTTACCTCTGTTCTTCACAGACCATTACAGCTCAGGTGAATGCAGGCTGCACAGTCTGGATGTAAAGAGGGCCATCAGCTATTACATGGACAGGACTAAGGAACACAGACAGGGTTGTTCCCAGCTGTTCCTTACCTATGGGTTAGTAGGTAAGGGCAAGCCAGCCACAAAAAGGACCATATCCAGATGGATTGTGACTTGCATTCGATTCTGCTATGGCAAACTAGGGAAGGACCCCCCTTTTGGGTCTTAGGGCCCATTACTCTAGGTACTGCTGCCTCAGTAGCAGCAGCCAGAGATATCCCCTTGCTGGATATATGTAAAGCAGCCACCTGGAAGACTGTTCACACATTCACTAAGCACTACTGCTTGGATACTCAGCTGAGGAGTGGTGCCAGGTTTGGCACAGCAGTGTTGCAGAGCCTATTTCCCAAGTAAGTTCTGTGCCCACCTCCAGGGGCACTGCTTGGTAGTCTGCATTTGTCAGAATACAGCAAAACTTCATATTGTTGAAAAAAAAATTACTTACCATAGTAATATTGTTTCTTCTAATGGAGTCTTGCTGTATTCTGATCTCCCAACCAGCCTCCCCTACAGAACCAAGGGGTGGAAAAAGTGGGTTCTGAGTTTTCTGTTACTTCTTCTCCCACCAGTGGGTAGCTGTTTTTCCTGGGCATCAGTGACTTGAGTCTTCTCACTGCCCAATTTACTTGTTGTGTTACCCCTGGTAACATTTACGTCTGGGTAGTAGTTTTCAAGTTTTTGCTTTTATTAGCTTCATAAGAATCTGATCAGTTATTAGAATGTACTGAGGATGGTGGTTTGAAAACCGAGCTCGAGTTCAACGTTCTGTGAATTTGCATGGAGTTTAACTCTTTGTTCTCTGGGGCAGCTGAACTGGTTGGTCATACTGCATTTGTCAGAATACAGCAAGACTCCATTAGAAGGAACAATATTACCATGGTAAGTAATTTTTTTCATTTCCAACCTCGTTGACTTTAGTTATTTTTTCTAGCATACCTCAGTCATTCATATCAACTAGGAAATCTTTTTTTTTTCAATCTTGTCCTAGCGTACATATTTCTTAGTTCTAATGATGACTGGGATTCTGCCCTTCTCTTTCTTAATTTTAAGCTGTTCCCATTTTATGTTTGAAATTATTGGACAATGGGGGATTTCTGCCCTGCTGTCCACTACCATGTTCAAGCACAATGGAGTCAAATTAATGTTTATCCATGCTAGATCTATAACTGATGAACCATTTGTGGAAATGTGTGTATAACCACCTGCCCTCTGACTGTGTTCTACCATTTTGTAGAATAACAGTTTTGTTTGTGAGTGGTTCGTATAGTATTTTTTCCCCTTTCATTGGTTACTGTATCCATTGTATTCCTTTTCATGGCAAAATTGGATTCCCCTAGGATTGATTTCCGTTCTATAATGTTTTCTTCAAGTTCCAAAAATTGATCTATTCTTGTATTAAAATCCTAGACCACGAAGGTCGCAACCAATTCATACCATTTATGAGTACTGCAAGTTAATTTCCCAGGATGAAACTTTTGTCCCTATTCATATGGATAGCACCTTTTCCACTTGGAGACAGATGGGATTATCCCATGTCTTCCAGTTTCTTTCTCCCCAAGGGATTCTTCCCTTTGAAAAACTACAATCTCAATATAGCCTACTTGACTCAGATTTATTTATACTTCCGAGTCCGTAACCATATACTGCTAAACAGAGGCCTTCAGGTTAAAATGCCCTCCCCTCTTCCTGATTTATTAAAAGTATTTATTGATGCTATCAGAGGAAATTTGTGGACTCACATTATAGGGCAACTTTACAGGGGGTTGAAGAGTGAGCAGTTAGAATCCTCAGCTTCAATCTTACAAGAATGGAATAGAGATTTTGTCTCTAGAGGTTTCTCTTGAGGTTTGGCTGGGATCGGCACTACAAGCTATAAAGATTACATCTTCTCCTCATTGGAAGGAATTTGCTAGGAAGTGCCGTTCCCGATTTTTCAGGGCTCCAGTGATTCTCCTAAAGTTTCTACCAGAAAAATATGGGAAATGCTGGAGAGAGTGCGAGTGTCCTAGGGCCTCATTGGGTCATGTGTTTTGGCTGTGCCCTTTGTTGATGCCCTTTTGGCTCTCTCTTCAGATGGAACTTTCTGGGATATTCAATGAGCCGGTGGAGTTAACGGCCAAACAAATTATACTAGGGATCTTTCCGGACCACACTCCCGCATGGTACAAGACACACCTTCCGGTCTGCCTTTCGGCAGCTGAAAAAGCTATAACTCATGGGTGGATATCAACTCTGATTCCTACTGTCCAAGAATGGAGAATTATCATGTCTGATATATACTGTTCTGAAAGTTTCAATGTTAAAATACAAAATAAGGGTCCATCTTACCTGTTGAAATGGCAGCGGTGGGTTCTTCACCAGTCAGCAGTGGACCCCACCATCTGCCCATAATTCTCCCCTTATTATGGGTTGTCATACCTGAGTTTCTCACCTATCTGGTAATGGGGTGGGGGTTGGAGAGGGTCAAACTGACCTGGATTTCCTCTTATACTTCACCTATATTATGAGGGGAAGGAAATCACAGATACACTGCTTTATACCTTGTGGATTATGTGGATACCTTTTATAACTATAGGATTAATCCTCTTTCCTTGACATTATTAATTGGGGTGCAACATGGAGATGGACTACTTATCATATATCACTGCCTGGTGTACTGATCTCATAGGACAAACTTTTTTACCCTCAGAGATTAATGATTCTGCTGCAAAAATAATGCTACCATTGTAAACATTTATAAATTAACTGTAACCCTTTTCTTACTTGCAATGTGTGTAACGAAAACTTTTAATAAAAATAAATAATAATTAAAAAAAATCCCAGATCACCATGATCCTGATATCTGAATTTTTTTGTATAAGATTCTCTATTATTTCTACTAAGTTCAAGATTTCTATAATCAAACTAAGATTGTTAGCCGAGGGGGTATAAATATTAAGGACAACCAATTCCCTATTTTTTCTATTATTTTTATCCCCAGAATGTTATCACTATCTACCTCAACTTCCTGGACCTCTATATTACCTTTACATTTACATCACATAAGCAATGCCCTTATGTTTCTTCAGAATTTCTTGTTTCCTTAAGCTGGTTTAATAAAGGATTTATAACCACTAAAATTAATTTCATCCAAGTTTCTTGGCAGCAGACACACTGAGAGTTTTTTTTATATATTCTGTAAATTCTGGGTTGGCCAATTTTAAGTCCTGAGACATACCAGGAAATTACACTAAAATCTTTCTCTACCCTCATTTGGGATTCTGTTGATATCTGAGATCTTATTTATTTTATTTTATTTATTGGAGTTTAGGATTACAACCTTTGAGCTAAAATCTAATTTACAGTAAAGTTCCACGTCAGAACTATACATCAATGACATACAAAAAAATACAACAAATGTATCAGGAGACATCTGGAATACATCATTAAATTTTGGTAGTTACAATACATGAGATTAGTTAAAAAGAGAAATGCGTATACTTAGGAAAGGGTTAGAGAGGAGAAAGAAGGGTACGAGGCAGGGTGAACAAATTCCCTTTGTCAAGAGGCTAAAAGGGGGTGACGGCATGAGGCGGGGATATAGGAATATCCTAGATACCCTTTGTTAGGGGTTAAGTGGTGGGGGAAGGCAAGAGAGCCGAGAGATGTAGTAAAATATAGGGTAGGGGCAGGGAGTGGGAGGAGGGAAGATAGGGAAGGGGATTAGGGGGATGGAGGAGAGGAAGGGTGACAGGGTGGCGGGGAGGTGGGGTGGGTGGGGTAGGGAGGAAATGTGGAGTAGAGTGGGGAACAGTGGGACTGGAGTAGTGAGGAAGAGACAGAAGGCGGAGGGAAGGGGTAGGCAGGGGGAAAAAAATTAGGTGCCGGGAGGATAAGAGACCTGGACAAATAGGGCAAGTTTGCAGTTTAGGTCAAGACTAGGTCAAGCCAAAGTATTTGATTGGGGAGGGCATTTGACTAGCGAGGAGGGAGCAGAGTTTAAGTTTGAAAGGACCTAGCTTGGGCTCAGCTTGGAGGTCACATGGGAGTGAGTTAAGCCACCTTGGGGCACGGCAGCCAAAGGATTGCTGCCCTTGTGATGTGCGTCGGAACGGGATTTTGTAGGGAATGTTGCTGGACCCTCTAGTCTGTTTGGTTGGGGCTGATGGGCAAACCATAGATTGTATACCGGGAGGGGTTAGGCCGAGGGTAGCCTTCTTAGCCAGGAGATAGAGTTGGTACTGAATACATTTCTCCAGATTCAGGCAGCCCATAATAGAATAGAGATCACATGTGTGGGTTTGGGGCGGGGCTCCCAGGAGGAGCCTCCAGGCCTTGTTCAGAGTTAGGGTAATTCTTTTCAGGTTAGAGTCAGAGGTGGAACTGTAGATGGCAAGGCCATAGTCTATGACAAAATAGACAGAACTATTTATGGCTAGTTTGAGGGCATCCATTGGGAGACAGTGTTGGTACTTATACAGTTGTCTGATCTTCTTGTTTGCTGTGTGGGTGACACTGTCGATGTTAGAAAAGCAGGATAGGGAGCTGTCTAGGGTAACCTCGAGGTATTTAAAGTTGTGTACCATTTCGTGAGTTTCGTTTTGTTTGTCACGAATGTTTAGGATGGCTGATCTGTGTTTGCTGTGAGTAGAGGCGAACAGCATTGTTTTTGTCTTTATATAGTTGAGCAGTAACCGGGCGTTAGAGAACAAATCTTCAAAGAGATAGAAATTATTCTGAAGACTTTGTTCCAGGGTAACAAGGTCAGGATGGCTCGTGCAGAGGACAGTGTTGTCCGCATACAGCAGGATTTTCTTATGACACACTTTAGGGAGATTGTTCAAGAAAAGACTAAAGAGGAGAGGGCCCAGGATGGACCCTTGGGGGACTCCTCTTCTAACATCTAGAGTGTCGGGAGGCGTTTACATGAATTTGTTATACCACATGGAAGAGATGGCTGCGAAACCAGTTTAGGAGGCAGGGACATGGAGGCTCCGCTTAGTTGAGTTAACAGGAGTTCGTGATTGACAGTGCTGAAGGCCTTAGTGAGTGCCCTCAATCAAGGGAGTCATGAATGAACCCAGTAAACTCAGCTAGTGCTGTTGGAGTGCAGTGGAGCCTTGGAAAACCATGCTGCTCCTTACATTGAGGTTGATACTTGTCTAAGTGGTCAGTGAGTTGATTGTAGACAATGTGCTCTAGTGCTTTTGAGATTGGGGGAAGGAGGGATATTGGCCGGTAGTTGGTGTGAGTTGTCCTATCACCACTCTTAAAAACCGGTGTGACCACAACATCTCTCCAGGTCTTGGGGAATTGCCCAGTGATTAAGAAGAGGTTGAGAAATCTTGTTAAGGGGTCCAGTATAACATCGAGGGTGAGAGTAATTAGTTTCAGATCAAGGCTGTCATTGCTATGCCGAGTTTTGCGTAGTACATGCAGGAGGTATTTTTTGGTTTCACAGGGTTTGGTTAGTTTAAGACAGAAGGGGAGGCCTGGGGTGGACTGGTTGGAGGTAGTAGATATAGTTGAGCTGCTTTGGTGCCCCTTGATTGGGTTTAGGAAGTGAGAGGGGAGCACTCCACTGAGGTCCGTGAAGGCCTTATTAAAAGCATTAGCAATGGTTTTTGGTTCCTGAGTTATAACCCCACTAAGGTTGAGCATTGCAGGGGGGAATCTATCTGGTTTCCCTGTGATAGACTTGATATTTGCCCAGAATTTGTGACTGTCGCCCCAGGAATTTTCCAGCTCAGACTTGAAGAAACGGGATTTGGCCTGACAGATGACCTGAGTACATTTATGGCGTGCAGCACGATAGTTATGAAGGTCGATGAGGGAGCCTGAGCTTTTTGCCAGAAGTTGTCCCTGGTGCACATTAGGTCATTGAGAGAGGGGGATATCCATGGTTTATGAGCACTATTGATCTTCCTTTGGGTGAGGGGAGCGAAACTCCATTATCATACAATCTCTGTCAGTCTTCTTTCTCTGCTAAAATCGCATACTTATTTGCCGTGTCTATCATAAATTCCAGTTGAAGGGATGCCATCTTTAAGTTAATTTTATTTTCTTCCCCAGCATTTTCATCATAGGCATGTATACCCAAAAGGCCTAAATCAACAGCTTTGGACATTAGAGACCTATAAGATTCCCCTTCTTCCAATCAGACAGAAACATGTCCCTCATTTTTCCCATCTGACCACCATTTTGATTGCTTGTTCAATATTCGAGGCCTTCAAAAGATTTTGTAACAATTCCTCAACTTTAAAGTGAACATTTCTAGAATTCTCCTTGAACATCTGATTGTGTCCAAATATTGATATTATTCTAGTATTGCTTCCCTCCTTAAATTTTGCAGTCATTTATAAAATTCTGGAAACAGAACAGCCAGGTTCAGTATTTTATCTGTTTCTATTTCCACTTGTTTAAAGTCCTTTTTCTTACTTTTTATTGTGTTCAAGATATAAAATTGATCTGATATCAAGAAAACCTACTCCAAATTGGGGATAGGTCTTATTACATTCCCATATTCCATTAGGAATTTGTTATCTTCCAAAAGGGTAGTCAGTAGTTTTTTTTATGGCTAAATTCTATTTATTTTCAGATTCTTCAGGGAGAATCTCCATTTTAAACATAGGTAAAACAAAATGGGAACCCATAGTCTTTTTCAAGAACCTCTCAAAACCATACGATTTTGTCATCGCTTGGTGTGTTTTTTAACTTTGCTTTCCATTTCCTTCACTGGGGTTTATCTCACGGTGGCTTTCTTGAATTCTAGTGGGTTGTTTTTCCTTTATTACTTACAATTTTCTATCCAGTAATTAAGGTATTATTTTCTGATTCTCCCTCTTGTTCTCTTTTTTTTTTTTTACTTACTTTCTTTTTCCCTACTGGCTTCTTGGTTGGCACCACTCATCCAGGCATCCTCCTTCGTGGATCGGTCAGTCCTCCAGCTTCCTCTTCTGAGTGGCCATCGCCTCTTCCCCTGCAGATTACCCCCTGTGGCGGGGAGCCCACCTCTCGCCCGCCAGGTCCGGATCCAGTTCAGCAATGCCATTCTGAAACCAGGGTGCCCGTAAGACGGCCATCAAGCCGCTGCAACCAGGACGCCATTTTTCCCTACCTAGATTTTGATCCCTGTGGAGCTTGGCGTGCAGTGACACCAACGACATGTTCGTGCACACTCCTGTGCGCGTCACCTCAGACTTCTGCCGCACTCCAACCCTGCAATTATGGCACCGTGGTGCCGATCCCTATGGGTCAGGTACACAGCAACCATGGGTTCCCCCCCAACCCGAAGATGGAGAGCAGTCTGTCGGGTGCTCAATCCGTCTTCCCCTCGCTGACTCACGATAACCCCTGCTCGCTCCCGAACATGGGTCGCTGGCGTGAGGTGTGGCGTCCATTGCCTCAACCCTCAGCGCCACCGGGCCGGCACCTCTTGTTCTTTTTTATATTTCTCTTGATCTTTTTATTTCTCTTAGCCCTTCACTACTTTCCTTTTTTCTGTTTACTTTCACTTTTTTCACCCTTGATTTTGTTTTTGATTTTTGTGTATCATTTACCAGAATTTCTTTAGCTGATTTAATTTCATCTGTCTCCTCATCCCAAACCTTATTAACCTGTACCACTCTGTTTTTCCAAAACCTCCTCCCAAATTTTCATTTGTTCTACCTGCTTTTTTTGTCTCCCTGTATTCCTCTTTTCCTGCATTTCTCCACTCTCCCATAATGTCATTTTCCCGTTTTAGTTATTTCAGTGTACTGTCATTCCTATAATCCTTATCTGATAACATTACAAATTCCTGGCTTCCATCCCACCTTTCTATTTCATCTGTGTAATCAGTATTACTTGTTTCTTTAATCTTATTCCCTGTCAAATCCATGACTTCCATTCCACCTATTTCATCCCTGTAATCAGTATTACTTGTTTCTTTAATCTTATTCCCTATCAAATCCATGACTTCCATTCCACCTATTTCATCCCTGTAATCAGTATTACTTGTTTCTTTAACCTTATTCCCTATCAATTTTTCTAGTATCTTCCTATTTTCAGTGCAGACTCCTTTAACAAAGAGAGGACCAGATATTCAAAACTTTGCGCTGAGCGCAAACTGTTTGTGTGGGTTTAGCACGGGATTAGCGCGGGTTTGCTATATTCAAAAGGCCAAATAGCGCACGCAAACTGCATTAGTGCCGGACAAAATCATAATGTATGCAAGGGACAAACTGAGGAAGTGTGTACATGAATACAGGCACAATGCTATATTCAGTGACTAGTGACGCGCAAAGTGGTTTTGTGCGACTTAGCACGGCACTTAGCGTGGTGCACATTACCGACCAGGAAAAGGTATTCTTAACCCTGGATAATCAGCTTTGTGCAACATTTTGGCTTTGCTCTGTGGTTGCGCGACTTTGCACGACCCTAACAAATAAATATGACACATAGACAAAGCCAGACATAGTAGAAACATGCTGCTCACTGATGGCATCACAATGATGCCATCATCTGCCACCAGTCCCAGCCATGCCGGGCAGTAAGTAGTGGCCCTGCTGCCAGTGGACAGCATGGCAGTGTGGTCATACAGCACACACCTGCGGACCACTCTTCTGTGGACACCAACAGATGCCAGAACACACATGCAGCACTGTGGGCATGGAGGATGTTGAAGGGAGAGTGTACGGGTGGTCAGGCTGTGCCACAGATCAGGTGTGGCCACAAGACTGGAACACATCACGCAGTGCACATGGGCCAGTATTGGGAATACCTCAACACCAGTGTGCCTTTCTGATAATATATGCCCCCCGCTGGCCACATACTGCACAGCTGTACAATGGCCACAGCACACAAACCCGAACATGTATATGTCACTGTGAGCATCCCATGCCAGAGGTGCAGCATCTGTGGGTCACATAACAGCGTAACAGTAATGTCTGCTGTCAGTAAACACCTTCATGTTGGGCCTGTCACTGTGTATAGTGCAGTCGTCATCACTGAAGTACACACCATAGGCAGTGCTGTGTCCACACACTACTGGCCCCCTTGCTACTGTAGTGTCTGCTGTGCACTGTGGCATGACCTACAGTGTGACAGTTGCGTTCAGCACCACTACTATCTGTGCCTATGATGTGTTTTACCCTGGGGTACAATATTCTATGCCGTGCTGTACTGTTTACATGTAGCCTACAGCTATCGTCATGCACTGCCAGACTGATCTACAGGTGGAGCTGCGGTCGGATCTGGCCAGCCCCTGTACTTCCAGACTGACCTACAGATGGAGCTGTGGGACCCCACAGTAACGCTGGACAAACTGCATGCAAATCAGGGCATAGTGAGATGCTAATTTGGATGTTTGCCCAGAGACTACATAAGTAGGCTCATTTGCATGTCACTTTTGAATATGGCAAAGTTTAGTGCCGGGCAAACTGTTTAGCTCCATAATAAACCCACGCAATCGTGTTAGTGCTGCACAAACAATTCGGGGGAATATTATACAGTTTTGAACACTGTACTTTCACATGCTCTGCTGCCTGCAGCTGTACTGGGTCCACACACTTGCTGGCACACTCATTGGCCACATAGTTCACCTCTGCCTACCTTCATGTTGCTGTGCACTGTGTTGCTGTTGTGGTTTGCGCTTCCTGGTTGCTATATTCAGAGCTGTCTTATTCCAGGGCAAGTTTACCCTGCACTCCCAGCCCAGTTTGCCTGGCCTCATTCCCATGCTATATTCAGAAGTTGTTTACCCAGGGCTATTCCTTTTGAATATAGCTTGCTTTATGCTCTGGGCTAAGTTTGCCTGCCGGGCAGTGCTAATTTAGCCCCGGGGCAAAGTTTTGAATATCTGGCCCATAATATCTTGTTTAATGTTTGTTAATTGTTTAAAAAGCATTATATAGGTCAGATAGGGGTCCTGTAGGGTGAAAGTCACATCTTTTGTTATTCTTTCAGTATCAAGGGAGCACTCACCGGGGGTGGACTTGCAACCGGGCATCCAGACATGTGTCAGATCAGCACCTGTCTAAAACTTTAATACTACTTTTAAAACTAAAGTTCATGAGCTCCATTTACACTGAAATCTTCTCTGGTGATTGTGGTGGACAGGGTCGAGAGCTTAACTGAGTTTCACTCAAATCTAGCCATGGGAAAGCCTAAATCAGCCACGGGCAGTTCCCAGGACTTTTTCAAGCCAAAGCATCCTAATAAAGAGAAGGAGATGGGGAAAATGGCAGCAGAGGGCCCTGATGACACCGAGCAGACAGTAACTCTACAGAATATTGCACCATACAACAAACGTAGAAATCTTTGGAGTCACTAAATACTAAGTTTGATTCATTTACCAGTCGACTCCAGATGGTTGAACAGAAGGTGGACTCCCAGGTCTCGGAGATCACAGAAGCTGCAAATAACGCAGGCAAAGCCCACTCTGTTTCTGCAGGACTTGTTAAAAAACACTAGCTCATCTGCTCCAGACTGGAGCATGCAGAACATTTATTACAGGAGACCAGTGTTCGTATTAATGTGAGGGTTTTGAAGGGGAGTCCCCGGCTGAGACAATTGTGGCATGGATGGGAGAGGCATTAGGACTCCTGACCTTGGATCGGCAGATACAGGTAAACTACGTGTTCAGTATGCTCCCCAGGGATGAATGGTGAGAGCATCCATTGGTAGCAGTAGGAGTTTGCGAAGCAGGTAGTGGAGGACCTCGGGGGGGCATTGGCCCAGTTTTGGAGGGGTTGTTATTGGGCCGTCGGGGGCTGTGGAGGTGGCGGCAAGGCCTCAACAGGGGATCGGAGGATGATGGCAGCTCCTTTTGATCCCACTTCCCCAGTGGCATGTCGGCTCAGTAGATGGAAGGTGGGAGTGGGTGGCGACCTGGACTCGATGGAGCCTGCCGTGCCTGTGTATTTGAGTAGGTCTTTAGGCCAATATTGGCCATGCCCATCTTGGGCAACAAGATTTTTGCTGGAAGGAGGGAGCCACTGTAACTGTGTGGAGGTCTCGGCTTAGGGGAGAGCCGCGGGGATTGTGTGAGGAAGAGAGTACCAGGGATGAGGTCGGTACCAGGATTAAAGGGAGATATGTAAATGGTGCAGCCGCGGTAGTTTTCAGGCTGCTAAATTATCACCCCGAGCATAAATTAACTCGTTGGCAGCAGAGGAGTAGTACATCACTCCCCTGAGGAGGAGGAGGAAAAAGGGTAAAAGGTTCAGCATAAAGGAACTGGTGACAGAGTAAGGTTCTCACCAGTACCAGTGGGTCTTTGGGAGTTTCATGCTTCTGGAATGTTCAGGAAAAAATCTCTGGTCCTGGGGTTTGAGTTTTGCTGCTGTCTGTGTTATACGGAATGTCCATACCTAAGAATGCCTATAGTTCTCTCTCTTAACAAATCTGTTGGTGTAAACAAGTTAGCCCCATTGAGCTGTATTCTTTCATGTTTCAAGCCACTGAGATCCTGAGCTCTGTAATAGTTTAGGAGCTCAGGAGAATAAACTCGATTTGGTTGTGGAGATTTGAGTCCAGTTTCATCACTGCCATGAAGGGATTTTAATGAATTATAAAGTCCTTTAGTTTTTAGGGATTTTCACAGTTATCCGGGGGTCTTGAAGTACTGAATTACATACGTCCTCCCGCTCCGGGTCTGATGGGTTGGAGAAGGTTGAAGATGAACTGACCAATCTGCCTGCCAGATTTCTCTGCTGGGTGAGACGCTGAGCATCTTTTGGGGCTTGGTGTCTTGGGTTTGAAGATATCTCAAGGTAAGACACCGATGGCCTTAGTCTGATCTATGCTAAGGAGAACTTGGTGAGGTTCTACAGTCCGGGGCCCCCTTCCCTCCATGACACCTGGCCCCTAGACATTGGGAAGGGGGCTACATAAGGAATAGTGTGCCATAAGAAATGCATTATTAGCTAATTAGCGCCCCTCAATGGTATATTTAAGCAGTAATCCATGACAGGGCATGGATTATGGTGGGATTTTACCTATGCTTGGTGTGGTATGCTACAAGGCCACAGGCAAAGTGATTTAGATCACACTGTAAGTGGGTAAATCCCACCATAACCCACACCTTGGAGTGGATTATTGCAATTAAACAGTGAAAAATAAAAAATAAATAAAGTTCATTAAAATGTTACACTTATTTCTTTTAAAGTTTTTTTTTATATATATTTTATTGAAAAAATCCTTCCCCCTAGCATAAATAGTCCCTTGCTGCTAGGTAGAATATAGAGTTCCCCCAAGCCCTCCACAGAGACATGATGGGATGTTTGCCCCCTACACACACACACACACACACACACACACACACACACACACACACACACGCAGAGACACATACTGGGTTTTGGGGTTTTTTGTGTGTTTTGCCATTTTTTTTTTTTAAACAGTGTGGTGCGAGATGTGAGTGGCTCCAGTAGCTGAGCCTACGAGAGACAGCATGATGAGAGCTGTGAGCAGTCTGTATGTTAAGTGGGGACCAGTTTGAAGGGTCAACACAAGATGTTGTGCCTTTACTGGGATAGGGAGTATGGGGTATTCGGAGGAAACTGCTAGAGTAAGGAGCATGAAGAAATGTGTGTGGAGCTGAGAGAGAGAGCGCAGCTGCATAACTAGAACCGTGGGTAAGCAAGCAGTTACAAATGCTAGGTTTTCAGTAATGGAGCCAGGAGGGAGCTGTCACAGGTGGAAAATGGTTGTACACAACTTGTTTTTAGGTGGTGTGGTTTGCAGGTGACTTTAGCAAGGGAACAAATGGCAGGTTTATTTTCACATTTTCGGGGGCGTGGATACTACTGTATTTGTTGTGCTGCTGCTGCCCTGACTAACTGGCACTTTTTACTTGGGTTGTCATAGGAGTTACACATGCTCGAAAGTGCCAGTCAGAAGGTAAGATTTTTGATGCCCTTGATATAATTCCCTACATACCACACACACATCCATAATTTATCATAGGGACACGGTAGTACCGCTGTAATTAGGGTTGAGTAGGCTGTTTAATGTTAAGCCTCAGTTTTTTCACCTTAATAACTTCAGCATTGTTTGACAGACTAGACCAAAATTTGGTACGCATGGTCAGGCTGTGTGAATCTTAAGATGTGAAATATTTTGTGGTCGCATCTTGTTCGGTTATTGAGATATGAAATGGGAAAAAAATTGGTTTCCCAATACTTAACACTGCATATTTGTTGCTCTCACCTACAGTCTAGACGGTGTAGAATTTTTAAATGAAATTTTCAGTGTTAAAGAAGCCCATGCCAATGGTGTACCTTCAGAAGGTTTTGTGAAAGGGTATTATATGGTTCTAGAGTTATAATGATTTTTGAGTTCACATAAAAAATGCAAATGGTAAAAAAAAAAAAAAAAAAATAAATTTGCTTGTTTTCACGATTTCATCTCAGGCAGAAAAATGTTATCATGACGGACACCTTTTTTCTTTTCTTGTTAAGCTCATAAATGTTGAAAATACATGAAAATTATATGCTTTGGATCAAGGATATTACTTGCAGCAGGTCATACATATAGGAACTTCCCAGCCGCAGGTGTTTTCAGCTGGAGGATTTTACCAGCAGTCGACCTGGGACTGCCCATGATGATATCACATGTGTCCTGAGACGTATAAGCGTGGGCGGTCCCAGATGCTCCTCAGTTCTTTTCCCACTGTGATTTGCATACTACATGTCCAATTCAGAGTTTGGCCTCCGTCGACTAAGAAAAGAATACTTGAAGAAAGCTTCTTCAGCACATTGTTTCCCAGTTTATTCATGCCTTCTTTATGTCATCTTCAGACCCTTTATTTAGAAAGTGTGCCTGTGGCCAGAAACTTGCTACAGAGGACCATGATGAACTTTGTGTAAAGTGCTTAGGCCCTATGCACGATACTCGTGCTTGTCCTGTGTCAACGCTTTAACAAAGCTACGCAACAGAGAAGACTGCTACAGCTGAGGGAGCACCGTATGGAGCAGAAAGTCACCCTCCTTGAATGGGAGCATCAATCTAAGATGCCCCGCGCATCTTCGTCATTGTACTTAGATTCCCATCGTTCTAGCTGGGAACGCTCACCGATGGAGAAGGCTGACAAAAAGGAGAAACATAAACACTCCAGTAGGAGCAAGCATTCTCCCCATGTCTCCTCCCCGTTGACATCCTCTCAGCCTACTTCTGTTCCTCAGGCAATTCTTTAACACTAGAGCAGTTTTATCTGCTCTCTCTCAGGCTATGGCTCTTTCATCTTCTACTCCATCGATGATGCCAAGCCCTTCTGTTCCCATCTGCTCGTCAACAGTGTCCTTGTTGACGAGCCCCCAGGGTGTCACAAAATTGCAGCTTCCTCCGCTGCCACCTCCATTGGGGGGAAGGTCTCTGTATATCTTCCCCCCCCCCAGGGTTTCACATGGTCATTGAATGCTGTAAACCCAAGGAAAGGACACTATGTCCTAGGTTCTAGTACTCTATTGTTGATGGCTTTTCCGTCAATGGCCCAGGACACACATTTACCTTCCTTATCGACGAGCCGTTTCATGCCACAGCTTGCACCAATTTCTTCTATTATTCTTATAGGGTCTACTCACAGTATCCCCGTGACTACGGAACCCCCACAGTTGGCTATGGTGGATGTTCATGCATTAGTCAATACTATTTTGAATTTGACAAAGAAAAATACTCCCCATACCAAGGGAGTTACTTCTGCCCCCATGTCAATACCCTCCAGGCACTCTTCTGCTTCTAGAACTACAAGTGCCTCTCCAGCATCTCTGGGTCCCTCCCAGGACACTGAAATGGAGGATACATATTTACAGGAGTGGGAAGAGGAGGGAATGAATCAAGGAGATCTTTCTCCTTCCTCAGCCTCCACACTGGCAGAAGAGCCTGCACCATATCTTCCCTGTTCCCCTCTGGATGATCCAAGTTTTTTGGACATTATGCAGCATCTCCTGAAGACCTTTGGGTTCCAGGAGACTGCACAAGATGCCTCTAGGCATAAACTTGCCAGCTGTTTAGGCCTACCTGAAAGCCCTTTGTTGGTCATTCCACCTTTATTGGAGGCATATGAAGATGCTATTTTAGCAGCATGGCAACAGCCCTTCAATGTACCTTCTACACCTAGAAAGGCTGATGGAACATATTAAACCCTGGCGGAATATCCTTATTTTACCTCTCCACCGCAGGCTGATTCAGTGGTGATTAACGCTGCCCATGATAGGTCGGTTAGGCCAAAACATCTTAGAGCCCAGCCCCCAGATAATGAATTCCGGAAACTTGATGCGATGGGGAAACAAATGTTTTCAGGATTCTCAACTACATGGGGCATGTCCTCATATATCAGGAGGAGTTATGGAAAGCCGCTCAGGCTTCAGTCCAAACTCTTTCGGATGCTGCTCCTAAGGAGCAGCTTACAAATACTATAAAAACTGCCTCAGCTGTTGGTTGCCATCTTTTGCGAGCAGCCTACGATGCTGTTGTTTCTATAGCCTGGGCTTCTACCATCGGGATTTGCCTTAGAAGGGATTCAAACAACATGAAGTCTTGCTGTATTCGCACAATATGCAGTTAGCCCCAGCACTTGAACTGCCCCAGAGAAAAAAGAGTTAACTCTATGCAAAAGAACAGAACGTTGAGCTCGAGCTCGGTTTTCAAACCTCTGTCTCTGGTACATCTCAGTGTAATCGTCAGATTCTTTACTCCGCCTAACTGAGAAGTCACTCTGGAGATCTCTCCTTCACTTCGGTTCGGTGCAAGTAAAATCGGTTGGTTTATTCAACCATTTCTTATTTTTTGGTGTTGAATCTCTGTCTACGTTGCAGGTAGTGTAAGTAGGTAGATAGTGAATTAAAATTGTGAACAAATTGTTTTTGTTCAGTTTCCTATCGGTCAGTCCAGTTGGGAACCGAAATCTTTCTGTGAATTAGTCTTATTTGAATTTCTTTTGTGGGTTCTGGTTCATATCAGTTTCAAAAAAACAAATTTTGGTTTGTTTTTTCCACAGCCTGTAACATGGTTGGTAACCGATAGGACAGTGTTACCTGGCTTGAAAGCTATTCAGGGTAACTTTTTTCAAGAGAAAGGCCATGTCTAAGAAACCCAAGAAGAAAACCGGTCCCACTGGGTTTCAACACTGTTCCGAGTGTGGGGAGACTTTGCAAAGCTGACCCCACCTCGTATGTGTGTATTGTTTGGGGTTTGACCACCTCAAAACAGACTGCCAAATTTGTAAAACTTTCCTAAAGCCACTGTAGAAAAAAGGTTAAGTAGGCTGAAGGAAAGGGAGGCTGAGAAGTCCGCTGATTGGATGGCCAGCCCGGTTCGGTTTCGGACGAACCTGAGGAAGTGCCTGCTGACATGGGCGATACCCCCTTGGACAGGAGGCGGTCCAATTCCGAGGGATCGGTTCCGTCGAAGAAGAGAAAGAAGTCAGCCAGTTTGGATTGGGCGCCACATGTTCTAACCGCTGAAGAGATAGCTAAAGTGATAAGCATAGTCCAGTCGCTACACCTGGTTCCATCCGAACCGACACCTTCAGGAAAGCGATTGGTTCAGATGGTTCCGACTCCATCGGAATTTAATCCGGAGGCTTTTTGTGAAGAATGGGATGGAAACAAAGATTATTCAGAGGAAGACGAAGATGAAGATGTTTTTGTAGGTCTAGATGAGCCTGTTGAACTGGACGTCTCCCCAAACAGGCCTACCGGTGTCTCCCGTCTCAGACTTTGAGTCCCCTTCCCACTTCATGTTTTACAGGAAAGTGGCTCACACTCTCCAGCTACCAGTTGTGGAAGCTGCTAAGGAAACAGAAAAACTTGATTATGTAGAAATGATGGACGTCTCAGAGTCCAAGAGGCTATCTATCCCCCTTCACAAATCTTTGGGGAGACAGACTCAAAAACTGTTGCAAATGCCTTCTTCCATACCCACTGTGGACAAAAGGATGGATAGGATGTATACGCTATCAGCTTCAGGTACCGAATTTCTCTACAATCATTGCAGCCATGTTGAGGTAGTGCAGGCTGCAGCCTGTGACAAGGCAAACATTCCTTTAGCTTCACACCCCCCAGACAAGGATTTCAGGAAGGTGGATGCCATGGCCAAAAAACAGTACTTGGCATCTTCCTTGGCACTCTGACAAGCCAATTACATGGCCTGCATAGCCAGGTACCAGAAGTCCAGGTGGGATATAGTGCTGGAACTGACTAAGAAGGCATCCCCCCAGCTAGCCAAAGAGCTGGAGGAGGTGGCTGCTGATGGGATTGAGGCATCCAATGTACAGTTCAGTGCTGCTGTGGACTCTAATGATATGGCATCGAGTGTCATGGCTACATCTGTTTCTCTTTGGAGATTTGCTTGACTCAGAAGTACTAGCCTCTCACCAGATACCCAGGCTAAGGCTATGGATTTCCCTGTGGTTGGTAATTCTCTGTTTGGGGAGCAGACAGAGTCTTACATGAAAAAGATGAATGAGTGTAGGATGGCTTACAGGGGTGCTGTGGCCAAAGAGAAGCAGGCCACTCTTCAGAAGCAGCAGTCTAGGGCTGGCAGGGGCATTTCAAAGGCCTTTTTACCAAGCCCAGGTCTCTTCTTCCCCTTTTCAGCAGAAGGGGTTCTTTAGAGGGAGAGACAGAAGGGGGGTGACTAGAGCTGCATCCTCTTCCTTGCTTAAGGCTCCTGCCAAATAAACACCCTGATGTGTCAGCTCAAGTCGCCTCCCCTATTCCTGTAGGGGACAGGTTGGCTTACCACTTCCAGGCCTGGAAGTCTATCACTTCAGACAGTTGCGTCCTTGAAGTTGTAAGCCAGGGACTGGCTCTTAGTTTCTCAAAATTCCCCAAAATGAGGGCCAGGTCTTTTCCTCCAGCATCAACCTCAGAAACACTTGCCCTCAAGGCAGATGTGTCCTCTCTCCTAACCCTCAAAGCTATAGAGAGGGTTTCTCCACATCACAGGGGCAAAGGACTATATTCCAGATACTTTCTTACCCCCCAAAAGACAGGGGAATAGCGACCCATCTTAGACCTAAGATATCTAAACAAACATGTCATTAAGTCAAAGTTCAAAATGGTGACTCTGGGAATAATTTTTCCCTCTCTGAGACCAGGGTACTGGCTAGCCTCCCTGGATCTGAAGGATGCCTACTTCCATATAACTATCCATTGCTCCCACAGAAAATTCCTCAGGTTTGAGTTGCCATCAGGTCATTATCAGTTCAGAGCTATGCCATTTGGCCTTACCTCAGCTCCAAGGGTGTTCACAAAGTGCCTTGCTGTGGTTGTAGCCTTCCTCAGAAAGCAGGGCATCTCTCTCTCTTCCCATATCTGGACAACTGGTTAATTGTAGGCCAGTCCTTAGACCAAGTCAAGCCGGCTCTGCAGGTTACCCAGAATCTTCTCAACTGTCTGGGGTTCCTTTTGACTCTTTCCAAGTCAGTCCTCGAACCAGTACGGCTCCTCACCTTCATGGGATAGAGCTGGATACTATCCAGGCAAAGGCCTTCCTCTCATTCTCAAGGGTAAAGGAACTGATAGAACTGGGTTCCTCTCTTTGACCACTAGTGTCTCAACCAGCCAGGCATTTTCTTCAACTCCTAGACCACATGGCAGCTTCCACTGCAGTGGGTCAGGGAGCAAGATTCCAAATGAGGGACATTCAATTCCATTTAAGAGCTTTTTGGTTCCAGAAAAGAGACTCTCACAAAACTGATTCCAGTGACTCAGACTCTTGTTCAGGCTCTCCAGTGGTGGTTAGATCGGGACAATCTCAGGCAAGGTGTCCCTTTCCTGGGATGGGGAGCCCATCTAGGAGCCCTAACTGCACAGGACATTTGGTCTCAGCAGGAGTCCCTCCTTCATATCAATCTTCTGGAACTCAGGGCAGTGTTTCTGGCCCTTCAGGCCTTCTTGGAAACAGTCAAAGGCAAGGTGGTGCAAGTCAGGACAGACAACACCATCACATTGTGGTACATAAACAAGGGGGCACTCGGTCCATGGCCTTGTGCACAGAGACCCTGAAGATATGGTCTCTAGCTTACTCTCTTCAGGCTGCTCTGATGGCAGTGCATCTTCCAGGAAAGGACAATGTCCCGGCGGATGCCTTAAGCAGGATGTCTCAAGGTCACCACGAATGGACACTGAATCTCCAAGTACTTCAGGTAATCTTCAGAAGATGGAGCTTTCCAGAGATAGATCTTTGCAGCCCCAGACAATCATCAACTTCCCCTATATTGCTGCAGACCCCGAGTCTTGAGGACTGTTCCCCTGGATGCTGTCCTGTTAGATTGGACAGGCAGATTTCTCTATGCCTTCCCCCTTTCCTTTGATCTTCAGAGTTCTGGTCAAGATCAGGTCCCAACCTTGCACAGTGATCTTGGTGGCCCTGGATTGGGCCAGGCAACCATGGTACCCTCTGTTTCTGTCTCTAGCTACATTTCTTCCCTTGACTCTACTCAGGAGGCACGACCTGTTGACGTTCTCTCTGGGGAGGATTTGGTATCCCAACCTTCACTCCCTTAAGCTCAAGGCTTGGCTCTTGAAGAACTAGAGTATGCAGGGTTGCATCTCTCCCAAGAGGTATTGGATATCTTTAAGGTTTCTAGAAAACCTTCTACCAGAAAAACTTAAAGTTCCAAATGGAAGAGGTTCAGTATTTGGTGCTGTCTCGAAGATATACAGCCAGATGTGGTAAGCATTGCCACAGTTGTGGACTATCTGGTCCACCTCAATAGCCTAGGCCTTCGGCCTGCCACCCTGAAAGTCCATTTGGTAGCTGTTTCTGCTTTTCTTTCAGCAGGGAAGGGTTCTTCCCTGGCATCTCATCCTGTTTTCGGTAAGTTCTTTAAAGGCTTGGTTTACCTAAACCCTCCCTTTAGGGAGCATACCTCATCCTGGGACTTGAATATCCGTATTACACAGCTTAGGCAACCTCCCTTTGAACCCTTATCTTCTGCTGAGCTTAAATACTTGACTTGGAAAACTGTGTTCCTAGTGGCTATCACTTCTGCTAGGAGAATCAGTGAATTGCAAGCCATGTCAGTGGAACCTGATTTCTTCTCCTTTCATAGGGACAAGGTAGTCCTCTGGACAAACAGGAGGTTTCTACCTAAGGTGGTTTCAGATTTTCATCTGAACCAATCTGTGTCCCTGCCTGTCTTTTTCACTGATCATTCTTCATCAGGGGAGAGAAGGTTACGCAGTTTAGATGTAAAAAGGGTACTTAGTTACTACATAAACCATACAAAGGCCCACAAGAAGGATACCACCCAACTTTTTCTTACCTATGGTGAAGTGGGGAAGGGTAGACCTGCCACTAAGAGATATATTGCCAGGTGGATTGTCTCCTGTATTCAGTTCTGTTACTCAAAACTAGGAAGTGAGCCACCCTCAGACCTGAGGACACACTTGACACGAGGTACAGCCGCATCCTTGGCAGCTGCCAGGGATATTCCCTGGGTGGAAATCTGTAAGGCAGCCACCTGGAAAACAGTTCATACATTTACCAAGCATTACTCTCTGGTTATCCAGGCTAGGAGTGATGCTAGGTTTGACATGGCAGTACTGCAGAGCCTGTTCCCAAAGAAAGGTTCTCTTTCCCCTCCTCCAAAGGGGGTACTGCTTGGTAGTCTGCATATTGTCAGAATACAGCAAGACTTCATGTTGTTTGAAGAAAAAATTACTCACCATAGTAATGTTGTTTCTTCTAATGGAGTCTTGCTGTATTCTGAACTCCCTCCCTGCCTCCCCTCTCAGAACCTCTGTTCGGGATGTGGGTTGGCAGATACAGTGCTGCACCCCAGAGGTGTACCTTGTCCCCTGCCTGCCAGGTGGGGTGTTTTTCCTTTAATTTTCTGTTTAGTAATATGGTTTGTTTGCACTATCTACATGGTTTTATTCTTGGGTTCTTGACTTGAGTCTTGTGGACCCAAGGTTGGTTGACTATGGCTTAAAATTTAAAAACAATTTATCTGCTAGTTAGTTAGTATTGCTCATAAGAATCTGACGGTTACACTGAGATGTACCAGAGACAGAGGTTTGAAAACCGAGCTCGAGCTCAACGTTCTATGCTTTTGCATACAGTTAACTCTTTCCTCTCCGGGGCAGTTCAAGTGCTGGGGCTAACTGCATATTGTCAGAATACAGCAAGACTCCATTTGAAGAAATAACATTACTACGGTGAGTAATTTTTTCTTCATGGCTCACAGTCTCTAGTTTTGTTCCTGATGTTCAGCATTCTATTCTGAATGCACCCTTCAAAGGTCATCAGCTGTTTGGATCTCAGACTCAGGACATCTTGATGCCCCTTCAGACTTCTGGATGCACTCTGAAGTCAGTGCACTCCCTCTACCACACCCAGCCAAACCCTACTATAAAGGAAATTTTTGTCGGCCTCCCAGTAAACAAAGACCAAATGCCACCAAGCAGCCCAACAAAGGTAAGGCTACAGTCTCCTTACTTGGACCTACTCCAGCCCCAAAAGCATTTTGTTCCGCTCCATCAGTCTCTCAACAGAGACATCCCATAGCCCGAAGGTCCCCCTGAGCCTGTGGTACTAGGGCCCCATTCCATGAAAGCAGGGGGGCAGATTTTCCCTGTATTTACAGGGTTGGCAAAGCATAATGACAGATGCATGGATACTCCAGTTGCTTCATTCAGGCCATACTCTAGACTTGACAGCCATGCCTCCTGATATGCATCCAAGGGCTTCTTCCTATCCTTCAGAACAGGAGGCAGTATTGGCAGCAAAGTTTCAATCTCTTTTACTCAAAAAAGCAATAGTGTCTGTTCCCCTTCATCAGCAGGGCTGGGGATTTTACTCCCACTTCTTTCTAGTTCCAAAATAGACAGGAGAGCTAAGACCATTTTAGATCTCAGAAAGCTAAATCTTTTCACAGAATACAAAAAATTCAGAATGGTCACTCTTCCAACACTTATGCCCCTACTGAACAAGGGAGACTGGCTCTGCTCACTAGACATGAAAGATGCATACCTGCACATAATGATTAACCCCACCCACAGAAGATATCTTCGCTTTTGCTTCCAAAACCACCATTACCAGGTCAGGGCCCTACCCTTCAGGTTGGCGTTAGCTCCCAGGGTATTTAGGAAGTGCCTTGCAGTGGTGGCGGCAACTCTCAGGTTAGCAGATTACACCTCTCCTTACCTGGATTACTGTCTGCTGAAGGCCTCGGCCAAACATCATTTGGCAATAACCCTTTCCCAAACACTTGAGTTGTGCACATCTTTGGGATTAACAGTCAGTGGGTCAAAATCCAAGATGGATTACACTCAGTGCCTTCAGTACATTTGGGCCGTACTGGACACTTCAGTAGGCTTAGCCTTCCTGCCACCTCATCATGCACTGTGCACTTCAGGCACATGCGCTGCCACCACACCATAGCAGCAACTAGACTCTGAGGTGATCTCTCACTACTATCTCCCCTCTTTCATCCTAGTCCCCCCATTCTTTCCTCACTTCAGCTCCACCAACCTTCCCAACTATGCACATGCATCCCCTGCTCACCAGTCTATCTCTTCTCCTCCTCCTCCCTTTGCCTTCCACATACCCTACTGTCCCTATGAACCCTCAGCCTCACTACTCCAGTGTTCCCACCTACCCTCCTGTCCTCCCTCCCTCCTTTACCACTGCTCCTACCCTCCTCCTCCTCCACACATCCCATTTGCCCTCTCCACCTCACCCCTTCCAGACATCAGCATCGTCCTCCCCACAGCCCCTTGCACTTCTGATCACTCAGGCCTTCTCTGCCTGTGCTACCCTACCCACCCCTTGTGCAACCAAACCCCATTCCTTATTATATCGCTCCCGGCGTAAACTCTCCATCAGCCTCCCTCTGACCAGAGCACTTCTCCTCCTTCTACTCCTAACAGGGAACATACACCCCAACCCAGGCCCTGCCCCCTCCCATCCACCCACTCAGCCCACTGGTCTTCGAGTAGCCTCCATGAACATATGCAGCCTGCTGAAGAAATCTGACGCCCTACAGTGCTGGGCCTTGGCTCACCAACCAGACATCATAGCCCTGGTTGAAACCTGGCTGTCAATCAACTCCAGACTCATTTGTCTCCCTCCCAGGCTATACCTTATACCGGGAGGACCGAGTAAACAAGCGAGGGGGTGGCTGTGCAATCTACACCAGGGACACAATACCTGGACCACGCCTCCACCCCTGCCCTCACAAATGGGCCCCAGGCCTTACCCTCAGACTCACCCCAGACCCCTCTAAGACCCTCTCTATCTCACCACAGCCTATGTTCCCCAAAGAACCAGCACCCAGCCCTAATATCTTTAAGGACTACCTGGCCACCCTCCACCATAAGGCAGAACAAATCCTAGTGGGGACCTTAACGTAAAGTGGCTCAGCACCTCCTCATCCACCACCAGAGACTCATTTGCCTTAAGATCTGAAACAACTCGTCACCAGCCCACGAGACTTAACCTAAAGTGGTACCAACCTGCTGGATGTTATTATAACTAACCGACCCCATAAAATCCAAAACATCCAGGTCCTCCCAGACTCCCTGGTGACCACTCCCTATCCTATTCACTGGGTAACCCCCAATCCCAAACCCAAAGCCCAGACCACCCTCCCATGGCGCCTCCGCCCTGGTGGGCTGAAGAAACTAAGGCACTCCTCACCCAGATAGACTGGTCCCCATTCAGCAGGCAACCAACATTGATACTGCCCTCACTTTTTCACTCACAACTTCAACATGACTGCTTGATCTCTTTGCACCCTTAGCAAACCGGTCCAAAAAACAGAGCGCACCCTGGGTTAGCCGGCCCTCCTACAATTACTAGAAACAGGATAACCTCTGGCACCTTGCCACTGAAACAGGTCTCTGTCTGATAGGCAAGCATACAATGCAGCCGAAATAAATGCTCATGGGCCATCGGAAAGCCAAGGCAGACCATTACCAGGCCTCCCTTACCTCCTCCTGGGGCTCAGCGGGACCTTCTGGGATAATATTAAGCAACTCAATGGTAAAGCTTGCCCTGCCCCATCCCAGCTCACTAGAAATGGCACAACCTCCACGAGCCTGCCACCATAGCTAACTGGTTCAACACCACTTTCACTGACCTTAGCTCAGTCCTCCTAGTAATTTCTTTGACCCTCCCCAGCCAAACTCCCCTGTCCTCCAGCACCCCAGCTTCCTCCTCGAAAGATTTCCACCGGAAGCCAGACCCATCTAACCAAAGCTCTCAATGGCAACAATCCCGGCAGTGACTCACTGGACCCCAGCATCCTCAGGCTGGTGCTAGATGAAGTCCTTGCACCTCTCACAAGCCTAATTAACCAGTCACTCTGCCTGGGACAATTTCCCACGGCTTGGAAAACAGCCATTATCACCTATTCATAAAGGAGGCGACAGGTGGTCGGCCAGCAACTACCGGCCAATCTCCATCCTCCTCCCCTCTCTAAAGCCCTGGAGAAAGTGGTGGCCATTCAAATCACTGATTATCTGGCTAAGCATAACATCTATGCCCAGAGCAACATGGCTTCCGTCGTGGGTCACAGTACCAGCACTGCCTTTATTAATTCTCCAACTCCTACACTCCTCCTTGGATACCAGCTCCTAGCTGGTGCAGTGTTCATTGACCTCTCAAAGGCTTTCGACACTGTCTCCCATCCACTGCTGCTGAATGCACTCTGCCTCACTGGTCTCGGCTGGCCCCTGGCATGGTGTGCTAGCTATCTTGACCTCGATCCCAGTGTGTCAAGATTAATAACACACTCTCGACTCCGATCCCATTCTCTCTGGGGTCCCCAAGGCTCCATCCTGGGCCCCCTTCTCTTCTCACTGTATCTGAACACCCTGCCCAGTGCATGCTCTGTGAGAATTCTGCTGTATGCAGACGGCGCTGTCCTGTTTGCACCACACGTAATCCCATCCCCTGGACTCCCTACAGCAGTCTTTCAACAGTGCGAGGCTTGGTTTAAGGAGCGTAGACTCATCATCAATCTTAAGAAAACCAAAACTATGCTCTTTTCACACCCCAAAACAAAGCTAGCAACCACCCACTCTATATCCTTCCAAGCACCAACCAACCACTGGAACAAGTCTGCTCCTACAATACCTTGGGGTTACATGCGATTCAGCCCTCACATTTCACACCCATCGACACCCTAACATCCGCCACCAACACCGACGGCATCCTATTCGCCATAAGCTGCCTTCCCAAATGCTCTCCGGCTAGCGGTTCCCATCGTCCGTTCTGTCCCTTGTAGACTATGGTCTACCAGTATCGTGCTGCCGACACCACTGCACTAAACAAAATTCACCTAACCTGAATAAAGCGTGCAGATTAATTACTGGTGCCCCCAGACTCACACACACCTGTCAGCTATATGTCGATGCTAACCTGCTTACCCTGGATGAAGCGGCTCGATATGCAGACCTGTCTCCTCACCAAAAAAAACCCTACTCGGGCTCTCCCCGCAGGTAACAGCATCCATCCACAGAGCCCTCCCACCATTGCAACACGGTCTTCCTACAAGACCACTCTAAAGTCCCAGAACAAGAACCAGCCGTGGCCAAGGTCCTTCAGCTATAGAGCCCCAACCTGGTTTAACTCTCTCCTGCCACCATCACCAATGCCATCACCATCTCCACATTCAAAACCGCACTGGAACCACATCTTCAGCACTCAGAACTGCTCCTGTCTCTGAACATAGCCTCCACCTCTTTTTTTCTCTCTTGACAATGCCCCGGGCAGCTCTCACCAACCATCCCTCCACCACTTCCCTGTCCACCATGCCTAGGTTTAACCTGGCCAGTGCCAGCTGTTTCAATGTTTATCTACCAGAATTGCTCACTGATACCAACTTGTTTAATACCTGCTATCGATTACATGTACCCTGTACCCAATTGTATCTGTCTGACCACAATGTGACGTGGCACCTCTGGTGAATGCCTACTGATTTTTGGCAAATCTTTGCTATGTAACTGAAACGCAATGTATGTCTTTATGTGACGAAGTACCTTTGTAAACGAGCCTCTGGCTCAAAGGTTGTAAACTGATTCTTAAATAAATAAAATAAAATAAATGCAGAAAAACTGATCAATCTGAAATCCCAGATCTGCAGCAACAGGTATGTCTTGGCCAGAGAGTATCTGAGGTTACTAGGACACATGGCAGCGGCCATCCCAACAGTCCCTTATGCCCGATTGCACATGCGAATATTACAGTGGACCTTGAAGGTACAGTGGGACCAAAGAACAAATGAGTTAGAGGCAGAAGTTATGGTCTTGACACCTGCGGTACGTGTCCTTCAGTGGTTGAGGAACTTGGACAACCTGGTTGCAGGGCATCCCATTTCAAGCCCCCATCCCTCACCACACCCTATAACCGATGCCTCCTCCCAGGGCTGGGGAGCTCATCTAAACAACCTTCAGACCCAAGGGGTGTGGTGCCAAGCAGAAGCACATCTCCATATCAATATTTTGGAGATTAGATCAGTTCTTTACACACTGCGGGCATTTGAGAATCTACTGCCAGTGTGTTGCTTCAGATTCAAACAGATGACTCCACAGTAGTCCATTACTTGAACAAACAAGGGGGGATCCATTCCTACCCCTTGTGTAGAGAGGCAGTACGAGTGTGGTACTGGGCAGTCCAACATGGGTTGCATCTGATGACCCTTGGCCGCACCAGGGCTCGGGTGCACGAATGGGAGATCCACCAAGAAGTTGTCGAAGACCTCATTTGATGGGGTCGACCCAAATTTGACCTCTTCGCCTTTCCAGTCAATGCAAGACTACCACACTAGTGCTCGCTAGAGCCAGGTCCTGGAGCTGTGTGGCTAGACACGTTATCTCTTTCCTGGACAGGAACATTTCTTTATACCTTTCCTCCATTCCCTTTCATTCAGAGGTTTCTACTTAAACTGATCCGAGACCAGGCCACCATGATTCTCATACTACCTCTTTGGCCGAGACAGGTCTGGTTTCCACTGTTGCAACAGCTGGCCATCCAGGAGCCTCTACCTCTTCCCATTCATCCCAGCCTCCTCACTCAAGCTCAGGGAACCCTCCTTCATTCCAATCTTTGCTCCCTGCATTTGCATGCTTGACTTCTGAAGACATAGCTATTTCCAGGTTCCAAATCTCTCCCCAAGTGGCAGAGATCTTATGGGCAGCTTGTAAGCCTTCCAACAGGGCAACGTACTCCATGAAGTGGAAGTGGTTTGCTACATGGGCAGCGGACCAAGGGTTGGATCTGTACACCTGTTCACCGTAGCATATCCTGGACTACTTTCTTTCTCTGATACTGGACTGAAGTACTCATTGGTGAAAGTGCACCTGTCAGCAATATCTGTCTTTCACATCCCAGTGGGTGATAGACCTTTGACTCATCTGGAGGTTATAAAACCTTCTTGAGGGGCATTCTCTGCCTCAGACCCTTGGTGTGGAACCCGCTACCTCCTTGAGACCTAAATTTTGTCCTAGAAAAACTTACCTTATCCCCCTTTGAACCAGCGGCTACATGTGTGCTGTGGTATCTCTTGGAAAGCTTTTTTTTTTTTTTGGTAGCGATTATGTCGGCTAGCCTTATAGCGGAATTGCAAGCCCTTATTTGTAAGGAACCTTACTTGAATTTTCACAAAGACAGGGTGTACAAGTCCTAATTTTCTCCCGAAGGTGGTATCAGAGTTCACTTTGAACCAATCTGTCCACCTACCAGTGTACTATGCGGAGCCCGCTAACCCAGGTTGGCATTGCTTCATACGTTAGATGTACATAGAATTTTGCGGTATTATCTTTTATGTAAAAAAGAAAAGTGCAAGACAGCACAACTTTTTGTTTCTTGTGCCCCAGGCAAAGAAGGTAATTCTGTTTCTAAGCAGTGCTTGTCCAGATGGTTGGCCAACTGCCTTATTTTTTTTGTTAAAAAAATAGGATAAACAGCTCCCGGGTTTGGTGAAGCCTCATACCACATGTGGGCTGGCAGCCTCTGCGGCATGCTTTAGAGGCGTTCCGGCAGCAGAAATTTGAGGTGGCAACCTGGTTGAAGGTTCATATCTTCACCAAACATTACAGTTTTGACATAGCATCCAAAAGAAGGACCAATTTCGGTCATGCAGTCCTGCAAGAACTGTTGTCTTAATTTCTTGTTTGAGTTTTTCTACCGCCTATTTTTCCTCCCAACTGCTGGGGATTCATTCCTAATGTGTGACCTGCTGCAAGAAATATCCTTGATGAAGATAGTATAGTTACATAGGTACTTACTGTAATGGTAGATCTTTTAGAGAATCTCTTGCAGCAGGTCATGCTGCCCCTCCCTTCAGCTCCCTTGCTTCCTGCTATAGGAGGGGGACTCGCTCCAGCTCTCTGAATTACAACAGGGTACTCCTACCTACTCCTCGGTTTCTCTCAGAGGCCTCTTGGGTTATATCATCCATACATGGTCACTGGCAGAAGTCATGCTCTCGAGGCACGACCGTGATGTTGTAGCGGTCCCAGGTCAACTGCTAGTAAAATCCTCTTGCTGGAAACGACGTCTTTGGATGGGAAGTTCCTATATGTGTGACCTGCTGCAAGAGATTCTCTCGAAGATCTACCATTATGGTAAGTACCAATGTAACTGTACTTTAAAAAAAAAAAAAAAAGCAAACCCCTGATACCAGCTAAACAGCACCTATTAGGCTAGATTCTGCTCATTGTTTTTTTTAAAAACTTGCCAGAAATTCCTTTTTAGGATCGTGGATTTATTTTTCATCCACACTTCTTGGCAGGTACCTTGCCACTTTACGATGTGCCAGAAAGTCTTCAAGCTGGCTTCTCCCACCCACCCGGATGGTATAACCCTCGGCTCCGCCCCATGACGCCAGATTTTCCTTTCTGCTGGAAGGTTCAGGTTCCCTCCTTAGTGCTCCTGCGTGTAGTAGTCCCTGGTTCTAGAATCTTCGGATTTGCTTCCAAAACTTATTTTAAAACTCTCCCGAGTTTTGTCTTTGCCTTCTTCTCTCGCTACCGGGATGGAAGACAAATCGGTTCCTGGGTTTCGCCGGTGCCCCTGCGGGCAGAAGATGTCTCACACTGATACACACCCTGCATGCATCTATTGCCTGGGGCATGACCATGACCCGCAGGCTTGCGATCACTGTCAGTCCATTTCACATTTGGTTCTGGAAGACCGCACTGCCTGACTTCAGCTGGGGCGACTGGAAAAGCATTACCTGCCGGTTAAATCCAAGGATGCCCGTTGGGTGGTCTCTGCAGCTGCAGGGTCCACCAAGCAGCTGGAACAACTTAAAGACTTCGAGGAGGAGGCGGCTCAGGCTGTGGCGGGCTCCTCTTCAGCTTCGGCCTTCATACTACTACAACTGGGATCCTCTTATTCGGCTTCCTTCAAGGAGTTGTGCCAGTCTCTCTCTACCAAGGGAGAGGGCCCTTCAGGGTCGCATGTTTTGTGCTCTCGGAAGAAGGAGTCGAAAAAATACAAGTCGCAGTGACGACGCTCATGGGACCGGAAGCGGTCCCGCTCACAGGAAACCTCTGTTTCGACTTCAGTCGATGTCGTGGCCAAGGCTTCTGATTTCACGGTAACCCTGTCAGAGCAGTCGGCTGAGACACCTGTTGACGCGGCCGGGATTTTTCTCGAGCCAATCGGTGAGTTGTCGCCCAGTCTGACCAACGACTCTTTATTTCGGATGCCAGTGCTTCTAGTGCCCTTGGACGGGTTGGCTTAGCCCACTGGGCAGGACCTGTCCCCCAAGGAACCTGACCAAGAGGAGCCGCGGGTTTCACTGACTTCTTCTGAGGTCCCCCCTTGACCCCGCTGACTGTTGTGGTCTTGGTCTTGTTCCTTGACTTTGACATTGGACAAGACTTGCCCTCATCGGTGATCTCGCTCCCGATGCCATGGTAAGCGGTGGCACCGCTCCTCGTCTTCGTCCTTCTCAGGTGAGGAGAGGCTCCCGCGCAAGTTGCATCGGTGCTATGAAGACCTAATATAGCAGCAGTTGGTTTCTGTCCAGGTCGAAACCGATTCCGTTTTGTACCCCAGCCATTAAGTGGCTTTCGCACAAACGACTGACAGCGGCCACGGCCACCTTCACCAAGGTGCCGGTTAAGGCCCCACCGGCTCAGCCAAAGCCGGTTACTCCACCAGTCCAGGTGGAACCGCCCCCCCGAGTAACCGAAGTCCGGGGCTCCCCAAAGGAATCTCTGTTGGCCCAAGGCCAGCCCCATTGGTTGTCAATCACTGTTACTCCCGACCGCCCAAGGTGGTAGAGAGTGACACGGGTGGTCGCCCACTTTACAAGGACTCCTCAGAGTCCGAAGATTCCTCCATGGTCTCCCGTCCTGTCGGCGATGAGTTTGTGGGTCTCTCCGTCAATGAAGGCCCTACCTCGCTGATGGGTATTTGTCGGCTCATTTCTGAGTCCATGGGAATGAAGCTCGAGCCTGTGCAGAAAGGGGCCATGTATCCCCTCACAGAGATTCTGGACAAAGGAGATACTCCAATGGAGGCCTTTCCGGTGGCTGAGGCCATTGTAGGCCCAGCCTTGGAGCTGTGGCAGCATCCTGCATCTTGCCCTGCGCCTTCTGCCCGCATGGCTTGCAAGTGTGCGGTCCCTATTGGGTCACTGTCTGGGTTTTCAGAGCACCCCTCTGCGGTGGGGTTGGTGGCCGACTGTGTCTTTCAGTGCTCAGGCAACAAAGGGGATGTGGACAGACCCTCGGACAAGGAATCCAAACAACTGGACCATTCCGGGAAGAAGGTCTATGCAGCCTTCTCCCTTGGCCTTTATAAGGCCAGTTTGGCCGTTACCATGGCACATTTCTCCCTTGCCTTCTTGTGCTCCCTGGACGAGGTGATCCCTCATCTCCTGGTGGACCTCCAGACCATGGTCAAGCAGGTCTGGGACCAGGGTAGGGCAGTGGTAAAGCAACAACTCCAGATGGCTCTGGACATTGATGACTCCTGTGCCCATTCAGTAGCGGATACAGTGGCCATGCACTGCAGGGCCTGGCTGTGCCTCTCGACCTTTACGACTGATATGCAACATAAGCTGGCAGATGTCCCCTTCTTGGGCACTGACCTGCTTGGGCCCGGTGTGGAGGGCTACTTCCAACGTATAGAGAAGTCCAGTGCCACCTTGGACTCCACCACATCTGCCCAGAAGGACAAGGGCCCCAAGCATCAGAACCATAGGCCCTTTCATTTGTCCACTCCTGCAGCCAGACCGTCCCAGCAGCAGCAGGGCCAGCAGGCTCAATCTTGGCATCCTTGAGCCAAGTCCGTGGCCTCTTCATTTAGGAAGCCCGGGGGGAAATGTCCGAATAGCTCCTCCGCTGGACCCTCCTCCAAGCCTGCCCGGTGACTGGTTGGGGGACGCCTCCCTCAATCCGGTCACACCTCCCATGGGGGGGGCCGGCTCAGTCACTTCTTTTCTGCCTGGTCCGCTATCACCACAGACCATTGGGTTCTGGAAGTGGTCAGTCGAGGCCTGCCTCTGGAATTCGAGCAGGCTCCTCCATATCTAGCCCACACCCCACGGGGGGATCTGGTGTCCACAGCCTCTGTCGGCTCTCCGAGACGACTTAGCTCAGCTCCTCCTCAGGGAGGTGGTGCAAAGAGTAGCAGATTCACCTTCAGACCCAGGATTCGTTTCCAGGTACTTTCTGGTACCAAAACGGATGGGGGCTGGAGCCCCATTGTAGATCTGCATGATCTGAAAAAGTTCCTTGTGTCCCCCACCTTCTGAATGATATCTCTGCTCAGATTATACCATCCCTGGAACAAGGCATGTGGTTCTGCTCCCTTTATCTTTAGGACATGTTCTTTCACGTCCAGATCTGTCTGTCCCATTGACTGTTCCTCCACTTGCAAGCTGAGGGAACCCTTTATGAGTTCCAAGCCATGCTCTTCGGCCTGTCTTCAGCCCCCCAGGGTCTTCACCAAATGCATGGTAGTGGTGGCAGCTTACCTGAGGCACCGAGGGGTCCAGGTGTACCCTTACCTGGATGAGTGGCTGATAGCAGGTTCCTCCAGGCGGGAGGTGGCGCGATCCAGGGATCTGGACCTTGGCCTCCTGATCAATGAGGCCAAGTCGGAACTCATACTTTGCAGGTGATTCATTTCATTGGGCAGAGCTTGACTCCTGCCAAGCCAGAGCTTGGCTCCTCATGGAGAGGGCGGAGGTTCTCTCCTTCTTTGCCCAGTCATTACCTTACATTTTGGACTACCTAGGCTACGTAAACTCCCTGGCAGCAGTTGGTGAGATCCACATATTAGGGGATTTTAACCAGAACTGGCTTGCTGAGTCCCTTTCCAAATTTTGTGACAAGGTAACAGCCCTAATCCTAATACAACAAATCACTGAACCTACTCGGGCAAACCACAAAACACAGAACCATACACTGCTAGATTGGTCCCTCACCTCTCACCCTCACAGGATTATAGCCTCTGGACTCCTTCCGGATGCCCTTAGTGACCACCACGGGATCTACACCGTGCGCAAATTTCACAAATCCAAAGCTCCCCCTCTCAGAATCCTACTTTCGAGATGCTACAAATCCCTGGACCTCCCCTCATTATTAAATGAGTTGGGCAACTATGATTGGTCGTGCATCAGTCATTTCACCTCGACAAATGAGGCACTGTTGTTCTTTAAGTCCAACTTCATCACCATCTGGGACTGCTAGGCTCCCCTCAGATGGTCCAGAGTCCGAGGTGCTCATCTACTATGGATCTCTCTCGATATCCTAGCCCACCTTCGAATCCGAGACAAGGCCTGGAAAACCTATAAGACCTCCAAATCCCAGGCTGACGTCCAGACCTACAGAGCACTCTGCAATTCTAGTACTAAAATAATCCTCCAAGCAAAGGCCAACTACTTCTCATGCGCATTCAGTTCCTCCTCCCATCTCCCATTTCGTTTCTGGAAGGTGGTCAAATCGCTTCTATGCCCTCCATCACAACCACTAATCCCATCCCTGCAGGTTGGTGGTCACACCACCACTGACCCATTGGCAGTTGCCTCCTTGTTTAACACTGTCTTCACTACCAGCCATGCTACTCCCCGGGCCACCCCGCGCCAATCTCAGCATGCCCCCACTGACACCACATCTTGTGGCGCTGCAGCTCTGCCTTTCTCCTTCCTGCAAGTCACTCCTGATGAGGTATATAATGCACTGGTTGCCCTTAACCCTGAAAAGGGAAAATGTCCCACGGGGTTGGACTCCAAAATGCTCCATCTGTCGGCCCTTGCCACAGCTCAAACCCTAGCTGCCCTATTTAACTTATCATTCGTCCTAGCAGAAGTCCCCACTGAGTGGAAACATGCCACCGTTATCCCACTTCCAAAGCGTGGTGATGCCTCAAACTCAAGCAACTACCGGCCCATCTCCCTCCTACTGACCCTTGCCAAGATACAAGAACGCCTGGTTCTCTCTCCACCTATTGGCCCCTGCCACAGCTCAACCCCTAGCTGCCCTATTTAACTTATCATTCATCCTAGCAGAAGTCCTCACCGAGTGGAAACATGCCACCGTAATCCCACTTCCAAAGGGTGGTGATGCCTCAAACCCAAGCAACTATTGGCCCATCTCCCTCCTACCGACCCTTGCCAAGATACAAGAACGCTTGGTTCTCTCTCGCCTGTCCACCTATCTGGACTCCTCTTCCTTCTTTCCCCCCTACCAGTCTGGCTTTAGGAAATCCCACTCCACTACCACCTCCCTTCTTAGGATTACCGACTCCATCCTCTCAGGGATGGATGCTAGCCACATCACTGCCGCCATCTTTATCGACCTGGCAAAGGCTTTCGATACCGTGACTTACTCTCTTCTCCTGACAAAACTTGCTAAGGCTGGCCTGTCTGGCTGGGCCACATCTTGGTTCCACTCCTACCTCACTGGTAGATCCCAAGCTGTCCGTATCAGAGCGTCCGTGTCGGAGCCCCTCCCAATCAGGAGTGCCTCAAGGATCTGTCCTAGGCCCCCTCCTACTCTCTGTCTTTCTAAATGATCTGCCCTCCTCCTGCACACACTCCGCCATCCATATGTACAGAGAAGACAACACAGTGCTATACGCATCCGGCCCCTAGCCCTCTGAAGTTGCTTCCAGACTTCAGCACGACTTCATCACAGTCCAGCACTGGCTCCGCTCAAATAGCCTCCTCCTAAATGCTAGCATAACAGTCTCCTTAACCTTTGGGATGAGGCAGAAAATTTCTAGGCTCCCTTCACCATTAGTTTTTCACACCCTGGAAGGGTCCCCACTGGAGTCCTGCACTACGTTCAGATACCTTGGTGTCTGGCTTGATCAGCATCTCAACCTTTCCACATATATTGACTCCTTACTTAAGAAGCTGCACCCAAGGCTTGGTGCACTTTAGCGGAATCATGACAACATACCCCTTCCAGCCAGGAAGGTCATTATAAATAAAATGATCCTCCCAGTCCTTGACTATGGGGACGTAGTCTACAGTGCTGGCCAAAAGACCACATTAGCTAGGCTGGACCCTCTCTTCCACTCTTTTTGCCGCTTCACCCTAAACAGCCCCTACTCCACGCACCACTGTGCCCTATATCAAGCAATGAACCTCACCTCACTTGACTATCGCGGGCTAACTCACTGCGCAAAAATTACGGCCAAGCATTGGTCTCAGTGGCTCCCTTCCTACCTTTCCGACATCTTAACAAACTCTAGTGCACAATCATACACACTCAGAAACTCAGACTCCAGGTCCCTAGCTGTCCCATACTGATCTACCTCCACTGGGCAATCAGGGTTCAGCTACCGCATTCCCTCGCTATGGAACTCCCTCCCAGCTAACATTCATCGCTTCACCTCAACTCCATGCTCCAAGATCATTTCATCCCTACCTGTGCTTGTGTCTAGGAGCCTACCAACTACTAGGCAACTCTCTGGGAATGTTGGCACTTAGCAAATTTGTAATTCATCAGTATCTAACTATTGTCCACTCACCTTATACTGTATCTCGTATGGCTCAAAACTTAATTTTGTTGTACACTTGCTGTATGTAACTGTGCTACCAACTGCCACACTCAATCCTGTATGTAGTGGTTTCTGAAGCAGATGTTAGTGGTCTTCCACAGTGTATTCACTTGTCAATCCTGACTTCCAAGTGCTTTCTCATACCGTACGTACTGTGGTTACCAATTTGTCTCTCTCATGCTACTACTGACATATAACCAGATCCTAATGTTAATATTTCTCCCACTATGTATTTTCTTGTCTATACTGTGTAAACTGTTCTCCTGAGTTCTTCCCTCCCCCAGGACGCATCTGTAATCGAGCAGTACTCTGCTCAGTGTGCCTTCCTGGTAAAACGCTTAAATAAATAAATTGCGCCCTGCCCAGGACTTCCTGTGTTTTCTGGGATACATGGTGTCCTGCACCAGCATGGTCTGATGGGCTTGCTGGCATATGCATTCCCTCCAGTGGGAACTGGCCAGCCAGTGGTCTCAGTGCTCAGGTCATCTCGACCAGCTGGTCTCTGTGACCCAGAGCATGTGGGATGGCCTCCAGTGGTGGATCATCCCATTCCACCTGCAGGAAGGGATCCTGTCTGTCCGCCCTGAGCCAGTGGCCATCCTGATGACTGACTCCTCTCTGATTGGTTGGGCACCCATCTGGGGGAGCACAGAGCCCACGGGCTCTGTTCCCCTCAGGAGCCCTAATACCACATCAACTTGTTGGAGCTTCAAGTGGTTCGGCTGGCCCTAACCGCAGTCGCTCCATTTGTTCAGGGTCAAGTGGTCCAGGTCCAGGCGCACACCACCACGACCATGTACTATCTCAACAGGCAGAGTGGGACACGCTCCTTGCCCCTCTGCAAGGAAGTTCTCTGCAATTGGTCCCTCGTGCTCAGCCTGGAGGCAGATCTGCTAGCCATTCACGTGGCAGGATCCTCAAATCAGCTAGCTGATGCCCTCAGCCAGGTGGGCGGGGCATCTCACGAGTGGTCTCTCCACCTGGAGGTAGTACAGGATCTGTTCTCCCACTGGGGCACCCCTCAGGTAGACCTGTTCACCTCCTGGGAGAATGCAAAGCTGAGGCTGTATCAGGCCCGCCCCCCTCAGCAGGGTTCGGTACAGGGGAATGCCTTCTCAAGGCCGTGGACCCCAGGCCTCTTTTATGCCTTCCCTCCCTTTCCCTTGATTCATAAAGTGCTCATCAAGGTCAGGAGGTACAGGATGCAGGTGATCCTGGTAGCTCCAGACTGGCCACGCCATTTCTGGTATCTAGATCTCCTCAGCCTCAGCCTCAGGCTCCCGAGGTGGCTTCCAGCAGGCCTGGACCTGCTGTCCGTCAGTCAGGGGAAGGTACTCCACCTGGACCTTCAGTCCCTGCACCTGACGGCCTGGTTCCTGACCGGCTAGAGTTCCAGGTCTTGGATCTCTCCGACGGGGTCCTCAACATTGTTGAGGCTTCCTGTAAGGAATCGACCAGAAAATGCTGTGCCTTTAAATGGAAGAGATTCTCCATCTGGTGTCAAGTCAAAGGGTTGGACCCATCATCCTGTCCAGTGGCTAGCAGTTTGGTTTATCTCTGGTCCCTCTCCCAGCAGGGACTTCGGTCGATGATGCTAAAGGTGCACCTGGAAGCCATCTGTGCTTAACGGGCGTGAGCCGGTCAGCAGTCGGTGACACAGGAGAAGGTGGTCTGGTGCTTCTACAAAGGCCTAGATCACATATCCCCTCCGGTGTGTAAACCCCCACCTCCATGGGATATACTGCTGGTTTTGGCAAAGCTCATGGGCAAGCCATTTGAACCGATGCACAAATGTGACATCTCACATTTGTCGTGGAAGATTGCCTTCTTGGTGGCTATCACGTCAGCCAGAAGGACTGGGGAGCAACAGGCGCTCTCTGTTGAGTCTCCTTACCTGGTCTTCCACAGGGACAAGGTTGTCTTGTGCCCCCACCCAACAGCTTAATCTGGTTTCAAAGTCAGTTGGCATTCATCTGTATCCCCCTCCCCCGGGTCGTGCCTGAAAATAGGCAGGATTTGTCTAGTGCACTTACCCGGTCAACAAAAGCTAAATAAATAAATAAATAAAATTCCTTCCAAAGGTGGTGTCAGAGTTTCACCTTAACCAGATGATTACTTTTCTGGTGTTCTACCCTAATCACACCTCGGAGGCCGAGTACAGGCTCCATACCTTGGACCTGAGACGAACGCTTGCCTACTACAAGAGTGAATGGCAGAAGTTCGCCAGCTGTTTGTCACCTACGCTGAAGCCGCACCTGGCAGACCTGCAGTCAAGCGGAAAATAGCTCGATGGATAACATCTTGCATTGACCTCTGCTATAGGTTGGTGGGTAGGGAGCCTCCCGTAGGGATTATGGCTCATTCCACCCACCATACCACTGCATCAATGGCTGCTTCTAGAGATGTCCCTATCCATGAAATCTGCAGGGCTGCTACCTGGAAATCAGCACACACCTTCATTTCCCATTACCACATCGACCTCGAATCACGCCGGGATGCTGGTTGTGGAGCCTCAGTTCTCCATTCCCTCTTTCCTAAGTAGGGGGTGTGCGTCTTGTTTCCCTCCTCCAGGAGAATTGCTAGGAGTCTGCCAAGAAGTGTGGATAGAACAACACATCCACGATCCTAGAAAAACAGGTTACTCACCTGTAACAGTAGTTCTAGGAGTGGTGTATGTTGTTCATCCACACTGACCCATCTGACCTCCACGGCTTCGATGCACAAACCTGGCTTCCAGCGGCTCAAGAGCTGGCGTTATGGGGCTGAGCCGAGGGTTATACCACCCGTGTGGGTGGGAGGAGCCAGCTTGAAGACTTTCCGGCACATCTTAAAGCGGCGCAGTACCTGCCAAGAAGTGTGGATGAACAGCATATACCACTTCTACAACTACTGTTACAGGTGAGTAACCTGTTTTTCTAGGGACATGGATATGTTGTTCATCCACACTGTCTGGCAGGTTCCTTGCTGCTTTAAATCTTGCGGAAGATCTTCAAATGGCTCCTCCACCCACCGGGTATTAAATAAAGCTCCATGTGGCGTAGATCTTCCTTACGGCAGGAAGCTCAGGTTCCCTCATAACGCTCTGCGTATAGACTGGATCCTAATTCTTTGGTTCGCCTGAAACTAATTCTTAAGTTTTCAGGACTTCGGTCAAATTACTCCCTCGTGGCTGCGATGGACAAATCGACTCCTGGTTTTCGGCAGTGCCCATGTGGGCAGAAAATGTCCAGGACGGATCCGCACTCCACGTGCGTCTATTGCCTTGGCCTAGATCATGATCCGCAGGCCTGTGAGTTATGGCGTTCGTTTTCTGCCAACGTCCTGGAAGACCACGCTGCTCGGTTACAGCTTGGGCACCCCGAGGAGCGCCACCCGCCGGTGAAGTCCAAGGCGGCCCGTTGGGCAGTGTCTGTGGTGGCTGGCTCGGCTGAGCAACTCGAGCAGATGATTGTCCTCGAGGAGGAGGTGGCCCAGGCTGCATCTTCATCTTCCTCAGTCGCACCATTTATCCCTCTCTCTCTGGGATTCTCCTACACAGCTTCTTTTAAGGAGCTTTGCCAATCCCTCTCCATGAAAGGAGAGGGGCCATCAGGACATTCTTTTCGGTCCAAAAAGAAGGACTCGAAGGTAAGTCCCGTCGGACGTTAGGTGGGGGCGGGAGAGGTCCCCTTCCCCAGACAGTTGACACTCGACTTCGGTCGAGGTTGCGGCTAAGGTCTCTGACTTCACAGTGTCCCCGTCAGGTCAGCCGGCCAAGACACCCGTCGACATGGTCGAGATTTTCCTTGACCCTTTGGACTGGCTGTCAGCTGGTGAAGCCGACAACCCTTCTTCACCGGTTCCCCCGGTGGAGACCGAGGACTTGCCTGGGCCTCCCATGCCGGATTCCCCGGTCAAGGCTTCCAAGCCGAGGGAAGAGCGGGTGTCTCCACCCCTTCCCAGACCCAACCTCGGAAACACCGAGGGTCTCGGTCTTGGACCTCGTCTCGGTCCAGCCGATCCTGCCGACATTGGCGGTCTCAGTCTCAGCACTGAAGTAAGCGGCAGCGCCGTTCGCCCTCATCTTCCTCCTCAGAAGAGGAGAGGCTTTGACGCAAGTTGCATCGACGCTATGAGGACCTAATGTGGCAGCAGTTACTTCTGTCCGGGAACAAGCCAACGCCGTCGCCTTCCCCGGCCATCAAGTGGCTGCCACCCGAATGGCCGAAACAACCCCTCACAGTAGTCGAGGTGCCCAAGCCTGGGCCAGTTGTTCGGCCGAAACCAGCTGCCCCACTGATTGTGGTGGAACCTCCGCCTCCACAACCGAAATCGGGGGCGCCGACCATGGACTCAGTCGGGTCAAGGTCTGCCTCACCGGTTGTCGGTCACCCTCACTCCCGACCGTCCTCGGCAGGTGGAGGGTGGCTAAGGCCCCAGGCAGCTCTTCGCGGACTCCTCGGAGTCCGACAACGACTCCTTCCTGTTTTTCAGGCCCCTTCACCTGGAGTCCTCCGGGGGCAGTCGATGGACGAGAGACCATCATCCTTTATGGGTCTGCTTCGGCTCATCTCGGAGTCTACCGGGATGCACCTCGAGCCCATATCCAAGCGGGCCAGGTATCCCCTGACAGAGATACTGGACCGAGGGGATTCGCCCACGGAGGCCTTTCCGGTGGCTGAAGCCATTGTTGGCCCAGCCTTGGAGCTTTGTCAGCGGCAGGCTTCCTATCCTGCGTCTTCAGCCAGGATGGTCAGGAAGTATGCGGTCCCTACCGGCTCTTTGTCTGGTTTTTCGGAGCACCCCTCTGCGGAGGGGTTGGTCATCAATAGCATTTTCTGGCATTCCAGGAGCGCTAGGGATGTGGATAAGCCCCCTGACAAGGAGTCCAAAAAGCTGGACTATGCTGGGCGCAAGGTGTACGCTGCATCCTCCCTAGGCCTCTGCCAGGCCAGCTCGTGGGCTCCCTGGATGAGGTGATCCTTCATCTCCTGGCTGACCTGCAGACCACGGTCAAGCAGGTATGGGACCAGGGAAGGGCGGTGGCAAAACAGCAGCTCCAAATGGCTCTGGACATTGGAGACTCCTGTGCCAGATCAGTTGCGGCCGCAGTGGCCATGTGCCGCAGAGCATGGCTGATGATATCCACCTTCACGGCGGATTCCCAGCATAAACTGGCAGTTGTCCCCTTCCTGGGGACTGACCTGTTCGGCCCTGGAGTGGAAGGCCACCTCCAGCAGATTGAAAAGTCCAATGCTACTCTGGACTTGGTCACCTCCGCCCTGAGGACAAGGGCCATCGCCAACAACATAAGTCCTTTCGCCCCTTCTGCGCCTGCTGCTTTGACCAGCGCAACAGCACCAACATCAGGACCCTTGAGCTCGCTTGGCACCCCAAAGTCAAGCCTGCGGCATCCTCTAACAGGAAGCAGGGAGGAAAAAGTCCAGGAGGTCTCTCGGCCGGTCGCTCCTCCAAGCCTGCCCAGTGATGGGTTGAGGGGTGTCGTCCCCAGCCTCGTCACTCCCCCCTGGGTTCCCCCCGTGGGGGGATGGCTCTGCCACTTCCTTTCCTCCTAGTCTGCTATCACCACGGACCGCTGGGTGTTGGAGGTGGTAGGAAAGGGCCTGCCCCTGGAGTTCGAGCAGGCACCGCCCTTCCGAGCCATCGTCCCTCGGGGGGCTAAGGGGTCCGCAGCCTCTCTTTCGGCTCACCGAGCCGACATCACCCTGCTCCTTGAAAAAGAGGTGATCAGGAAGGTGGCGGATCCTCCACCAGACCTGGGGTTTGTGTCCAGGTACTTCCTGGTCCCAAAATGGACAGGGGCTGGTGCCCCATTCTAGACCTGCATGACCTGAACAGGTTCCTAAGGTCTCGGACCTTCAGGATGATCACTCTGGCTCAGATAATCCTATCCTTGGAACGAGGCATGTGGTTCTGTTCTCTGGACCTCCAGGATGCGTTCTTTCATGTCCCAATCCGTCCGTTCCACCAGAGATTCCTACACTTCAGGGCAGAGGGATCCCTCTACGAGTTCCGGGCCATGCCCTTCGGCCTTTCCCTAGCTCCCAGCGTCTTCACCAAATGCATGGCAGTGGTGACAGCATTCCTGCAGCATCAAAGGGTCCGGGTGTACCCCTACCTGGATGACTGGCTGATTGCAGCCTCCTCCAGAATGGAGGTAGAGCGGTCCAGAGATCTGGCCCTCCAGGTTTGCTCTCAGGTTGGCCTCCTTATCAACGAGGCCAAGTCAGAACTCGAGCCAAAGCAGGTGATACAATTCATCGGGGCAGAGCTCGACTCTGTACGAGCCAGACCACGGCTCCTGGCGGACATGGCCGAGGTTCTTTCCTCCTTTGCCCAGTCATTTCAGGTTGGGCAATTGTGCCCTGCCCGGGACTTCCTGCACCTCCTGGGCCTCATGGCGGCCTGCACCAGCGTGGTCCGTTGGGCACGTTGGTACATGCGTCCCCTTCAATGGGGGCTGGCCAACCAATGGTCATAGCACTTTGATCCCCTGGATCAGCTAGTGACAGTGACCCAGGGGATGTGGAACGCTCTCCAGTGGAGGACCGTTCCAGCACATCTGCAAGAGGGCATCCCGTTTGTCCGCCCCGAGCCGATGGTCTCTCTATCGACCGATGCCTCTCTGATGGGTTGGGGTGCCCATCTGGGGGAGCACAGAGCACATGGCCTCTGGTCCCCTTGGGAGTCCCGATGCCACATCAACTTGCTGGAGCTTCGAGCGGTTCATCTAGCCCTCACCGCCTTCGCTCCGTTTCTACGGGGTCAAGTGGTTCAGGTCCAGACAGACAATACCACGACCATATACTACCTAAGCCACCAGGGCGGGATGCGCTCCATGCCTCTGTGCAGGGAAGCTCTCCACATTTGGTCACTCATGCGCAGCCTGGAGGTGGACCTCCTTGCCATCCATATGGCAGGAGCCTCCAACATTCTGGCCAATACCCTAAGCCGGATAGGGGCTGCATCCCACGAGTGGTTTCTCCTGCCAGAGGTAGTACGAGATCTGTTCTCCCACTGGGGCATGCCTCAGGTGGACCTGTCTGCCACCAGGGAGAAAGCGAAGCTGAGACTGTTTCATGCCCGCCCCCCTCAGCAGGGCTCACTGCAGCGGGATGCCTTCTCGAGGCCGTGGACCCTGGGCCTCTTCTTAGCCTTTCCCCCATTTCCCTTGATCCACAAGGTGCGTCTCAAGGTGAGGAGGGACAAGGCGCAGGTGATTCTGGTAGCCCCAGACTGGCCCCGACAGTTCTGGTATCCAGATCTCCTCAGTCTCAGCTCCAGGCTTCCGAGGCAGCTTATAGCCCGGTCGGACCTGATCTCAGACAGTCAGGGGAAGGTATTCCATCTGGACCTTCAATCCCTGCACCTGACGGCCTGGTTCCTGAGTGGCTAGAGTTCTAGGCCTTGGGTCTTTCCGACGAAGTCCTCAACGTTGTTGTGGCATCCCGTAAGGAGTCGACCAGAAAATGCTATGCCTTCAAATGGAAGAGATTCTCCATTTGGTGTCAGGGCAAGGGCCTGGACCCTTCCTCCTGTTCCTTGGCAAGCATTATGGACTACCTGTGGTCCCTTTCTTAGCAAGGGCTTCAGTCGACGACCCTTAAGGTGCACCTGGCAGCCATCTCTGCTTACCGGGCACAGTCCGGGAAGCAGTCGGTGGCACAAGAGAAGGTGGTTGGGCGCTTTCTCAAAGGCCTTGATCACATATCCCCTCCGGTGCGAAAACCTCCACCTCCGTGGGATCTACTGCTGGTATTGGCTAAGCTCATGGGCAAGCCATTCGAACCGATGCACAGGTGTGACATCTCTCACCTGTCATGGAAGACCCTATCATGTCAGCCAGAAGGATGGGAGAGCTCTAGGCGCTTTCCATTGAGTCCCCTTATCTGGTCTTCCACAGGGACAAGGTTGTCCTGTGCCCCCAACCGAAATTCCTTCCGAAGGTGGTGTCAGACTTTCACCTTAACCAGGTGTTGACTCTGCTGGTGTCCTACTCCAGACACGCCTCGGAGGCCGAATATAGGCTCCGCACTTTGGACCCTAGAAGAGCGCTCGCTTACTATAAGGAGCGGAAGGCTGAAGTTCGGGGAGAGGTTCGCCAGCTGTGTGTCACCCACGCTGAAGCCACACCTGGCAGACCTGCAGCCAAGTGGATGATAGGCAGGTGGGTCACCTCCTGCATAGATCTCTGCTATAGGTTGGCAGGCATGGAGCCTCCCAGAGGGATAAGAGCTCATTCTACCCTCCATACCGCTGCATTGGTGGTTGCTTCCAGGGATGTCTCTATCCAGGAAATCTGCAGGGCTGCTACCTGGAAGTCAGCACACACCTTCATCACCCACTACCACATCGATCTTGAGTCACGCCGGGATGCTGGTTTTAGGGCCTCGGTTCTCCAGTCTTTATTTCCTAAGTAGGGGGTGTGCGCCTTGCCTCCCTCCTCCGGAGAACTGCTAGGAGTCTGCCAGACAGTATGGATGAACAACATATCCATATCCCTAGAAATACAGGTTACTCACCTGTAACAGGAGTTCTAGGAATGGTATATGTTGTTCATCCACACGACCCACTCGGCCTCCCCAGCTTCGATGCACAACCTGGCCTCCTGCGGGCTAGATCTGGCGTCATGGGGTGGAGCCGAGAGTTTTACCACCTGGGTGGGTGGGAGGAGCCAGCTTGAAGACCTTCCGGCAAGATTTAAAGCGGCAAGGAACCTGCCAGGCAGTGTGGATGAACAACATATACCATTCCTAGAACTCCTGTTACAGGTGAGTAACCTGTATTTTCTGGACATTCCAGAATCCAGGGTGCCCAGCTTAATGAGATGAGCCATTCACCCGCATTCTCTGTATGAGAACAGTGGGACTTTATTCAGTTATGCAGCCACCACTGGAGTCGTACTGTGGGCTGCAGTGAGCTGCCGATCCCCTGTTCTGTCTGTCTGCTTTATCTGCCTGTCTGTCTATCTATCTACCTATTTTTCCTACTTAATTGTTTGTAAAACGGACTGGGGTGCCCAACCCTGCTACTGTTTCTCTTGACACCCCCCCCCCAGGTTGTCCGCTCCCATTAGCCAAATGTAGCTGGATATTGGGTGCCCAATCCGCAGTGTTGGAATGCAGCCTGAAAGAAACAAAACCATCCTTCAATGGTTTTTTGTTTCCTTTAAACCCTGTAAACAAGAAAACGGTCCCTTGCCACTCTGACCCTGACCCACACTACCCACCCACACTACCCTGACCTCCCACTCAGCAGCCACCACCCTGCACTCCTCACACACCCTCACTCACCTGAACATGACCCACAGTGTAGATCCACTTTCTGATCAAAGGCATGTCTTGCAGCTGGAACCGGTGACTGCCATATGAGAAACTAAGGTAAATGCAGTTCAGTGTATTTCAATGGGCTTTCCCACCTTGGTTCATGACTTTGTACTTGTTCTATATTTTGACCCCAATTTCCAACTTAGCTTTTTAGGGACCCCATCTCATGACCAGTTGTTGTGGAATTACGCAAGTCAGGCTGAAAATATGATTTCACAGTTGCTTTGCAAAAATTACCTTTCGGGCGGGATTTGAACATTTTCACCACCCTTGTTCATGAGGTGGGGTCTTAAGAAGGTTATGTAGAACATTTTGGGTCAAAATATGGAAAAATGGCAAAGTTATGACCGTACATTGAAATTTTTCTATGCTTGCTTATAACGTTGGTACTTTTAAATATTTTGGGCCTGATATTCAGAATTGTGCCTGGCAATGGCACAAGTGGTTGCGCTGGAGCAACTAAGGGATATATTCAGAAGAGATGTGCCAGGCGTATCTGTTCTGAATGTATCAAAATGTCGTCTGCGGCGCAAATACAGTGCGCTGGCGCATCCCTTAGACAGGCTTGCACACCTGGCATGGGAATGCGCTAACGCAACTGGAGATGCACCATGCGCAATATCGAGATATTCAGACCTGGATATAGTCACAACTTTGTGAATGAAATCATTCATTCACAATGTTGTGACTTGACTATTATAGTATGCACTGCAAGCCCATTGGTCCACAGTGTGGACCAATGGGCTTGCAGCAGATACTGTAAGCTGTCATTTGGCGGCCAGCCATGGTGATATGCAGGTGAGTTTGCTGTCTGCCAGTGGCGGGGGGGGGGGCTGGGCATCCTGTGGGTGGGGGTAGGCGGTGCCACTGGACCTCCAGGGAATGACAGTCTCTTATGTTTATGGCACTCAGAGCTATGGGAGGGGCCCATTAGACTAACAGGACATGTTACTTTCAGCATTACGGGCAATCGGGGTTACCGGGAGGGAGGTACCACTGGACCATCAGGGCATTCGATGGATGAGTGTGCATGGTGTTGGGGGGGGGGGTTACCATTCATGGCTGGCAGCTTCAGTGTTGTGCCCTACAGTGGCCCGCTTGTGGGTAGCTAGCAGTTGAGCCATTTTTTATGGTCTTGACTTTGTGCCCAGGTATGTGGCACATCTCTGGGATGTGCTGGCAAATGCACCGCACATCTCAGACTAAATATCGGGATGTGCCACATATGCATGGGCAGTCCCCCTGGAGATGTGCTGCATACAGTATCTTTGCGCCCCGGTGCATCGGGAATTGTGCTGCGTAATTCCCCCTTTTGAATATTGACCTGGGGTGCATTTCTGGGGTTGCGCTGATGCAACCTCTTTGAATATCTTGGCTTTTAAGCCCAAATTTTCAACAGCCATTTTTTCACACTGCCTCATGAACGTGACAGCTGTCATTTTTCAGATCCTGGCCAAAATGTGTTTTTGCACCTGTGGCACAGAATTGCGCTTCCATTTCGTTGGGAGTTTAAAATTTCTTTACCTACTGGGTTCATGAGGTGGGATAATAAGAAGGCTGTGGTGAAAATTTGGTGTACAAATCTGGTAAAATGCTCACGTTATCAGTTAACGTTGTAGTATTTCAATGTTCACGCACAACTTCGCTAATTTTCAATATTTTAACTCCGAACTTTCAACATAGCCATTTTTCCACACCACCTCATAAATGTGACAGGTGTTATTTTTTAAATCCTCGACAAGAAATGTTTTTGTACATCTGGTGCGAAATTACATTTTGACCAGGATGCTATAAATGCTACATCTCATGTTTGTAAGGGGAGTCATGAAACAATTATCTTAAAAATTTGAGGTGAAAACTAAAAAGAATGTATACTGTATATATAGTTAAGGAACTTTGTGTGTAGTGCCAGTCTTGACCCCAGCAGGTATGCTGTATAATCTCATGATGGTGAGCTGAGTTTGGGGGCAAACTCAGTGATCCAACTGGATGGGGGCATGCTGCTGTTATGCCTCCCCCCGGCCAGGGAATGCAAGCTGCAGGGTTGTCCGCATGGGACCGGGTACCATATAGTTAAGACAGCTGTCCTCATTCACTCTTTACGCATTCACTTTTTGCACATTAACTCTTTACACATTCACTCTTCACACATTCACTGTTTGTTCTTTCAGATCTCTTTGCCTCTATATATCTAAAAGAACGAAGCCTGAATGAGTGAAGAGTGAATGTGCAAAGAGTGAATGAGGACAGTTGTCTTCACTATATAGTACCCGGACCCATGCAGACAACCCTGCAGCTTGCATTCTCCGGATGGAGAGTGTGGTTGTGCCAAGCCCTACACTTCTGTAGACAGTCTTCCCATGGCACAGTGCATCTGCACCTGTTCACGCAGATCCAAAGAGGATATGATTCCACTATCTCAAAAAGAAAGGACATTCTTTGCAAAAAACTTTGTTAATGCACCAGTTAGGGTAACTTAATGCCGCAAAAGTAGGGAAATGTGATGTTAAGGTTTCCAACCCTAACTCCCACTCCCCTCCCCCCCAGCAGCAAAAGGAAAAAACATTAGGGTTTTGGGTCTCCGAAGTCTTGGTGAATCAGTGGTGGGGACTTCCTTGGGGTTGTCTACCCTAATGCCCACCCCGTTCCCTGAGAAACAATGTCACACATGATCTCCTTGCTTCACGCAGGGCCCTGTGGTCCCTTCATGAACAAAACTACAACAAACTGTGTTGTTCAAATGTGGTGGGAAATACTTCTCTATCTTTGAAGAGTGCAGCTTTATGAGGCACTGGCTTGGAGCGGTACCTTGTGCTTCATACTGGAGGCTACGGGGAGTGGTGAACATTAGTGTTGACAACACCAAGGAGGACCCAATCAGTGATTCGCAAAGACTCGGGAGACCCAAAACCCTAATGTTTTTTTCTTTTGTTACTTGGGGGTTGGGGGTGGGGAGTTAGGGTTGGAAACCGTAACACCACATTTCCGTACTTTCACAGAGTCAAGTAACCCTAACTGGTGCATTAACAAAGTTTTTTTTTTTTTTTTTTTTGCAAAGAATTCTCTACATATATTGCACTCAAGTTATAATCCTCTTTTGTACTGAGAAAATACTTGGCCTTGTATTTTATTCTCTTGGGAAGTGGATTATTTCCTTGTATAGTGGCCATCAGACCCCGTAAGTGCTTAAATAAAAGTAATCTTTTAAGTTTGTAATGTGTAATTGTTATGGACAGGCAGCTATTTCCATTGTGGGTGCATGTGTCTTACCCAGTTATGAACAGTGTTGATGTCAAATGATTTTGCTGCAGTATGTGAACCAAGAAACTGATCATAGGTACACTTTTATTTAACCGTATGAGTAGGATTTTTGAAAGGATACATCTGCTACCTGTCCACAGCTTTTTTTCAAAAAGAAAATCAGTCCAAACTGTTAGACCACCTATTAGATGATCTAACTGTGTCTGAATTTTGCAGCCCCCTAACCAAGGAAAAAAAAAAACACAATTGTGGCAAAAATGGTGCAAATCACATTCGTGTATTTTTTTTTTTTTTTAAAGTGTGATTTTTTTTTGTTTGTTTGTTTATTTCTTTAGCTGCCTTATATTCTCAGCTGGGGTGGTCCCTATTGTTCCCCTTCAGGTCTGTCCCTGGAGGCTCCTGCACTGGACGCCGTGCCTGAGCTTCAACCTCCTCGCCCTTCACCCTCTCTTAGGCCACGTCAGTCACCTCCATAGCGTAGAAGACTGAGAGGTCAGGAACAGAGGGAGCATCTGGGAGCATGCGGTGCAGCACCGTGGGGGCAGACCTTCATGAGTGCGGGAGGATTGGGCTAGTTTTCCCCCGGATCCGCCACACGGCACGGGCGTGCAAGGACATCAGTGATGCTGCAGTACGCGCGTCTGTGCACTGAATGTCAAATGTCTGCCTGCACCGACCCCTCCATTGCACTGCAGCTTGCACTAACCCCTAGCCAGCATGTTCATGGGTGTCCCTCCCCTTCCTCCCTGGAGGAGGAGAGCAGTCCCTGGGATGCTCAATCCTCCTCCCCCTGGCCCACCCTCTGAAACCCGAGGTCGCTTCCGACACTGGGTTGTCGGCGTGGTGTCCAGCGCCTCAGCGCCACCAGGCCGGACAAAGTGTGACTTTTTGTTGCAAACTTGTGCATCATTTCAAAGTAGCCGCAGGGCCGGTCAGAAACAATTGGGTGCATGTAGAAACAGGTACAGTATGCATTTGTGTCTAACCCATTTTTTAATCCTACTCTTTATCTGCATTAGAGTGGTAATGCTTTTACTTGCACCCTTTCAGCCATTAGACTTCCTGTTAAGTCTTTTAAGAAAGTAGAATTCTGATATCAGTAATAAATGTTTTTTTAATGTATTCCTTTTTGCTATTCAGGGCCAGCACTTTATGCGCACAACAATGCGGTTTTTACCTCTGAGGACTGGAATGGTATTCAGGAAATAGCAAGAAGCAGGAAACGAGATGACCCCCTCAAAGTTGGAAGATTTGGAATAGGATTTAATTCGGTTTACCATATAACAGGTAAACTTATTCAGCAGCTTTTCAGCCTTTTATTTGTTGCTTTGGTGTCGTTTCTTTGTATATTTTATATTAAACACTAGTTTTGCATTTTTAAAACATTTAACAATCCAAGTTAATCTAGTGGACCCCAGTGGTTGTATTAGTGTCCTTTTTTTCATATTCCCATAGTTAGATACAAAAAACACACCTAGAGAAGGGGTGTGGTTGTCCTTTATGCCATACCACTATAATCTTCTAAGAAGTGGCTAGTATTCTATTAAGTGTTATCAATATATCATGTAAGCAATAAGCCATGACGGGGTGTATGTTAGACAGTTCTAACACACAGCTAGGGGACGTAGTGAGCACGTCCAGTCACCTCGCCATACATTAGAACTGTCTAATGTACACACCAGAGTGGATTATTGCACTTATAAAATGGGTTTCCTTTTTTAAAATGTCTTTATGAACTTAAATAAACATGAAAACATATCTAAAAATTTATTTTATCAGTTGATTTTATGGTAAAATAGTCCTTCCACCTGGTTGAACATGATGTAATTTATTTTTTTTTCTACATGACATTTGTCCTTTTGCAGCATCTTTACTTGTAGTCTACTCCATTTCCTGCTTCAGTCTTGTGTGTAGCTTTTTTTAAATCCCTCCCCTTCTAAATTGCTGGTATTTATTGCCACATGGCAGGGAGCCTAAATGACCAAGCCCCCTGCCCCCTCCATCTTCATACCTGACTCAGCCCCTCATGGTTTCATTCTGAGAGCAAAAGAAACAGAGAGGGAATTTGAATAACACTGAGGAGGACAGAGTCAGTACCACGTCAGGCAGAACCAGGAGATCAAGAGCAAGTGCTAGTAACAAGAAGCCTATACTGATGTTGCCGCAGCAGATGTCTGGCACTTCAGTTAAGTGTTTAACTTGTTTACAAAAAAACTGTAAAAATGAGTGTGGGAATGATCAGCAGTGGGCAGGGGCATTTGAGTTAGGGAGCGATCGGTCTATGGGCAGGGGCATGTAATTTAGGGAGCGATTGGCCAGCAGGTCGGGGTGGGGGACAGATCGCCGTGAAAAGGATGTGAAAATACAAACAAAAACTGCCCACTATACCGATGGCATGGCAGGTGCAGTTAAATGATTTTTTTTTTTTTAAAGGCTGCTTTCTTGAGAATGACATTTACAGTATTTTGGGAGGATGGGTGGTACCTGAGGACTGGAGGAGGGCAGATGTGATTCCCCTTCACAAAAGTGGGAGCAGGGCAGAAGCAGGAAACTACAGACCTGTTAGTTAACCTCAGTGATAGGGAAAATGATGGAATCACTTCTGAAGGAAAGAATTGTCGAATATCTAGAGGCCAGAGGGGCACAGGACCCAAGGCAGCATGGATTCACAGCAGGAAGGTCATGCCAGACAAATCTGATATATTTCTTTGACTGGGTGACCAAAGTAGTAGATCAGGGAGGGCTGTGGACATGGCCTACCTAGACTTTAGCAAGGCATTTGACTCAGTCCCACACAAAGATTAATATACAAGTTAGCCAGCCTGGGGTGGTTCCCAAGATGACAGCCTGGGTAAAAATTGGCTGGAGAATAGGACACAGGGGTAATAGTAAATGGGGTCCACTCTGAAGAAAGGTGGGTTACTAGTGGGGTACCGCAGGGTTCAGTATTAGGACCTGTCCTCTTCAATGTCTTTATAAGCGACATTGCAGAAGGACTGGAAGGAAAAGTTTGTCTCTTTGCAGATGACACAAAGATCTCTAACAGAGTTGATGCACAAGGTGGGGTAGAAAGGATGAGAAGGGACTTGGCAAGGTTAGAGGAATGGTCAAATCTATGGCAGCTTAGATTCAGTGCTAGAAGTGCAAGGTAATGAACCTGGAAACAAAAACCCAGGGAAGAGTACACAATGGGGGTGAGATACTAACAACAACAAAATGGAAAGGGACCGGGGGTAGTCATATCAGATGACTTAGCGGTGGGCAAGCAATGTGGAGGAGGGCAGTAAGGGAGGCTGGGGGATACTGGGATGCATGAGAGAGGCATCACCAGTAGAAAACAGGAAGTTGTTATCCCTCTGTACAGACAGCTGGTAAGACCCCATCTGAGTACTGTGTGCAGTTCTGGAGACCCAATCTCCATAAGAGACATAGACAGGATGGAAGCTGTCCAGAGGAGGGCAACTAAAATGGTGCAGGGTCTGCACTAGAAGACATATGAAGAGAGACTAAGGAGATTAATATGTATAGCCTCGGGGAAAGGAGGAGAGGGGGACATGATAGAAACTTTCAAGTACCTCAAGAGAATCAACAAAGTCCAAGAGGTAGCATCTTTCAAAAGAAGAGGTGTGCAAGAACAAGGGGCACAATTTGAAGATGGGCGGCTCAGAGGTAATGTAAGAGTATTTTTCACAGAGGGTTGTGGATGCATGGAACTGCCTTCCGGAGGAGGTTGTGGAGTCAAAAACAGTGGTTGAATTCAAGCATGCATGGGACAGTCATAAGGCAATTCTAGGGGGTGGGGGTAGAAAGAAGTAGGCTGCTGCTTAACTAGGATCTGCAGCTTATCCATTAAGTAGGGAAATGGGCAGACTGGGTGGGCCAAGCGGTCCTCATCTGCTGTCAAAATCTATGTTTCTATGTTAGTTTTCGGTTAGCGACGGAAAAATGGTGGCGATTTAAAAATGAATAGGCATCATAATACCTAATTTTTAAAAATGCAGCTGTGGTTACTTGGACTAGTTGCAAGCCATGCATTAGGCACTTGTAATGCATGGCTAGCAACCAATCAAAATACAGGATTTTGACTACCAATTTTATAATCTAATATTACACCATTGAAGTAATACTAGATCTTACTTCGAGGAAGGTTCTTGCAGTAGGCCACATCGGTTGGACTATGCTGCCAGGCCCTAGGACCATACGGAAAACTTCTAGCTAGCAGTCTAAAACGAGGGACCGCCACTTGCTGATGTTAGTCATCTGATGTCAGCCTAGGCTATATAGGAGAGCAATTCCCACCACCACCTCAGATCTAGCTTCGAGAGGGCTCTTGCAGTAGGTAATGACATATAAGACTGACGTCTGCAGGCGGCAGGACCCCACAGAAAAATTTCTAGCTAGCAGTCTCTGGCGAGGGACCGCCCCCATGTCAGGTGATCGGCGTCAGCAGACGTCGGTATAAAGGGGCAGTCCCTCACGCCCGCCTTCCAGTTCTAGGGACATGGATATGTTGTTCATCCACACTCATTGGCAGTATCCTTGCCGCTTTAAATCTTGCCGGAAGGTCTTCAAGCTTGCTCCTCCCACCCACCCGGGTGGTATAACTCTCGGCTCCGCCCCATGACGCCAGATCTTCCTTACCGCTTGGAAGCTCAGGTTCCCTCCTTAACGCTCTGCGTTTGCGACTGGTTCCTATTTCTCCGTTTGCGGATTTAAAAATAAAATTTTGCAAAAAGACTTCAGTCTTCTATCCCTCGCGGCTGCGATGGACAAATCGACTCCCGGATTTCGGAGATGCCCATGCGGCAGAAGATGTCGAGACGGATCCTCACTCACGTGTGTATACTGCTGAGGCTTGAGCACGACCCGCGGGCTTGCGACCTGTGCTCATCTTTCTCGACCTCGTCCTAAGACCGTGCTGCCCGATTGCAACTGGGCGTCCCGAGCGTTCCCTCGGTGAAAGTCCAGGAGGCCGGTTGGCGGTGTCAGCGGCCGGCTCGGCGGATCAGCTCAGCGGATGGTGGCCCTCGAAGAGCGGTGCGGGCCATATCTTCCTCGGCGGCGGCATTTATCCGCTCTCTGGGTTCTTCTACGCGGCTTCTTTTAAGGAGCTTTGTCAGTCCCTCTCCACTAAAGGAAAGGGCCTCGCGTCTCTGGGACCTTATTCTCGGTCAAGAGGACGGGGTAATCCCTCCGTCGGCAGCTTGGGGAGTGAGAAGGTCCCTCTCCCGGACGCGTCGACCGTCGACTTCGGTCGGCAAGCTGGAAGCCCACTGGCCTCCGCGGTGTCCCGTCAGGTCAGTTGACAGAGACTCCACCGATGAAGTCGAGATTTTTCGACCCATTGGACGAGCTGTCGCCTTTAGCAGCGAGATTCCCCTCTCCCGGTTCCCGGGAGGAGTTGAGATCCGTGGGCTCGCCTGTGCCTCGGTTCCGGAGCCCTCGGATGGACCTTCCGCGAGCGAGAAGGAGTGCGGTTCGGCCGACACCTCCCGCGACCCGGAAATTCCGGGACTCTCGGTCTCGGACCTCTTGGCTGGTCAGCCGTTCCCACCGTCATAAGGCGGTCTCGGTCTCGGCTACCGCGCGTAAGCGGCGTCGCGCCCTAAATCCTCGTCCTCCTCCTCGGATGAGGAGCTTGGCGTAAGTGCGTCGGCAGTGCGAGACCTTATGTTTAACAGCTCTCCTGGCGAGAATAAGCCGACTCCGGCGCCTTCCGACCATTAAGTAACTGTCACGGGCAACCGACACAACCCCTCGACTTGTCCGAGCTATACCCAGGCGGTTGTTCGGCCAAAACAAACTGCTCCACGATTCCGGTGGAACCTCCGCCTCACAGCCACCAATTGGGGCTCCGACCAGATTCTCGGTCGGCTGAGGTTACCCCGTCGACTGTCAGTTACCCTCACTCCCGACGACTCTCGGCAGGTGAAGGGTGGCTCAGGCCAGAGGCAGCTCTTCGAGGACTCTTCCAGTCGAAGATGATTCCTCCTTCTTCTCCAGCGACTGGACTTGGGTCTTCAGGGAAGTCAGTCAATGGACGATGGCCGTCGTCCTTCCTAGGACTGTGGCTCATCTCGGAGTCTACGGGATGGAGCTCGAACCATTTCAAGCAGGCCAGGTATCCCCTCACGGAGATTCTGGACGAGGGATTCTCGGCGGAGGCCTTTCGGTGGCGAGGCCATAGTGGGTCCGGCACTGGAACTTTGGCAGCGCCCTGCTTCCTGCCCTGCGCCTTGGCCAGGATGGCCAGAAATATCACGGTCCCCGGTTCCTTGTCCGGTTTTGGACCCCCTCTGCTGAGGGGTTGGTTACCGACAGCGTTTTCCGGCGCGCCGTAGCGCCAGGGATGTGGACAAACCTCCTGACAAGGTCCAAGAAAGTGGACTATGTCGGTGAAAAAGTCTCGCTCGTCTCTCTCGACGCCTTAGTCCAGGCCAGTTCGGCCGTCCTCATGGCACATTTTCTCATGCCCTGTTGGGCTCCTGGATGAGGTCATCCCTCATCTTCCGCCGATCTGCAGACTACGGTTAAGCAGGTGCGGGACCAGGGCAGGAGCAGTGGCCAAACAGCAGCTCAGACTGCTTTGGATATGGGGACTCATGTGCCAGATCGGTGGCGGCCGCAGTGGCTAGCGTCGTCGCGGGCTTGGCTGAGGATATCCACCTTTACTCGGATACCCAGCACAAGTTGGCGGATGTTCCTTTTGGGGACTGACCTCTTCGGCCCTGGGGTGGAAGGTCACCTGCAGAGGATCGAGAAGTCCAATGCCACCTTGGACTCGGTCTCTTCGACTCAGAAGGACAAGGCCGCAAACCACAGCCTAAAGCCGCTCAGTCCTTCTGTGCCGCCCATTGGCACTGGCGTCAGGGCCAGCAGGCTCGACCTTGGCATCCCAAACCCAAACGCCCGGCTTCCTCTAACAGGAGGCAGGAGAAAGGGCCCAGGAGGTCCCTCGGCCGGTCCCTCCTCCAAGCCTGCCCAGTGACGGGCTGAGGGTGTCCCCCCATCCCGTCACCTTACCCTAGGTCCCCATTAGAGACCGGCTCGGCACTTCCGTTCCGCCTGGTCCGCTGTTACCGCGGACAGGTGGGTCTTGGAAGGTGGTGGGAAGAGGCCTGCCTCTGGGATTGAGCAGGCACCACCCTTCAGAGCCGTCGCCCTCGGGGGCCAGGATCCCCAGCCTCACTGGCGGCTCGTCGAGCCGACATGCTCTCCTCCTCCAGAAGGAGGTGGTAAGAGGGTGGTGGACCCTCCTTCAGACCCAGGGTTTGTGTCCAGGTACTTCCTGGTTCCGAAGCGGACGGGGGCTGGCCCCATTCTCGACCTACGACCTAAACAAGTTCCTAAGGTCTCGAACCTTCAGGATGGTCACTCTGGCTCAGATAATACCATCCTTGGAGCAGCGAATTGGTTCTGCTCTCTGGACTTGCAGGGCGCGTTTTTCACGTCCCTATCCGTCCGTCTCACAGAGATTCCTTCGCTTCAGTGAGAGGATCCCTCTTGATTCCAAGCCATGCCCTTGACTTGTCTCCAACTCCCAGGGTCTTCACCAAATGCGCGGTGGTGACAGCATTCCCTCTTGGTGCCCGGGGTCGGGTGTACCCTTACCTGGGGACTGGCTGATAGCAGCTCCCTCCAGGAGGAGGCGGAGTGGTCCAGAGATCTGGCCTCCAGGTCTGCTCTCAACTGGGCCTCATCAACGAGGCCAAGTCGAACTCGGCGAGCAGGTGATTCTATTCATCGGGCGCAGCTCGACTCTCTTGAGCCAGCGCGGCTCCCGGCGGACAGGGCAGTTCTTTCCTCCTTTGCCCGATCATTTCTGGTTGGGCAATTCGCCCTGCCGGGACTTCTCGCCTCCTGGGTCTCATGGCCGGCCTGCACCCAGCGTGGTCCGTTGGGCCGCTGGAACATCGTCCCTTCAGTGGGGACTGGCCCAGCCAGTGGTCCCTGGCACCTGCGATCCCTTGGACCAGCTTGTGTCGGTGACACAGGGGATGGGCAGCTCTCAGTGGTGGACCCGTTCCAGATCATTTGCAGGAGGCATCCGTTGATCGCCCCGAACCGAGCGGTCTCTCTGTCGACGATGCCTCTCTGATGGGTTGGGGTGCCCATCTGGGGAACACGGGCTCATGGCCTCTGGTCCCGCTGGGAGTCCCGATGCCACATCAACCTGCTGGAGCTCAGGCGGTCCGCCTAGCTCTCACCGCCTTTGCTCCGTTCCTCCGGGGTCAAGTGGTCCGAGTCTAGACGGACAATACCACGACCATGTACTACCTGAACCGCCAGGGCGGGACGCGCTCCATGCTTCTATGCAAGTAAGCTCTCCGCATTTGGTCTCTCGTGCGCGGCCTGGAGTCGGATCTCCTAGCCATTCATATGGCAGGAGCCTCCAACACCTTGGCCGATGCCCTGAGCCGGATAGGGGCTGCATCTCACAGTGGTCTCTCCTGCGGAGGAGTACAGCATCTGTTCTCCCTTTGGGGCACACCTCAGGTGGACTGTTTGCCTCCATGGAGAGCAAGCTGAGTCTGTTCATGCCCCCCCTCAGCAGGGCTGCATGCAGGGGATGCCTTCTCGGCAATGGACCCAGGCCTCTTTCGCCTTTCCCATTTCCCTTGATCCACAAGGTGCTTCTCAAGCGAGGAGGACAAGGCGCAGGTGATTCTGATAGCCCCAGACTGGCCTGCAGTTCTGGTACCCAGATCTCCTCAGTCTCAGCTCCAGGACTCGGCAGCTTCCAGCTCGCCCGGACCTGCTCTCAGTCAATCAGGGAAGGTGTTCCATCCGGACCTTCAATCCCTGCCTGACGGCCTGGTTCCTGGCTAGCTAGGTTCCAGGCCTTGGGTCTTTCCGACGAGGTCCTCAATGTAGTTGAGGCGTCCCGTGAAAGTCGACCAGAAAATGCTATGCCTTCAAATGAAAGGTTTTCCATTTGGTGTCAGAACAAGGGCTTGGACCCTTCCTCCTGTTCCTTGGCAAGCATCTTGGACTATTTATGGTCCCTTTCTAGTCAAGGGCTTAGGTCGGCGACCCTAAGGGTGTACCTGGCAGCCATCTCTGCTTACGGCGCGGGCGGGAAGCAGTCGTGGCAGGAGAAGGTGGTCTGGCGCTTTTCAAAGGCCTTGATCACATTTCCTCCAGTCCGGGAACCCCCCACCTCCGTGGGATCTACTGCTGGTACTGGCAAAGCTCATGGGCAAGCCATTGAACCTATGCACAGGTGTGCTCTCTCTCACCTGTCGTGGAAGACCGCCTTCTTGGTGGCTATCACGTCAGCCAGAAGGATGGGAGAGCTCCAGGCGCTTTCCATCGAGTCTCCTTACCTGGTCTTCCACAGGGACAAGGTTGTCCTGCGCCCCACCGAAATTCCTTCCGAAGGTGGTGTCGGAGTTTCACCTTAACCAGGTGTTGACTCTGCCGGTGTTCTACCCCAATCACACCTCGGAGGCGAATATAGGCTCCATACTTTGGACCCTAGAAGGGCGCTCGCTTATTATAAGGAGCGCACGGCTGAAATTCGGGGAGAGGCTCGCCAGCTGTTTGTCACCTACGCTGAAGCCGCACCTGGCAGACCTGCAGCCAAGCGGACGATAAGCAGGTGGGTAACCTCCTGCATGATCTCTGCTATAGTTGGCGGGCATGGAGCCTCCCAGAGGATAAGAGCTCATTCTACCGCCATACTGCTGCACGTGGCTGCTTCCAGGGACGTCCCTATCCAGGAAATCTGCAGGGCTGCTACCTGGAAGTCAGCAAACACCTTCATTACCCACTACCACATCGACCTTGAGTCACGCCGGGATGCTGGTTTTGGGGCCTCGGTTCTCAGTCTCTCTTTCCCAAGTAAGTATATGGGGATGTGTCTTGCCTCCCTCCTCCCGGAGAACTGCTAGAGTCTGCAATGAGTGTGGATGAACAACATATCCATGTCCTAGAAATACAGGTTACTCACCTGTAACAGGAGTTCTAGGAATGGTATATGTTGTTCATCCACACTCACCATACCTCCCGGCTCGACCGCACAACCTGAGCTTCCAGCGGGCAGATCTGGCGTCATGGGCGGAGCCGAGAGTTATACCACCCGGTGGGTGGGAGGAGCAAGCTGAAGACCTTCCGCAAGATTTAAAGCGGCAAGGATACTGCCAATGAGTGTGGATGAACAACATATACCATTCCTAGAACTCCTGTTACAGGTGAGTAACCTGTATTTCTTTCCCGCTGTTAGCTCATGCCAGCGCCTCACGGAAAAGTTCCCTGCTCGTCAGGCTCCTTCGTCGGTATTTTAACAGAGTATTTTCAATTTTTTTTTCTTATCATCCGTCAGGTATTCGTCAGTGTATGTCGTTCCCTACACCCTCCGAGCACAAAAACAAGTGCGACTTGTGCGGCGACCAGCTCCCGCACAAGGATGGCCATTCCCTGTGCCTTTTTTGCCTAGGCCCTGAGCATCTGGTAGAGAAGTGCCAGCACTGCCTTAACTTTAATGCGGCCACCCGGAGAAGGTGGCAGCAGTCCCTGGAGGCCCATATTTTGAAAAAGAAAATGAGCTCCATGGAGAAAGAATTGACAAAGCTTCAGCAGGTGTCGACTTCCTCTGAAGGCCATCGCAAGAAAAAGGATAAAGAAAAGCACCGGAACAAGGCTCCTCTCCACCGCGACTTTCTCAGGAGTCGCTGTGAAAAGGTCGCCCCCAGGGACGCTCCATGACAGCTGCCTTGGAAGTTTCACAAGGCAGTGGTCTGCCCATCTGGCTTCGCGCTCAGGCGCCGGGTGCCTCCGGGCTTGTGGAGGCCTCCGCTCCCAGTAAAGCTGTGGTTTCGCAGCCTACTGGTGCGAGTGGCTCCGATAAGCCGGACGTCGGCTCCTCCGACGCCCGCACGAAGAAGGTTGGTAAGTCGCCTGACCCTTTGGGGTGGCACGCGGCCCCCATTCCGCCCGACCAGGCCACCCTTCCATCACGGCCTGTCTCTGGCGAGGGGTCCGTTAAGTCGGTGCCCGCCCGGATCCCGCTGCTAAGCCGCACGTCGGTTCACCCGACGTCCGCACAGCGGATGAGCCAATGCCGGACCCCCCCATGTCCGTCGTTCCCGGCTCCCCGCAGCCTTCGCTGCCCTCCGGGGTCCCTGAGTCTCCTCAGCCCCGAGGATTTCTCCCCAATCCCCAGGCGACGCTGAGGCTCCTGTTCCACATCCACCTTCTGGTCCGACTGATGTGACGTCGGTTCCCCAGACATCAGCTCCAACGCTGGCTACTCAGCCACTGGATCTGACCCCGGTGTTGCCAACTCCAGGCAACATCCCACCCCCCACTGATGCCGCCCCGACGCCGGGCCCTCTGCCCCTCGGCCTTCTGCTCCAGAACTGCCCGTGGGACCTCCGGCTAGTCCGTCTGCTACGGCAGCTCTCCCGGCTTCCGGGTACCCGACCCCATCGTATCTGATGCTGTCATACCTGGGACCGCAGTATCCGGCGCCAACATATCTGATGCCGCAGTACCCGGCTCCTCAATACCCGATGCCAGGCTTCTCGCCGTCGGGTTATGGATATGCACCTTAAGGGTATAGTCCATACCCGTATCCCCCTCCTCCTCCTCCTTCTTCTCCACCGCCCCCTCAGCCGCCGGTGGACCTGCAGTAGACTCTGGCCTCCTGGTGGGCTGAGGCCAAGGCTGAGCTCACCAGAGAGGTGGAGAGTCGTCTTCCGACGACTGTGCCGGTTCCCATACGTCCACAATGACACACGCCCTTCCCACCTCCGGACACCAGGGCTAAACCCTCTGGGTCCAGAGAGGAGCAGGGCACGCTTCCCCAAGGGATTCCCAAGGGGTTCATTCCTCCTCCTCATCGGGAGAGGGAGTCTACCTCTTCCTCATCTTCTTCTTCCTTGGACACCTCAGATGTTTCCGACGGTTGTTCCAAGCAAGACGACGAGTCATGCTCTCCGTCCAAGCACCAGCCAAGGACTCCTCCAAAGTCTCCTCCGGAGGATCCTTCCTTCACAGAGTTGCTACGAAAGATCCAGGAAGTACATAGTTGACAATCCTTGGAGCCAGACCCCCAGTGTAAAAAACTTGCTGAGCATCTGGTCTGCCCATGACAGCTCCCACTTTGGTGCCACCCTGGATCGAGCCTCATGCCGACCTTATTACCAGCATATGGAAACAGCCGTCAGCCTTAGCCCCACTTCCCAGGAAGTCGAACAGGCTATACCAGGCTCCCGAGGGTGTTGACTTCTTGGACTCCCACCCTCGAGCTGACTTGGTTGTGATTAGCCCCGCTCATGGCCGGTCAGCTCAACCCATACACCTTAGCTTGTTTCCACCTGACAAGGAATCCCGCCTTCTGGACCAGTATGGCAAGAAGAGTTTTTCTTATTCCACTCTGGGTATTAGGGCCCTGAACTATGTCAGCCACATGGGTGATTACCAGAAGGCGATTCTCAGTGAGGTGGAATCTAAATTGGACTCCCTTCTGAACACTCAGGTCAAGCAGGAAGTGGCTGACCTTGTCCACTCTGCACGCTCGGCCAGTCGGTTCTTCGTGTGACCTACGATGCAGTGGACACTGCTGGTAGGAGCTCAGCTTTCGCCGTAGGCCTACGGCATCACGCTAGGCTCAGAGTGTCAGGGTTGGTCCCGGAAGTGCAATCCGCCATCCAGGAAGCGCCCTTCTGGGGTTCACTGCTGTTCGGGGGTGATGTCAAGGACATCATCACCAACCTGCAGGAGAAGGGGAAGGCACTAAAGTCTGTGGACTCTGTGTATCATCCCCATCACTCGCAGCGGCGTCCCTTTTGCAGACGGAATCAGCCCAAAGCGAGACCACCAGAAAGAGGGCCACTAAACGTCTGGCTCCCCCAGCTGCCAAGCCCACCCAGAAAAGCAGCGGGAGCTTCAGCTGCGGTGCTGACCCACACTACCTGACTCCTTCCCTCTCCCATAGCCTCCGGGCTTCCCGGAGGAACCGGTAGGAGGGAGGTTTTCCCTCCACCTTCCGGGCTGGGAGAGGATAACATCAGATTCATGGGTGCTCCAACTAATCGCAGGGTTTCTGCAGAAACCACCTCGTCACCCTCTCCCAAGGTCGTTGTACTCTCGGGAACATCTTTTTTCGTTATCCTTACTGTATCGTTATGTTCTGTAATTTTACCTCCCGGGTCGTGCCTGAAAACAGTCACTTGCTGGCTAGTGCATTTACCCGGTTAATAAAAACTAAATAAATAAATAAATAATCTTCTTCTGGTCCAGGAAGAAATTTCAGTACTTTTGCTGAAAGAGGCGCTAGAACCTGTCCCCCTTCCTCTGCAAGGAACGGGTTACTATTCCCACTTCTTCCTGGTCCCGAAGAAGACAGGAGATGTAAGACCTATTCTAGATCTCAGTTCCCTGAACAATTTCTTGGAGTACAAGAGGTTCAGGATGCTCTCACTGCAGAGCCTTCTGCCCCTTCTCCGCTCGGGCCAGTGACTGTGCACTCTGGATATGCAGGACACTTACCTACACATATCTATCTGCCCGTCTCACTGCAAATACCTCCGTTTTGCTTACCAGTGGAACCACTGCCAGTTCAAGGCACTTCCATTTGGCCTGTCCTTGGCTCCCTGAGTATTTACCAAATGCCTTGCGGTGGTGTCGGCCTACCTGCATACCCAGGGGGTAAAGGTTTTCCCGTACCTGGACGATTGGCTCCTGGCGGCCTCGTCCAGGGTGGAACTCCTGCATTGCCTCTCCCTCACCCAGCAGGTCTTTGCCTGTCTGGGTATTACCATCAACCAATTCAAGTCTCACTTGATACCATCCCAGAGGCTCTAGTTTATTGAGGCGATACTGGACACGACCCTAGGCAGGGCCTTCCTGCCACCGGACAGGGCGGCCTCGCTCCAGACTCAGGTAAGCCTGTTGTCTGGCTGTAGGCGGGTCAGTGCAAGGTCAGTTCTTCGCCTCCTCGGGCTTATGGCGGCTGCTATCTCGACAGTCCCTCGTGCTCGGCTCCACATGAGGGTCTCTCAGTGGACGCTTTGCTCTCAATGGGATCAGTTGGTAGATGACTTGGACCTGCTAGTCCTGGTCTCCTCTCCCATGATTCGAGACTTGCAGTGGTGGATGGTTCAAGAGAACCTTCTTCGAGGAGTTCCATTCTTCCTTCCTCCTCCCTCCCAGACTCTGACCACAGACGCCTCGGGCGAAGGTTGGGGAGCCCATCTCGGTCCACATCGGACCCAGGGTTCTTGGTCCAAGCTCAAACAATCCCTGCACATCAATGTGCTCAAGCTTCGAGTTTTGCTCTGCATCTCTGGGCTTTCCACCTGCATCTTCTTCCAGGCCATCTAGCCGTCCAGACGGACAATATGTGTGTGGTATGGTACATCATCAAACAGGGCGGGACTCGGTCCTACCCGCTTTGTAGGGAAGCGATGAGAGTCTGGGATTGGGCAGCACAGCACGACTGTCACCTCACAGCAATTCATGTTCTGGTGGTCGAGAACTCCTTAGCAGACAAACTAAGTCACTCGTCTGCTCAAGCTCATGAATGGGAATTGGATCAGGGGTCCTAGACGATATCTTTCTCTGTTGGGGAATACCTCAGGTGGACCTGTTTGCTTCACCTCTAAACGCCAAGCTCCCCGACTTCTGCTCACTCGTTCAAGAGCGAGGCATTTTCTGGAGAGACGCTCTGTCTCTAGATTGGAAGGACAGATTCATCTATGCCTTCCCCCCCGATTCCTCTGATCCCATGTGTCTTGCAGAAACTTGGCTCAGAAGGGGCACAAATGATTCTGATCGCTCCTTTCTGGCCCAGGCAAGTTTGGTTCTCTCTTCTACAACAATTCTCAGAGGAACCTCCTCTTCCTCTTCCGCTGTTACGAATTCTATTGATCCAGGATCAGGGGACCTTGGTTCATCCAGGTCTCGAGTCCCTTCAACTGCATGCATGGCTCCTGCAGACATAGCTCAAGCCAACTTTGGGGTTTCTTCCCAGGTGGCTGAGATGTTGGTGGAGGCTAAGGCCTCCACCAGGTCAACATATGCAGGAAGCAGTTCTCATTCTGGGCCACTTCTAAAGAAGCTTGAGCCTTTCTCCTGCTAACTGGTTGGGCGACTGCTGGAGTACCTGCCCTTCTTTTCGACTCTGAGTCTTAGTCACTCGGCTCTAAAGGTACACATGGCGGCCATTTCGGCCTACCATGTTCCCTTCACAGATAGGACGTTTGCTCAACTGGAAGTCTCTAAGACTTTCCTCAGAGGGGCTCTTCGCTTGAGACCCCATCCGAGTTCCCGCCCCTCCTTGGGATTTGAAATTTGTTCTTGAGAAACTTACTTTGCCTCCCTTTGAACCAGCGGCCTCAGCAGACATGAAGTTCCTTTCATGGAAAACACTCTTCCTAGTGACCATTACCTCTGCTCGTGAGGATTTCCGAGGCTCCAGGCCCTAAACCTCCTCCGCACGGGTCAGATGTAGGACCCAAGTGCTTAGAGCCACCACAATTCTACGGACTCTTTGGCCAGAGCTGCAGCTTCAGGTGTCTGTCTCTGGAGACCTCCTGGCTCCATGTCTCAGCTTCACCCCAGGCGTACAGAAGAATATTCTAGATGTCCCTCTCTAATAGCGAGGTACCTTTGGTGAATCACCGGAGATGGTCATCCACCAAAGCCCAGGCACGCAGAAGCAGTCCGATCTGCAGGCCATGTACAGATCTGAAGCCTAATTCCTTTGGAGGAACCAGAGCCATTAACGGCTGGCTACAAAGGCAGCAGCAATGATCCGGCCACCGCAGAAGGGCACTTTTTGTACAGGCCCAGGCAAATCGTCCACAGGCAGGGGCCAACATTACACAAGTCGGCCCAGCTGCGCGGGACAAACACTGCCACAGCATGACTCCTGCCGAACCTGCCCTCCTCTGGATCAGACGGGCAGGAAAGTTGGGGTCACATCGCCACCACTTTTAGGGTGGCAATCCACCACCGACAGGTGGGTTATCCAGTTGGTCAAGAAAGGCCAATGCATAGAGCTTCAAAACGACCCACCTACAAGACCTCTCCTGCCTCCCATTACTCAGGTCAGCATGCCCTGCTCATACAGCGGGAGGTGCTGCACTGGAAAAAGAAGCTATAGAGCACGTACAAGGAACCAGAGGGACTGAGATATTCTCACTTCTTTCCTGGTTCCAAAGAAACAGGGGACCTCCGTCCAATACTGGACCTCCAAGCGACCTCAATGTCTTGAGTCGCGTACAAGCGCTTCCACATGGTGACCCTGCCGGGTCTGATTCCCATGCTGAAGTAGGGCGCTTTTCTAGCATCCCTGGACATGCAGGATGCCTACCTGCATATTCCTATCACTCAAGTGAGGAGGTTCCTGCGCTTTGAGTTTCAGGGCCGCCATTATCAGTTCCGAGCTCTTCTCTTCGGGCTGTCATCAGCACCTCGGGTGTTCACGAAGTGCATGGCGGTCATAGCCGCAACTCTGAGGGGACAGGGCCACTACGTGTTCCCCTACCTGGATGATTGGCTTCTCATGGTGCCCTCCCGGGAGGCCCTGATGGCTGCCATTCACTGCATTCAGTCTCTGTTCGAGACATTGGGCATTCTCATCAGTTACGAGAAGTCATGCCTGGTTCCGTCACAGACTCTGCAATTCATAGGAGCAGTTTTGGACACCGTCAAGGGGCTTTCTCCCCTGGACCAGGGGCGGGAGACACCAGATCCCTCATCAGGGACTTATCGCCAGAAGACCATCCTGGCCAGACTGGTCTGTGCCTGCTCAAACACACATGGCTGCGCCATTGTAACAGTCCCACTCAGCCCGTCTCCACAATGCGGGTAACCCAGTGGATGTTACGAGCCTACAATGGGACCAAAGGCAAGACCATCTGCAGCATCCAGTCTGAATCACGACACCGTAATTGAGATTGGTAATGGTGGCTAGCACTCAAAGGAACCTCTTGGCGGAGTCCCCTTCATAGCGCCATCCCCGACTGTGACACTCTTCACAGACGCCTCAGGGCTCGGTCGGGGAGCACACCTCGACGGTGTCCGGTCTCAGGGCCTGTGGACAGCCCAGGAGTCTCATCTGCACATCAGCATCCTGGAAATGAGGGCAGTTCTTTATGCCCTGCAGCCCTCCAGTCAGAGATTCCACCGGGTACACTTCTGTTACAAACAGACAATTCTGCAGTGATGTATTACCTCAACAAACAAGGAGGCACCCATTCCTATCCGGCTTTTCAGGAGGCCATGAGAGTGTGGGATTGGTCTTTGTCTAGCCTTGGAAACCTTAGTCCACGTTCTATGTTCAGGAGTGGACAACATCATCGCTGACAGCCTGGGCAGCTCTCAGGTGAAGAGTCTATGAATAAGACTACTGCAGGGGTGGCAGAGGATCTGTTTCAGATGGGGTACTCCAGAGATAGACCTCTTCGTGTCCCCATACAATGCAAAACTGCCCAATTTTTGCTTGCTAGATCCAGGGCCTGGTGTTTTCTGGCGAGACGCGTTGTCCCTCTCCTGGGTGGGCAGATTCCTCTATGCCTTTCCACCTTTTCCATTGATCCAGAGAGTTCTTCTAAAACTTCACAGGGAGCAAGTGACGCTCATACTGATTGCGCCTTTCAAACACCATGAAGTCTTGCTATATTATAACAATAGCAGTCAGCCACTGCAGCTGAACTGCCCCGGAGAGGAAGGAGTTAACTCCAGAAGATCTGGAGTTCTACAGCCAGTGCGCTGTGCAAAAGCTTCTATCTGGCAGTTTCAAATGAAACTGTCAGATTCTTACTCCACAACTTGAACAGTCGCTCGGAGATCAGCTCCTTCCAGCTCGGTTCATTCTCGGTTCAAGCAGTATTTTTCAGGTTCATTTGATCACCAAAGTTATTATTTTACGCATTCGGTTTTAAAGCTCTATCAGGTAACCGTAAGTACAAAAGTTTAAGTCTGTGTGGAAAATTAATATCGTTCGGGTTTTAACCCGATCAGTCGGTTTTCTGTATTTTAAAAAGTGTACAGTGGGTTTTAGAGTGCGGTTCCGGTTCTTATCGGTTCTAAAAAGCGAATTATAACGTTTTTTCAAAATACCATGACACGGTTAGGAACCGATAAGGGTGTCTTACCTGGCACTGCCATCAAAGGAAAGTTTGGTTAGGCTGGCATTATGTCAGAAAACCCAAAAGAAACCGGGCCACTGGGTTTCAACACTGTGATGTCTGTGAGGCGCCTTTGCAGAGGCTGACCACATACCTGTGTTTGTTGTCTGGGGCGACCACCTCCTGTCAGACTGCCAGGTGTGTAAAAATTTCCCTGCAGCCACCCTGGAGAGAGATTGGTGACTCAGGGCAGAAGGTAAAGTCAGCTGATCGGATGGCAGCCGGTCAGTACCCACTGGACAGAGGAGTGCCCTCCTGACCAGGCGAGACTTCCTCGGGCAAAGGAAGGCTGGTTCAGAGGAACCAGTCCCAAGTAAAAAGACAAAAATCAGTAGGTCTGAGTCCAAAATTGTGTCTCCAACTGCTGCAGAGATAGCTAAAGCCATCCAGATTGTCCAGTCACTGTCTCAGGGATCTGTAGAACCACCAACAGCTGGTAAAAGGTTTGGTTAGTTCAGTCCCAGTGGTTCAGGATTTTGAAGTTGAGGATTTTTATGAACCACAGGAGAGGGAGGAGGAATTTGATCATTATATGTGTGGCTGGGGTCTGGACGTGCCCATTGAATCGGGACATTTCTCCAGACAGAACTTAGAATCTCCTCCTATTCCGTCTGAGTCCCCTTCTTTCTTTCTTTTTTACAAAAGGTTGCAGAAACCCTCCAGCTTCCTTTAGAGGCTGTGGATGAGCTAAGAGGAGCCTGATTATGTGGAAATGATGGATATTCCAGAGTCTAGGAGGTTGTCTATTCCTTTGCATAAGTCATTTAGGAAGCAAACAACAAAGATTTTAAAAATCCTCATTCTGTCCCTCCTGTAGATAAAAAATGGACAAAGGTCATATTCATGTTCAGGCTCGGTACAGACTTCCTTACTGAGCAGTGTAGTCCTGTAGGTGTGGTACAAGCTGCAGCCCTGTGAGAAAAGGCTAATATTCCTCTGGCCTCACATCCTCCTGATAAGGATTCCAGGAAATTGATGCCATGGCGAAGAAACAGTATATGAGCTTCTTTGGGACTCAGGCAGGCAAATTATATAGCTTATAGCTAGATATCAGAAATCTAGGTGGGATACAGTAGTGCAGTTAGCCAAGCAGGCCCATGGCCAGCTGGCTCAGTGAGTTGGAACATGGCAGCTGATGGCATTGAAGCCTCTGAGTTCAATTTCATACTGCTGTTGATGTTAATGATGTTTCTTCTAAGGTCATGGCCACTTCTGCTTCCGTAGGGTTGGCATGGCTCAGATGCACTAATCTGTCCCAAGATACCCAGTCAAAGGCTATGGATTTTTCTCTAGTGGGAAATTCTCTTTTGGGAGCAAACAGAAAACTATATGAAAAAGATGGATGAATACAGAACACCTACAAATGTGCCCAGGCTAGGAGAGGCCATGCCACACAAAGCATACTCCCAGAGGCAGGCAGGCCCTTTCCAGGCCTTTTACCAATTTCAAGCCTCCTCTGTCTATCATGAGAGGCTTCTTCAAAACCAGGGTAGACTAGGCTCAAGTGGGCCGTCCCCCTCCCTCAGCCTAAGGCTGCTGCTAAGCAGGCACCCTGATGGGGTGCCAGGCCGGTCTCCTGTACCAGTGGGGGCAGGTTGGCCCTATTTCCAGGCCGGAACTGGCTGTCCTAACTTCTGGGACAGATGGGTTCTGGAGGTTATAGGCCAGGGTCTAGTTCTCAGCTTCAAACACTTTCAAAGATGAGAGCCAGGCATTTTCCACCTGCAAATCCTTCTAGAAGCCTTGCTTTGGAAGCAGGGTTTCTGCTCTGCTGGACACAAAGCAGTGGAAAGGGTTCCTCCTGCCATCAGGGCAAAGGGCTTTATTCAAGATACTTTCTTACCCCAAAAGACAGGAGAATGGCCCATTCTAGATTTGAATACTTGAACAAGCATCTGTTGAAACCAAAGTTCAAAATGTTGACTCTGCAATGATATGCCTTCCCTAAGGCCAGGGGACTGGCTAGCTTCCCTGGACCTCAAGGATGCCTATTTTCATGTTCTGATCAGGCCTTCTCACCGAAAGTACCTCAGGTTCGAACTGCCCTCAAGGCCACTACCAGTTCAGGGCAATGCCCTTGGCCTTACCTCTCGCCAAGGTATTCACAAAATGTCTCGCTATGTAGTGGCTCACTTAAGAGACAAGGGGTTGCTGTGTTTCCCTACCTGGACGACTGGCTCATTGTGGGTCAGTCTCCAGGTCAGGTAACCACTTGCAAGTCACCCAGCAGCTTTCACTTCCTGGATTCCTGCTAAACTTACCAAAGTCAGTTCTGGAACCAGTTCAGGTCCTAACTTTCATAGGCGCAGAATTGAACACAAGGTTAGCCAGGGCTTTTCTTCCCTCGGAAAGGGTGGACAGACTCCATCGCCCTGGCATCCTCCTTTACCTGCGGGTCTCTCGACCAGCAAGGCATTTTCTAACTCCTCGGGCATGGCTGCTTCCACAGCTGTCGTGCAGGGCAAGATTCCAGATGAGGGACATTCAGTTCCATTTGTGGGCCTATTGGTCTCAAAGGAAGACCCCTTACCAAGTTGGTCCCAGTTACTCAAACTCTGATCCTAGCCCTCCACTGGTGGCAGGTCCAGAGCAATTTAGACAGGGGTTCCCTTCATTCCCATTTCTCACTCCCTCACCCTCACCACGGATGCCTCCCTGTTGGGGTGGGGGCTCACCTAGGCGACCTTGCCACTCAGGATATGGTCTCCTCAGGAGTCTCTGCTCCACATCAATCTTTTGGAACTCAGAGCTGTCTTTTTAGCTCTTGGTGTTTTCAGATTCTGTCCAGAACAAAGTGGTTCAAGTCGGGACAGACAATACCACCACAATGTGGTACATCAACAAGCAAGGGGCACTCGGTCTTCAGCCTTGTGCACGAAGCAATGAAGTTTGGTCTCCTGGCTTACTCCTGAACACCTCCTAGATAGCGGTTCATCTCCCAGGGAAGGACAATGTCCTGGCCGGATGCCCTCAGCAGAATTTCTCAGGGCCATCACGAATGGGCTCTGAATCCACAAGTGCTGGGTTCTGTCTTTGCCAGATGGGGCACTCCTCAGATAGATCTTTTCACAGCCCCAGACAACCACCAACTTCCTCTTTTCTGTTGCAGGCCTCCAGTTCTGGGCTCAGTCCCTCTGGACGCCTTTCTGTTGGACTAGAAAGGGAAGTTCCTGTATGCCTTCCCCCCTTTCCTCTCCTTTTCAGGGTACTAGTAAAAATCAGATCTCAACCTTGCAGAGTGATTCTGATTGCCCCAGATTGGGCCAGACAGCCTGGTACCCTCTGCTCCTGTCCTTGGCAGTCCACCCTGCCCTGAGCCCTGCCCAGAGTCCCACGACTTACTGGCCTGTGCACAGGGAGAGTGTGGTATCCGGACCTCAAATCCCTCCACCTCAAGGCTTGGCTCTTGAGGAGCTAGAATTACTGACTTACACCTTTCTCAAGTGTCATGGATATTCTAAAGGCTTCAAGGGAAGGCCTTCCACTAGAACCACTTATAATTCTATGGAAGAGGTTTTCCATCTGGTGCTCTGAGAGGCAGATTATCCCAGAATCTGCTGATCTTCCCATTCTACTGGACCATTTGGTCCATCTGAATTCCCTAGGCCTTAGACCAGCTACCCTGAAGGTTCATCTGGCAGCTGTCTCTGCTTTTGTGTCAGCAGGGAAGCCTGCCTCTCTTTCTTCTCACCGGTGTTCTCCAAGTTTTTTAAAGGGTTACTTCATACTAACCCTCCTTTTTAGAGAACCAGCTCCGCCTGGGACCTGAATATTGCATTGCTCAGTTAATGCAACCCCTTTGAGCCTCTGTCTTCTGCAGAGCTCAAGTATTTAACTTGGAAAACCGTTTTCCTAGTAGCTATCACTTCTGCCAGACGCATAAGTGAGCTACAGGCCCTGTCAGTGGAAGAAGATTTTATCTCTTTCCACAGAGATAAGGTAGTCCTTAGGACTAATAGAAAGTTTTTGCCTAAGGTAGTTTCTGATTTCCACTGAATCAATCTGTCTCTCTCCCAGTATTTTTTCACTGAGCATTTCTTCCTCAGGTGAGAGGAGACTGCACAGCTTGGATGTCAAAAAGAGCCTTAAGCTACTATTTAGAGCGCACCAGAGGTCATAGGTTCGAATCCCTCCAACTCTTTCTTACCTATGGCGAGGTTGGCAAAGGGAAACCTGCCACTAAGAGAACAATTGCAAGGTGGATTGTTTCTTGTGTCAATTCTGTTATCAGAAACTGGGTGGAAGTACCCCCCTCAGAGTTGAGGCCCACTCCACCAGGGGTACAGCTGCGTCTCCTAGCGGCTGCTAGAGACATCCCATTCTGGAGATTTGTCAAGCTGCTACCTGGAAGACAGTTCACACCTTTACCAAGCATTATTCCCTGGATGTCCAGTCCAGGAGAGATGCTCAGTTTGGCACAGCTGTGCTTCAGAGCCTATTTCTAAGTAGGTTCTGACCCTCCTCATGGAGGTACTGCTGTGTAATCTGTTATTGTTATAATATAGCAAGACTTCATGGTGTTTGAAGAAAAAATTACTCACCTTAGTAATTGCTTTTCTTCTCATGGAGTCTTGCTATATTCTACCCTCTCCTCCTGCCCCTCTCAGAACTTCTACTTGGGTAGGGGTGGATTAGTGCAAGCACTGTGTCATGCCATTGTAGTTTTCCCTTACCCCTTTTCCTTTGGGTTAGGGATCTAGATTATTTCATTTAGGTTATTTATATTGCCCCTTCTTGGACTTGAGTCTTTGGGGAAGGGGGTTCATATGTGCTTGTCAAGGGTGGTAAAGCGAACCATAATACCATCAATTTTGTTATTATGGCTCTGAGTGTTTTCTTTGTTCTTTATATTGTTGTTATTACTACTAGTAGGTAGCCATGGGCTAGTGTAGTTTTCCACACAGACTTTTCCGTCCTTTGATGTTAGCTTGTAAAGATCCGACAGTTTCATTTGAAACTGCCAGATGAAACTTTGGGCAAGCCCTCATGTAGAACTCAGATCTTCTGGAGTTAACTCCTTCCTCTCCGGGCAGTTCAGCTGCAGTGGCTGACTGCTATTGTTATAATATAGCAAGACTCCATGAGAAGAAAAGCAATTACTAAGGTGAGTAATTTTTCTTTTGGCCAGACAGATCTGGTTCCCTCTCTTGCATCAGCTATCCCGGGAACCTCCAGTGCCTCTACCAATCAGCTCCCATTTGCTGTCTCAGGAAGCGGGTTCCTTAGTCCATCCAGACCTACGTTCCCTGAACCTGCATGCTTGGCTCCTAGAGACATGGCCATGACGCGGTACGGGGTCTTGCAAGAGGTGGCAGACGTTCTTACTGCCGCTAGGAAACCGGCTACCCATGCGACCTATGTCATGAAGTGGCGCAGGTTTTGCTTATGGGTTCAAGCACGCGGTCTTTCGCCTTTGGACTGTCCAGAAAAGCTGGTACTGGATTACCTGCTATCCCTTTTCTGCTCCGGCCTGGCTTACTCCTCGATTAAGGTACACCTTTGTGCCATTTCAGCCTACCACGTCCCTGTAGGCCAACACACTGTGGCTCAACTGGACATGACACGTGCCTTCTTGAGGGATGTCATCCACCTTAGGCCCCCGATTAAGGATCCAGTCCCACCATGGGATTTACCCATTGTCCTGGAGCAGCTCACGCTGACACCCTTTGAACCAGCCGTGGATTGTGAGCTACATTTTCTCTCCTGGAAAACATTATTTTTAGTTGCCGTTACTTAGGCCAGAAGAATTTATGAAATGCACGCACTTATGTGCAAAGAACCTTATTTGGTTTTCCACCAAGACAGGGTATCCCTAAGAACTAATCCTAAATTTCTGCCTAAGGTGGTCTCAGCTGTCACCCTTAATCAGGACATCGATCTACCAGTGTATTTCCCGAAATACTCTAATCGAGGAGAAGCCCTTCTGCACACTCTTGATGTGCATAGGTGCCTCAGATACTACCTGACCAGAACCAAACACCACCAAAAGTCGGACCAACTTTTCGTCTCCTTTACCCATAGGATGAAGGGAGCCCCTGTCTCGAAGCAGTTGCTGTCCAGGTGGCTTATTCAGTGCATTATGTTCTGTTACCAGAAGCGCAGCAAAGCCTTAGCGGGCGTGGTTAAGGGTCATTCCACCAGAGGGGTGGCTACCTCTTTTGCAGCTTTAAGGAATGTGTCCACCTCAGCTATTTGTGCTGCAGCTACTTGGAGCTCCGTACACACTTTCTTCAGGCATTACAGCCTGGATATTGCATCGAGGCGAAGAGCAGGGTTCGGTCTAGCAGTCCTTCAAGGACTTCTGTCCTAGGCTCAAGGTAACTCGAGGATTTCTACCTTTCCTCCTCCCGATGGTGTGTGATTACCAGTATTGCTTGGGAATCAGTCCTAATGGTGTAACCTGCTGCAAGAGCTGTTTCTCGAAGTAAGATAGTACAGTTACGTAAGAACTTACCGTAACAGTAGATCTTCGAGAATAGCTCTTGCAGCGGGTACTTTCCCTCCCACCATCCCCGCTGTAGGTAGGTCGTATTCAAAGCATCCTTCTCCTAGGATAGGGCATTTACTGACGCCTTGTTTTTGCCATCTGGTGGCGGATCCTCGATCTCCTCTTCTGATGTCATCCAGCGGCTGGGAGTCTCCGGCGGGAGAATTGTGGATTATGGGGGACTGCCTCCATATGTACTACGCCTGACGTCGGGGGCGGGACCGATGTCGGAGGCGGTCCCCGCTGAATACTGCTAGCTAGAAAATTTCCGTGGGGTCCTGGCGCCTGCGGCTTCAGTCTAATGGTGTAACCTGCTGCAAGAGCTGTTCCCGAAGATCTACTATTCACGGTAGTTCTTCGTAACTGTGCTATCATGAACTTACCGTAACAGTAGATCTTGAGAGAGGCTATTGCACAGTAAATGCTCATCCGCCCTCCATCCCCTAGCTTTTTCAGCTCCTTTTCCAGTGAGGGAAATATCCGCTTCTCTCTCGTCCGGTCTCTTGTGGCCTGTGGCAGGAAAGAACTGGAAGGCGGACGTGAAGGATCGCCTCTTTATATCGACGTCTCCTGACATCGATCACCTGACATGGAGGCGGTCCCTCGCCAGAGACTGCTAGCTAGAAATTTTTCCGTGAGGTTCTGCCGCCTGCCGATGTCAGTCCTTTATGTAATTACCTACTGCAAGAGCCTCTCTCGAAGATCTGCTGTTACGGTAAGTTCTTACGTAACTGTACTTTCTCTTCCCGCCGTTGACCCATGCATGTCAGACCTTAGTGAACATTGTAGCTGCAGCCTCCAGTACTGTGTGCAGTTCTGGAGACCCCATCTCCACCAAGACATAGAGTAGAGGCTGTCCAGAGGAAGGCAACCAAAATGGTGCAGGGTCTGCACCAGAAGACATACGAAGAGAGACTAATGAAGCTTAATATGTATACCCTTGAGGAAAGAAGGGAGAGGGGGACATGATAGAAACTTTCAAGTATCTCAAGGGAATCAACAGAGTCCAAGAGGGTAGTATCTTTCAGAAAAAGAGATGTGCAAGAACAAGGGGGCACAATTTGAAGATAGAAGGTGGACGGCTCAGAGGTAATGTGAGGAAGTATTTTTTCATGGAGAGGGTTGTGGGTGCATGGAACAGCCTTCCTGAGGAGGTCGTGGAGTTAAGAACAGTGTGAGAATTCAGGAATGCATGGGACAGACATAAGGCAGTCCTAGTGGGGGGTACGAGGAACTAGGCTGTTGGTTAACTAGGATCTACAGCTTATCCATCAGGTAGGAGAATGGGCAGACTAGGTGTGCCAAGCGGTCCTTTTTATCTGCCGTCAAATTCTATGTTTCTATTCCTTTGCTTTCACACATTTTTTTATTTTCCTATTTCTTCTGTGTTTAACATCAAATTTTTGGTGTTCCCATTGATGGGTTTGTACACCTGCTTCTTCTTTCGACTGCTGCATGAAGTGTGCCTGCAGCAAACAGATTCCTGAGAAGGATGGTCACTTATTGTGCCTGATCTGTCTAGGCCCCAGCCATGACACCAGAGCCTGCCAGCACTGCCAGGAATTTAACCAGTCCACCCAGAGATATCAATTAAAAACACTGGAGATCCACCGTCTTAAGCAAAAGCGGCTTGCTATGGAAAAAGAGCTGCAGGCCAAGAGCTCTTCTGCCTCACCAGCACAGTCCTCCAGAGCCTCTTCATCTTCCCACAAGGAGAAGTCGGGAAAGCACAAACATTGGGACAGGGCCCGGTCTGCTTCCCGGTCGTGGTTGCCCCACAAACCTGCGATCGTGTCGTCCTCCCATGGGGTCGGGCCTCCAGCCCCACCAGTCTCACTCTGGCCCCAGTGGCTCTGCCACTTGCCCTCTTTTTTGTTTTGGGTGGTGGTTCTTTAGGTAGGGACTTTGTCTCCTGCAACTCAGCCTCTGAAGCTCAGGCCCTTGACTTCTATGGGCTCTCAGCCAGGTGGCTTGACTGGTTCTGTGCTCTCAGGCGCTGGCCTTGTGCCCACCATTCTCTCCCCACTCCCCAGGCCACGGCTCTGCCTTCATCACCTCCCAACTCTGGGACCAATGCCAGTTCTGGTAGGCAGCGCCCGAGGAAGACGACCGCCATTTCCTCCTCCCTGGCGTCACCTCTGCCTTTGTTCAGGGACTCCCCCTCCCCTCGGGCACAGGCCTCTCCTGTTGGGCTGGCATCACCAGGCCCTTCACCAGGACCTTCTTGAGTGTCGCCCGTCAGGCCACCGACTGTGCTGCTGACGCCCCAGCCTACGGGCCCAGGCTGGTGTCGCCTGGGCTGACACCTTTGCTGCAGCTGATGCCTGCGAACCCGTCACTGGATCCTTTGCTGGCACAGGATAAGCCTATGCCGGGTTACCCATCACTGGCTTCTCAGCCATCGTATCCTAACCTGATGCCCACCTTGCCTTTTCTACCTGTATATAATATTATGCCACAGGTAGTCTATAATGCCCTGTTCCCGACATGGTGGTCATTGATTCAGAAGCAGACCGTTGTCCCTTAGGGCCCACCTCTGGTTTCTCCCCTTCCTCCTCCCCAGGATCCCCCACCCAGGGACAACAGTGGGAGGGGTGGCCCGAGTGAACCCCCACACAATATGGTCCTCCGACGCCCATCCGGACACAGGCACCAGCTCAAGTAGGGATGATCGTCTGCCTCTGATGCCAGTCCCAGACAGTGAGTCTTCTGTGGATGACTGTGTTTCTTCAGGGTCTTCCTCTTCTCCAGGGGACTCTTCTGCAGGGGATGGCCAGCCCAAGGAAGTGCTCCCCTATGACCTGTCCTTTATGGACATTATGCATCATATACAGTCCATTATGGGATAGGAGATGGAGGAGCAAGACCCAGAAAGACGTCGCCTTGCTATTTTTCTGAGGCAAAACGATGCCCTGCCCATTGTGGTGCCACCCTTGATAGAGTCATATGACAGTGTCACCTGGGCTCACCCCTCCACCATTCTACCACTTCCTAAAAAGGCAGATCGGCTCTACTATGCCCCGGCTGGTAAGCCTTTCTTGGGCAGTAATCCAAAGGCAGACTCATGGTCATTAATGCTGCCTACAACCACTCCAAGAAGTCCAAACACCTTAGTGCTCTTCCCCGGACCAGAAGTCTCTCCAGCTGTACCAGGTAGGCAAACGGGTCTTTACCGCTGCTACTTTGACCATTAGGGCCATCAGTTATCTGACCCACATGGTGCAGTACCAGAATGCCATCTGGGACCAGGTCAGAGACCTGTTCCGGATGCTGCCTGAAGATTCCACTAAGATGCAACTTGCCCAGCTCATGAGGTCAGGCTCATATGTGGGCAATCATGTCCTCCAGTCATCTTACAATGTGGCCGACACCTCCAGGCTTGGTGCTGCCGCCGGAGTTTGCCACAGGTGCCACTCTTGGCTCAGGGTCTCTGGTTTTGTCCTGGATGTTTAGGCCAGCATTTTGTATGCACCCTTCTGGGGCGTGATCCTTTTTGGGAGTAATGTCCAGGACTTTTTTTCTAATTTGTAGGAGTCTGGCAAAGCCCTTAGATCAGTTAATTCACTCTACCATACGCAGCCTAGAGTGAACCGTCAGTCCTTTTGTAGGTCCTCTCGCAAGCAGCCCTGAGGTCAGCCCTCCCCCACGCTACCAACGCCCCTGCAGGCACAGCCAGTTGAGCCCCCAGAGGCCCCGTGGCCCCCCTGCCTGCTCCAGCCCCCACCTCCTGACACCTTAGCCAACCCCCACCTCCTCCAACTGAGGCTGTCAGGGGTCGGTTCTCGCTCCACCTGTCAGGATGGCGAGCGGTGACCACAGACAGCTGGGTGCTCCAGATCATAGCTCAAGGTCACAGACTGGAGTTTCTGGAGTGGCCGCCAGAAAACCCTCTGATCCACTCTGCTTAATTTCCCACGCACCTGCCCCTAATTTGAGAGGAAATTCAGGCCTTTCTACAAAAAAGAGTTATAGAGTCCGTCCATCAGGCTCAGTGTGGAAAGGGGTTTTACTCCCACTTCTTCCTCATCCCCAGAAAGATCGGGGATGTTCAGCCCATCCTAGACCTGAGCAATCTGAACCTGTACATAGAGTACAAACTCGTCAGGATGGTGACTGTCCAGGGGCTGCTGCCCCTACTGCATCAGGTGGACTGGCTGTGCTCGCTGGACATACTGGATGCTTACCTGCACATTCAGATATTTTCTGCTCACCATCGTTTCCTCTGCTTCCACTTCCAGGGTGCCAACTTCCAATTCTGGGTACTCCTGTTTGGCCTTTCTTCGCCCCCTTCCCCCGGTATCTACCAAATGCCTGGCAGTGGTGGCAGTGGCACTGTGGAGGAAGGACTTCTACATGTTCCCCTACCTGAACGATTGACTGTTAGCAGCCCCCTCTAGGAAGTGTTTGGTTCAGACCCTGGAATACACTTCTCACCTTTTCCAGAATCGGGGATCACAGTAAATCTACCGAAGTCCTGTCTCTCCCAGTCCCAGCATCTTCTGTACATAGGAGCGGTTGTTGTCACCTGCCAGGGCAGGGCCTTTTTGCCAGAGGACTGGACGGTCCATCTCATGGAGTAGGCCAAGCTAGTTTCCTCCAGCCGGCAGGTTCCTGCCAGAATCTTCCTGCACCTCCTGGGCCGTATGGTGGTGGCAATTGCCACAATTCCCCTGGCCCGCCTGCACATGTGGGTCACTCAGTGGACCCTCAGGGTCCAGTGGGATCAGCGGACAGACGACCTCGACCAGTTGGTACTGGTCTCTGACCCAGTCCGGAGGGTTCTGGCCTGGTGGATGGACCCGGACAGTCTTTTTTGGGGGGGGGTCCCCTTTCAGATTTGGACTCCCTGACATGTTCTTTCCATGGATGCCTCCGGCATGGGATGGGGCGCTTATCTGGGCGATTGCCAGACCCAGGGTACCTAGTCAGATGTACAGTAAAGAAAGCTCTTCGTATCAATGTCTTGCAGATGAGGGCAGTTCTCTATGCCCTCCAAGCCTTTCAAACTCATCTCCTCCTGGGTCCATTGCACAACACGTGCGTAGTCTATTACATCAACAAACAGGTGGGACTCACTCCTACCCCCTGTGTTGGGAGGCGTTGAGTGTCTGGTATTGGGCCATAGAGCATGGTCTAGTGCTCTCGGCTGTCCATGTTCTCAGCGTTCAAAACGTCGTAGCAGACAGTCTCAGCCACTCCAGGTCATGGGCTCACGAGTGGGAACTTCTGACCTCAGTGGTCAAAGACCTCTTCGACAGGTGGAGTTGTCCAGAGTTGGACCTCTTTGCATCCCCACTCAATGCAAACTGCTGCTTTTTTGCTCGCTCGATCCCAGGCCTGGAGCTTTCTGGTGAGACTCATTATCCTGCTCCTGGAAGGGGAGGTTTCTGTATGCCTTTCCTCTCTTTCCGCTTCTGCAGAGGGTCCTGATAAAGCTCCAGCTGGAGGGGGCTGAGATGATTCTCATAGATCCCTTCTAGCCACACCAGATTTGGTTCATCTTACTGCAGCAATTGACAATGAAACTTCCGGTGCCCTTGCCCCGTTGTGCAGGCTTGTTTTCCCAGGACCAGTGCACCCTGGTCCATTCGGATCTCAAATCCCTGCATCTTCATGCGTGGCTCCTGCTGACCTAGCCATTGCCTGCTTTGGGGTCTCCTCTAGGGTTGCTGATGTGCCCTCCACCAGAGCCACTCATGCTGTGAAATGGAAGTGCTTTTCCATTTGGGCTGCTGCTCGCCACTTTGATCCTTTCACCTGTCCTGTGAATCGGGTCATAGAGTACCTCCTTTTCCTTTCAGATTCAGGCTTGGGGTACTCCTTGCTTAAGGTGCACCTTTCCGCCATCTCTGCATACCATGAACCTATTGAGGGCAAGGCTGTCACCCAGCTCAAGGTATCCTGCACATTCCTGCACAGAATTTTACATTTGAAACCTTCGGTTCTTACCCCAGGAGTCCTTTAGCATCAGTTAGGGTTACCACCTGTCCCTATTTTCCCAGGACAGTTATGATTTGTGCAGCTGTGTCCTGCAAAAAAACATGAAAAATGCTACATGTCCTGACATTATAGTAGAAAAAATTATTTTCTGACTTTCCTCTAAATACAGCAAAACAATATAATACCTTAACTAAAGTACCTTAAAATGACAAGCAACACTAGAAACAGCTAAAAAACTATGATTTGCATATGTAGCCCATGATGCTTTGCATTGTGGGGGCATGTGTGATTTTGTATTTTCTTGAAACTTGGCTTCCCAGCCAAATGCCCTTTGGGGTAACCCTTGCCTCAGTGTTTGCGCACAGAGGTTCTTTGTCTTAAAAAACTATAACACTTAGTCATAATTCTGATTATTTAGAGAAAACAAGTCTGTTGCATTAGTTGAGATTACATATTGTCCTGCGCAAAATCATGTTTCAGTAAGAAATGTCCCACTTTGGGCTTCTTAAAAGGTGGTAACCCTAGCTTCAGTAACTATAGCAGTTAGCTGGTTAGGTGCAACTGCCCCAGAGGTATGCCTTTCAGAGAATTATAATCAGCTAGGGCACCAGCCAATCAAAACACAGGAGGGCAGTGTGCTGAGTGAGAGCAGCCTGAAGGGCCTCTGAATTTTTTCTCCACTGACTGAGCAACATTGCCTCAGAGATGTCTCTCACCTTTCCTTGTTGATAGCCTCCTGTTCACTTATCTTGGTAAAGTTTTCCTCACAAACTTAAATTTTTAGTGTGCTAAGTGTAATTTTACTGTTTTTTTTTTAGTGGCAGTTCGTCTTTCGCACATCTGCGTAATTTTTACTGCAACTGCATTTATTTATAGATATTTTTACCACAATTGCTTAATTTATATATTTTTTATTTTTACTGCAAATGCTTATTTTCGATGGTTTTTGACACAACTTACAAAGGAACTATCAAAGTTTTGCATTTATCCGTATTTTTTTACCTCAGAACTCGTGGTTCCCAACCGCGAGGTAACTGATTTTCAAACTCTGACAGTTATTACTGTGTTCTCTGTGGATTGGCTTGTCAGAGATTGCCAAACTAAACAGAAATCTGGACCTTCATGGAAAACAAAAAGTGTGCGTCAGCTGTCACAGGACTAGCCTAACAGCATTTTCAGCAACCTGTGCCGCAGTTCTTTTTGGTCCAGATCTACTGGTTCTCTTTGCACAAATTTGGTCAGAAACAGAGCAGAGACCTAAAAAATATATATGGCTGAGGAAAAATCAACGGCTACCAATGAGGGGCCATCTGACTTTAAAAAAAAAAAAATGTATCCAAGTCCCAGCCAAATAAATAAGCTTCCAAAGGACCTGATTAAGTTCCTCACAAAAAAAAAAAAGTAATAAGGGTGCTGATGAAGTGTTCAAAAAAGAAGCATTATCAAGTTGCTGATGAAGTGGCTAAAAAGTTAGTATGTACAGACAAAAACGCTCCTGTTGCTCCTGGGAAACCTATTAGTGAGACAACAGGTACAATAAAACATACAAAGGAAAAAAACAAACATATACAGCACAGTCTGCGCAGGATCTCCCATCTGTGCAGGACAGGGCAAAAGCATGGCATGTCTTTCTGACCCTACATAAGGTGGGGCCTGTCTTTACAGGGGCTGCTAAACACTCTTCCATAGTCTTCACTCCAGAGGCTTTGAAGGCGATGCAGATGATAATGAGTATTTTTATGGTGCCCCTCGCATGAATTTGGAGACTACCCTCTTTTTGGAGTTTCCTCTGCTAACCAGGAGGATCCCCCCTTTATGCTTACATTTATCCAAAACATGCTAGACACCCTGGATCTCCCTACTCAAGAGTCCATCCTGAATGAGGATAAGGATAAAGATTATAGGGAGATGAAAGGTCTTGCACCTCCTAAAAGACTGGTCATGCCTATTTATAATGAAAAAATATAAATAAAAATACCATGAAACTGCTTCAAACCCCCACTTCTGTGGCAGGGGTTGACAAGCGGGCTGAAAAAAATAATACATAAATTATCTAAAAACAATGCTGAGTACCTGTCCGTATATCCCAGCCATGAAAGTATAGTGCAGCAGGCAGCTTGCGAGAAAGCTGGGGTCTCCTTGCCCTCCTTACCCCCGGACAAGGACTTCAGAAAAATAGATTTTATAGCAACCACAGCTGCTTGTCAAACTTTTTTCCCCACATTACCTTCATGGCCAAATATCAGAAAGCACTGTGGAATTCTGTCCTGGTCATTACTCGCAAGGGATTGGATACAGTTGTACAGGAGATGGTGGATATGGCAAAAGCTGCTCTGGAAGTTGTGTAGTACCAGTTCCACATGGCAGATGACAACAAGGATGCCGCCTCCAGAGCCATGGCCCATGCCATCTCTCTGAGGCGCTTTGCCTGGCTCAGAACTACCAGTCTAACCCCAGACATGCGGTCTAAGGCTTTCTCTGTGATCAAATCATATTGTTTGATTCCAGAACAACTGACTGAAACAGGGCCTCTTGGCTAAACCTAAGCCTCCTGCCCTGCGGAAATTCCACGTGAGGGCAGATGGAGCAGAGGTTATTTTCCAGGCTTTACATTCCCTACCCCCAGTCTGACTTCTCTCAGTACAGGGGCACTTTCAGAGGGAGGGGCAGAAGGGGCCGAAGAAGGCCACCTCTATCCAGCCAGTAGCTTCACAGTCTAAGCCTGATGTGACTGTAGGCAGACCTCAAGTGTACCCAAGTGTCTAAGTGTCTATCCTCAACACAGGTGTTACTGTTGGAGTTGGAGTTAAAAACCTTCTAGCTCTGTGAGTGGTGGAGAGGGTCCGGCCCACGAAACAGGGCAAGGACCTCTACTCCAGGTACTTTCTAACACGAAAGAAAACTGTGGAGCAGCGACCTGTGTTGCTGTTAAAACCCAAATTCAAGATGGTCACTCTGTTACTAGTCATACTGTCCTTATAGCAGGGGAAACTGCCTAGCCTCCCTGAACCTAAAGGACTCCTTTTTTTCCATATACCCATAAGGAGGTCTCACAGGCAGTTTCTCAGGTTTAAACTCCCTGCGGGCTCGCTGCAGCCCTTCAGCCTATTCTCGTCCCCAAGAGTCTTTACAGAGTGCCTGGCAGTGGTAGCAGCACACCTCAGGAAGCTGGGCATCTCTATCTACCCCTGTTTTGCCGATTGGCTCATAGTGCCAAAGTCTCTTTGTCAGGTCAAGGAGTCCTTTTCCCCTTACACTCTGGAGTCTCTGGGTTCCCTGATAAATCTAAATAAAGTCTCACCTGGAACCCACCCAGCTACTCACCTTCATATGAGCTCAGCTGGGCACCCAGAAAGGATATGCCCTTCCTTCCACAGGTGAGAATTCAGGCTTTCTCTCAGTGGGAGATTCTTTCGTCCAGTGACAGCAAGACCAGCCAGACATTTCCTCAGGCTATTGACACACATGACTTCAATGCCTGCAGTGGTCCCAGGATTCAGGTACAGGATGCGACACCTGCAAGCCTACCTCAGAGCTCGCTGGTCTCAAAGAAGCAACAATTTTTCAAAACAGATACCTGTGACGGGGCAGTTCCTTCAGACTCTGCTTTGGAAGAGCCCTGCAAATCTGGCAGCAGGGATACCCTTCCAGGCTCCACTTCCCACAGAGGTATTCACCACAGACGCCTCCCTCCTGGGGTGAAGAGAACATCTGGACAGTGCCTCAGTAAGTGGCACCTGGATTTTCCAGGAATCACAGTTAAACATAAACCTTTTGGAACTCAGAGCAATCTTTGCAGCGCTCAAAGCATTTGCTCCTGTCATAAAAGGACAGACTGTACAAATTTGAACAGACAACACCACCGCAGGGTTATACATAAACAAGCAGGTGGTACCAGATCAGGAATACTCTGTTCGGAGGCTCTGAAAATCTGGTCTCTCGCCTTCTCCCTGGGAGTCAGCCTTTCAGCTATTCACCTCCCAGGCAAACACAATACCCTGGCCAATGCTCTAAGTTGCATCAGTCAAGGCCAGAGCGAATGAACTCTGAACAAGCAAGTGTCATAAACGCACTCAGCAGGGTCAGGCCTTCTGCTCCCACATGCCAACCTCAGAGCGCAATAGTGTGAACAGGTAACAGACAGGGCAACCCTACTGTCTGCTATTGTGTCCGGATCACCTTTAGTCTCAAGTACTGGGAGGGGGGGATTCAAACTGTGAACCTTATGCTAGCGTACCCAATGTACAGGCTCAGATACGTATCCTCTTCGGGGATTGCGGTACAATCTTTTGGCAGGGTCACCCGGCCAGGCTTCCAAAATGAATCCTTAAAACTCTATAAGATACCTTAGGTATATTATTACCTTTTTCCAAGCTCAGTAACACCATCAAGACCGTCAGAACAGCTGTCAAACTTAACCACGTATACATCACATGCAAAAAAGAACTTGGAAGACACACCCAGGCAGTATCTTGAAAAAAATATTTTATTAAAGGATGATAAAAATATGAAAAATGTAAATAAAGAACAATATATCAAAGAGCATCATGATCACATAAAAGAGAAGCAAAGAAAGCTACAGAACAAACTCCTACCAAAACACATTTAGATCTTTTCTATCTAATGTATTACCTCTGTAATAGCAGTTATATCAGAGAGATGTGTCTTTCTAGAGTCCCAAGATGGAATATATAAAACAGTTCAGACACAAGTATTAGATTAGCGGCTGTCTCTCCACACCCCTTCTGTGAGTCATCTAGCTCCTGCCTTTATAATATAAAATAAATACAAACATGATATCCTATCAGGAGGTATATTAAATAAGGTGACATCAGCAAAAACTCATTTCCCAAAATGAGTCTTTGATCAGCCAGTTCCTTTAAGGATTTACAACCCTGCAGTCCATCACCCAGGTGTGAGATAGCCGACAGGAATCAGCTTAATGATGTTCTGTTTCTGAAGTCATAAAGTCACATTTAGTTTGCACTTCAAAAAGCCTTGGCATGTCATAACAAAGTAATAAAATGCAACTTCTCAAGGAAGTTAATTACATTATAGAGATCTCTTGGTCAGTGTAATATATCCTGTAGCTTCACTGAAACCTGGGGGGGAGGGGGCACCCATGGAAGCACAGCTGTCTTATGTGAGACAATCACATACTATATTTTTTATTTTACAAATATCATACAACAATCATAACCAGCTGGCCAAGCGTCACCCTCCTCCCTACCTAGACTGAATTTGGGGGCTCTAACCCCTGCATGGGATGAGCTTTCTAAATCAGTTTACTCCTTATATAGACGCGACAGGCCATCTGTGTTCTGATTGGTCGATCCAGCTCTATGTAAGATCTTCATGTCATACCCTTGCAAGGCAAGACTCCATCTTAATAGTCTACCATTATGTTTTCCCTTTTGTGTCAGTCAAACCAGGGGGTTGTGGTCTGTTTGTACCTCAGAATGCTACCCATAAAGGTATGGCTCTAACTTCTTTAGGGCCCACACTATGGCAAGACACTCTTTTTCCACAGTAGAGTAAACCTGCTGCCTGGGAAGTAACTTTTTACTCAGGTACACTAAGGGGTAATCTTTCCCTTGGTTGGATGTCTGACTCAGTACTGCCCCAATACCCACGTCTGAGGTGTCAGTCTGGACTATAAAGGGTTGGCTATAGTCAGGACTTTTCAACACAGGGGCACTGCACAGTGCCTCCTTCAGTTTGGTAAAGGCTTTCTCACAGGCTGGTTCCCGGGTAATTTTCTTAGGCATTTTCTTTACCAGGTCAGATAGGGGAGCAGCCAGGGCACTGTAATTGGGTACAAATTTCCTATAGTACCCTGTTGTCCCTAGAAAGCGCCTGACCTGCTTCTATATTTCTGGTCTGGGCCATGCCTTGATCACCTATTTTTACTTGGTTAGGACGGAGCTGTCCCTGGCCTACAACATGCCCAAGGTATGTCACTTCAGCCATGGCCACCTGGCACTTCTCAGCTTTGACAGTGAGCCCGGCCCTCTGTATCCTGCCCAGCATGTCCCTAAGGTGGGACAAGTGTTCCTCCCAGCTGGCACTAAAGATGGCAGCATCATCTAGGTACGCCATGGCGTACTCCTCAGCACCATTTAACACCTGGTTCACCAACCTTTGGAAAGTGGCAGGGGTGTTCTTCATTCGGAAAGGCATTACTTTAAATTCAAATAAGCCTATCGGAGTGATGAAGGCCGAACTCTCCCTAGCTCTGTCAGTTAACTCTACCTGCCGATACCCCTTTGTCAGGTCAGTAGTCGTAAAGTATGTCACCCCTCCCAACTTGTCCAGGAGTTTGTCCATCTGGGGGCATCGGGTGGGCATCTGACTTCATGACTGCATACAGTCCACGATAGTCCACACAGAAATGAGTAGAGCCTTCTGGCTTGGGCATAAGGACTACCAGTGAGGTCCAGGGGCTGTGGGATCTCTGGATTACCCCTAAATCCAGCATTTCCTCCACCTCTCTCCTAATGTCCTTTTGGATAGCCTCTGACACCTGATATGCTGTCCACTGTATGGGCATCTGTGTCCCTGTCTCCACATCATGTGTTGCTATGGGGGTTAGTCCAGGTTTGGTGCTAAACAGTGGGGCAAAGTCTGCTAAAACCTCCCTTACTTCCTGGATATTGTCTGGGGCCAGCTGGGGAGACAATTTAACTGCCTCCACAGAGGACTCCCGCTTGCTTTCTTCCAGCAAGTCCACAAGGGGGTCTCCTTCATCCGTCCCTTCCCCCCGGACTACATACTGCAACCACCATGTCAGCCCTATTAGCATATGGCTTCATCATGTTGACATGGGACATTATTTCTGTATGTCTTCTGTCAGGTAACTCTATGATATAGTTCACGTCATTTGACTTTCTAACTACTTTGTATGTTCTTACCCACTCAGCCTGAAGCTTGTCTTTCCGGACCGGAATAAGGACCATGACTTCCTGATCCACCGTGTACGAGCGAGCTCTGGCTCTGCGGTCAAACCACAAGATCTTACTTTGAGAGGGCTCTTGCAGTAGGTAATTACATATAGGACTAACGTTGGCAGGCGGCAGGACCACACGAAAAAATTTATAGCTAGCAGTCTCTGGCGAGGGACCGCCCCCATGTCAGGTGACCGGCATCAGAAGACGTCGGTATAAAAGGGCAGCCCTCACGCCTGCCTTTCAGTTCTTTTCTGCCGTTAACTTATGCCAGCGCCTCGTGGAAAAGTTCCCTGCTCGTCAGGCTTCTTCGTCGTGTAGTTTTGCCGAGTATTTTCGATTTTTTTTTTTTCTCAGCCATCGTCAGGTACCCGTCGGTGTATGTTGCCCCCTACATCCTCTGAGCACAAAAACAAGTGCGACTCGTGCGGTGCCCAACTCCGCGACAGGACGGCCTTTCCTGTGCCTTTTGCTAGGCCCACCATCCGGTGGAGAAGTGCCAGCACTGCCTCAGCTTTAACACGGCCACCCGGAGAAGGCGGCAGCAGTCCCTGGAAGCCCACATTTTAAAAAAGAAAATGAGCTCCATGGAGAAAGAACTGAAAAAGCTTTGGCAGGCGTCAACTTCCCCTGAAGGCCATCGCAAGAAGAAGGATAAGGAAAGGCACCGGGACAAGGGCTCCTCTCCCACCGCGTCTTCCTTGGGAGTCTCCGTGAAACAGGTAACATCCCCCTCCGGGGGACCGCTCCACGATGGCCCCCTTAGAGGTTTCTAAGGCGGTGTTGGCCTGCCCATCTGGCTCGTGCTCGGGCCCTTCAGGCGCCTCTGGGCTCGTGGAGGCCTCCACTCCCAGTAAAACCGTGGTTTGCGGCCTACTGGTGCGAGCGGCTCCAATAAGCCAGACGTCTGCTCCTCCAATGCCCGGACGGAGAAGGTCGGTAAGTCGCATGACCCTTCGGGGTGGCGCGCCGCCCCATTCCGCCCGACCAGGCTGCCCCTCCATTGCAGCCTGCTTCCGGCGAAGGGTCCGTTAAGTTGGATGCCGGCCCCTCCGGCGTCTGCCCCGGATCCCGCTGCTAAGCCACACGTTGGTTTGTCCGACGTCCGCACAGCGGATGAGCCAATGCCGGACCCCCCCACGTCCATCGTTTCCAGCTCCCGGAAGCCTTTGCTGCCCTCCGGGGACCCTGAGTCTCCTCAGCCTGACCCGCAGTTTCTCCCCATCCCGGGCGACACTGGGCTTCTGGTCCACCTCCGTCAGACCGTCCACCTTCTGGTCAGACTGATCTGGCGTCGAGCACCTGGAGCGCCGCTCTTGGCGCCGGATATTGCCCGGTTTGCGGCCGGGCGACAGCCCACCCCGATGTCGCCCGGCGGGCCCTCCCCGGGTCTTCTGCTCCAGAACCGCCCGTGGGGCCTCCGGCGGACCGTCTACTCAGGCAGCTCCTCCGGCTTCCGGGTACCCGGCCCCGTCGTATCCGACGCCACCATACCTGGGACCGCAGTATCCAGTGCCTCAGTACCCAGTGCCGATATAGCCAACGCCGCAGTACTCGGCTCCTCAATATCCGACGCCGGGCTTCCCGCCGTCGGGTTATAGATACGCCCTTTGGGTATAGTCCATACCCGTATCCCCCTCCTCCTTCTCCACTGCCCCCTCAGCTGCCAGTGGACTTGCAGGAGACTCCGGCCTCCTGGTGGGCTGAGGCCAAGGCTCAGCTCACCAGAGAGGTGGAGAGTCATCTTCCGACGATGGTACCGGTTCCCGTACGTCCACGACGACACACTTCCTCCCCACCTCCGGACGCCAGGGCTCAACCCTCTGGGTCCAGAAAGGGGCAGGACACGCTTTCCCGAGGGATTCCCAAGGGGTCCGTTCCTCCCCCTCATTGGGAGAGGAAGTCTTCCTCTTCCTCATCTTCTTCTTCCTCGGACACCTCAGATCCTTCCGACGGTTGTTCCGAGCAAGAAGATGAGCCACTCTCTCTGTCCAAGCCCCGGCCAAGGACTCCTCCGAAGTCCCCTCCAGAGGATCCTTCCTTTACAGAGTTGCTACGGAAGATCCAGGAAGTACCTAAGTGGCAATCCTTAGAGCCAGACCCCCAGCATAAAAAACTCGCTGAGCATCTGGATCTGACCATGACAGCTCCCACTTTGGTGCCACCCTGGATCGAGCCTCATGCCGACCTTATTACCACCATATGGAAACAACCGTCGGCCTTAGCCCCACTTCTCAGGAAGTCGAACAGGCTATACCAGGCTCCAGAGGGTGTTGACTTTTTAGACTCCAACCCTTGTGCTGACTTGGTTGTGATTAGCGCCACTCATGGCCAGTCAGCTCAACCCAAACATCTTAGCTCGTCCTCTCCTGACAAGGAATCCCGCCTTCTGGACCAGTATGGCAAGAAGATTTTTGCTTCTTCCACTCTGGATATTAGGACCCTGAACTACGCTGGCCACATGGGGGATTACCAGAAGGCGATTCTTAGTGACGTGGAATTGAAATTGGACTCTCTTCCTGACTCTCAGGCAAAGCAGGAAGTGGCTGACCTCGTCCACTCTGCTCGTTCGGCCAGTCGGCACATTCTTTGTGTGACCTACTATGCAGTGGACACTGCTGGGAGGAGCTCAGCTTTCGCCGTAGGTTTACGGCGTCACGCTTGGCTCCGAGTGTCAGGGTTGGTCCTGGAAGTGCAGTCCACTATCCAGGAAGCGCCCTTCTGGGGTTCGATGCTGTTCGGGGGTGATGTCAAGGGCATCATCACCGACCTGCAGGAGAAGGGGATGGCACTAAAGTCTGTTGACTCTATGTACCATACCCATCAATCGCAGCATCGTCCCTTTCACAGACGGAATCGGCCCAAAGCGAGACCACAGGGAAAGAGGGCCACTAAACATCGGGGGCCCCCCCAGCTGCCAAGCCCCCCCCGCCCAAAAAAGCAATGGGAGCTTCAGCTGCAGCGCTGCCCCACACCACCTGACTCCTTCCCTATCCCACTACCTCTGGGCTTCTGGAGGAACTGATAGGAGGGAGGTTTCCCTCCACCTTCCGGGCTGGGAGAGGATAACATCGGATTCATGGGTGCTTCAGCTAATCGCAGAAGGACACTCAATAGAGTTTCTGCAGAAACCACCTCGTCACCCTTCCCCAAGGTAGTCGTACTCTCGGGAACATCTTCTTCTGGTCCAGGAAGAAATTTCAGCACTTTTCCCTTGCAAGGAACGGGTTACTATTCTCACTTCTTCCTGGTCCCGAAGAAGACAGGAGATGTAAGATCTATTCTGGATCTCAGTTCCCTAAACCTTTTCGTGGAGTACAAGAGGTTCAGGATGCTCTCGCTGCAGAACCTTCTCCCGCTTCTCCGCTCGGGCCAGTGGCTGTGCACTCTGGATATGCAGGACGCTTACCTGCATGTAGCTATTCGCATGTCTCACCGCAAATATCTTCGTTTTGCTTTCAAGGGGGACCATTACCAGTTCAAGGCACTTCCATTTGGCCTCTCCTCGGCCCCTTGAGTTTTTACCAAATGCCTTGTGGTGGTGGTGGCAGCCTAACTGGGTACCCGGGGGATACAGGTTTTCCCATAACTGGACGATTGGCTCCTGGCGGCCTCGTCCAGGGAGGAACTCCTGCACTGCCTCTCCCTCACACAGCAGGTCTTTGCCTGCCTGGGTATTACCATCAACCATTCCATGTCTCACTTGATCCCATCCCAGAGGCTTCAATTTATTGGGGGCGATACTGGACACGACCCTAGGCAGGGCCTTTCTGCCTCCGGACAGGGCAGCCACACTCCAGACTCAGATAAGCCTGTTGTCCGGCCACAGATGGGTCAGTGCAAGGTCAGTTCTTCGCTTCCTCGGGCTTATGGCGGCTGCTATTCCGACAGTCCCTCGCGCTCGGCTTTACATGAGGGTCTCTCAGTGGACGCTCCGCTCTCAATGGGATCAGTTGGTAGACGACTTGGACCACTTGGTCCTAGTCTCCTCTCCCATGATTCGAGACTTACAATGGTGGATGGTTCAAGACAACCTTCTTCGGGTAGTCCCATTCTTCCTTCCTCCTCCCTCCCAGACTCTGACCACAGATGCCTCGGGCGAAGGTTGGGGAGTCCATCTCTGTCCACATCGGACCCAGGGCTCTTGGCCAAGCTCGAGCAATCACTGCACATCAATGTGCTCGAGCTTCAGGTGGTGCTCTTCGCTCTCCAGGCTCTCCACCTGCATCTTCTTCCCAGGCCATCTAGCCGTCCAGACGGACAATATGTGTGTGGTATGGTACATCAACAAACAGGATGGGACTCGGTCGACATGAATCAGCTTAATGATGTCCTGTTTCTGAAGTCATAAAGTCACATTTAGTTTGCACTTCAAAAAGCCTAGGCATGTCATAACAAAGTAATAAAATGCAATTTCTCAAGGAAGTCAATTACATTACAGAGATCTCCTGGTCAGTGTAATATATCCTGTAGCTTCACTGAAACCTGGGAGGGGGGGCACCCATGGAAGCACGGCTGTCTTATGTGAGACAATCACATACCATGTTTTTATTTTACAGATATCATACAAGAATCATAACCAACTGGCCAAGCTTCACAGCAAGTAGTAGCCACAGTGTTTAGGCGGTGGGGCACACCAGAAGTGGATCTGTTTGCCTCTCCCCTCAACTTCCAGCTTCCTCAGTACTGTTGCAGGCCCCCAGTCCCCGGAACGCTTCCCCTGGATGCCTTGATCCTGGACTGGTCAGGGAGTTTCCTATATGCATTCCCTCCTTTTCCCCTGATACTCAGTGTATTGATGAAACTCGGACAACAGCCTGCATCAATGATTCTGGTGGCTCTGGATTGGCCCACGCAAGCCTGGTACCCTCGCTTTCTCTCACTATCCTGCAGCAAGCCCATTCACCTGCCGCCAGCTCACTCTCTACTGACCCTTCATCAGACAGGAGTACATTATCCAGACATACACTCTCTTTACCTCAAGGCCTGGTTCTTGAGGAGTTAAGAGTTTCCATCCTCTTATTACTCAGAACAGGTCCTTAAGATCCTGAGAATATCTAAAATACCTAACACAAAAAAGACTTATTCAGCCAAATGGAAATGGTTTTCCCTCTGGTGCAAGAGCAAAAAGGTCAATCCTCTTAAGCTTCAGACCCTTGGCTGCTGGACTACCTGGTACTTCTGTGGGCGTCAGACTTAAACCCTCTTCCCTCAAGCTACACTTGGCTGCAATTTCAGCCTACATTTCAGCGGGGAAGAAAGTCAGTTTTTTTCCCACACCATATTCAGTTTTTGAAAGGCCTCTTGCATCTCCAGCCTCCTGTCAGGGAGCCGGTTCCTCCTTGGAGCCTGAATCTCAGCATTGTCAGGCTCATGGAACCACCCTTTGAGCCTATGGCCACTGCACATATCAAGTGTGTGACCTGGAAGTCTGTCTTCCTGGTTGCCAGTACCTCTGCCAGGAGCATTTCAGAGTAACAGGCCCTATGCACTGAGCCTAATTCCATCATTCCTCACAAAGATCAAATTGAGCTCAGGACAAATATAAAGTTTCTGCCTAAGGTGGTTTCAGAGTTCCACCTGAACCAGTCCATTGCTCTACCTGTCTTCTCTATCGAGAAATACACTCTTGGGGAGCAAAAAGCTTCACAACTTGGATGTCAAAAGAGCTCTCTTTTACTACATAGAGCATACTAGGCAGTCCAGAGGCTCTTCCACTCAGTTCCTCACCTGCGGGGATGTAGGTAGAGGAAGACCAGCTACCAAGAGAGTTATTTCCCGCTGGTTGGTCTCTTATGTTTGATTCTGCTATGAAAAAGCTGGTCATCAACCTCCTGTGGTGCTCAGGACCCAGTCCACCAGGGACACTGCAGCCTCTGTGGCAGCAGCAAGGGACATACCCCTTCTGGATGTCTGCAAAGCAGCTACCTGAAAGTCTGTGCACACCTTCATTAAGCACTACAGTTTAGAAGTGCAGTCCAGATCTGACACCAGACTTGACAGGGCAGTTCTGTAGAGCCTCTTTCCTAAGTAGATTCTCTGCCCACCTCACACTTGGTATTGCTCAGTAGTCTACTATAGTTACTGATGCGAAAGGACTCTTGGGGTAAGAAGTAAAAATGACTCACCATAGTAATCTTCTTTCTTTCAAGGGGTCCTTTAGCATCAGTAAGCTCCCACCCTTCCTCCCCTGTTCACCTGTCAGGAGAAGGGTTCTGTTCTCAGTTTTATTACCAAATGTGGGTTCTTATTAACAAGTTTTCATGATCAGGTTGTTGTCATCTGTTTTCAGGTTTCAGACATTTGCATGTTTTTTGAATCCTGTTGGTTCACTTTTTGGGGCATGTGCCCATTTTCTTCAATAAAATTCTGAAGCCCTTCAGGCTGAACTCTTACATTCAGATTTAAGTTTTTAAGGAAAGCTTTATCAAGATAAGCGAACAGGCAACTGTCGACAAGGAAAGTTGAGACACCTCTGAGGCAATGTTGCTCAGTCAGTGCAGAAAAAATTCTGAAGCCTTTCAGGCTGCTCTCATGCAGCACACTCCCCTGCTGTGTTTTGATTGGCTGATGTCCTAGCTCATTATAATTCTGTTAAAGGCATACCTCCGGGCCAGTTGCACGTAGCCAGCTAACTGCTATAGTTACTGATGCTAAAGGACCCCTCGGAAGAAAGAAGATTACTACAGTAATTCTTTCTTTGAAACCTTCCATTTGGGACCTGGTCCCCTCCATGGGACCTCAACTTTATGTTGAAGAAACTTGCTGTACCTCCCTATGAATCAGCCACGAGTTGCGAGCTGCGCTTCCTGTCGTAGAAAGCACTCTTTTTGGTTACTGTTACTTCTTGAAGGATTTCTGAGCTTCAGGCTCTGATGTGTAGGGAGCCTTATCTGTTTTTTCACAAAGACAGGGTGTCCTTGCGTACTGTCCTAAGTTTCTTCCTAAGGTGCTGTTGGAGTTTACTTTGAATCAGTCCGTTCACCTGCCATTTTATTTTCTTGAATAATCAGGGGGAGGCATTGCTCCATACTATGGATGTAAACAGGACATTGCGGTATTATACGACCCGCAGTAAGTCCATTAGAAAGACTGATCAGTTGTTTGTTTTGTTCGCCCCCAAGAGAGAGAGAGGAGGGCACTCCTGTTTCAAAACAGTGTTTGTCTAAGTGGTTGACAAATTGCATTGTTTATTGCTATCAGCAGGTAGCGATTCCCTGTGGTAGACTGCTAGCTAGAAGTTTCCCATGTGGTCCTAGTGCCTGGCGGAATAGTTCTACTGGTGTGGCTTTTTGTAAGAGTTTCTCTCGAAGATCTGCTGTTACGGTACTTTTTTACGTAACTGTACTTTTTTTGTAGACAGGGAAAGGAGGTCTAAACAATACTGTCTGTGTTCAGCCTTATCCTGGGAATGGGGACTTTGCATGCGATGTCCAGCAATCCATTCTGAATGCCCCTTTCAGAGGATACAGGCTCTTTGGGGCAGATGTGTAGGATATCCTTTCTGACCTACAAACCTAGGGGAGTACTGTAGGGTCAGTCCATTCCCTCTACCACACACAACCGAGAAGTAGGCAGAGGGTCCCCTTTTGCAGGGCTACCAACCGACCTAGGTCAGGGGCCAGACAACAGAGCAAAAGAAAAGCAGTTTCTGATTTGCTTTCCCTAACCTCTTCCACAGGTGCCCACTCTAAAGCCTCTAGAGATGACGGTGTGGTGGCTGGACCTTCTTCAGCGTGACTCCTTCTTAAACCCCCACCCTCCAGTGCAAAATCTGGAGGTGGTGGTAAGTGATCGACTTTCACTCCACCTGGAACAGTGGAGGGAGGTTACAACAGATGCTTGGGTCCTGCAGTTAATAGAAAAGGGTCATGTTGTAGAATTTCTGGAGTTGACTCCGGACCTTCCACCAATTCTCTGAACTTATCCTCTGGACCACATAGCAGTGCTACTAGAGGAAGTACCTATATTGCTGCAGAAGAGAGTCATAGAATCAGTTCCCTGGGAACAAAGGAACGGGGGATTCTGTTCTCATTTCTTTATCCATCTGGACCTTAGGTCTTTCCATCCCCATGCCTGGCTCCTGAGGACATAGCCATTGGGGGGTTTGGAGCATCCTCTAAGGTTGCTGATATCCTGGTGGCTGCCAGGAAGCTCTCCACCAGGGTCACCTACTCCATGAACTGGAAGAGGTTTGCTTTGTGGGCTGCTTATCATCTGGACCTCTTCACTTGCTCAGTGCATCATGTTCTAGAGTATTTATTGTCCTTGTCATACACAGGACTGCATTCAAGGAACATGAAGTCTTGCTGTATTCTGACTTATTGCAGTTAGCCCCAGCACTTGAACTGCTCCGGAGAGGATATTGTTAAATTCTATGCAGAGCATAGAACAGTGAGCTCGAGCTCGGTTCAAACCTCTGTCTGCTGCACTTCAAAGTGTAACCGTCAGATTCTTTACTCCACCTAACTGAACAGTCGCTCCGGAGATTTCTCCTTTGCTCACGGTTTATCAGTTGGTTAAAGTCATCAGTTTTACTGATCCTTTCATTTATAATTTGGTTCAGATCCCTGTCTTTGGTACAGTAAGTACTTAGGTAGTGGACTAGCCGGAGGATACTTGTGGAAATTGTAAATTTGAACTTTTAACCTGTTTTTTATCAGTCAGTTCCTCCGGTTCAGGATTATGCGCCTGAAGATTTTTATGAACTGGATTTGGAGGGGGACGATGATTATGAAGGTGGTGGTGATGATGATGATGGAATGGAAGGTCTGGATGAGCCCAATGAACTGAACATCTCCCCAGACAGGCCTTCTGGTGTTTCCCCTCCCATGCTTTCTGAGTCCCCTTCCCACTTTATATTTTACAGAAAAGTGTCAGAAACCTTCCAGCTCCCCTTGGAAGAAGATGTGGAGGAACAAGAGGAACCTGATTATATTGAAATGATGGACATCCCAGAGTCCAAGAGGTTGTCTGTTCCCCTTCATAAGTTCTTTGGGAAACAGACACAAAAATTGTTGAAACCTCCTAATTCTTTACCTCCTGCCGACAGAAGGATTGACAAGAGGTACATGTTGTCAGGCTCAAGTATGGAGTACTTGTACCAGCAATGCAGCCATGTTGGGGTTGTGCAGGCTGCAGCCTGTGATAAGGCTAACATACCCTTGGCATCATCCCCCGGATAAAGACTCCAGGAAGCTGGATGCCATGGCAAAGAAAACAGTACATGGCATCCTCCTTGGGACTCAGGCAGGCTAATTACGTGGTCTACACAGCCAGGTACCAGAAGTCCAGGTGGGACACTGTACTGGCACTGGCTAAGCAGGCCTCCCCCCAGCTGGCCAGGGAGCTGGAGGAGGTGGCTGCTGATTGGACTGAGGCATCAAAGATCCAATTTCATGCTGCTGTGGACTCTAATGATGTGTCATCACGAGTCATGGCTACATCTGTGGCCCTTCGAAGAATGACTTGGCTCAGATGTACTAGCCTTTCACACAACACTCAGGCTAAGGTCATGGATTTCCCTGTGGTGGGTAATTCTTTATTTGGGGAGCAGACAGAGAATTACATGAAAAAGATGGATGAATATAGGACCACCTACAGGAGTGCACAAGCCAAGAAAAGGCAGGCAACTCCTCAAAGGCAGCAGGCTGTGGGCAGTGGCAGGCCTTTTCATAGGCCTTTTTACCAAGCACAGGCCTCCTCTCCTTTTTCTCAGAGGGGGTTCTTTAGAGGGAGAGGCAGAAGGGGGATGAGCAGGGCTGCATTCACTCCTCAGCCTAAAGCTTCTGCTAAGCAGACACCCTGATGTGTCAGCCCGGGTCGACTCCCCAATTCCTGTAGGCAGCAGGCTGGCTTACTACTTCCAGGACTGGAAGTCTTACCTCAGACAAGTGGGTCATGGAGGTAGTGAGCCAGGGACTGGTTCTCAGCTTCTGAAAGTTCCCAAAGCTGAGAGCCAGATCCTTTCCACCTGCAAGCATCTCTGAAACCATTGCCTTAGAGGCAGAGGTTTCTTCTCTGCTGGCCTTAAGAGTCATAAAGAGTTCATACAGTACACAGGGACAAAGGTCTGTACTCCAAGTACTTCCTTACCCGGAAAAAGACAGGGGAGTGGCAACCCATCCTAGACTTAATATATCTGAAGAAACATCTTTTAAAACCAAAATTCAAAATGGTGGCTCTGGGAATAATCCTTCCCTCTCTAAGGCCAGGGGACTGGCTAACCTTCAGGGACCTAAGAGATACCTACTTTCACATTCCCGTCAGGTACTCCCACAGAAAGTACCTCAGGTTCGAATTACTTTCAGGCCATTCTCAGTTCAAAGCAGTGCCCTTTGGCCTAACATAAGCTCCAAGGGCGTTTACAAAATGCCTAGCAGTAGTGGTGGCCTTTCTGAGGAGAAAAAAATATCTCCATATTCCCATACCTGGACGACTGGCTCATTGTGGGTCAGTCTCTAGATCAAGTCAAGTCAGATCTGCAAGTGACCCAGCAAGTGCTCACTTCTCTAGCATTTCTTCTCAGTCTTCCCAAGTCAGTTCTCAAGCCAGTACAGCTTCTCACTTTCATAGGGGTAGAGCTGGATACTGTCAAAGCAAGAGCCTTTCTTCCTCTGGAAAGAGTAAGGGCCATCATAGAGCTGGCTTCCTCCTTCCACCTTCCGGTTTCTCAACCAGCAAGGCACTTCCTTCAGCTTTTGGGCCACATGGCAGCTTTCACTGCAGTGGTCAAGGGGGACAGATTTCAGGTGAGAGACATTCAGTTTCATCTTAGGTCTTTTTGGTCTCAGAAAGAAGATTCTCTAACCAAACTTGTTCCAGTAACTCAGACCTTGATCCAGGCCCTTCAATGGTGGCAGGATCAGGACAACCTCAGGCAAGGAGTCCTATTCATCACTCAGTCTCATTCTGTGGTTCTAACCACAGATGCTTCTCTCCTGGGGTGGGGAGCCCACCTGGGGACTCTCACAGCCCAGGGAGTGTGGTCCATTCAGGAGTCTCTTCTCCACATAAACCTTCTGGAGCTCAGGGCGATTTATCTGGCCCTGCAAGCCTTCTCTCAATCCGTACAGAACAAGGTGGTTCAGGTCAGGACAGACAACACCACCACCATGTGATATATCAGCAAGCAGGGAGGCACTCTGTTTACGGCCTTGTGCACGAAACCATGACATTATGGTCTCTGGCTTATTCTCTACAGACCTCTCTGTTAGCAGTCCACCTTCCGGGAAAGGACGATGTGCTAGGAGTTGCATTGTGCAGGATTTCCCAGTGCCATCACGAGTGGTCCCTGGATCTCCTAGTGTTGAAAGTGATTTTTTCAAGGTGGGACACTCCAGAGATAGATCTATTTGCAACCCCAGACAATCACTAACTTCCTCTTTTTTGCTGCAGATCCCCCGTCTTGGGCTCAGTCCCTCTGGATGCTCTGATTCTGGATTGGGAAGGGAAATTTCTATATGCCTTCCCTCCTTTTCCTCTATTGTTCAAGGTCCTGGTCAAGATAAGGTGACAATGCTGCAAAATGATCCTGATTGCTCCAGATTGGGCTAGGCAGCCTTGATACCCCCTGTTGCTGTCCCTATCAGTCCATCTTCCCCTTGTCTCTTCCCAGGAATCACAGTCTGCTAACCTCTTCTCGGGAGGATTTGGTATCCCAACCTTCGGTCTCTCAATGTCAAGGCATGGCTCTTAAAGAGTTAGAGTATGCACATTTGCATCTATCTCAAGGGGTTCTGGACATTCTTAAAGCCTCTCGAAAACCTGCCACTAGAAAAACTTATAACTTCAAATGGAAGAGATTTAGTATTTGGTGTTCCAAGAGGCACATATCCCCAGACACTGCTGAATTGTCTACAGTTCTGGATTACATGGTTCATCTTAATGGCCTAGGCCTTAGACCAGCTATCCTCAAAGTACACTTGTCAGCTGTGTCTGCTTTTCAGTCAGTGGGAAAGCCCTCCTCACTGGCATCCCATCCTGTTTTCTGTAAATTTTTCAGGGGTTGCTTCATACAAATCCCCCCTTTAAGAATCCTACACTTGCCTGGGACCTTAATGTTTGCATTACTCAGCTTATGCAACCCCCCCTTTGAGCCTTTGTCTTCAGCAGAGCTCAAGTACTTGACTTGGAAAACTGTGTTTCTGGTAACTATTACCTCTTTCAGACGTATCTGTGAATTACAAGCCCTGTCAGTGGAGCCTGATTTCATTTCATTTCATAGAGATAAGGTGGTCCTTAGAACCAATAGGAGGTTTTTACCTAAAGTGGTTTCAGATTTTTATCTGAACCAGACCATGTCTCTTCTTGCGTTTTTCACTGACTATTCTTCTTCGGGAGAGAGAAAATTACACAGTTTAGATGTTAGAAGAGCCCTTAGCTACTACATTGAGCGTACTAAGGAACACAGGTTTGATTCCCTCCAGATGTTCCTCGCTTATGGGGAAGTAAGAAGGGGCAAACTTGCCACTAAGAGAACTGTTGCCAGGTGGATTGTCTCTTGTGTACAATTCTGCTATGAAAAGCTGGGTAAAGTACCACCCTTAGGCCTGAGGGCTCATTCGACTAGAGGTACAGCTGCTTCCCTGGCTGCTGCCAGGGATATTCCTTTACTAAATATTTGTAAAGCAGCCATCTGGAAAACAGTCCATACATTCACCAAGCATTACTCTCTGGATGTTCAGGCTAGGAGTGATGCTCGGTTTGGTACAGCAGTACTTCAGAGCCTATTCCCAAAGTAGGTCCTGTCCCTCCTCCTTGGAGGTACTGCTTGGTAGTTTGCAATAAGTCAGTATACAGCAAGACTTTATGTTGTTTGAAGAACAAATTACTCACCTTAGTAATTGTGTTTTTTCTAATGGAGTCTTGCAGTATTCTGACTTCCCTTCCTGCCTCCCCTCTCAGAACCTGTGTTTTGGGAAGTGGGCTGGGAGGTGCAGTGTTGCACCCCAGGGATGCATTTAGGCACTCCTTCTTTTTAGAGAGGAGGAGGAGTGGGTTATGTTTGGTTATTTTAATAGTCATAAGTGTTCACTACCTGGTTTTTCATTTTGGATTTCTCGACTTGAGTCTTTTGGGGATCCAAAATATTTGGTTGCCATTTGGCTAGTAAAATTTTTTACAATTTCCACATAGTAGGTTTAGTTAGTATTAGCTCATAAGAATCTGATGGTTACACTTTGAAGTGCAGCAGACAGAGGTTTGAACTGAGCTCAAGCTCAATGTTCTATGCTCTGCGTAGAATTTAACTCTGTCCTCTCCTGAGCAGTTCAAGTGCTGGGGCTAACTGCAGTAAGTCAGAATACAGCAAGACCCCATTAGAAGAAACACAATTACTAAGGTGAGTAATTTTTTCATACTCTTCCATCAAAGTGTACTTGGCTGCTATCTCAGCTTTCCATGTGCCTAGTGGTGGCCGTATGGTGGTTCAGCTGGAAGTAGCCTATATGTTCTTGAGAGGCATCCTGCACTTGAAGTCTCCCATCTGCAATCCAACCCGGGCTTGGGACCTGAATTTTGTGCTAGAAAAACTCACTTTGGCTCCTTTCTTGGAAAGTGTTATTTTTAGTTGTTATTACTTCTGCTCGAAGGATTCCCGAGCTTCAGGCTCTTATGTATGAGCCTCATTATTTGATTTTCCATAAAGAGAGGGTGTCTTTAAGAACCAACCCTAAGTTTCTTGCTAAGGTAGTGTCGGAGTTTACTTTAAATCAAGCTATCCCCCTACCAGTTTATTTTCCCGAGCATGCAACTCAAGGGGAAGCACTGCTCCATATCTTGGATGTACATAGAATACTCAGATATTATGTTTATAGTACGAAGGACTGCAGGATGTCCTCGCAGTTTTTTGTTTCCTTTGCCCCTGGGAAAGAGGACGTACCAGTTTCTAAACAGTGCCTGTCCAGATGGTTGGCCAACTGTATTACTTTTTGTACAGTAAGGAACTTCCTGGGGTTGTTCACGGTTGTTCAACCAGAGGCATGGCCAGTTCTGTTGCCTGTTTCAGCTGCAGAAATTTGTGCTGCTACAACTTGGAGTACTGTCCATACTTTCACTAAACATTACAGTCTGGACATTGCCTTTAGAAGAAGGGCAGGCTTTGGCATGGCTGTGTTTCAAGGCCTCCTTTCTTAGGTCTGCAGCCTCCAGCCACTCAGACTGTCTCTCTGTCAGTACTGCTTGGGACTTGTTCCATAGGTATGGCTTGATTAAAGAGATATCCTAGAAGAAGATAGAACAGTTACATGCTTATCGTAACAGTAGATCTTCGAGAGAATCTCTTTCATCAGGCCATGCCGTCCTACCCTCTGTCCTCCTTAGACTCATAGCTTCTTCACTTCTGTCTCTTTCTCCAGGATGGACTACCTGCTATTTCCAGCCTTGACTAGTAATTGGAAACTTCAGCTCTCTCCTGGTTTCCTAGAGGGAGGTCCTCTGAGTATGATCTCAGGCAGGGAACTGAGGAGGGAGAGGGGTCACCCATGTTTATATACAGAGGATGTCCACGTAAGACGTCGTCATGGGTGGTCCCTAGTGGACTGCTTACAAAAAAAGTTTCTGTGTGGTCCTAGTGCCTGGCAGTTATAGTTCCATAGGTGTGGCCTGATGAAAGATTCTCTCGAAAAGCTACTGTCACAGTAAGTACGTAACTGTTCTTTTTTGTCTACAAGTCTACTCTCTTACAAAAATTCACTATCTTTTCCTTGATAATTGTTTCCAACAGCTATCCTAAAGATGATGCTAGCTTACTGACTGATAGTTGCCAGTGTTGTCCTTGTTCCTAGTCTTGTGCAGAGAGACTATATTTACAGTGCTACTGTCTGCTGTACATGGACTCCATAAAAAGGTCTCCCAGAGGTGCTGTCAGTGATCTGCTCATCTCTTTTTACACCCTTGGGTGTATCTCTTCTTGTCCTGGGATTTGTTTGTTTAGTTCCTGAAGTCCTTTCTCTTTTTTTTTTGCCCCAACCTCCTACTCCATCTGGCTCCTCATCGACCCTATGTGCCCACCAGTTTCACTCTTTGCTGCTGCTTCCTGCCACCGGATCCCCAGGCTACCCCCTACATCCTCGGAGAGTCTGGCTTGTCCATGCTGGCCCTCCTGAGGAGTGGAGTAGCATTCCTGGAGGGTCCTACGAGGTATGCAGGGCTGGGGAAGCAGGAGCAGTGCATCAGGGGGACTGTGGCGTGGGGGGAATGGGACCAGGTAGCCATCTTCCAGAGGTCGAGTCAGGTGCTAATTTCCATTTTTCAGAGCCCTGCGCCATGGCGATGCCTTGGAGGCAGAGCCAGCCAATGTGTGGTCACCCATGTTGGCAAGGCTTTGCACACCACCAGGTGTCACTCTCCAAGTAGTGCTTCACAGTTCCCACTTCTGGGACGAGAGCATATGCACGGACGCTCCATCACCCTCCCTGCAGGCCTCCGCTCTTGACAACTTGGGCTGAGGACTCAAATCTGGGTCGACAGCATACCAAGTGGCTGCCCCACTGCTCGGCACCATAGAGCCAGACCCCTGAAGTCCTTTCAGTACTCCATCCTCAGTAGTGTTTTTGGTAACCAGTCATTCCCTCTCATTTCCCTGGTACCTGTGTTTGCTCTGTGATGATACCCTGTCTCTCTGCTGTGACTCTTGATCTGAAATGGTGATTCTGACTATCTAGAATTAGTTCCCTGTCCACGCTTAGGCAGTTGCTGGGTTTAGTGCAGTTCACTGGAACAGTCTTCAAGCCACCTCCCAACCCTAATGCCCCATCAGACAAGCTCAGATGTGATGTCTTCATGCAGGACCCTGTGTGAGAAAGCTGTGACAGATTATGTCAGCCATACTGTTTCACTATGACACACTAGCTTGGAGCTGTACCTTGTGCTTCAGACAAGAGTCTATGGGCTGGGAGGAGGGGCATTAGGGTTGACAACCCCAAGGAAGACCCCACCACTGATTCGCCAATACTCTGTAGACCCAAATCCCCAATGTTTTTTTCATTTCCCTTCTTTGTGCGTTTGTGTTTTGCAACCCTAATGTCTACATTAACGTTTTTCGCAAAGTATATGTGTGTGTGTATGTGTATATATATGTGTGTGTGTGTATATATATTTATATATATATACTCTATATGTATGTGTATATATATATATATATATATATATATATATATATATAAATAAATATGTGTGTGTGTGTTTGTCCAAAAGGGGAAGCAAGTTACCTTGACAAAGCACCTGGGAAGTGGGTGCGAAACACTGGGCGTTTTGTGGGTGACCTGCCTGGAGACACTTGCTGTATTGAGGTGTCTGCTTTATCATTTTATTGCTGTTAAATAAACAGTACACTGAGAGCACATTAAAAGAGTGTATAGTGTGTCCTTTCATGGATGGAGTACATGAGACTTTAGTTAGCTGAAGGTTGCAATCCAGTGTGCACAAATGGGAACTGCTGACCTCAGTGACGGAAAATCTCTTTGCAAGGTGGGGTTACCCATAGTTGGACCTTTTTGCATCCCCACACAATGCAAAATTGCCACTTTTTTTGCTTCCTTACTCTAGGGCCTGAAGTTTTTTGGTAAAACGTGTTGTTCTAGGGACATGGATATGTTGTTCATCCACACTTATTGGCAGGTTCCTTGCCGCTTTAAATCTTGCCAGAAGGTCTTCAAGCTGGCTCCTCCCACCCACCCGGGTGGTAAAACTCTTGGCTCCGCCCCATGACGCCAGATCTTCCTTACCGCTTGGAAGCACAGGTTCCCTCCTTAGCGCTCTGCATTTTCGACTGGTTCCTGGAAATTTCGGTCTTCGAAATCAATTGGAAGTTTTCTGAAACTTCGATCTTTTCTTCTTCGCTGCAGTGATGGCTCATTCGTTTTCCAGCTCCGGGAGGCGCCCGGTTAATTCCTCCAGGAGAGACCCACACTCCACGTGCGCTTACTGCCTTGACTTGGATCATGATCCTCAACTTTGCGAATTTTGTTGTGCCCTTTCGGCCAGCTCTCTGGAGGATCACGTGGCCCATTCGGGGCTCGGGCGACCGGTAAATTTTCCCGCTCCGGAAAATTCCTCGGAGACTCGTCGGGCAGTGTCCGCATCGGCTGTCTCAGCTGAGCAGCTCGATCTTCTTTCCTCCGGGGAGGGGGCGGCTGCCCTCCCTCTTCCTCGGTCGCGGCACTCATCCCGCTCTCCTTGAGTTCTCCTCATGCAGCTTCATTCAAGGAGCTTCGCCAGTCCCTTTCCTCGAGGGGAGAGGGACCTTTGGGACCTGCCTCTCGGCCCAAGTCCAAGGAGTCGCAGGCTAAGTCCTCGTCGGCTCCGGAGGGGGGCCGGGAGATTCCCCTCCCCTGCCCGGCCGACGTTCGAGCCGGATCGAGGACGCGGCTTTGGTCACTGGCCTCACGGTATCCGTCAGGTCAGCCGCCAGGACTCCTGTCGACGTTGTCGAGTCTCTTGACCCGTCATCTGGGCTGTCTTCTGCTGGTGCCGCCATTCCTTCACTGGTTCCCACGCGGAGGCTGAGGTTCTGCCTGTACCTTCAGGTCGACAGTCCTCGGCCCTTTCTTCCGAGCCGAAGGAGGAGCGGGCGCGCCCCGCTCCTTCCCAGACCGCCCCTCAATTCCCAGTTGGGTCTCGGTCCTCCTCTCGGTCTGGCCGCTCCGCCCGACCTCGGCGTTCTCGGTCGGGGCACTGAGTCAAGTGGCATTGCCGTTCTTCCTCGTCCCCCTCCTTGGATGAGGAGTGGCTTCGATGCCGTTGGCGTCGACGTTATGAGGAGTTTATGTGGCAGCAGCTGTTGTTGTCCAGGAATCAATCGACCCCGATTCATTCTCCAGTTAGTAAGCAGCTGCCGCCTGGTCGGCCGATGCAGCCGCTCGAGGCAGTCGAGGTGCCCTCTCTGGGGCCGGTTGCTTGTCCGATTCCTGCTGCCCCACCGTCCTCGGTGGAACCCAGGCCGAGCCATGACCTGTCCCGCAGGTTATCTGTTCCCCTCACTCCCGCCCGCCCTCGGCGGACGAAGAGTGACTCAGGCCTGCGGCATCTTTTTACAGACCCCTTGGAGCCCGAAATCGACTCTTCTATGTTTCCTAGCAGGGAGGACCCATGGTCTTCTCCAGAACATTCCGTGGACGACAGCCCATCGTCCTTTATGGGTCTGCTCCAGCTCATCTCGGAATTCACCGGGATGCAGCTCGAGCCCGTTTCCAAATGGGCCTTACCCCTTACGGAGATCCTGAACCCGGGGTTCACCTCGAGGCCTTCCGGTGGCTGAGGCAATCGTGGGCCCAGCCTTGGAGCTCTGGTGGCGGCCTACTTCCTGCCCTGCACCTTCGGCCAGGGTGGCCAGGAAGTACTCTGTCCCTGTCGATTCTCTGCCCGGTTTCTCGGAACACCCCTCGGCTGATGGGGTAGTCACCAACAATGTTTTCCAATGTTCTGGAAACGCTAGGGATGTGGATAGGCCCCCTGACAAGGAGTCCAAAAGGATGGACTATGTCGGGTGCAAGGTTTACGCTGCGTCCTCCCTAGGCCTCCGTCAGGCCAGCTCGGCAGCACTGATGGCACGTTTCTCCCACGCCCTCTTGGGCTCCCTGGATGAGGTCCTCCCTCATCTCCCGGCCGACCTGCGGACCACGGTCCGGCGGGTGCGGGACCAGGGTAGGGCGGTGGCAAAACAGCAGCTCCAGATGGCTCTGGATCTGGGCGACTCCTGTGCCAGATCGGTGGCGGCTGCGGTGACCATGCGCCGCAGAGCGTGGCTGAGGTTATCCTCCTTCTCTTTGGAAACCCAGCACGAGTTGGCGGACATTCCCTTCTTGGGGACTGACCTTTTCGGCCCTGGGTGGAGGACACCTCCAGTGGTCCGAGAAGTCGATACCACTCCGGACTTGGTCACTCCCGCCCGGAGGGACAAGGGCAGCCGGCAGCCTTTGCGTAAGCCCCTTTGCCCCCCGGCCCCTGCGGCTCGACCGGCCCAGCACGAGGGCCAGCAGGCATGCGCTGGGCGGCCTGACGCCAAACCAGCGTCTTCCTCCAAAAGAAAGCAGGGAGGTAAAGGTTCGAGAGCTCCCTCGGCCTCTTCCTCCCCCAAGCCTGCTCAGTGACGGGCTAAGGGGCGCTGTCCCCAGCCCCGTCGTCCCTTCACGGGTTTCCCCGTGGGGGGACGGCTCCGCACCTCTTCCTCTTGGTCCGCTTCCTGGACCTCTAGGGGTTGGAGGTGCTAAGGGTAGGTCCTGTCACGGGTTGCGAGCAGGTTCCACCCTTTGTGAGCTGTTGCCCCACGGGGATCTTGGGGTCCACAGCCTCTTCATCGGCCTGCTGAGCCGACTTGCCTGGCCCTCTAATTAGAGGTGATCAGGAAGGTTGCGGACCCTCCTTCTGACCCTGGGTCCGTGTCCAGGTATTCCTGGTCTCAAACGGATGGGGGGCTTGCGCCCCATTCTTCTGCACGCCTGGATGGTCTCTCTGCCTCAGATATCCCATCCTCAGAACGAGGCATGTGGCTTCTTTCCTGGGCCTCCAGGACGTACTTACGCCTCGTTCCGTCCGTTTCTTGGGAGACTCCTCCCTTTCCTAAGCGGGGGATCTCCTTACGAGTTCCTGGCCAGGCCCTTCGTTCTCTGCTTAGCAGCTTTCTGCGGCATTGAGGGTCGGCGTAACCCCACCCGGATGGCGGCCTGACTACAACCCTTCAAGGCGGAAGGGGACGGTCCGGTGTTCTGGCTCTCAGACTGGTCTCCCTTTATCGGAGCCACGTTGGAACTCATGTCTTAGCGGGTGATCCTTCTTTGGGATGAGGCTCGACTCTTGAGTCCGAGCTCGGCTCCTGGCGGACAGGGCTGAGGTTCTTCCTCCCTTACCTAGTCAGGTCTGACTGGGCAATTGCGCCCTGCCGGGACCTCCTGCACCTCCTGGGCCTCGCGGCGGCCGGCTCCAGCGTGGTCTGTTGGACCCGCTGGTTCATGCGTCCCCCTAGTGGGGACTGGCCAGCCAGCGGTCACAGTGCTGCGTTCCTCGGACCAGTTCGTGACTACAGCCCAGGAGTTAGGGGAACACTCCCCTTCGGACCGTTCCAGCTCTTGCAGGAGAACATCCTGTTCATCCGCCCGGAGTCGACTGTCTTCTCCAACCGATGCTTCTCGGATGGGTGGGGGTGCCCATCTAGGGGAGTACAGAGTGCTTCGCCTCTGGTCCTCTCAGGAGTCCCGATGTCTTTCCTACCTGCTGGAGCTCCAGGCGGTCCGCTTAGCTTGCACCGCTCACTCCGTTTGTGCGGGGTCTAGTGGTTTAAGTCCAAGCGGACAACACCACGACCATGTGCTACCTACCCCGCCAGGTTCTGTCGAGCCCCTTACCTCGGCATAAGGAGGTTCTCCGCATTGGGTCTTTCGTGTAGCCGGAGGCGGTTTCCCAGCCATTTGATAGCAGGAGCCTCCAGCACCCTGGCTGATGCCCTAAGCCGGACATAGGCTGCGCCTCATGAGTGGTCTCCCCTGCCGGAGGTAGCACAGGATCTTCTCCCTCCTTCCCTCCAAGGAGAATACGAGGCTGAGACTGTTTCATGCCCGCCCCCTCAGCAAGGTTTGCTGTAGGGGATGCCAGTCGGCCCGGACCCCGGACTTTCTCGCCTCTCCTCATTTCCCTTGACCCACGGGCAAGGCGAGAGGACTAGGCGAGGCGATGCTGGTAGCCCCAGACTGGATTGCCAGCTCTGGTATTTAGCTCTCCTCAGTCTCAGCCCCAGGCTCCCGACGCGGCTTCCAGCCCGCCCGGTCCTGATCTCTCTTTCAGGGGAAGGTCTTTTCATTTGGACCTTCAATCCCTGCACCGGCAGGCCTGGTCCCTGTGCGGCTAGGGGCCAGGCCTTGGGTCCTTCGGCAAGGTCCTCGATATTTTCGAGGCGTCCTGCTAGAAGTTGGTCAAACATGCTCGCCTTCAATTGGAAGAGTTCTCCATTTGGTGATGGGATAGGGCCTGGGCCCCTCCCCATCCCTGGGCGAGCATTCCGGACCATCTGCGGTCCGTTTTTTTTTAACTATGGCTTCGGCCGACGACCCTCTAGGTGCTTCTGTTGGTCACCCTGTCTTCCAGGCGTGGGCGGTGGCAGTCGGTGGCAGCGAAAGAGTGGTCTGACACTTTTCTAGGCCTTGATCACACCTCCCTTTGGGAGAGTATCCCATTTCTGTGGGATCTTCGCTGGTATGGGCTTAGCTCACGGGCAAGCCATTCGAACCTTTGCACAGGTGCGTTCCCCACCTGTTGTGGAAGAACACCTTCTTGGGGCTACTCTGCCATCCAGAAGGAGGGGAGAGTTCCAGGCGCTCCTTTGAATCTCCCTATCTGGTCTTCCACAGGGACAAGGTTGTCCTGCGCCCCACCCGAAGTTCCTTCCGTAGGCGGCGGCGGAGTCTTCCCTAACCGGGTATTGTCTCTGCAGGGGTTCATCCCCATTCACGCCTCGGAGGCCGTATATAGGATCCATGGGACCCTATTTAACGCTCACCTACCCAGGGAGCGTAGGGCTGAAGTTCGGGAGAGGTTCGCCAGCTGTTTGTCATCTACGCTGAAGCCGCACCTGGCAGACCTGCAGCCAAGTGGATGATGAGCGGGTGGGTCACCTCCTGCATAGGTCTCCGCTATAGGTGGGCGGGCATGGAGCCTCCCAGAGGGATAAGTGCTCATTTTACCCGCCCTTCCGCTGCATCGGTGGCTGCTTCCGAGGATACTCCTGTCAAGGATATCCGCAGGGCTTCTACCTGGAAGCAGGCTTTACCGTTTTCCCCTTCCACATCGACCTTGGGTCACACCGGGATGCTGGTTGGGGCCTCGGTTCTCCAGTCTTTCTGCCTAAGTAGGGGGTGTGCGCCTTGCCTCCCTCCTCCCGGAGAACTGCTAGGAGTCTGCCAATAAGTGTGGATGAACAACATATCCATGTCCCTAGAAATACAGGTTACTCACCTGTAACAGGAGTTCTAGGAATGGTATATGTTGTTCATCCACCATCCACCAGACCTCCCGGCTTGACGCGCAACCTGGCTTCCAGCAGGCTAGATCTGGCGTCATGGGGCGGAGCCGAGAGTTTTACCACCCGGGTGGGTGGGAGGAACCAGCTTGAAGACCTTCCGGCAAGATTTAAAGCGGCAAGGAACCTGCCAATAAGTGTGGATGAACAACATATCCATGTCTAGAAATACAGGTTACTCACCTGTAACAGGAGTTCTAGGAATGGTATATGTTGTTCATCCACGATCCACCAACCTCCGCTCGACGCACAACCTGGCTTCCAGCAGGCTAGATCTGGCGCCATGGGGCGGAGCCGAGAGTTTTACCACCCGGGTGGGTGGGAGGAACCAGCTTGAAGACCTTCCGGCAAGATTTAAAGCGGCAAGGAACCTGCCAATAAGTGTGGATGAACAACATATACCATTCCTAGAACTCCTGTTACAGGTGAGTAACCTGTATTTCCTCCCTTGGAAAGGGAGGTTTCAATATGCCATGCCTCTCTTTCCTCTTTCCTCTCACACAGAGAGTGTTACTCAAACTACAGATGATGGGAGGAACCCTTATCCTAATTGCTTCTCTTTGGCCTCAGCAAATCTGGTACCCACTGCTCCAGCAGTTAGCAGTGGAACCCCCAGTACCTCTGCCGCTGTTTAAAGGTCTGTTGTCACAGGACAGGGGGTCTCTGGTCCATCCGGACCTGAAATCCCTGCATCTAAACACATGCGCCCTGAAGACATAGCCATAGCGAGGTTTGGGGTACCCTCTAAGGTGGCTGCTAGAAAACTCTCCATCAAACATACCTACTCTTTGAAGTGCAAGTGGTTTACATTATGGGCCACCTCCAAGCACCTGAATACTTTTACTTGCCCAGTTAATACAGTGTTGGAATATTTGCTGTCCCTGTCAGACGCAGGTCTTTAATAATCTCACTGAAAATGAATTTGGTTGCTCTTTCAGCCTTTCATGTCCCAGTGGATGGCCGTATGGTTGCCCAAATAGAGCTATCCCATACCTATTTTAGAGGTATACTACACATGACACCTCCCTTTAGGAATCCAAACCTGGCGTGGGACTTGAATTTTATGTTGGAAAAGCTTACTTCAGCTCCTTCTGAACCTACCGCGAGTTGTGGCTTACAATTTCTGTAATGGAAAGCATTATTTTTGGTTGCCATTACTTCTGCTTGAAGGATTTCAGAGCTACAGGCTCTAATGTGTGACCCTCTGTATTTGATTTTTCACAAAGGCAGGGGGGAGGATTTTTAAAAGGCTTATATCGCTGCAAGCCCCTGATAGCGCATGGGGCTTGCGGCGATCCAACAGGAGTTTCTATCCCGTGAAGCAATTACCACAAGTTAGACCAACGTTTTCTGGTTTAACCTGCGGCAATCCTGGGGACCATTTTTATGGAGCTTGCACCAGATATTTGCCACAAGCTGCCGTAAACCGTACAAACTGTCATAACTGCACCCAAGATTGTGTAACTGGATGAAGTTGTGGCAGTGGGGTTGGTGCATTGCCAGAACCTAAGTGTACCAAAGTGTCGTGGCAAGCCCTGCGCCATGCTTTGAAAATCCTGCCCAGGGTGTCTTTACATTCAAATTCTCTTTGTACGTAAAGACACCCTGTCATTACATACAAATTTTTGCTGAAGATGGTATTTCAGTTTACTTTAAATCAAACTATCCACCTTCCGGTCTGTTTTCCAGGTTTGCCAATGCAGGAGAAGCATTACTTCATGCTTTGGATGTGTATAGAATTCTCAGGTGTTATGTGTATCGCACCAAGGACTGCAGAAAGTCCCGTCAACTTTTTATTTCATTTGCTATGGAAAAAAGGTCACTTATATGTCTAAACAGTGCCTGTCCAAATGGTTGGCGAACAGTATCACTTTCTGTTATAGGAAGAATGGTTAGGAACTTCTGGTGTGGTACATGGTCATTCTACCAGAGGCACAGCCACTTCTGTTGCTTGTTTTAGAAATGTCTCCGCTGCTGACATTTGTGCTGCTACCACTTGGAGTACTGTCCACACCTTCACTAAACATTACGGTCTGGACACTGTGTCGTGCAGACGAACAGGTTTTGGCCTAGCTGTCTTACAAGACCAGTTGTCATGAGCACGTAAGTCTCTGTCCACCCAGACTGTCAGATCTTACTTCGAGAGGGCTCTTGCAGTAGGTAATCACCTTGAAGACTGCGCCCCCTGGTGTCAGGACCACACAGAAACTTTAGCTAGCAGTGTCTGACAGGGGACTGCCCACCCAACGTCATATCAGTGTGACACTATATAGTGAGCAGTCCCCACGTCCGCCTTCCAGTTCTTTCCCACAGTCGACCTGATCGTGTTGGACCTCGTGGAGATGACACGTTGCAGTTCAACCGCGTCCTCTGATGAGTATCCCTTTTCTTTATTTCAAAATTGAATTTATTTAGTTTTTGTGCATGTTGTCGCCATCTTCTGTCGAGTCGCATAAAAAATATGCGCCTGTGCAGCCAAGAGCCCCATTAAAGACTCTCACACCCTCTGCCTCTTCTGTCTAGCTCAGAGCACAAGGTCGAGGATCACGAAGCCTGTTCCAGCTTCAACCAGGCCACACGGAAGCATCGCCAGCAGGCCCTCAAGGCCCATTTACTAAAACAACGAATGGCCATGATGGAAAAGTAGCTCCAGAAACTACGTAGCGCTTCCTCCTCCCCGACTGAAACCTCCAGGCACAAGAAGAAGATGGAGAAAGAGAAACATTGGGACCAGGAGAGGTCCCCTTCTCACCTGCGGCCACCCTCGGGTGAACAGTGGCATTCTTTCTCCAGGAAATCGCCTGCTGTGGCCAAGCCTGCTCCACCTCAGGGGCAGTCGTTGGACCTCCCACCACCATTGGTTACAGTGGCCATGGGCATCTGGGTTACGTCTGAGGTTTCAGCCGCTCCTAGACCCATTTCCACCAGCGGGTTCAAGTTGACTGGCAGGGCTGATAAGTCGCTCGTTGGATCTTCCGACGAGCGCCCGGCCCAAGCTGTGTCGTCCGGCACTGGGGCATGCCCGGCCTTGGTCATTAAGTCGAGTGTTGGTACCACCAACGTCTGCCCAACCAGTCCGGTCGATAAGTCGGGTGTCGGTTTACCCGAAGTCCACCCGACTGATCTGGCGTTGGGGGTCCGGCGAGGGCCCTGACGTTTCACAGTTGCCGGATCTGCCACAGTTCTCTCTTGTTAGGCCCCCTCACCGGTTCACCCCCTGCTCCCCTGTGGAAGAGCTTCCTCTGCCTTTCTCAGATAACGGAGGGGTGGACAACGGGGGTCATCCGTCAGGTGGCACCTTACCTGGCTTACCTCCAGGTCTAATGTTGGTTGTCCCAGGTACCCTCAGGGATCCCCTCTGCTGGTTTCTCCGATGGAGACACCAGCTCCGACGCTATGTCTGCTGCTACCTGGTCTGACATTGGAGCCGGGTCTTCCAGGTCCTTTGGGGTCGGGCATGGGAGTCCCTCAGGGTCCTCCTTCCGGCCCTCTGGCACCACCATTGGGTCTTCCGTCGGGTTACCCGACACCAGGTTTTCCAACGTAGCCAGGCTACCCGCTGTCAGGATACCAGATGCTGGGATATGCGCCCACTTATCCTCCACCAGGTTACCTGACACAAACCTTTCATATGCTGGGCTACCCAGCACCAGGGTTTCCCATGGGTACCCGCCGGCCTATGAGCCTCCTCCACATCCTCCGCCTCCTCCTCAGCTTCAGACGGACTTCTGGGCCATTCTGCAGCTATGGTGATCTGAGACGAAGGTCCAGCTCGTGTCAGAGTTGGATAGCCGCCACCCCCTTCAGGAGGTCCTCCAGGACCCGGCGGATCAGACACCCAGGCCTTCTCCTGCGCCAGACTCTCGTCAACTGTCTGGCCTTCAGAAGGAGACTGCATCAGGGCAGACACAAGGTGGAGTACCCCCTTACATCCAGGACTCTTCCCAACCTGACGTCTGGTCCTCCAACTCTGATCCGGACTTGAACTCCGATGCCTCTTCCTCTTATGTGTCAGGTTTCAAGACTCCTCCCACCGAGGAACCTTGACCTAAGGAGTCGCCAGAATCTCCACCTGAGGACCCTTCATTTGCTGACCGTCTCAAGAAAATTGCGGAGGTCTATGACTGGAAATCCAGTGTTCAAGACCCGAAGTGCCAAAGGCTGGTGGAGCAACTGGACATTCAGGAGGCAGCCACCATCCTCACTCCTCCTTGGCTGGAGCCACACAAGGACCTGGCATCCACTATATGGATGATGCCCTCTTCGATACCGGCTGTAGCCAAAAAGGCCAACTGCACTTATCGGATGCCAGATGGGAAAGACCATCTTAACGTCCATCCCAATGTGGACTTGGTGGTCATCGCAGCGGCCCATGATAGGTTGTCCAAGCCGAGATATATGAACACTTCCCCTCCTGACAAGGAGTCGAGGCAGCTGGACCAATTTGGGAGGAAGTTTTACTCCTCATCAACATTGGCCATTCGCACTCTGAACTACGTAGCCCGCATGTTGGTCTAACAAAAGTCTATCTTTAGCCAGCTGGAGTTGGCTATAGAGGTGCTACCAGAGTCCAAGTCCATCCTGGCAAACTCTGTTCAGTTCATCAAGGTTTCTTATAGGCATTCTTTACAGGCCACCTATGATGCAGTGGACTCCTCAGCAAGGGGGGGGTCACCACAGCGGTCAGCCTCAGGAGATTTTCTTGGCTAAGGGCCTCTGGAGTGGCACAGGATGTTCAGGCGACCATCCAGGATACTCCCTTCTGGGGCTCTGTCCTCTTTGTGGGGTGATGCCCAAGACATCATCACCAGCCTGCAGGATAAGGATAAGGCCCTTAGGTCAGTCAGCAGTATGTACCGCCCTAAGTTTCAGGCCAGAATGCCTTTTTGGCACGAAGCAAAGCAGAAGACAAAGCAACAACAGATGGCCAGACGTCAGCCAAAACTTTGAGCTCTGTCAGCTTTAGCCACCCCTCCGGCAAAGGCCCAGAGAGCCTCCGGCTTGGCTGTCCTCAGCCTCCCTCCCTCCCTTGCTTGACTTGCGGTCTGCCCTCCCATCTCCCTGTCCTTCGGAGGAGCTGGTGGGCGGAAGGTTTGCCAGTCATCTGCAGAGGTGGCGAGCAATAACTACCAATTTGTGGGTCCTTCAGTTAGTTGGACAGGGCCACACCCTGGAGTTTCGGGAAAAAAAAAAAACTCCAGACAGGCCCCCAGTAGTGTCCCACTACCCAAAGGCAAACATCCCTCTCTTAAGGGAGGAAATCCAGACTTCCGGTTCTGCCATGGCTCAGGGTAGCAGCTAGAGAGCGAGCTCCCTCGACGACCTGCTAAAAAAACCCTGGAAAATAACAAACCGAGCTGCAAAAGTGTGCACAATGTCCGGAGGGGGTACACAAAAGGATAAAAATCCCAGATCTTGATCGCACCAACCTACAGGAGAAAAGGAGGCTGTGGGGCACTGCGGTGGCTCCCCAACCCGCATGGCGATGCAGAATCGAGCAGCTGAATCTGCAGTGGCTTACGACACAGACAAGGAGACAGATAGGCTTTCCCGATGCAGATTCAACCTGATCTTAAAAGGATTGAAGGAAATGAGGACCGAGAACAAAATGGAGTTTGGAAACCTGACCCAAAAACTAAATCATATAGAGCGCTGGGTACAAGAGACAGAGGATTGAATATCTCAGACGGAAGACAGTTTGCTGCATTTGGGAAGAAGGGTGCAGGCCCTTTGCTACCATACAATGGACTTGAAGGAAAAATGTGTTGACTTGGAAAGTCGAGCCCGCCGCCATAACCTGCGGGTATACAGCCTAAAAGAGGGAGCAATGGTAGACTTTATGGCCGATTTACTCAAAAATGCCCTTGGCCTTCCCCCCTTATATGAACTGAGGATCGAGAGAGCACATAGGGCCTTGTTGCCAAAACCGAAAGAGGAGACAACCAGACCCCGTTCTAGTATTATAAAATTCAGCAGTTATCACACTAAAGAGGATATTTTAAGACAGGCATGGCAGAAAAAAGAAGTTAAATATCTGGACTCACGTCTGTTTTTCGACCAGGATTACCTGACAATGATTCAACAGCAGCGGTTGATGTATGGCCCCTAATAAAAGCTTTTAAAAGAAAGACGTCTTAAAATCCAAACTCTGTACCCCACCCACCTCAGGGTACATTGGGAAGAGGGCCCAGAAGTATATGACTCCCCACAGGAAGCTAGAGAGGCCATGCTGAAACGCGGCCTACCCATGCCAGAGCTTCGCCTGCAGGCACAGCAGAGAAGGAGGGAACGAGGTACGGGATGGCAGCTCAGCGCATCAAGGAGAGCCAGAAGATATTTACACCAAGGTGCATCACGCTCAGCATCCTTACTGCAAGATCTGGTGAAGAAGCTACCGGGAGTAGAAGAAGGCGATCTTGAAGATCTGGGAGAGAACTGAAAAATTTGTGAAATTTGAGGTAATTCCCCGGGGGGTCTGGCATACTCCCTGTCACTGCGGAGGGAAGGGACAACTTGCAAGACACTTCCATATGCCTCTGTAACCGGAGGCACCATTTTGTAATGGACTGTGGGTCCTCACGAGTCTTCTTTTCCTACCAGCTGGATAAGGACTAGATCGCTACCCAATATTGTACTGTTGCAAATCCTGATCAGAACATTGTCAAAGGGAAGCGGCAGGAAGGAGGGGCTCGTGCTCCTTCTGTCCTTGAAAATTATAATAGCAAGTTTAAAAGGATGATGTGCCAGGGGTAACTGGTAATGCCCACTCTGTAATAAGCAGAAATATTGAGGTCCTCCCCAAGCTGAGTGAGAGTGCTGGGTAAAAGAAGTAATGCATTAATTCAATGGAATTTCTCTCAGCTGAACGACCAGGGTTTGGCCTGGGGACGGACAGAATATGTCCATGGAAGTTGGGGATTAATATGGACTCCCAGGAGCTATGGTAAATGAGAGAGGAAATTTTCTCACTATCGTAGTGAGCTCCTAAAGGAAGTCTGGATATAAAATTAAAGCAGGTCGGAGAGGGAATATGGAGTGAACGCTACAGACCCCTAGTTAGTCCTTGGGACTGCCCTGGTCCATTGGCATTCTTACACTGAGCTCCACAACACAGGTAAGAACTCGAGGAGGGGGTCCCTCTAGAGAGGGACGTTTTTTCTTACCCCTTTCTGCCCACTTCCAATAGGGAAGGGCAAAGAGGCCTAAAGTGACTAGGCCTTCTACCTTGGAAGTCAGTTTGTGAGTGGGTGGTGACGTTCCCAGCTTCTCCCAAAAGCATGTTGGTTTATCATTCATGTAGGGTTCATGTTAAGGTAGTTAAATGTTCTATATTTATTACGTTTATTGTTGCTGCCTATCTTATTGCCACCGCTCTCCCTATTTTAGGGCCACTCTCTGCAGATGGTAAATCAGGAGAAGTAGGGGAAAAATTAAAAGAAAGCAAATATAATATATAAAAATGGCCAAGATATGTACCAGTTTCCTCTCTTTTAATGTTAATGGGTTAACGAACCATGTAAAACATAGTAAAACCATCTCCTATAGTAAGAAAAGGAAGGCAAACTTCTGTACGCTTCAAGAGACGCACCTTTCACCAAAAGAGCATGAAAAAATTAACAAATTTGTTTTTTCAAAGGTGGTAGCGTCCTCATACAGATGGGGCCATTGCAGGGGCGTGGTGGTCATGGTGGGAGGAGGAGTTGCCTTTGAAGCCAGGGATACCCTGATAGACTCAGAGGGATGTTTAGCTGCCCTGAAGGGCTACTATAATGGAGAACTTATCACAGTAGCCTCGATCTATGCCCCCCCGGCTCAGACTGTAACTTCCACAGGAGGTTTTATATGAGACTCACAGAATGGGCAGAGGGGTAGTTGATTATGGGAGGGGACCCGAACCTCACCCTAAATGACCATCTTGACTCCACTTCTAGAGTTGAGAAATCGGACAGGAGAGTGGCCTTAAAAGTTAATAAATTGTTATCCGAAGTAGGCTATATAGATGCTTGGAGAGCTTTTCATGGCCAGAAACAGGACTACACTTTCTTCTCCCAGGTACACAAAGTACGTACTAGAATAGATTATTTATTTGTACCTAAAGAGATAGTCTATCAAATGCAGAACACAGAAATAGGGGAAATCTACCTTTCTGATCATGCGCCCATGTGGCTACAGCTGCATCTGGGGCAAAGTAAGAAAAAGACCATATGGCGTCTCAACCTATCCCTTATTCAGGGAAAAGAAAATCAAGGACAGGTCCGAGAGATGAGTAAGGAAGCACTTAGCACGAATGACACCCCAGATATCTCCCCATCCATTCTTTGGGATACAGTAAAAGCAGTAGTACGGGGCAAATTAGTAGCGAAAGCCGCTAAACATAAAAGGGATAGAGGCCCAACAGGCAATTTTACAACGGAAGATAAGGGAACTGGAACAATCTTTAAAAGATAAATATGACACTACCAAGGAAAGAGAAGTCCAGAAACATCGTTGTGCCCTTAATGCCATCCTGGACTACAGGGTGGAGCAAAACATGTTATACTTGAGGCAGAAATATTAGGAGGGGGGACCCAGGGCCACTAGGCTGTTAGCTAGCAGATTAAGGCAAAGAAAGGCTAGAGCCACCATCAGTAGTATTACACACCCATTTACTAGGAAGCAGTTGGTAGACATAGTAGATATGGCGGAAGCTTTCACAGACTACTATAGGGAGTTGTACAAGGCAGAAACTACACCTGAAACAGATAAACTAGAAAGTTTCTTAGAGAAGCTACAACTATGTCAAATTGGGGAAGCTGATGCTGCCTCCCTGGTGGCCCCAATAAGGGACTCTGAAATCATAACCGAAATAGCCAGAATTAGAACAGGGAAGTGCCCTGGTATGGATGGATATCCAGCCAAATTTTATAAGCTTTTTAGGAGCCAGGTTTCCTCAGTCCTAAACAGAGTTTACAACTTTCTGATGTCTGAAGGAGGTGTAGTTCCCCCATCATGGAGCTATGTGGTGATTGCAGTGTTGCCCATGCCTGCCAGGGACCCCTTATTGTGTGCCTCATATAGGCCTATCTCCATTCTAAATACTGACTATAAAGTAATGGTGGGAATCATGACAACACGACTTCAGGATATCATCCCCCAAATTATACACTCTGATCAGATGGGCTTAGTCCCAGGTCGACAGGCGCAGGATGGTATCCGTTGAGCTGTAAATATCCTAGAGCATGTAGGGGAGACAGGAGACGCGTCACTGGTTATGAGCCTGGACACAGAAAAAGCATTTGACAAAGTACCGTGGTCATTCCTACAGGCGTCCCTGGCGGGCTTTGGCTTCCCAAAAACTTTCCGCAAACTAATAGCTAGACTCTATGATTCCCCTCGGGGGTGTGTAAGGATGAATGGTCATATAGGGAGGTCATTTGAATTGGAGAGGGGTACGAGGCAAGGCTGACCCCTGTCTCCTCTTCTCTTCGCCATTTTCATGGAGCCACTGGCACAGGCAGTTCGCCTGAACCTGGCCATTCGGGGCATAGAGTTAGGGGGATATGAACATAAACTGGGCCTCTATGCTGATGATATTCTGCTGTTTTTAGGTGACCCGGATTTTTCCCTTCCAGAGGTTTTTAAACAGATATAACAATTTACTGAAATATCTGGTTACTTCCTAAACACGGCCAAGACCGAGGGCCTGGCTTGCTCCTATCAGGTTCCCCTGGATATTCAGCGGAGATATCTGATGAGATGGGGGTCAAATAAAGTGAAATACTTGGGTGTATTCCTTGGAATGAACCCATTAACCCTTTTTCAAGATAATTACCCCAGCCTAATACATGAGATATCGCAAGATTATAAGAGTTGGGCCCTCCAGCCCCTACCAATGCATTCCTGAGTCCAGACTACCAAAATGAATGTTCTACCCCGCCTGTTATATTTGTTTCAGCGTGTACCCTGCGTTGTCCCACAACATACCCTTTTAGGTTGTCAGAGACAACTAATGAACTTTATTTGGGGTGCAGACAAACCAAGGGTGTCTAGGAACATATTATACTTACCCAGAAAAGCAGAAGGCCTAGCAGTCCCATATCTGACAGGATACTGGACTGTTTCGTAGATGAAAATTGCACTGATGTGGCAGCACCCCCATTATACCTCCTATTGGAAAACGATGGAACTACAACAAACTCGGGATCCGCCCCTGCAGGCCATACTTTATAATCTACGCCGGCAACAACTAGCTAACATGCAGCTCTCTACGGGAGTTATTATGGTTCTGGAGGGTTGTAGAAGGGGTACCAGTAAGGGGGGAACAGCGCAGCATCTGTGGAAATACTGGTGGTGGGCCTGGGAAGAACAGTTTATCCCAGCATCCCAAGACCACTGGTTTAGAGACCAAGCACGTAAAGGCTTCCACTCACCATGGCAGGTCATAAATGGAGGTGCCCCCATTTCGTTTGAGGCAGCTGTGACCCTGTTTGATTTAAAACCAAATGACAGATTTAAATACTATCAGATCAGTAACTGGGTTCATGACAACCTAAACAACCCAAAAGTAATACGGGGACAACATCTGCACTAACCGACATTTGAAAAAATATGGCCATCCTCCTCTGGGAGAGGAGCGATCACTGAATTATACACTAATTTTATATTGGATCAGGGCTCAACTCACTTAGTATTAAAGCAAGGTGGGAGGAAGAGATTGGAGAAATAATAGAGAAAGACAAATGGGAGAAGAGTTGGGGTCTAATATGGAACACTACTTCTAGGGACATGGATATGTTGTTCATCCACATGTCTGGCAGGTTCCTTGCCACTTTAAATCTTGCCGGAAGGTCTTCAAGCTGGCTCCTCCCACCCACCTGGGTGGTAAAACTCTTGGCTCCACCCCATGATGCCAGATCTTCCTTACCGCTTGGAAGCTCAGGTTCCCTCCTTAACGCTCTGCGTATAGACTGGATCCTAACTCTTTGGTTCACCCGAAAATAATTTTAAAATTCTCAAGACTTCGGTCAAATTCTTCCTCGCGGCTGTGATGGACAAATCGACTCCCGGTTTTCAGCGGTGCCCATGCGGGCAGAAGATGTCCAGGACAGATCCGCACTCCACGTGCGTCTACTGCCTCGGCCTTGACCACAACCTGCAGGCCTTCGAGTGGTGTAGATCATTCTCGGCCAACGTCCTTGAAGACCACGCTGCCCAGCTACAACTTGGGCGCCTCGAGAAACATTATCCGCCGGTGAAGTCCAAGGAGTCCTGTTGGGCGGTGTCCTCGGCGGCTGGCTCGGCTGAGCAACTCGAGCAGATGATCGCCCTCGAGGAGGAGGCGGCCCAGGCCGCATCCTCATCTTCCTCAGTTGCTGCATTTATCCCACTCTCTCTCTGGGATCCTCCTACACAGCTTCTTTTAAGGAGCTTTGCCAATCCCTCTCCACGAAGGGAGAGGGGCCATCGGGACACTCTTCCCGGTTGAAAAAGAAAGACTCGAAGGGCAAGTCCCACCGTCGGCGTTCGTGGGAGCGGGAGAGGTCCTCTTCCCTGGACAGTCGACACTCGACTTCTGTCGAGGTTGCGGCTAAGGCTGCTGGCTTCACGGTGCCGACAACCCTTCATCACCGGTTCCCCTGGTGGAAACCGAGGACTTGCCTGCACCTCCTGTGCCGGAGTCCCCGGTCAAGGTTCCCGAGCCGAGGGAGGAGCGGGTGTCCCCCGCTCCCTCCCAGACCCACACTCGGAAACACCGAGGGTCTCGGTCTCTGACCTTGTCTCGGTCCAGTCGATCCCGCCAAAATCTGTGGTCTCGGTCTCGGCACCGAGGTAACTTAATAAGCGCTGGAGTCTTCGTCTTCCTCCCGGAAGAGGAGAGAGAGCTTCGGCCAAATTGCTGCCGATCACTACGAGAACTTAATGTGGCAGCAGCTCCTTTTGTCCGGGGAACAAGCCGGCGCCGTCACCTTCCCTGGCCATTAAGTGGCTGTCACCCGAAAGGCCGAAACAACCCCTCGCGGTGGTCGAGGTGCCCAAGCCTGAGCCGGTTGTTCGGCCGAAACCAGCTGCCCCACCGATTGTGGTGGAACCTCCACCTCCACAACCGAAATCGGGGGCTCCAACCAAGGACTCTCAGTCGGGTCAGGGTCTGCCCCACTGGTTGTCGGTCACCCGCACTCCCGACCATCCTCAGCAGGTGGAGGGTGGCTCAGGCCCCAGGCAGCCCTTCTCAGATTCCTCGAAGTCTGACAACAACTCCTCCCTGTTTTCCAGGCCCCTTGACCTGGAGTCCTCCAGGGGGCAGTCGGTGGACAAGAGCCCATCATCGTTCATGGGTCTGCTTCAGCTCATCTCGTAGTCCACCGGGATGCAGCTCGAGCCCGTATCCAAGCGGGCCAAGTATCCCCTCACGGAGATACTGGACCGAGGGGATTCTCCCACGAAGGCCTTTCCAGTGGCTGAAGCCATTGTTGGCCCAGCCTTGGAGCTTTGGCAGCGGCCGGCTTCCTGTCCTGTGCCTTCGGCCAGGATGGCCAGGAAGTATGCAGTCCCTACTGGCTCTATGTCCAGTTTTTCGGAACACTCCTCCGCGTAGGGGTTGGTCACCGATAGCATTTTCCGGCGCTCCGGGAACACTAGGGATGTGGATAAGCCCCCCGACAAGGAGTCCAAAAAACTGGACTATGCCAGGCGCAAGGTGTACGCTGCGTCCTCCCTCGGCCTCCGTCAGGCCAGCTCGGCCGTACTGATGGCGCACTTCTCCCATGCCCTCATGGGCTCCCTGGATGAGGTGATCCCTCATCTCCCGGCCAACCTGCAGACTACGGTCAAGCCGGTGCGGGATCAGGGAAGGGCAGTGGTGAAACAGCAGCTCCAAATGGCTCTAGACATTGGAGACTCCTGCGCCCGATCAGTAGCGGCCGCAGTGGCCATGCGCCGCAGAGCCTGGCTGAGGATATCCACCTTCACGGCGGATACCCTGCACAAATTGGCGGATGTCCCCTTCTTGGGGACTGACCTGTTCGGCCCTGGAGTGGAAGGCCACCTCCAGAGGATCGAAAAGTCCAACGCTACCCTGGACTCAGTCACCTCCGCTCAGAAGGACAAGGGCCGTCGTCAGCAACATAAGTCCTTTCGACCTTCTGCCACTGTGGCACGTCCGGCCCAGCAACACCAGCATCAGGGCCAGCAGGCTCACGCATGGCACCCCAAAGCCAAGCCTGCGGCTTCCTCCAACAGGAAGCAGGGAGGAAAAGGCCTAGGCGGTCCCTCGGCCGGTCCCTCCTCCAAGCTTGCCCAGTGACGGGTTGAGGGGTGTCGCCCCCAGCCTCGTTGTTCTCCCCTGGGTTCCCCCCGTGGGGGGGACGGCTCTGCCACTTCCTTTCTGCCTGGTCCTCTATCACCACGGACCGCTGGGTGTTGGAAGTGGTAGGAAAGGGTCTGCCTCTGGAGTTTGAGCAGGCCCCGCCCTTCCGAGCCGTCGCCCCACGGGGGGGCTACGGGGTCCGCAGCCTCCCTGTTGGCTTGTCGAGCCGACATTGCCCTGCTCCTGGAAAAGGAGGTGATCAGGAAGGTGGCGGATCCTCCACCAAGCCTGGAGTTGGTGTCCAGGTATTTCCTGGTCCCGAAACAGACGGGGGGCTGGCGGCCATTTCTAGACCTGCACGACCTGAACAGGTTCCTAAGGTCTCGAACATTCAGGATGGTCACTCTGGCTCAGATCATTCCATCCTTGGAACGAGGCATGTGGTTCTGTTCTCTGGACCTCCAGGACATGTTCTTTCACATCCCAATCTGTCCGTCCCACCAGAGATTCCTCTGCTTCAGGGCTGAGGGGTCCCTCTATGAGTTCCGGGCCATGCCCTTCGACCTTTCTGTAGCTCCCAGGGTCTTCACCAAATGCATGGCAGTGGTGACAGCATTCCTGCGGTGCCGAAGGGTCCGGGTGTACCCCTACCTGCTCGACTGGCTGATTGTGGTCTCCTCCAGAATGGAGGTGGAGCGGTCCAGGGATCTGGCCCTCCAGGTTTGCTCTCAAGTTGGCCTCCTCATCAACGAGGCCAAGTCAGAACTCGTGCCAAAGCAGGTGATACAATTAATCGGGGCAGAGCTCGACTCTCTGCGAGCCAGAGCACGGCTCCCAGCGGACAGGGCCGAGTTTCTTTCCTCCTTTGCCCATTCATTTCAGCTTGGGCAGTTGCGCCCTGCCCGGGACTTCCTGCACCTCCTGGGCCTCATGGCGGCCTGCACCAGCGTGGTCCATTGGGCCCATTGGCACATGCGTCCCTTACAATGGGGACTGGCCAGCCAATAGTCACAGTGCTCCGATCCTTTGGATCAGCTAGTGACAGTGACCCAGGAGATGTGGAACGCTCTCCAGTGGTGGACCGTTCCAGCTCATCTGCAGGAGGGCATCCCATTTGTCTGCCCCGAGCCGATGGTCTCTCTATCGACCAATGCCTCTCTGATGGGTTGGGGGTGCCCATCTGGGGGAGCACAGAGTGCATGGCCTCTGGTCCCCTTGGGAGTCCCGATGCCACATCAACCTGCTGGAGCTTCGAGCGGTTCTTCTAGCCCTCACCGCCTTCGCTCCGTTTGTATGGGGTCAAGTGGTCCATGTTCAGATGGACAATACCACGACCATGTACTACCTAAACCACCAGGGCGGGACGCGCTCCATGCCTCTGTGCAGGGAAGCTCTCCGCATTTGGTCCCTCGTGCACAGCCTGGAGGCGGATCTCCTTGCCATCCATGTGGCAGGAGCCTCCAACATTCTGGCCGATGCCCTAAGCCGGATAGGGTCTGCGTCCCTCAAGTGGTCTCTCCTGCCGGAGGTAGTACAAGATCTGTTCTCCCACTGGGGCATGCCTCAGGTGGACCTGTTGCCTCCGGGAGAATGCGATGCTGGAGACTGGTTCATGCCCGCCCCCCTCAGCAGGGCTCGCTGCAGGGATGCCTTCTCGAGGCCGTGGACCCTGGCCTCTTCTTGCCTTTCCCCCATTTCCCTTGATCCACAAGGTGCTCCTCAAGGCAAGGAGGGACAAGGCGCAGGTGATTCTGGTAGCCCCAGACTGGCCCCACCAGTTCTGGTATCCAGATCTCCTCAGTCTCAGCTCCAGGCTTCCGAGGCAGCTTATAGCCCGCCCGGACCTGATCTCAGTCAGTCAGGGGAAGGTATTCCATCTGGGCCTTCAATCCCTGCACCTGACGGCCTGGTTTCTGAGTGGCTAGAGTTCTAGGCCTTGGGTCTTTCTGACGAGGTCCTCAACGTTGTTGTGGCATCCCATAAGGAATCGACCAGAAAATGCTATGCCTTCAAATGGAAGAGATTCTCTGTTTGGTGTCAGGGCAAGGGCCTTGACCCTTCCTCCTGTTCCTTGGCAAGCATTATGAACTACCTGTGGTCCCTTTCTTAGCAAGGGCTTCGGTCGGCGACCCTTAAGGTGCACCTGGCAGCCATCTCTGCTTACCGGGCACAGTCCGGGAAGCAGTTGGTGGCACAAGAGAAGGTGGTTGGGCGCTCTCAAAGCCTTGATCACATATCCCTTCCAGTGCAACCTCCACCTCCGTGGGATCTACTGCTGGTATTGGCTAAGCTCATGGGCAAGCCATTCAAACCAATGCACAGGTGTGACATCTCTCACCTGTCATGGAAGACCGCCTTCTTGGTGGCTATCACGTCAGCCAGAAGGATGAGAGAGCTCCTGGCGCTTTCCATAGAGTCTCCTTATCTGGTCTTCCACAGGGACAAGGTTGTCCTGCGCCCCCACCCGTAATTCCTTCCGAAGGTGGTGTCGGAGTTTCACCTTAACCAGGTGTTGACTCTGCCGGTGTTCTACCCCAGTCACACCTCGGAGGCCGAATATAGGCTCCATACTTTGGACCCTAGAAGAGCGCTCACTTATTACAAGGAGCGGACGGCTGAAGTTTGGGGAGAGGTTCGCCAGCTGTTTGTCACCTATGCTGAAGCCGCATCTGGCAGGCCTGCAGCCAAGCGGACGATAGGCAGGTGGGTCACCTCCTGCATAGATCTTCCTTGTCAATCTTCACCATTCATTACTTCCTGGGTGTAAGCCGAGGCGTACCCGTCACAGAGCTTTTTTTTTTTTTTTAAAGGCCTCACGGCCCGCCCTCGAGAAGGCGGCGTCATCGTCATCTGCGAGGCGGCTTGATATAGCGACCGACTCCTCCTCCAACTCAGTTCTGTTTTTCTCCCGCCCGTCGAGGCAGCACCTGCAATACGCGGTAGCTAACCAAAAGTCGCGTATCCACTCCTTTTTCTACACTCGCGCCTACTGGTAAGACTGTTCCTTTTCTTTCCTTTATGCGGTGCCGGTGTATTTCGACTGTGTTTAATCTTGTTTATTCGCATTATGTCCGGTTCTGGGTAACGTTCTTCTAAAACGGGCGTGCCCTATGCGTCGGTGCTCCTGCGGCCGGCATTTCTCCGTCTCGGACCGGCATAGACGTCTGTCTTCGTTGCCTGGGACCCAACCATAATATGGATTCATGCGGCCGCTTGTTTCTCGATGGACCGTCGGCGTCCCTCGAAGTCCAGCGGCGTACAAGCTCCGGCAAGGCCCGCCCGACTTCGAGGGGCGAGCGTCGCTCGCGGAATCTCGGGCGAGATCCTTAGGCCTTTCCCGGGTCCCCTCCCGGGCCTATACGGTCCGAGGAGGAGGGGGTCTCCTCTTCCCTTCTTGCCGAGGGGGAGGCCCCTTCCGCGGTGTTGGGGGAGCGTCGTAGCCCCCTCCGGGGCCGCAGCGCTGACACCGCCTCGGCAGTCACCTCTTCGGAGGTGCAGGCTCCCCCAGTGTCGAGGCCCTTGGCTGGGCCCGGCTCGGGTGGACCCTCGACGTCGCCTCGCGGCGCCGTTTCAGATCCCGGCGCCGTTCGCGGTGCCGGTGATCGGCGGCGTTCAACGCCGTTCGAGATCAGCGCGCTGCGGTGCTGGTGTCGAGGCGGCGCCACCCTGAATCGGCGCCGTTCGAGGCGCCGGCTGATCAGCGCCATTGGCGGTGCCGTTTTAGCCCTCGGCGCCGTTCGCGGTGCCCGATAGGCCTGGCGGCGCCGCTGGCGATGCGCCGCCGCCTCCTGACGCCGCGGCGCACCCTCCCTCCGGGCGGTGCGAGTGCTGCGAGCCGCTGGGGGTAGTGGTTGAGCCTTCATGCTGCCCGGCGTGGTGGGCGGCGGCGCACTCGGCCGGGGCCGTTCGCGGCCCGGCCTCGGGGACCCTGGGTGGCCAGCATCGAGGTCCTGCTGGTCTCGTCCTCCTCGGAGGCAATAGACTCAGATGTGGACCCATCCTGGCACCCCCATTCTTTGGAATCTGGTCCTCGGTGGCTAGGGGTACCAGGCGGCGTGAGCCCTCCTCTGTCCCCTTGCCGTCGTCTCCTGAGGGTTCCTCGGCTGGGGTGGCCGAGAGTCCCGGGGGCAGCGTGGAGACTGAGGGGAGGCTCCCTCTGGAGGCCGGTGACAGCTACCCCGGGTGCTGTTACCTCCTCTGGGGTGAGGGGCGTTGCAGTCGGGGAGGAGGCCCTCTCGGAATCCGAGGGTTGAGGGCAGGCGTCCCTGCTCGGTCTTCTTTGGCCACCTCAGGGGTGGCCAGGAGCCTGAGCGCAGAGCCCGCCCCTCCCCCCACGGTTCTAGGGTGTCCTCTGGCGGCGTTTGTGCGGACTGCCCTTCTGGATCCATGCAGTCCCGGCGTCGTCACAGGGGAGTTTCTCCCCCAGGGCTCTTCCAGGTTCCGCTTCCCCAGAGTTCCGTTCTGCGGCCTGGTTTGATATCCGGGATCCCTCCTACTAGAGCTCCCTTCCCCGGATTCCAGAGCCCTCGCAAAGAGCAGTTGCCTCCTCGGAGGTGCCCTCTCCCATCTCTCTGCCTTCACCACCCCGCTCCCAGGCCATGTCGGTCCCTCACGGGTCCGTTATCCCTGGGAGCAGTTCAAAGGTTCTCGTGGCCTTCCCTCATATGTTAGTTACATGCATGAGCGGGTCTTCGACTCTCCCCACCGCGCGAGGAATCCTCGGACATTCAGTTCCCCATCATCCTCTCCCTCCTCTGAGGAGAGGACCCTCTCATCTGTCCTCCGATGCTGATTTCACAGAATAGCAGCGTTTCCTCGAGGATGGTGAGGATCTTGGTTCCCTCGTTCGGAGAGACAATACCCGAGCAGGTGGCGCGTGAATTCCTTGGTGAATTCAGTGCCCAGCATCTGGTGGTACCTTCCTGGCCTATCCCCTTCCAGGAGGCGTCTATCCGGTCCTGGCAGTTCCCTGCCGCTTCTTCCCCAGCCCCGCCGGACTGCCAGCGTAGGTATTGTGCCCCCTCTGAGTCTCTAGGTTCCCTTCCCAACCCGTCCTCAGGTTTGGTATACCTGGATACTCCTTCTGGGCGCCGTTGCCTGGCGCACGACCGCCCACCGGATTCGGACTCTCTCCAGTTCGACCGTTGGGGGCGAAGAGTGTTCTCTTCTTGTGCGCAGAGTGCATGTATTGCATCATCAGGCTCACCCGCTGCCTACAACTGGCATCTGTGGTCGATGATGTCCCAGCTGCTGGCATCTATGCCTGACACGGAGCAAACCAGACAAGCCGTTGCCCTCTCCGCGGTAGGCCTGGAGCTGGCAAGACACCAAGCAAGGGCATCTTATGGCGCCAATGAGGTGGCTTCCAGGCTTGCGGGGACAGCGATCTGCATCAGGCGGACGGCATGGCTTCCTCTCCAGGTTGTCACCCCTGGCCCGGCGTAGGGTGATGCGCTCCGCCTTCCGGGGGACCCGTCTTTTCTCATCCAGAGCTAGGAGACTTTTACAGGGGCTCCATCCGTCTCCTCGTCCTCGGGAGGCACCTCCTAGCTCTTCTCCCACTTAGGCTTTCTGAATAAGCCAGGGTCTTCTCCTTCTGTTTCTCACCAGCAGAAGGCTGGGGGTCTTGTTCCCTCAGGGTATGGCCTCTTCCCCCTCCTGGGGAAGAGGAGCTTGGTACTCACCCAGGAAGTAATGAATGGTGAAGATTGACAAGGGAAGATAGGAAAATTACGTACCTACCGCGAATTCTTGATCTTCTCTTGTATCTTCACCATTCATTACCACCCACCCACCATCCCCTCAGTGGCCTCCTCCTGTGGCTTCTCCACCCTCCGTCTCCTTCCTCTCTCGCATTTCTCTTTTGTTAATAAATATAGGGAAAATTTCATTAATTTTCAAAAAAATATATATATATATATATATAAAAAAAAGTTCTTTCTTAAGGGAGGGTCCTACACCCAGAAAATTACTTACTCTAAGATTCATGGGCCATCTTGTGGATTGCATTGGCGATCAGACTGCACTACTTCTCTTGCTATTCTTCTGGCAAGATACCTCTGGGGTTTTTGGTCTGGCTCAGGCTATTCAGTTTTGATCCTGCAATCCCGTGTTCAGATAGTTGCCCTGAAATCTTCCCCCTCTATTCTTGCCTTGCAGAGCAGAGGAACGAGTACGTCTGTTCCTTTCTTCTTTTAAAAAAAAAAAAAAAATGCTGAGAGAACTCTCTCCGACTGCTATAGGCATCTTGGTATCTGGGTCATGCATCTAGTCAAAAAGGAGAAATGAAACAAGAAGGCAAATGAGAAGGTAGGCTTTCCTTCTCGCTGTTTTGCTATTGGTTTCTCCCTTTAAGTGTCCTCCTGGGCAATTTTTACAATAGAGCTCTGCTGACCATATCCAATCCTAACCAGCCTAAGCCTTGGCCTGCCTTAGCCAGTCAGTCTGAGTCCCATTTCTGTCTTGAACGCCTGAAAGGCATTTCCTTTCAAAACCCTGAGCAGCACTCTCATGCTGCTGGGGTTTTTATTCTTCCCTCCTCGGTGTCCTCCAGTTAAAGGCCTTCCAGCGGCCAGGAGCCGAGGCGGGTGTCTGAACAATGGCATGTTGAAGATGAGGACTATGCCCTCCTGAGTCTGTCTAGCGGGTTCGGTGAACCTTCTCTTCAGCTCTATCTCTGAGATTCTTGCTTCCCTTTAGTCGAGCCTTCAGCTACAAGCTAACTATGCTCGTGGGGCATTCTGGTCCCTTCAACATCCCATCTCTCTCTCTCTTTCTTCTTCTTCTTCTATTTTCTCATTTCTTACTCATCTCTCCTCCTAGAGTCGCCCAGGTAAGGAGGCCCTGCAGTCCCTAGACTAGGATGTTTCTCATCTCCTCTGTCCTTCCTCCATCGGCTTATTCCTTTTCAGTTCATTCTTCCTTGCTTTGCTATCCCCGGCTATCTTGCCTCGCTATCTATATTTTCTGCTTTCTCTTTTGCCTCTCCGGCTCACAGAACTGAGTTGGAGGAGGAGTCGATCGCTACTAACGTAGCCCCTCGCGCAGTGTATGTAATGCACATTAAGCTCTCAAGGGTGAATTGAGCTTTAAAAAAAAAAAAAAGCTCCCGTGTCGGGTGCACGCCTCCGGCTTACACCCAGGAAGTAATGAATGGTGAAGATACAAGAGAAGATCAAGAATTACGGTAGGTACGTAATTTTCCTATCTCTGCTATAGGTTGGCGGGCATGGAGCCTCCCAGAGGGATAAGAGCTCATTCTACCCGCCATACAGCTGCATCGGTGGCTGCTTCCAGGGACGTCCCTATCCAGGAAATCTGCGGGGCTGCTACCTGGAAGTCAGCACACCCCTTCATTACCCATTACCACATCGACCTTGAGTCACGCCGGGATGCTGGTTTTGGGGCCTCGGTTCTCCAGTCATTATTCCCTAAGTAGGGGGTGTGCGCCTTGCCTCCCTCCTCCCAGAGAACTGCTAGGAGTCGGTCAGACAGTGTGGATGAACAACATATCCATATCCCTAGAAATACAGGTTACTCACCTGTAACAGGAGTTCTAGGAATGGTATATGTTGTTCATCCACACGACCCACCCAGCCTCCCCAGCTTCGACGCACAACCTGGCTTCCAGCGGGCTAGATCTGGCGTCATGGGGCGGAGCTGAGAGTTTTACCACCTGGGTGGGCGGGAGGAGCCAGCTTGAAGACCTTCCGGCAAGAGTTAAAGTGGCAAGGAACCTGCCAGACAGTGTGGATGAACAACATATACCATTCCTAGAACTCCGGTTGCAGGTGAGTAACCTGTATTTCCTCCCCATCATGGAGGGTATTTGTCTGGAAGGCTAGGAGTCAGTACTTCCTGGTCCCCAGAACCCAGGCTAAGTTGAAGGAGGGGGGTAACTCAAGTTGTTGGAAGGGATGCGGGGAGACCCTGGCAGGACACTTTCACATGTTATGGCAATGCCCTAAAATAAGGGCATACTGGGAAGAGATTCAAGAGCATCTGAGGGCCATTTTTGGTGGTGAAGATGGGTTGAGCCCCATACATGTGATACTGGGTGTTGACCCAGTTCACTTAAAAGGTAAAGATGGTAAATACCTCTGTCGCACCCTCCGAGCAGCAGCTTTAAAGGCACTCACAGAGCACTGGCCACAGAAGGACAGCCCTACAAGTAAAAGATTGGGTCAAAAAAATCATAACAATGCAGGAGATGGAGAGGCTGACCTTTGCAATTCAGTACAGGCAGGATCTGTTTGTTAATAGGTGGACCAGATGGGAACTTTTTGTTACCAAAATAGAAGTAGGATGAAGACAACAGATCCTTCCTTTCCGGGTATATTAAGGTTGGGGACGGAAGGCAAATCATGGATAAAGGAACAAAGTTATATGACAAGAGCAGTAAAACAGGATATAATTAGTTTCAGCCTGCCCCAACCATTAAAAGAGGACTTTAAATAGAGATGTACCAAGGAACTAACTGAAGGTATTCAGAGTGAGACTTAGAGATAAATTAGTAACTAAGAAAGCTTAATGAATGAACTTAAAGTAAGGCAGAGAGTTGGACATAGGATTCTGCATCAGGAAGGTAAAAGTAAAATCTAGGGTTGAGGCGATGGCAAGGGAAGGCAGCTATATAGTTTTTAGTTTAGAGTTTATAGTACAAAGTTTTAAGCTCTTTTTAGCTTCTTTAGTTTTAATAGTATCCTATTTTTTTAAGATAAAGATCTGTATTTAGCAAAATGAGAAAAACTTTCAAACTGTAATAATCTGTAAAGTCTTAAGTTCAAATGTTTGGATGCTGGAATAATGAAGTGCAACAATCTCTAATGTTGATGTAATCCTAACTGAAAATAAAATAAAGTTTAAAAAAAAAAAAAAAAAAAGGGAGGAAATCCAGGCTCTGTTACAAAAGGAAGCAAAAGAGCCTGTTCCGTCCAGCCAGGTAGGAAAGGGGTATTACTTCCACTTCTTCCTGGTCCCCAGAAAGATGGGAGACTTGCGTCCCATTTTGGACCTCAGCACTCTGAACCTGTACATAGAGTACAAATGGTTTTGAATACTGACTCTCCCAGGCCTGCTGCCCCTCCTGCATGAGGGACAGTGGCTCTGTGCCCTGGATATGCAGGATGCCTATCTGCATATTCCAGTTTTTCAGGCCCGTCACCACTACCTCAGGTTCACTTTTCAGGGGGAGCATTACCAGTTCAAGGCCCTCCCCTTTGGCCAGTCCTTGTCACCTCGGGTATTTACCAAGTGCCTTGCGGTGGTGGCGGTGGCTCTGAGGCATCAAGGCCACTGCTTGTTCCCCTACCTCGATGACTGGCTTCTGTCAGCCCCGTCAAGGGAGCAGCTGGAATTTTTCTTCTCAGCTACCCTGGACCTCTTCGTGCAAGTTGGGATCACTGTAAATCTTCCCAAATCCCAGCTTGTCCCTTCCCAGTGCCTCTAATTTATTGGAGTGGTGTTGGATAGAATCCAGGGTATGACTTTCCTCCCTCTCGACTGGGTGGAAATATTGCAGAGGCAGGCTTGTCTGGTAGCCTTCAGCAGGTGGGTTCCTGCCTGGTTGATCTTTTGACTACTTGACCTCATGGCAGCAGACATCCTCACTGTTTCTTTAGCCAGGCTCCACATGCGCATCTCACAGTGGACACTCAGGGCACAGTGGGATCAGAGGCTGGATGACCTGGACCACATGGCCATGGTCTCCAACTCAGTGCAGCGGGACCTCCTATGGTGGCAGGATCTCAACAACCTCACCAGAGAGGTTCCCTTCCAGTCCCCATCTCCCTCCCTCCCAGACCCTGACCGCAGATTTGTCAAGGATGGGTTGGGGCGCTCACCTCGGGAACCACAGAACCCAGAGACTATGGTCTTAGCAGAAACCCATCTACACATAAATGTGTTAGAGATGAGGGTGGTGCTGTATGCTCTTCAGGCTTTTTAGGTCCTGATTTGCCAAGACACTCTATTAGTCCAGTCAGACAATATGTGTGTAGTGTGGTATGGCACTCGCTCGTATCCCCTCTGCAGGGAGGTGATGCGAGTGTGGAATTGGGCAGTTCTGCATCAATTCACCTCACAGCTGTTCACATTACGGGTGTGCAAAACGTCCTAGCAGACAGCCTCAGCTGCACCCGAGTCAGAGCCCATGAGTGGGAGCTCAAGCAAGAGGTGGTCGACCACATTTTCGACCTATGAGGTCATCCAGACCTGGATCTGTTCGCCTCCCCATTCAACGCAAAACTACTCAAGTTTGCTCGCTCACTCCTGGACATGGCATTTTTTGGTCAGATGCGCTGTCTCTGTGTTGGACAGGGAGGTTTTTGTACGCCTTCCCTCCTTTTCCAGTTCTGAAGAGGGTGCTCCTCAAGCTTCAGGCGGAGGGGGCACACATGTTTCTGATTGCCCCATGTTAGCCTCGCCAAGTTTGGTTTCCACTTCTTCAGCACTAGCAGTGGAACCTCCAGTTCCTCTGCCCCTCTGTCACGATCTCCTGACCCAGGAGAGGGGCACGCTGGTCCATCCAGGGCTAAAATCCCTTCACCTTCACGCGTGGCACCTCAGGACATAGCTGCTTCACATTTTGGATTTTCCTCTAGGGTGGCACAGGTCCTGGTAAAGGCTAGAAAACCTTCTATGAGGACTACATATGCCATGAAGTGGAAGCGTTTCTCCATTTGGGCCACCTCAAAGGGTCGGGACACTTTTTCATGCCCCGTTCCTCAAATCATGGAACATCTCCTGCACCTGTTCGACATGGGCATGAGCTACTGTTCCCTGAAGATCCACCTGGTGGCTGTTTCTGCGTACCCACATCTTGGTGGAAGGTAAAACTGTGGCTCAGCTGAAGGTTTCTAAAACCTTCCTGAAAGGAATCCTCCACCTGAAACCCCCAATTCGAAGTCCCACACCACCGTGGGACCTTAATTTATTTTGGAAAAACTGACCCTGCCTCCCTTCGAGCCAGCTAGTTCCTGTGATATGCGCTATTTGTTGTGGAAAGCGCTATTTTTGATTGCAGTCACTTCTGCTTGGAGGATTTCCGAGCTTCTGGCCCTGATGTGTAAGGAGCCTTATTTAATTTTTCACAGAGACCGGGTGACTGCGTACAAACCCTCAGTTTTCACCAAAGGTGGCTTCCGAATTTATGCTGAACCAGTCGATTCAGCTGCCAGTTTACTATCCTGAGCATTCCAATCGGGTGGGGGCGCTTCTGCATACTTTGGATGTTCATAGAATCTTGTGCTATTATACTAATAGAACCAAGTCTGTCCGGAAATCGGATCAACTTTTTGTTTCTTTCACACCAAAGAGAGAAGGTGCAGTGGTTTCCAAACAGTGTTTATCCAAATTGTTGGTAAACTGTACAGTTTTCTCTTACCAGAAGTATGGTAAAACTCTCCCGAGGGAGATTAAGGGGCATTCCACCAGAAGCATGGCTGCCTCTACTGCTTGTTTCAAGAGTGTGTCTGCCGCAGCAACTTGGAGTTCTGTCCGTACTTTCACAAAACATTACAGTCTGGACATTGCCTCTAGGTGCAGGGCAGGGTTTGGCCAAGCTGTTCTCCAGGGGCTCCTGTCCCTAAATTTCTGCCTCCCGGCATATGTTTTCCTGCCTCCCGTGTTTCAGTTTTCTTCTGATTCACACTGCTTGGGACTCAGTCCTCTAGGTGATTACCTACTGCAAGAGCCCTCTCGAAGTAAGATAGTACAGTTATGTAAGAACTTACCATAACAGTAGATCTTCGAGAGAGGCTCTTACAGTAAGTAACCTTTTTCCCTCCCTTCTTCCCCCAAGATTTTGTTGCTCTTTTTCCATCTGTCATTCTGGGCTCCAGGAGCCTCTTCTCCAGTTTCCGGTCACTCCTCCTTGGAGATCTCCGGCAGAAGAACTGGAAGGCGGGTGAGGGGACTGTCCACTATATAGTGTCATGCTGACGTCCGTCACGTGATGTCAGGTGGGTGGTCCCCTGTCAGACACTGCTAGCTAAAGTTTCCGTGTGGTCCTGATGCCAGGGGGCAAAGTCCTCAAGCTGATTACCTACTGCAGAGCCTCTCTGGAAGATCTACTGTTACTGTAAGTTCTTACATAACTGTATATTTTTGGTACTGCTTGGCACTTGTTTCAAAGGTGTGGCCTGATGAAAGAGATATCCTCGAAGAAGATAGAACAGTTATGTACTTACCGTAACAGTAGATCTTTGAGAGAATCTCTCATCAGGCCATGCTGACCCATCCTCCTTCCCCCTTCAGGGGTAGGTCACTGGATTTTCTGCACTGGGTTTTTTTTCCATCACTGCTTCTTCAGCACCCCTTGTTGCTTGTTATGTGGGGTGCTGCCTTGATCTCCTGGCTCCCCATAATGAGGTCCTCTGAGCATACTCTCTGGCAGGGAACTGAGGAGAGATGGGGACGCCCACGTTTATGTAGACACTGACACGTGACGTCATCATGGGTGGCCCCTGGCTTGCAAAAGTTTCTGTATGGTCCTAGCAGTAATTCTGGTATAGTTCCAAAGGTGTGTCCTGATGAAAGAGATTCTCTCAAAGATCTACTGTTATGGTAAAGTAAGTAACTGTTCTTTCTTCACCCATGTTGCCAATTTTTCTCCACCCCTAAGTCCCTTATCTTTTTGATCAGCCTTCTTCGAGGAACTGAGTCAAAGGCCTTGCTGAAATCCAAGTATACTACATTTACTGTCTGTCCCTTGTCTTCTGCCCCGGTCACCCAGTTGCAAATGTCAACCATATTCATTTGGCAAGATCTGCACTTTGTTGTCTGGTGAAAGTTTCCCATTGCCTTGCAGGAAGCCCACCATTTCTTTCCTTAGTATGGACTCCATGATTTTCCCCACTACAGACGTCAAGCTGACTGATCTGCAGTTCCCTGGCTCATCCTTCCTTCTATTCTTACGTAGCGGGACCACCTCCGCTTTCCTACAATCCATATGTGCAACCCCCATGGCCAGTGAGCAGTTGAATAAGTCTGCAAGTGGCCCTGCTATCACCCCTGCTACCTCCTTCAGCATCGTTAGGTAGAAGCCATCAGGTCCCATAGATTTAGCTGCTTTCAATCCTGTGCGCTTTCCCCTACATTCTTTTCAGAGTTATTTTGACCCAGCCACTTCAGTCGTTGCTCTCTTTCCTGTCCTCCCCTCTTACCCCCATTTTCTGGTAGTGGTCCATCCTTCTCCCTTGTAAATACTCTGTAGTAATGCGTCTTTAAAACAGCAGTATTTGTAGCTGGCAAACAATGTCATTAGATAGTTTTTTTGCAAAAATGTTTCTAGGGACATGGATATGTTGTTCATCCACACTGTCTGGCAGGTTTCTTGCCGCTTTAAATCTTGCCGGAAGGTCTTCAAGCTGGCTCCTCCCACCCACCCGGGTGGTAAAACTCGACTCCGCCCCATGATGCCAGATCTTCTTTACCGCTTGGAAGCTCAGGCTCCCTCCTTAGCGCTCTGCGTTTTAGACTGGATCCTAACTCTTCGGTTCATCCGAAACTAGTTTTGAAGTTTTCTAAACGTCGGTCTTCTTATCCCTCGCGGCTGCGATGGACAAATTGATGCCTGGCTTCCGAAGGCGCCCTGGCGGGCAGAAGATGTCCAGATGGATCCGCACTCCACGTGCGTCTACTGCCTGGGCCTAGACCACGACCTGCAGGTCTGCGAGTTGTGCCGCTCCTTTTCGGCCAACGTCCTGGAGGATCGCACTGCCCGATTGAAGCTCGGGCACCCCGAGAAGTGTTACCCGCCGGTAAAATCCAAAGAGGCTCATTGGGCGGTGTCCGCCGCGGCTGGCTCGGCTGAGCAGCTCGAGCACATGATTGCCCTCGAGGAGGAGGCGACCCACGGGATCCGAAGCCTCGCTGTCGGCCTGCCAAGCCGATATTGCCCTGCTTCTTGAGAAAGAGGTGATCAGGAAGGTGTCGGATCCTCCTCCAGACCTGGGGTTTGTGTCCAGGTATTTCCTGGTCCCAAAACAGATGGGGGGCTGGCGCCCCATTCTCGACCTGCATGACCTGAACAGGTTCCTAAGGTCTCGGAACTTCAGGATGGTCACTCTGGCTCAGATAATCCCATCCTTAGAACTAGGGGTGTGGTTTTGTTCCCTGGACCTCCAGGACACGTTCTTCTCGTCCCGCTCCATCCGTCTCATCAGAGATTCCTCCGCTTCAGAGCAGAGGGATCTCTTTACGAGTTCTGGGCCATGCCCTTCGGCCTCTCTCTAGCTCCCAGGGTCTTCACCAAATGCATGGCAGTGGTGACAGCATTCCTGTGGTGCCGAAGGGTCCGGGTGTATCCCTACCTGGTCAACTGGCTGTTTGCAGCCCCCTCCAGAGCGGAGGTGTAGAGGTCCAGAGATCTGGCCCTCCAGGTTTGCTCTCAGATCGGCCTCCTCATCAACGAGGCTAAGTCGGAACTCATGCCTAAGCAGGTGATACACTTCATCGGGGCAGAGCTCGACTCTCTTCAAGCCAGAGCTCGGCTCCCGGTGGACAGGGCTGAGGTTCTTCCTCCTTGCCCAATCATTTCTGGTTAGGCAGTTGCGCCCTGCCCGGGACTCCTGCGCCTCCTTGGCCTCATGGCGACCTGCACCAGCGTGGTCCATTGGGCCCGTTGGTACATGCGTCCCCTTCAATGGGGACTGGCCAGCCAATGGTCACAACGCTATGATCCATTGGATCAGTTGGTGACAGTGACCCAGGAAATGTGGAACGCTCTCCAGTGGTGGACCGTTCCAGCACATATGCAGGAGGACATCCCGTTAGTCCGCCCCGAGCCGACGGTCTCTCTAACGACCGACGCATCTCTGATGGGTTGGGGTGCCCATCTGGGGGAGCACAGAGCACACGGCCTCTGGTCCCCTCGGGAGTCCTGATGCCATATCAACCTGCTGGAGCTCCGAGTGGTCTGTCTAGCTCTCACCGCCTTCGCTCCGTTTCTACGGGGTCAAGTGGTTCAGGTCCAGACGGATAATACCACGATCATGTACTACCTAAACCGCCAGGGCGGGATGCACTCCATGCTGTTATGCAAGGAAGCTCTCCGCATATGGTCTCGTGCGCAGCCTGGAGGCGGATCTCCTAGCCATTCATGTGGCAGGAGCCTCCAACACCCTGGCCGATGCCCTAAGCCGGATAGGGGCTGCGTCTCACGAGTGGTCTCTCCCTGCCGGAGGTAGTACAAGATCTCTTCTCCCACTGGGGCGCGCCTCAGGCAGACCTCTTGCCTTCAGGGAGAATGCGGTTGAGACTTTCATGCCCGCCTCAGCAGGGCTCACTGCAGGATGCCTTCGATGCTTGATCCCACCTCTTCTACGCTTTTCCCATTTCCCTTGGATCCACAAGGTGCTTCTCAAGGCGAGGAGGGACAAGGTGCAGGTGATTCTGGTAGCCCAGACTGGCCCCGCCAGTTCTGGTATCCAGATCTCCTCAATCTCAGCTCCAGGCTCCCGAGGCGGCTTCCAGCCCGCCCGGACCTGATCTCAGTCATCAGGGGAAGGTATTCCATCCGGACCTTCAATCCCTGCACCTGACGGCCTGGTTCCTGAGCAGCTAGAGTTCCAGGCCTTGATCTTTCCAACGAGGTCCTCAACGTCGTTGAGGCGTCCCATAAGGAGTCGACCAGAAAATGCTATGCCTTCAAATGGAAGAGATTCTCCATTTGGTGTCAGGGCAAGGGCCTGGACCCTTCCTCCTGTTCCTTGGCAAGCATTCCGGACTACCTGTGGTCCTTTTCTCAGCAAGGGCTTCGGTCGACGACCCTTAAGGTGCACTTGGCAGCCATCTCTGCTTACCGGGCGCAGGCCGGAAAGCAGTCAGTGGCAGGAGAAGGTGGTCTGGTGCTTTTTCAAAGGCCTTGATCACATTTCCCCTCCGGTACGAGAACCTCCACCTCCGTGGGATCTACTGCTGGTATTGGCCTAGCTCATGGGCAAGCCATTCGAACCAGTGCACAGGTGCGATATCTCCCACCTGTTGTGGAAGACCGCCTTCTTGGTGGCTATCATGTCAACCAGAAGGATGGGAGAGCTCCAGGGGCTTTCCATCAAGTCTCCTTATCTGGTCTTCCACAGGGACAAGGTTGTCCTGTGCCCCTACCCGAAGTTCCTTCCGAAGGTGGTGTCGGAGTTTCACCTTAACCAGGTGTTGACTGTGCCGGTGTTCTACCCCAATCACACCTCGGAGGCCGAATATAGGCTCCATATTTGGACCTTAGCAGAGCACTTGCTTACTTTAAGGAGCGGACGGCTGAAGTTCAGGAAGAGGTTCGCCAGCTGTTTGTCACCTACGCTGAAGCCGCACCTGGAAGACCTGCAGCCAAGCGGACGATAAGCAGGTGGGTCACCTCCTGCATAGATCTCTGCTATAGGTTGGCGGGCATGGAGCCTCCCAGAGGGATAAGAGCTCATTTTACCCGCCATACCGCTGCATCGGTAGCTGCTTCAAGGGATGTCCCTATCCAGGATATCTGCAGGGCTGCTTCCTGGAAGTCGGCACATACCTTTTTACCCACTACCACATCGACCTTGAGTCACGCCGGGATGCTGGTTTTGGGGCCTCGGTTCTCCAGTCTTTATTCCCTAAGTGGGGGTGTGTGCCTTGCCTCCCTCCTCCCGGAGAACTGCTAGGAGTCTGCCAGACAGTGTGGATGAACAACATATCCATGTCCCTAGAAATACAGGTTACTCACCTGTAACAGGAGTTCTAGAAGATGGTATATGTTGTTCATCCATTCAACCTCCCAGCTTGACCTGGCTTCCAGCGGGCTAGATCTGGCGTCATGGGGCGGAGCTGAGAGTTTTACCACCCGGGTGGGTGGGAGGAGCCAGCTTGAAGACCTTCTGGCAAGATTTAAAGCGGCAAGGAACCTGCCAGGCAGTGTGGATGAACAACATATACCATTCCTAGAACTCCTGTTACAGGTGAGTAACCTGTATATTTCTGACATTAAAACTGCTTTTATAACTATTTTTAATTAATGACTCACATCATTAAAGATGGCCACAACTCTCAGTTTAAAAAAAATCTCTCTGCTGAGGTTACCTGTGGAATGTAAATATATTAATACTGCTGGTTTACTAGGATGGTGGTGCCATATGTTGCTGATGATAAACAGCACAGCACTGTACCAGGATATTTAATTTTTTTGTGGTGAGCATGTCAAAGGAATCAAAATATTTTCTTTGGGGTATCTCAGTCATCAGGTCACACTGTAGGAACTTCACCATCAGTGCAGCAGAATCCACATGGATTTTCCAGCAGTACCACTGGGGCCGCTCTAGCCAATGTCACCTACCGACATTACCAACCATATAAAGGTGTAAGTGGTCCCAGTCCCTCCTCAGTTTTTTTCCCACCGTCGACTCTGTTCGCATGGGTCTCCGCCGAAGCTCTGATGCGGTTTTGCTCCATTTTTGCCTATGATATTTCTTTCACTTTAGCTTTTAGACTCTCTTTTAAAGAAGAGATTTCTTTACCTTATGTTGTGAGTTACTCCCTCCATCTCTCCTTTCCATCGCTGCTTCTGCAGAAAGAAGATTGCCTCTTCAGATGACCATAACCTCTGTGTCTGCTGACTTGGGCCTGACCACGACGCCTCTGACTGTGAGCTGTGCCAGAAGTTTAATCAAACAACCCTCAGGCAACGCAAAAAGTTTTTGAAGAAATTTCTAAGGGAGCAACATGTAGCCAGTTTTGTGCAGGGGTCCTCTGGGGTCCCTCTTTCCCAGTGGCCAGCAGATTCATCGAGCTCCCAGGCCTCAAAGACCTGAGTCAAGTCCTTGAGGAAAAGTTACAAAAAAGACCGCAAATGGGACTGCTCCATAGCAGGGCTCACACTCCCCAATGGTTTCTTCTTCGTCCTCCAGGGGTACTCTGTCAGCCGCGGCTGCACTGACATCCTCTGCTGTCCAGGCCTCTGCTCCTCCTAGGCCCGTACTGACAGCTCCGCCTCCCACTTCCCAGGGGAGCCAGCTGTTGACTCTTGGGTCATTGGCCCCTGTTTGTCAACGCCAGCCCCTCTCTTGTGGCCTGATGCTTCCTCAAGCCCACGGCCGTCGGGCTCCCCAGCCTCACAAGCCCCAGCAGACGGTTCATCATGCCCTGTGCCGATGACCCCTCCTCCGTCAATTCATCCCTCTCCTGCCGTCAACCTCAACAATATTTTGGCCATGATCACTACAGCCCTAGTGCATCAGTTGGGCTCTTACTGACCTGGGTCCCCAACACCATTATCGACTCCGTTGTCATCGACAGTGCTTAGTCCTTCTCGGGTTGCACCCTGTAGGCCATTGTCGGCCCTTCGATTGTCAGACCTTGAGTTAGAACAGGTCGAGGAGGAGTACCATCCTGACCTCATCCTTTCTGAGAAGGAGGAGGGTGGAACCTTTTACCTCTGGTAGGTCCACTCCTTCTTCAGTGAGCGAGAATTCCATTAAACATACTTCCAGGTCCCCTCCTGAAGACCCTATCTTCTTTAATGTTGTGAAGCAGCTGTCCACAGCTATAGGCTTCCTTACTGAGGAAGAGGATGCCTCCAGAAGAGAACTGGTGGACTTCCTGGAGATTATAGAATCTCCCACAAAGGTCATTCCTCCTATCTTCCCAGCACTGAGGAATGCCACTACTGCGGCCTGGCATACGCCAAACATAATTCCTGCCATGCCCCTCCAGGCAGATAAGTTTTATTATGCTCCTCAAGGTCTGCCTTATTATGCTGTCTAACCTGAGACTGACTCAGTGGTCATCAAAGCAGCACGTTACAGGTCCAAGGTGCCTAAGCACCTTAGCTCCCTCCCCCCAGACAGGAAATCTAGGTGGATTAACCTTTGGGGCAAGAGGGTCTGTGCCTCCTTCACCTTGGGGCTTCGAATTGCTAACTCTTTCGCATATGGTTAAGTACCGAAATACCATCTGGAAGAAGGGCAAGGTGGCTGCCCAAGCCCTCCCAGAGTGTTCCCAGAAACAGGAAGTTCTCAAATGGTTACAGTCCGCTGAGGATCTTAGTAAGCATCTCCTTGGGGCCTTGTATGACATTTCCAACACTGGTGCCAAGGCTGCTGCCACAGGCATCTGCCTTCATAGGTACTCCTGGCTGAGGATCTCAGGGGTTTGCAGCAGATGTCCAGCAGAAGGTGTTGAACACCCCCTTCAGTGGCTCCAAGTTATTTGAGCCAGATGTCTAGGACATCATCAATGACTTACAGGCATCTGGTAGGGCTATGAAGTCTGTCCATTCACTTTACCTTACGCAGTCTAGGAGCAGATAGTGCCCACTCTTTTGTAAGGTGTCCCACAAGTCAGGAGCAGGCTCCCATTCCCAGGGCAAGAGAAAGGCCTCCTCCACCTTGCCTACCCCTCTCCTCCAGTGCTGCCGCAAAGCGACCTGGGATGACGGATCAGCCCCAATGGCCGGATCCACCTCTGCTTGACTCCTTGCCAGACCCCCTGTTCCAGTCCCTGACCAAGAGGTGGTGGTTGGAGGTCAGTTCTCCCTCCATCTCAATCAATTGAGAACCATCACTTCAGATGCCTGAATTCTTCAGCTTATAGAGGGAGGTCACACTCTGAAACTTGTAGAAATGCCTCCAGAGATTCCTCCAGCACCCACCACCTATCCTCCAGACCTTCTAGTTGCTCTCCCAGAGGAGGTACAGTACCTTCTGTGGAAAATGGCCATCGAGCCAGTGCCCGGGCAAGGAACAAGGGACTCTATTCCAGGTTCTTTCTAGTCCCCAAAAGAACCAGAGATCTGAAACCTATTCTAGATCTCAAGGATCTCAGTCTTGATATCCAGTACAAAAAATTCCACATGATCACTGTGCTAGGCTTGCTGCCCCTACTCAAGCAGGGCGGCTGGCTGTGCTCTCTAGATATGCAAGATGCTTACCTGCATATCTTGGTGTGTCCACCACACAGGAGATTCCTCTAGTTTCTTTTTCAGGATGAGCATTACCAATTCAAAGTCTTGCCCTCTGTGCTGCGGGTCTTTACAAAGTGCTTTAGCAGCAGTAGCTGCTGCCCTCCGGAGGGAAGGACTGTACATTTTCCCCTACCTAGACAACTGGCTTGTCAAGACTTCATCCAGAAAGCCGGCCCAGTGGCGCTGAGGGTTGAGGCGCTGGATGTCACACCTCGCGCAACACCTGCGACCCGAGTTCGGGAGTGAGCTTGGGTGCCAGGGGTCGGCAGGGATGGGGAGAGGATTGAGCACCCACAGGGTGCTCTCCTTCCACGGGGGGGAGGGGGGAATTGCCCGGTGCACCAGCGGCTCCCAGTGTAGATCAAGAGCGCTGCAGTGCGTGGGCTGCACACTGCACAGCGTGGCTGACACAGGCAGGGCTGCCATGCGCCGTTGCGTCAGGCATGCCCACGCAAGGGGGGGGAGGCCACCACCAGAACAGAGGAACAACCGGCTCTATAGGGTAGGCGATGGCACCTGTTCCCCATGCTCTCTGCCGGGTTCACCTCGCTTGGCCTTCCAGTTCCTCCGCCTGGGCTCTCACCTGCAGCCAGAGACTGACTTACAAGAGCGCCCAAGAGGAGGGGCGACCCACCCCGGATGGGTTAAACTGGGGGTGCTGGCTTCGGGGAGTGGGGAGAGAGGAGGCACAGGTTGAGGGGGCTTCAAGTGGGCAGGATGCCTGAGAGAGGCTCCACAGGCCATGACCGGAGGGAAGTAAAGTTGAAAAAAAAAAAGACTTCATCCAGAAAACAGCCTCTCCAGACCCTGAAGAGAACTCTCCAGCTGTTCCTCTCTCTGGGTATCACTGTCAATCTGCCCAAATTCTTATTGGTTCCATCCCAGAGGCTGCAGTATAGAAGGACGGTCCTGGACTTGGCGCAGGGCAGAGGCTTTCTGCCTCTCAGCAGGGCAGAGTGCCTTATTACCCAGGCTTAGGAGGTCACCCAGAGCTGTTATGTTCCTGTGAGGGTATACCTGAGGTTATTAGGACTTATGGCCACGGCCATTGCCACAGTAGCCGTGGCCAGACTGCACATGCGAGTGCTCCAGTGGACGCTCTGTGCATTGGTACCAATACATTGATGACTTAGAACAGTTTGTGCTGGTCTCATCCCCAGTCCGCAAGGTGCTCCAGTGGTGGATGGACATCCAGAACCGGTTACATGGTGTTCCATTACAGTTCTCATCTCCCCAACAAATTCTCACCATAGATGCCTTCGCTTCGGGCTGGGGAGTGCATCTGGGCCCCTTTAAGACTCAGGGGGACATGGTCCCAGATCAGAATGTCCCTGCATATCAATTGTCCTGGAGATGCGAGTGGTCCTATATGCCATGCAGACCTTTCAGGATCATCTTCGTCAGGGTCAACTGTTGATCCAATCAGACAATCTCAGTGTTGTCTACTGTATCAGCGGGGAGGGGGACGCATTTATACCCCGTGTGCAAGGAGGCCATGAGAGTCTCGTACTGGGCACTGGACCACAGTCTGTTTCTCTTGGCAGTTCATGTCCCAGGTGTGCTAAACACTCTGGCAGACGGTCTCAGCCAGACGCAGTCCAGCATGCATGAATGGGAACTTCTCTCATCTGTTGCAGAAGATCTGTTCGCCAGATGGGATCATCCATATTTGGACCTTTTTGCATCCCCACTCAGTGCAAAACTGCCCAGTTTCTGCTCCCAAGATCCAGGGCCTGGAGTTTTCTGGTGAGACGTGTTGTCCCTCCCTGGAGCAGGACATTCCTTTATGCCTTCCGACCATTTCCTCTGATTCAGAGGGCGCTAATCAAGCTACAGATGGAGGGGGCCAGCATGATCCTGGTTGCACCCTGTGGCCATGGCAGATATGATTTCTATTACTGCAACAGTTAGCAGAGGAGCCTCTGGTTCCCCTGCCCCTTTGCAGGGACCTGCTGACATAGGCCCAAGGGAACTTGGTCCGTCTGAATCTCAAGTCTCTTTGTCTGCATGCCTGGCTCCTGAAGACACAGCCATTGCCTTGTTCGGTGTTTCTCACTGGGTGGTGGGTGTCCTGGTGGCAGCTGGAAAGCCCTCCATTAGGGCCACATATGTCATGAAGTGGAAGAGGTTTGCCATCTGGGCTGCCAAACATCATCTGGACCCTTTTACCTGTCCGGTAAGCCAGATTCTGGACTACCTGATCTCTCTATCGGACTCAGGCCTCCAGTACTCCTCCCTTAAGGTGCACCTTTTGGCTGTTTCTGCCTTTCACAAGCCCGTTGATGGTCATACCGTGACTCAGAGGTGTGCCGTACTTTTCTCAGGGGCATCCTGCATCTGAAACCTCCAATCCATTGCCCTGTCCTGGATTGGGATTAAAATTTTGTTTTGGAGATTACCCTGTCTCCTTTTGAATGAGCCACGATTTATGAGTTACGCTTTCTTTCTTGGAAAGTGTTATTTTTGGTTGCTGTCACTTCTGCTCGAAGGATTTCCAAGCTTCAGGCTCTCTGGTGTGAAGAGCATTATTTGTTTTTTCATAAAGACAGAGTGTATTTCTGCACGAATTCTAAGTTTCTCCCTAAGATGGTGTCTGAGTTTACCCTGGACCAATCTATCCACCTTCCAGTTTATTTTCTGGAGCATGCCAATCCAGGGCAAGCCCTGCTCCACAATTTAGATATGCGCAGAATTCTGAAGTACTATCTGCTACGAACTAAGGACTGCAGAAAAACAAAATAGCTTTTTGTTTCTTTCGCCTCAGGAAGAGAGGGTGCTAAGGTTTACAAACTATGTCTAAATGGTTGGCCCATTGTATTGTGTGGATCCTGCAATAAGCATGGCAGAGTGTTACCAGGGGTGGCAAAAGCCCACTCCACTAGGAGCATGGCTGCCTCTGTGGCCTGTTTCAAGGGGGTCTCAGCTGCTGATGTGCCAGACGAATCTAATAGATTTCTTTGACTGAGTGACCAAAGTAGTAGATCAGGGAGAGGCTGTGGACATGGCCTACCTAGACTTTAGTAAGGCATTTGACTCAGTCCCACACAAAAGATTAATATACAAGTTAGATAGCCTGGGTAAAGAACTGGCTAGAGAATAGGACACAGAGGGTAATAGTAAATGGAGTCCACTCTGAAGAAAGGGGGGTTACTAGTGGGGTTCCGCAGGGTTCAGTATTAGGACCGGTCCTCTTCGATGTCTTTGTAAGTGACATTGCAGAGGGACTGGAAGAGAAAAGTATGTCTCTTTGCAGATGACACAAAGATCTGCAACAGACTTGATGACAGGTGGGGTGGAAAGGATGAGAAGGGACTTGGCAAGGTTAGAGGAATGGTCAAATGTATGGCAGCTTAGATTTAATGCTAAGAAGTGCAAGGTAATGCACCTGGAAACAAAAACCTAGGGAAGAGTACACAATGGGGGTGAGATACTAACAACAACAAAATGGAAAGGACCTGGGGGTAGTCATATCAGATGACTTAAAGGTGGGCAAACAATGTCTTGAGGGCAGTAAGGAGGGCTGGGGGATACTGGGATGCATAGAGAGGCATCACCAGTAGAAAACAGGAAGTTGTTATCCCTCTGTACAGACAGCGGTGAGACCCCATCTGGAGTACTGTGTGCAGTTCTGGAGACCCAGTCTCCATAAGAACATAGACAAGATGGAAGCTGTCCAGAGGAGGGCAACTAAAATGGTGCAGGGTCTGCACGGAAGACATATGAAGAGAGACAAAGGAGCTTAATATGTATAGCCTCGAGGAAAGGAGGGAAAGGGGACGTGATAGAAATTTTCCAGGTACCTCAAGGGAATCAACAAAGTCCAAGAGGGTAGCATCTTTCAAAAAGAGGTGTGCAAGAACAAGGGGCACAATTTGAAGATAGAGGCGGCTCAGAGGTAATGTAAGGAAGTTTTTTTCACAGAGAGGTTGTGGATGCATGGAACAGCCTTCGGAGGAAGGTTGTGGAGTCAAAAACAGTGGTAGAATTCAAGCATGCATGGGACAGCCATAAGGCAATTCTAGGGGTTGGGGGTAGAAAGAAGTAGGCTGCTGGTTAACTAGGATCTGCAGCTTATCCATTAGGTAGGGAAATGGGCAGACTGGGTGGGCCAAGCGGTCCTTATCTGCCGTCAAATTCTATGTTTCTATGCCACGTGGAATACCATCCATACTTTTACGAAGCACTACAGTCTGGACATTGCTTTTAGAGCCCAAGCAGACTTTGGCCAGGCTGTTTTGCAGGGCCTCCCGTCCTAGGCTTTGGTTGGCCTTTCTTCCAGACTGTTTTGCTGCACCTGTAACTGCTTGGGACTTGTTCCTATGGTGTGACCTGATGACTGAGATACCCAGGAAGAAGGCAGAACCGTGATGTAAGAACTTACTGTAACAGTAGATCTTCGAGAGGATCTGTTATTAGGCCAGCCTTCCCTCCCAGCATCCCCATATTTGGGTCTCTCTTCTCAGAACTGGCTAACTGGTGTATCCAGCCTTTTATTTTGGTCTGGGCATCTCTCTCTCTCTCTCTCTCTCTTTCTCGTTCCCCGTGGCTCAGCTTTGCTTCCTTTGTCTCTGGGGGAAAGAACTGAAGAGAGAGTGGGGCCGCTTCATGCCATTATACGGTTGTTGACATTGACAGGTGATGGCATGGGTGGCCCCAGTGGTACTGCTGGAAAATCTTCCGTGTGGATCCTGCTTCACTGATGGTGACGTTCGTACGGTGTTCCCTGATGACTGAGATCCCCTCAGAGATCTGCTATTAATGGTAAGTTCTTATGTAACTGTTCTTTATAAAAACTTTAGAATCCTTATTTCAGGAATAATAAAAAAAAAGAAAACTGGGTATATTGTAGTTTTCGCAAAACAAAATGTCAAACAAAACTAAATAGTGACTAAATGGCTTACAATCTTGGCTCCCCAGAGTTTTCCTCCACATGGGGATTTTTCCTCTACTTTGTGCAGGATAATAGAATAATTGTAACGTAATTGGGTTGAGAGTTTTGGCCTGGATGGAGGTTTTGCATTTCTTTGACAGTAGCTCTCTACCAGTTTGGATACATCAAGTCTGCATATTTCCCCTGCTTATAGGAAGTAAGCATTTTGGTGCATTCTGTTCTTTTGCATTTTTGGGGTTTTCTTTCCTACAGTACCTTTGATGTAAGAGGACCTCATCCCTGTGGCATCTCTACAGGTGGAACTCCTCCTCAAGAGGTCAGCTGACCCCTGTGTTGTCATGGCACTTCAGAAGATGTTAAGGGCACCCCATAACATCATTATCCCCTACGCTGTTTCTGACCCCATAGGTGTCAGTTTCTGTCCTCTCCGCTTGCACTTACCTGTCTAATGCACTTGCCCTGTGTCTGTCCTGACAAGGCCCCTCGGCTGCCTCACCCTACCCCACTACACCTACGCCTTCCCCGACCCTCAACCCTCTCCCCTGCTTGCCCTCTTCCTCCAATCTGTTTCTTGTATTACACATCGCTCAGTCTGATTATGTCAAGCAAAGTTACTGTCTGAAACCTTGTACCTGTAACTGTCTTATGTTTGAGTGTCTGTTACACTGTAACCAGCCTGACGTGGAACCTTTGTAAAAGAGCCTTTGCTCAAAGGTACTTTGTAATCCTAGACATAAATAAATAAATAAAATAAAAATAAACCCCTCAGCAGGGACTAATCGATTGTATTCCACATACACGTTGCACAAAAACTCAAACTTCACTTCTGTAAAACAGCTGTACTTCTGTTCTCAGTTCAGTACAAAATACTCAGTAGCTAACATCATTCGCCCTACCAGTCATTCCAAATCCGTAACCTACTGTAAGCATTCCTTCATGGGTCACCTGGCTGATGCACCAGTGAACCACTAGAAAAATATCTTTTAGCTTTTTGTTTTTCTTCAAACAGGTATGAACTGCAGCTTTAATTATTTAAAATACCATTAAGAAATAGTCAAAAATCTAGAAAACAGTCATTTTAAATTCTGCTATTTTAATCATACTAGGTTTACTGTCTTCTTAAAATTTCCCTGCTCTTTAAGGGTCATAAGTCTCACTATGGTGTATTTATAGTAGGTGCAGTTTGCATGCTGCTTACAACTAAATCCTGCATTTTGGGTCCAAGTGCTTAACCCACAACCCTTGATTCACAGTTCTAAGTTCAGTAATACTGAAAATAAATGTAGAAGGCAGAGCAAAAAGAATCGCAGGTATCATAATGTTGCGTTTTTCAAAATGTTAGCACTGGCATCATTCGTTGCTAAAAGTATCTATAGACTTCTTGCTGCAGTTGCTTACAGAAATCCAGCTACCTGTCTACCTACTTATGAGTTTCTGTTACTTAATTCTTATTTGTGGAGACCCACACAAATTGTGTAAACAACTGTCTTGAGAACTAGGCCCTAATTTTTCTGTGGCACTTTGAGACCAAGTTCTGTGGCAGAATTACCATTTGCCGCAGAACTTATATGACAGTGTTTTGTAGCACCAGTGAACTGCCACGTCACGGTGTCAATTTGTCATCCTGACACCATGTCCATGGCAGTGGCTGTGGCAGAAGGGATGGGACAATGCACAGCACCACTAATGCAGAAAAGAAATTCAGAAACTTTTAGAAATAATATGTTTTTAAAAAATCTAAAAAAGAAATCCATCACTTAAGGTTCTATCCTGTTGCATAAATGAAATATGCAGAGGAAGCCCTGAGTGTTAAATGATTTATCTGTACTGATGCTGTTTTATGCCACTTGTGAGGTCCCCACTGCATATCACTTATAAAGTTATATGCAATCTGTAACATTTGTTTTTAAAAAGTAAATTTCCCTTTTTGTGATTGTGATAGAATAAACAGAATAGTGAAGAAATTTCAAGACTCATTTTTCATGCCAGCCCACTTCTCCTGACGCACTACGTCACCCTGTCAGGACATAATATGCACGCGAATCCCTTGTGATGGAAGGCTTCCCAGCCCGTCACAAGATGTTACCCATGTGACAGAACACAGTGTCATACCTTCCCAGGCTCATAGCAGTAGTGTGTGACAGCGCTGGCGCCCCTATCCTTGTGCTGCCCAGCCGACTCCCTGAGCTTGTTCTCCGAACTTGAGTCACTGGCACAGGAACACAACCCGCTGGCCCTTCTCACAATGTTTCTTCATAACTTTTAGGTAATTCTATCAACCTTTTAGCTTTAAGAGAAGGTGGGATATGGTTAGGGGCAAGGTACTGAAAGGGAAGAAATTTAGCAGGGATGGGACTGCTGCCAGGGTATAATGACTCTGATGGTTGGCCACCGGGTTGGGGGGGGGGCAGCAGTAGTTGTCCGAGCTGCAAGTTGCAAAATTGAGCAGATGCGATAGACCGCTTTGCCTCTTTCTGCTGGCATTTTTGTATATTCGTAACCCATGATAACGTGTTCAATAACACTGGCAAAAATGTGTACAGTAGAATTATTCATTTAACAGGTCTGTTCTTTCAACAGATCTACTCATCATTATGTTCCACATTTCTGGGCTTAATTCTTTTATTTTTTTAAGACAGTTTAATTCATTTTATCAGTTATTCATTTCCGAGGGCTCCCCTATATCTTAAAGGCACAAATAAATCTGTACAAAGTAATGTATTCAGTTAACAGGTCTCTGCTATTTTCAAGTATTTGTTTAAGTTGGCTCCAGTGTAATAATTTAAAATTGAACATTTTATTAGACTGTAGTACAGATTGAGCAAAGATCACAGTACCTGATGTGCTGTGCCACTGCCTCGGGGAGTGAGAGCAGTGGTAGATAAATAACTATTCATTTATGTGGCTGAATGCAGCCCTTTCATTACCTGATGTATGATGTGATGACATTGATAACATCACATACCGAGTATAGAGGGGTTTTTGATGTAAAGGGAAGGGAAACGGGTGCTATGAAAAAAACTGTAAACATTAAATAACTACCAAGAACAGTGAATTTTGCAGTAGGTTGCAAGTTCTGTGCAAAAGTATGTGGCTGCAGAATTCTAGGGACCTTTCTTGAGAATAACAATGTACCGACAGTTGTTTTGCAGTTGTAGTTTTCTGTGAAACAGCTAGTCCTGCATATTGTGGATGTTTTTATGTTAGTGATCTTATAAAGGTTTGAACTGCATCAGGAACTTTAATGTGTGGTATACTTATATTGCCTTAAAATATTCTTTTCCTTCTGCAGATGTTCCCAGCATCTTTAGTGGTGATCAAATTGGAATGCTGGATCCCCATCAAGCCCTTTTTGGACCTCGGGGGAGTCAGGTCAGTGCTGGAGCCTGAAAGATGATATCAAAGAAATTAGTGAACTTGAGGACCAGTTTGCACCTTATATTGGCATTTTTCAAAGCACTGAAGAAACCTTTAAAGATGGCTTTTTCCCTGGCACCCTCTTTCGCTTCCCTCTACGAGTACAACCCTCGCAGCTGAGCAGTAATCTGTACAACAAGCAAAAGGTTTTTGGAGTTGTTTGAGTCCTTTAAAGCAGATGCAGACACAGTACTACTTTTCCTAAAAAATGTTCAGGATGTGTGTTTGTATATCCGAGAGTCGGATGGGACAGAAAGGCTTATTTTCAGGGTAACGGCTAATGAGAACAAAGAACTGAAACATGAGAGACCCAACAGTATCAAAATTCTAGGTTCTGCCATAGATTGCTATTGTAATGGGGTTCCCAGTAACACTATGACATGTGTGACATATCATATTAACATAGTGACTAGAGATGACACAGAGGAAGAGACAAAGAAGGCATCCTGGCTAGTGTGCAACAGTGTGGGGGGCGCCGAGGCATGTGCAATGAGCTAGACTGCTTGGCTGATGACTTGAAATTCATTCCTATCATTGGAATTGCCATGCCCTTGGCCTCTAATGGAGAGGAAAAGGGAGCTGCATCTGAATTCTCAGGGAGAGCTTTCTGTTTTCTACCTCTACCACCTGGAGAGGAGAGTAAAACAGGACTGCCAGTCCATATCAGTGGCTTCTTCGGTCTAACAGATAACAGGAGAAGCATCAAGTGGCGGGAGCTTGACCAGTGGAGAGACCCAGCAGCTCTTTGGAATGAGCTTCTTGTTGTGAATCTAGTCCCAAAAGTATACACCGAACTAATCTTGGAAGCAATAAAAAGAGTGCAGCTGGAGGAGAACCAAGACACATCTGTGTCTTCTGAAGGGATATACAGAGTGTGGCCGGATCTCAGCAAAATCCGGGTACACTGGAAACCTATTGTAGAGCCTCTATTCAAAGAGTTAATACAGCATGACGTCATTTTTCTCTACCAGTAATCGCTGGCTGAAAGCGGACTCTGTTTACTTCTCTGAACTAGATGAACATATAGACTACACAAAGATAGTTCTCGGCTACCTCCAGAGTTCAGGAATTCACATTGCCACTGTACCAGATAATGTTGCTTATGCTGTCCAGTCTTTTCTTCCCTCTACTACTCCAGTGAAGAAGGTCACCCCTGCGCTGGTGCGCCAGGTATTACGAAAACATGGACACAAAGGGCCTGCCGAAGAAAAACTTCACTTACTGGAGTTTGTGCTTAGTGATCAAAATTACAATGAACTGCTTGGACTGGAGCTACTTCCTGTGCAGACTGGAAATTTTGTGTCTTTTTCCACATCTACTGCTGATAAAGACGCAGTTTACATTGCATCAGACGAATTCCCAAGGTAAACTGTAACTTTGTATTACAGGAAGGCAATTTCCTTTCTATATCTAATGTTCTTTATCAACATTTCAGCAGATACAATTTTTATACCATCTGAAATGCCCATATCTTCTTCCAGGATATCTCCTCTATTAGGCCACTTTGTCCATTTTTCACATGCCATTTTTGGAAAAAAATCCTTTTCCTTTGCCCTGATAGAAACATAGAATTAGTCGGCAGAAAAGGACTGCTTGGCCCACCTTGTCTGCCCTGTTTTTTTCGCTGCCTGTTCTGTCCCAGTAGATCCTAGCTAGTCTCCGGAACCCCCCCTTTTTTTAATTACTAGTATTCCCCTATGTGCATGTTTGAACCCCCATAGTTTTGCCCCTACTACTTCTTTGGCAGGCTGTTCAAGTGTCCATTACTCTTTCAGTGAAGTAGTATTTCCTCACATCCCTCTTAAATGCCCCCTTTCTAGCTTTGTTTCATGCCCTCTTGCTCCGTTGCACTTTCTCATTTGAAAGAGGCTCCCCACCTGTACCATGTTGACTCCCGAGAGATACTTGTATGTCTCTACCATGTCCACTCTCTCCCTCCTCCATGGTGTACATACTGAGATCCCTCAGTCTCTCATCGTACATTTTTTCATGCAACCCCATGTACCATTTTAGTTGCCCTCTTCTGGACTGCCTCTACCCTATCCATGTCTTTTCTGAGATGCAGCCTCCAGAACTGTATACAATAGTCCAGGTGTGGTGTGACCATTGAGTCCTAGATTAACTCTCTATATACCAGTTCACTTATACCTTTGCAAATCTCCTCAGACTTCTGCGTTTCAAAGTGTTTTCCCAGTATCCAGGAAAACATTGAAAGTATAATATTCAGACACAATTACGTATATATGTCGTTCATTTTCTGTATTTACCTTCTCTCATGTTGTATTACTGAGGACATTTACTTAAAAACTGGATGTTCTTGGCTCAGACTTCCATCTCTCTCTGCCCTGCTGTTCCCCCTGCTGAAGTCATAATGCTCTATTGTAAGATCAGAATTATTACACTGCAAGACTGTGATGTCAGAAACTGAAATATGACAGCAGGAGGATGAGATGAAGTCTGGGGGACACAAATATTCTAATGAAAATGGTCTCAGTAATATAAAGAATGAAGAGACCTAAACCCTACGTTCAACTTCCTTGCTCTCTGTGCTAAATCTCCCTCAATCTCACTTAACCTACCTGTGCACACCTAATTGCTGCTGCAGCTGCCAACAATTACTTTACCATTACTGCTTAGACTCAAACTATAACTAGAAATCAGTGCATTAAATTCTCTGTTATGCGTGAATTGATGTCCTACTGTGTATAATGGATAGTTCTTGAGCCGACTAAAATTTATTTATTTTTTGCCGCCAGAACCCTCTCCGTTTCTTTCTGCATTCTTCCAGTTTATTTATTATTTGCATTTCCAGCACTTCCACCCAGCTTTCAAACCCCAACCCCCACACAGTACACACCAGTGGCCCCAGTCCACTATTTTTTAATTCTTTTTCATCAGGCTGTTTCCTTGTCGCCTGTTGTTCACCCCACACACGATGGCAGCCCCCCTCCTGCCTTGTCACCAACTTTCTCATGGACTCAGCAGTTATCCACCACTTTTCCAGGACCACTGTGGTGGTGGGTGGCCCTGCCATGTTGGTTGTGCATGACCTGCGGAGGGTGGGGGCAAGCCCTTAATGGATCTGAGAAGATTTTCTGTTTTCTTATCCTCTGGGATTCATCCATGTAATGACACTCATGTCCCACCATTGTATATGGGTGCCAGAATCTGGAGGCATCCCCAACCTTCCTAGTAGCCCCAAACTATGATGCCACTTAGCCTCTGCTAGGTGGCAGTCACACTGTGGGGCTCACATCCCTCCCGCCCTGAAAGAGGAGAGCAATCTCTGGAATGCTCCGTCCTCCTTTTCCTGGCCTGCTGCCGAAGGATCGTCAGCACCACTAGTGGTACCAGTTACCGCTGCATCAGTCAGCTGGCTCCACAGTTCACTAATTTAATCAATTACATACTTAGAATATCTTGTTCATCCTACCATTTTCCCACATCATTGCTGTTGAGTACAGCATCGCAGTAGTGCTGTGCTCTGCAGACGCCCACTGGCGAAGTGAAACAGCTGATCAGTCAGATGAGCTTTTTAGTTGACTAAAGAGCTAATGCATCCAAAACAGGCAGACAAGAAGATAATACAAATTTTAAGAAGTAGCCAGTTGTAACTTTTTATTTCTGAAATATTATTCATTTTCCTTTTGCTCATTAGAAAGTCATCCATGTGATAATATTGTGATGAATGTGTGGAACAGCTCTTAGCCTGACAGCAGACATAGCTGTCTCTATCCCCCATCTACATCATCAATATTGTGATCTCACTGACCTTGATGTCAGACGTGACTGAGTGGCTGTTCCTAAGAAGCAGTGATGTCACAGTGCTGATGATGTAATGGGGAGAACAGAGACAGATATGTCAGCTGCCAGGCAGAGTGCAGTCCCACACATCACACCTGCGAACATCAGATAAACAATTTTCTAATTAAACAAATGGAAAAGAAAAAGTACCACAGATATAAAAGGTAATGGTTGCCTGCTTTTAAAAACTACTATTAGTTTTAGGCAGTACACTAGCTCTTTAAATTCAACAGATTGTGGCCACGGGTGGAGGGGGGTGAGCGGGAGGAGTTGCAAGCTGGGTAGGAATAATGAGAATACGAATAATAAACATCTTTGGAGATTGTGGAAAGGGGGGGCTTGACAAAACAGGAAGCATCTTTTCACAGCTAGTTATTATATATAGAATAAAGTATGGGGTGGTGTGTGTAACGAGAAGTTTACCCCCCACTCGGTGTTAGATGCTACATAAGCCCGAGGAACAAAGCTCGAGGGTTGTAAAGCATCTAACAGAGGGGGGTAACTTTGAGTTTACATTAATACTAATTTATTATTTTATTTTATATAATTGGGTCTTCCTTTTGGCCACAGCAATTATATATAAAATTAAAAAAGATGTTCATGTGAGCCACAGTCCGGCTTTGTGTCCAATGCAGGTTCACTGTCATTTTATTATTTCAACTTTTAAATGAATTATTTCTGCCCTCAGCCAAAATGTCAGTTAAAATTTTTAATACGTTGAATCTTTTTCTAGTGGTCACTTACAGCCGAGTTCCAGTGGCGGTTCCAACTCTGGGGGAAAGATGAGACGGCCAGCGGTCTGGGAGGAAGAGCTGTGGTGGGCGCATGTGCATAGCGGGAAAAAACATGTGCGTGTTTGCCGTAATAAACACTCCTTTATTATGGCAAATAATGACACGGTTTTTCAATGGTAAAAAGCAACAGCCAGTTATTATATTAAGAATAATGCATAGGCGACTACGTATCATGAAGTTTTTTACACACCTGAGGTGTGTGATGACTCATAAACCTCGAGAGTGAAGCTCAAGAGATTTATGTGGTCATCGCACACTGAGGGAGTGTAAAAAGAACTTCACAAGCACACAGTTGCTTGTTTTATTTTTTATAACTGGTGCAGGGACATGGTCCCTGTCCACACTAGTGCTCTTATAGTGTTTTAAGGTAGTTCAAACTTACAAGAGCCTCCAAACACGCTACGTGTCCTTACTGGTAATGTTTCCAAACCGTGTCTCAAAACAGTGTTTGATCCTTAATAGTATCAGTGTTTTAGCACGGTTTTCAACACAGTTTGAAACAACACGCTTATCTCACCAGTTGGATGCAGGTCCATACCATGTTTGCTGTCCTGCTTCCATTCTTATCCTCCAAGGAGCCAGAATGCGGTTCTCCTCTATCTCATGAAGTATGCTCATCATTGAAGCATTCACAGTTCGGCCTCAAATGTCTAAGTCAGCATCGTGAGTCAGTGTGCAGGGATTGGCCCCATTTTGACTGCTCCAGGAATTTACTGCATGTGTGCAGACTTAACTGTTTAAATACCAAATGTGCTGCTGTATTCATAGAAACATAGAATCTATCAGCAGATAAGGACCATATGGCCCACCTAGTCTGCCCAGTTCCCTACTCACTGCTGTAGCCCCAGATCCTATTTGATCTGCGACTCTTCTGCTCTGCACATCTCCAGGATACCCTTATGTCTGTCCCATGCACTCATGAACCCCCATATTGTTTTCACCCACACCACTTCCGCTGGAAAGCTGCTTCATGACTCCACCACCCTTTCAGTGAAAAAGTACTTCCTAACATTACCCCTGAGCCTTCCACCCTTCAGTCTAATAGCATACCCCCTTGTTCTTGTGCAGAGGTTTCTCTGAAATATGCTTTCCACCTGTACCCTGTTTATTCCCCCTAAGGTATTTGAAAGTCTCTATCTTATCTCTCCTCTTTCCTCCAGTGTATAGATATTAAGGTCTTTAACTCTTTCCTTGTAGGGCTTCTGGTGCAGTCCATGTACCTTCTTTGTTGCTGTTCTCTGGACTGTCTCTATTTCATCAATACCCTTCCGGAGATGTGGTTTCCAGAACTGGAAACAGTACTCCAGCTGAGGCTCACCAGTGATCTGTACAGTGGCATCACCACCTCTTTCATCCTGCTTGTTTTTGCCCCTCCCTATGCACTCCAACATTCTGTTTACTCTCCCTACCGCCTTTTCACACTGTTTGGTCACCTTCAGGTCATCAGATATGATAACCCCCAGGTCTCTGTCCTGACTTGTGGTGGCCAGAATTTCCCCACCCATCCTGTACTCCTCCCTTGGAGTCCTGTGACCCAGGTGCATGATCTTGCACTTTTTAGCATTGAAACTCAACTGCCAGGCACCCGACCACTCCTCTAATAGGCTTAGGTCCTTTCTCATTTTCTCCACCCCCTCTGGTGTGTCCACTCTGTTGCAGATGTTGGTGTTATCTGTGAAGAGGCACACCTTTCCCTCCAGACACTCTGCAGTGTCACTAATGAAGACATTGAATAGGACTGGCCCCAGCACCGACCCCTGTGGCACCCTGCTGGTCACCTCCCTCTCCTCAGATTTCATGCCATTTACTGCCACCCTCTGAGTCCCGTCACTTAGACTGTTCCCAACCCACTTTACCACCATAGTACCCACTCCCAGGCTCCTCAGTTTATTTAGTAATCTCCTGTGCAGGATGGTGTCGAAGGTCTTGCTGAAATCCAGGTAGGCCACATCCATCGCCCCTACCTGATCTTCCACCCTGGTTACCAGTCAAATAAATCTATAAGATTTGTCTGACAGGGCCTTCCCACTAAGAATCCATGCTGCCTGGATCCTGTGCCCAGCTATCCTCCAAAAACTTCACAATCCTCTCCTTAAGTAAGGACTCCATTAGTTTCCCCACTACTGAGGTCAGGCTTACAGGCCTGTAATTGCTTCCCTCCCCTCTGCATCCACTCTTGTGGAGAGGGACCACATCTGCCCTCCTCCAGTCCTCGGGTACCTCCCCCATCTCTAGTGATGCACTGAAAAGGGCAGCCAGTGGTTCCGCCAGCACTTCCTGGAGTTCCTTTAGTACTCTGTGGTGGATCCCATCGGGCCCCATTGCCTTATCTGCTTTTATCTTCATTGAGTTCTTTTAGGACTCTTTCCACCATGAATGGGCTAGTATCTACCCCTCTTAATGAGTCTCGTTCCCTCACCCTCCTCTTCCCTGGTGAATGCTGAGCAAATTTCTTATTCAGTATCTCAGCCTTCTCTAGGTCATCCTCCACCATTTCTCCTCCTTCCTCCTTCCTCCTTCAGCCTAACGATACCATTTCTGTTTTTTTCCTCATGCTAATGTATCTGAGGAAGGTCTTGTCGCCTTTCTTAATAGCCTGGGCTATACCTTTCTCTGTCTGTGCTTTAGCCCTTCTAATTATCTTCCCAGATTCCCTCTGCTTCTCCAGATATTGTTCTCTGTCCTCATCCTTTTGTGTTTCCTTGCATCTTCTGAAGGCTCTTTTCTTTTCCCTTACATTCTTGGCTACTACCTTTGAGAACCATAATGGCCTTTTCTTTCTTTTACTCTTGCTATGCATTTTGACACAGTGACCTGTTACTTCTGTTATGTCTGTCTTGAGTCTAGACCACTGTTTTTCCACGTCTCCCCTGAACCTTTCGCTGCTAGGGCCCCTTTGAAATTTCTACCCATCTCCTTAAAGTTAGCCTTCCTGAAATCTAGGACCTTTATCCTTGTATGATTGGCCTCCTCCACTGTGGTTACCTTAAACCATACTGTCCTGTGGTCGCTGGTGCCAAGGGGACTGCCCACCTCCACATCTGTGATCCTGTCCCTGTTGGACCAAACCCAGTACAGCCTCCTCCCCGGTTGGTTATGCTACAGGCTGTCTTAAGTTTGTCCCATTCAGGGCAGTCATGATGTCCCTGCCCCTTGTTGTACTCGCAATCTGAGTGCTCTGATCTACCTCAGGCAGGTTGAAGTCACCAGTTAGTAGCAGTTCTTCTTTGGCTGCCATTTTGTGGATTATTTCCACAAGAGCTTCATCTGATTCCTCCCCCTGTGCCAGAGGCCTGCAAATCACTCCAGTGTGAATGGCCGTCCTTTTTCCCACCTCCAGGGTGACCCACAGTGCCACTGCTCCTTCTTGTAACCCTTGAGCCTCTGTTGCTTTAATCCCCTCCTACACATACTGTACATAGCTACCCCGTATCCTTCTCCCGTCCCTATCCTTCCTAAAAAGTGTGTATCCTGGTATGGCTGTATCACAGTCATGGTTCCCTGTGTATCAAGTTTCTGTAATAGCTACTATGTCCAGGTTTGTGTCTTCCATTAATGCCATTAGGTCTAGGATTTTGTTCCCCAATACAGCACAATGTTGTAAACTATGTTACTGTGTTTTTTTCTTTCCTGTCAATGTTGTTTATATAACAGGCAGCTGCACTTCTTAACTGTATGTGACAGACCTTCTGACAGGAATTTTAAACTTAAAGGAGCACGACAGTCATAATCTGCAAAAACGCATATTGTACAGAGTTTTGTTTGTGTAGTCCTAGTGTGTCCTTCCCTTTTTCTGTTATGGGGAATTTTTTCTAAGTTAGCTTGGTAGTTTTATTGCCCCTGGTGATCTCCATCTTAGCATGGTTTATTGTTCTTTTTGCTACGGTGCCTCCTGTTTCGTGTGACTGTGATGTATCTAGAACTATAGATTCATCAAGTACTGGTTTAGAGTCTATTCTACGACAGCAGGCTGTGATTTTAAATAACATTCCTTATCCAGTGAACACTAAAGGCTACATTTACAGTTTAGTAAATGCATGAGGGCTAACTGAGTGGGCTAGTCTGTAAGAAAACAGCTAGTGTCTTTATTAATTACAGCATTGATGATCTGGGATAATTTGTGTGATTTTTATGGCTGTGAGTAGTTTGATCAAATGAAAAGTTTTAAAAGCAAAACATGTACTCTTGCAGGTATACCCAACACACACATAAAAAAACAATAGAATTGAATTAGATTTATTTAGTGGAGGCCAGAACATCAGGCTGCTGTCTCTAGTACTTGTTGAATCAGTGGTCCCGGTTGCGTCACTGTCACATGAAACAGGAGGCACTGCAGAAAAAAGAAGACCAATAAACAATGCTAGGATGGAGATCCCCAAAGATCATAGAATTAGCAGGCAAATTTAGAAAAAAAATCCTAATAGCAAACAAAAGGAAGGACACACAAATCAAAACCCTGCACAACATATGTTTTACAAGTTGTGACTGTAGTACTCCTTTAAGTGGCACAAAGATGTTTTTATATTGCACTATAGCTGTATGCAACACAGCACAGTGTTTTAAAAGACTTTACTGTGTTTCTTACATTTCTGTCATTCTCATTTGTGTAGTAGGCGGCTGCACTTGATAAATATATTTGACAGACTTACTGACTGAAATTTATTATGTAAGTAGCATAATCAATTCTTACCATTAAAGCCCCAGGAATCCCACTCTAAGCTTAACAACTGCAGTCATTCCCCTGGAATGAGCTGCCCTAGAGCCTAGAATATTATGCTAATTATGGAATCTTAGAATGAAATTCAAAGTTCTGCTGTTTGAACACGCTCACCCCTGCTCACTAATGTCAGATTTCTTCGCCTCAGGAAGACGTCTCCCTGAAGTCATGTGTGCATCTTCAGTGCCGTTTGACAGTTTATTATTTTATTAGAGTAAAGTCAAGTGACTTTACTTTAGTTTTTTGATTCTCTGCATTAGTTAAAGTGTTATTTTAGTGTTTATTAGTATTTTTCTCTGGTTTCTCATTAGTTTCTAGGACCGGAGAAAGGCCTTTTCATCACAGTTCTCTCTCTTAGGGAACTGCGTTATTTAGATAAAAAAATCAAACTAAAAGCTTTTAATTTAGCTTTTGATAATCACTTGTTTCACTACTGTAACATCTTGATAACGTAGTGCTTTAATCACTATGAATTCCTATTGTAGTTTAGTGACTGTTGCTGCCTTGTTACTTATAAGTTCCCCTTTTGTATTAATGTCTGGATTGATGTCTCTGCCCTCTGTCTGTATTTGTAACCCACTCCTCCCCCGGGCCACAAATGGAAGCGAGCCTCAGTTCAATGTGTCTTTCCCAGTTACCACCTTTTAAATAAATAAATATTGTAACAGTTTTTCTTTTTATAAGGAACAGAGCTGCAATTCTACATCTTTTAGTTTTAGGAACCGAAGTGTTTTAAGGTCATCAGTCATTGGTATGACTGACAGATGCAAAAAGAGAGTGGGACCTACAGGCTTTAAAAATGATAAAAATTTGTTTCCAGCTCTTGGCTAAGGCAGGCTGCCACAAGTTGTGTTTTGTGGTGCCTAGGTCCAGATCATATTTTTTCTTGTTGTGAGCTTTGTATCAAGTTTTGACCTGAAACAGTCAAGAAAAAAAAATTAGAATTCCGTATGTCTTCTTAGTCTGCCTCTGCGTCACCTGAAGGCTCAGAAGAGAGTCCAACCTCTCAAAGTAAGTCGAAGGGCAAGACTGCTAAAGATGGTTCTGCAGTTAGGGTGTCTTTTTTTTTTCAATTCTATTTATTGCTCTGTCTTACCCTGAACTCTCTCCAGATGGTCGCATGGCATGTACCAGATCCTACCCGTCTGAAGCTCCCTGCTCGACTCCTCTTGAGGCCTCAGCCCTCCTTCCACTGTCCCGGTCACCCGACCCCCTGGCTCTGAGTCCCCCGAGGTGGGACTGCCGTTGCTCCTTACTGGCGCTCTGTCTACAATTTAGAAGAGCAACCAGGCAGGGAGAAGAGCAGAGAAGCGAACATTGGGTGTGGTGGCCAGCCCCGGACCATCCTTCGCCTATCAGGAGGCAGGGATTTTTCTTATCTTTCCCCTTGTAGCGCATGACATGCAGTGGATGCTAGTGCGGGTCCGCCCACAGGCATTCTGCTGAGCACCAGCCCCTCTTCAGTACCTCACTGCTGAGCAATGCAGATCCTGCCAAACCAACCTGGTCGAGTTCTATGACTGGGTAACTAGGCAACTGGACAGGGGCCATGCAGTGGATGTCCTGTATCTGGACTTCAGTAAGGCATTCGACTCAGTGCCACATGGAAGGCTGGGAAGGAAGTTAGTAGGCACAGGGGCAGGTGCAAAGCTGGTGAGATGGGTAGGAAACTGGCTGCAGGGAAGGCAACAGAGGGTGGTGGTGGTGGGGGGCTCTCACACCAAGGGCGTGGAGTAGTTCCACAGGGCTCGTGTTGGGACCAGTGTTGTTTGGGATATTCATTGCAGACATATCATGGGACATCAAGAGCAAGATCAGTCTGTTTGCTGATGATACCAAGGTAGGCGCAGTGGTGGATGACCTAGGGGGATGGCAGGGGTTGCAGGATGATCTGGCAAAGCTTGAAACCTGGTCAGATACCTGGCAACTGGGCTTTAATGCCAAAAAGTGCAAGGTGCTGCATTTTGGGATGAAGAACCCAAGGAGGAGTTACCAGCTAGGGGGAGTGCAGCTAGCCCAGACAGAGGAGGAGAAGGATCTGGGTGTGCTCATTACAGGGTCAATGAACAACTCGGCACAATGTAGGAAGGCAGCTGCAAAGGCCAACAAAATGCTGGGTTGTATTGCAAGGGTATATCCTCAAGGACGGAGGGGTGATTCTGCCACTGTATAGGTCATTAGTTAGACCACACCTGGAGTACTGCGTGCAGTACTGGTGTCCGTATCTGAAGAGGGACATTAAGTTACTGGAGGGACTGGCGCGAGGCGAAAAGATGATCAAGGGGCTGGGGACTTATCATACGAGGCAGGTTGAAGGAGTTGAACATGTACTCAATGGAGAGAGGAGAGACAGGGTGACATGATTGAAACCTTTAAATACATGAAAGGAATAAACAAGACAAGTACAGAGGGCTGTTCAGAGTAAGGAGGGAGGGACACCAGGGGCCATGATATGAGACTGGGCGAGGAAGGTTCAGGAGGAGATGAGGAGACACTTTTTACAGAGGGTGGTGGCTGGGTGGAATGCGTTACCTTCTGAAGTGGTATGCAGTAGAACAGTGGACTGCTTCAAATGAGGATGGGACAGGACAAGGGGGAGGGTTAATGAAGGGGAAGGGTGGAAGGGAGGGGCAGCTGCAGAATAAGGGGTGCTAGCTGCACATTCGAGCAGACTTGATAGACCTCTAGGCCTTTATCTGCTAGCAAATTTCATATGTTCGTATGCTTCTACTGAGCTCGGAATTCCCCTGGATCCGTCCCCAGGAGAAGAGAGTGGTCCATCGGACGCTCAATCTTCTCCTTCCCTGCCGGCCCTGGCTCGTTTCCGAACCTGGGTTGCCGGTGTGGTGCGAGGTGTGGCGACCAGCACCTCAACCCTCAGCACCACCGGGCCAGCACGAGGTTAGGGTGCCTAAATGAGGGAATCCTGATTCCAGTAAAAATAAGAGAGCCTCTGTACAGACATCGGAGATGGTGCCTACTAAGAAAAAACAAAAAGAAAAACATGTTGCTGCCCCTCCTCTTGAAGAAGGAAAGAAGAAGTCAGTGGACAAAAATAAGATGCCCTCAGTAGAGAATACAACAAAGGCATGGCAGTTCCTCCAGGCCATCCAGGCTATGGGGACCTTCATGGGTATGTCTGCCCCCCCCCCAGTGTTCCAGTACCTATTCCAAAGGAGGCTGCATTTTTCTATGAGTCGGAGCAGAAAGGAGAACCTATGGATCCTGATGGTTCCCCTGGGCAAGAGTTTGGTTCCCCTCCTGATGCACCAAATGATTTTATCTTACACTGTTCCTTTGTGAGGCAAATTATCAATACCCTCGGCCTCTTAATGCAGGAGATGGATGAGGATGAGGTAGAATTTTTGGACTTTATGGTCTTAACTCCCACTAAGAAGCTGCTTTTGTCCATCCACAGACCTCTTAAAAAGGCTACCAGTAAAGTGCTGGCAACACCCACTTCATCTGCTGGCATTGACAAGAAAATAGAAAAGAAGTGCCAGGTGGACACGCAGGGTGCCGAGTACCTCTACTCCTACCCTGATCATGAGGGAGTGATCCAGACTGCCACCTGTGACAAGGCCAAAGTCCCCCTTTGCTCACAGCCCTCAAAAAAGGACTCCAGGAGACTGAACAGTGTGGGCAAAAAAGTCTGTACCTCTGTTTCCCTGCTTTTAAGGCAGGCAGCTTACATGGCCTACACAGCTCAGTACCGAAAGTCCCTTTGGAGTACTATTTTGGCTATGAGCGAAAAAACTACTTGTAACTTGACACAGGATCTAGCAGATGCAGCAGACACTGCCATGGATGCCACCAGGTATCAGTTCCACATGGCAGTGGATACCAGTTACACTGCTTCAAGAGTTGTGGTACATGCAGTGTCCCTAAGGAGGTTTACATAGCTCAGAACCACCAGCCTCTCACAGGACACCCAGACAAAAGCTATGGATTTTCCTTGTGAGGGAAACACCCTCTTTGGTGATGAGAGAGGCTTATGTGAAGGAGGTGAATGAATATAAAGCTTCCTATAACAGCAGCACTGAAAAGGAAAAGGCCTCCACTTCCAGTAGGCCTTCTGGAAGGGGAGGTAGGGGTAGGGGATATTTTCTTTGTGCTTCCTTTAACTTTGGCCATTCTCAAGCAGAGGGGATCTTCAGAAGTAGAGGCAGAAGGGTATCAGGCATGCAGACACTGCTCCAGCACCCAAGAGCCAAGCAAAACAGAACCCCTGACAAGTTTGCACAGGTCATCCATCCATTGACAGTGGGTGGGGCTGATTCATCATTTCAAGGCATGAAAAAGAATTACCACTGACAAATAGGTCCTGGAAACGGTGAGTCAGGTCTGACTCCGCAATTCAAAAAATTACCCAAACAGCAGACACACGAAAACTTCACACATTCTACTCCAACAGAAAAACTCCTGTTGACACAAGCAAATGCAGTGGAGAAAGTTCCCTCTCACAGTGGGGGAAGGAGCTTTACTCAAGAAACTTCCCACAAGAAAAAATGGTGAGTGGTGACCCATTTTAGGTCGGAGATACCCAAACACCTAAAAAAGGAAAAGTTCAAGATGCTAACACTGTGATCAGTAATTCCAACTCTGTGACAAGGAGACTGGCTGGGGTCACTGGATGTGAAAGACACCTATTTTTCACATTCCATGCAGGCCCACTCACAGAAAATGCCTCCGATTCAGTGTAGGGAACTGCCACTACCAGTTCGCAACCCTACCCTTTGCCCGATCCTCAGCTCCCAGGGTGTTCACTAAGTGCCTAGCCATAGTGGTGGCACATTTGAGGAGGCAATGGCTGGTGGTCCCTCCCTACCCAGATAACTGGCTAGTCTCAGGGAAAGTTGCACCAGGAAGCCATGTCCTTCCTTCTTCTCACACAGCACACTCTGGATAACCTGGGCTTCCTAATAAATGCCCAGAAGTCCCAGAAAGAACCTGTGCAGGTTCTGAACTTTATGGGTACAGAATTGGATGCCCTCCAAGGGAAGGCATTCTTCTCTCAAGAAAGAGTGGAAAACCTTATATTGCTTGCAAGGTCTTTCAAGGCAGGGCAGCCCAAACCTACAAGAGACTTCCTCCAGCTGCTGGGGCACATGGCCTCATTTACAGCAGTAGTTCCTGGTGCCAGACTCCAAATGAGGGACATCCGGTACCACTTGGGGTACCAGTGGTCCCAAAGGTGAGAACTACTGTGAAACTAGTGCCCGTGTCAAAGTCCCTGGTAAGGGCACTGGAGTGGTGGAAGGAAGAAGACAGCCTCAGACAGGGGGTTCCATTTCTCCAACAATCGCCAACTGTTGCGCTCACTACAGATGCCTCCCTCCTGAACTGGGGTACTCATCTGGAGGATCTAACTATAAGCAGGCTGTGGAGCCCACTGGAGTCACAGGAGCACATAAACCTCCTGGAGCTCAGAGCAGCCAATCGGCTCCCACATCAGTTTGTCCCTGGACAATTCACCCCCAACGTAAATATTATAAAATAAACTCCAGGTGGGTGCAGTTCACCCACCAGATGAGGCAGTGTGCTGAATGGTTGTAGATGTGGAAGCTGTACTGTAATTGTTGGAGTACAGTACGATATGTGGTGGGAGAGAATTGTCCAGGGACGAATTGACATGGGAGCTGATTGATGCCAGAGCTAATAGTACGGGGCGAGTTGTCGCAGAGCGAAATTACCAGAACGTATTGATGTGTCCCCCATCGTCGGTAACTCCATCCAGGCCAGGACAGACAACACTACTACCATGTATTATATCAACAAACAGGGAGGAACAAGATATTTTAAGCGCTGTGTACAGAAGCAGGGAACATTTCTAATCTGGCCTGTTCCTTAGAGGTGCAGTTGTCAGCAGTTCACCTGCCAGGGAAAGACAATGTCATAGCAGATTCCCTGAGCAGAATTAGACAGAGACATCACAGATGGGCCCTGAACAAGCAGGTGTTGGCTGCAGTGTTCAGAAGGTGATGTGCACCAGAGACAGACCTGTTCTTATCCTGGGAAAACTACCAGCTCCCCTTTTTCTGTTGCAGACCTCCTTCGATGGAGACAGTCCCAGTGGATACCCTAATCCTCAGTGGGACAGGGAAGTTTCTTTATGTCTTCCCTCCACTTCCACTCTTCGAGGGTCATGCTGAAACTGAGAGAAGAGTCTGCAACCATGTACCTAATTGCTCCAGATTGGGCCAGGCAGACTTGGTACTCTCTGCTCCTGTCCCTCTCGATCAAGCATCCTATCAGCCTTCCCCTGAGATACAATCTGCTGATCTTGTCCCAGAGAAAGATAACATTTCCAGACCTAGGAACCATGCATCTCAGGGCATGGTACTTGAGCTAGAGTTCTCTGGACAAAACCTTTTTGAAAAGGTTTTGGAAGCGCTTAAGATTTCCAGAAAAACAGCAACAAGGAAACCCTATGCCTCCTACTTCATGCAGACTACTGTACCTGGTTCACCTTCAGTCCCTGGCAGCAGTGTCAGCCTGTGCCTCAGCTGGCAAGGACAGTTCAGTGGCCTCACAGCTCATTTTTAAAAAGTTCTTTAAAGGCCTTTTCGACCTGTACCCTCCAGTCAGGGATCCAGACCCACTGTGGGATCTGAATCTATGTATTACCAAGCACATGGAGCCTTCTTTTGAGCCCATGGCAACTGCTGATTTGAAATATGTCACTGTAAAACAGTTTTCCTGGTGGCTGTGACATCTGCCAGAAGGGTGAGCAAACTGTGAGCACTCTGCACAGATCCTAACTATATCATTTTCCACAGGGACAAGGTGGTCTTAAGAACCAACAGGAAATCCCTCCCTAAATTGGTGTCTGAATTTCACCTATACCAGTCAGTTGCACTTCCAGTGTTCTTTACAGCAGAATCCAGTTCAGGAGAGCAAAAGCTCCATAGTCTGGATGTCAAAATGGCACTGGGCTGTGATTTGTACTATACAAAAGGAGTGAGGTCCATTAATATTCAGTTCTTTGTTATCTGCAGTGAAGTGGGTAAAGGTAAGCCAGCATCCAAAAGAACAGTTTCTCACTGGAAAGTCTCCTGCATGCAGTTCTGTTACAGCAAAGCTGGAAAGCTGCCACCTCATGGCCTCAGGGCGCACTTTTCGCGTGGCACTTCTGCTTCGGTGGCAGCATCAAGGGGTATTTCCTTACAGGAAATCTGTAAAGCAGCTACATGGAAAACAGTACACACCTTCACAAAGCACTGTTGTCTGGACATACAATCCAGAATGGATGCCAGCTTCGGCACTGCTGTCTTGCAGAACCTTTTCCCTAAATAGGTTATGTACCCAGACTCCCAAGGTACTGATTTGTAGTCTGCAGATGTTGAGCATAGTGAGGGATTTGTAGGGTTTGAAGAAAACATTACTGACCATAGTAATGTTGTTTCTTCCAAGGGATCCCTCACTACACTTAACAATCCTGTCCCTGCCTCCCCTTCCAGAACCTTAAAAAGAGTTTCACATGAACCAGTTTTCAGTTTGCTTGAGCATTATTTCTCACAGTGCCTTACAGTTGATACTCAGTGATCTAAGCTTTTCAAATGTGTTTTGCCATATTTAAGAATCTTTCGAGAATTTCTCCTTTGGAATAATTTTTTGATAATCATTTAGCTAGTTTAGTGGCCACTGCTCACTCTAGCTTCAGAAATAATTCTGACATTGATGGGCAGAGGTGAGCATGATCACACAGCAGAGTTTTGAATTTCATTCTAAGATTCCATAATTACTGTAAAATTCTAGGCTCCAGGGCATCTCATTCCAGAAGAATGACTGCAGTTGTTAAGCACAGTGAGGGATGCCTTGGAAGAAACAACATTACTATGGTCAGTAATATTTTTCTTATATGCTTGAACTATGCAGGCTGTACTTCTTACCATGCCTGATATATATATATATATATATATAGAAGCTGGACAGGCAATGTTACTCGGTCTGCTAACTGAGTATTGATCACAGCATCAGGTGCACGATGAGCTGACCAATTTCCAGTGTAATACTAAAATGTATGAAAAAGTATCCCCATATCTCACAGAGTAAGGCAATTTGCACAGCAGAGCAGTGTAGAAATAATCAGTGTAGTACCAATGGGTTATGATGGAAACTGGAGGTTCTGTGTACGGGTTGTTTTCCAGTTTATGATGAGCTAGATAAAATACTAGAAATGAAACCGCATCAGAGCCTCCTGTGGTGCTGGAGAGTCTCTCCATAGAAGACCCAGACAATGCAGACATTGATGACATTTTGAGCCTGATCACTTAATTGAATCAGGTAGGTTGTTTCATTCTAGTTCTTTCACTGAACCATATTTTGAAACTTTTTTTTTGGGGGGTCAACTAACTGTTGTTTTGGTTTGTATTTATATATGCAGATGGAGAGCATCAAGACAAATCGGCCAGTCATGAACCAGGTGTCACTCTGGAAGGTAGATCTGTATTGTCTGAGGAGTCCACATCTCCTAGCACAAGACAGGCATCATCCAACAGCAGAAATGGTTGAAAGAGAAACCCAAGCCCAGATCCATTATTCAACCTTCATAAAAAGAAAAAGGTTAGACCGGCCTGGTGGCACTGAGGGTTGAGGCCCTGGACGCCTTACTTTGCACTACGCCGGTGACCCATGTTCAGGAATGAGCACGCGCCACCAGGTGTCGGCGGGGGAGGATCGAGTGTCTGATGGACTACTCTCCTTCTCCGGGGGTCACCAGCAGTCTGCGTCTGACTGGTCCCTAGTAGTGGCTGGGGGGGGGGCCAGTGTGCGCCAATGCTGCAGAAAGGGGAGGAGATGAGTCAGATGCTTGGAGGAGCATGTGCGGATGTGCGCGCTCTCTCTGCGGGCATCATTGCATGCCTCACCTCCGTAAGGAAGAAAACCGGAAAAAGTCCTGGCCATGCAGCATGAAACTGTGTCCCGCGGGCGCCACTCCCGAGAAGGCATCTTCCTGGCTGGATCCGTTTTGGGTGGATTGAGAAGCTCCCCACCACACTGCCATGAAGGGTAAGTCGTAGGAGCACAAGGGTGGGGGCCTGATCCTTGGGGGACGGTGCTGGTGGGAAAGCAGAAGGTAGTAGGAGTGCCGGCCAGGACAAGGGGAAGAAATACCATTAAAAAAAAAAAAGGTTACACACATGCAAGAAATTATAGAGTCCATATTCAAGCCCACCCGCAGGTTGCTTCTCGAGCAACACAGTAAAATGATTGAACTGGAGAGGGAGCATGTGAGGGAAGAAAGAGAAATGGAGGCCATGTTATGCTGTGAAGAAGCTGAACAGAACAGTTTGTTTAATACCCAGTGCCAGCCATACCAGTGCCCTCACAGTCAGCATACCTCTAATGCTGCACCCAGTAATCAGCAGCATATCAATCTTTCTGTAAGCATGCCTTCAGCATCACAGGGTATAGCCAATAATAATAGTGGTGGCACTGTCTTTGGAAGTAGTTCGCAGTATGTGCTACTTCCTTCGCATAGTCGTGGTGTAATCTGTAGTAATGCTGTACCCAGCAGTAGTCAGCAGTATTTTCCATTAGATAATGGGTAAAACAAAACTAGCATTCTGATTGGCTGAAACAGCCTGCCATCTGGGCTGTTATTTCTTAGCTACGGCCCTGTTAAAAACAAGTGCCACTTTCAAGTGCCCCATCTCTTACATTATCCTTGGGCACCCGAAGTTTAGAAACTTTCAGTCGCCATTTTTTCACACTCACTTAGCGAGATACTGGTGACCCCTGCTCTCCCAAAGCCCAGTGTATTTTTTATTCCTGCAACCCGCCACCGCTACAGTTAACCTATCAAACCATAAAAGAAAGCATTCTTACTGGCAAAAAAGCAGTTTCAGTCTTACCAAAGCGCCGTGCTGTAAGACAGATACTCACATCCACGCTCCTATCAATGCTGGCTGATGTAGTATGATGAGGCAGATGGCAGTGCTTCTCGTATCTGCACAATACATGCTACAGAACTGCCAGTGCCGCTCCTCCACCCAATTCTGACAAAACCTTTGAAAATGAAACTGTTTAAAAATAAATACTTTTACGTTGTTGCACTCACTCGTTCCATCTCCAAAGGCGTGTGTGTGTGTGTGTGTGTGTCTCTGGAGGTGGGGAGGAGACACCATAACAACCAGCAACCAAAACGTAAAAGTACGGGTGCTCTACTAAGACAAAAATCCCTAGAATAAAACAGCAGTAAAATGCAGGTGAAGGAACTATTTTATCACAGAAATACATGACACTCAAATTCTTAACGTTTAAAGAAAATTACTGTTTTTCAAATATTTAAAATATAGTTGCCCATTTTCTAAGTGTAATAATACCCTCTAGGGTGGTCGTTATAGGATATAACAGACCCTCCAGGGGCTATAAGGCCCTCCACCTGTGGCGTCGGGCCACATTACGCCCCAGGCAGTCCGTTATATCCCAATAACGCCCACCCTGTCAGGTATTATTACTTACTTATCAACCCTGCAAGCTATTGTTGGCAATGTTCCTTCCCTGACAAATGCCGTGCAAGGTACCAGTAGTAATATGTATGCTGGCCAGCATGTAAGTGGCTGTTTCACTCAAGATCTTCTCAATGAAGATTTTATATGAACGTCCCTGTAGTTAGGGTCTGACTAGTATGGTACTACAGTATATTCAAGTATGCACATGTATGCCAATAGTAATGCTGTCATTGTACAGCTGTCTTCTGCACATTACACCAACAGTTCACAGATAGGGAGAGAAGGGCTGGCAGTATAGCCTAGAGGTTAGATTAATAAGCTGTGAATGAGCTTGGTACATCCAGCAGACCAAACCAGGGTTTGATTTTCACAACCTCCACTTGCATACTGTGTGACTGAGCAAGTCAACTTAACCGCCCAGCGCTCCCAGGTCACCCCTAAAAACAGGCACTTGTGCCTAGTGGGCCTTACCTGGTTACCAAAGTCTTAAAAAAAAAATGTGTGTATAACACGATCTTCTTCGCGGATATCTCTTTCATCAGGTCACAACTATATAACTTAGCCATCAGGTGCTAGGTCCATGGAAGCCTTTTTCTGTAATAGTCTATCCAGGCCGGCTACGCCTACGTCACCTGCCAACTTCATCTTCCCTATATAGGCATAGGCGGCTCTGCTCCCGTCTCAGTTCTTTCCCTTCGTCGACTTTCTCGCATAGTCTTCTTCAGAAGCTTCATCTTTCAGTCGACCACCAAAACTCATATTTACTTTATTTTCTTCAGCTTTTTGTGTCTAGAACTGTCGACTCATCCTCCCTTTTCCATCACTGCTGCTGCAGAAAGAAAATTTTTCAGGAGGACGACCACGATCTTTGTGTCTGCTGTCTGGGGCCTATTCATAACTCCAAGGACTGCACCCTCTGCCAGAAGTTCAACCTGACCACTCTTTGGCATCGTGAGAGGGCCCTCAAAGTTTTCCTCGTGGAGTAGCAACTAGTCAGTTTGGAACAGACGTGCTCAGGGGCTTCTTCCTCCCCATCTCCAGCGCGCTCTTCGGGTTCACAGGCAGCTGAGGCCCAGGATAAGTCCTCCAGGAAACACAATGACAAGGACCGCCATAGGGGCTTATTCCCAGGCCACAGGTCCCGGTCCACAGGTGCTCCTTGTCAGTCCTTCGGACTTCGTCGGCTCCTCCAGGACCAACCCCCTCCACCGCCTCAGTGTCTTCCAGGCTGATCTAGGTAGGGGACTCTTCTCAGGCTTTGCTGGAAGCTCAGATGTCGTCCTTTGGGTCATCGGCCTCCACCCTGCTGGCCTTGCCCACTTCTTGGCAGGCTCCTCAGATGCTGGGCCCCACTGCTTTCACTCAGTATAGTGGACTGTCGATGGCTGGCCTTCTCTCGGCCCTGTTGTGCCCTGTTCCAGCAGGGCTGTCGACTGCTGGACTTTCCTCATTTCCATTGCCTTCTGGCCTAGCGAGGCAGTCGGTGGCAGGCTTCTCACCCTCGTGTCACAACTATCATTCCTCAACTTGTTGTCGCCCTCAACTCTATTCTTGCTACTCTTACCACAGCACTGGTCAAGCAGTTCACCCCTGCGCTTGCCACGTTGTCAGTGCCTCCTTCGGGCCCCCTTCAGCTTCATCACTGATTTGGCCTTTATGGCACTGGTCAAGCAGTACACCCCTGGTGCATGCCGCCGTTGGTGCCTCCTTTGGGGCCCCATTCGGCTTGTCTTCAGTTGGCTTTTAGCGGCACCCTCCCAGGCGGCGTCGTCATCCATTTGTCGGCCCATGGCTCACACAGGTCGACATTGAAGGAATATTGCCTGATCTTACTTCAAGGGGCCTCTTGCAGCAGGCCATCACTGGTAGAAGTAAGCAGCCAGTCTGCTGGACCACAGGCCTTTCCTAGCTAGCGGTGTGCCACGGGGGACTGCCCACCACTGCGCGTCCATCCGCTGACATCAGCCCTATCCTATAAGGCGGATGGCCCCCACACCCTCCTCAGTTCTTTCCTGCCATCGACCCCGCACATGAGCACTGACACTCACCGTGAGCTAGTCGGTCAGCTATTGCCCACGCTTTATGCCTTTTTTATTTTCCTTTTCTTTAGTAATAACATCGCTTTTTCGGTGTTAGCAGATTCAGGTTTATGTCTTCTCAACCTGCCTTGTCTTCTGACCACTCCACAAAGTGTACCTGCGGCATACAGATTCCAGAAAAGGACAGACATTCTGTTTGCATCTTGTGCCTAGGCCTCAGCCACAACACCAAAGCCTGCCAGTGTTGCCAGAAATTTAACCAGGCCACATGGAGACATTGCCTGAAAATCCTGGAGAGCTATCTTCTCAAGCAGATGCTCATCACAATGAAACTTGAGCTGCAGGCCAGGAGCTCCTTGGCTTCACCAGCATGGTCCTCTGGGGCTTTCTCCTTTTCTATACCCAGTAAAAACTCTAGTAGGAAGCACAAACAGTGAGATAAGGACTGGGCCTGTTCTGTTTCCTGCTCACGGTCTCCTCAAAAACAATCAACCGTGTCTGTGTCTTCCTCCCACAGGAGGTCGGCCTTATCAGCCTCACCAGCCTTACTCCTGCTGGGCTACCAGTGGCCCTGCTGCCCGCTTTTATCTCAGTGGTGGGTGGAAGCTCCTTGGGGCAGGGGACTTCGTCTCCTGCTCCCCAGCCCCTGATGTTCAGGCCCCTGACTTCTGTGGGCTCTCAGCCAGGTGGCTCGGCCGGTGATGGTTCTTTGAGCACCAGTTCCTCTGCCGACACGCCCCCCCCCAGCCAAGGTGCTGCCTATGTCTTTCCCCTCTTCGGGGGCCATTGCCAGCTCTACTGGACAGCACCTGCTGTTGGCTAACAGCATTTCTCCGCATCTGGTCTCATCTCAGCCTTCGCCTGGGAGGTCTCGGTTCCCCACGGCACCAGTCTCTTCACTCCCAGCACCCGTGGACACCCCTCCCAGGCTCCCGTGGCCCACACTTACTGGGCTGTTGCCGGTATTGCCTCAGCCTAACCCAGCACCATGCCTCCCCCCAGCACCTGCGGGACCTATGCTGGGGTACCTGAGGCTGGCCCAGACTGGGCCAATGCCAGCTTATCCATACTCTGTGCCAGCCTATCCATATTCTCCGGTAGGTAATTATCTTCCACCAGTGGATGTTAATGCCTTGTTTAATTCTTGGTGGGCTGTGGTGCAGATGCAGAACCCAACCCCTGCGGGACGGCTGCCAGTGTCACCCCGACACCGTGTCGGGACTCTGTCTTCTCCAGATCCTGTCAGGCCTGGTCTCAGTGATTCTCAGATGTCAGGTGCCAGGTCCGACGTTGGCTCGGGCGACTGCTTGAACTGACGCCACCCCTCTGAAAAGAGCTGAATGAGGAGGATGAAGAGGACCTTGATTATTTGAACTCTTCCTCCCTTGAGGGGGGCTCATTGGAAGATGAGGAGCCTCGTGAGGCAGTCCCCAAATCCCCTCCTGGTTATCTTTCATTCCTGGATATCATGAGGCATATTCTGACTACCATGGTCTGGGAGCCTGAGGAGCAGGACCCAGAGCGATGTCGCTTGGCTATCTACCTGCATCAGCCTGATGCTCTCTCTTTGGTGGTCCCACTCTTGATTGACTCGTATCATGTCACAAGGATGGCTTGGAATCGCCCTTCTGCTACTACAGTGGTGCCGAAGAAGTCTGACCACCTTTTCCATGCTCCTGCTGGTAAGTCCTATTTTGGGGGGCAGCCAAGGGCTGATTCTTTGGTTATCAGTGCTGCCCATGACTGCGCCAAGAAACCTAAGCACCTCTGTGCTCTCCCTCCCAGACAAGGAGTCAAGACAACTGGATCATCTGGGTAAGCGGAGCTGTGGCTCAGCTACCCTGGCTTTTAGGGCCATTAACTATTTGGCTCATATGATCCAGTATCAGAATGTTTTGTGGGACCAGGCCAGGGGCTTGATTCAGACCCTGCCTAAAGATACAACTAAGAAGCAGCTAGCCCAGACTATCAAGACGGTCTTGTTGGATGTCAGGGATAACGTCCTGTAGGCTGCTTATGATGCTGTTGATGCCTCGGGAAGAGGGGCAGCCTTGGGCATCTGTTTCCGGTACCACTCTTGGCTCGGGGTTTCTGGCTTTGCCTCTGATGTACAGTCTGGCATTTTGGATGCCACCTTTTGGGGTTCTGTCCTTTTTAGAAGTGATGTTCAGGACTTGATCTCCTCCCTCCAGGAATCTGGCTGGGCCCTCAGGCCCATCCACTCCTTGTACCATACGCAGTCTAAGTCTAGCTAGCTGCCACCTTTCCGTCGCTTTTCTCACCTGCAGTCCCATCCTCCCGCCAAAGGAGAGAGTATGTGCAAACAGGCATCGGCCCCTGCTGCTGCCACCACTAGGGCTTTCCCGGGCAAACCCCCCTAGCTCTCCTGGCATCTGCTCTATTTCCTGACTCCTTGCCAGCCCCCCCCCCGAGCAGAAACCATGGGGGAGGCGGTAGGGGGTTGCTTCTCCCTCTTCCTCGACAGGTGGCAGGAGATTGCCTTGGACAGTTGGGTCATACAGCTCATAGAATACAGCCACACACTGGAACTCCTTGAGTGACCTCCAGAAGATCCTCCAGACAACTCCTACCCCCAGATCATCTGCATCTCGTCGGGGAGGAAATTCAAGCTCTGCTACAGAAAAGAGTCATAGAGCCTGTCCCTCAGGCTCAGTGGGATAGGGGGTTCTACTCCCACTTCTTCCTGGCTCCCAAAAAGACCAGGGACCTCAGGCCCATTCTAGACCTGAGTGACCTGAATCTGTTCATAGAATACAAACACTTTCAGATGGTCACCCTTCAGGGTCTGCTGCCCCTCCTGCACCAGGGGGACTGGCTCTGTTCTCTGAACATGCAGGAAGACTACCTGCATATCAGAATTTTTTCTTCCCACAGACGTGTCCTCCGCTTTTAATTTTGGAGTGCCCATTTTCAGTTCTTCCCTTTGGCCTGTATTCAGCCCCCTGAATTTTCACCAAGTGTCTGGCAGTAGTGGTGGCTGCCCGGAGGATGCAGGGTTTTTATGGCTTTCCCTATCTGGATGACTGGCTCCTAGCAGCCCCATCCCGGCACACCTTCTGCAGACCCTGAAGCATACCTTCAATCTCTTCCAGGCCTTGGGGATCAGGATCAACAGGCTAAAGTCCTGTCTGACATCCTACTAATGTCTCCAGTACATAGTGGCTGTTCTGGATATGTCCCAGAACATGGCTTTTTTGCTCAAGGACAGAGCAGAGCAGCTGATGGACCAGACCCGTCTGATCTCCTCTAGCTGTTAGGTTGCTGTCAGGGTATTCCTGTATCTTCTGGGTCACATGGCAGCAGCCATTCCCATGGTGCCTCTCGCCTAGCTACATATCAGGATCCCTCAGTGGACATTGTGGGTCCAGTGGGACCAATGCATGGACGACCTCGACCAGCTGATCATGGTCTCTGACCCCATCCAGCGGATTCTGTTCTGGTAGCTCAAGCCAGCCAACCTGTTTCAGGGGGGTTCCCTTTGCTATCCCTGCCCCTCATCTGATTCTGACAACGGATGCCTCGGGTCTTGGCTAGGGAGCCCACTTGGGACCTTACCAGACTCTAGGCATTTGGGCAGATGTGGAACAGGGTCTCCACATCAATGTCCTGGAGATGCGGGCCATCCTTTATGCTTTTCAGGCCTTCCAGACTCATCTCCTCTCTGGTACGCTCTTAGTTCAGACAGACAACATGTGGGTGGTTTATTACATAAACAAGAAAGGGGGTGGACGCATTCCTATCCCCTGTGCAGGGAGGCAAAGAAGGTTTGGTACTGGGCCATCAAGCATGGTCTGGAGCTCTCCTCCGTCTATGTTCCAGGCTTCCAGAACATTCTGGCAGACAGTATACGTCGCACCCACTCCAGGGTTCACAAGTGGGAACTTCTGACCCCAGTATTCAAAGACCTCTTTGACAAGTGGGGGCATCCAGAGCTGGATCTTTTTCCATCCCCACTCAATGCAAAACTGCTGCTTTTTTACTCGCTCGATCCCGGGCCTGGAGTTTTATGGCAAGATGTATTGCCCCTCTCCTGAAAAGGGAGGTTCCTCTATGCCTTCCCTCCCTTTCCGCTCCTTCAGTGGGTGCTGCTGAAGCTTCAAATGGAGGGGGCCAAAATTATCCTCATAGCTCCCATCTGGCCTTGTCAGATCCGATACCTCTTCTTGCAACAGCTGGTGGTGGAAGCGCCAGTGCTTTTGTCCCTGTGCACCGACCTGCTTTTCCAGGAGGGGAGAACCCTTGTCCATCCAGATCTCAGATCTCTGCATCTCCATGTGTGGCTCCTAAGCATGTAGCCATTGCCCAGTTTGGGGTCTCCCTTAGAATTGCAGACATCCTGGTGGCTGCCCGCCAGCCCTCCACCAGGGCTACCTATGCTATGAAGTGGAAGCATTTTTCCCTTTGTGCCGCTTCCCACCAGTTGGATCCTTTCCCCTGCCCGGTGGATCAGGGATTGAAGTATCTTCTCTCTCTCTTTCTCTGATTCAGGATTGAAGTACTCCTCCATCAAGGTACATCTTTCTGCCATCTCTGCATACCACGTACATATTGAGGGCAGAGCTGTGGATCAGCTTAATGTGTCTCCCACTTTCCGGCGAAGCATTCTGCATCTCAGACCTCCCATTCGGGGCCCGTTCTCTCCTTGGGACATCAGTTTTGTGTTGGAGAAACTCACGTTACCTCTCTTTGAACCAGCCACAAGTTGTGAGCTGCAGTGTCATGGAAAGCACTGTTTTTAGTTGCCGTTACTTCTGCTCGAAACATCTGCAAGCTTCAGGCTCTTATGTATAAGGAGCTTTATTTGTTTTTTTACAAAGGCAGGGTGTCTTTGTGCATACGAAATACATGCGAACACACAAAACTGTCAGCAGATACAAGCCATATGGTCTATCAAGTCTACTCGAATGCGCAGCTAGCATCCCTTACACTGCAGCTGCCCCGCCTTTCCCCCCTCACAGTGACCCTCACCTTGTCCTATCCCCTTTTAAAATCGCCCACTGTCTTATAGGATACAACCTCCTTGGACAGAGTGTTCCACTTAGACACCACCCTTTCTGTGAAGAAGTGCCTCCTTATTTATCTCCTGAATCTTCCCCCTTCCAATCGCAGACTGTGCCCCTTCATGTTTCTCCCACCCCTCAACTTAAATATCTCCTCTGTACCAATCTTGTTTATACCGTTCATATATTTAAAGGTCTCAATCATATCACCTGATCCCTCCTTTCCTCCAACGAGTACATGTTAAGCTCCCTTAGCCTTCCCTCGTAGGGTTTGTCTTCCAATCCCTGAATAATCTTTGTTGATTTGCGCTGTACCCCTTCCAGTAATCTAACATCCTTCTTCAAGTATGGGTGCCAGTATTGCATGCAGTACTCCAGGTGTGGCCTCACCTGCACAGAGGCAGGATCACCTCCCCTCTCCTGGATGTGATTCCTCTAGCAATACACGCTACCTTTTTGCTCTGTGCCGAGTTGTTCATTTTGCGCTGTTATTATCACCTCAAGATCTTTCTTCTCCTCACTAGTGGTTAACTGTATCGCGCCCCCCAAAAAAATGATCGCACTCCTTGGGTTCCTTGCTCCGAAGTGCACAACTTTGCACTTCTTAGCATTTAACCCTAACTGCCAAGTGTCTGACCAGTCCTCCAGTTTAGCCAGATCATCCTGCAACCCCTGCCAACCTACTGTGTCATCCACCACCACTCAGTTCTTGGTGTCATCTGCAAACAGACTGATCTTGTTCTTAATGCCATTCGAGATGTCTGCTATGAAGATACCACACAACACTGGGCCCAGTGCAAAGCCCTGCAGTACCCCACTGTCACAGTCCTTGGAGTTGAGAGTTCCCCTCCCACCACTACATTTTGTTGCCTCCCATGCAGCCAGTTCTCAATCCAGTTCACCATCTTTGTCCCTGCCCCCATGTATTTCAACTTACTAACCAGCCTCCCATGTGACGCTGAATCAAATGCCTTGCTGAAGTCCAGATAACAGGACATCCACTGCATGGCCCTGTCCAGTTCCCTAGTCACCCAGTTGTAATATTCAGCCAGGTTGGTCTGGCAGGATCTACCCTTCCAGAGACAAACCTATTTTGCTTTCTGTCCTGGAGTTCATTATCTTTCAGAAAAGTTGCCAACCTCTCCTTAAAGATTGTCTCCATTAACTTTCCCACAATGGATGTGAGGCTTACTGGTCTGTAGTTGCCCAGTTCATCCTTGGGACCATTTTTATGGAGGGGCAGCACATGCACCATCCTCCAGTCTTGTGGTTTGTTCCCTGTGTCCAGGGAGGTATTGAACAGGTCTGCCAATGGCTCCGACCTCTGCCAGTTCTTTCAGTACCCTGGGGTGTATGCCATCTGGTCCTGGTGCCTTATCCACCCTCAGTGCCCTTAAACCTTCTAGTACCCTACCCGCTTTTATTTCCCCCATGTGTTACCCCCCTCCCATGCCTACCCTCCCAACCCCCTGAGGTAGTGTCCCGCTCTTCTCCTTAGTAAATACAGAAGTACTCATTTAGTGCTTCTGGCTGCTCTGCACCAATCCTAAGTTTCCTCCTAAGATGGTGTTGAAGTTTTACTTCAAATCAGTCCATCCACCCTCTGTTTATTTTCCAGAATATTCTAATCACGGGGAGGCTTTGCTCCATACTTTGCATGTACATAGAATCTTACAATACTATACATACTTTGAGAAAGTCTGATTAGTTGTTCGTTTCGTTTGTCCCTAAGAGAGAGGGCACTCTGGTGTCCAAACAGTGTTTTTCTAAGTGGTTAGCAAATTGTATTGTTTACTGTTTCCGAAAGTACAACAGAGAACGTCTGGGAGTTGTTAATTGCCATTCTGCAAGGGGTATGGCTGCCTCCATATCTTGTTTCAGGAATGTCTGCTGTAGACATTTGTGCAGCTGCCACTTGGAGCTCTGTCCTTACCCTCACCAAACACCACAGCCTGAACATTGCCTCTAGGTGTAAGACTAACTTCGTCCTGGTTTTTCTCCAGGGCCTTCTCTCTTGAGCCTCTGGCTGCTGGTTTGCTCCTCCCGCTGCTGTTTCCTTTTCTTTCTGGAAGTGCTTGGGAAACAGTCCTACCAGTCATGTCCTGCTGCAAGAGCCTCCCTCGAAGTAAGATAGTATTTATTTATTTGAAAATATTTCACCAGGAAGGCAACATGAGCTGTAGCCAGCTCGTTTCGCGAAGCGCTCTCGGGGGGAGGGGATTACAGAGATAGGTGTAACAAACAATAATTAATAACAAGTGAGAACAAGGTTAGCCACTAACTGGTGCATACACAATAATCATAAACAGTGAGAACAAGGCTAGCCGCCAACTGGTACATACACAATAATCATAAACAGTGAGAACAAGGTTAGCCAACAGCTGGTACCTACACAAGAATCATAAACAGTGAGAACAAGGCTAGGCACCAACTGGTACATACACAGTAATCATAAACAGTGAGAACAAGGTTAGCCACCAACTGGTACATACATAATAATCATAAACCGTGAGAACAAGGTTAGCCACCAGCTGGTACCTACACAAGACTCATAAACAGTGAGAACAAGGCTAGCCACCAACTGGTACATACACAAGAATCATAAACAGTGAGAACAAGGCTAGCCACCAACTGATACATACACAATAATTATAAACAGTGAGAACAAGGTCAGCCATCAACTGGTACCTACACAAGAATCATAAACAGTGAGAACAAGGCTAGTCACCAACTGATACATACACAATAATCATAAATGGTGAGAACAAGGTCAGCCACCAACTGGTACCTACACAATAATCATAAACAGTGAGAACAAGGTCAGCCACCAACTGGTACCTACACAAGAATCATAAACAGTGAGAACAAGGCTAACCACCAACTGGTATATACACAATAATCATAAACAGTGAGAACAAGGTCAGCCACCAACTGGTACCTACACAAGAATCATAAACAGTGAGAACAAGGTTAGCCACCAACTGGTACATACACAATAATCATAAACAGTGAGAACAAGGCTAACCATCAACTGGTACATAAGCAATAATCATAAATAGTGAGAACAAGGCTAGCCACCAACTTAGTACATACGCAGTAATCATAAACAGTGAGAACAAGGCTAACCACCAACTGGTATATACACAACAATCATAAACAGTGAGAACAAGGTCAGCCACCAACTGGTACCTACACAAGAATCATAAACAGTGAGAACAAGGCTAGCCACCAACTAGTGCATATGCTTACATGAGGCAACTAAGTGCAGGATAGAGCAGCATGGAGCCACTATATCAGTTTTATAAGTACATAAATAATTAAACAATGACAGACAACAAGAAAGGTCAGGTACTAACAAAATCAACTAGTACGTTCATATGCATGGCTCTACTAGGCGCAACTTTGAGTCTACTAATGGGGGGAAGCAGAAGAGGAGAGAGTGGTAAAATAAGGGACAGACCAAAGGCTGTACTTCTTCAGGATGAAAAGAACCCTGCAAGGTGGCCCAGAGCCGGGAAAAGAAGAGGATAGAGGAGAGGGACTGGAGAAAGGAGAGGAGTAGGCCTAGGCTGAAACCCTTCAGGATGTTAAGAACCCTGTAAGGTGGCCTAGACCAGGGAATGGGGTGGAGGGGGAACCGGAGAGGGAATGACAGGGGGCAGATGCGAGGGGCAGAACTGAGACTGTGACCCTTCATAATGCTGAGAAAATCCTGTAAGGAGGCCCAGAACTAGTAGAAGAAGGGCCGAGGAGGTCCAGAACCGGGAGAAGAAGGGGTGAGGGAGTAGAATGGGGAGAGAAAAAATAGGGCTGTACAAAGTGAGTGAGGAGACAGAATAACGGAGGGTTAAAGAGGGAGGGGTAGGGGTGTAATAGGTGGTAGATGGTACATGAGGAGGAAGAAATAATAGAGTGCGGAGGAAGAAAGGGCGTGGGATAGAGAGTAAGAGTGTGTAGGAGGAGGTGGAGGGTTAAAAACAAGTACAGTTTGGGGAATAATAGTTGTGAAGGGCTAAGGAGATAGACGCTGCAGACGAGGAGAATCTAATAGGAGGGGAAGCTGGTTTCAAAGTTTAGGGAACCGGTAGGAATTTGCCTTCTGACCGATGGAGGTGGAGCGATAGGGAATGGCTAGAGAACATTGATCAGTGGATCAAAGATGGTGGGAGGAAGGGGAGGAACCGCAAGTAAAGAGGAAAGGTAGGAGGGGAGGGACCTGAACCAAAATTTAGAAGTGAATTTTGCGCAGTGAGAGAGACGTCTGCATTCTAGGGAGGAGAAGGCTAGGAGGCGATACAGGGAACAGTGATGAGTGCGTGGGGGAGAGTCTTAGATAAATAGTAAGATAATATAGAGGACCGCCCCACGCTGATGTCCACCTATCCTATAAAGGGGGCAGTCCCCAGACCTACCCCAGTTCTTTCCCTCTGTCGACGTGCGCATGTCGGACCGTCATGTACGCCTGCTTCTGTTGACTGCCATTTTCTCGCATTTACCTACGCTTTAGATTTCCTTTTTTAGTATTTTAACATTGAATGTCCAGTGTTTTTTCCTTTATGTTTATGTCTTCTTCTCCAGTCTTGTCTCCGACCAGCTGAAGAAGTGTGCCTACAGCTAGCAGATACCCGCCAAAGATGGTCACTCTTACTGCCTGCTCTGCTTAAGCCTTGACCACGACACTGAGGCCTGCCAGGACTTCAACCAGGCCATATGGAGATGCCACTTGAAGATGGCCATGATGGAGAAGGAGCTTCAGAGCAAAAGTTCTTCTGCTTCCCTGGCTTAGCCTTCCGGGCATCATATTCTTCTTCCCAAAAAGGGAAGAAGTCAAGTGGGAAGCATAAGCATGGGACAAGCACTGGGACCATCCTCTGTCAATCTCTGACTTGCAGTTGCCGCATAGACTGGTCACTGCTTCTGGGTCTTCCTCCTGTAGGGGGTAAGCCCCTCCTTCCTCATCAGCTCTCTCTCCTGTCTGGGCTGCTGGTGGTGCAGCTGCTCACCCTCATCTCTATTTCGGGCGGTTGCTCTTCAAGGCGATGGACTTCTCCCCTGCTTGCCAGCCCCTGACGCTCAGGCCCTTAGCACCCATGGGTCCTCAGCCAGCTGCTCGAGTGGAGTTGGAACCTCTGGCAGAGGGTCTTGGCCTGTCACCCCCTGCCCCAGCCAAGGTGTTGCCTTCGTCAGTCTCCGATTCTGAGGCCGGTGCTAGTTCTTCCAGGCATCAACCGGAGCAAGCAATAGCCTCTGCATTCACACAGGCAGTGCCTCTGCCTTCACTTCTGGGTACTTCATCCCTGCAGGCGACACCCTCGCTGCTGGGGCCAACATCGACTGCTTCTCCAGACCGGTGCCAGCCTTTGCCTCTTAGGCTGGCCCACCAAAACTGCCCCTGCCAATGCCTCAACCAACGACTCCTCAGCCGTCATCACCTCAGCCTACACCACTGCCGGTGCTGACTGATCCTCTTCGGGATCCACAGCTGGTGCCTGGTGGACCTACGCCAGGGTACCCTATGCCAGCTGCTCCACTGATGTATCCATACCCCCACCTCAGTATCCTTATCCTCCTTATAATCCACCCTGCCAGTGAATTATACAGTCATGGCCAAAAAATATTGGCTCCCTTGCACTTTTTCAAATAACTCACAATTCCTCTAAACATAAGTTGAAATTAACAACAGTACAGCATTTGGTCTCCACAATTCTTTATTTCTCTGTTAATATTATAGAACCTTTGTTTTTGATTCAGAATTTAATATATCCTTTTAAATCAGAAAATGAAAAGAAATAGCATTGACAAAATTATTGACACCCTAGACTTAATATTTGGTAGCACAGCCTTTGGTCAAAATAACTGCAATCAACCGCTTCCTATAGCCATGGATGAGCTTCTTGCACCTCTCTACTGGCAGTTTGGCCCTCTTGTGCAAACTGCTCCAGTTCTCCCAGATTTGAAGGTGCTTCTCTCAACTGCTGTTTTCAGATCTCGCCACAGGTTTTCAATGAGATTTAGATCTGGACTCATTGCTGGCCACTTCAGAACAGTCCAGCGTCTTGTCTTGAACCATTCCTGGGTGCTTTTTGAAGTGTGTTTGGGGTCATTGTCCTGCTGGAAGACCCATGACCTTGACAGAGACCCAGCTTTCTGACACTGGGTTCAACATTGCGCTCCAAAATGGCCTGGTAATCTCCAGATTTCATGATACCATGAACACGTTCAAGGCACCCAGTGCCAGAGGCAGCACAGCAACCCCAAAACATCACTGAACCTCCTCCATGTTTGACTGTAGGGAAGGTGTTCTTTTCTTTGAAGGCTTCATTTTGTTTTCTGTAAACATAGAGATAATATGCTTTACCAAAAAGCTCTAATTTGGTCTCATCTGTTCACAGGACATTCTCCCAGAAGGATTTTGGCTTGTTCAGGTGGTTTTGGCAAACCCCCGTCGAGCTTTCTTATGTCTCTCTCTCAGCAGTGGGGTCCTCCTGGGCCTCCTACCATATAACCCCCTTTCATTGAGTTGGTGACAGATGGTGCGAGTTGAAACTGTCGTACCTTGTGTCTGAAGGTCAGCTTGAATCTGTTTGGCAGTTGATTGAGGTGCTTTCTCCACCATTCGAACAATCCTGCGCTGCAAATCTTCGATCAAGTTTTCTCTTGCGGCCACGTCCAGGGAGGTTGGCTACAGTGCCATGGACCTTAAACATCCTGATAACATTACGTATGGTGGAAACAGGAACACCAAGGTCTCTGGAGATTGATTTGTAGCCTTGAGATTGTCCATGTTTGGCTGCAGTCTTCTGTCTGACCTCCTCAGACAATTCTCTGGCTGCCTTTCTTTTCTCCATGCTCATTGCGGTACACACAGCGACACAAAACAGGAGAATGAGTCATTTTCTCTATTCAAACTGGTTGAATGAGTGATTTTTAAATTGCAGGCACCTGCAACTCACCACAAGTGAGTTCAGTTCCAAAGTGAAGGAGAATCACCTGCTTGAAATCTAATTATTTCTAACTACTTCTAAAAAGTGCCAATAATTTTGTCCGGGTCATTTAAGGATTTCTGTGTGGAATAAGCTAAGACTTAGTAAATGTTTCTGCTTTTTGTGTTTTATTCCACTGCAAACCAAAGAAATACATATGTGGATACCAAAATATGTTTTAATTTCAACAATTTTCTGGAAGGAATGGTGCATTATTAGAAAAAACTGCAAGGGTGCCAATATTTTTGGCCACGACTGTAATGCTCTGTTTAATGCCTTGTGGTCCTTCATGCATAATAGGTGCACACTCAGAAGGCCTTCTCCCCTTCATCCTCCCCGGGCCCCCCCCCCCCCACCTCATGACACAGACCAGGCAGGACCTAGTGACCCTCGTACCACGGGGTCCTCTGGGTGGCGCACTGGTGGGGGTTCCGGCCAGCGCCTGGATTACCATCACCCTCGGGCACCAGTCCCTAATGGTGACCAGTCAAGAGACAACTTCTCTTCTTCATCTTCAGAGTTGTCTGAGGGCTCCGGTGGCTCCTCTGAGGGACAGAGCCATGCTGAGGTGGCCCTTAAATCCCCTCCTGAAGACCCCTCCTTTCTTGATGTTATGCATCGTATCCAATCCCTCATGGGATGGGAAACAGAGGAGCTTGACCCAGAGAGCCATCATCTGACAATGTATCTCAGGAAAAAGGAGACCCTCTCCTTCGTGGTACCTTCTTTGACTGTTATGAAGACGTCACTAAGGCGGCATGGAACCACCCTTCTTCCAAGCTGGCTTTGTGCAAGAAAGGCAGATTGCCTTTATCAAGTGCCGGTAGGCAAGCCCTTCCTGGGGGATCACCCCACGGCAGACTCTGTGGTCATGAATGCAGCACATGACCGCATGAAGAAGCCCAAACATCTTGGCACCCACCCCCCTGGTAAGGAGTCTCAGCAGCCTAACCAGTGAGGCAAGTGAATGTATGCGTCTGCCACACTAGCCATTCGGGCAGTTAACTACAGTGCTCCCTCGCTATAATGAATGAAAGTAGAGCCATTGTGAGCATTCATTATAGTACTGCGTTCGTTACAGCAAGGAACACCCAAATTCAGAAACCGGACATTATAACTACATAGTAAAGGTATAGAAAAGGCAATTTATAGCAAGCAAATTTTTATTTTGTTTTCAAGAATGTTGACAATACTAAAAATAAAAATAAAGGAAATTCATTAATGTGGAAGTTTTATCTACTTCCAAAGATAAGTGAATTTTTCTGCACAAGTGCACCTCGCCCAAGATCACAGGCATAGGGGAGCATCTGGCACAGTTGCAACAACTTCACTGAGTCAGCATCCTTTTGGCACTCCATCAACGTTAGGCAGTTTTCTAGCCCCTTTATCACTTCAGCTGCTGTTGGCATTTCTTCACCCATCCCCTCTACCTCCTATCACTCCCACTTTCACTGTCACCACAGTCCTGTATGGAGCAGTCAACAACAGCAGCTACAATCTCATCATTGGTCATCTGTTCTGTGATTGAAATTGTGTCATCGTTGTAGAGCCAATCCTCGATGAACTGTGTAGCTTCTTCCGGGTGCTGGACAATGTTTAATTATGTGGCCAGCTTTGCTGTTTCCTCTGTGTCATCGACCTTTGGCTCATCCATATCAGTTGCAGTGTCCTGTGGTTTTAGTGCTGGACCAAGGGTCGCATCCCAGCGGTGATGAACAGTGGCTGTTAAAACAGCAGCCCAGGCTTCTCCTGACAGGTGAATCACATCCTTTAATGTTAGGGACTTAAAAAAAGCTGTCACTGAATCCCCCTGCGAATCCAGGTCACCTAGCAGGCATTTTCGGTAATGTTTCTTGAAAGCAGCAATTATGCCACCATCCAGAGGTTGTATCCTAGCTGTTGTCTTTTTGGGCAAAGGAACTGTCATAATTCTGCCATCCCTGGATTTCAGTGATGCTTCGGGGGGGGGGGCACTGATCCATTATCAAAATAACTTTCAGAGACAAATTCATTGAGAGAAGGTGGGCTCTTACAGAAGGCACAAATAATTTATCGAACCAGTTCTGAAACAACTCCGAGGTCATCCAGACATTTCTGGATGATTCGTATTCAGCAGGGAGAGATGACACGTTGAAGTGGTGGAAGCAACGGGGTGAACGAAACTTCCCAATGCAAAGAGGTTTTAACTTGTGAGAGCCAGTGGCATTGACACACAGCAAGTAGGTTACCCTGTCTTTAGCCACTTGAAGCCCTTTGGATGCATTGCTCTTGTTTTTTGCTGCCAAAGTGACGTCTGGCAGACAGCACCAGAACAGGCCAGTCTAGTCACAGATGTACACCTGGTCCAGTGTGTAACCACCATCCTCAATGATTTTTCTAAGTTTAGGCAAAAACTCTGCCACTTTGTCACTGGATCTCTGCTTGCCAGTGATGCACACATGGCGAATGCCATGCCAACGCTGAAAATGCCACACCCATCCTGTGGAGGACCCGAAGGTGTTGGTGTCACTGTAAAGTTCTGCAGCAAACTGGTTTGCCTTTTCTCAGACCAAGGACACTGACACAGGTACACCATTGAGGCGTTGTTGTGAAAATCATATCTTTGTCGCCTTGTCGATATCAGCCTCTTCAGTCTTTCTAAGTTTTTTACGGCTGAGATCCTCGTTTTCTGAGCACTCAAACACAAATTCGTGAAGGGAAACTTCCTGCTTTCTCCAAGTGCATATTGTGGACTTGGAGTAGCCAGTCTCGACTGATAGCTTTTTAAGGCTCTCGTTACTGTTCAGCCTGTCCAGGATCTCTAACTTTGTTTTCACAGAATATTCTTCATTTTGACAGTAGATACGGGGTATTCTGTGATGTGATTTTTATAGCATATTCAATTAAAAGAGTGTCGTAAAACTAGTCAAACTACTTTGCCAAATGAACACGCGTGGTAGTTAAATTCTGTATAGTGGGTATACACAATGATCGCAGTACTCAGCGGGCATTTTAAATCAGCGTTTCTTGATTGGGAGCCAAACGAACCATTTGCTGTAGCTGTGTATTCACTATAGCAAGGTTCGTTACAGCGAGGGAGCATTGTACTTGGCCCATATGGTGCAGTACAAGAATGCCCTCTGGGATCAGGCGAGGGATCTGGTTCAAACCCTCCCTGAAGACTCTACCAAAACACAGTTTGCCCAGCTCCTGAAATCAGGGTCGGATGTGGGCACCCATGTCCTGCGGGCAGCATACAACACTGTTGATGCCTGCAGGCCTGGGGCAATGAAAGGGATCTGCCTTTGTCGCTATTCGTGGCTTAGAGTGTCTGGCTTTGCACATGATCAAGCCAGCATTTTAGATGCCCCTTTCAGGGGTTCTGTCTTGTTTGGCGGAGATGCCCAGGATATTATCTCCCACCTCCAGGAGTCGGGCAAAGCCGTTAGATCAGTTAATTCCTTTTTATCTATCTCTGCCTCGGACTGCCCAGCGTGAGTCCTTTCATTGGGCCTCTTGCCAACCCCCCAAGGGCCAGCAGATGAAGGGTCCATTCAATAGCAAGGCTCACACCCCAGCAGCCAGATCAGCTGCCCCAGGACTCCCAGAGCATACACAGCCACTCTGCCCACCCCTGGGTCCACCGCCTGGCTCCTTGCCCAACCCTCCCCCCCAGCAGAGACATTGGGGGAGGTGGTCAGGGGTCAGTTCTCCCTTTACCTCGATGGCTGGCAAGCAGTGACCGCAGATCAATGGATATTACAGCTTATCGAGCATGGTCACACCCTAGAATTTGTGGAGCTCCCTCCCCCTGGAGAACCCTCCCTTGCCCTCCCAGTACCCTGCAGCCCACATTTTGCTCTTCCAGGAAGAGATTCAGGCCCTCCTGTGCAAAAAAGGCCATTGTGCCTGTCCCTCTGGCTCAAAGAGGAAGGGGATTCTACTCTCACTTTTTCTGTATCCCCAAGAAGACAGGGGATCTGATGCTGATTTTGGTCCTCAGTCACCTGAACCTGTACATAGAGTAGAAGCGGTTCAGGATGGTCACTCTGCAGGGGTTGCTACCCCTCCTTCACTAGGGGAACTCGCTCTGCTCCCTGGACATACAGGATGCCTACCTTCATATCCAGATTTTCTTGGCTCACTGCCTGTACCTCCATTTCTGCTTCCAGGAGGACCAGTTCCAGTTCCAGGTCCTCCTTTTTGGCCTTTTTTCAGCATTCTGGGTTTTAACCAAGTGCCTGGCAGCGGTGGCTGTGATTTTGAGGGGACATTGCTTTTATGTGTTCCCTTACCTGGATGACTGGCTGTTGACAGCCCCCTACAGGAACCTTCTGCTGCAGACCCTGGAATGCACCTTTCTGCTTTTTCAGGCCTTTGGGATCACAGTCAATCTGCTAAAGTCTTGTCCCTTTCCATGTCAATGCCTCTAGTATATTGGAGTGGTCCTTGACTCTTACCAAGGCAGAGCTTTGCTGCGAGCGGACAGAGCAGAACGCATGATAGACCAGGCCTGTCTAGTCCCATCCAGCCGACAGATCCCAGCCAGGCGTTCCTCCACCTGTTGGCGCAGTGGCGCAGCAGCTTGTCACACCTCTCCGGCCCGCATGGAAGTTGCCCAGTGGACCCTTGCAGGTCCACATGGACCAACACACTGACGACCTGGATCAGCCGGTGATGGTCTCCAACCCGGTGAGGAAAACCTTTGAGTGGTGGCAGAACCCTGTCCATCTCCTGCGAAGGGTACCCTTTCGGGCTGTGCCCCCTACAGATCCTCACTATGGATGCCTCAGGTCTAGGCTGGAGTGCTCACTTCACCGACTGTCAGACCCAGGGGACCTGGTCTGAGGTGAAGCAGCATCTCCACATCAATGTACTGGAGATGCGAGTAGTTCTTTATGCCCTGCAGGCGTCCAGACTTTCCCGATCCACTGCTGGTGCAGATGGACAACATATCAGTAGTATACTACATCAACAAGAAGGGTGGCACTCATTCTTACCCCCTTTGTCAGGAGGCAATTAGGGTCTGGTACTGGGCCATTGAGTACGACATGGAACTCTCTGTCGTTCATGTTCCAGACAACCAAATTGTCCTGACCGACAGTGTAAGCCAGTCCAGGTTGAGGGCTCATGAGTGGGTACTCCTGTCCTCGGTGGTCGAAGATCTCTGACAACTGAGGCCATCCAGTGCTGGACCTTTTTGCATCCCCACTCAATGCAAAACTGCCACTTTTCTGCTCGCTCAATCCAGGGCCTTGAGTTTCTGACATGACGCATTGTCCCTCTCCTGGAAGGGGAGGTTCTTGTACGCCTTCCCACTCCTGCAGAACATTCTTCTCAAGCTTCAATCAGAGGGGGCAGAGATGATTCTTATAGCCCCCTACTGGCTGTGTCAGATTTGGTTCCCCCTGCTTCAGCAGCTGGCAGTCTAACTTCCAGTACCCTTGCCCCTGTGCACCAGCTTGCTCTTCTAGGAACAGGGCACCCTGGTCCATCCTGACCTCAGGTATTTACATCTCCATGCGTGACTCCTGCAGGCTTAGCTACTGCCCGCTTTGGGGTTTCTTACAGGGACACTGATGTCCTGGTGGCTGCTAGAAACCTTCCACTAGAGCCACCTATGCCTTGAAGTGGAAGTGCTTCTATCTCTGGGCCACCGCTCGCCACCTGGATCCCTTTACCTGTCAGGTGAACCTGATTTTGGACTAACTGCTCCATCTTTCAGACTCAGGCTTGGGGTACTCCTCTCTTAAGGTGCACCTTTCTGCCATCTCTGCGTACCATCCACTTATTGAGGGCAAACCTATTGCCCAGCTGGAGGTATCTCGCACTTTTTTGCAGAGTATCCTGCACTTGAAGCCTCCCATTCGGGACCCCGTCCCTCCATGAGACAGCCTTTTCATGTTGGAAAAGCTCACTCTGCCTCGTTTTGAGCCAGCCACGAGTTGTGAGCTGCACTTTCTGTCATGGAAAGCGCAGTTTTTAGTTGATGTGTAAAGAGCCTTATTTCATTTTTCACAAAGACAGGGTGTCTTTGTGTACTAATTTTTTTTTTTTTAGTTTAGTTTTTGTTGACCGGGTAAGTGCACTAGACAAATTCTGCCTATTTTCAGGCACGACCCAGGGGGAGGGGGATACAGATGAATGCCAACTGACCTTGAACCAGATTAAGCTGTTGGTGGTATTTTTAGTGAATGAGGGAAATTTGGCCAGGACACCGGGGAAATTCCCCTACTCTTTTCGAGGGTGGAGCTGTCCGTCCGTCCGAGGAGATGGAGGAGTCCAGTCAGTTGGAGGAGTTGGAGGAGGAAGGTTGTGAGTACGCGACTCCGACCGGTTTAAGAGATACGACTATACTGAATGGAGAAGTTCGAATTCAGGAGACATTATCGAGTAATATCGGTAAAGAGGTTGTAACAAATGTTGGAAATAATATGGATATAGAAGAAGAGACCAAAGTTGTTTTAACTGAAGAATTGGAAAAAAAGAAACAACAGCTTTTAGAATTAATTTCTGTGGCTGAAAAAGACTATCATTTATGCCAACAGAAACTTGAAGTGGAAAGAAATAAAAGAAAACGTTCTCCTGTTAGCCCTGGTCAAGAAGGGGGGAAACGTTTTGGTCAACAAACAGGAGCAGGAGGGAGTTCGAATCCTGCGACAAGAAAGAACTCAGTTACGCTACAAGATCCTATACCTGTATGTCAATTAGAACCGTGGACTCCAGGTGAAGCTTTAAAAAAAGCAGGTTGGTTATGGGCAGGAGACAGATGGGTCCCAGACCCTATGATACTGATACCAGGGATTCAGAGTTCGACGCTCCCTGAGCAACAAAATGGAACAGTAACGTTCATTGACACTCCAAATTCAGAGTCTCTAATTTCGAGTAATGCGAATGCGCAACACCAAGTTGAGGCTGATGGCCTTGAAGAAACGCAAGACGCCATGGGCGAAAAAAGTTTACTAACAAATGAACAATACTCGCAGCCGAATTCGGAACATTTTTCATCATCTCAACTAGTATTGGAGCCATTATCTACAATTAAAACGCCACAGGCAACAAGAGACAAAGACATGATCGAGGCTGTAAGTTTGTTGAACTTGTTGGGTGATACAGCGAAAACTTTTGCAGGACTATTCAGGAAACCAGTGGAGTCTGCTAAACGCAGATTTCTAGTAAGACTAAGATATATAGGGCAATTACCAGTAGCCCCAGATCGTATTTGGGTAGGTAAAATGTTACTAATAGACTCTATGGCGTTTTCACCAAATGAAGTATATGCTTTAATACATCCACCTGGAGATAGATATTATGATGTAAGCTTTTGTACTGGATTGTCTTTGGATAAATTTTGGAGATTATTTTATAATTTGCAAAGTAATGAAACGTGGAAAGACTTTCAGGCCATTCCTATTACTAAGCCCACTGTTAAGACGGTTACAATCCTTTTCAGGAATGAAGGTGTGAATATCTCTGATATTCAGTTCTGGTTGGAGAAAAGATGCTATGTGCAAGATAAACCTTGTCCAATCTTAGATATAAATGGTTTTTGGATAGGAGGATGGACTTTTCGAGTCCGTTTAATTCATGATGCTAATGGCATACAACATTTACCTAGCTCATTTTATTTGGGAAGAGATAGGGGCATTATATTTTATGCAGGTCAGCCCAAAAGTTGTTTTAAATGCGGTTCTTTTTCCCACCTAAACACTGCATGTAAGCAAGTTCGATGTTTTCATTGTGGTATGTTGGGGCACCTAATTACAGAATGTACAAGTTCCCCAGTATGTAGTCTATGCAATGAAACTAATCATGTATTTGCAGACTGTTCATGGAAGTATGCAGAGACTAATGAAACCTCTGATCAGGAGCATTTGTTAGTACAAGCACGCAGTTCTAAAGTAGGACCTGATAATATAGAACCAGGATCAGAGTTAGGAGGAAAGCGTAGAGGAAGAGGTGGTGGTCCTATGAATGGAAGGAGGCTTAGTTTAAGATCTAGACCAGAAATATTAATTAATACACAGCCACAAGAAGCTTCGTGTATCTCTAATATGAGTTTAAGTGGAGATGATATGACTACTCCTTTTGTTACACCACATGGGTCCCCTATTCGGTCAACTATACATTTAAGTAACAGCCCTGATAGCCCCCCAAATTCAAAGGAAAAAAATACTGATCAGGAAGAGATGGTACCGTCGAATGAAGGCTCGACTAGAGGTTCTACAAATTCACCTTTGCCCATGTCTAATAGGTATTCCATCCTAACTAGTTGGGGAGATCAGGTAGAAGAAATGCTCCCAGGCCCAGATCAGGATTCTAATGAGTCAAGTGTAGTTGTTCCTAAAAATAACCCGGGGTGTTCTGTTAAACAGAAAACACCAGAGATTATTAAACGAATAACCAGATCTAGAAATAAACAGTTTAAACCTCCTCCTTAAAATCCTTCTTTATTAACTGTAACGTCTTTAAATGTTAATAGTATTAGATCTCATGTAAAACGTCAGTCGACGTTTGGTATTCTTTCTTCCTTAAAATATGATGTGTTTCTTTTACAAGATACTCGTTTATATACTGAGTTAGAAATAGCTAATGTTAGCAAACAGTGGAGGTGGGGTTTATCGTACTGGTCATTAGGTGAAGATCTTTGTAGTGGAGTGGGGGTTTGCTTTAACACGTTTCAAATTAAACTACTTCGGATAGTTGAAATTGAACCAGGTAGAGCACTGATGGTAGATGTAAGAATACGAGATATTACATGTCGCTTAATTTCAGTGTATGGTCCGCAATTAAAATCCTTGAGAATAGAATTGTTATATAAAATTATCTCTTACCTGTATAAAAGGGGTTTATTAATTTTAGGGAGATTTTAATATTAATTTTGAACAGAAAAAGATTCAGAAACAAAATTGTGATAAATCCTGTTTGTCTTCTATATTGTCTCAAGCAGGTTTAAAGATTCACAGAAAACAGGAGAAATTGATGAAACCCACTTTTTAAAGGAAATTGTCTTCTATAGATTCATTTTGTTCCCCAAACATTACAGATAGATGGATTGATTTATATTCCAGTAGAAACTTCGGACCATGTACTAATTGGAATAAGCTTAAACTCCTGCCAGAATAGGGAACGAGGGCCAGGATTCTGGAAACTTAATGTTTCTTGTTTGAAGGATGAGTCGGTTATTTCAGAGTTAAAAATGATAATAAAAGACCAAATTACCACGATAGATTTACATGAAGATTTAGGAAGCTGGTGGGGAGCTTTAAAGTTGTGTTTAATTGGATATTTTCAGTATCGAGGAAGAGTGGAGGCTAGTTCAAAAAATAGAAATTATTGGAAGCTTCATCAGTCTCTACAGTCTCTTTTGTCCACTCAACATGAGAGATGTGAAAATTTATCTAACGAGATTACTCGTATAAAATTATTAATGACGTCATTTCAGTATGACCATATGAAATCTTTAATTAAAGAACAATCCTTTGGGACTCAAGGGAAATTTGCTCAAGTAAACCCCTTTTTGGCATGCCAAATAAGATCTAACAATCGTTCATTTTCCGGGTTGTATAAGAAAGATGGGGTATTGGCGTTGGATAATGTGAGTATAATGGAAGTGTTAAATGTACATGTAGAGCAAACATTAGGGACTGTGGGTCCTACTAATAATTTTACTTCCAGTTTATTAGAAGCAGCAGATTTACCGAGAGTGGATAAAGATACACAGGCTAGAATGGTAGCTGCATTCACTGAAGCAGAGATGAGTGCAGTGATTACCTCATTATAAGAAAGAAAACTTCACCTGGATCCGATGGATTACCAGGAGAATTATATAGAACATTATGGGAATTAATGCCGAAAGAACTACTAGCATTGTATAATTCCTTTTTGAGTGATATGCTTTTACCTACACAGATGTATGAGGGATTGCTCATTTTTCTTTTTAAGAAAGGAAATCGCAGGGACATTAATAATTGGAGACCTATAACCCTTTTAAATGTAGATTTTAAAATCTTCTCTAAACTTTTGGGGGAACAGATTATCCTTAGTAATGCATAATTTAATACATGAACAGCAATATTGTGCAGTGCCTGGGAGATATCTAACAGACACTTTAATTCTCCTTAGGGAGATTATGAATGCAGGAAAGGACTCGGTGGATGGATCAGAAGGGTGTCTGGTTAGTTTAGATCAATCGAAAGCTTATGATGAAGTATTACATGAATATTTATGGGAATGTTTAAAATCTTATGGTTTACCACATCAATTCGTGAATTGGGTACAGTTATGCTATGCATTGGCCACTGTTGTTCCATTAGAAAATGGGTGGAGAGGTAAACCTCATAGTGTTTTGAAAGGAGTCAGACAAGGATGTCCGCTCAGCCCACTATTGTATGTACTAGCCCTAGACCCCGTGTTGCGAATTATTGGTAAATCACCTTCAATTAAACCTATTGTTATACATAATTTTAACTTTCCAAAATTAATTGCATATGCAGATGATATTTGCTTAGTGCTACCTAATAGTGAGGCTATAGAAATTGCATATGAGTTGCTTAGATCTTTGGGGAAGACCATGGGAGCAAAAATTAACGAAAAAAATTAAAAATGTGTAGCAATATCAGGGTTTTCTGAGAGTACAGTATGGGTAAGGAATTTTAAAGTAGAACAAAAATCATGTAAGATTTTGGGAATATATTTTGGGGGCATAAAAAAGTGATTGGGATAATTGGCAGGAAGCCGTAAAAGAGGGAAATCTTAAGGTGTCTCAGTGGAATAAACATAGACTGTCAAAAAAAAAAATGAATTTATTTGATTAAATCATACCTTCTTCCGATTTTTTTATTTATAAGTAACATTTTTTATATTCCCAAACCATTGGAAACTACAGTGTTGCGATGTTTTTTTAGTGGTATATGGGGTGAGCATTAAACCCCATTAAAAGAAATACGTTGTGTCTGGAAGTTAAAGAGGGAGGTTTGGGGATGATAAATCCCATTGTCTTCTTTTTTACAATTTTTTTATATAAAAACTTGATTCCTGTAGTAAAAAATAGTTCACAGGTATGGGTTTATTTATTAGCTTCCCAATTGCAGGGTATTTTAAAAGAATGGAAAGAAGGAAGTTTTGTACATTCCAACAAACGATGACCCCCGTTGCAGAATTGCTGGAAGTCGGTATTTGATAATATAAAAAATGGGATATCGTTGGACAGTAGCAAAAGCTCAGAAGGAAAAAATGTATAATTTAATTGTGGGGTCCTTTTTTTTGACACCTTTTAGTCTTCTTCCAACTGAAGTAAGTTCAATTTAGCTTCTTATTTGACAAATTTTGAATACCACAACAAATGTGGGATACCTTATGGTTGGGGATACATGGTAAAATAAATGTACGTAGTAACCAAAAACATAAATCTATAGATGAGAGATATTGCCCAAGGATAAGTGTATTATACAATTGGAGACAATGGATCACTTGTATTATGATTGCTTTTATGCAAATGAATTTTGGGACATTCTAAAAGAGAGGTGGAAAGATTGTTTTAGATCTCCCACCATTAAAAACAAGTTTATGTTATGGATTTTTTGCTACTGAGCAACTAGGAGATAGATATAACACTTTACAGGTGCTGCATGTGTTTTTATTATATTGGTTATGGATTAGCCGTTGTAGATTATTGCTGGAACAGCAATTTTTGTCTCCCTTAACCTTGATTATGATAATAGAATCTGAAATAAAGAAATTGATGTTAGTAGAACGAAATTTATTTTCAATGATGAAATGGGAATCTTATTGGGATGGTTTTGATTTTTTACATAGTTAGTTTTTGAGAATTGTTTTGGGGAAATTAAATAATAAATGTGAATAGGAAAAAGAAGGGAAAAAAAAGTCTGCATTTTTAGAATGAGAATTATTAGAAGCGTTTATTATGAATGCAAACATAAATATGTTTTGCTGGTTTTTGTTGTATATGTTGTATGATTTGTATTGATTATAATAAAAAATTCCCCTACTCTTTTCGGTAAGTGCCATGGGATCATTAACATCCACCTGAACTACCACCAATCTAGGCAGATGGGACTTCGGTTTAACATCTCATCCGAAAGATGGATGAGACGAAAGACTAATCCTATGTTTTTGCCTAAGGTGGTGTCTGAGTTCATGTTAAACCAAGCCATCCACCTACCCATTTATTTTCCAGAGTATTCTGATCAGGGGGAGGCCTTACTCCATACTTTGGACATCCAGCGGATGCTTCAGTATTATATTAGCCATATCCAGACTGTTAGGAAAACTGACCAGTTGTTTGTGTCATTTGCCCCCAAGAGAGAAGAGGCACCTGTTTTGAAACAGTGTTTGTCAAAATGGTTGGCTAATGGCATTGTTTACTGTTACTGTATGTACAACAAGTCCTTGCCTGGGGCAGTAAAAGGCCACTCCATCAGAGGTATGGCCGCCTTTACTGCCTGTTTCAAGAATGTGTCTACTGTGGAAATTTGTGAAGCTGCTACCTGGAGTTCTGCCCATGCTTTCATTCAGCACTACAGTCTGGACATTGCTTCTAGGCACAGGGCCAATTTCGGACTAGCTGTCATTCAGGGCCTTCTTTCTTGAGCCTTCTGCTGTTGCTTTCTGCCTCTTCCTGACTGTCTTTTTGGTCCGTTCTGGTATTGCTTGGGACTCAGTTCTACCGGTGTTGCCTGCTGCAGGAACCTCCTCGAAGTAAGATAGTGCAGTTACGTAAGAACTTATCATAACAGTAGATCTTCGAGAGGAGCTGTTGCAGCAGGAGCTGCTTTCCCTCCCTCCTTTCTTCCCCCTGATAGTTTCTTCTCCTTGCACCTCTTCTGCTTTCCTCTGCTTTGAGGAACTGCCTCGGTTCTCCTTTTTGCCTCCTGTGCTGGGGTCTCCGGTGGGAGAACTGAGGTAGGTCTGGGGAACTACCCCCTGTATAGGATAGGCAGATGTCTGTGCTGATGTTGGTGAAGGTGGTCCCCCATGATAGACAGCTAGCTAGAAGTTTTCCTTGTGGTCCTGGTGCCTGGTGGCTTCAGTCATATTGGTGTTGCCTGTTGCAAGAGTTCCTCTTGAAGATCTACTATTACGGTGTTCTTATGTAATTGTACTGTCTTCAAGAGGTGCTCTTGCAGAAGGCCCTTATTTTCCCTCTCTCCTTCCCCCTGCTCTCTGTTTGCTTTTCTCCTCTTCCATGCCAGCGAGTCTTCTGCTCTCTTCCCTTATATCTGTCTCTCAGGAAACCTCCTTGATTCCTTCTTCCACTGCCTGTTTCAGGTCTCCGGCAGGAGAACTGAGGAGGGTGTCGGGGACCGCCCATCTTTACAGGATATGTCAACATTAATGGAGTGACGTTGGTGGTGGGCAGTACCCTGTGGTGCTCTGTTAGCTAGAAATGTTTCCTTGGATCCTGGCGCCTGGCAACTTAGACCTGCCGGTCATGGCCTGCTGCAAGAGCTCCTCTCAAAGATCTACTGCTTCGGTAAGTTCTTATGTAACTGTTCTATCTCCTCCTACCTGAGGAGGAGGAGGAGGAAGTGGAAGAAGGGGCCTATTCTTCTGATAGGTCCACTGCCTCTTCTAGGAGTGGGGGCTCTGAGCATTGAACTCCCAATCCCAGTACCCCAGGTTTTATAACATTATGAAGCAGCTCCAGTCTGCTGTGGGGTTCCAGACTGAAGAGGATAGTGCCACCAGGAGGAATGTGGTGGACTTCTAGAGATCCCCGAGACTCCCCCTAAAGTGATCCCTCTTTTGCTCCCAGCTATGGATGATGCTACCCAGGCAGTCTGGCGTAGGCCCAACTCTGTGCCTGCCATGCCTAGGAAGGTTGTACTAGGCCCCTTTGGGGAAACCATTCTACTCCTCCCAGCCTGAAACAGACTCTGTCGTCATTAAGGCTGCCCGCAACTGTTCCAAGGTGCCCAAACACCTTAGTTCCCTCCTTTCCGACAAGGAGTCCAGGAGGTTGGACTTATGGGGTAAAAGGACTTTTGCCTCAGCTGCCTTGGACGTCAGGATCTCAAACTACCTGTCTCATTTGGTTAAATAACAGAACACACTCTGGAAGAAGGGCAGCGCTGTGGCTCAGGCCCTCCTAGAGGGGTTCCAGAGACAGTAAATCCTCAAGACTCTTCAGGCAGCAATGGATGTGAGTAAGCTCCTTCTCCGTGCCATTTATGATATGTTCGGCACTACTACCAAGGTGGCTGCCTCAGGTATCTGCCCTAGGAGGCTCTCCTGGCTCCGGGTTTCTGGGTTTGCAGCAGATGTGCAACAGAAGGTTCTGGATGCCCCTTTTGTGGGCTCCAAGCTGTTTGACCTTGATGTTCAGGATGTCATTAATGAGCTGCAGGCCTCAAGGAGGGCCCTCAGATCTGTGCACTCCCTGTACCATACCCAGCCCAGAAGCTGCCCGAGACCTTCCTTTCAGAAATCCGTCTCTGGCACCTGTCCACAGGGAAAGCGCAGAGCCAGCTCTTCTTTACCCACCCCTTCCTCCACCACCAGCACCTCTGCCAAAGTCCACAGGGTTGGCAGCACTGCTCAGACCCCTGGCCCCACTTCAGCCTGATTCTTTGCTCCACCCTGGTCCTCTTGTCCCAAGTCAGGAGGTAGTAGTAGGGGGTCACTTTCCCTCCATTTATACCAGTGGAGGGACACCACTTCGGATGCTTGGATTTTGCAGCTTGTGCAAAGGGGCCACTCTCTGGAGCTTCTGGAATGGCCTCCCACCATTCCCCCAGGGCCCACCAGATGTTCTCTGGATGACATTCTGGTTTTAAGGAAGGAGATTCACTCTCTCCTGCACAAGCGAGTCTTAGAGTCTGTCCTGGGGGCTCAGAGAAACAAAGGCTTCTGTTCCAGATTTCTTTCTGGTACTCAGATGGGAGATCTTCATCCCATGCTGGACCTGAAGGGGCTAAACCAGTACATCCATTGCTAGTTGTCACTCTACAAGGCCTGCTGCCTCTGATCAAACAAGGAGACTGGCTTTGTTCTCTCGACATGTAGGACACATACCTGCATATCCTGGTTTATCCGCTTTACCATAGGTACCTCAGGTTCTCCTTCTGGGGGGAACATTTCCAATTCATAGTCTTGCCCTTTGGCTTGTCCTCTGCGCTGTGGGTCTTTACCAAGTGCTTAGCGGCAGTGAAAGCAGCCCTCCACCGCGAGGGTCTGTATGTGTTCCCATATCTGGACGATTGGCTACTAAAGGCTCTGTCCAGGGAGCTCTCGCTGTTCACCCTGCACAGGACCTTGACGTTGTTTCATTCCCTGGGTATCATGGTGAATCTGCTCCAAGTCCACCCTCTAAACATCTCAGCAACTGCAGTACATAGGTGCAGTTTTGGACTTATCACATTGCAAAGCCTTTCTGCCCCAGGCCATGACTGTACAGGACAACTTTGTAAATAGGTCCCTCGGACCTAAAGTTCATATCTTGTCAAAAAAATAAAGTTTTATCTAAGGGCAGACTGCCTAATGGCACAGGCCTCCCTGGTGGCTCAGTACTGGTATGTTAGTCAGTTTCTACCTTCGGCTCCTGGGCCTCATAGTGGCATCTGTAGCCAGGATGCCATTGGCCAGACTTTATATTTGTGTGCCCCAGTGAAACTTACGTATTCAATGGGAGCAGTGCTTCGACGACTTGGACCAGTTGATCTTAGAAAATGGGCTAAGAAATATCAGAGCTCTGATTGGCTGCTAGCTCTGCCAAGGTGGGCATCTATCAGACAGCGGAGCCCAGGTATTAAAAGTGCCAGTTCCTGTCAACATCATTACCAACATTACTGGGCACTGGTAATTTTGAAATGGCAGATCTGCCATTTTTTTTCTCACTAACCGAGATTCCCCAGCAAGTGATATGGGCCAGCCCCCCCCCCCCCCATCTCGCATAACAATCCGTAATCAAGTAAAATACTATTACTCACAAACAAAAATACACATTTTTTTATAAAATTAACCATTTCAGGCAAAGTAGAGTGCTCCAGCATGAGAGATCTTCACCCGTCCCCTGCTGCCTCAAAGACCGGCTGACACAGTAGCTGCTGAAAGCTGGCAGTGTGTCTGTATCAGCGGGGACTCCAACCAAGGAAAACCCACCACCACTCTCAGACAGATTCTCTCAGTCTCATCAGTTTTACAATACATCCCGTCCTGCTAGGTAACCTGCTCAGTGCATTTTGGCTGCCTTGCTAATAAAGCCTTAAACTGTCTGCCAATCTCCCTCTGTCCACCTTACAAGACCATCAGTGGCACATTTTTTTAAAACTTAAAGCAGACACACATGAAGACAAAACAAATCAGGGCTGCAAAATCCCACAGTGAGTTGAGTGGCACTGAGAACGATAGCCTTAGTAGCATAACTGTATAACAGCAGCGGTATTTTCTTCCTTATCCATACCACACGGTACAGAGAATGAAGAAACTACTGCTCTTGACACAATCAGTAGCGGTACCGGAACTCCGCAGCGATTTCAAGCAAAGGTATGTTTTTCCCGAATCAAGGGAGCAACTCATTCTCCTGCAGCATATAGTGAAATGACTATGTCACAAGTTAATGATCTTTTCTCTTACCGTAATACAACAGGTGTTGTGTAGATTTCTTTTGGGGGATGAAAGAAAGCACGACCAGTGTAAACTGACTCGACCACTGTAAAACACTCAAACTGCTACATTTTTGATCTCAAAATGAGCCAGGACAAAAACAGTAATGTCTCATCCTCCTGCAGCATTCATCTGTGAAAGATGTTCACTGTAAGCAGGGATCACCAAACTTAGCTACAACCTAGTAAGATAAAACTAATGAACTTAGACCCAGTATGCATGTACAGCTGTCAGAAGCTTAGCTCAAACAAATAGGAGAAGACACAGAAGAGTTGAATACTGTCAAGGAGAAACTGTTTTTTATTATAGAGCTGCTGACGAGGGTCTGTTTAATTTTGTGTTTTAAACTCCAATGAGACAAACGTCCCTAGCTTAAAAAAAAAAAAAATGCAGAGAAACTATTTTATTACATAACTTACATAAAATTTGTTTTTATTAAAATGTTTTAATTGATCATACTTTCTTTTACAGTGCCCCTTTTCTCAGCGCAATAATGTCCTCCAGGGTGTGCGGTATTGTGCTATACCAGACCTTTCAGGGGCTATAAGGCCCTCCACCTGTGGCGTTGGGCTTCATTACGCACCTGGGTGGTCCAGTATAGCACAATACTGCCCACCCTGTCAGCTATTATTGTTTACCAAGTCGCCTCTCTACTTTGCAAGGTACTGCAGTGGCGGCAGAACCCTCTCAATCTGTTGATGAGAGTCAGGATCTTCTCATCCCCTCCCCGAACAGATCCTGACTACAGACACCTTGGGTTACTGGCAGGGGAGCCCACCTGGGTCCTCTTCAGACCCAGGGGTCCAGGTCTGTGGTGGAGGCTACTCTCCTCATAAACGTGCTCAAAATGAAAGCAGACCTGTATGTCCTCCAGGCCTTTCAGAGCCAATCTGGCATCCAAGTGCAGTATTGGGGGGGTGCTGTACTGCTGGGGTGTGCCGTCCTATGGATGAGATGTTAAACCGAGGTCCCTTCTACCCATCCTGGTGTTGTCCTGGTGGGTGTCCAGGTGTAATTAAAAGAACCCAGGGCACTCTTCACAAAGAGTAGGGGACATTCCCGGGGTCCTGGCCAACATTCCCCTTTCCATAAACCGGTTCATGCAATTATCCAGGCTGTGTGTGGGTTTTGATGTGCAATATGGTTGCCACTACACATTCAGTCACTTCGCTACCAGTCTAGAATTGCTTGTAAAGCGCTTTGGGATACACTGTGTATGAAAAGCGCTATGTAATTACTGATTCTTCTTCTTCTTCACTTGTCTCCTGCTGGTGCAGTCAGACAATCTGATTGTGTTGTTCTGTCTCAACAAGCAGGGGCGGGCACACATTCGTACCCCCTGTGCCAGGAGGCGATGAGAGTCTGGTAGTGGGCTGTGGACCACAGTCTCGAGCTGTCAGCCATCCATGTCCCAGGAGACCAAAATGTCTTAGCAGACAGCCTCATCAGGTCGCAGTCCCAGAAGCATGAATGAGAACTGCTGTCTTCAGTAGCTGAGGACCTGTTTGAAAGGTGGGGATGACCCAAGTTAGACCTTTTTGCTTTCCCACTCAACGCAAAACTGCTGCTTTTCTGCTCGCTAGATCCAGGGCCTGAAGTTTTCTGCTGAGTGGCGTTGTCCCTCTCCTGGAAACGGAGGTTCCTCTACGCCTTTCTCCCTTCGGCTAATCCAGATGATGCTCCTCAAACTGCAGATGGAGCCTTCCTCATACTGGTGGCGCCATTCTGGCCTTGGCAAATTTGTATTTTGTTATTGCAGCAGCTGGCGGTGGAACCTCCAGTTTCTCCAGGACCTGTGGACGCAGGCTTAGGGGACCCTGGTCCATCCAGACCCAGGTCCCTTCAGCTGCATGCTTGGCTCCTGAGGATGTAGCCATAACCCAGTTTGGGGTTTCTCAGAGGGTAGCTGATGTCCTGGTCGCTTCCAGGAAACCCTCCACCAGTGCCACATGTTCCATGAAGTGGAAGCGCTTTGCCACTTGGGCCTCCACTCACCACTTGGACCCTTTCACCTGTCTGCTGAACCAGGTCTTGGAGTACCTGTTGTCCCTATGAAACTCAACTTAAATATTCCTCCTTTAAGGTGCACATATCTGCCATCTTTGCCTTCCATATGCCTGAGGACAGCTGACTGGTAGCCCAGTTAGAGTGGCTCGTACATTTTTGAGGGTCATCCTTCACTTGAAGCTGCCTATTTGTAATCCTGTCTTGGAACTTGAATTTTGTATTGGAGAAACTGACCCTGCCTCTGTTTGAACCGGCTGCTTCTCGCGAGCTATGTTTTCTGTCATGGAAAGCATTATTTTTTATTATTTTTATTACTGACAAGGTACTTTGTGGCTGCTTATCCCCCCCCCCACATAAAGTGTTTTTTTTCTTGTTATTTGACTAGTACCTATGTTTTGAGTTATTCTGTAAGTTCTGAATCCAAGCTGTATCGTTCATTGCAATGTACCTTTGCTGTCTCCTACTATACTTAGTTTTGCAATCTATGACGTGGAACCTTTGTAAAAGAGCTTGTGCTCAAAGTTTTTTTCTCCGAATCACTAAATAAAATAAATACATTTTTAGTTGCCATTACTTCTGCTCGAAGAATTTCAGAGCTACAGGCCCTCATGTGTGGGCAGCCTTATTTGATTTTTCACAAAGACAGGGTCTTTTTGCGTACAAACCCTAAATTTCTTCCTAAGGTGGTGTCTGCATTTACCTTAAATCAGGGCTTCCTTTCTTAGGTCTCTTACCTCCTGCCACCCATTGTTGATTTGCTGTAAGCACTGCGTGGGACTCTTTCCATAGGTGGACCTGATGAAAGAGGTATGCCCGATGAAAATAGTACAGTTGCGTAAGAATTTACCGTAACAGTATATCTTGGAGGGAATCTTTTTTCATCAGGTCATGCCATCCCACCCTCCATCCATTTTGGGGTCTTTTCTGTTCCAGACTGGTTATTTAGTGTTCCAGCCTCATATAGGGCTAGGCACGCTATCTCTCTCCTTGGTTCCCCAGGGATAGGAACAGTCTCTGGCTCGAATGAACTGAGGAGGAAGCAGGGTCACCTATGCCTATATAGGATGGATGATGTCGTCAGGTGATGTCGGTGTAGATGGCCCTGATAGACTGCTGCAGAAAAAGGCTTCCATGGGATCCTAGTGCCTGATGGCTAAGTTCCATAGGCGCAGCCTGTTGAAAGAGATTCCCTCGAAGATCTACTGTTACGATAAGTTCTTACACAACTGTACTTTATTTGTTGTAATTTGAATTCGTATCTAGGGTGCAAGAATTAGAATGTGGTCAGTAGTAAATGGTTAGAAAATTATTTCAAAATGAGACATAAAAATATCAGAAGTTAACAGTTCAGTTTTTATTAGTAAGTCCATATTATATGGTAGTGGATTTCAGTTCAGCGATAGAATTGTGGTTGTACAACCTGTTAAAACATTTTCAAAAGTGTCACTGACTAACATTTTTTTTAAAAGTGCTATCTAAACATTATCCTAAAAACATTTCTTAAGATTTATTACTTAAACCTTCTAAAAAGTATTTTTTATTTTATTTTTTTTATTTATTTAAGATTGGGATTAAATAAATACCCTTGAGCCACAGACTCATTTACAAAGGTTCCAGGTCAGACATCATACAGAACAGATAAGACAGACAACAGGAGTAGTACAGTGGTAACACAGAATCAGGTAAAAGACAACAGTAATGAAATTCTAGCAGATATAGTAGCACTAGTTACTTCTTAGGTAAAAATCACTATGAGGAAGATAATAATTATAGGTTCCCAGACAGCTTAGAATTCTTCAAGGAGATTTCAGTGTTGTTACATCTAGAATGGTGGGTAGGGCATGCCCACTGACTGTAGAAGGCAGCAGCAGTGTTGTGCATGTGGACAGAGGGTGGTTAACTGGCCTGAGTAATAATGGGGGAGGGGCAGCCAACACAGGGCTAAGGGTTGGAGTAAGAATAGTAGCCAGGGTAGGCATTGTCAGGGGAGGCAGGGGAAATAAGGGGGGTTAGGAGGTACTTAAGGGGAAGATAGTGAAGGGGGGTAGGAAGCAAGGAGATGGAAGGTGGGGGAGAGGAGAAAAGGGTGGAGGGTGGGTGTGGGGTAGAGGGAGTGAAAAAGGGGGGGTAGGGTAGTCAGCGGGGAGTTAGCTGGGGCACCAGAGAGAAAGAGAAGAGGGAGAAAGAAAAGGTGATAAAAATACAGGGGGATGGGAGGAGGGGCAAGAGCTAGTCGATTATGGGTGAGGCAGGTGAGAGGAGTGGCAGACATACAAGGTCAGAGGTTTCAAGAGCAGAAAGGTGTTGAGAAATGGGTCAGCGTACGCAGGAGCACTCACACAAACTTGGAGGGGTAAGATGGGCATGGAGACCAGCTTTGAATTTTCCAATCTAATTGCATCCGAGGAGATCAGGGGGTAGGTCGTTTATCCACCTCAGACCCCTGTAGGACAGGGATCTTTGAGCTGTTGAGGTATGCTTGAAGGGTACTAGGAGTACGCCCTTGGAGTTCCTTCTAGTGCTGATAGGAGGTTGGGCTTTTTTAAATCGACATGTGGTGGAGTCGGGAGCAAACTCAAGGATGGCTTTCATTCCCACTAGGCAGCTTTGGTATCAGGCTCTGAGGTGGAGAGGTAGCCAACCACTTGCTTCATAGAGGTCACAGGTACGGGTCAGACACTCTGCACCCAGGACTAGCCTACATGCTTTGTTGAGGACAGTTCTTACCCTATTCAGGACGGTGTCAGTGGCTGTGCTATAGATTGCAAGGCAGTAGTCTATGAAGGATATCACAGGACTGTAAGTGACAAGCTTTAGTGCCTCAGGCAGCATGTATTGATGGTGTTTATACAGAACACCTAGTTTTGCGTTGGCTAATTTGACTAACTGATCAACATGTGTCGAGAAAGAAAGGGAGCTGTCGAGATGTATACCAAGATATCTGAAGGCATCAACCTGCTCCAATAAGTCCCCTTTGGAGCTCAGGATCTGAAGTTTTCCAAGGTGGTTCTTCCTCTGTGTCAGGGAGAAGAGCATGCTCTTGGTTTTCTGGTAGTTGAGCAACAGTTTATCACTGAACCATTACTCAAGTCTGTGGAAGTTTGCTTCGAGTTCAAGGGAGATTGCAGGTAGGTTTGACCCACTTGCAGAGATGATTGCATCGTCTGCATAGAGCACAATATGTGCTTGGTAGGCTATAGGCAGTTGGTTGATGAATATACTGAACAGGAGCGGTCCCAGGATAGACCCTTGTGGAACTCCAAGAGTCACGTCCATGTGTTCTGATAGTATGTCACTAACTTTGACTTGCTGTGTCCTGCCGGATAGGTAGCTCTTGAACCATGTGACTTTGTCCGAGGACATACCCATTGTGTGAAGGTTATGTAGGAGGAATTGGTGGTTGACTGTGTTGAATGCCTTGGTGAGGTCAATGTAGATAGACCCCACTGCTAAACCATCATCAAATGCCTCATATATCCGGGAGGTGTAGTCAGTCAGGGCGGTTATGGCTAAGTGATGTTTCCGGAACCCGTACTGTTGCCTACAGAGTAGGTTGTACTTCGTTAGGTACTCAGTAAGCTGGCCCAAGACCACTCATTCCAGTGCCTTGGACAGAGGGGGGAGAATTGAGATGGGCCTGTAGTTGGTTAGGTTTGTGGCATCACCTGATTTGTGAATGGGGTGACAGCCACCTTCTTCCACTTATCAGGGAACACACCTAACCTCAGCGAGGCATTGAAGACTTTGGTAAGGGGACCCACCAGCTCATTAATGGTGAGTGCCACCAGTTTCATATCCACAAGGTTACTCCCTTGTCTAGTCTTCTTTAGAACAGCTTTAACATATTTAATGGTATCCTGATGGTTCAACTGTTTGAAGTAGAAGAGGGGGGCATTGAACTGTGGTACTGGTAGGCAGGGCATTATGGTGGGGTGTATTGAGAGTAGAGTGGGATAGGTATTCCTTGGGAAGAACAGAACTTAGGACAGAGAAGCCTTGGTTGAAGGCATTAGCAATGTCCACAGGCTCCAGGAGTGTCCCCTCAGCAGTGAATATTAACCCTGGTTGTGCTTTGGAAGCTTTGCCAGTGAGGGTTTTTATCGAGTCCCAGAATTCCTTACCTCTACCCCAGCTCTCTTTCAGTAGGTCATGGTAATAGCTAGCCTTAGTTTGTCGGATGATCCAGGTACAGTTGTTTCTTTCAGACCTATATTTGATGTAGTCAGCTTCCTTACCAGTGGCTTTGGCCCTGTGCCATAAGTTGTCCCTGTTCCTCATACGCTGTAGTATGGGGCCAGTAAGCCATGGGTTGGTAGTTCCTCTTATTTTTTGGGTTCTGTAGGGAGCAAAGATGTCACAGGCCTTGGTAAAAATGGTGATGAAGAAGTTGAGGGCTTGGTTCCCGGCCCTGGCCCTGTCCAGTGGTGACCAGTCAACCAAACTCAGATAATTCCTAAGAGAATCAAGCTGTCCAGGTCTCAGGGATTGATTTTGAGATACCTGGGGGGCATGAGTACTGGCTTTATTCGATCAGGTGCACATCACCGGTGAATGATCGCTGAGGGTGTCAGATACAGTCGTGGCCAAAAATATTGGCACCCTAGCAGTTTTTTTCTAATAATGCACCATTCCTTCCAGAAAATTGTTGAAATTAAAAAATATTTTGGTATCCACGTATGTATTTCTTTGGTTTGCAGTGGAATAAAATACAAAAAGCAGAAAAATTTACTAAGTCTTAGCTTATTCCACACAGAAATCCTTAAATGGCCCGGACAAAATTATTGGCACCTTTTAGAAGTAGTTAGAAATAATTAGATTTCAAGCAGGTGATTCTCCTTCACTTTGGAATTGAACTCACCTGTGGTGAGTTGCAGGTGCCTGCAATATAAAAATCACTCATTCAACCAGTTTGAATAGAGAAAAGGACACATTCTCCTGTTTTGTGTCACTGTGTGTACCGCAATGAGCATGGAGAAAAGAAAGACAGCCAGAGAATTGTCTGAGAAGGTCAGACAGAAGACTGCAGCCAAGCATGGACAATCTCAAGGCTACAAATCAATCTCCAGAGACCTTGATGTTCCTGTTTCCACTGTACGTAATGTTATCAGGATATTTAAGGCCTATGGCACTGTAGCCAACCTCGCTGGACGTGGCTGCAAGAGAAAACTTGATCGAAGATTGCAGCGCAGGATTGTTCGAATGGTGGAGAAAGCACCTCGATCAACTGCCAAACAGATTCAAGCTGACCTTCAGACACAAGGTACGACAGTTTCAACTCGCACCATCCGTCGCCAACTCAATGAAAGGGGGATTATATGGTAGGAGGCCCAGGAGGACCCCACTGCTGAGAGAGAGACATAAGAATGCCCGACTGGGGTTTGCCAAAACACACCTGAACAAGCCAAAATCCTTCTGGGAGAATGTCCTGTGGACAGATGAGACCACATTAGAGCTTTTTAGTAGAGCACATCATCCTACGTTTACAGAAAACAAAATGAAGCCTTCAAAGAAAACACCTTCCCTACAGTCAAACATGGAGGAGGTTCAGTGATGTTTTAGGGTTGCTGCTGCCTCTGGCACTGAGTTCCTTGAACGTTTGCATGGCATCATGAAATCTGGAGATTACCAGGCCATTTTGGAGCGCAGTGTTGAACCCAGTGTCAGAAAGCTGGGTCTCTGTCGAAGGTCATGGGTTTTCCAGCAGGACAATGACCCCAGACACACTTCAAAAAGCACCCAGGAATGGTTCAAGACAAGACGCTGGACTGTTCTGAAGTGGCCAGCAATGAATCCAGATCTAAATCCCATTGAAAACCTGTGGAGAGATCTGAAAACAGCAGTTGGGAGAAGGCACCTTCAAATCTGGGAGAACTGGAGCAGTTTGCACAAGAGTGGGCCAAACTGCCAGTAGAGAGGTGCAGGAAGCTCATCCATGGCTATAGGAAGCGGTTGATTGCAGTTATTTTGACCAAAGGCTGTGCTACCAAATATTAAGTCTAGGGTGTCAATAATTTTGTCAATGCCATTTCTTTTCATTTTCTGATTTAAAAGGATATATTAAATTCTGAATCATAAACAAAGGTTCTGTAATATTAACAGAGAAATAAAGAATTGTGGAGACCAAATACTGTACTGTTGTTAATTTCAACTTATGTTTAGAGGAAATTGTGAGTTATTTGAAAAAAGTGCAAGGGCGCCAATATTTTTGGCCACGACTGTAGGACAGTGGCCTCAGAGATATACTCCGGGCTGCTCGCAAGAAGCCAGTCGATTAGAGTACTTGTGCCTGTTTTGTAGTTGAGCCTGGTTGCTTGGTGGACTAGTTGAGTAAGGTAGAGTCCGGACAGCTGGTCGCGGATAGCTAGAGTGTCATTGGACAACCAGTTAGTGTTAAAGTTGCCAACTACTATGCGTTCCCAGTTTTTGTTGTACTGCTCGAAGAATGGCATTATAGTGCCATAGGGCATTATTTAGGGCTCTGAACTGCACACCTGGAAAGCTATGTTTGAATTCCACATCCCTCACTTGCACACTGTGTGACCCCCGAGCAAGTCACAACTTCCTTGTGTTCCCATGTCACACCTGGAAACAAGCTTTGGCTTAGTGTGTCTTTCCTGGGCCATTCTTGATGCCCTTCAGGTGGCATGCCTCAGACAGCTAGTTGTGGAACCTACTCGTGAGGGAGCAATCTTAGACCTCGTACTTTCAAATGAGGACAGTGAGAAGATCTCAGATCTAGAAGTGGGTAGCCATTTGGGAACAAGTGACCACCAAACAGTGTGGTTCACGATAAACTCAGCTACAGAGTCAAGCCGTACAGAAGTGAGGGTTCTGGACTTCAGGAGGGCTGACTCTGGCAAGATGGGAGAGTGCCTTAGAAAAGCACTAGCAAACAGGCTAGAAGGAGGGGTGGAGCAACAATGGGCAAATATCAAAACTGCCATCACAGAGGCAACAAGCCTTTGTGTGAAGCAAATAAATCAAAACGAAAGAAAAAGCCACTATGGTTCTTAAAAGAGGTGGCAGTGAAGGTTAGGGAGAAGAAGATAGCATTTAGGAAGTATATGGAGAAACAAAAGGAGCAGGACAGAGAACTGTACCAGTTAAGGCAGAAGGAAGCAGGGAGGGTAGTCAGAATAGCAAAGGCACAAACTGAGGAAAAGATAGCCAACTCAGTTAAGAAGGGGGATAAAACCTTTTATAGGTATATCAGGGAGCGTAGAAAGACAAAAGGAGGGATAGTGAGGCTGAATAGAATGGATGGAGGGGTCACAAAAGAGGAAGTGGGGGAGGTGCCTAATCCAATTAACAAAAGCACTCTGGAGAGGGGGGTCGATCCCAGTCCTTTCACAGAAGAAAGGGTTCTGAAAGAACTCCTAAAACTGAAGGTGGACAAAGCAATGGGGCCAGATGGAATTCACCCCAGAATTCTAAAAGAATTAAGCAGAGAACTAATGACACCACTGACTACCCTTTTTAACAAATCATGGGAGGATGGTGTCGTACCTGAGGACTGGAAGAAGGCTGATGGTATGGTATGGTATGGTAACATTTTATTTATACAGTGATACAGCCATTAGGGTTCTGAAAATCCCGTTCAGAAGGCTTACCTGTTTACATTATGCAAAATTATTACAACTATACATTTATAACAATACAAGTTACGGAAAAGTACAAAACAATACATCAGAATTTTACAAACTCATCAATAACAGGCATGTTAGCATTTTTAGATTTACATTAATTTCACCTATTACAACAACAACGAAAACTAAGTTCGTAATTCAGGCCATTTTTTAAAAACATGATCAGTAGTTGTTAGTTCACGTAAAAAAGGAGGAAGACAATTCCAGCTTTTAGCTACTTGATATTGAAGGGTAATTTCACTAAATCGATTTTTTTACTTTGGTATTATTAAATCTCTAGCACCAGTTTTTCTTAAATTTAAACCATGTTTTGGTTTTTGTAATTTGTTTTTTAAGTTATCTAAAGATTGATTTTTAAATATATTACAAACCTGATTTAGCCAGATTCCCCCTAGCCCATAAGTCTAGTGGAATCCAACCCAAATCCATATACATAGTGCAATGATGAGTTTTAAAATCACACCTTAACACAAATCTTGCAAGCTTATTATAAAGTGTATCCAAGTTATTTAAATGTTTTCTTGCTGTATGTCTGTAAATATGACTTCCATAGTTAATAACCGGCATTATTAATTGATTGATCATAATCAGTCTTGTTTCTCTTGTCATACAATTTGATATTCGTCTCATAGCTCCAATCTTAACATGTGTTTTCTTTATTAAATTTGTTATATGATATTGGAAAGTAAGACATTGATCTATATGTACCCCTAAATAGTTATATGTTTCAGTTTGTTCTAAAAACTTACCCTTTTGTGTCTTTATATTTAATTTTGAAATTCCCTTCAAGTCCAATGCAAATGACATACCCTGTGTCTTTTTACTATTAACTAATAAACCCAGAGATGAAAAGTGACCTTGCATGATGCTAAAGTCGCTCTGAAAGTTTAGTTCTACTTCACTGGTAATTTTTCCCTCTGCTACTGAAACCGTATCGTCTACGTATAGACGAATTTTTGAATATCCAATTTTCTTTGGTAAGTTATTTGAATAGACTATGAACAGGAGGGGGCCCAGGATAGATCCCTGGGGAACCCCTCTTGTTACATAGTCCATTTTTGACTGGTGTCCGTTTAGGACAACACATTATGATCTTTTATCAAGGTATGATATAAACCAATTGCAGGTTTCTTCCTCCACCCCTATTTTCATTAATGAGTTTATCAAAATACTATGGTTTACTAAATCAAATGCTTTAGATAGGTCACATATACCGCACCCACGGACTTCACTTCCCAAGAGGGGTTGCTATGAGATCCAAAAAGTCAGTGAGTGCGGTAGCCGTGGACCTACCCTCCCTAAAACCATACTGTTGTTGAGTCAATTTATTATATTTTTCCAAGTAGTCCATTAACTGATCATGGACAATTTTTTCTAATAGCTTGGATACTGTGGACAACAAGGCTGTTGGATGGTAATTTGGAACATCCTTTGAATCCCTTCCCTTATCTATTGGTATCACTTTGGCTAATTTCCAACTAGAGGGAAACTGTCCCTCTCTTAGACTCCAATTAAAAATGTCTCTTAGTATGGGTGCCAATTCCATAGCAGCCTCTTTTAATAATTGATTATCTATTCTATCTGGGCCACTTGCTTTATTTATTTTTAATCTATTTATATTTTTTAGAACTTCTTTGTTTATCACTCTCTTAAACCTGAATTTGGGTTCTTTCTCATCTTGGAGACTCTCACCCTTTACTTCATTCAAGGTATTAATTTTAGTTATGAGATCTAATTTCAGATCGGGGAGGTTTATGAAATAATCATTCAAAATTTCCGCAGCATTATTTGTTTCAGACACTTTTCCATTCTGACTCAATTTAATTTCGCTTTGTTTACTATTTGGATTCATAAGATTTTTTATAACAGACCAATAAGCACCTGGATTTGTTGATTCTTTAATCCGCTGTTTATAATAACAAGCTTTTAATTTCCTGATTTCCTGTATTACTTGATTCCTTAACCTTTTGTATTGTTCCCAAATGTCACTGTTTAATGTTTTATTTGCTTTTTTCCAATAATAGTTTCTAATCCTAATCATTTTTTTTTATTTTTACAGTTAGCCATGGTAAATGATTTATTCTATGATTTACTTTTTTATATGGGGCAAATTTATCACAAGCATTAATAAACATTGTTGTAAATTCTAATACTCTAATATATTCTAAATATCATTTAAATCTGGGATAAGAAAAATCCTATACCAAGGGAGTCCCTGAAGATACTTTCTAAATGATAAACTATTAAATTTTAAATAACATCTTTTAGATATTTGCGGTACTGATTTTATGGGAATAGAATTTTTAATCGTAGAGAATAAACACTTAGCTATATTGTGGTCTCCTAAACTGGGGGCACATATACTTTTCTCCAAGATTGTCAATTCAGGTGAAACAAACATCAAATCCAAAATATTACCTTTACTTAATAAGGAACCTTTCCTTGTAGGTGTATCTATGATTTGTATCAGGTTTAAACAGCTCATTGATTTTTCCAACTTTTGACCCCTGGGACAACCCCCAAGCTGCGTTGAAATCACCAGCCAGAACTACTTGTAGTTGACCCAGGTGTTTCATTAAAACGTGAAAATTTGTCAAAATGGCTAGGGTTTATTTTAGGTGGAGAGTAAACTACTCCAATAACCAATTTTAATTCTTGTATCTCAATTAACAGGCATTCAATGCCCTCAACTGACCCAGAGAACAACATTTTGGAGTTACCAATTGAATGATTTATGTACACCAAAACTCCCCCATGTTCCCGATCCTTCCTAAAGTGGTAGAAGTCCCTTAATTCTATTTCTTTATATTCAATTCCCTTTTTTAACCAGGTTTCCGTTAATATTGTTATGTCCGGCTCTTCATGTTCTACCCAGGATCTAAAATAGTCCATTTTATTTATCATACTTCGAGCATTATCTAAGACCATTTTAATTACAGGACCTGGGTTCAATTCAGTATCTCCACAGAGAGCCAAGGACAATAACAATGCCTGGTTACTTGAACAGATATACCCTATTTGGATTACCATGTCCTTAACATGAAGATCTTACTTCGAGACACAGCTCTTGCAGCAGGTTACACCATTAGAACTGAAGCCGGCAGGTGTCAGGACCACACGGAAAAATTCTAGCTAGCTATCTTCAAGCGGGACACCTGACGCCGGGTCCCGCCTCCACGCGTATGCAGGCTGTACAAGAGGTCCTCCGCCCAGATTCCCAGTTCTTTCCCCGCCTGCCGCCTTGCATGTCCTCACCCTTGGTTCCAGTCTATGCGCGCGTGGTTCAGAAGCTTTCCTCGGGAAATTCCTTTTTCTTCAAGCAAGATTGTGGCTGATGTCCTCTCCGACCTCCGGTCATCCCTCCAAGTGTGCTGCTGGAAACAGATCCTTCAAGGACCCCACACAGCCTGTGTTAGGTGCCTGGGCCCAGACCACGATACCCGGGCCTGTTCGTTCTGCCAGGGCTTTAACAGCCGAACAAGGATCCAACGTCAGAAGGCCCTCCAGGCTTTTTTGTTGGAGGAAAAACTGAAGACCATGTCCTCAAGATCCTCGTCCAAATCCCACAGGCACGCCAGAAAAGAAGGGAGAAGGCCCCTTCCAGGTCCCCGTCCAGGGCTTCGGAGTCCCGCAGCTCCGGTTCTCGGTCCGACCGCTCTCCTTCCAGGGCCAGCTCTCAGCCTCCCCCGGCTGCGGTAAGAAAGCCTTCTTCTTCTCAGGCCAAGTCCGCCAGGCCGTCGTCGTCCTCCTCTTCCAAGGCCTTGGCGAAGTCCGGGGAGCGCCACCACCATCATAAGTCGGGTTCCCGCCCTTTGGCTCCCGACGTCCGGTCGTCTTCTGTGCCTCCTCGCAAAACTTTGGAGCTCACACCGTTGAAGAGACCTGTGGACCCGGCCCGGCCCGATCGTCGTCGGCCGTGCGTCATTCCTCCCTGGAGCCGCCGTTGGCCGGACGGCCGTCGTCGGCCAAACCATCCCAGCGGACACCGGTTGGGGAACCGGCGTCCGTTTCGCCTGAGAAAAGGACTCCCATGCCTCCGACTGACGTCGGTCAGGAGACGTTGACTGAGGAGGACTTAACGCAGCCCGAGGACCAGACGGGCGACCCCGGCCTTGCCGAAACTCCCAGGGCCCCCTCGCCCTTACCCGAGGCCCCTGTGGAGCCGACGCTGGGACCCGACGACTGCCCACCGGCGCCTGGGCCGTCGTCGGGACTTTCTATAGCGGAAGTGAAGGATCTCTTCACTTACTGGTGGGACACCATTAAAAGGAACATGGCCCCCACCGCTCCTCCTCCCCCCCCCTCCTCCTCCAGTACTGGCCCCCCCTTCGCCTTCGGGGTTGGCAGGCCGCTTACCTCCCCGGCACTGGATCCTCTCCAGGGAAGATCGGAAAATGGAGACCTCCGTCCAAATCCTCTTCTGGATCACCCAGCCCAAGAGATCCAGGAGACACCAGCGTTCGCCGGCCGACGGAGGACACGGATCAGTCTACTCTTCCTCTAGATCCCCATCTTCTCTCCATCCCTTCTCCGGACCCATGTGAGACACGAGATCTCCTCCGGATGACCCCTCGTTCATGGATATTATGCGACATATCCAGGAGAACATGGGATGGGATGCAAAGAACTAGACCCGAAGGTTCGCCTTGCCAAATATCTTTGGCAGAAGGACCAAGCCTGTGGTGGTACCACCTTGGTGGACACTCTTGGGCGTCACCAAGGCAGCGTGGAAGCGTCCACATTCGCTCAGCGGTGCAAGAGCTGATAGTCTGTACAAGGCTCCTGGGGCGACCAGTACCTGACACAGCAGCCTCAGGCCGACTCTCTGGTCATCACAGCCTCCATGACCGGTCACAGAGGCCGCAACATTTGAGCACCTGCCACGGACCCAGAGTCCAAACAGTTGGACGCACTGAGCAGGCGCCGCGTGCACGCTCTCCGCTGGCCTGTCAGATCCTGAACTACCTGACCCACATGGTTCAATTCCAGAACACTTTGTGGGAACAGGGTCTGGAGGCAGCAAAAGCTGCCAAGGTGAGCAAGAAGGAGGAGATGCTCCAGCTTCTCCGTCGGGTTCAGGCGTGGGGACCCAAGTGCTTCGAGCCTCGTACGACTCCGCGGACTCATCGGCCCGAGCAGCAGCTTCTGGCGTATGCCTCCGGAGACACTCCTGGTTACGTGTCTCCGGCTTTACCCTGGATGTCCAGAAAAACATTATGGATGCTCCGTTCGAGGGAGAAGTTTTATTTGGTAATCCTTCCGAGAAGATCATTACCAAACTTCAAGAGGCCGGGAAGGCGGTAAGGTCGGTTCAAGCCATGTGCCGACCCAAGCTTGATTCACTACGTAGGAACCAAAGCGTTTCCATTAAGGCGGACACAGGGCAACAGCCCGGCTCCGCTACATTAGAGGGATCCGGTTCCATTAAGACAGGAAAACATCCCTTCTTGGTCGTCAGCGTTCCCCTAAGCCGACCAGCCAGCGGGCCCATCTGCCGCCACAACCTGACTCCTTTCTGGCCCCGCCCCTCAGGATCAGCGGGAAATCATGGTGGGGTCGCATTGCGAACTTCCTGCGGGATGGCGAGGCCATTACCACCGACAGGTGGGTTCTGCAGTTGGTCAGTCTAGGCCACTTTATAGAATAGAAAAGCCACCTCGAGGCCTCCTTTTGCTCTCCTGGTATCCGGGTCAGCACAAAAATTTGATCTGGCAAGAGGTACTCGCACTCCTAAGAAAAGGTGCGATAATCGTCCGGAGAACCAGGAAGGGCGAGGATATTATTCCCACTTCTTCCTGGTTCCCAAGAATCAGGGGACCTCTGTCCGATTCTGGATCTCAACAACCTCAATGTACGGTGCCTACAAAAGATTCCGCATGGTGACTCTTCGGGCCTTATTCCATGCTGAAACAAGGCGGCTTTTAGCGTCTCTAGACATGCAGGACGCATACCTGCATATCCCCATAGCTCACGCGCATCAGAGGCTCCTGCGCTTCGAGTTTCTCGACCACCACTTTCAGTTCCGAGCTCTTCCGTTGGTCTGTCATCCGCACCAAGGGTCTTTACCAAGTGCATGGCAGTCGTGGCAGCATCTCTGAGGAGACAGGGCCACTATGTGTTCCCGTACCTCGGCGACTGGCTTCTCATGGCCGCCTCCAGAGAGGCATTGTTACTCATGGTTCAGAGCACCCAGGACTTGTTCCAATCTCGGGCATTCTCATAAATTACGAGAAGTCTCTCCTCGTACCATCGCAGAAACACTGCGGTTTATAGGCGCAGTCCTGGACACCGTTCAGGAAGAGCTTTTCTTCGGACGACAGAGCGGGCGCATCAGATCCCTCATAAAGGTTTGTCGTTGGTACTTGATCGTACCTAGCCAGGTCGGTCCTTCGCTTGCTCGGACACATGGCTGCGGCCATTCCTACTGTCCCTTTTGAGGCTCCACATGCAGGTAACCCAGTGGGCTCAAGGTACAATGGGACCAAAGGCAAGACCACTTGCAGCATCCGGTCAGGATCACGAACTCAGTCATCCGAGACTGGCAGTGGTGGCTAGTCCCGGGTCGCTCTCCAAGAGGCGTCCGTTTATGCCAGTCCCCGGAGGTAACCCTCACACGGATGCCTCAGGTCTTGGGTGGTGGGCACACCTGGGCAGGGTAAAGTCCCAGAATGCGTGGACCCGTTGGAAGCTCATCTCCATATCAATGTCCTAGAGATGAGGCGGTTCTCTATGTCCTGCAGGCTTTCAGTCAGTAATCACAGGTACTCTCCTGCTTCAGACAGACAACACGGCGTGATGTATTACCTCAACAAACAAGGGCGCACTCTTACCCCTTTGCAGGAGGCCATGAGGGTGTGGGATTGGAATGTCGGACACAGGCGCAAATCTGATCACTGTGCATGTTCCGGGGTGGACAACACAATTGCAGGCCGGCCTGAGTCGATCCCAGGCCAGAGTCACAGTGGAACTTCTTAAAGAGATAGCAGAGGATCTGTTTCTTCGTTGGAAATTCCAGAACTAGACTTGTTGCATCCCCATCAGCATAAAACTGCCCAGTTTTTCGCTAGATCAGGGCCTGGTGTTTTCTGGCGAGGCCGCGTTATCCTTCTCCTGGTGAACAGATTCCTCTCACTTTCCCTCCCTTCCGTTGATCCAGAGTTCTTCTAAAACTGCGCGGGAACACGCACTCATGATCCTGGTGGCCCGTTCTGGCCCAGACAGATCTGGTTCCCTTTCTTGGTGCAACTATCTCGGGAACCCCGCTCCCGTTGCCGCTCAGCTCCCACCTCCTGTCTCAGGAGAATGGTTCATTAGTCCATCCGGACCTCGCTCTCTGAACCTGCATGCTTGGCTCCTGAGACACATAGCCATCTTGCGTCACGAGGGTCTCTGAGGTTGTAGAAGATTCTTTCTGCAGCCAGAGCCCGACAACGCTACAGCGTCACGCCATGAAATGGCGCCCGTTTTATTTATAGTACGACTCGTGATCTTTCCCCTTTAGGTTGTCCTGTGGGAGTAGTTTTGGATTACCTCCTCTCCCTTTTCATTCAGGCCTAGCCTACTCTTCTATTAAGGTGCACCTCTGTGCCATTTCTGCCTATCACCTCCCGGTGGGTCATCGTACAGTAGCTCAATTGGACGCCTCTCGGGAATTTCTTAGGGGAGTGTTACATCTTAGGCCTCCCGTTAGGGACCCTGTGCCCCCATGGGATCTGCTCTTTGTCCTGGAACAGCTCATGCTCCCTCCTTTTGAACCTGCCGCGGATTGCGAGCTACGTTTTCTGTCGTGGAAAACGTTATTTTTAGTTGCCGTTACTTCAGCGAGAAGAATTTCTGAGCTTCACACTCTTATGTGCAAAGAGCCTTATTTAGTTTTCCACCGGGACAGAGTATCCCTGAGGACGAATCCTAAGTTTTTACCTAAGGTGGTCTCTTCACTCTCTCTAAACCAGGACATTGACCTTCCGGTCTACTTCCCGAGTTATTCAAATAGAGGAGGCTTTGCTCCACACCCTGGATGTTCACGCAGCCTGAGGTATTACCTCAACAGAACTAAGCCCTCTCATAGTTCTGATCAGCTTTTGTTTCCTTCTCTGAGAGAATGATGGGCCAATCAGTATCCAAACAGTCTCTGTCTCGCTGGCTTGTCCAGTGTATTTCCTACTGTTATGATATAAAACAAAAGCCTCCCGGGCTCGGTCGGGGTCATTCTACTAGGGTGTGGCCACATCCTTTGCAGCACTCAGAAGCGTCTCCACCTCTGCTATTTGTGCTGCAGCCACTTGAGCTCTGTGCATACCTTTATCAGGCATTATAGCCTGGACATACGCCTCTAAGGCGAAGGCTAGTTCGGCCTTGCGGTGCTACAGGGTCTGTCCTAGGTTCAGGACCTGGAATGTACTTCCTATTTTCCTCCTCCCAGATTTCTGGCAGCGTTACTGCTTGGGAATCAGTCCTAATGGTGTAACCTGCTGCAAGAGCTGTGTCTCAGTAAGATAGTACAGTTACGTAAGAACTTACCGTAACAGTAGATCTTCGAGAACAGCTCTTGCAGCAGCTACCTTCCCGCCCACCTTCCCCCTTGGAGGAGGCATGGCTCAGTCTTCCTGAGCAGGGATTTATATCTTTCTGTCTTCTGACAGCGAATCCTCGGTCTCCCATTTCGATGTCAGCCTGCGGCCGGAAGTCTCCGGCGGGAGAACTGGGGAATCTGGCGGGACCGCCCCCTTTTGTACCACGCCTGACGTCGGAGGCGGGACCGACGTCGGGGGCAGTCCCCGCTGAAGATTGCTAGCTAGAATTTTTCCGTGGGGTCCTGATGCCTGCCGGCTTCAGTTCTAATGGTGTAACCTGCTGCAAGAGCTGTTCTCAAAGATCTACTGTTACGGTAAGTTCTTACGTAACTGTACTTTCTTCTCTGATGAGGCTGAAAGGGTTTTGTCATGAGGTCAGCTTAGCTGTTTGTAACTTGAAATTATTAGAACAATTTACATGAGCACTTGATCTTTTCATCAAAACATCAGTTCTCATGATGACAAATAGCTGAACGACACAGACCAAACCCACTATCAACCCCATCATCTTAGATGACAACATCTTTTTCATTTTACAGCTGTGTCCAAATACAAAGGAAATAATCTATAGATGCCTGTTTATAAAAGTAAAAAACAATCAGAACATTAAAATTTTTATTTAGGTAACAGTACCTTACATAAGTCAATGTTACAAAAATCTAAACCCCAAACTGGAGACTTATTTAAGCATTAAACATCTTATTTAAGGTTACCATATACTGCTATATAAGTGTTTATTAAGATATGTTTAGCAATTATGGTAAGCTTAACTAATAATATACTCTCAGGAGTAACTCCTCTATTGCTAATTACTATCAGAGATAATGCAAAAAATCAATGATGTGATTCCCCTTCACAAAAGTGGGACCAAGACAGAGGCAGGAAACTACAGACCTGTCAGTTTGACCTCTGTGGTAGGGAAAGTGATGGAATCACTTCTGAAGGAAAGAATTGTTGAGTACCTAGAGGCCAGTGGGGCACAGGACCCAAGGCAGCATGGATTCACAGCGGGAAGGTCATGTCAGACGAATCTGATAGATTTCTTTGACTGGGTGACCAAAGTAGTAGGCCAGGGAGGGGCTGTGGACATGGCCTACCTAGACTTTAGCAAGGCATTTGACACAGTCCCACACAAAAGATTAGTAGTCAGAATAACCAGCCTGGGAGTGGGTCCCAGGGTGGTAGCCTGGGTTAAACATTGGCTGAACAACAGGACACAGAAGGTAATTGTAAATGGAGTCCACTCTGAAGAAAGAGGGGTTACTGGTGGGGTACCGCAGGGTTCAGTACTGGGCCCAGTCCTTTTTAATGTCTTTATAAGTGACATTGCAGAGGGACTGGAAGGAAAAGTATGCCTCTTTGCAGATGACACAAAGATCTGCAACAGGGTTGATGCACAAGGAGGCGTGGAAAGGATGAGAAGGGACTTGGCAAGGTTGGAGGAATGGTCTGAAGTATGGAATCTTGGATTCAATGCAAAGAAGTGCAAATTAATGCACCTGGGAAACAAAAACCCAAGGGAAGATTACACAAAGGGAAGGGGGGAGGTGGTAACAACAACAAAAATGGAAAGGGACCTGGGGGTAATCATATCAGATGACCTTAAGGTTGGCAAACAATGTGAGAAGGTGGTAGGGAGGGCTGGGGATACTGGGATGTACAGGGAGAGGCATCACCAGCAGAAAACAGGAAGTTGTTATCCCCCTGTACAGACAGTTGGTGAGACCCCATCTGGAGTACTGCGTCCAGTTCTGGAGACCCTGTCTCTGCAAGGACATAGACAGGATGGAGGCAGTTTAGAGAAGGGCAACTAAAATGGTGCAGGGTCTGCAAGAGAAACCATACGAGGAGAGACTAATGGAGCTTAATATGTATACCCTTGAGGAAAGGAGGGAGAGGGGGACATGCTAGAAATGTTTAAGTACCTCAGTGGAATCAACAAAGTCCAGGAGGGTAGCATCTTTCAGAAAAAGAGATGTGCAAGAACAAGGGGACACAATTTGAAGATAGACAGGGGCAGCTGAGGGGCAATGTGAGGAAATATTTTTTCACAGAGAGGGTGGTGGATGCATGGAACAGCCTTCCTGAGGACGTTGTGGGGTCTAAAACTGTGGGAGAATTCAAGAATGCATGGGACAGACATAAGGCGGTTTTTGTGGGGGGTAGGAAGAAATAGGCTGTTGGTTAAATAGGATCTGCAGCTTATTCTCTAGGTAGGGAAATGGGCAGACTAGGTGGGCCAAGCGGTCCTTATCTGCCGTCAAAGTCTATGTTTCTATGTAACTGTAACTGATCATTTAGTGGTTCATTGCACATTCACCCCCACAAAAGATAAAGTATGAAACAGGCATTGGTCCTTCAACAACGCTTTACTCAGGAATGAAGACTTCTTTGAAAAATTAAAAGAACAAATATAAATTTATTTTTATTTTGGCCGAGCAAAATATACTTGATGTATGGGATGCATTTAAGGGTACTGTAAGAGCCCGTAATATATCATACGAAATTAAATATAACATAAACAAAATGCAGCTTTAAAAAATATGAAGAAGAACAAAAAAATCTTTGAAACTAAAATAGCATCGGGGATAAATCTGCAAAAGAACAAAAAGAGAAGATACAAAATTCCATTTGAGAAAGTAATACACAAATACAAAAGGATATGCATACAGTAAAGTTTGACATCTACCTAAATAGGGACAAAAGTGGAAAATTATTGGCCTACATGTTAAAAAAGAAAAAGAAAAAAGCATTCCCTGTCTGACATATTGGGAAGAATTCCATCAAAGTCCATCCCTCTTTTGTTGAGACGGCTTACACCTTAGCAGACGAGGAAGCACATTACTGGGTCGTAAAACTGCTACCTTTATTCACAATCATTTAAACTAATGAAAAAGGGGGAGATTGGGATTCAAACCAATTCTCTTATTACTGGAATTCACTTTTCTAATCAGCAACAACTAAACATATTGGCCTAGATATTCAAACTGTGCCAGGCTGTGGCGCAAGCCTGTGCGCTGCTCAAATTTGTTGCGCAGGGGTGTGGCTAGGGCGATATTCAACGGAGTTGTGCTATGGTGCAACTGCTTTGAATATCGCAACCTGGCCACCCCAACTGTGCATGGTGCAGTGGAACTGCGCCAGCGCAAGTGGTCAGAGTGGAGCATTGAGATGCGCTGGCACAAGTGCCATTATGCCATGCACAGCACCTGCGATATTCAAAGGGTGACATGCAGATGGGGCCATAATTTATGCAAGGCGCACGGGGGCCATTTGCATCTGATTACGGCCCCATTTGCATGCCATTAGCATGCAGGTGCGCCGATCCCCGACGACTTGCGCCTGGCACCCTGCCAGGCAGCAGCTGTCTGGGACCGGCGCCCCTGCAGCCCGATCGCGGGGCGTCCTGTAAGGACAAAAAGCGTCTCCTATCCCTGGTGGTCCAGTGGACCACGATTATGTCAGCGGGCATAACTGTATCCCCAGTCAATATCCTGGTGGTCCAGTGGACGCGATTAGACGAGTACGACATCAGTATCCCCCAGTCCAATATCCTCGGTGGTCCAGTGGACTGCCGCAGACCGCGTCGTGGGCAGCATTCCTCAAGCCCCCAAGTCCGAAATCCCTGGTGATCTAGTGGACCCCCACCCACCCGCCCACTGGGCCCCACCACCCGCCCCGTCAGCAGGCGGGCAGCAGCACCCCGCCCTGCCGCCCGACAGCTCAGTATGGCTTCTGCGCCTATTGGTTCAGGCATGAGCCAAGTAGTGCAATACCCAGACTAGTCATTCCAGACATGTGAATGAATTCATGTCTGGAATGACTAGTACGGCTCAGTCTACGCCCATTGGCTCATGCTCTGAACCAATGGGCGTACCAACTCCAGCTGTCAGGCGCGGGCGGCAGGCGGTGGGGTGCTGCCGGCGGCTGAGGGGGGGAGTGGGGTGGGGGCTCAGTGGGCAGGTGGTGGGGTCACCCCTAGATCACCAGGGATTTCGGACTTGGGGGTGAGCCTCTGCCGCCCGTGATCGGCTGCGTGCGATCCACTGGACCACCAGGATATTGGACTTTGGGGATGTCTGATGCCGCAATCAGGGGCATGGGCGCCGCCAGGTGCGGGCGGGAACAGGTAATGGCCACCCACAGGTGGCGGCTGCTGTGTTGCGCCCTGCAGTGCGGCAGCTCACCTGTGGGTGGCCCTCGACTTGTTCCTTTTTTTTAGGCGTAACTTTGTGCAGGCGCAGGTAGGGGTTGCGCCTGCATAACTCTGCACCACCCAGGCTGAATATCGGGCTGTGCAGTTTGTGCATGAGCACCCCCACCTGCGCCTCTTGTACATTACGATGTGCCCGGTGCATTGGGGTTTGTGTGGAGCACTTTTCCTTTTAAATATCGCATCAAGGCATCAGTGTTTGCAGCATGGCGCAACACCGCTGCACCGCGGCGCAACCCTTTTCAATACTGGTGCCATTGTCTCTTAATGCTTGTTCTCTAAATATTGCTAAACTAGCAGAGTTGGAACTTAAGGCACAAAGTCTTGACTTATCATTAATAGCTATAACAGAAACTTGGGGCAATACTGATAAAACCTGGACAACTGAAATCCCAGGATTTAATCGTTATTTCAAAAATAGACCAGATAATAAAATAGGTGGTGGGATCTGCCTTTATGTCAGAGATAACATCACGTCTTATCAATCTTCAGTGAATGTCCTGTCTGAGAGTGTGTGTGTTTGTATTCAACCCAAAGGTTCTTCCCAGATTTTCATTGGGACTTGCTATCGTCCATCTTCATCAGACTATAACCAAAGTTTACAGTTGGCCAATGAAATCTCCCATCTAGCAAAAAATGGTTCAGTTTTGATTCTGTGTGAATATAAATTGGGATCCTTTAACAGGTTCAAGCCATCAAGACCAAACATTTCTTGAAACCATTATTGATTTAGAACTTTATCAATTGGTTAAGGAGCCGACAAGGGGAAATAACATTTTGGATCTCATCATAACCAACATTGAAATACCGGTAAACAATTTGTTAATATCAGAACCTCTTGGGAACAGTGACCATCTGTCCTTATTTTTTAGTATCCCTTTCTCTCAAACCCCTGTAGGGAATAAGCATAAAATTAAACAATATGATCGGGCAGATTTTCATAAAATAAACCACTGTTTAGGAGCATTACACTGGGACGACATTCTTTCCCCTCTTAACATTGATGAAGCATGGGAATTTTTAAAAAAACAAATCCAAGAACTTGAACATCAGTTTATTCCGGAAAAACATAAATACAGCAACAAAGGCAAAATCCCCCCTTGGTTTAACAGAACTATAAAAAAACAAATAACCCATAAACAAAAACTATTTTCATTATTAAAAAAATGTCCATTGACTCAAAAGAATGAAATATTAATTAAATACAGGGAATCGGTTGGAACATTAAAAAATGTAATTTTGTTAGCAAAACGCAATTTAGAATTTCGTATTGCACATACTAAGGACTCTCATAAAGCTTTTTATGTCTACCTAAATAGTAAAAAAGGGAACAGCAGGAAAATTGGGCCATTAAATATAAACAACACAATAATTAATTCAGACTCCGAGACTGCTACAGCTCTAAATAATTATTTTTTCATCTGTTTTTGTTCAGGATCCATCTCAAATTCTCCTTGATAGCCACCTTCCAAGCCACACAAAATTTACAATCTCACTGAACAAGGTCTATGATTTATTATCAACTTTAAAGAAAACTACCAGTCCTGGTCCAGATGACATATGTACCAAATTTCTACTGGGTGTTAAAGATACTATAGCCTTACCACTTGCTATTAACTTCAGTAAATCTCTTCACGAATATAGGGTACCTTGCGACTGGTTAACTGCAATAGTGACTCCCATTTTTAAACAAGGTTCTCATTCTAGAGTAGAAAACTATCGTTTTTTTATCGTTCCAATTAGTTTGACTTCTATCTCTTGTAAATTAATGGAAAGATCAATTAAAACTTTTCTTGAAACAGAAATGGAAACACTGAAAATACTTGATACCACCCAGCATGGATTTAAAACTGTTTTTTCTTGTACTACAAACCTGCTTTCATTCTATAATTACATTAGTGTGAAGCTCGATTCAAATATACCAACTGATGTTATTTTATTAGACTACAGTAAAGCATTTGACAAAGTGTCACATGACATTCTGATTAAAAAACTCATTCATCTAGGATTTTCATTAACATTAGTTTCATGGATTAACAGCTGGCTGAGTAACCGCACCCAAAGGGTTTGAGTAAATGGTACCTTGTCAGACTTGGGAAAGGTGACAAGCGGAGTTCCTCAGGGTTCCGTCTTGGGACCCACTCTCTTTAATGTATTCATCAGTGATATGAAAATTTGTTTCCCTAATATAGTTATGAAATTTGCTGATGACACCAAATTAGGTGGCACTGTTAACAATGCTGATAATATACAAATTTTACTAGCAGACCTTGCATCTATTGAACATTGGGCCACCATAAACAAAATGCACTTCAATGTAAAAAAAAATGTGCAGTCCTACATATGGGTAAAAACAATCCTAGACAGGTATACACCTTAAATAATACAACTATTAGAGTATCCTCTCTAGAAAAAGATCTCTGGGTACTAGTAAATAATAAACTTTCCTCATCTTCCATTGCAACAAAATAGCCAATCAAACCAATGCTCTTCTGCGTAGGATAAACAGTACATTTGTTTCAAAGTCAGAACAGTGTATTATGACCTTGTATAGATCCCATGTCAGACCCTACATGGATTATGGCTCCTCCTTTTGGAGTCCTTATCTAGCATCAGACATTAATAGAACTGATCAAATTCAACGCAGGGCCACAAAAATTATTCCATATTATGCTCATTTGGATTATGACACCAGATTACAGAAGACTGGCTTGTATTCACTCAAACAGAGACGAACAAGAGGTGATCTTTTACAGTTATTTAAAATTATGAAATCTCCTATTCTAATGGAACAATGTGGCTTAACATTAGCCAACAGAAAAATTGTTGCTAGGATACATAATAAACAAATCAACATTAAAAAATGTAATACAAATAAAAGACAAAACTTCTTTACTATTAGAACTCCAATGTTATGGAATACATTACCACAAGATGTTGTCGATTCTCCTACTATTATGATTTTCAAAAACAAAATAGATAAACGGTTATTAGAATAGCACCGTATACAGTGATCCACACATGTGGAGGACAATCTCGAAGGAATGTGGCCTTCTTTTGTCCAACAAACCAAGTAACCATAATTACAGAAATTTTGGATTTAGACAGGAAAACGTGCACAAAGGATGAAGAAATTGGAACGGTCCTCTGTGACTATTATGAGACAATATAAGAACTGGAACGGTCCAATGTCATGGTTAAGCACAAGGATAGTTTGTCATTTTGTTCTGATCCGTACAATGCACTGTTTTTAGCACACGCGTGTCATGCACTTTTCCAGGCCACACAACATTTATATTGATGAAATGATACATATAGTCAACAACTGCCTGCGTGACCACAAAACAGAATGATTTTCGATTAAAGTACTCAGTAGCAAACCAGGTGAGGCTACGATAGGGGATGTGTGTGCTGTCTCTTGCCCCACCGCAGTTTGGAGAACCCCAGTCTTTTTCAAAACCAGCAGTGATTTCTGGAACATTTTGAATTTTTATCTCCTTTGGCAGTAAAACAAGTATAATAACCCTATACACTTCAGTGACAATTTCACCAGATGTAGAGCATCCTACTCCAAACAGGTAACTGAGAAGCTAGTACTCTAAGTTTGTGGCAAGACATCACAATGTGATAGCCACATGTTTGTCAGTGGGTACTGCCTTTCTCAACTGTGTGACCATTCTCTTTATATATGGTGACAGTTGAGTGCAGAGAAAATAAAATGTCTCTGTGCCCATTCTAAAATTTGCCAGCCACTGCTCATTGCTCCAACTTACAGTCACAGCATTGGTCCACCAAATGCTTGTCTGTTCAACAGCCCACACGGTTCTGTGGGCTGTGCCTGTGTCACACACGAACTCACCATTATGCACTGCAGCACAGTGAGAGCCACAAGCACCTGAATTCTTAATTGCCATGTCCTTTGTTTTCTCCTCTCTGAAATTGCTGTGCATTTTTATTTGTCAGAATCTTTATATTTCTAGTGTATCTGGCAGCCAGTAGCAACAGCATAGCGTTTGTGGTGGGCAGAGTCATGTCTAAACACTAGTAACATGGCAGTGCGCTCATGCATCTTGAGATATTGATCCTGACGTCAGCATGTCCCGCACTGCATTGTTGGACAGGAGGCGCAGTGCAATGAAGCACGGTTCAAGATCTTGTTTATTTCTGAATCATGTAGCCTGTAATGCAGATACGCCTCTAAACTGTATTTTAACACAGTTTCACATTGCAGTTGTAGTGTGGACAGAGAAGCACAGTAAGTCCTATATCAGAACAGTGACAACACAGCTTAATGTCCCATTTCATAGAACTTCACTAGGACAAAGATCCTTCATGTACCAAGCTCCACTATGCCAAAATGAGATCCCTGCTGCAGCTCTTAATACAACAAATGTTTGGTCCTTTAAAAGAGAACTGAAGCAATACCTGCTATACTCAAACGCCTGCGACTGCCTTACCTGAATTCATATCTTTAACGTGGATACTCCCTCTTAAACACCCCTGACTCCCTTACCTGAGTCCATATCCTCAGTCTGGATAACTCCCTCATCTGTCTGAGCTTTCCTCCTGTTTTATCTACCCAGACCCCCACCTGCCATCCCTTGCCACCCCCCTCTCTAGCTCCTTCCCCTTGATACTCTCCCAACACCTCCCCTTTCCACCCACTCTCCCCCCTAAATATTTTCCTTCTCCCAATCCCTTTCTGTCTCTCTCCTCCTCTGTCTCTCTAACCTACCCCTCATCTGCACTCTCTGCCCTTTCTTTCCCCTACCCTTTCCAATACTCTACCTTGACAGGACCCCCTGGGGCAGCTATGCCGCATGTTGCTATTTAGGAAACCTTGTTCGCACTCTTCCCCCTTTTCTTTCTCCTACCCTTTCTGATACTCTACCTTGACAGGCCCCACTGGGGCAGCTATGCCATATGTTGCTAATTGGGAATCACCTCCTGCTGTTTAATTTCTGTTGTCTAGGTTACTCAAATGTATTATTTATCTGTTTTCTGTATCACATAGCAATTTTATGTTTTGTGTTAACTGTCAAGTTTTTATTATGTCTCTGCTGTTTTACATCCTGACGTGGAACCTTTGTAAAAGAGTGTATACTCAAAGGTTGTTGCTGGCTATACAAATAAATGAATAAATAAATACATTTTTAAAAACATTACAACAGAAGTGTGTGCATTGTGGACAGGGCCTTAGAGTGCCATGATTCCCAGAAAAAATTATTGTTACGCACTGTTCACATGTATTATTCTATATGAAAACTTTTTAGGCTACAGTGTACATGACAGGTGCTATAGTAGTTTATCCATTTTCGCAGGTTTAAAAAGTTGTACTTACGCTGTTTAGAGATGCACTGTGAAGAACGAGTTTTAGAATATGCAGAACTACTTGGAAGGTGCAAAACATGTTTCTTTGGTGACTGTGGATGCTCTTTTAAAGGAAAACTCAACAAGTTGTAGCTCATTCCTCTGTTCCACAGCTGCCCTGCTGATTGGGGTTTTAAGGCAGATTAGTATAGTAGGGCCAATAATCTTCTGGAATCATGGATGGAAAATTACTCTTTGTCTCGAGGTTGCCATGGCAACGAACTTCTTGAGCTTCGCTCTCGAGGTTCAAACTGTCACCACAGCAAGCTCTCGATGCCTACATATGCTTTTTATTAAGTGTAGACCATACATCATCCTCTATATAGTATATGGTTAGCCTTTGTTCTGTATAAAAATTAGCCTGCTCAAAATCCTTGTTGTACGCATTCCAAAGTAGTGGTGTGCGCATTGGAAACAGTTATTCAGCACAGTTCAAAGGCCCTAAAATGTCAAATTCCTCATTCACCAACAGCTAGCTGCTTACTAACCATCCAGTGCCCAAATGTGTTCCTTTTAACTTGTAAAAATTTGTACATTTAATTTCGATCATAGAACAGAACAAAGAAATGGCAATTTTTTTTCTTTTGTTTTTACAATGGGGAGGGAGCACTTCTGTGACTCCTGTGTACAAAACCATATACTATATAAAATAAAACATGAGCTATCACACACAACTCGGCATGTGTTTGCATCTTGGGGTTCAGATGACAGCATGGACCTCTCGAGGACCATATGCTGTCATCTCAACCCCTCGAAGAAGACACAGCCTTGTGTATGGTTGCCCATACATTACTCTCTGTTTTGTTAGTTGACACTATATTTAACAAAAACATTTGTCGCTGTTGTTATCCTCCTTTACCCCATCTAATCACTAACTAAAGAAAGGTATAGACTATTGGCGTCTGACATCTCTACAATTACTAAAAACGTACATTTTCAGTAATTGTGTAAATGTCTGATCCTGCTCGCCGATGTCTTTCTTTGGCTGTTTTGATCAGACAGGGTAAAGAAGGATAACACCGGTGATTTATGCCTTTTTAAATATATCAGCTAACAAAATGAGACATAAATCAAGGTAACCAGAATAACAGACCAGACCATGTGATTGGGTTTTCATCCTCCAGTGCTGTGCTGATTTTTTTTTTTTTTAATGTGTGCAAACTATTGTCTGTGCTGATGGACACTATCACTTCTATCATGCTGACACCCCACTCACGGTGGGGGGGAGGGGGTAAGGTTGCAGATGCAAGGAACAAAATCAGCAGGATGCAGGTAATGGCAGCAGCAGGAGCACAGGTGTGGCCTACAGGTATATGTGTGTGTGTGTGTGTGTGTGTGTACCAGTTGTAGGCTTAGTTTTGTATGAAAACCAAAAAAATGGAATGAGCAGTTTTCTAAACCGGAATTCATCATTTTGGAAAATGGAAAATCACTGGCCTTAGTACAGAGCGAGCAATGGAAATGCGCTACTGCTAGTGAGATAGTGATGTGCTCTTACGGAGCTTTGGAACACTTATAAATAACATCCAAACTAACTTTTTTAATGAATCAAAAGTTTTGTTTAATGCTCTAGGGCCTGATCCTCCAAAGGATTCTTGCACTTTTGCATGTAGGAAGGGCATGGAAAAGCTGTGGAGTACCCCTGTCATGCAGGATATGCACCCGTCGAGCACTCTGCGACATTCACATGGAGAGATGCGTATTCCCTCTGCACTCTTTCCTAAGTCGCACACCAGGCTAGGTGGGTGGCCAAGATGGGGCAGGCCAGTGGGCGGGGTGGACATGTGCATCATTCAGAACGGAGGCACCATGTGCAGAGGCTGTGCAGCTGTAAGGGTTGCAGTAGTGGCTACGAGCCTCCCTCCACCCTGCTGTAGCTGCTGTTCTGGGCCCAATCCCACCCCACCCCCCTGCAGCTCTCAGACTTAGGAGCCTCCATGGTGGGATGGGGCAAAACCAGCATTGGACAGCAACATTATAACATCTTCTTTGAGGATATCTCTTCCATTAGGCCACAGCTTTGGAACTACACCCATGTTAGTGTTAGGTCCGCATGGAAACTTTAGCTAGCTGGGGGCCACCCACGACAATGACATGTGTCAGTGTCTATATAAATGTGGGTGGCCCCATCTATCCTAAGTTCTTTTCCCACCGTCTGTCATCCTTGTCAAACTTACGGAAAAGGAAACATCACCTGTTAGCTGTTGCTGTTATCTTAATTTTTCTTTAATTTAAGTGTTACATTGTCATCTCTGCATGCTACCGAAATCCACAACCTTATTTCGGTACTGTGAGTACGGAGAGAAAAACTTTAAAGATGACACATATGAGGTGTGTGTATGCTGCCTAGGCCTCTCTCACAACGTCAGAATCTGTGAAATCTGCCAGAGCTCTAACCAGACTACTAGGCAACACCGAAGGAAATCACTGAAAATATTTCTCCAAGAGAAAACTTTTGCAGCCATAGAGAAGGTGCAAAGCCAGAAATCTGCTTCATTTGCTCCAACGATTGAATCATGGTCAGTGAAACCAAAGGTCCATGAAAAGGACTGGTCATTGTCCTGACCCCCTTCATCATTGGGTCATAAACACAAGCACAGGAATAATCCTCTTCTCTGGCAAAATCCAGGTAGCTGCTGAGACCTGCAGTAATAATCAACCACTTTGGTGCTGATGACAACAGCCCCCCAGCCATTGATGAGACAGTAAGGTCAGGACTTGGTTCAGGCACTGCTGTACCTACTATGGATGGGACATTGCCATCTTCATCAGGCCTTGGCCCATCTTCGACTTCAGTGATCATGGCCCCTGGGCATCAACCCTCAAGCAGTACTGGCATCATTTGCAGAGATGATACAGTGTATTTCACTAGGCTTACCTATGCAGCTTGTGATACTGTCGGGAGTTACTGGCCAGCAGACCCCGTTGACACCATCTTCCAGTAAACTGCAGATACCACCTTCTCAACTGCCACCACTGGCACAGTCCTTGATTCCCATCATCAACAGGGATTTTGACAAGGTAGAATACAGTCCTGACCGCATTGTGGAAGAGGATTATGAGGAAGAAGAAGGCACTGAGGGAGAACAATATGTACCACAATCAAGTTCTACTCCTTCTTCCTGCAGTGAGGATTCTGTGGTATACACTCCTAGATCTCCTCCTGAGGACCCTACCTTCCTATCCATGATGCAGCAAATGCAGTCTGCAATGGACTTTGCTGTAGAGGAGGAGGACTCCACTAAGAAAATTCTGAAGTTTTTGGAGGTACTTTATACTCCCTCCATCATTATTCCCCCAGTTTACTGTGCATTGGAGGATGCCACATTTGCTGCATGTCAGAGGCCTAATTCATTGCCTGCTTTACCAAAAAAGGCTGACAAGCAGTACCCTGCTCCTTCTGCCAAACCTTATTATGCAAATCAACTAGAAACACTCAATGGTTATGGCTGCCCATGATAGATCCAGGGCAATGAAATACATGAGTACTCTGCCTCCTAACAAAGAATGTGATGGGTAAGCGCACCTACACCTCTGCCTCACTAGGCCTTAGAATTGCAAATTACCAGGTCCATGTGATTAAGAATAGCATGTTGAAGACTGTTAAAGCAGCTGCCCAAGCATTGCCAGAAGGTGCTGTCAAGAATGAATTAATAAAAACCTTGACTTCTGGTGCTGAGGCTGGCAAACACTTGCTCTGCTCAGCATATGATGTGTCTGGTGCCTGTGCCAGAGCCACTCCATTTGGCATTTTTATGAGGCATTAAGGGTAGCTGGATTTGCAAATGATGTACAGCAAGCAGTTTTTATTGTCCCTTTTAGAGGGAGCAAACTGTTTGGCTATGGTGTTGAAGAGGCGCTTAGGGGCCTTTAAACATCCAAAATGTTATTGAGGTCTGTTAAATCACTTTACCTATGCCTTTCAGGGGTCATGGAAGGAAATACTTTCACCAGCCTACTGCCAGAGGTAGCTGTCAGACTTGCCATCTGCAAGGCTGAGGTAAGGGTGGTGGAGCCTCCCCAGGTTCCCATTCAAAAGCAGCCAAGGCCATTGGAACTGGCGGAACCCTCTTATTCAGCCTGATTCAATTCGGCAATCCCCCACACCGCTGTTGCCTCCAGGGGTGCTTGTAGGGGGCTGACTCTCTTTACATCTCAGTCAATGACAGGAGGTCACCACGGACGAAAGGGTACTGGAGATAATTGACGGGGGGTGTGCTCTGGAGCTTTTGGAGACTCCTCCAGAGATTCATCTGCCTCCTTTTAGTTATCTTCCAGAACATTTGTCCTTCTCAAAAAAGAAATACAGTCCTTGACACCCAAACATGCTAGAGAACCAGTTTCTCCTCATCAGAGAAACAACAGATTCTATTCCAGATATTTCCTAGTGCCAAAATGGACAGGAGATCTGCACCCTGTTTTGAATCCGAGACACCTCAACTTCTACATAGAACACAAGAAGTTTCATAAAGTCTCCGTGCAAGCTCCAATTTCCCTGTTGCAAACAGGGAAGTGGCTTTGCTTCCTACAGTACATATGGAGGATGCATACCTTCATATCAAGATCAGAAAAGCTGACCGGCAGTATCTTCACTTTATGCTGGAAGGGGAGCATTATCAGTTTAGAGTATTGCCCTTTGGCATGTGTTCTGTGCAGCATGTCTTTGCCACATGCTTAGCAGTTATGGCACCAGGCCTTTGCAGGGAGCATCAGTATGCCTTCCCTTATCTGGTGGACTGGCTCCTGAAGGCCAGCTCCAGGAAGAAAAAACTACTCACCTTAGTAATCTTGTTTCTTCCAAGGTATTCTTCTGTATTCATAACTCTCTGCAGTCAGTCTCCTAAGCAGAGCTGCCCGGAGAAAATGGAACTATATGTAAATGATAGACCTATCATTGGCTCGTGACATGTATTCAAACTGCTACCCTTATCTGCTGTAACGTTCCATCAACGTATCAGATTTCTAAGGAGCCTACGAGGCAACCTATACTAAGACTTATCTAAATATACTATCTAATATAACACAACTTAAGCTGTCTATGACAGCATGAAACATCCTTAACATAATCCTGCCCCCCCCCCCCGAATGCCAGAATCACCTGGAAAAAGAAGGGAATTAAATATATCCCACTAGGGTTAGAAAACATATATGCCAGTGTTTGGGACTTTTAATTAGAAAACTTGATCAGGAGTGCAGAGGCTCTGGTTCTGGAAGGGGAGGCAGGGAGGGAGAGTTATGAATATAGAAAAATACCTTGGAAAAAACAAGATTACTAAGGTGAGTAATTTGTTTCTTCTAACCCCAGGTATTCTTCTGTATTCCTAACTTTCCGCAGACTTTTTTTTTTTTTTATTCAAAATGCTTTATTGAGCTTGGTTGGAAGCAAAGCACAAGAATATGGGTGACACAGGAACTGGTACACTGATAACCAACAAATAACAGATACATTAAGTGCATCAAGCTATGTAACAGTTATATAATATAGTTGCCCAAAAAACATGTTGTCTTTTCAACCAAGCTATAATCATAACAATTCAACCCTCCTCCCCCGACACCCATCCCAACCTCCGTCTCTCCTCTTCTCTGGAAACTAGAGTGTCTCAATAGAGCCAAGTTGATGATAATTAGAATACTGCAGAAGGGAAGTGCCCCCTCCCCCCAAAAAAGGGGGGGATATGTATCACATTGATGTGTAGGTTCAGCACCTAATGGGATCTAACTCTTCCCAGGAATATGAAACATGGGATCCAAAAGCAGTAATCCATAAACAATAAATAGTAAGGGATAAGTAACGGGTAGTTGACTATCGCCCAGTATTTCTCTGCAGATTTCAAAGCAGTACCTTTGGAGGTGGGCAGAGAACCTACTTAGGAAGGAGGCTCTGCAGGACTGCTGTGCCAAACCTGGCATCACTTCTGGACTGTGTGTCCAAACTGTAGTATTTAGTAAATGTGTGTACTGTCCTCCAGGTAGCTGCTTTACAGATTTCCACTAAAAGAAAATCTCTGGACCCTTCTATAGTAGCTGCTGTGCCCCTTGTTGAATGTGCCCTCAGGCCTGCTGGGGGTTCCTGCCCACTTTTGAGTAGCAAAACTGAATGCACTGGACTATCCAGCGGGAGATTGCCCTCTTAGAAGCTGGGGTGCCTTTACTCACATCCCCATAAGTAAGAAACAGCTGTTGCTTGTCATGTCTATGATCCCTGATATGGGTCATATAGTAACTTAATGCTCTTTTGACATCTAGACTGTGGAGTCTGCATTCACTTGAACTAGCATGTTCAGTGAAGAAAACTGGAAGTGTAATGGATTGGTTTAAGTGAAAATCAGAAACCACCTTGGGAAGAAATCTCCTGTTTGTTCTCAGCACCACCTTGTCATTATGGAAGGAAAGATGGTACTTCTCAATGTACAAGACTTGTAGTTCACTGATTCTTCTAGCTGAAGTAACTGCAACTAGAAACACAGTTTTCCATGTAACATATTGTAAATGTGCAGAGGACATAGGCTCAAAAGGTGATTTAATGAGCTGAGCAATGCATATGTTCAGGTCCCACAATGGAACTTGTTCCCTAGTAAGTGGGTGCAGGTGGCACAAACCTTTAAAGAAGTTTTTGAAAATGGGATTGGCTGCTATGGAAATACCTTTCACAGCAGAAATGTAGGCAGAGATTGATGCCAGATGAACTTTCAGGTATGTATATTTAAGACCCTGGCAGTGGAGGTATGTGAGGTATTCCAGGACAGTCAATCAAAAAATGTTATTTAGCCAGGCAAAAGCATCATTGAGCACGCTCATTTGCAAGATGGTCCTGGTCAGTATAAATAATACAACCATAAGCAAGAAATTGTGCATGCATTGGGATTTCCACTAAAGTAGGGGAACTATACACCAAGTAGAGAACCTTTTCCATTTTGATGAATAAGTTTTCTTAGTAGAAGGTTTTCTATATTCTTTCAGGATATCCAGAACTGCTTGAGAAAGATTTAAGTTTTCTTATTCCAAGTACTCAAGAGCCATGCCTTGAGTCTGAAAGACCTGAGATTCATATACAAGATTTTCCCCTGATGGGAGATCAACAGGTTGTGCCTCCTGGGTAAGTGTATTGGTTTGGATACCAACATGGAAAGTAGTAGAGTGTACCAAGGCTGCCTGGCCCAGTCTGGTGCTATTAGAATCATTGATGCAGGTTGTGACCTGAGTTTGATCAGGATTCTGAAGATGAGAGGGAAGGGAGGAAAAGCATACAGACTTTTCCCCTGACCCATCCAGCGCATCCAGTGGGATTGTGCCTTTGGCTGGTGGTCTGCAACAAAAGAGACCCAGGAGGTGGTTTTCTTGGGATGCGATAAGATCCACCCCTGGTGTTCCCCATCTCCTGAACACTGAGTCCAGCACCTGCTTGTTGAGAGACCATTCGTGATGAGCCTGGTTGATTCTGCTCAGGGCATCTGCCAGGGTATTGTCATTTCCTGGTACATGAATGGCCTGTAATGAGGCCTTTAGTGAGTAAACCAGACTCCAGACTTTCACAGCCTCTGTGCATAGAGAGTCTGACTTTGTTCCCCCTTGCTTGTTTACATAGTACATTGCTGTGGTGTTATCTGTCCTGACTTGCACCACTTTCCCTTGTATTAGATGGGCGAATGCTTTCAGGGTGAGAAACACTGCCCTTAGCTCAAGCAAATTTATATGCAAGAGTGACTCTGTGATGGACCAGGTTCCATGAGTGGTGTGATCCCCTAAGTGAGCACCCATCCTAACAGAGAGGCGTTGGTTGTGTGAATAACTGATGGGGTTTCCCTTTGGAAGGGTACCCCTTCCCTAAGGTTGTCTGCTTCCTTCCACCACTGGAGTGCTTGAAGCAGGGTTTTTATTACTGGAACCAATTTTGTCAGTCTGTCTTCTCTCTGGCACCAGTGTGCTCTGAGATGAAACTGTATATCTCTCATTTGGAACCTGGATCCCAGGACTGTTCCTGTTGCTGTAGCCGTGTGTCCCAGGATTTGCAGAAACTGTCTTGCTGGTCGTGGCTCATTCAGCTTGAATGAGACAACTAACTGCAGAATGCTTTGTACCCTGTCCTGAGGGAGGAAAGCTCTTCCCTGTATTGTGTTCTGTTCTGCTCTTGTGAAATGCGGGACTTGTACTGGAGTAAAAATGGATTTCTCCTGATTTACCAGGAATCTTAGAGACTGTAATGGATTTAATGTTACCTTTAGATGATCTTGTACCTGCTGTGGTGACTTTCCCACCACTAGCCAGTCGTCGAGATGAGGGACGACTGATATACCTAACCTTCTTAGGTATGCCACTACCACTGCCAAACACTTTGTAAACACCTTGGATACTGAAGTGAGACCGAAAGGCAGAGCTGAGAATGGGGTAGTGTCCTGATGGAAGTCTGAATCTGAGGTACTAACTGTGAGAGTCTCTTATTGGGTTGTGAAAGTAAGCATCTTTTAGATGTAGAGATGCCAGCCAATATGCCTGCTGGATGACTGGCAAAATCATTGCCAGTGTGCCCATTTTGAACTTTGGTTTTATTAGATGCCTGTTCAAAAGTCTGAGGTCTAGAATAGGCTGCCACTCCCCATCTTTCTTTTTGGTGAGGAAGTATCTTGAATAGAAGCCTCTTCCTTTCTGATGACTTTGGACACACTCCACTGCTTTTAGCTGGAGTAAGCTCTGAGCCTCCTTCTCCAGGATTTTTTTCTCTATAAGGGAAGCTGGTTTTAACGCCCTTGTTCTCAAGGGAGGAAAAGACTTGAAACTCAGGGACAAACCCTGACTTACTACTTTCAGGACCCACTTGTCTGTGATGATGGAATGCCAAGCCTGGAAATAGTGAGCCAGTCTGCCCTCTTCTGGTAGAGGGGAGGTGGCCTTGATCATTAAGTCAGGGGTTTGTTTTGCCTGGGGCTGAGCTTGGGTAGTTTTGGAGCCTCTCCTAGAGCCCCTTCTACCTCTGGCCCTGAAATACCCAGTCTGCTGTGGGTATTGTTGATACTGTGGGACAGCCTGTGCCTGACAAAAAGGCCTACTATAAGCTGTCCTTCCTTTGCCTCCCCTTCCATATGGCCTATATGAGGAAGAAGGCCTTTCTTTTGAGGAATTACTCTTATAGGTGGCTTTATATTCATCCACCTTCGTCATGTATGCTTCAGTCAGTTGACCAAATAAAGAGTGATCCTCTACAGGAAAACCCATAGCTTTAGCCTGGGTATCCTGTGTTATGTTAGTAGCCCTGAGCCATGCCAGCCTTCTAAGGACCATGGTAAGAGCCATCCATCTGGCAGCATTGTCATTGACATCTGCTGCCATTTGAAACTGGTACTTGGCTGCGTCTAGTCCGAACCTGGCTGTTTCAGCCAAATCATCAGAGAGAGAAGTGAAGGAGCCTTCTCTGCCATGGCCAACATGGACTACCACAGTGATTTTTGGTACTGTGCTGAGTAAGCTTGGTAGTTAGCCTGTCTTACCCTCAATGAAGCAGCCAAATAACCTGTCTTTGACATGCTGTCTATTTTTTGAGAGTCCTTCTTAGGTGGGTGAGAAGATAAAGGAACCCTTGCCTTCTCACAGGCTGCTTGCTGGACTATCCCCTGATGATCAGGATGAGAGAAGAGGAATTCAGCCCCTTGTCTGTCCAGTTGTTACTTTTTATCCGCCTTCTTATCCAGAGGTGGAATGTAATTAGGAATCTGCAGGATTTTAAACAAGTCTTTTTTAAAGAACTTGTTTATTGGGAGACCAGTTTTCTTTGTGGGTGTTAACCTCATCATCTCCATATATTTGGCCTCCTCTTCATTTTCTATGACTTCTGTGGTAGCCAGGTCAAGGGCATCCACTGTCTTCCTTACAAAGGAAAAATCCTCCGGTCTAGGGGGAGAGCCAAACTCCTGCTCTGGTGAGATCTCTGGTTTCAGTAGGCTCATCTTCATCAATTTCAGGTACATCTTTTTCTTCACACTCCATCTCTTGAGGTGGGTTTGGTTCAGAGGAGGGAGCAACCGGGATTTGAACCGGTGGAGGGAGGGTTGGAGTAGGTATAAAACCCCGCTGTGCCTGTATGACCTTCATGGCCTGGGCAATCTCCTCTGATGATGGCAGGCTGTGAGGCACAGATGTAACCCCTTTTGGTTTTTCAGCCAGGGGTTCAACGTGCTTTATTTTCTTATCTCTTTTGGTGGGAACTAGAGAGTCAGCTGGATCACCCATCCGTTTTCCAGTAGTTGTTTCACCCTTGTCAGGGGTGTTTAAAGAAGAGTCACTGGTTTCACCTGCAGACTTGGAGGGTACGGGCTGGTCAAAACCCATAATACCCTTCTCTGATCTTTTCTGTAGTCTTTCCAGTCTCTTTTCTACTGTTTTCTGTGGGAATGATTTGCAGATATCACAATCTGTTGAAAAATTATCATTCCCCAGGCAGACTACACATAAATCATGCTTGTCTGCTTTTGCAAAAACGTTCCCAAACATCTGGCAGTTTTTAAACCATGGGGGTCCAGTCTTTTTCTTAGGTTTTTCTGCCATCATTAACCAATGAAGAAAAACAAAAACCGCGATAAGGATTTCACTCTTTTTAATTTTTTTATTTTTTGCAGTTGGTTCAGGAACCGATGAAAGTTCCAGTAATGAACTGAGAACTTATGAATCCGAACTGGGTTAGCGGTTCACAGAAACTGGGTTAGTGGTTTCAAATACAAAATTTATTTCAAATTAAATAAGTAAAACAGTTAAACTAAATAGCGAACTTTAGCAAATAAAGCTTCCGCAATGGTTACTAAAACCCGGTTCCTCAATGGTTATACCGAACCATGAGGAACCGAGAAATTAAACTAAAACAACACTAAATAATATTAATAAAATTATAATGTAAGAACCTTGCACTGGTCACTCCCCTTTCACTAGCTACTCTCTTTTCACCTTGCCATCTCACGCCCCCGATTCTGATCGGCATCATTTCTCCTTTGTCTCTCTCCTCCCTAAAGTCTAACCTGTCTGTGATTTCATCCACTAGATTCAGCCCTTGGTCGGGCTCACTGCTGGTGCGGCCGCGGCTCTTCTAGCTATCCACCCTATCCTCCACTCCAGGACCCGCAAGAGCAATCCAACCAGACCGGTTAAGCCTACAGCTCGGACCGGGGAAGCCATGAACAACTACGATTGGCACCTGCTCTGCGCTTTCTCCCCTGATTGGACTCCCGCTTTTCACCTCTGCCCCTGATTGGCCCTTCTTTCCCCTGCACCTCTCTGTGCTTTCTGAGCTCATCTCAGGCATAGCAAAAGTGCCAAAATATTACGCCCGTCCCCCCACCTTAATTAAATAGACCCAAGCACCACCCACCTATTCCCAAACCTGCCTTGTTTCAACCCTATTGGGCCACCTCCCTGGTTTCATCCTCCCCACTCCAGTCTCATTCTTGCTTCCCCTTCACTTTTTTCTTTTCATTTCACTCCTCTGATCTGCCCTCTCTGCCTCACCACCCACCCTGCTGCCACCCTGCCTGTGCCCTAGCACTGCCTCTTTCACCTTTCTCATTAGCCATGTACTTCTCCCCCCAATCTTTTCATTCACCTCTCTATCCTCACCTCACTGCTGCACCTCTCATACCTTCCTGGGTGCTGCTACCCCCCCTCCCCCGCGTACCAATTAAAAAACCCTTATCGCCACCTAGGCACACTCCACTTTGAGTCCTGCTCCCTTACACAGCCCTCTCTGACTCCTGACTGGCATTTCCTGAGTTTCTCCAGAATCAGGCACTGGGCACACCTGTCCCCACTATCATATATGCCAACTATCTGGGACAAACGCCTGCCTTCCTGTCTACATCCCGACAAGCAAAGGCCACATAATTTATCCTACATGAAACTCCGTTTGTGCACCTTGAAGCTCCTGTTTCTCCTCCTCCTGCTGATGTTTGGTAACGTGCACCCTAATCCAGGTCTCACCCCCCTTTAGTTTAGCCCGGCATGCTAAACCCTCTGGGGGTCTGATCATCGCAACCATCAACGTTTGCAGCCTCATGCCTAAGCTGGATGCTGTTTGAATCTTTGCTAACCAACACCAACCTGATATCCTCTCAGTTGTTGAAACTTGGCTGACACTGAAAATTCCAGACATGGCAATTGAACTACCAGGATACAGTGTGCACAGACTTGATTGTGTCTCCAAAAGAGGAAAGGTTGTGCTATCTACGTCATAGACTATCTCATTGGGTGCCCCATCACTACCCCACCCATAACTCCGCAGCCCAGTTACTCCCAATTAAAATTCTCCTTGGGGCCCACAACAAAGCCCTCACCATTGTCTCTGTCTACATCCCCCCATAAGAACAAGGGAAAAGCCTCAATTCCACTCTGAATTTTATCAGAACCATTCCAGTGGGCTCTGAGAAAATCATCCTTGGTGACTTTAATATTAACTGGCATGCACCCGATGCAGGTGCATATAGGGATGCCATTTCAGCTGCAAATCTTTCACAAATGGTCCTCTCCCACACAGGAAAAAACTACAAAACTGGCACTAGTACCCTGCTGGACTGGGTCCTGACCAGTCATTCTACCCATATCTTAAACACCTCTGTGCTCCCTGACTCTTAGCGACCATTCCCCTGTTATTTGTGAATGGTCAAACAAATTCTACAAGCCTCTGCGTAAAGTCATCACCAGCAGAGTTCTCCCCAGTGTTCAGCTGAAACACCTTAAATCTTACATCAGTCAGTATGATTGGTCCCCCATCTAGAAAGCCAAGGATGTCAACACAGCTCTCAGCTGCTTTGTTACATCCTTAAGTGCTGCCTGCGACTTCTACGCCCCACACAAAAAGAGAAAGGTGAAGGCACTAAACAACCCCTGGATAACTGGTGAGCTTCTGGTGCAGCTGAAATCAAGGGATCACCTCTGGGCGCTAGCTAGGGCCTCTGGTACTCAATCTGATATTCAGAATTACAAACGTGCCTGCAACAACTGCACGAAATCCATCTGACTTAAGAAAAGCATGTACTACAAAGAAGCTGTCTTTAATACCTGGGGTAATGGAAGTGAGTTTTGGAAGAACATGAAAGAAATCACAGGGAAGCGGCCCAAATCCTCTCCGATGATGCTAAATGTTGATGGGTTCATCACCTTTGATCCACTGATCATTGCTAACACCTTCAATGATGCTTTAACTGACCTAAGTAGTGTTCTCCCTCTGGATTTTTTCCAGGCCTCCGTCTCCTCCACACCCTGCAGCTATCCCACTCCTCCCAATCACGTAGCTCTCCCACCCCATCTAATCACCCCCATTCTATTTCAGAATTATAAAGAAACATGAAGCCTGCAAATATATCACCAAAGCTACATCCAAGTATAGAGCTAGTGGGGACTCGCTTGACCTCAAACTACTATCTCTTACCCTTGAAGAGGTCCTAGGTCCTCTTAATCATATTTTTAACCTCTCTCTTAGTCTCAGCCAATTCCCAAACTTATGGAAAGTTGCTACTGTTATGCCAGTCCACAAGAATGGGCATAAGACCAACCATGGAAACTATCGCCCTATCTCCATACTCGCTTCTCTCTCTCGAAGGCCCTGGAACACATAGTGGCTGACCAACTTACTGACTTCCTGGAAAAATACAACATCCTATGTCCCCAACAACATGGGTTTAGAAAAGGCCACAGTACGACATCGGCCTTACTGGAACTCACTGGAGAGCTACATACTGCACTGTACAAAGGTCATCTAACCGGAGCCGTTTTTGTCGACCTGACAAAAGCGTTCGACACTGTCCATCATCATCTGCTGAAAGAACAGCTCTGGTGGTCTGGGCTCTCCCCTGATGCTACAGACTGGTTCAATAGCTACCTAGAAAATTGGTCACAAAGAGTAAAAATCGCTGGGGTTCTCTCTGATGCCAGACCAGTCCACTCCGGAGTCCCCCAGGGGTCTATCCTGGGCCCATTACTATTCTGCCTTTTCCTGAACACCCTTCCCCAATCCTGCTCTGAGCAAATCATGCTATATGCAGACGACGCAGTAATTTTCACCTCTCACAAGGAACCTGAACCACTTTTACACAATATCCAGCAAGGATTTACCACTGTTGAAAGCTGGTTTAGTAGGCACAAGCTGGTCCTAAACCATAAAAAAACCAAGGTTATGCTTTTCAGCAGCCATCGCATCCAACAGAGGCATCACCCCCTCAACATCACAACTAGCCTCGGTAATACCCTTGAGCAAGTTCAGTCATTTAAATATCTCGGGATTTGTCTGGACCCAAACCTAACATATGGCTCCCACATTGACTATGTAGCCAAAGCTGCAAACACTCGACTAGGCCTGCTATACTGCTACAGAAGTCACCTTACTCCGGAAGCCTTGAGGATCACTGTCCAGAACTCGGTGGTCTCCATTATAGATTACGGCCTAATCATCTACGGTTCTGAATCAGCCACTGCGCTCAGATGAATAGCAACATCTCTGATCAAGGCTTGTAGACTCATCTCTGGTGCCCCCGGCCTGACATATATCTGTGACCTTTATGCGCAAACCAGATGGCTACAACTCTCCAACTGCATAAGGTATCTAACCAGCACTGTGGCTAAGAAGGTTACTATGGGCCTCGCACCTCCCGGTGTCCAAGCACTACTGCGGCCAAGCCTGAATACTTGTAATACCAGGCGATCAGAAACTCAGCTCCTCCAGGTTCCCTGTTGCTGCACCTCCCTGGGCCAATGATCCTTTGCCTATAGGGGGCCTAGCTGGCTAAACAATCTCAGTCCTGACATCGCCTCTATTACTAAACTCTACCCTTTCAAAGCCAAACTTCGCCTTCATCTCATTGCTGCCAGCTCATATTACTGCTATATATAACCAGCCCCCCAATCTTCTTCAAATCAGCACCATGCACTTATCCCACTGGCGACTCCCATAATAACCAGCCCACCTATTGATCACCCCCCTCTACTCCATGCAATATTCCCTTCCTCCTTTCTCCCCATCCTTTCTTTTCCCCCTCCTCCCTGTACCCCACTCTAGCACTTCCCCCACTCTGAACCTTTTATGCCACATGCTACCCCCTGTCTGTATATTTGACAACTGCCTTTGGCTGCTCTCTCCCCCACGGTATCCACCCTCCCCTATGTTTTTCGCCTTCCACTTTGTTTTCCCCTATGTATTATCACTATTGTACAGCTTATCCAAACCTTGGCATCGTATTTCTCCAAGTTGTAATTGTGTGTACTGTAATTGACATGGAACCTTTGTAAAAGAGCCTTGGCTCAAAGGTACTTGTAATTCTAGACTTAATAAATAAAGAACCACAAGGAACGACTGATATGGGAAGTCTCCTGGGCGCCTTGACTTGTCAGGCAGAGAAAAAAATATGATACATTGATGGAACGTTACAGCAGACTAGGGCAGCAGTTTGAATGTTTTTGGTTTTTTTTTTCAATTGTTTTGCCAGGAGTAACACACTAAGCTAAAATCTTGTTTACATGTGCGACCTGGGAGCACAGGGAAGTTATGTGACTTGCTTAAGATCACACAGTATGCAAGTGGGGGCTGTGGGATTCAAACCCAGGTCTCCAGATTTGGCAGCTCAGAGCCTTAAACCACTGCGCTATACTGTTTTCCTACTGTCACGAGCCAATGATAGCTCTATCATTTGCATATAGTTCCATTTTCTCCGGGCAGCTCTGCTTAGGGGGCTAACTGCAGAGAGTTAGTAATATAGAAGAATACCTGGGGTTAGAAACATCTGTTATATACCCTATCTCAAACATGGCAGTTGTTCGACGACTTAGGATTCACAGTGAATGTGCCAAGTCTGTCTTGATTCCTTGTCAGACACTGCTGTACATTGGGAGTAGTCCTGGACACAGAAAAGGGTTGTGCTTTCCTGCCCCTGGACAGGGCAGAAAACTTGATTAACTCAAGCAAAGGTTGGTATACAACAGTCATCAGGTTCCTGTCAGAATTAATCTACATCTTCTTGGACTCATGGCAGCAGCCATTGTCACTGTGCCACTGGCCCGTCTACACATGAGGATCCCTCAGTGGACTTTGGGTCCATTGGGATCAGCTGATGGACCAGCTGGACCAAACGGTGCACATCACAACGCCATTGCACAGAGCACTGATTTGGTAGATGGACCCCGACAGTCTGTTAAAGGGCATTCCATTCCTTATTCACACTCTGATGCAGATTCTCACCATTGATGCCTCAGGATCTGGCTGGGGTGCACACATGGGGCCTTATCGGACACAAGGCTCTTGGTCCTAGATGGAGGCCAAGTAACACAGTAATGTGCTGTAGATGAAGGCTGTCCTGTACAGCCTACAGGCATTGCAGGAGCATCCGACTCCAGGGCCTTAGCTGATACAGACGGACAATATCAGTGTGATGCATTATATCAACAAATAGGGGGACACTCATTTCTATCCCTTATTCATGAAAGTGTGGTACTGGGTGCTGCCCCACAGCCTAGAAGTACCATGCATCTCCCAGGTGTCCAAACAGTGTCTTGGCAGACAAGCTTAGCAGGTCACAGTCTCAGATGCATGAATGGGAACTGTTGACCTCTGTTGTAGATAACCTCTTTGCAAGATGGGGTCATCCAGATTTGGATCTTTCTGCGTCCTCACACAGTGCAAAACAGACACGTTTCTGCTTGCTTGCTTCAGGGCCTGGAGTTTTCTGACGAGACATATTGTCTTTATCTTGGAAAGAGAAATTCCTATATATATATTTTTCCCCCAATGCCACTAATACAAAGGGTGTTACTTATAGTGAAGATGGAGGGTGCCACCCTCATCCTCATTGCTCCTCTGTGGCCTCATTAGATATGGTTTCCCATTCTGCAACAACTGGCAGTGGAACTGCCATTGGCTTTACCTCTGTGCAAGGGCCTTTTGTCACAAGACAAGGGCTTCTTGCTCCATTTGGACCTGAAGTCCCAGCATCTGCCTGCATGGTGCCTGAAGACATAGCCATAGCATGTTTTGGTGCATCTCCTAAGGTTGCTGATGTTCTGATTGCAGCTTGAAAGCCTTCCACCAGACACATACTGTATATTCCTTGAAATGGAAGCAATTCACTTTGTGTGCTGGTTCCAGGAATTTTGACCCATAAACCTGTCATGTAAAGTCCTATCAGCTTTATGTTTCATTCACTCCTGGGAAAAAGGGCGCCCATATGTCTGTTTTATTTTATTTATTAGAATTTTGGTGACCGGGTAAGCCCAGCTGAGACAAACAAGTCCCTTTTTCAGGGGCGACCCGGGGAACAGTACGTTCCATACAAATTTTGAGCAGGCAGTACAATACATGGTGTAACAGGTTAAGGAAAAACAAATTAAAATAAACTAAGAAACAAATTACGTGAAGTACAGCTTAAGCAGCATACAAAGTCAGAAGCAACAATAGTAGTAAGAAGTATAAGTTTTACAAAAAGGTTACATTGTAGAAAGACACAAGTGCATTGGTAACAGACATGGCATACGTTCTTGTTCCTGTAGGAATGAAGCAAAGTCGTGAGAGAGCAGGAAAGAGTAAGGATAGACAAAGTGAAGAAGAGGGAACTGAGGAAGGGAGTCTAAATTGCCTGTCCAAATGGCTGGCACCTTGTATTACCTTCTGTTATAGGACTTACGGTAAGACACTTCCTGGTGTGGTTCATGGCCATTCCAGAAGGAGGATGCCCACTTCAGTTGCTTGTTTTAGAAATATTTCTGCTGTGGACATTTGTGCTGCAGCCACGTGAAGCACTGTCCACACCTTCACTGAACACTGCAGTCTGGACACAGTCTCTCGTAGATGTGCAGTTTTTGGCCTTGCTGTACTACAAGACCTACTGTCTTGAATCAGTCTGTACCAGCCACTCAGTGGCTTTTACGACTGCTTGGGACTTGTTCCAAAGGTGTGACCTAATGGAAGAGATATCCTTGAAGAAGACAGAACAGTTACATACTTACTGTAACAGTAGATCTTTGAGAGAATCTCTTCCATTAGGCCATGCTGTCCCTCCCTCCTGCATGCACTTGACTGCTTGCATGCTGATGTTCTGATCAGGGCTTGCACTAGTAAAGTGGGAGTCAGATTGACCTCTTCAAGTGTAGTGGGTCAGACCAGAAAATCTTGGGGTCAGAAATTTCCAGAGTGGCTTTGTACAACATTATCCGATACTTCTTCTGCCAAGGATATCTGTGCAAACCTTCCAATATACCGGGTCAGTGCTGAAGCACTACTGTTATTTTTGTGCTTCAAAATCCTCAAAAATTCCATTTGGGGACTTCAGTAGGGGGTTAACAGAAGCCCTGGTCCTGAGGGAGTGGGATGGAACAGAAAACTCTCAAGGGCTGGAGTGAGTAGGATGATCCAGGGCATGCAGACCTTGTTTCCTGCCACTAGCCACCCTCTCCTCCCAGGGTTCTCCTGCTTCGACCACCCCAGGAGGTAGGAGCGTGTGTGTCTGGCATGGCTGGGCCCCACCACGATAGGCAAGCTTGTGGGTTGAAAGACAGAGAAGTAAGTGCTAGGGACAAAGGGGACTGGGCTGGGCCCATCATGGGAGATAAGGGCTGCACCAGTGAGGAACATAAAGTTTAAGTTAAAAAAGAACAGTAGTCTGTTATTTTTTATTTCTGAAGTATTTTCTCTCCATTTGTTGGTTAGAATGATTTTTACCTGGTAGTATTAGATATGGTGTTAAGAGCAGCACTTGCTGGAAACTGACATATCTAGTTCTGTCCCTCTTCATACCTCACCAGAATTGTGCTGTCATTGTGCTCTCACTGATTGTGACTTCGCAAGTGACTGATATTGCTATTCTTGGTCAGATAGGATGTCCCAGACAATGAGGTCACTGGATTTATGTTGTATGTGGAGAAACAGAGTCAGAGACAGGTTACTGTTCCACATATTAATAGATTTATGCAGTACACTAGGTCTTTAAATCACATTTATTTCCTCCCTCCCTCCTCTACACGTGATTGAGATTAATTTTCTTTTTAAAAGGGAGTATTCATACAATGTGGCCATCATAGTTTGAAAGCCCATCAAAAGTTATTTTCAACGCAGTAACTGGCTTACCTGTAGCTGGAAGCAGTCCAGAGATATAATGACTAGGACACCTGGAAGCTGGCAACTGTTATTCCCCTTCCCAAAGGTGGTGACTCCTCCTCTTCCAGTATTTTCTGCCCTATCTCCCTCCTTCCAACCTTATCCAAACTCCAAGAGCACATAGTGCTGTCCTAACTCTTTCCTTCATCCTTCTTCACCCCCTTCCAGTCTGGCTTCACAAACACTACTCCACCACCTCCTCTCTCCTATGGCTCACTGATTCCTTGCTTACAGGCATGGCCCAGGGCCTCATCACCACCGTCATCTTTGTTGATTTAGCCAAAGCTTTCAACACTGTCTCCCACCCTCTTCTCCTTGACAAACTAAAGTCAGCGGGTTTCTCAGAATCCACAACTAACTGGTTCAGCTCTTACCTAATGGATATATCTCAATCAGAACTGGAGAGTCCCTATCTCCCCCTCCCCATTTGCACCAGTGTCCCTCAAGGCTCCGTCACTGGCCCACTACTCTTCTCCATATTCCTCAGTGACCTTCCCTCTACCTGTTCATCTGCGTCTATCCACATGTATGCAGGAGTACTGTTTGCCTCTGGGCCCTTTCCAAGTGAGTTAGCCACCAGGCACCAATTTGACTTCAATGCTTTCCAGCATTGGTTCAGATCGAATCAACTATCTCTAAATGCTAAAAAAAAACTGTATCTATGTCCTTTAGAACTAGACAGAGGCTCTCCAGGCTCCCATCCTTCCCCTCCTTCTATACCCTAGATGGGGTTACCATTGACAACGTGGCCTTATTTAAGTACCTAGGGGTCTGGCTTGACCAACACCTTGACTTTTCGCAGCACGTAGATGCCATTCACAAAAAAATGCACCCCAAGCTTGGCGCTCTTTACAGGAATAGAAGCTGCATCCCACTACTCGCCTGTAGAGACATCATCGCTAAAATGATCCTCCCCATCATAGATTATGGCGACATTGTCTACTGTGCTGTCCCAAAGTCCACCCTAGCACACTGTCACTCAGCTCGAAATTCTATCTGTCTTTACTCTCCCACACCTCACCTCCCTATTCTCCCCTCCTGCCCCCCCCCTTGCACCCCCCATAGTTTAGTCTATCACTCCCTCACACTTCCCACTCACAAATCTGTTGCTGGTCAGTCTGCCTTCTCTTTTTGCTTTCCTGAACTCTGGAATTCTCTCCCCTTTACTATTCACTCTGCTTCCTCCAAACGCCCTCTCTCTCCTCACTACTCTATGTCCATACCACTCCCACCTGTAAATGCAATTAGTCAAAGCCCAGTCCCGGTCCATCTCTTACCTCCTTCCTGTCTTTTCTGTTACTCCTTTTCTTTCCCACTCCTACCTTACTACCTATGTTCTCCCTCTCTACCCTCCTCCCTCTACCCCCTCACCACTCCCCTCCAAGACAGGCCTCTCCCCTCTTTGATACCTCCCTCGTCACTCCCCTCCAAGTTAAGGCTGCCCCCCCCTTGTTCCCTCCCCCATGCACACCCTCCCCTAAACACTATCTCAGCTCCCTACCCACTGTCCTCTACTCTCCCTCCCTTAACTTCCTTTAGTCAAATCCCAGAGCCCTCACCTCTTACATCCTTCCCACTTTATCATTCTCCTTCCCCTTTCCCATTACTGCCTTTCTATGTTTCTCCCTCTCTTCCCTCCTCCCTCTATTCCCTCCCTGTTCCCCATCACTCTGGCCCCTTTCTTCCATTATCCCCCCAACCTGTGCTCCTCCCTACTGCATCTTATCCCATACTGCCTCATCATAATATGTTCTGCAAGTCCTTCTGGGACATATCTTCTGCTCTGGCCTTGTCCTGTTTATCTAGCATTACTGCTGTGTACTTAATTAATTTGAATTCCTGATATACAATACATTGCACTGTTTATATTTGTTCTCTGTTTGATACTGTGTTTTACTGTATAAATAAATGTATTCTGTACATATCCCCCTTCTCCTTCCCCCCAGGATGCATCTGGAAATGAGATCTTCCTGGACTAAGTCTCCATCACTCATTCACACTAGTGGGATAGCACTGGAGGCGCTAGGACCAAGCGGGAGGCAAAAATTTTCTGAAGAGTCGGCGCCGAGGTAGAACCGCGCATGTGCGGGACCACGAGACTGACTCACGCCTGTGTAGGCTATCTCGGCGTCGACCCTCCAACCGCCTCAGTTCCTCTGCTCCCGTTGTTGAGTGCGCTTGGATGTCGATGTCACTTGTCTGCCGGAGTCAAAGTTTTCGTCTATATGACAACAGCTTTTAGTGTTTAACTGTTTAATTTAACTATTTAGTAGTAATTTCTTATTTTACGAACAAGAAAAGAAGATTATGAAAAAAAGAAATTCTTTCCTGCCATCAACAGAGTCATCCTTAGACGGTAGCGGTGATGGTAGGAAGACTTCGTTTGAAAGTTGTTATGGAAGAGGGGCTGTGCCTGGTCCGCCACCCTTAAGTAATGGGGGAGGGTCTGACTACGGACAGTCCTGTGCTCGGGAGGGGAGGAAAGTCCACTGAAGCACAAATCTGGCAGTGCCGGGGATCCGGCTCCGCTTAGCCTCAAGCTCTTCTTCCTCGTTTGGGGAAGAAGAATCGGTGCCGCTCGAGGTTGCCCATTGGTACGTCTGCACGAGGATTGTTCGTTGGTAGGGGCGATAGGCCTGAACTGACTTTCGTGGGTTCCCCTTGGCCCCGCTCCTAACGACCGCATACTCGACTCCAGACTTCACCGCTGTCCTCGTTGGAGTTCCAGTGAGCAGTTTTACTTCTGGGCCGCTCTTGTGGAGCAGGGGGTTTGACCTTCCTTTTTTCCTGGCTGTGTTCTTGTTTTGGGGGCCTCTGGGCCTCGGAGCCATTGGACCGGAGCCGGGTCAATTGGATCAGAATGAGCGCGGTGCCCTCTTGGTGCCTTCGCCATCATGTCGACTCCTTGTGCCTACCCCCTCTTCCTTTTCCATGCTGGGCTGGCACTGGCACCATCTTTCGCCTTCTCCCCATCTTTTCCATTGGCTTTTCCACGCAGTGTTTTCCTGGCTGGCTGTACTGACATAGTCGCGCCGCCGGTCTAGGCGCCCGTGCCACTGGTTTGGCATTGGTGCCATAGGTGGCGCTACTGGTGTTTGGGTCAGCACCGTTGATCGGCGCCATGCTCAGTGCCGTGGGCTCTGTGCGGTGCCGTGGGTGCTGTCATTGTTTCCTTCGTTGGCGGTGCTGCTAGCTGTGCTGTGGGTGTCTCACGGTGCCACGGATGCCTGTGGGTGCTCGTGGGTTTTGCGGGCACCTGCGGGTGGTGCGGGTGCCATGAGTGCCCTCAGGTGCCATGGGTGCCATTGCTGCCATGGGTTTCTTGGGTGCCACTGCTGCCATGGGTTTCTTGGGTGCCATGGTACCATGGGTGCCATGGGCGTTGGGGGTGCCCTTGCATACCATTGGTGCCAAGGATACCTGCGGGTTCCGCCGTGGGTGCCCTCGGATGTCTCCTAGGTTGGCATAGGTACTGCTTGGTGCCCTCCTGTGCCACGAGTGACGCTAATGCCACAGGGGTGCCAGTTGGTGCTTCTGACAGAACTAGGGAAAGATCTCCGTTTTCGGACCTCTCTTCCGCAGGACTTGTGGTGGGATGCTTCCGCAGAATGAAGTCCTGTTCTGCGGATTATTTTTCCACACATCTTAGTGGGTGGCGATCTGCATCGGGTCTCATCATCCAGCGGTTTTCCGCTGATGGGACTCTTCTGTTCTGTTCTGCCAGTGGAATCTCTCATTCGGCTTAGCACTTTCTCAGCTCCCTACTTTGTGCCAAGCTCCTTGACACCCTTCCTGGTGGCGGAGTCTCTAGTGGCTCTGACCTAGACCTCTTTTTGGGGTCCTTCTGCGGTAGAAGGGCATCTAGATGAGTCTCTCCCTGCCCTTCTGGTCAGTGATACAGCAGATGACTCATTCTTTATACTGAGAAACACGCCCTCTCTATCATCAGGGTCTGTGATGGAAGTTCTTTTCAGTAGTTCCTCATTTATGGGGTCCACCATAGTGTTCAGACTGGATCTGTGGACCATATACCTCTGCGTCTAGACTCTTTCAGTCGTCAAGACAATTACACTCTGTGGAACATTCTAATTCAATGGTCGGGAGCTGCACAGACTGTTCCGCTCCTTTGATAGGGGCATACAGCCCCCTTCTGATGCTGCCCCTCTGGTGGCTGCTGCGGCACAGGTGGTTAACATCTGTCTAGCTATTATTATTAGTCCAGTGAAGAGTTCAGTTATGGATCCTCAGGCTCCTCCTGCTCCTCAGAGGGATGACATCTTTGTCATTTCTGTATCAGGCAATCCTTGCCAAATAGCAGCCTGCAACATTGTCAGGCTCGGACTAATGATAATTAATACAAAAAAAAAGGGGGGGTCAGAATTATCACAGCACAGGGCCTAGTTGGAATTTCCCCGATACCACACTTTGGATCTGGTCAGGTTCCGCCTCAACCCTGAGGCGGTCGTCTCTAAACTTCAGTAAAGAGTACCTGATTTCTTCTACCCCTAGGGGCAGTCCGATCCACGGTGGTATAGCTCACCTCTTTTCTCTAGAGAATTTTCTCTATTCCAAGATATTTCCAAAACCTAGGCATCTAACCAGTCTGTTAGTCCCTTCCTTTTTTTTTTAATCAAGCTTTCTTCTCTTGATCAGTGCCTCGCAGCAAAAGAAGTGACTCTTCAGCGAGTCAGAACTTAGATTCCTACTTCCATGCTTGCTTCAACTTAACAGACGACATGCTCTTTTCTTGAGCATAGGTCAAGTAGGTCTTTTTCTGAGGTAGCTTCTCAAATATTCACACCTTCAGTTCCTGTGCACTGGTTCCGTGCCAGTAGCACTGGAAGCTATCCTCTCCGACTGCGTGAGGAGCGGTGATTTTGTTTTGTATTTTTTTCCAACAAAGCAAACTAGAGTCCTTCCTACTCCCTTCAGGGAGGCCAGAGTAAGTAGTGTCTCACCGCATTGAGCCACTTCTGCCACTATTCAGTCACTTCAACGAATGGGTTAGCCCTAACTTGGTCCTGCTGTGTCCCTCCTCGACGCACATCTGCCTCTATTTGCCTTACAAATCCAGCCCCTGTTTTTTTGTGTCGAAATGTTTTTTTCCACAGTGGACACGTCCTCCTGTACACTTTTTCCTTTCTTCCCTGAGTTCAGAGACTGCTGCTAGAGTTATACACACAGGGGCAGGATGATTCCCTTTTGGAATATGCAGTGACTAGGATTTGATTCTACTAGACCACCACAAGAGGCTTCTCAGTTGTGCTTCGCCTTCCATCAGGAAATTTTCAGTGACTTAGTGAAAACCATTCTCCTTGATGAGCTAACCCCACCTGGACCTTCTTTTGTTCACCAAGTAAGGGGTTCAAGTGCTCCTGGACCTGTTGTTTGCAGGTCGGCCATACTTGGTAGTGTGGGTTCCGTCTCCTCTTTTCGGTCTACCCTGAACCTGTAGACTTTACCTCCGGCTCTTGCAGTTCCTGAGGTCCTTTACATTAGATTAGTACATGTCTTTGACACTATTAGTTTTGGTCCTATACCAAATTGTGAGTCCGGGTTTTCGCGACTCTCTCAGAGTGGTTGCGGCTTCCTGGCAGAGTTTCATTTTGTGCCCATTGCAGTCATCTGCAAAGTGGTGAGTTACAACTCGAGCGCTTATCTTGTAAGCATCATGTTCTGGATGCTCTTTACAAGATGGCTCTTTTTATTAGCAGGACAGTCCTTGGCCGTCCTTTCTGGGTGAACCCTATCTCCTGCCACCCTACTCAGGGTTGTGGTTTTAACAGTACTCTCCACTAGTGTGAATGAGTGATGGAGACCTAGTCCAGGAAGATATGGAAATGCATGTGCTTACCGTAATTATTGATCTTCTTGGACAGTCTCAATCACTCATTCACAGCCTCTACCACCATCCCTGGGTTCACTCGTTTTTCTTTCCTGGTCTTCATGGCCTATGTTTCGGACTGTGAAGACATTGTTCGTTGACTTTTCTTCCAAAGGCCATCTGGGCCCTCTCAGGCCCAGAAACTCAGAACGAGTTATTCTCATTAGTTACGCTGCACCTCCTTGGTCGAATAGGTGCTGAGGCAGTTGGAGGGTCGATGCCGAGATAACTTACACAGGCACGAGTCAGTCTCGCGGTGCCGCGCATGCGTGGTCCTACGTCGGCGCTGACCCTTCAGAAAATGTTAGGCTCCTGCTTAGTCCTAGCGCCTCCGGCGCTATCCCACTAGTGTGAATGAGTGATGGAGACTGTCCAAGAAGATCAATAATTACGGTAAGTACGTAATTTTCATATCTTGTAAGTTCAGTATGTTTTTCCTGGTGAAACTTTTTAAATAAATAAATAAATGTGCAGAAAATGATCCTCCCAGTTTTTGACTACGATGACGCAGTCTGTAGCGCCGCTCCTAAGTCTACCCTGGCCAAACTGGACCCCCTCTTTCACTCCTTTTGCCATTTCGCTGTCGATTGCCCATCTTCCACACACCACTGTGTTCTCTACCAGACTCTCGACCTCACCTCGCTCCAGGATCACAGACTGTCCCACTGTGCTAGACTCACGGCCAAGTTCTGGTCCCAGACCCTGTCACTGTACCTCGCCTCTGCCATCTCAGCTCACACCCCCTTGGCGTACCCTCTCAGGAATTTCAACACTCGGCTCCTGGCTGTTCCATGCATGACCTCTTCTGCTAGCCAGGCAGCCTTCAGGCATCGCATGCCTATACTTTGGAACTCCCTCCCCATAGACATCCGGCACACGCCTGCTACTCTGAAACTCCACTCCCTCATCAAAGCGCATTTCTCCTCCATCTGTGTCTGTGACTATGTATAAGCTCACGCCAAGTTTCTGTATGTGAATCCTAGGCTTTGTCTAGGCTAGTGGGCCTAGTCTTTTTTTTTTTTTTTTCCTCCAGCCTCACTGTTGTGTGTTTTTGCGGATTTTTGTTGTACAGTGCTACTGCACAAATTGTGTGTAATGAGGTTTAGCTGCTGGGTCCTTGTTATACTACCTGTCTTAGTTATATTACTGACTGGTCATTTCCTATGTTCTGTATATGTATACGTGTGTGTGTATATATATATATATATATAGATATATAATCTTCATTCTGTATGTGTATTTTATTATATTATTATGTGTATTGTTTCTCCTCTGTCCCCCCTTCCCCAGGATGCACCTGAAATCGAGCAGTACACTGCTCAGTGTGCCTTCCTGGTAAAACTCTTAAATAAATAAATATTAACACTACATTGCCACCATTTTGTAGAGCCATGTAATGTCATGCAGGAGCTTGCTGTGTTTGATTATGTGTACTTAGTCACATCTTGTTCTTGCATCACATTGTTCCATAAACTGGTGACAATGTAGCAGCATTCTTATTGGGTCTGCACGTCAAGGAGTTCATGGCAGCCTCTCGAAAAATCTTTGGGGCACAAGTGCAATTATAGGAGTTTTCTCTACTCTTTTGTACCCTTTCTGAAAATGTACAGGGGTACAAGACATCATCATGGGGTGAAGCGGGCCACCTCAAAATATATATTTTAAAGTACTGTCTCAAAACAAAATGCTTGTTGCAGCAGTTGACGCTCCCAGCCGAGGCCTGTGCCTTGTTTGGAGCGGCGGAGGCTTGTGCCTTGCTTCCTCCACCCATCTCAGCCTTGACACCCTCTCCACCCAGTCCTTGCAAGTCCTGAATCAGTTAACCAAAGTTTAAAATTAATTTCCCAAACCATCCAACACAATGTGCTGATCCTCATCCTCCAAGTCTCCCCGCCAGCACTGCTGGGAGAGATTAGCAGCATTTGGGCTGGGCACTGAGACATAGAAGATAAGGATCGGTGCACTGTGTTGGATGGTTTGGGAAATTCATTTTAAATGTTGTATGACTCACTCAGGACATTTAAGATTGTGTGAGAAGGGGTGGGCCTGGGATGTATGGGGGATAGGTTCACTATTTCTGGAGCAAGTGACGTGGCTGCTTGGGCATCCATCCACTGTACCTTCCCCGCACTAGACGTGTATGTGAGTCGTAGAATTCTTATTTTCTTTTTTTTGCGGGGGGGGGGGGACATTTTATGCTTGTGAAAGGTGCTGGACTGACAATACTAGAAACTGAAGCCCTCTTCAGAACGTCTAATGTGATTCACGTACGTCGCTACATGAATGGGGAACTGACTTAGTCATTTGTATCTCTTGACTGCTTATAGCTGCTGGTAAACCCAATACCTTATTTAAAATATCTTTAATAGTCACCTCTAGGAGGTGATTGACTATTAATCCAGCCCCCGGGGGTGCCTTATTTCTATGAATTTATTTAGATTTTGTTAACCAGGTAAGTGCACTAGATATAAAATGCCTATTTTCAGGCATGATCTGCAAGAATACCAACTGTGGTCATATAACGAACCAAAATCACAATACATTGTCATATATGGTACATCTGAAATCAAAATAATATACTATAGGTATCTACAAATAATACAGATGAGGTACAGCAAATGAGCCTTAAGTACTGGCACAGATGCAAGAGGCAAATATATACAGTACTTTCTAAATTTGCATCTAAAGAGCAGATGAGAAGTGGTATTACACAGGGCCACAGGAAGTGCATTCCCGAATTTAATAGCCAAGAAGGCCTGTTCTCCTAACTTTGCAGTGCATATAAGGACACATAGCAGCGACTTTTCAGTTGACATAGAAGGGTAGGCCTGCTAAGGGTGCTGTAACACAGGAGGAGCAGGAACTTAGAAACATATACAGTGACAGCACAAAAAGACTAGTGGTCCATCCAGTCTGCTGGTAGTTCGCTATCAAACCCCAGGACCTATTGTTCTTACAGGGTACTAGCCCTCACTGTCTACCCCCCTTCCCTACTGCTACTGCACTGAGTATCCACTGTTCCTTTCACTCTGTGTCAGCCTTGCTTGAAACCATTTATGGTTTTGGCACCCACCACCTCGACTGGCAGACAGTTCCACGATTCCACCACACCTTCTGTTACATAAAACTTTGTCACATCCCTCTTGAACCTTCCTCCTGTCAGTTTCCACTCGTGCCTCCATGTCCTTAAACTGTTACTCATGCTGAACAGTTCCTCATAGTTTTCCTATTTTATTCTGTTGTGGAAGTTGAAGGTCTCTGTCATATCACCTGTCTCTCATCTGGTCTCCAGTGAGTGCATGTATGGTGCCTTAAGTCAGTCATCGTGAGATCTGCTCTACTGGTCCTCAACCATCCTGGTCGCCCTTTATTGCACTGTCTCTAGCCTTTCCTTATGTTTCCCGAGGTGAGGACTCCACAACAGGGCACAGTACACCAGGTGCGACCTCACCAATGATCTATAAAGAGGTAGTAATGCCCTCTTTTCTTCTACTTTCAGTACCCTTCCGATACATCCGAGCATCGTATTTGCCTTACTGTTGGCCTTTGCACTGGCTTAATTGTTTAAATGAGTCACTAATGACTCCTAGGTCCCTTTTCTCAGCTTTAGTGTCCAGCTTTACCCCTCCTGTCCAGTATTCTGTCCTGGGGTTCTTGTTCCCTGGATGCATCACCTTCCTTTTTTTGGCATTTCAACTGCCAAACCTTAGATCACTTCTGCAAGTCACTTGGCATCTCTTTAATTCTCTCCTCATTATCTGCCCTCCCACAGAGCTTAATGTCAGGGATGGGGGGACTTTGTAGAGGGGGGCCAGGAAAAGACAGACATCCTGAACAAATAAGTTTGCTCAGTTTTTGTTTTTTTCCCCCAATTGTTTAACCAGGAGAGAGACACTAAACTGAAAGCTTGTTTACAGGTGCAACCTGGGAGCACAGGGGAAGAAGCTGAGTGACTTGCTCTGGGTCATACAGTATGCAAGTGGGGGCTGTGGGGTTCCAACCCAGGTCTCCAGATTTGCAGCTCAGAGCCTTAAACTACTGCGCTCTACTGCTTTCACAGTGGAGGATGAAGTAGAGAGGTCACAAAAAAGCAAAAGGAGCTGTATAAGGAGGGAAGTGGACACGGGTCCTTTTGTGGAGGAGAGAGTCCCAAAGGGACTGGCAAATCTAAATGTGGACAAAGCAATGGTAACAGGTGGGGTACATCCTAAGCTATTGAGGGAGCTCAGGGAGGTACTGACTGAATCTCTTGACAGTCCTATTTAGCAGCTCACTAGAAACAGGAATGGAGGAAGACTGGAAGAGGGCAGATGTCCCACTTTACAAGAGTGGTAGCAGGGAGGAGACTGAGATTTATAGGCCTGTCAGCCTGACATCAGTGGTGGGAAAGTTAATGGAATCCCTGGTGGAGGAGAGGATAGTAGAATACCTTGAATCACATGGGTTACAGTACCCAATACTGCATGGATTCACGGGTGGGAGGTCATGTCAGAGGAATCTGATAGATTTCTTTGATTGGATGACCAAAGTTATAGATCAGGGTGGAGCAGTGGATGTGATCTACCTAGATTTCAGTAAAGCTTTTGACTCTGTTCCATGTAGGAAACTGGTAAGCAAGCTGGGTAGCGTAGAAGAGGATCCAAATGTGGTAAACTGGGTAAGAAATTGGCTGCGGGATAGGTGACAGAGGGTGGTGGTTAACAGAGTTTACTCAGAGGAGATGGGGAGGATGACCAGTGAGGTGCCTCAGAGACCAGTGGTGGGACCAGTCCTGTTTAATATCTTTATAAGTGACATTGCAGAGGAGCTGGAGTGGAAAGTCTGCCTGTTTGTGGATGACACCAGAATAATGCAGTAGGGGTGGACACTCGGGGGTGGAAAGGATGAGTAGACACCTGGGAAAACTTGAGGAGTGATGAAGGGTATGGTAGCTGGGTTTCAGTGTGAAAAAGTGCAGAAAAAATGCAGTTGGGGCACAGAAATCCAGAGGCAGAGTACAAAATGGCTAAAGTGATATTGACGACAACCAAGCAGGAGAGAGACCTGGGGAAAATCATCTCTGATGACCCAAAGGTGGCCAGTCAGTGCAACAGGGCATTTGGGAGGGCTAATGGGATGCAGGGGTACATAGGGAGAGGTATCACCAGCAGAAGGAAGGAGGTGGTGTTGCCCCGAGTAGATCATTGGTAAGACCTCACCTACTGTAGAATACTATGTACCGTTCTGGAGGCCACATCTCTGGAAGGACATAGAGTGGAAGCGGTCCAGCAGAGGGCAGCTAAAATGGTGAGGCGTCTGTGTCAAAAACCCTGAGGAGTGACTAAAGGATCTCAATATGCGCACCCTGGAAGAGGGGATGGAGAGGGGGCCTATGAAGGGGTAAATAAGGTACAGGATGGAAGTATTTTTCAGAAAAAGAAAGGTGCTCAAGAACACAGGGACATGCTGTGAAGCTGGAGGGGGTAAATTCAGGAGAGATGAGGAAGTACTTCTTCACAAAAAGAGTGGTAGTTTCCTGGAACAGTCTACCAGCCGAAGTGGTGGGGGCAAAAACAGTGGTATGGATCAAGAAAGCATGGAGTAGGCATAAAGAAATTTTAGTGGAACGGACTGGAGTGGGGAGAGAGTAAGAGCTGGAGATAAAGTAGAGTTTGCAGCGATAGCATAGATAAGGAAAAATAGGCAGACTTGGTGGCGCTGAAGCGGGCCTTGTCTGCTGACACTCTGGTCAGACGGTTGTTTCTGTCATCTGCGAAGAGACACAGCTTGCCCCGGATTCTTTCTCCAGTGTCACTGATGAACATATTGTAGAGGACGGAGCTCAAAACAGATCCCTGTGGCACCCTACTTGTGACGTCCCTTTCTTCTACACCATTAATCACAACCCTGTGCTGCCTCTCCCTTCAAACAATTTTCTACCCATCTTACTGTGTCCCTTGCCACACCCATATCCTCCATCTTCTTAAGCAGTCTTCTCTGAGGCACTGAGTTGAAAACCTTACTGAAGTCAAAGTAGAGTAAATTCACAGCATGTCCTCTCTCCAGCAACCTTGTCACCCAATCAAAGAAAAGTATCAGGTTGGTCTGCTAAGACCTTCTGCCATGAACCCATGCTGCTTAATATCTTGGGAGTTCCTTGTTCTCCAGATAGTACAAAATGTCCTCTTTGACCAGTAACTTCATCAGTTTACCCATGCTGTGGCATTGCCCCTGCAGCCTTGGCATTGTACGTTGTGGGCTGGGGCCTTGTGAGAGAGAGTGTGTGTGTATGTGTATATATGTACTGCAAGGGAGTGCCAATGTAACCTGTGTGTTGTGGGGTGGGTTGACATTGAAAGTGTGTTTGTGTGTGGCTGTATATGAATGGTGCAGTGTTGTCCATGCAACCTGGGTATTGTTTTTTGTGCGTATGGGGTGTGTGTGTGTGGCATTGAAAATATGTGTGTGTGTGTGTATGTGGAGGTACACTATATTTAGTACACAAAACAGTCTGCGTGATCATAACTATGAAGTGCTTGACCAGCTTGGGGTGGGGGGTGCACAGTGTGATGTTAGGTGGTTTGGGTAGCTGCGTTGGGGGGGTCTGTTGAAAGTGTTTGTGTGTGTGTCTGTGTGACAACGGTGTGGGAGTTCCAATGTAGCCAACTTTGCAACTGCAGGATGCATGAGAATTAACTCCTGCCAGGACTGCTGCTAACATACCTGCAGCTGGTCCACCATCTTGCTCATCCTGAGAAGTACTGTACTGTGACCGTTAGTGAAAGTAGCACACACTCACTACTGTCTACTGCTACTCCTCCCTCTACCAGCTCTAGGGAGAGCATTCCAGCCTCAGGGTGAGAACTGAGGCACAGAAAAAGGTTATTCCAGCCACCGTAGTGGTCATTTTAGTCCTTTTGTGGGGACTGAGGCATAGAGGGTGGACAGTCCAGTACATGGTAATTGTGGCACCCAAGATGTGCTTCTGGCCTTAGGGTGGACATTCTGGCTCCTTAGGATAAGCATTTAGGTCCCAGGGTGGGAATTTTGGCCACATGGTTGTTACTGTGGCACAAAGAATGAGCATTGGATGGGCTCTGTGCCCACCAGGATGAGCATTCTGGCATTTGCAGTCACCTTATGATTGTGGGTAGGAGCATCCCATGCTGGCTTCTCTCTCGATTCTTGTTCCCATTAAACAGACAAAATCACATCCATATACTTCTACCCCGGTGGTGAGGGAAGCATAACTCCTTACAGCAGTAGGTTCATGTAAGGCGCAGGGGAGAAACTAATACCACCTGTGCCACCTTTCTCAGCAAAACCTTACTAATTTCTCCATCTGTTGCAGCTTCCAAATTGTAATTGTGTTGTGGGGGGTGGGAGTTGGCGTTCAAGAGTGTGTGTGTATGAACAGTGCGGCATTGCCTGTGTAGCTTGGGCATTCAGGCAGGCAAGTGGGCACTGAACGATCAAAATCACACAGCACCTGGTCCTGTCCCACCAGAAAGCAGACACATAACAATGTACATTGATGTCCAGCCAACCACCAACAAAGGTTGATGGGCGTGTCCTTGTTACATTGGATTGAGTGGTGTAGCCTGTCCACACAGCTGCTTACTCTACTCGTTCCGACAGCATCCCCAGAATTGAAGGAGTACTCTCAACAGAGCAATGAGCGACTTACTGCAATTCACTAAATGTCCACATGGCTGCTTTTGCAATGGAGCAAACAGAGCACATGGGTTGCCCCACTGCAAAAGCAGCAGTGTAAACTGCCCTCAAGCTCTTTTTACAATGACTCTTTCATAAGAACCTTTGTCGATATCTTATGGGGGAATTAGCATGCAGTTTGAATCTTGCTTAGAAAACTTATCTCTGATTTATTGGCAGTCATTAGCACAACATTGGTTTTAATATTTGTTTAAATATGTTTGTATACTGTTGTAACTTTGTACCTTATCAATTGTAGTGTCATTATGATGTCGCCATTACATTGTCCTTGTTGGACTATTTAACTAAGTCCTTGGATTGCAGAACCTACCTTTGATAAAGTACATGCAGGGCTACAAAACGGGGTTGGAAGGTTTTTGTGGCCACTACTGGGAGTTCTGCACTTGATAGGCAATATGCCTAGCACTGTATCCACTTATGTAATTTATTAATAAACTTTGATGTCTTTTTAATTGTGATTTATGCCTGTGAATGATTGCAGTTGTGAGGTCTTTTTGGGTTGGTTGCGTTTTGCTGTTTTCACCCGCCACACTGCACTTGCTTGATACAGTTCCTTTACTGGTTTTGGAGTTATAGCTAAGCATAGCAAGGCTCAGGTGACTTTTAAAATATAGCAGAATTCCTCCACTTCTTTCAAAAGAGGAGTGGTCACATCTGAGAAAATTATAGTTTGGGAGGAAACCAGCAGTCAGAGATGGAGGGCTTAAACCATGTCTCAATATTACAGAAATGCACATTGAAAAAGCAAAATGTTGTACCTCGTGTCCTACTTTTTTGGAGGAACATCAGAAGTTTGTCTTGAGAGAAACTTTGAGCCAGTTTGTTTGCCTTGACTGGCTTGTGTGACGAGTGGTCATGCTTTTTTTATGTAAAATTTATTTTGTGTACATGCCTGTTGCTTTGATAACAGTTTATGTATACGGGCGTGTAATGTGTTTTATGGCACATTCATCCAATTACTGTGGGCCCATCAGTTGACGTGCTGATGTTTCATGTTGCCACAGCAACAGGCTTGAGTGATAAGTGAAATGATTGAATGTCTGTTGGGTCCCAGTGTTGTAATGCACACGTCCATGTTTGATCTTTTCTGGGGGCCATGTGCTGTTGCAGTCTTTATTGAACAGCATTTATTTAATATGAAAACACTGACTGACCACTGTAAACAAAAGCACAAAAAAGTAGCATATTTCAGACAACTTCCTGTTGACAGCTCCAGTATCCACTGGCTCAAGATCATCATTGTACCTAATCTGACTAACCCAATGTTCCACACCGAGTTTAAAACCAAAAAAATGTTAACTTAAAATAACACAACGTGATTATTTTATAAAGCTTTTCTGACTGTGACACAATATGATTATTTAAGCTTTTCTGTGTGTGACGGCAAACAGATGGCAGTGACTTTTTCCTCCTATGTGGTAGTGCTAATCCCAGCTGCTTCGATGCGTGGCAGTGGCAGCAGTTGAAGCTGACAGGGATTGATTATTAAAAGGTTTGGCCTTTTTCACATCTATGCATGCATACTTAGGTAAGGAATAATACACAATCGAGTTTGCGGCAGTATTGTAGTAACCAAACAACATGGCTGGATTTTGCGCCTCAGGCCTTCAACCAGCCAGGAAGTGAGGTTATTACAGCACTGACATTCACCTGGGGTGGATTATTGCAGTTGTGACATTTGTAAAAGATCAAAAGTCTTATAATAAAGGTCAATGTAAACGTAATAGAATGTAATCAGCCAATCATGCCATTCAAAATCACAGATCTTTTTTTTATAATATGCATGAATGTTTCCTTTAAAGTTTTATACTAAGGGCCCTGTTGATCAGTTGTTGTCAGTGGTTTCATAGGTAGCTACTGAGCAAAGTAGATGATAGTCCATATAGCTCGCCATCAGATTATAAATAACTCCTAATGTTTTTGTATACACAGTAATCGTCTAGCTATACTTGAACTCCTCCATATTTTCACTTCGTACCACTTCTATTGGGAGTGAGTTCCATACTGCTACCACTCTCTGATTATACCAGCTAGATCTTGTGTTGGTGTGACATGTTTCACTTTTTATCTGAAGGGGGTGTGATCTTGTGCTGTACTGCTGATAACACATCTCCAGACCCAAGGACACATATCCCCCCTAAATCTTCAATATTCCAGAGTAAATAGGCCAAGGCTGTCCAGCCATTCCTCATATTCCATGGACCAAAAATCTTTGACTATCCTTGTAGCTCTCCACTGTACCCTCTCCAGGTTTTTGATTTCTGTTTTAGTACCAGGGGCCCAGAATTGGGCACAGTACTCCATGTGAGGCCTCACCAACACGGGGTACAATGGTACAATTATTCCCTTAGCTCTGCTTTTTATGTGCCTCAAAATACTATTCGATACCCTAGTGGCCTTTTGACACCTGAGTACAATGTCTTTTAAAGTTTAAATAGTTTGAGACCATAATGCCCATATCCCATTCTTCTTTTCTTCCTTCAGTTGCCTGCCCATTAGTATATAATTTGCTTGCATATTTTTCTTGCCCAAGCGCATGACAGTGCACTTATTAAATTGAAGATTGTTCCTCTGCCCATTCTCCCAAGCTATCTAGGGCATACTGCAGGTTATTTCTTGCTTCATGACTGTCAACACTTGTGCCAATGCACATATCATCTGAAAATTTAGACACCCATACCCCTTCATTGAGGAAATATATAAATTAAAAAGGGAAGGGCTCAACACTGACCCCTGGGGCACTCCACTTATCACTCCGGCCCATCCTGGGGCAATCCCTCTGTTGCCTGTCAGCCATGAAGTGATCTATTTAGTTATTGCTCCTGGTATATGCATATAGTGTATGGTGGAACGTTGTTCTCGCTGGAAATTCCACCATACCAAAATGCTGTTCATCCACACATAGAAGAATGAATGGAATGCTGTTCTGACTGTACGTGCAGAATAGCATTCCATTCATGTAGACTGCAAGGCTTGAGCTCTGTAAACAGAAAACCGCTATGTGCCAATTTTTTCTCTAAACACACCGAAAATTGCAGAGGCAGTTTGTCAGACAACAGATCAGTGAATCAGCAAGTTGGATCAACCAGATTTGCTGTGTAAAACAAGTTTACTTACGTATTTCGGCATACAGGGGTTTGTTTTTTCTCACTAAGCGAGATGTCTGGTCGCCATGTTATTTTTTTTTTTTGCAAATCCTGCCCACACAAGAATGGCAGCCTATTGGAGTGTCCGCTGCTAATGTAGGGATGCCCAGTCCCTAGCAACCACAAAACTTGCTAGTATGAAGCCGGAGAAAACATTTTCTTTCACACTGAAAGAACAAATTTTAAAAGCCGAATACCTACTACTATAATAATTTAAGAGGTACCATACACTATAAAAAATACAGGATGGGTAACCCTATGCAGAACCAGTGTGTTCTACCGCCTCAGGGTCTGAGTTCCAAGGACCTCTCGAGCTTCGCTCTCGAGGTCACAAGGAATCAGACCCCTCTGTGGCAGAACACACTGGTTCTGCATGGTTACCCATCCTGTATTCTCTATATCTATTAGAACATCAGTTAACTTGCCTTGTGGTACCTTATCAAAAGAATTGGTGAAATCCAGGTACACCACATCCACAGATTCTCCTCCTTCCAGTGCTTTACTGATCTTCCCATAAAATTCCAATAGATTTGTTTGGCAGGAGTGCCCCTTCATAAATCCATGTTGAATCATGTATATAATGCTCAAGTATTCAATATATTTATCTAGATATTTCTTTATTATCCCTTCCAGGACCTTACCCACCATTGATTAAGGCTGAAAGGATTGTAATTTCTGGCCTCCTTCCTACTACTTTTTTTATATATCGGCATTACATTGGCTCTTCTCCAGGAGTCTACCACCTCCCCCTCATCCAAAGATTTCTGAAATATTCTTGTGAGAGGCCCAGCTAGCTCCCTGGCCAATACCGTAATCATCTTAGGATGTATACCATCAGGTCCCTGGACCTTATTAGCATCCAGCTTGCTGAGTCTGTTAAAGATGTCTTCTGTTCCTATGTTTAATGGAATAATAGGAGTAATATCCCAGTGTGACCCATCGTGGTGCGTTTTTTTTATTGTATACGGAGACAACATAAAGATTCTGCAGTTCTGCTGTTGCCTCCATGTCTGACACCAGATCCCCATTTTGGTCCAGTAGAGCACTGGTCTTACTTTCAATTAATTTTTTATTATTTATATAGTTAAAAAATTACTTAATGATTACCCTTCACCCTAGTTGCTTGGCCTTCCTCAAAGTTTCCTTTTGCTTTTACCATAGTCCCTTTTGCTTCCTTCATTAATTTCTTACATTTCTTCCATGTTGCTATTGTCTTATCCTTTTTAGTCTTCTTCTATGCCCTTTTCTTTCTGTTTATACATTTCTTTATTGTAGGTGTTATCCATGATAGTATTTTGCCCAGCGTATTGTATTTCTGTTTATTAGGTACATATCTAATCAGCAAGCCATTGATCTTGTTCAATAGCTCACTCCACATTGTTTGTAGTGGCTTGCCCCATAAATCCTCTTCCCAGTCCCAGTTTTTTAGTTCTGATCGCATGCATTCAAAGTCTGCCCTTGCATAATTTTTAATGCTAGTTACCCCATGTACATGGACACATGTCTCCACTATTTTGAACTTAACCATGGCATGATCACTACTTCCCACGGGGGTAGTTACCATGCAGTCCTGGACTTGCTTCCCCATGTTGCTCAGCACTAAATCTAAAATATGATTGCCCCTGGTAGGTTGGCAGACATATTGTTCCAACCCAGCTATGTCTAAGGATGCCAAAAACTCCCCTTCCATTCCATTTTGGTCGCATCCTTTAGTGCCTCCCAGTCAACCCCTGGAAGGTTAAAATCCCCCACAGAATAATCCTATTCGTAGGATCTAAACTTTCTATCTACACAACATGGTATCATCTTCCCTAGTCTGAGATGGGGGCCTGTAGCACACTCTAAGTATGATCTTTGTATTTCTGTCAGGCAGGATTTTAATTTAAACCTGTTCATTCTCATATGTATCTGAGTGAAGCTGCTCCGTGACAGTTGTATCTGATACAAATACCACCACTCCTCCACCTTTCTTTGTTTAGCTTTCTTTGCTGAAAGTGGTGTAGCCCTGAATATGTTTGTCCCATATATCATTGCAGTCCCACTATGTTTCTGTTACTGTGCATAGATGTATTGCTTGTGTAGTTAATGTTACCTCCAGTTTGTCGATCTTCTAGCATTTAACAAAAGACATATATCATTGCAGTCCCACTATGTTTCTGTTACTATGCATAGATGTATTGCTTGTGTAGTTAATGTTACCTCCAGTTTGTCGATCTTCTAGCATTTAACAAAAGACACTTCCAGTAGGCATCCTCCCCCTTCTGTTTTGTGTCTTTTGATGTTGCTGCTTCCTGGTGTGTTTGGTTATTTATTACACCCCCACCCCCACGTCCTCCATTTCTTAGCTTAAAAAGCTAGAAATTGCAATGTTTATTCTTTGTGCCAAGATCCCTTGTTCCATGTTTATTAAGATGTAATATGTCACCCCTGTATAGCCCTTTATCTTTGCAATTTTCAGAATGACTCATAAATGTAAAGCCTTACCGAAGGGTCCATTTCTTCAGCCACCCATTTAAGTTGTTGATCTCCCTATTTTTTGTTGGTTCATCCCAGTTGCTAGCCTGTAGAGCAGAAAGCAGCTAACTAAAAGAAGCTGCAATTTTCTTACTAATTTAACACTTCTGTCTCAGCAGGAATCAGTGTCTGTTGAGATTAAGCAGACAGATACTTTATTAGATGTAGAAGGGGTCTTATTTAGGGTTAAAAAAAGAAAAGAAAGAAAGTCAGTGAGTGGTCTGTGATGGGAAGGGTACTGTATCAACTTACTTTGCTAAATCAGTAGGAGGAGAAAGAGAGAGCTTAATTGGGGGTGTGGTTTAGACAATATAAAAGTAGGTGACTCCAATTACAACTTCCTGTTGCTAGCCTTTTTTCTTACTAATTGCCCTCCATCCCACCCACCCTAAGCCAGTTCTACTTTTATAGCCACTGGATTTGACTGACAACAGGAACTTCCTGTTTTGCAGTAGGAAGGGAAGGATCATAGAGAAACATTAGGTTTGTCAACCCTAAAGGAAAAAAGTAGCTTGCTCTCTCCCATCCCCCCAGCTGCTGGTGGTCTGACACTGAGCAAGGAAGAACTAGGCTACTGAAGAATATAGGAAGTTGCTGTCCCAGAACAGGAAGGGTGAGAGTTGTAAGGAGAGGCGAGAGTAAGCATACAGAGAAACGGGAGAGGGGACACAAAATAAGACGTGATAGGAGTGGTGCAGTGCAATGGCTGTGGGGCGGCAATGTTCCGGGAGACATTCTAGAGGCTGCGATGCTGCCCTATTTGCAGGCACCTTTCTGGTCTGAGGGAGGAGGTTGCCCGCTCCAGGCTGACCTGGCTAGGATTCATGAACCTCCTCCCCACCCAGGGACCACCAGGCCAATGCCACTACCTCAGAGGTTGCCAAGAAAGAGGAGAGCTGGACCAGGGTGGGCTCAGGGAGGAGAGGGTGGTGGAACAGAGTAGCATCTCCAGCTGTATCTCCACAATTCATACACTCTTCTGGTGGATAGTGGTTCCTCTATGGCGGCACCTGCAGTGGAGACCAAGGAGGATGCTGGGAACCTTCACAAAGGAGACCCACAGGAGGGTGGCATGGGACCCCTCAGGGGAAGAAAACAACTCCTGATGGGGGACTCAATCATTAGGGGGTAGAAGTGGGGAGGAAGGGGAGAGGGAGATAAGGTGCCTGCCTGGCGCCACGGCTTGGAGGGTCAGGAAGCGAATCATCAGGATTGTGAGAGCAGCTGCACGAGGGAGGGAGCTGGATGTCATTGTCCACCTAGGGACAAATGACCTGGCCAGGAATGGGATCAGAGCAGTGCAAGAGGAGTTTGTAGAGTTGGGGAGGGGCCTTAAACAAGTAGTGCATACGGTAACCTTCTCAGAGGTGCTGCCTGTCTATGGCAAGGGTGATGCTAGGGTACTCCTCACCAGGGAAGTTAATGAATGGTTGAAAAATTGGTGTGGAGCTCAGGGTTTTGGCTTCATCTGGGGACTGGGGAGCCACCTGGAGGGATGCAGACCTATACTGGCGCGATGGTCTGCATTTGTCCGGGGGGGGACCAGGATCCTAGGTGAGAGGTTTAAATGCTTCATTGGCAAGGATTTAAACTGGCCAAGGGGGGAAGCACTGAAAAGGATCAGGGAAATCCCGGCCTCCCCCACAAAACACGGTAATTAGAGAGGTAAACACCAAGGTAGAGAAGTCATTAGGGAGCAGGACAGAGGTAAATGTAAAAAAAGGCAAAAGCAGTGAGGACAGGGATGGGGCTAAAAGGGGTAAGGCCATCAAAACGTGGAGGGTGATGAGTACCAATGCCCGTAGTCTGTATAACAAGCTCCCTGAACTAGTGGCCTTGATGGAAGAGGGTTGCCTGGATATTGTGGCAGTCACAGAAACATGGTACACAGAGAACCATGACTGGGATGTCAACATGCCAGGATACACAATCTACAGGAGGGACAGGGAGGGTAAAAGAGGAGGAGGAGGAGTAGCTCTCTGTAAAGGAAGGATCAAAGCAACAGAACTAAAGAGTAAACAGGGAGCAGATGAGGCACTCTGGGTCACCCTGGAGACAGGAAATGGCACCACAATCTGCATGGGGTTGTATACAGACCCCCATCTCAGGGGAAGGGAATGGACAAGGAAATGAATAAAAGGCATCCTTAGAATGGCAGAAAAAGGGAAGATATTTTTGATGGGGGACCTGAATATGCCAGATGTTAACTGGAACACCTTTGCTGCAAGCACATCCAAGAGCAGGGTCATTCTTGCTGCCCCTACAAGGGCATGCCTCAGACAGCTAGTATTGGAACCCACTCAGGAGGGAGCAATCTTAGACCTGGTACTCTCAAATGGGGACAGAGAAAGAATCTCAGATTTGGAAGTGGGTAGCCATCTGGGAACAAGCGACCACCAAACAGTGTGGTTCACGATAAACACAGCCATACAATCAAGCCATACAAAAGCAAGAGTATTGGATTTTAGGAGGGCTGGCTTTGGGAAAATGAGAGTGTGCCTCAGAAAAGCACCAGCAATCAGGCAAGAAGGAGGGGTGGAGGAACAGTGGGGAGTAATCAAAACAGCCATCACAGAGGCAGCAAGCCTTTGTGTAAAGCAAATCAACAAAACACAACGACAGAAAAAAACACTGTGGTTCTCAAAAGAGGTGGCAGGGAAGGTTAAGGAGAAAAGGATAGCATTCAGGAAATATAAGGAAACACAGAAGGAGCAGGACAGAGAACTTTATCAGTTAAAGCAGAAAGAGGCAGGGAAGGCAGTCAGAATAGCAAAGGCCCAAACCAAGGAAAGGATAGCCAACTCTGTTAAGAAGGCGGATAAGACCTTTTATAGGTACATTAGGGAGCGAAGAAAGACCAAAGGAGGGATACTGAGGCTTAATAAAGGGAAGGGAATGTGGGCAGAGGGTGACAGTGAAAAAGCAGGGATACTGAACGAATATTTCTGGTCAGTATTCAGAAAGGAAGAGGAGGGGGAGGTACCTAAGCCAAACAAGAGAAACACTCTGAAGACGGGGGTCGATACCAGTCCATTTACAGAAGAAAGGGTTCTGAAAGAACTAATAAAATTACATAGATACATAGACAGTATCGGCAGATAAGGGCCTATGGCCCACCTAGTCTGCCTATTTGAGTTTGTAACTTCAGTTTATGTTTTCCTTGAACTCTGTTGCCCCTTACCCCTAACCTCCAGAATTCCTTTATGTCTATCCCATGCATTCTTAAATCCTGTGATTGTTTCAGCCCCCACCACTTCCTCGGGCAAATAGTATTCTTGGTACCACTGCAGGCTTCAAACCCTGCACCCTTGCTGCCAGAATCAGCAGTCCTGCCACGCAGCCAGCATATCTGGCTAATCTGAAGGTGGACAAAGCAATGGGGCCTGATGGGATTCACCCAAGAATTCTAAAAGAACTAAGGGTAGAACTAGTGACACTGCTGACTACTCTCTTTAACAAATCATGTGAGGATGGGGTGGTACCTGAGGACTGGGGGATGTGATTCCTTTTCACAAAAGTGGGAGCAGAACAGAGGCAGGAAACTACAGACCAGTTAGTTTGACCTCAGTGGTAGGGAAAATGATGGAATCACTTCTGAAGGAAAGAATTGTTGAGTACCTAGAGGCCAGTGGGGCACAGGACCTAAGGCAGCATGGATTCACAATGGGAGGGTCGTGTCAGACAAATCTAATAGATTTCTTTGACTGAGTGACCAAAGTAGTAGACCAGGAAGGGGCTATGGACATGGCCTACCTAGATTTTAGCAAGGCATTGATACAGTCCCACAAAGATTAATACACAAGTTAGCCAGCCTTGGATGGGTCCCAAGGTGGTAGCCTGATAAAAATTGGCTAGACAACAGGACGCAAAGGGTAGTAGTAAACGGAGTCTACAGTGAAGAAATGAGGGTTACTAGCGGGTTACCGCAGGGTTCAGTACTGGGACCGGTCCTTTTTAATGTCTTTATAAGTGACATTGCAGAGGAACTGGAAGGAAAAGTATGTCTCTTTGCAGACAACACAAAGATCTGCAACAGGGTTGATACACAAGATGGAGTGGAAAGGATGAGAAGGGACTTGGCAAGGTGGAGGAATGGTCAAATGTATGGCAGCTCAGATATAATGCAAAGAAGTGCAAGGTAATGCACCTGGGAAACAAAAACCCAGGGGAAGAGTACACAGTGTGGGGTGAGATACTGACAACAGTAAAATTGGAAAGAGACCTGGGGGTAATTATATCAGATGACCTAAAGGTGGGCAAGCAATGTGAGAAGGCATTAAGGAAGGCTGGGGATTCTGGGATGCATAGGAGAGGCATCAATAGTAGAAAACAGGAAGTTGTTATCCCTCTGTACAGACAGTTGGTGAGACCCCATCTGGAGTACTGTGTGAAGTTCTGGAGACCCCATCTCCACAAAGACATAGACAGAGTGGAGGTTGTCCAGAGGAGGGCAACCAAAATGGTGCAGGGTCTGCACCAGAAGACATACGAAGAAAGACTAAAGGAGCTTAATATGTATACCATTGAGGAAAGAAGGGAGAGAGGGGATATGATAGAAACTTTGTTACCTCAAGGGAATCGACGAAGTCTAAGAGGGTACCATCTTTCAGAAAAAGAGATGTGCAAGAACAAGGAGACACCATTTGAAGATAGAGGGGGGACGGCTCAGAGGTAATGTGAGGAAGTATTTTTTCACGGAGAGGGTTGTGGATGCATGCAACAGCCTCCCTGAGGAGGTCGTGGAGTCGAGAACAGTGGGGGAATTCAAGAATGCATGGGACAGACATAAGGCAGTCCTAGTGGGGGGGGTAGGAGGAAGTAAGCTGTTGATTAACTAGGATCTGCAGCTTATCTGTTAGATAGGAAAATGGGCAGACTAGGTAGGTCAAGCGGTCCTTATCTGCCGTCAAATTCTATGTTTCTATGAAGCATTTGTTAAATCCTTCCTGCACTGGGTCCACAGTAGTGGCCATCTCCACATTTCAGTATCCCATTTAAAAAAAAAAGAGAGATTTTCTGGTGTCTGATTAGCTAAACCCCTTGCCAAGGGGTTCATTTATGTGGCAATAGATACCGGGAAATAACAAGTTCCAGTGCAGACAGACTGCTTACCTAAAATGAAGCAGCAGTTTGCCTTTAAAAAAAAATAAAAGCTGCCATCTTTGTTTCTCGCTTAGTGAACGAGAGCCCCCCCCCCCACACACACACAGACATACACATACATAAAACAGAACGGCAGCCTCCATTTTGAGCTGGCACACACTCAGCTAGTTTTCTTAGTTCCCCAGTAGTAAAAGAAAAGCAACCTTTTTCTTTTTAAATTTAGTAGTGGTAGCATGTCTCATGCTCCACGATACTCATACACAGCAGTTCCAACATTCTCCCCGAGTTACCTTGGCGCGACCTCATAGCACAAAATTTTCCCCAGTTGCACCTTACCCTGCCTATCTTACTAAAGTAGCTAAACATTTTTAAAAAACACATTCAACCTGGTGAGGGAGGAAGCAAGTGTTGCTCTCCACAGTAGTGACTTCTGAAGCACTGTCAGTCCTTCTGTCACAGAACCGTACAAGTAACTCTGTGGCAGTTCCTTGCCAGCACTGCTTCTAACCTCCTGGTCCAACCTTCAAATTTAACAGGCTGCTGTTTTTTGAACCAGGATTCCCAATCAGTCTCACAGAACACAACACACAAATGCTGAAAACGGATGGTGGCATCTTTCCGATCAGCAATACAAAGGAGGGTGAGACGGAGATGTGTACCTGGCTTGCAACTCCATAAGTGTTTATAAACAAGCACCCTCTACTGGCAAATGTTCCAGTTAAGGGACTATTTTACCATAAAATTGTTTGTTTTCACTATTATTCATTGTTATTTTTCTTTTTTGTCAATATGTTCTTAAAATTGAAAGTTTAATCCATTTTCTAAGCGCAATAATACCCTCCAGGGTGGGTGGTATTGGGCTATACTGGACCTGTCGGGGTCTGTAAGGTCCTCCGCCTGCAGTATTGAACCTAATTACGTCCATGAGATGGTCCCGTATAGCCCAGTACCACCCACCCTGGAGGGTAGTATTGCTAGTGTAGGTATAGGACTGTACTCTTATGGGGAGATGCTACTTTGCTAGAGCTTAAGGACAAGTGGCTTGCAATTGAAAGCTCCTGCTCCTACTCCTACCTGAATGGATCTGATGTGCCACACATGAGATATACTGTCTCATATATAGTGACACAAAAGCTTGTGGGGTGTGGCAAACCCTTTATGAACTACTAATACATACCTTTACAGGACAAAGTTTAACAATGCAGTGTTTAACAGAGGCCCACAGGGACCTAGAATACTGTTGGTTGGACTTGTTTTTCAGCAGAAAGTGAAACACTTTATTCTTTTATGCACTGCTGTTGCATACCAGAACACTAGCCCTCCGTATGAGTAATTTTGAGCATCTGCCCAACAGCTCATTTTGATGTGGTGAATCTGTCTGTATTGGTCTGCCAAGTGACACATAGCTTTACTGAATACTGCTAACATATGAGTAGATGTTAGCCTAGCTGTGCATGCCAAGAAATTATGTGTTTGTAAAGGCATAAAGGAGTTTATGAATAAGATCCTTCGGCGTGATATGCATGAATTTATTTCTGGGATGTCTGGTGTTCTGCAAGTGAAAGGCGTCTCAAGCATTGATAAAGGTTTCTATACAGTAGACATTCTCTCAATGAGTTTCTTTTCATTGATTTCAGTTGAGCATTTGATACTTAGGATCATGATGTGTTTAACATCAAATTGAAGAATGGTGGCTTTAGTTACCAGATAGGGTGGTTTTCAAACTATGTACAAGCTAGAAATGAAGATGGTTGTCCTGTGCAGTAAATCGAAAATATCTAAACATGTATCTGCAAAAAAAGGACCCCACAAGGTTCTATTCTTGTGCCCCTTTTTGTTCACCATTAACAGAATATGAAGGACTCAAGTAAATTACTTTATCTCAGTTTGATCTCTGGTTCAGCAAGAAATAGATCTACACGCACATTACCATATTTTACAAAACAGAATTAATGAAAAAATTAAATATTAAATAGATAAAAAAGTGGAGACATTTTGGTAAACAGTATTGGAAACTGACTACTTTGTTATTGCAATGTAGTTGAGAGGACCAGTGATATCTTAGCCTGTAGTTGTACTCTCACTATTGCTTTAGCATTCTGTTGCTCAATTGATTCAAAATATTTCTCTTAGGAAAATACTGTTTGCCAGGTGATCTTTGGATTGATGACTTATGCAGGCTCAGTACAGAAGTATGCCCCTAAAACTATTTTGTCAAAGCTATTTCCGAGTAATGACAGTGCTGCTAGAGAGTTTTTCTAAAACACCACTTAGTTTGAGCTATACAGTAAAAGTTAACTAGAACTGGAATAGTACATTTATTTATTTATGTATGTCTGCCTGATAACCAGGTAAGTGCACTGATTCAAAAGACTGTTTTCAGTCATGACCCGGGCCACAGATGTGGCTACAAAATAAACAAACAGCAATAGTACAGAGTAACACATGTAATACAGGACAGGAAACGCACCTCAACACGAGGTAAATAACATGTAGTGGAATAATTCAATCAGATATATTGTTATACATATTGTTAAACTTCCTTTGTTAAAAGGAAGTTGTTTTCTATAGTACTTACGTTTAGCCCCTTCTAGGCATTTAAAACACAAGTTGAAGTGAGCAAGAAATAATGAAACTTGACTGGAAACTGAACCCAGACCCCTGGGACTACTAGTTGAATTATTGGGTCAACTGGTTACTGTGAGTATCTCACCATAACCCTTTTCTTTGTTATTCTGCAGATCCTGCAGTGAGAAATATTGTAGAAGGAAAGAGGGTCCCTGTATGGTATTAGCCACCTGTGGTCATTTTATAGATTGACAGAAATAAATACATCTTGTAAAGATTCTCTTCTGCACAGGTGCCCTGAAAATGGCACAGCCTGAGGAGATTTTTTTTCATGTGTTTTTTCCCAGCTGGTGTTTTCTGCACCTTCAGCCCCAGGTCTACCTCACCCCTTCACCATCCTTCTCATGGACTTATTGGTTACCCACCAATTACTCAGGACAAAAGTTTTCATGAGCAGAGTTGGGTTCACTACACAGTGGAACTCTTCTCCTTTTCACCGTGTTACAGTACTTGTTTTGAATACTGCTAACAAGAGCATAGATACTGATTTCATAAAATGGGATTGCATGTACCCTTATTTTTAAAGATCAGACATGCTATTTGTTTTCCAATGCTTCTGTTTAAAGGAATGATCTATGAATTCGAAGCTAAGATTTTGTTTTTTTCGTGCACAAGATTCAGAATCACTGTGTTATGACTGGAAAAAGTGTAAGAAGACTGTAGCAAAATAGCTTCAGATCCATGTGCTTGGGTAGCCTTGTGTAGGAAATTGTCTTTTGCTGAGCTCAGAAAATTCTAGTCTTCACCTTTGCACTGCGCCTATAATAAAGCTTTTACTCTGGTTTATACAGTCACTGCTGTGGGGTGGATGATATATTACCCTCTGAGGCTTCCACTAGCTTGGAAGATTTATGATCACTTCAGGAAGAATGAAGCATGCCCTTTAGTAATTAAGCTTGGTCATGAACAAGAAGGAAAAAAAAAATGACAGAGCCAACCTTCACATGTTGGTTCAATACAGCCCCCCCCCAAAAAAAAAATATATTTTTTAAATACATTTTTAACGATTAGTTTTTAAAAGTCAATAATGTATTGAAATTGTATCATCAAGCATAACGTATAAACTACAGTTAAAATATTTATATATGCATATTATACACAAACATATTAGTTGATATATCACAAAGCAGTATGGCAGCTTCTTTGCATTCTTTGTTTAACAACTCCTGAGTAAATAACTTGGGCCACTCTGATACTCAACACTTTCCTGTGTGTCTGGTACCTTCTGTGTCTAAAGACTGGGAGTGTCCTCCTGGCACCATCTTTCCTGCACTCTAAGGCTATTTTGCTTTCACCATGTGCTTCAGAGGGAGACACACATTGTGCCCTCCTGGACACGACACATGTAACAGTCTGCACTTCCTCTCAGGACTCACGTGTGTGTTTTTGTGTGTGTGTGTGTGTGTGTGTGTGTGTGTTTATGATGGCATGTCAAGGCTGTGTTTGATTAGTATAACATTTATATGCCATTCCCAAAGATGACGAGACATTCCAGAAATATTTAATAATCTTATATTTATACAACCCAGTCCCTCTTGGACTCAGTTAAGTATCCCGTAGTCCTGGTCCCACATTGCTTCATCAAACTCTGTTTTAGGGGTGTGGCAGAGCTTGACGGCAGTGTAAGTTGCATTAGGAACTTATATGCTGTAGGCCTTGGGGAAAAGATGTACGACAAGAGGCTGCATAACTTAAACATATACTCCCTTAAGAAAAGAAGAGAAAGGGTGGAATGACTGAGACATACAAATACTGCACCTGCATGAGATAAATTGGGAGATGCCAAGGAACTATTCTGCATGAGTTCAAACACAGTGATGAGAGGGAATTCAAGGACGCTGCAGGTGTGGGATTCAGAAAGGATGCCCATAAGCACTTCTTAATGGAAAGGGTTGTGGGTAAGTGAAATAAGATACCTGAAGAGGTGGTAAAGGCCAAGTCGATCAGCAGCTCCAAGCAGGGATGGGAGAAGCTGGTGGATTTAATTAGAAGGGGGGGGCAGTAGGAAAGGGGAGGATTGCCACAAGGGTAAAGCAGAATAGTTACAGTATGTAGGGTGGACAGACTGGGATGGGCCAAGAGCCTAAATCTGCCGTCAACATCTATGCATCTATGTAAGCAAAATGAATGGCAGGGGAGCAGGTAGTGTAGGCTTTTAAAAAAGTGATGGTATAGAAGCTGGATAGCTGGAAGATATTACTCAAAATCGGAACAAATCAGAATCACTGTGGGTTCATATTAAGGTAGCACAGACAAGTTACTGTAGTGTCTGCTATAGACCTTCTGACCGGGTGATTGATATTGACAAGAGATTGAAGAATGTGATGGCTAGCACATCAGTTATGAGGTGGCAGTTATTGAGTGTCTTGTTGTCACTGGGGGACAGTAATTTCCCCGAAATCGAGTTGAATATAGGCAGGGCGAGTATGAGGGTAAGGGCTGACGTTTTTAAACACTTTAAATCACTGTTTTATGTTACAGTTGGTATACAAAGGGACACGGAAGATTTTTTTATGAGTAACAGGTGAGAGTTGGTTTCTGTGGTAGAAGTTGGAGAAAGCCTAGAAAACAGCAACACCTATATGATTATGTAACTCCCTTGTTCCCCGGGGTTACTAGAATCCCAGTTAGAATCAGTGGCAGGCTGGGAAGGCAGCTTGTGAAATGTCAGGTAAATGGGTTTCACACTGTCACACTCTGTCTTCAGTCTCAGCTGAGTTGGAGTGATGATGTAATCATAGAACTCTTGCAGCAGCGTAAGCCGCAGTCTCAGCTGGCTTTGGAGTGAATTGGAATGTTCATTCAGGAGCAGTAGAGTGGAGTTTGAGGAGGAGGCTGCAGCTGCTGGGCAGCTCCTCAGATTAGCTCTGACAAAGAGCTACCCATTTTGTTTTGTGGTAGTTTGTTCTCACCCTAGAAGAAGAACAAAGACAGTTTTCTAAATTGGTGGAGACCTGTCCTGAAGGTTTTCCTTGCCCATCCCAGGAGGGTTGGGGGTGAACTCCAGGATTATGGGGCAATCCCCTTGATCCATTTTGTTTGGTGAAGCTGCCTTGTACATCTTCAGTCTTTGTGAGTACAGATCTTTTCTCTGTAAGCCCAGGGGCATCTGCAATACCTCGGGGTGAATTTCTCTGTCAGTAGTCACTCAGTACTAAGTAAAGTTTCTGCCTACACTGGAGTCCAAGAATGAGACTGTCCAAGTACAGAACATTTAACTTTGACACCCAGGGATGTGTCCGTAGTTTGTGTGGTAAGCATTTAAGACAACAACTACAAGTTTGTCTGTGAGGGTGTTATTAACCAGATGAATGGCCGAGTATAAACTTGGAAGCAAAAGGTAGGGGAGACCCCCCCATCTGGGGTAACCCGTTTACCTCTCCGGGTTCAGTTTGGGCACCAGTACATTTTCATTTAGTGCATCTGGCCAATGCCTAATGGAAGTAATTACCCTGAGAAGTGGGTTTGGAATTTCTGTTTCTTCAGTTTACTCCAGTATAGCAAGTTCTGGAAGAGTTGAGCTTGGATGTGCTCAGTGTGGTCATGGATACCACTTACTTTCATTCCTGTGGGAAACGGGAACAGTACTAGTCCGGCCATATGTGCCAATCTTCAGTTTTAGAACCAGAGTGTTCGCTGTTTTGTGTTTCTTCACCTTATGCTAAATGGGAATTCAGGAACTTCTGTACCCTGGAAAATCTACAATACCAGTATGTGTAGCCCCATGGGGGTCCATATTCGCTTTGTGTATTATTCCTACTTTGTTCGTGAATAAAAGCCACACTCTAGAATCCGAACCTGGTTTGGACAGTATTGTTATTGCTTCGCTGTGTCTGGATTTACTTGGGTGCCTCTGTCCAGAAGTGCAAACCTAACATAATTGTGAGCAAATGTTTTCTCCTAGGGACCTGGGTTGCTGGCCATGGTACTCCCTACCAGGTGTGTGCCAGGTAGTTGCCACACCTGGTCGACTGTTTTTGTATAACAGTCTGGTCCACCTAGCCTAATGGTGGCCACCTTCATCTCCCTTTTTCTCTGTCTTTTTTAGTATGTAAACCCCCACCCCTCTCTGTAGCCCCTAGACGTTTTTGTGGTGAGAGGAGAAGCCCTGCTGGTTAAACAAGTGGGGCCGGTGGGGGGGGTGGAGGTTACAATTAGATGACAAATCAGTTGACTTGGAGAGAGAGAAAATGGTTACAGAGACAGTTTCAAAAGGGGCAAGTTTCACAAAATCAGGAAAATAATTGGAAGGGAAGTGAAGCGGACAGGATGTAAGTAGTGGGTTGAGAAAATATGAAGTGGGCTGAAATAAAATTAAAAAAAAAAAAAAAAAAGGCTGTGTCTGCAGAGGTAGCAAGACTAGGAGACCCAAAAGTAGACCAGTATTAATGAGTTGGTCAGTGAGGGAAATTTAGAGGAAAAGGAAAGTCTTTAAAACAATGAGGGGAACATCTTCAAACAACAGCAGAGAATAGTATAAGGTCTAAGGGCCTGATCCTCAAAGGCAGCCCAGATACATGTGACTCATGCGTATTTGGGGTGCATTGACCCACAGCCATGGGAGCTGTCATGCCTGCTGGCATCCAGAACCCCTGTCCGCTGGTGTGGATCCAAGCATGGGGGCAGCAAGGCAGAGCTGTACCAGACTACAGGCATCCATTTAGATGCACATACCAGGCCAATATTGGATCCCTGCCATCACAGGGAGTGGACTATGATGGGATACAGCAGTCCTCTAAGGACCAATACCATGTCCCCACTGGACTTCCAAGAAATTACAGACATCTGCTGGCTGTTGCAGATATTGCCCCCAGCTTACCCTGGTGACACCTAGGGCTGTGGACTGGAGAAGAGGGGGTGTTGATCAAGCTCCGGGACAACTGTGGAGGCCAGCAGAAGTGTTTACGCAGCTGCTACTGCAGCTCTTAGGGCTGCATAGCCTCTGTTGGCCCTCCGCAATGCTGTGCCATGTTTGTGTGTAGGTTGCTTCTCTATCCCTCATCCATTGGCAAATCAGCTCAGATGTGCAGACTATATGAGAAAGGGGTGAGCATTAGGTTTGATAACTCCAAGGAAGACCCTGGAATTTGCCAAGACTGAGGATAACCAAAACCGTAAAGTTTTTTTTCCTTTCTGCTGCTTGCAGGGTGGGGGTGGGGTGTTAGGGTTGGAAACTCTAACACCATATTGCCTACTTTTGTCAGTTTAATGCTAACTGGTGCATTAATGAAATTTTTTGCAATTAATTTCCTTACTTTCTGAGACAGTACAATCGTGTTGTCACATATCCATGTGATTACAGAAGCACAAAGCTCTCTGAGCCCACCGCTTCCAGTTATCCACATGTGTATGTGGGGGTGGAAGTGCAGGACCTACCATTCTTCCAGAAAAGCAATCTGTGCTTCCTTGTAAAATCTTTTTTTTTTTTTTTTTTGGTAGGGATGGACCATTTTCAGTTCTTATTTCATAGGGGCTTAGTGTTGTACTAGTCATTAAGACCTTTATATACATATATGTATGTGTGTGTGTGTGTGTATATATATATATGTGTGTGTGTGTGTGTGTATTATATATATATACACACACACACACACACACACAGAGTTACAGCTTGTTAAAGTTGCAGTGTTATCCTATGGGAATTGTAATTCATTTTTGTTGTTTTTTGTTATGTCCATTCTTACAAAAAAAAAAATTCCTTCCTACGAAAAAAGAATGTGAAAAAAAACTAAGTCCAAATTCTTTTTTTTCATATGAAGGGATCTTTTTTGGTGAGGTTATATCATTTATATGAAAAAAAAGTGAAAAAAAAAAGGAAGTACAAATAGTTTTTCATATGAAGGGATCTTTTTCGTGAGGTTGTGTCGTTCATATGAAAAAAGATTGCTTTAGATGAAAAAAATGTGAAAAAAAACTATGTTCAAATTATTTTTTTTCTTGTGAAAGGATCTTTTTTTCGTTCGGTTGTGTCACTCATTCGCAAAAGATTCCTTCTTATGAGAAAAGAATGTGGAAAAAAAGTCCAAATTTTTTCTCATATGAAGGGAATCTTTTTTCGTATAGTCCTATTCTTTTTTCATATGGCCATACGAAAAAATAAATTTGGTTCATGAAAAAAGATTTTAAAGGTAACCTGCAAAGAAGTGGTGCAGCCCCCTCCTGTCCTCACATATCTTGCAGTACTGTTGCGGGAGTGTGAGGCTGCAATCAGCATTATTTTTCATATCCAGGGTTAATTTTAATAAAGTGCCGAAACTTTCGGCCAAACGCGGAAGTGCGGCAGGAACCCAACTGAGCGGGCGGAAGTGCTCATGGGTTTTACACCAATTTAGTGACGTCACTCCCACCACTACTCTTATTATAGCAGCAGCAGTGGTAGTTTATAATGCTGATTTTATTGCTTCCCAGGGGTCTTGATACCCCAAATATTACTTACAGCAACACCTGGACAGTTTGTTGCTGTAAGTAATATTTGGGGTAGCAAGACCCTTGGGGAAGCAATAAAATCAGTATAATAAACTACCGCCACTGCTGCTATAATAAGAGTAATGGTGGGATCGACGTCACTAAATGGGGTGTAATACCCTTGAGCACTTGCGCCCGCTCAGTCGGGTCCCCTCTGCACTTTCACGTTAAGCCAAAAGTTTCAGCGCTTTATTAAAATTAACCCTGGATATGAAAAATAATGCTGATTGCAGCCCTGGACTCCTGCAACAGTATTGCATGCTTTGTGAGGACGGGAGGGGTCTGCACTGCTTCTTTGCAGGTCACCTTTAAAATGCGTTAAAACACATTTCTGGGTGATTTTTCCCAAAACTAACTGCAGAATCCACGTAAAGGGGTTCTGATTAGCAAGATACATGTGTTGGTGTCTCTGTAGGATCTCATTTTAATGGCTTTTCCAAAAAGTTTATTTTTTAAAAACAGAAACTAGATGGGGGGGCTATACGAAAAAAAAATTCACACAAAAAAAGATTACCCCCATGTGAAAATAGAATCTTTTTTCATATGGGCCAAATTATTTTTACATATGAAACAACTATCCAAAAGACCATATTGAGCATGCTCAGAATGGAAATGTCAAATCCTTATAACTCTGGAATGGATTAAGTTTTTTTCACCAAACCAGTGAAAGGCACCACTGTGTCCCAAGCCCTTTCTACCCTGAAACTTTCAGAGCAAAATTCTAAACCATCCACTATGAAATATTCAAATACACACACACACACACACACGCACACACAGCCTTCCTCCTGGTGAAAGAAGGGACATTGGGACATGAAGAAAAAATAGAATAGTTATAACTCTTATTGCTGCTGACAAAGAAAACACTGTGTTGATCATGAACACAGCAGACTAGCTGCAGTAAGCACATCCGCAGCTTTCAGATACAAAATACTGAATGAAACAAGAGGAACCTTCCAAAGAATATGTAAAACCATTGAAAGGAATCATTTAAAAGATCCCTGCTCCATTTTTTCCCCCCAGGTGTGACTGAAAACGGATCCTTTTGATCCAGTCTACTTTCCTGGTAAAATGGAGATAAATAAAATAATAAATAGAATTTGGTGAACAGAGCGAAAAAATAGTGCCTAGAAATCATAAACCTGGCACATCCCTTCCTACTACCCCAAATACACAAGGAAAAAGTCCCAGACCATCTGATTTATTTATGACTTTAACAGGGTAGATGCACTCATCCCAGGGACCATTTTCAGGCACAACCTGGGCCACATAAGATGGCACAGAGTAGAAACATCAAAATAACAAGAACATAACAGGGTTTTATTTAACTCTAAAAATTGATTAGCGTTTTGCTCATAAAAGTTCTAAAACATTGTGAAAATGCATGGCACTTGCCTCACTGTGTTTAACAAACATAACACTTCTAGAAAACCTATATAAATGCTTTCTGTACAGTTAGTATTGTCCCAAGAAAAAAAATGCTAATCAATTATTTAAAACCCTGCATAACAAGAGCAGGTGATACATAGTGAAAGGTTACAGTTGTTACATTTGGCAGTACATGGTGGCAGTAGTTGAGGGACAACAAATAAAGCAAAGTCAGGCTAATGGGGGTACAGTTTCAGTAAATAAGAGAACCTATTTGGCCCTACCCCTGGAACCTATTGGGGGGGGGGGGCTAGTCCTTAAAGCAGTGGCAAGTGGATGCCAACAGGAGCCAGTCTTTGAGGTGAGTCTTGAACTGGCAGTGAGTGTTTATGGTGCGCAGTTCAGTGGGCAGCTTGTTCCATAGTGTGGTGGCTGCTACAGATAGGGCTCTAGCTCCCATGTTTGTGGCTACCCTGGGGATTTTGAGGAAGGGGATACTGGAGGAGCATAGGCAGCGGTGTGAGGTTTAGGCAGTGAGAAGGGGAGCAAGAGGGGATTTCTGGCCACTACGGATGGCAGAATCAATAAAACTGTACAGTGCAAGGTCAGAGCGGGCTTGTAGTGGGAGCCACCCAGTATAGTGTAGAGTGTACAGTGGTGCGTGGAGAAAGGGGCCAACAGGGAGAAGCGGCAGGCACTGTTGTATGCTACTGATAGTTTTGCCATGGTGGATGTGAAGGTCCCGGAGTAGATGGGAGAGCAGTAGTCCAGGATAGGTAGCAGATTTCCCATGCCTCATCTCTAGAACTGGGACACTCAGTATAAATATTTGGGGATGGATCGAAAATATTCTACAAAACACTAGTAAGGAGTACACCATACATTCAGGACACCATTGACCATTTTGAACAAGCTCCTTGCACTTTGGCTCCATCTCTAAATGAGCCATATAAGCAAATGTTGATGAAGAGCTTTCTACCCCACTATCAAGCAATCAAGCAAAATCTTTATTTTGCCAGGCGGAACATCATTGAGACAAGCTCATTTACAAGATGGACCTGGGGCAAAACAATTGCCAACAGGGTTAAGACATAACAGGTTGCGTGAACGTACATAACAATTACATAGTAGTAATAATAATAAAAACATAATGACATATAACCATCACATGTAAGAAGATACTTCCACCAGAACATAGCAGTACAATCATGCAGATAGCTGAGCAGTCTGCAAATTGTCTGGAAAACAAGCAGTACAAGTAGAAGTTTTAGCCGAGCTCATTCAGTTCATTTTTTAATATAAATTTAATATACTTCATTGAGTTGAATTACCATTAAACACAAAACACAACGAATGACAGAGATGTACTGTACCTGAGAACACACATGCATGATTTCCCCAAATCTATTTACATGTGATTAGGAATTCATTCCAGTTAGGTTGTTCAGTAGGATGGTGATTAGCAAACCCAGACATCTAATTCATAAGGTAAGTCCAGACCAAATGTCCAAGTGTCCTCCAAGAAATATTTCACTGAAAGATTACTGAAATCGGTTAGTTATCCTTAAGGGGCCTCCTCCTGTGGAAGGGAATATAAAGTTAATAGTTTGCCTAATCTTTTTTTTTCAAGTGACTTAGCTCTTTTATTCAAACTAGAAGTCTTCTTTTTGATTCTAAGGTTCAACAGAAAATCCTGATACCGTTCTTGGTAACTAGGCAATCTTGCCACTGTTTTAATATAACCCTTTTAGCCAAAGCAGCTATGATTGCCATCTGACATCTCCTCTCTTTTACAAGTATTCTGCCCAGATCACCCATGATGCAGATTTCTGGCATGGGGAAAGTTCACATGGCTGCAGTATGTGTAATAGTGATCCTCTCTCCTTGCGACACCTTGTGCATACATCTGAGGAGAGTCTACCCATTTTGTTCAATTTCGCTGGTGTCAAGTAAAGATTATTTAAATTATTAAATTGTGTTAGCCTCACTTAATCATTCTTTGTGTAGAGCTATACATTAGACCACACCTGATGCCATCTTCTTGGAATTCTGTTTGCCAGTACTGACACCAACCTTTGGATTTATGTGGCGAGTTGCCAAATATGATCTGATATAGGGATGCTAAAGAATGTGAAAGGGTAGTCGCTGTTCCCAGTTTGTTAATCAGGTCAGTGCTGTTGTGGAGCTATGTGTTTAGCCACCATGTGCGTTAATTGCGTAAATTTAAAGATGTATCTGTCTTCAGTCTGTTGTTTATTTTTAAATGTATAGTGTGTAGGTTGATCTCCTTCCATGAAATCTGTTAGACAGTGAAGGTACTGCCCCCAGAAGGACAGAGCTTACTTCGAGGAAGCTCTTGCAGCAGGTCAGCACCGGCAGGACTTAGTAGTTAGGTGCCAGGACCACGCGGAAGCTTTCTAGCTAACAGTCTGTCCACTGCCAATGTCACCATCGGGTGTCGGCCTCTCCTACAAAGGCGGGTGGTCCCCCAAACCCTCCTCAGTTCTTTCCTGCCATCGACTCGCACATGTCCTCCTGCTTACTGATCCACTTCCCAGTTACCTAGTACTTCTTACCTCCTGCCCCCCCACCCACTCATTCTAGTCTGCTTTCTTCTTCCTCCTCCTCCTTAAACCGAGAGGCCCTCCTCTGCTGTATCCACCTCTCTGCACCCCGTCCGAGCTCTTGATCTGCCAGAAGGTCCAAGTACCCCCCAACACTCACTCTTTCTGCTCCTCTTACTCCTCTCAGGTGATGTTGAATTAAACCTTGGCCCCCTGTCTACTCCTACTCCATCTGCTCAGCCAAAGGGACTACTCATTTTCCATCTAAATGCTAGGAGCATTCTACCCAAATTGGATGCTCTAAAAGACTGGGTCACTCTGCACTCCCCAGATGTTCTGTGCATGACTGACTCATGGTTCTCCGCTAGGATCCCAGATTCTTGTTTTGTTTGTTTTGTTGAATTTTGTTGACCCGGTAAGCCCACTGAGCCTAGAAGTCGCTTTTTCAGGGTCAACCGTTGGGGGTGGGGGTGGGGGTACAGATGGTAAGCAACTGAAATTGAACCAGATTAAGCTGTTGGTGGTATTTTTAGTGATTGAGGGAAACTTGGCCAGGACACCTGGGAAATTCCCCTACTCTTTTCGATAAGTGCCATGGGATCTTTAACATCCACCTGAATTACCACCAGTTCAGGCAGATGGGACCTCGGTTTAACGTCTCATCCGAAAGACGGCACTTCAGAAGTGTAGCACCCATCTCATGCTGCACTACAGTTTCAGTACTGGGATATTAACCCAAGTGCCAGATGTGGGAACTGAACCCACTGCCCTCTGATCACCTCAGAGGCTAGTGTGCTACCTACTGAACCACTGACACTGGTGATTCTTCCCTCCCTATGCCCGATTTTAACATCTTCTGCCAAGACCATGGAAAGCATGGTGACGGTGTGGTCATCTATACCAGGCAATCTTTCCCATGTTCTCTCTCACACTGAGAAGCCTGTCCTTCTTCCCATGAGCTCCTTAAAGTTCGCCTGTCACTCCCCTCTACCCTCCCAGTTTACATCAGAGTAGTGTATAGCCCACCCAAAGCTCCCCACAACTCGGTTATTGAGTGCATTTCTGCCATCTCCTCCCTTTCTAGCAAAGGTGAGCTCATCCTACTTGGTGATTTCAACCTGGACTGGCTGTTCCCTTCTTCCAAACCCTCAGTCCTTAAAATTGAATCACTAAATCTCTCCCAGTTGGTTTCTGATCCCACACGCTTCAGCCCCAATTCTACAAACCACTCCCTCCTCGACTGGGTGCTCTCTTCCCACCCCTACTGCATCTCTAACACTGGAGTTCTCCCCGATGATCTCAGTGACCACTGCGTTAACGTCTGCATGAGAAAAGCCTAAATTCTGAAATCCACCCCAAATACTTACTGTATCACCCTATTCTTTCCCTGGACACAAATTCCCTTCTACAAAACCTGACTCAAGCAGACTGGTCCCCTGTGTATTCAGCCCCTGATGTCGACTCAGCTCTCCAGTTCTTTTCCAACACCCTGACTAAAATCTGACACATCCACGCTCCACTCAGGAAAGCCAGAGTAAAGTGAAACTATCACCTCCTTGCTCTCTGCAGAACTCGAGATAAACGTTAGGAACATTGGGCCACTTTCAAGGCTTCCCTCCTTCCCTCACACCTTCTACTCTACAAATCCCACAAAAACACCTGCACTAAGGCCATCAGAACTGCCAGGTTGAACTACTTCAAATCCCAGCTGCAGGCCAGGTCCAGTTCCGGTGCCAGCAGATTCTCCTCCCAGGCATCCTCAACTGGCAACTGCTGGGCCACCACCTCTCCTGCAGCCTGTGGGTCCAGTGTAAGTATTGCCTTTACCATAGCCTGCAGGCCCAACACCAGTCCCACAGTTGGCACCTGCCAGTCCCCCACAGGGGTACCCGATGCTGGCCCCACCGCCATGTTTTCCTTACCCAGTGCCGGCCTACCCTTTATCCGTCGAAATATAATTACCTGCCCCGGTGGACTACAGTGCCCTGTTTTCTGCATGGTGGTCTTTCATGCAGAAGCAGCCCCACACTCCTCATGGCCCTTCTGCCCCTGGACTGGTGGCAGTCAGGTACCAGTGCCCAGTGCCCCCTGTGTGCCGGGATCCACCGGATCCAGACCGGACACCAACTCCTGCACTCTCCAGGATGGACGCCTGCTGACTGAAAGCCATACAGATGAGCTGGATGAGAAGGACTCTGTTTATTCAGAGCCTTCCTCCACCCTGGGGGACTCTTCTGAGAGAGGAGAACCCACCAAGGTGGTTCCTAAGTCCCTTCCTGATGATCCATCGTTCATGGACATCATGAGGCACATCCGGGACACCGTGTGCTGGGAAATGAAGAAACAGGACCCAGAGTGGCGTCACCTGGCCATTTATTTGAGGCAGCCTGATGTCCTCCCTGTGGTTGTGCCCCCCCCATTGACTCTTACGAAGATGTCACTTGGGAAGCTTGGAACCGTCCCTCTACAGCTCCATTGGTGCCTAAGAAAGCAGACAGGCTCTACCATGCTCGGCTGGTAAGCCCTTTTTGGGGGGTTGACTCAAAGCTGACTCTGTGGTCCTCAGCGTGGCACATGACCACACCAAGAAGCCTAAGCACCTCAGTGCCCTTCCCTCTGACAGGGAATCCACACAGCTGGACCACCTGGGCAAGTGAGTCTTTGCTCCCTCCAAACTGGCCATCTAGTCCATTAACTGCTTGGCCCGCATGATCCAATATCAGAATGTCCTCTGGGACCAGGCCAGGGAACTGGTTCAGATTTTGCTGGACGAACCCTCCAAAACACAGCTCGCACAGCTCCTCAGGGTGGGCTCCAGTGTAAGGAACCACGTCCTTCGGGCCACCTGTGATGCTGTGGACACCTCAGGCAGGGGAGTGTCCACAGGTGTCTGCCTCTGGCGCCATTCCTGGCTCCAGGTGTCCGCTTTGCCTCTGATGTGCAGTCTAGCTTTTTGGATGCCCCCTTCCAGGGCACCATCCTCTTCGGGGAGGTGGATGTCCAAGATTTAATTCAAACCCCAGGAAATCTTACTGTATTCTGAGAAATGCAGTATGGTCTCACCATAGGACTGCCCCGGAGCCGAAATGGTTAATAGAACCTATGCTATCAGTGGAATGTTAGGCTTGAGCTCGGTTTTCAAATTACTGTCCCTGGTTGCACTTCCTGCAACCGCCAGATTCTTTACTCCGCTTGCCTCAGTAAGACGTCTCCGGTGAGCTCTCCTTCACTCTAACCGAAGAGATTATTTTCTCTGTTTATTTTAATGTCTGTTTATTTTATTTCGATTTTTGAAGCACTGTCCTGGGTTCACAGGTAGAATTAATTAGATTAGTGTAGTTTTGGTAAGTCTTTTCAGTTCCTTCTTGGTTCTTCCAACCGGGAAGGAACCAATGTTATTTTGTGTCTTTATTTAAGTTAAATTTACTGGTTACCGTCCGGTAAGGGTTTTTTTCATATTTTAAATTTACCGGAGTAATTCTCGGTGTAGTTTGTTTTTTTTACAACCGATCAGTGTCACAGACCAAGAAGCAAACGGGCCCTACAGGTTTCCAACATTGTACAGAGTGTGGGGAACCAGACGTAAAAGCAGATCATCTTATTTGTGTGTTTTGCTTGGGGTTTGACCACCTGAAAGGGTATTGCGATATCTGTAAGAATTTCCCGCAGTCGACGCTTGAGAGGCGCTTAAAACGACTGCAGGAGAAGATGTCTGAAAAGGCTGCTGACCCGGCTGCAGACAAATCAATTTCTGGCCAAAAAGAACCAGAGGATCAGCCCTCTGACAAGGGTAACGGTTCTTCAGCCAAAAAGAGACCTGCTGACCCTGCCGCTAACCCAGCAGCCGCAGAAAGGAGAAAAAGAAAAGAAAAACATTCAGCAGTTGAACTGCAGCCGAGTACCCCGGTTCCAACCACTGAGGAAATAGCAAATGCTATTAGAATAATTCAGTCGCTTTAACCGGTAACCCCGGTTCAGGCTCCAAAGCGGCCATGTTTAGATGCCTCAAGTTCCACTATGGTTCCCGGTTCATTGGAACCCGAGTTGGACACTTTTGCTGAGGATTATGATGATGCTGTTGATGAGGATTAGGACGAGGACTATGGTGAACCCATTGATCTGGATATTTCACCTGATCCTCATCATCCTGACTCCCCTGACAAGGGAACCGAGGACTTTACCTCTCATTTTAAATTTGTTAAACATGTGGCTCAGTTCCTGGACCTCCCCACACATGAATCAACTGATGATGAGGAGGAACAGGACTATAGAGATATGATGGATGTTCAGGCTCCTGAAAGAGTTTTACTGCCCATCCACAAGTCCCTGAAGAAGCAGGTTATGAAGATCCTGCATACCCCAACCTCTGTTCCACCAGTTGATAGAAAGGTAGATAAGAAATATTGGGTGGGTAAGGGTGGGGCCCGAGTTCCTGTTTGGTCACCCTAGCCATGAGGGTGTGGTACAGGCAGCAGCCTGTGATAAAGCAGGCATTCCCCTAGCATCACACCCTCTCGACAAAGATTCCAGAAAGCTGGATTCTGTTGCAAAGAAGCAATATCTGGGTTCATCCCTGGCAATTAGGCAGGCTTTATACATGGCCTATGTTGCTAGGTACCAAAAGACATGCTGGGACACTGTGTGGGAGATTATAAAATCTGTGCCAGCACCAATGGCAGCAGACCTGGAGGAAGCTGCCAAGAGAGGGGTAGAGGCCTCCAAGGTCCAATTCAGAATGGCAGTGGATAGCAATGACACTGCAGCCAGGAGGAGATGGCTTCCTTAGTGTCTCTCAGGAGATTTGCTTGGCTACGGACTACCAGTCTTACACAAGATACCCAGTCCAAAGCCATGGACTTCCCATGTGAGCTTTCATCTCTGTTTGGACACAGACTGACGCTTACATGAGGAAGATGGATGAATACAAAGCAGCATACCAAAGTGCCCGCTGTTAAGGATAAGGCTCCTACCCCCAAAAGCAGCATGCCAGGGGTCATAGGGGCAGACCTTACAGGCCATTCTTCCAGCCTCAAGCTTATCCACAATATCAGCAGCAGAGAGGCTACTTTAGAGGCAGGGGCAGGAGAGGCACCAACCGAACTCGCACCAGCACCCAGTCAGCACTTCAAAATAGCAGACACCCTGAGGGATCTGCTCGGGTCACCTCCCCAGTTCCAGTAGGTGGCAGGCTGACCCACTATCTCCAGGAATGGCAATCCATCACCATGGATCGGTGGGTCCTGGAGGTAGTGGGTCAGGGCCTTGCACTCGGTTTCAAACTCAGACCAAGACTGAGGGCAAGAGTTTTTCAACCGTTCTCCCCCTCAGAGACACGCTTACTGGAAAAGGAGGCCTTAAACCTGCTTTCATTAGGAGCAGTGGAGCCAGTTCCTCTCTTACAGAAAGGAAAGGGCCTTGACTCAACATACTTCCTTGCAACCAAGAAAACAGGAGAGTGGCGACCCATATTGGATCTCAGACACCTGAACAGGTATTTACTGAAACCAAAATTCAAAATGGTCACCTTAAAAATGATTCTGCCAACTTTAAGGCAAGGAGACTGACTGGCATCTCTGGATTTAAAAGATGCCTACTTCCGTATCCTAATAAGGCAGTCTCACAGAAAGTTCCTCAGGTTCAGACTTCCATCAGGCTACTACCAGTTCAGAGCAATGCCTGTTGGCCTTACTTCTGCTCCAAGGGTGTTCACAAAATACTTGGCTGTGGGTGTGGCACACCTGCAAAGGCAGGGAATGGCAGTTTTTCCATACCTGGACGACTGGCTCTTAGTGGGGCAGTCTCCTCAGCAGGTCAAGCAGTCTCTGGCCTTAACACAGGAACTGTTACAGTCCCTGGGTTTCTTGATAAACCAGCAGAAGTCAGTGCTGCAGCCAGTACAGCTCCTGGAGTTTATAGGAGCAGGATTGGATTCAGTCAGAGGAAGGGCTTTTCTTACTCGGCTGAGGGCAGACACTCTCAGGCAGCTGGTAGGCTCCTTCAAGCCTCACACCCTCAGGCTGGCCAGGCAATTTCTCCAGTTGTTAGTCCACATGGCAGCCTCAACTGCCACAGTGTCAGGAGCAGGATTTCAGATGCGGGATATTCAATATCGCCTCAAGCATTACTGGCATCAGAAAAGAGACAGGTTATCAAAGCTGGTCCCAGTCACTCAAGCATTCGTGCAGGCACTCCAGTGGTGGCAGGATCTGGAAAACCTCAGACAAGGGGTCCCATTTCTCCAAGAGCAACCATCTGTGGTGCTCACTACAGATGTTTCCCTACTAGGGTGGGGAGCACACCTAGGGGAGCATACTGTCCACGGTACTTGGCTCAAATAGGAGTCGTTGCTGCACATCTACCTGTTGGAGCTCAGGTCAGTGTTCCTAGCCCTTGGGCATTCGCCAGCATGCTGCAAGGAAAGGTGGTCCAGGTCAGGACAGACAACATGACTACTATGTATTACATCAACAAACAGAGAGGCACAAGGTCCACACCCCTGTGCATGGAGGCTATGAAAATATGGACCCTGGCCTATTCCCTGAACATTTTGCTGTCAGCAATCCACCTTCCAGGGAAGGACAATGTGCTGGCAGATGCACTGAGCAGAATAAAACAGAACCATCACGAATGGTCCTTAAACAAACAAGTACTGCACTTGGTGTTCAGAAGGTGGGCCACTCCAGAGGTAGACCTCTTTGCTTCCCCAGACAACTACCAGCTCCCTCTGTACTGTTGCAGACCCCCACTGAACGGCACAGTACCACTGGACGCATTAACCCCGGATTAGACAGGGAAGTTCCTGTATGCCTTCCCCTCCCTTCCCATTGTTGCTGAGAGTCCTGAACAAGCTCATGTCCCAGCCAGCCACAATGATCTTCATTGCCCCAGATTGAGCCAGACAGGCATGGTATTCTCTAGTTCTGTCCCTATTGGTAGCCAAGCCTATCAGCCTACATAGGAGGCACAATTTGCTGACCTCCTCCCAGGGCAGGATCCTCTGTCCCAACCTTCGATCCCTCAGGCTCAAAGCCTGGTCCTTGAGGACCTAGAGTATGCAAATTTGAATCTCTCAGAAGAGGTAATGGAGGTCCTTAGGGTATCCAGAAAACTTGCTACCAGAAAAATCTATACTTCTAAGTGGAAAAGATTTTCTTTCTGGTGCAGGGACAAAAGCTTAGACCATACCCAGGCTGGCTTATCAGTAGTTCTTGACTGTCTCACCCATCTTCATTCCCTAGGCCTCAGGACCTCTACTTTGAAGGTGCATTTGGTTGTAGTGTCTGCTTACCTGTCAGCAGGTAAGCCATCTCTTGGTCTCTAATGCAGTGTTCAAAGTTTTTGAGGGGCTGCTGCATTTATGCGCTTTCCTTATAGAGTCCCTACCCCTGTGTGGGACTTAAACATTTGCATAGCACAGCTTATGCAGCCTCCTTTCGAGCCCATGTCATCAGCTGACCTTAAGTATGTGACTTGGAAGGCTGTGTTTTTAGTTGTCATTACTTCTGCCAGAAGGATTAGTGAGATTCAGGCTTTGTCCATGGTTCCCAATTATGTGGCCTTCCATAGGGACAAGATGGTACTCAGGACAGATAATAAATTTCTCCCTAAGGTGGTATATGACTTTCACATTAATCAGTCCATCACCCTGCCAGTCTTTTTTACTGATCATTCCTCCTCAGGTGAGCGTAGACTACATAGCTTGGATGTCAAGAGGGCTATTAACTACTACCTAGAGCACAAAAAAGGTCACGGGATAGAACCCAGCTCTTTCTGACCTATGGAGAGGTTGGCAAGGGTAAACCTGCCACAAAGAGATCCTTAGAGATATGGATTGTCTCATGTATCCAAATCTGTTATGACAAAGTGGGTAAGCAGCCCCCACAGGGGCTTAGGGCCCATTCTACTAGAGGGACTGCTGCATCTATAGCAGCTTCCAAAGACATTGCTCTTCTGGAAATCTGTAAGGCAGCTACCTGGAAAACAGTTCATGCATTTACCAAGCACTGCTGCCTGGACACCCAGGCCAGGAGTGATGCCAGGTTTGGCACAGCATTTCTGCAGAGCCCGTTTCCTAAATAGGTCCTCTGCCTGCCTCTAAAGGCACTGCTAGGGTAGTCTGCATTTGTCAGAATACAATAAGATTTCCTGGGGTTTGAAGAAAACGTTACTTACCATAGTAGTCTTATTTCTTCTAAAGGAATCTTACTGTATTCTGAGCTCCCACCCTTCTTCCCTTGCTAGGACCTACAGTGCTCTGCTCATTCCTGTATCTCTGATGTTGGAAACCTGTGGGTACCTATTAGTTTTTTGGGCATCTGTTGACTTGAGTCTTAGAGAGGCCTCCTGTTGTTTGGAGCTTCTGTTCCCCTAATAGGGGTATTTAGGGATAATAAACTTAGTTTGGATAGTTAGTTTTTAGCTTCTGCATGCTTCGTAAGAATCTGACGATTGCAGGAAGTGCAACCAGAGACAGTGATTCGAAAACCGAGCTTGAGCCTAACATTCCACTATTAGCATAGGTTCTATTAACCATTTCAGCTCTGGGGCAGTCCTATGGTGAGACCATACTGCATTTGTCAGAATACAGTAAGATTGCCTTAGAAGAATCAAGATTACTATGGTAAGTAATGTTTCTAGGAGCGTGAATATGTTGTTCATCCACACTCATTGGCATGTCTACTTCCACTTTAAGATCTACCGGAAGTCTTCAAGCTGGCTTCTCCCACCCACCCAGGTGGTATATACCTCAGCTCTGCCCCATGATGCCAGATCTTTCTTTCCGCTGGAAGATTCAGGTTGCCTTCCTCGTGCACACGCATCAAGTGGGCCCTGGCTTTCAAACCTTCGGTTGTTCTGAAAAGTTGCATTGTTCGCGTTAGCAATTGTAAGTTCACTGCTTCGATTATGGAAGACAAGTCTTCCCCCGGATTTTGTCGGTGCCCTTGCGGCCAGAAAATGTTGCACACCGATCCCCACACCGCATGCATTTATTGTCTCGGTGTCGACCACGACACCCTGAAATGCGATATGTGTCTTGCCTTTCATCCCAACGTCCTCGACGACCGTCTCACACGCCTGAAACTGGGGAGGCCAGAGAAGAAGAACCCTCCGGGTGAAATCCAAGGCGGCTCAGTGGGCGGTTTCCGCTGCTGCGGGATCCGCCGAGCAATGGGAACACATGCAAGTGTTCGATGAGGAAGCGGCTCGTGCTGCAGAGACTTCTGGGAACTTCTTCATTCCGCTCAACCTGGGCTCCATCTTCACGAGTTCCTCCAGAGAGTTGTGCCAGTCTCTCCCGACCAAGGGAGAGTCGCCTGCGGGCTTGCACTCCTCTTGCTCCCATAAGCTGGAGAAGGACCCGGGATCATCTTCGTCGAGACGAAGACATTCTTGGGAGCGGAGAGATCTCAATCCCAGGAACATGCAGTCTCAACCTCAGTCAAGATCGCTTCTTCGGCCGCTGGATTTTCAGCTGTGCTGTCAGGTCAGTCGACCGAATTATCGATCGACGATGTTGAAATCATGATCGATCCGATATCGCCGACTCCGGTCGACGAATCCCTCGATCGAACCCCTAATCTGGTCTTTCCAGATGACGAGACCGAGCCTGCCGGGATTCCCATCAAAGAAGTGGTCCCTGATTCCGTGAAATCACCCGTCCCGCCGGTGTCTCCCGAGCAACTGAGTTGGCCCGTCCAATCTCGATCAAGGTCTCTGACCCCCTCGACTGACAGGCTGAGGAAGAGCCATAAACGCTTGAAAAAGAGGCGACGCCATTGGTCATCCTCGTCCGGCAGAAACTCTGTCGGCGCTACGAGGACCTCATATGGCAAAAGCTAATTTTGACAGGGCACAAGCTAGCTCCGGCTTCTACACCAGCCATTACCTGGATTTCACCTCCGAGGCCAATGCCGACTCCTTCGGAGCTGATTAAATCGGTTCCTCAGCCCGTGGAGCTGGCAAAACGACCAGCTCGGCCCAAAGTGGTCTCTCCACTGATTGTGGTGGAACCACCGCCCAAACAGTCTGTGGAAGGGACTCCTTCCAATTAAGATAGACCAGCCATCAGGCTTCCCCGGCGGTTGTCGGTCACGGTCACCCCAGACTGCCCTCAGCGAGTTGAAGGTGACCTGGGTGGTCAGCTGTTATACCAAGATTCCTCGGATTTGGACATCACTGGCTTGCATTCTTATCCAGGGGATGATGGATCAACTTTGTCTTTCCAAGGGATTCTTTGCCTCATCTCTGAATCTACAGGGATGCCCCTGGAGCCAATCCAGAAAAAGGCAGAGTACCCTCTTATGGATATCCTTAAGAGAGGGGATACCCCCATGGAGGCCTTTACTGTGGCCGAGGCCAGTTGTTGGCCCGGCCGTAGAACTCTGGCAGTGCCCTGCCTCTTGTTCAGCTCAGTCTGCCCGCATGGCCCGCAAGTATGCGGTGCCCATGGGGTCCCTTGCGAGGTTTACAGAGCACCCTTCGGCTGAGAGCCTGGTGACTGCCTCTGTGTTCAGGCGTACTGGCGATTCTGTCGACACTGACAGATCTCTCGATAAAAAGTCCAAGCTTTTGGACCATTCGGCCAGGAAGGTCTGTGCGGCTTCCTCCTTGGGTCTTCATCAGGCAAGTTCAGCTGTCATCATGGCACACTTCTCTCGTGCCCTTTTAGGGTCGCTGGATGAAGCCCTCCCATATCTCCCCACGGACATGCAGACCACATTCAAGCAGGTCTGGGATCTGGCTGAGCTGATGCCAAACAGCAGCTTCAGACGGCCTTGGACATTGGGGATTCTTGAGCCAGCTCGATGGCCGCTGCAGTTGCCTCTCGTCGCAGGGTTTGGCTGAGGCTCTCCTCCTTTCCGGTGGATACCCAACACAATCTAGCTGACGTGCCCTTCCTCGAGATCGATTTGTTTGGCCCAGGAGTGGCCGGTCACCTCCAGTGCATTGAGCAGTCTAGTGCCACCTTGGACCCCAGTTCTGCCAAGGGTTCTTCAGGCAAGAACCAGCAGAAGAAAAAGAAGAAGCCTTTTTGGCATTCTTCCCCTGTGGCTCAGCAGTCCTCCTTTCAAGGTGGGCAGCAGCACCAGCAACAGCAGTAGGCTCAGGCTTGGCACACCCGGCCCAAGCCCAGACCCCAACAGGCCCATAAAGGAGACCGAGATTCAGGTCCTGGAGCCTCCTCCTCCAAGCCTGCTCAGTGACAGGGCGGGGGCTGTCAACCCCTCTCCCGTTACCTCAGCTCTGGGTTCTCCCATGGGGGTTCGGCTTCACCACTTCTGTTCCACCTGGTCCATTGTCACTTCGGACAAGTGGGTTTTCAAAGTGGTTGGTCGGGGACTGCCTCTGGGATTTGAGCAGTACCCCCAAGCCGAGCCTGCACCCCTCGGGAGGAAAGAATATCCATTCAGACCCAGGCGGCTGTCCGAGATGACATTGCTGAGCTCCTCCTCAAGGCGGCAGTAGCTCCAGTGGCGGATCCTCCAGCAGACTCAGGCTTTGTCTCCAGGTACTTCCTGGTGTCCAAGCAGATGGAGGGGCTGGCGCCCCATTCTAGATCTGCACGACCTGAATCAATATCTCAGGTCCTGCACCTTTCGGATGGTCACTCTCTCTCCTAGATCATACCATCCTTGAAGCGAAAAATGTGGTTCTGTTCACTGGATCTGCAGGACACGTTCTTTCATGTCACAATCCGTCCGTCCCATCAGCGGTTCCTCCGCTTCAGGGTCGAAGGGACCCTCTACGAGTTCCGAGCCATGCCGTTAGGCCAGTCATCGGCCCCATGGGTCTTCACCAGCTGCATCGCAGTGGTGGCGGCCCATCTCGGGGCGGGGGTCAGGAGTTATCCTTACCTCGACGATTGGCTCCTAGCAAGTTCCACCCAACAGGAGGTGGAGAGGGCCCGCCAGACCTGCTCCCAACTCGGCCTCCTGATCAATGAGGCCAAGTTGGAACTCGTGCCTTCTCAGGTGATGGACTTCATCGGGGCAGAGCTTGACTTTTGTCGAGCTAGAGCTCGGCTCCTGGTGGACAGGGTGGAGGTTCTTTTCTCCTTTGCCCAATTATTTCTGGTTGGGCATATGCGCCCTGCCCAGGACTTTCTGCTCCTTCTGGGTTACATGGCGGTGTGCACCTCCGTGGTCCATTGGGCCCGGTTGCACATGCACCCCCTCTAGTGGGAGCTGGCTGCCCATTGGACTCAGCGCCATGGTCATTTCGACCAGCTGATGACTGTAACCCAGAAGATGTGGGATGCTCTCCAGTGGTGGACCGCCCCAGACTGGTTGCAGGAAGGGATCCCGTTTGTCTGCCCGAGCCGACGGTCGTCCTCACAACTGATGCCTCTCTTATGGGCTGGGGAGCCCACATAGGGGACAAAATTGTCCATGGGCTCTGGACTCCCGAGGAGTCCCGATGCCACATCAACCTGTTGGAGCTCAGAGCAGTGTGACTGGCACTGTCAGCTTTCACTCCTTCGCTCCGGGGTCAAGTGGTTCAAGTCCAGACGGACAATACTACAACCATGTACTACCTCAACAAACAAGGCGGCACACACTCCCATCTGCTGTGCAGGGAGGCGCTCCACATCTGGACCCTCGTGGGCTGATTAGAGACAGATCTCCTAGCCATCCATGTAGCAGGGGCCTCAAACCATCTGGCAGATGCTCTCAGCTGCTTAGGCCAGACATCCCACGAGTGGTCTCTCCATCCAGAGGTAGCTTACAGCCTGTTCTCCCACTGGGGCAAACCGATGGTGGACCTCTTTGCCTCCAGGGAAAATGCCTAGCTGAGGCTGTATCATGCCCGCCCCCTCAGCAGAGCTCACTGCTGGGGGATGCCTTCTTGAGGCCATGGACCCCAGGCCTCCTCTACGCCTTCCTTCCATTTCCCTTGATCCACAAGGTGCTTCTCAAGGTGAGGAGGGACAAGGCGAAGGTGATCCTGGTAGCCCCAGACTGGCCACGCCAGTTCTGGTATCCAGATCTCCTCAGCCTCAACTGCAGGCACCCGGAGCGACTACCAGCATGCCCAGACCTGATATCACTCAATATGGGAAAGGTATTCAATCTGGACCTTCAATTCCTGCACCTCACAGCCTGGTACCTGAGTGGCTAGAGTTCCAGGCTTTGGGTCTTTCTGAAGATATCTACACCAGGAAATGTTATGCCTTCAAATGGAAAAGGTTTTCCATTTGATGTCAGGGCAAGGGCCTGGAACCTCTGTCCTACCCAGTGGCTAACATTCTTGACTACCTTTGGTCTCTCTTCAAAGGGGATATTCGGTCTTCGAACCTTAGGGTGCACCTGGCAGCCATCTCTGCTTACCAGGCGCGGGCCGGTCAGCTGACGGTGGCACAGGAGACAGTGGTTGGGCGCTTTTTCAAAGGCCTGGATCACATATTCCCTCCGGTGCCTGAACCTCCACCTCTGTGGGATCTACTGCTGGTACTGGCAAAGCTCACGGGCAAGCCATTTGAACCAATGCACAAATGTGCCTTGTCACACCTGTCATGGAAGATGGCCTTCCTGGTGGCTATCACGTCTGCCAGAAGGACAGGGGAGCTCCAGGCGCTTTCGGTGAACTCCCCTTATCTGGTCTTCCACAGGGACAAGGTTGTCCTATGCCCCCACCCGAAATTCCTTCCAAAGATGGTGTCAGAATTTCACCTTAATCAGGTGTTGACTCTGCTGGTGTACTACTCCAGTTATACCTCGGAGGCCGAGTACAGGCTCTATACTTTAGACCTGAGATGTGCTCTCTTCTATTATAAGGAGAGGACGGCGGAAATTCGGGGAGTGGTTTGCCAGCTGTTTGTCACCTACGCTGAAGCCGCTTCTGGCAGACCTGCAGCTAAACAGACTATGCAAGATGGATCACATCATGCATAGGTCTGTGCTATGAGTTGGCGGGCAAGGAGCCTCCCAGAGGGATAAGCGCTCATTCTACTCGCCATACTGCTGCATTGGTGGCTGCTTCCAGGGACATCCCTATCCAGGAAATCTGCCGGGCTGCTACCTGGAAGTTAGCAAACACCTTCATCGCCCACTACCACATTGACCTTGAGTCACCTTGGGGATGCTGGTTTTGGGCCTCAGTTCTCCATCTCTCTGTTCCTAAGTAGGGAATTGTGGCCTTGCCTCCCTCCTCCTGGAGAACTGCTAGGAGTCTGCAAAGAGTGGATGAACAACATATCCACGCTCCTAGAAAAACAGGTTACTCACCTGTAACAGCAGTTCTAGGAGTGGTATATGTTGTTCATCCACACGAACTCACCTGACCTCCCGGCCGCGGACACACAACACCTGGGCTTCCAGCGGCTAAGATCTGGCATCATGGGGTGGAGCCGAGGTATATTCCACATGGGTGGGTGGGTGGGAGGAGCCAGCTTGAAGACTTCTGGTAGATCTTAAAGTGCAAGGGGACATGCCAAAGAGTGTGGGTGAAGAGTGTGGATGAACAACATATACCACTCCTAGAACTACTGTTACAGGTGAGTAACCTGTTTTTTCTTTCCTACCTTCAGGAGTCGGGCTGCACCCTTTGGTCCAGTCACTCACTATACTATTTTATTTATTTAAACGTTTGGTGACCGAGAAAGGCACACTGAGCTAAGGCTTGTCTCCACCCAATCTAAGACTTGTCAGTGATCTCTTTTTCGCTGCTCCTCTTGCAGACAAGCCTGCCTACCCGCCAGAGGTAAGGGCAAAGGCAAAGCAGTGTCAGCCCTATCTGCAGCTTCTGCCAGAGCCCCTCGGACACCTGTGGCCTCCCTCCCGGCACCTGCTTCTACCTCCTGACTCCTTGGCCAATCCTTCCACCAGAAGAGGTTCTGGGGGAGGCTGTTGGGGGTTGGTTCTTCCTTCACCTCAACAAGTGGTGGGATATTACCTTGGACAACTGGGTTCTGCAGATCACTGAACACGGCCACATGCTAGAGCTTCTTGACTGGCCCCTAGAAAATCCTCTGTGAAACTCCTCTTACCCCCCCAGCTCATTCATCTCTCGTCTTGGAGGAAATTCAGGCTCTTCTGCAAAAAAGGGCCATAAAGCCTGTTCCTCTGGCCCATTGGGCAAGGAATTCTACTCCCACTTCTTCCTGGTCCCCAAAAAGCTGTGGATCTCCGACCCATCCTGGATCTGAGTCATCTGAACTTGTACATAGAGTACAAATTCTTCAGGATATTCACCCTTCATGGGTTGTTGCCTTGCCACTCCTGCACTGGCTCTGTTCTAAGGACATGCAGGATGCATATCTGCATATCAGTGCAGTGTCAGTGGCTCAGTAGGTAGCACACTCGCCTCTGAGGCCGGGAGATCAGAGGGCTGTGGGTTCAGTTCCCACATCTGGCACTTGGGTTAATATCCCAGTACTGACACTGTAATGCAGCATGAGGGGGGTGCTGCATTTTCTGAGGTGCCGCCTTTCGGATGAGATGTTAAACCGAGGTCCCATCTGCCTGGATTGGTGGTAGTTCAGGTGGATGTTAAAGATCCCATGGCACTTATCGAAAAGAGTAGGGGAGTTTTTATTGAAAAAACATAAGAAAAGTATCTCAAATAAACATACAATAAACACAATTTCACTCCCACAATATCACATTACATACAAAAATCGTATTCAAACAAAATTATCTTCAGTACTCATTTAAATTTGATAAAATGCAAAAACCCTTTCCATCATTTGGTAACTGTCCGGGAAGCAAACTTTTTTTTTTCCTGCAAATAAATCCTCGATAGTTCATTGGCAACCAAACTGACATAACAATCATATGACATGTGACGTTGATAGATCACCCATTGGCACCAGGCCTGCCATAAATAATACCGTATGCAACAAAAAAATAACAATAAAGTGCTGTCCCAATAAGATAAAACCTGGGGATAAATCCCAAGGACCAACATATCATATGATGGATTTATGAGCCAATTAAAACTCCATGTTTTTGCTAAATGAGGCCATAAACCCTTAACATAAGAACAATCAAGGAAAAAATGCTCCATAGATTCTTCCAAATTAATACAGTCAGGATAGGGACAATTCCTTTCTTCCTTAGCTTTATACTTAGCATTTCCGAACGTTTAAACGCCTATAAACTATAAGCCACTGTTTGTCCCATTGTGTAACCGCAATCTAGAATTATTAAGCTGGGCAATAACCCTGCAATTAAAAGCAGCTGGACAGTTTTTAAAACAAGGCTCCTGAGGATAAAGTGATAGAACAATTAACTGATATAATGACTGTGTAGTATTCTTTAAAACCATATCTTTAGTAATTTGCCATTTAAACAATTTTTGTACTGCTGGTTTAAAATACTCAGGAATGGTAACACGTGGGTTCAATTTAGGGGCCAAAAAAACCCATTTCCTAAAGTAGCTACCCAAGACTGCAACCACCCATCCTTTACAGATCGCTTCTTCGTGATGTAATCCAGATCTAAGAGTAGTCCTTATAAACAGGGAATGCATAAACACAACAGGATCTAACATACCCAAACCTCCCGAGGTTTTATTCAGATAAGTATATTGCCGTTTAACTGGATTTAGCCTATTTCCCCATAACATCTGAAAAAATAAACTATATAACTTTGTTTCAAGCATTAAAGGAAGGGGATAAATCATAGCTACATATTGTAAGCAAGGAAGAATAAATTGTTTCAAAACATGAATCCGTTTAACTTTGAGAACTTCCACTGTTTCCATCTATTGATTGTAGTTTCCACTTTCCTAAGAGCTAATTCCCAATTTAACTGAGGCAAATTCTGAGGCCCAAACAAGAGCCCCAATATTTTCAAAGGTGTACAAGAAACCCAAATCCCATTTTGATAGACAGCAGATAAACCCAGTACTCCAATAAATAACCCACGTGTCTTCATCAAATTTAATTTTGCATTGGAAACTACCGCAAAACGTGAAAAAAGGTCCAAAAAAAAATGAAACTGAGTATAATCAGAAAAAAATACTACCAAATCATCAGCATACGCTTGGACAAAAAAAGGAGGTAAATTCCCAACCTGCACCCCCGGCCAACACTGAGATTGTACTATAAGTCGTAAAAGTGGATCCAGGGAGAAACTGTACAACAGGGGACTTAAAGGACACCCTTGCCTAACCCCAGTAAGTAAACTAAACCCTTCCGCAACTGTCCCATGAAGAAAGGGGTAAACAGTAGTATGCTCATAGAGAGAGACCAAAACTTGTATTATCCATTCAGGAACTCCATATTTTGCCAAAACTGAAAAAGAAAAGGAAGATGAACCTATCAAAGGCCTTTTCTAAATCCACTGAGAGCATGCAACGTTCTATATTCTGTGATGAAAAAAATTCTATAGGATCTCTTACAATCATTAATGCTGACTGAATCTTCCTATCAGGGATTCCACAAAATTGATATGGGGATAACACTAGTTAAGCATACTGCCTAAGCCTATTATTTAAAATGGTTGTAAACAACTTATAATCTGTATTTAAAAGAGTGATTGGCCTCCAATTTTTAATATCATTCCTATCTACTGATTTAAATAAATGCAATAATAACCCATCAGTAAAAGAAGGAAACACAGCCTTGGTGTCAAAAAAAAAATTTAAACAACAAGAAAAGACACTGACTGAATTCCTCAAGGAAGGTTTTATAGAGCTGAGGGGGTAAACCATCCAACCCTGGTGAAACATTAAGTTTAAGTGAGTGAATAGCTACCACTATTTCCTCAAGTGTAATTGGGCCTAGTAATGAAGAAATTTCAGGAGTTTTAGGGGGTAAACCCACATCCTCAAAAAAATTATCAATGTCCAGCATGTTGATTGGTATTTCAGATTCTAAAGCCTGAAAATGCTGTTTAATAACTGCCCTAAGATGTGGCACAGTGGTTGCTTTAGAGCTCTCAGGAGTCATGAGAAAATCAATAGTAGAGGAATCCCTTAACGCTTTACAGGCCTCAAAAGCATCCCCAATAGGTGCCTTCTGAGTTCCATTAGTAAATATAGCTTGCAATGTTTTAGCCCTATCATACTGGAAAGCCTTCATGGAAGTTTTAAGTACCTTTATTTGAGCTGAATAATCAAATTTGGAAACATAAGAAATGGAAATTAACCATTGCAATTGCTGTCTTAAAGATAAATACTTCATAAAGTTTAAATCTTTAGTGACCACCCCTTGATGTTTAAACCAGTTCTGTAATATAGATTTAGTATCCATCCACCATGCCCCAATATCTGAATATAAAAAAACCACTGATAGTCTAGCTTGCAATAGCATTTTTACCCCACACTTAGTCTGGGGAGAATCTAGAGTGGAGACATTTAATCTCCACCTACCTTGTCTAACTTGACCTAAATGCCCTGAATCAAATAAACTAACCAATAATAAATGATCTGAAAATTCTAAAGGTTTCATTTGAAAATCCTGTACTGAAAGTGATGAAGAAACAAACATATAATCAATAAGAGAATGCAGTTTACCCTTGAAAAAGGAGAAAACCGGGCCTTTTGAGTGAAAAGTTAGACAATTAATGAGTCCTGCAGTTTTAATTATAGAAGCTAAAGCATGAGAATCGCAATAAGTTTTTTTTTGTCTGTTGTGCCAAACCCCTAAGGCTGCAATTAAAATCCCTTCCCCATAGGATAGGCAACGATGTGCACAAATAAGGTTGTACTGCCTTCATACACTGCACCCTATCAGCTTTAGTTTGGGGATTATAGAGATTAATAAACCTATAGCAGATACCATGCCATTTACCATCAATCAATAAAACTGCTCCAGGAATAAGATCAACTAATTTTAACAAAAGAAAATTATAAGAAGAAAAAAGAATCCCAACACATCCGACTATCTGTGCCAAAGACCAATAGGAGGGTCCCCAGGCCAGTCTTTTTAAAAGTATAAAGCTGTTCTATAGAGAACATCCATGTCTCTTGTAGATAACACACCTCAATCTGTGAATCATGCAAATATTGAAAAAGCGATTGCCTTTTAATACATCTTAAAAGGCTATGTGTGTTTAGTGAACCCCAAGACAACTTCATGACAGTAAACTTTTATTTTTCTTTTTTCTTTTCTTCCCTTTGTAATTATCTACAGGTAGTGAAGAGGAGGAAAATGAGGATTTCTGGGAATCTGAATCCCCCACCTCCATATCTGTATCACCCCAAGGTGCAAACAATGCTGCATAAGAGTTAGTAGATTCAATAGGGACCAAACAGGGAGATTTAACCTGTGAATGCCTAGAAGATCTTCGCCTCTGCAAGGGGGGAGGGGCTAATACGAAATTTACTACTACAGAATCAGAATAATTAACTGGCACCATCTCATGAGGTACTACTGAAGCCATGTCCATTTCTGACTTGGTAGCCACCTGAGAAAAGTTATCCATATGTTGACCTTCAGATGTGGAGGAAATCAATACAGAGGAAGGGGGATTATCTCGGGTACTTTGTACTAATATCTCAGAAGATGGGGGGGAATGAAAAAGGGGGAGGGGGGTAAGTACCAAATCTTGTGCCTTTTGAATCAGCTGCTCAGGGCTTATACAAGATTCTTTATTTTTAGCTGCCCATGAACAATCCCGAAAGACATGGCCATACTCCTCCCACAAATCGCAACGTGTGCGATTAGCACATTGCACAGTGCAATGACCCACTTCCCCACAGTTATCACGTTCATCATCACACACTAGATAAGTGAGTTCGTGAACCACACCTATAGCAGGCCCGAGGCTGACCACCATAAAACAAACTCCTGATCTCTTCCTAACAAAAGGAATTAGGTATATGCTCTATACCAGAATCTGACTGACGAGCTTAACTTTATATTTCCACCTCCTGTCCAAAATACTCTGCATCCGGAATAGGTTCCGCGCACTTAACACTTCACTTTTTGTGAAAGCCAGATAGTAATATCTTCCACATGGACCCCTCATTCGAAACATCACTGTTACAAATTTTATCAAGGGTTTGTTAAGAAGGTATAACCAAACGGGGTCCATGTGGGAGAAAACTTGACCTGACCATACCTTTCCCAAAATAGGTCTAACAGATGAGATGACCGAAAACTGATATAGAAATTATCTTCTCCTGAAATATTAATAAAAGCATAAACATCTTTAGGAGAAAAATGCAAAGAATCCTTAATCAAAGTTTTTCCAACATAATGTCTGTCAGGTCTGGAATCCAAACCCCCTTTATATCGAATCCGAACAGCATGTCTACGTGGAGCTGCTTCCCTTTTGATAGCTGAAAAAAGTTCAGACATTAGAGGTTTAGTTTGAGATGATTTAGAGGCCTCTAAACTTGGAGAGTCAGAAGGCAAATCAGTAGTCACAGCGTTAGTTTGCAGTGTATGAGGTGTATAGGGCGCTATTAGAAGTGGTGGCAAAGCAGCTTGATGTAAGGTAGCCGCAGAACCTGGTTTCCACGTAGGTGAATTTTGAGTTAGTTTGAAATCAGAATCCCACTCTGGGTCTGGCGTCCCAAGTGCCAGAATGGAGCCTGCTTCCATCCAGCCCTCACTAAGGCCCTCCCTGTCGCCCAGGGCCCTTCAACATGGTCCGAAGGAAGAACTTGCCTGGTATCTAGATGAACAGATTTTGTTTGAACATTCCTCCCAGCACTACGAAGCTTATCCTTAAATGAAAATTCAGAGACACCTAATTGAGGTGACAGTTTAGTTTGATATATAGTTCTGGGCAGATCATCCGATTTCTTGATGATAGGTTGTTTAAAAACAAACCCAGCAGTTTTACTAAGCGGGGTGGTAATAGGAGAGGGAAAAAACCACAGAATACTCAGGAGAAAGTGTTTTTACTGTCATACTTGATTTTTCCTGCCCTTCCACAATCAGCTTCAGGCACTTGTCAGAACTGACATTAGAACTGCCAGCCGATAAAGCCGTTTTAGAAGGAGGCACCAGCTTTGAAGACATACTTATTAATGGAGAAACATCCCTTGTAGAATTAGAAGTGTGCGTTAAGGCTGTAGGTTTGAAAGGCTCCTGCCTTTCTGAAAACGGCTGTAGGCACTTATCCGAATCAATGATATTACTGCCAGCCGATCGAGCTGTACTCCCTAGTGCAGGTGCTTTAGTCTCAAGAGGGTTTTGTGTAATTGTAGATAAAACATCCCGCGTTTCCTCTTTATCCTTCAAAAGTATTACTTGGGATACGTTCTGCACACTAGGTTTCTCAAAATGTAAAGCAGGCGATTCAGAAGCAGGGTTTATTATTTTTTTATCGACTGTAGAACGAACAACAATACAGGTTGAAACTGACTCACCGAGCCTTGTAGACGGAGCAACCTGTTGTGTCTCAGCTGAAGCGCTGTCCTGAACACTCTCACTAATGACGGGGTGCGTCGCAGGAATCTGCAGCTGTGCAGAAGCTGCAATAGAGGAGCGCAAAAATCGTCCTTCATCATTTTCAAGCTCCTTATCTTCACAAACTTTAGCAACGGCTAAAGGGACATTTGCATCCAGAAATGAGGGCGCTTCGTGGAATTCATCGTCCGATACCGTCTCAGTCAACAACAAACGGCACTCCTCCTGCAAAGGCACAGCGAGAGATGAGGCAAACTGTCCTGCTGCAGGAACGTCTGTCCCTCCGGCCGACTCACAACGTGGCTACTCTCACAGACAGCCTGTCCCCCTACTGGCCACCCAACAGCAGCAGAGTAGGGGAATTTCCCCGGTGTCCTGGCCAAATTTCCCTCATTCACTAAAAAAAAAAAATACCACCAACAGCTTAATCTGGTTCAAGGTCAGTTGGCATTCATCTGTATCCCCTTCCCCCGGGTCGTGCCTGAAAATAGGCAGGATTTGTCTAGTGCACTTACCCGGTCAACAAAAGCTAAATAAATAAATATCAGAGATTTTTCCTTACCATCAGCGCTTCCTTCGCTTCTATTTCCAGGGAGCCCATTTTCAAGTTAGGGCCCTTCCTTTTGGTCTCTCTTCAGCCCCCAGGGTCTTTACCAAGTGCCTGATGGTGGTAGTGGCTTCTGTGTGTTTCCCTACTTGGACAATTGGCTGTTAGCAGCCCCCTCCAGGGTCCATCTTGTCCAGACCCTACAATATACCTTCCACCTCTTCCAGGCTTTGGGTATCGCCATCTGTCAGTTGAAGTTCTGCCTGTCACCTTGCCAGCGCCTCTAGTATCAAGGGGGCGGTTCTGGATACCTTCCAGGGTATGGCCTTCTTGCCCATGGACTGGGTGGAACGCCTGCCGGCCCAGGCTCACCTGGTCTCCGTCAGTCGCTAGGTCCCCGCCAGAGTCTTCCTTTATCTCCTGGGTCACATGGCAGCAGCCATTGCCATGGTTCCCCTAGCCTGCCTTCACTTGCGGATACCTCAGTGGACATTGAGAGTTCAGTGGGATCAATGCACAGATCTAGACGAGATAGTCGTGGTCTCTGATCCTGTCAAGAGAGTCCTGTTGTGGTGGCTAGAGCCGGTTAACCTGCTTCAGGGGGGTTTCCTTTCAAATCCTAGCCCTTTGTCAGAGTCTCACAATGGAAGCCTTGGGTCTAGGCTGGGGAGCCCATTTGGACGCTCTCCAGACTCAAATCAGTTGGACAGAAGTGGAACAGGGTCTTCATATCAATGTCTTGGAGATGCGAGTGGTTCTGTTTGCTGTAGACCTTCCAGACTCATTTCTTTCCCAGTCTGCTTTTGGTGCAGATGGACATGTGCGTAGTGCATTGCATCAGCAAACGGAGGAATTCACTCTTACCCCCTGTTTCGGGAGGTGATGAGGGTTTGGTATTGGGCCATCGAGCACGGCCTGGAGCTTTCAGTCGTCTGTGTTCCAGGCATCTGAAATGTCCTAGTGGACAATCTCAGCCATTCCTGGTCAAGGACTCACGAGTGGGAGCTTCTGACCCTGGTGGTCGAAGATCTCTTTGACAGATGGGGTCAACCAAAGTTGGACCTTTTTGCATCCCCACTCAATGCAAAACTGCTGCTTTTTTGCTCGCTCGATCCCAGGTCTGGAGTTTTCTGGTGAGACACCTTGTCCCTCTCCTGGAAAGGGAGGTCTCTGTACACCTTCCCTCCTTTCCTGCTCCTTCAAAGGATGCTGGTCAAACTCCAGTTGGAAGGGGCAGAGATGTTACTCATAGCCCCCTTCTGGTCATGTCCGATTTGGTTCCCCTTGCTGCAGCAGCTGGTAGTGGTACTTCCAGTGCCCTTGACCCTGTGCACTCTCTCTTGCTCTCCCAGGACCAGGGCACCCTGGTCCATCTGCATCTAAAATCTCTACATCTCTGTGCGTGACTTCTGTGGACTTAGCCATCACCCACTTTGGAGTGTCCTCTAGGGTCTCAGATGTCCTGGTGGCTGCTAGAAAACCCTCCATCAGGGTCACTTACACCATGTAATGGAAGCGCTTCACCCTTTGGGCTGCTATGCACCAGATGGACCCCTTCACCTTTCCAGTGAATCAGGTGCTGGAGTACCTTCTCTCCTTTTCAGACTCGGGCTTGGGGTATTCCTCCCTCAAGGTGCATCTTTCTGCCATTTCTTTGTACAATGCTTCTGTTGAGGGCAGTGCCATGACCCAGCTTGAGTTGTCTTGCACCTTTCTGTGGGGCATTTTGCATCTGAAAACTCCCATTCAGGACTGGGTCCCTCCGTGGGAACTCAGTTTTATGTTGGAGAAGTTCACGTTACCTCCCCTTTGAACCAGCCGCAATTTGCAAGCTGCACTTTCTATTGTGGAAAACACTTTTTTTAGTTGCTGTTACTTCTGCTCAAAGGATTTCCAAGCTTCAGGCTTTCATGTGTAAAGAGCCTTTTGGTTTTTACACAAAGACAAAGGTGTCTTTGCATACGAATCCTAAGTTTCTTCCCAAGGTGGTGTCAGAGTTTACTTTGAACCAATCCATCCACCTACTGGTTTATTATCCTGAGTATTCTAATCGGGGGAAGCTTTGTATCATACTTTGGATGTACATAAAATCTTGCTCTACTATACGCATCTGACCAAGACTTCAAGGAAGTCTGATCAGTTGTTTACTTCGTTAGCACCCGAGAGAGAGAGGGCGCTCTGCTTTCTAAACACTGTTTGTCTAAGTGGTTAGCCAGTTGCATTGTTTATTGTTACTGTAACTACAACAAGGACTCTCCGGGAGTGGTTAAGGGCCATTCCACCAGGGGTATAGCCGCCTCCATGGCTTGTTTCCATAATGTGTCTGCTGTAGACATTTGTGCAGATGCCACTTAGAGTTCTGTCCACACCTTCACCAGACATTACAGTTTGGACATTGCTGCTAGGCGCAGGGCCAGTTTCAGCCTCATCGTTCTGCAGGGCATTCTCTCTTAGGTCATTGGCTGCTGTTTAACCTCCTCCCGGTGCTGCTTCCTTTATACTGCCAGAACTGCTTGGGACTTAGTCCTACCAGTGTTGGCCTGCTGCAAGAGCTTCCTCGAAGTAAGATAGTACATTTACGTAAGAATTTACTGTAACAGTAGATCTTCAAGAGGAGCTGTTTGAGCAGGCCATGATTTACCTCCATCTTTCCTTCTCTCTGCTGTTTCCTCTTCCATTCACATGGGTTTTCTGCTTCCCTTTTCGGCTCTCGGGAACCTCCTTGGTTTCTTTTTCCACTGCCCGCTCTGGGTCTGTGGCGGGAGAACTGAGGAGGGTGTGAGGGACCGCCCACCTTCAGTAGGATAGGTCGATGTCAGAGGGTGATGCTGGCAGTGGGCGGTTCCCCGTGATAGTCTGCTAGCTAGAAAGTTTCTGTGTGGTCCTGGCTCCTGACAGCTAAGTCCTAGCAGTGCTGGCCTGCTGCCAGAGCTCCTCTCGAAGATCTACTGTTAGGATAAGTTCTTTTGTAATTGTACTTTTAATAACTTTGTTCTGTATCCTAAAGTAAGAATTATTATATAAATTCTGGGCTTTACTTGTGGTATTATTGATTTTGAAGAGTCTGTACAGCTGGGCATGTACTTCAACTAAAGTGCCAAGTGGTGTGTTTTTGAGTTTGGTTGGTAATTTCTTGATGGGTAAATGTGCCAGTGACGCGAAGGATATATCAGCTTTATCACATAAATGATTTTCAGTCAAGAGCCACAAAGGAGTTTAAGGTTGTTGGTCCATCTCTTGCTGGGGGAATAAGCCATTTTAAGAACTTGCTTGCATGCAATGCGGAGTAATAAATAGTGAAATGTGGGAGCCGTAATCCACCTTGAGATTGATTGATTTATTTTTTGGAGATTTAAGCCTGGCAAGTTTTATATAGGCTCTTCAATTACCCTTCTTTGCCTAAATAAACTTTGCTGTGTAGGCATGTAGAGTTGTAAATCATTTAAGGGGTAAGCATATGTTTAACATGCTCAGGGGATACAATAATCTTAGTATTCATTTTAATTATATGTATATGTCCCCAAAGTGTAAGAGGAAGGCTGTTCCAGCTCTCTAAACCTTGCTTAATTGTATTAGTCAGATTGTCCAGGTTGTTTTTACAAAAAGTTAGTTGGTTTCTGCTTAGTTCAATGCCTGATATTTCATCTTCCTTGGGGCAGATGTTAGTCCTAATCTGGCAGCATCAGCTTTGTCTACCCTCACGTTTAGAGGCATTACCTGTGTTTTGTTAATATTCCACTCATAGTCTGCGATGGTCCCAAATAATTTTAATGGCTTAATGCTGCAGGTATTGATGTAGTTGGTGATTGATAATGGAGTAGGATATCATCAGTGTACACAGATAGCTTGTAGTTGTGCTGGCCTATATATACTCTATATACCCTGGTTTTCTTTTAACTTTAGAATAAGTGGTTCTAGGTATAGATTAAACAAAAGAGGCATGGGTGTAGGGTGCATGGAACCTCCCCCACTTCAACAGCTTGCATTAAACCCCATCGATCCCCGGCACCTACAGCCTCAATGCCCGTGTCCGATGTTTGTCAGAAATGCTCTGATCCATTACAGTCCCGCAGCACTTTCACCAGTCAGTGTGTAAGAAAATTAACAAATCCATTAAAGTGCCGAAGTGTTAGCGAGTCGGGAGGTAGGCATTGGCTAATGAATATGCAGCGATCAGCCCTGCCTCCCACCAGGGACAAATGAGGAGCTCCGATGATCAGCTGGTCTTGGCTGGGTCAGATGACTGTTAAGGGATGGTCAGGTGGTTCTCAGAAACCAGAGCATGCAGACTCACAGGACACTCTTACTTCCCCGCTAGACACTTGTAAGAGTCGTTCGGGTGGTGAGTGGTCAGTGCGGCTGCTCTGGCCTTTTATTTCCTTGCTTTTCTCGGCAGGTGCTAATAATAAATAAATAATCTGACCCTGTCGGTGGACTAGTCTGTCAACAACCTCCCTGTGGCTGCAGTGGGTCTTGGGGGTTGTCATGGGCCGGAGCAGACTGAAAAATCCTCTGGGAATCTTGCCTGGCTGGCTAGTAAGTCCCCACCATATTTAGTCTTGAGGGCTGCGGGGCAGCATTCGCCTGGTTACTGCAGGCAGTGGCATCACTAGTGCAAATTATTAAAAAGCCAAAGTAGAGCCACAGGATCGAGAATGATTGACTGGGTGGGAAAAAGGAAAAGGAAAAAAAAAGAAAATATTATCAGGACAAAGTTTGTGAAGTTAGTGACCTTTCTCAGCTCAGTCCACAAAATACTTATGAGCAAGCCACAGTCTCAGTATAACTATGTCAGCTTCCTAATCATGGAATGATTTTTTTTTTTTTTTTTGCACATAGGGGTCTCCGTAGAGAAGATGGCATGATTTTGCCTTAAATATACACAGACTGGAAAGTACCCATAATAAACTTTGTCTTGTACCTCAGGGTAAAGGCTGACCTGTGTGTGTATTGTGTATAAGGGATTCAAGCATAGTCTATACAGAAGCATACAGTTTTTTCATATTAATCTATTTTTTTTAATTAATAGTTTATTTTACCTGGTTGGTGGACAGACAAAACTCTTTTTAGCCATACCTGCTTATGGTAACAAGGGTATACAAGTTAGGTCTCAGTTAAGCTGGGCAGGCAGACAAATGCTTTTTGAAAGGCACAATGAAATAAACATTAGCTTGCTTATCTGAAAGTTTTAGTATACCAGTAAAAATGGGAAGATACAAGGAAGGGACTGGGAAGGGATGAGACTGACAATTTGAATTTTGATGCATTTTGTAACTCAACAGTTATTGTCTCAAAATGCACAAAACTGCACCATTTAACTCCTACATTTTCATAATTTTATGGGGGAGCATACGCCGGGACCCCTTAGAAGTGTGTGGGGAAACCCCCCTCACCAAATCCTGAGGGGGGATAAGAGGCAGCCCTGCCTGGTGCCTGTTTTGAGTAGTATGGGCTCAGAAAATACCCCATTACAGTAGACTCTTGTCTGTGGCTTTGAGTACAAGGGTTTGAACCATTGTATGAAGTCCTTCGGGAACCCAGGCTTTTCCAGAGTGGAAAAAAGAGATATAGCCAAGACACTGTGTCAAAAGCCTTCTCCACATCCAGGTGTAACCCCGCACCCCTGCCTTTTTGCAAACGACAGGTGGTATGCTGTTGAAGCTGACAGTAGTACCAGGTGGGGACTGGGTTCGGGGAGGACTAGGTTACTTGGCACAAGGGCTAGGTTTGGCTACTCTGCGCAGGGGCACCCAAGCAAATCCGAACACAGGAAGCAATAACTGTAATGTCCAATACCAGGGATGGGATTCTAAAGTGTGGCTTTTATTCACATCCAAACTGAACAAACAAAGCATAGACGGACCCCCATGGGGCTACATTCCTGGTAATGCAGGTTAAGAGAAACAGAACACTTCCTCAACACTTCAGCCCTCAGGCTCTGGACCCACAAGGCACAGAGCCCAGACTTGCATGCTATTTTGGGTACACAGCCGACTTGTACACTATTTGGGGATTTCCCTGGCTCGGCTCCCCTGCCGGCCACTCGAACACCTTCCATTTGACATGGACACATTTTCCGGTGGCTCCCTAAACCACCTTAGAGCCTTCGACTCCATGAGGGAAATTTCCTTTCAATCCCACGTCTGGGTACTTTCCTCATCACTGGCCAAGTGCCTGAGGCAAAGTAAAAGGGTCACAGAGCAAATCTGTAGAGGTGAATTTGGTTACTACTGATGGGAGGGTCTCCCACCTCTAGCTTCCACAATTCATACCCGGCCGTTTCTCTGGACATTAAACATCTCTCTCTCTGAAAAGCTTGGCAGTGTAGATTAAAGGTTAAATGCATGACACATTTCCTCCACATGTCTTGGCTTTCCCCTTGTGCTGGACTTGAACATACTTTTACTTTGCTTAGCCCATTACTCTAGGCCTCCCACTGATTAAGCAGTCCAATCCCCACTTTATTTTACTCTTTGTGCTGGACATGAACATACTTTTACTTAGCTTAGCCCATTACTCTAGGCCTCCCACTGAATAAGCAGTCCAATCCCTACTTTACTTTACTCTTCGTGCTGGACTTGAACATACTTTTACTTGACTTAGCCCATTACTGTAGGCCTCTCACTTAAGCAGTCCAGTCCCCACTTTACAACAGTTCAGGTGAAACAATGGCCCTATGTCAGAGCGAACTCACCCTTTGGTTGCAGGTGCCCCACAGGCGATTCTTCACAGGAATCTCTGGTGCAGCAGCACAACTTAGAATAAGGCAGCTTCTTCCCTAGCCGGAACCAGGAGGGTTGCCTCTGGAATGACAGGCAAACCTTTTCACCCCCATCCCCTCAGGGATGTGTGAGGGACCAGTAACAGTGGTCTCTACCACTTCACTTAGCAGTCACTGTGTCTCTTCATGGAAACATACACCTCTCCTTTAAAGTAGCTCTGTATCAGAGCTTTAGGCTCCAAGAGCCTGTGCACAGACTGCTGTGCCCTCTCTTCAAGACTGCTCACACACAACTCCTTTAAAACTCCTAACATTCTAACCTAACTCCCAACTGCAGATTCCAGTGTGGCTTATGCAGCTGCGAAAGTTCTATGGTGATGTCATCCCTCAGTCTCAGCTGAGACTGAGAACAGAGTGAGACCGTGTGAAATCCATTTAACTGGAGTTTCACAAGCTGCCTTCCCTGCCTACCACTAGGTCTTACTGGGATTCTAGTAACCCTGGGTAACAGTGGGGTTACACTGGGAAACCAGCACTGCAGAGGTAACTGGCTCCCAGGACACAGAGAAGACGTGGTTCAGCTTTCTTAGATGATCCGAGGAGATTCTGCCAGGCAAAAAGCCTACCTATTCTGACCCTGTCAGGTAGTTCCATACTGTATTAACCCTTCCCGCTAATATTTTTGCCAGTAACTTCAAATCTTGATTAATGAGTGATATCAGCCTGTAACTGGAGACCTGTCATGGGGCCTTTTTGAGCTTGAGAATGAGCGTGATCATTGCTCCTATCAACGAATTGTCATTCAGCCCTTGTGAATGCATATAATTGAAGGTACATGTAAGGACTAGAACTAGTTCTTATTCTAGGGCTTTGTAAAAATTAGCAGGAAACCCATTTGCGCCTTACGCAGGGCTCTCAGTGGGACATTTTGTTTGGAAGTCCCGGACTTTCTGGGGGACAAATGTAGGGGTCCTAAGCTAACATTTGGGAGTCCCTGTGAAATTTTCAGGGGTCTCGATTGAAATGAATGGAACGAGTCTGGATAAGTTCATTTCCAATGTGTGTTTATTTTCTTCAGGTATTTTTTACGCTGTTAAGGCTATTCCTGAGTCAAGAATGCATATAAGACAATAGTTTTTGGTCATACAGTGTTTTTTTTCTCAGCAGTGTTGCAAAGTGTCATTTACAAGGCGCCATAAACTCATGGGACACAGCAGTATGATCACAGTCACAAAATGCCACTAGTATTTTTTCATGGAGAGGGTGGTGAACTTATGGAAAGGCCTTCCTGAGGAGGTCATGGGGTCAAAAACAGTGGGGGATTCAAGAATGCATGGGACAGACATAAGGCAATTCTAGTGGGGTTAGGAGGAAGTTGGCTGTTGGTTAGCTAGGATCTGCAGCTTATCCAGTATCTAGGGACATGGGCAGACTAGGTGGGCCAAGCAGTCCTTATCCGCCGTTAAAGTCTATGTTTCTTAGAATTTTCACTTGTACCTGTGTTCTAGGTTCACAGTACAATGGGGGTGGGGGGGGGGAATTGTACCTACAGTTTTGTAGTCGTTTTCTGCCTGTGCCAACATGGAGATTCTATCTTGCTGCAGTGCCCCTGGCCCTCAAGCAGATTTGTGCCAACCTGGCTACAAACAAGTCAAGGCCATTAGGTAAAGTACCAGTACATGTTGACTAAACATTTCACTGGGCCTGTTACATACAACAAACAGTCAATGCTGACAGTCACCTGTGTCTCCCATTCACCTCTCCTGCCCAGTACTTCTCTCATCTCTCCTACACAGATACTTTTACTGACTAAAAAAAAGCAGTACCCCCGCCTGACTCTATCAGGGTGGCACAGTTCTATCCGAACACTTCTCCTCTGTTCTCTCCTGCACATGTCTTGCATTATAATTATTTGACTAAAAACAGTCCCCTGGCCCCACACCCCACCACCCACTCAGGTTAATACAGTGGCAGTTTCTTTCCCAAATACTTGTTCTCCTCTCTTCTCTCCTGCACGCCTTCCATAAAACATTTTACTGACTAAAACAGTCCCCCCAAACTCACCATCTCCCAATCTGTCAGGTTAAGACAGTGGCACAGTCTACATCCGGTGGTTGTGTGTTTTGCAGGACTTGCTTTTCTCTATACTTTCATTTTTCATGGCATGACATTCTGACCTGGCATAACTTCTCCTAATGCCCTTCTGCCCATAACATCTTCTAACATCCTCCTGCCCATAAACTTCCTCCTACATAGCTCTCTTGCACATTTCTTAATAGTTCTGTGGGTTCTTAATGAGAAAGAAGCCGCTGTTGACAGACAGACTGTGGAAAGAGCAGAATGGGGTTAGTGTTATGTGTTAGCATCCCTGACCCTCTCTCCCACCAAAAACCCATGAGATAAGAGCAGAATGGGCATATTATTTGTTATGGCCCTTCCCCCCACCTCCTTGGGGTAGTGTAACTTGTTAGGTATCCCTCCCTTCCACATAAAAGACCATGGTGTAGTTCAGATAAGAGCAGAATGGCTGGGGCTGGCTCTATTACTTGTTATGGCCACCCCCACCTCCTTGGGGTAGTTAGTGTATACTAAAACATATGCTCCTCCCCTACCAAAAACATATGGTGTAGTGAGATAAGACCAGAATGGGGCTATACTTTTTATGGTCACCCCCACCCTCTTTATAAATGGGAACAAAATATTTATCTTCTCTCCTGTGCCCAAGTTGCCATCCGTCAGTCATCTTTTGTCTCTGGGTCAGTCTGGGTTTGAAACTGAAAAACAAAATCACAATTTAAGACAATTTTAAAACATTTTCTGTGCAGTCTAATGGCCTTAAACTTCTTAAGTGCTGGAAGAGGGTCATAGTCTTCGAGTTCAGCTCTTTCTTGGGCTATCCACATGAGTTTGCTCACAGTGTCAGCCTTTAGTAAACTTCTACCTTTTGTATTTATTTATTTTTTTTGTACAGAAAAGCCTCTTTCACATGCCACTGATATAACAGGTGACACAAGTAAAATATTGGCTATTATTACAAAATCTGGGAATACATCTGAATAGTTCTCAATTAATTAAGCCTTGGCAGATACTGCTGAGCAAAGTCAATCCTTTTTTAGATTTCAAAACAAGTTTGAATTGTCCGTAATCTTTCTCAGCCCTTTCTTGGTCAATAAGTGCTGGCATTGTTTCTACATTAAAGGTTGTATCTTGGAAATAAGTGCAAACATCCTTCAGTTCCTGCAATCCATGATCAATTATATTGGAGTCATCAGGGAGACACACCGGATGTATTAGAACATTTAAGTTATGCGACAACTTTATTGAAAGACAAAGAACCTCTGTGTGCAAGCACTGAGGCAATTGTTACCCCAAAGGGCATTTGGCTGGGAAGCCAAGTTTCAAAGAAATACAGAATCACACATGCCCCCACAATGCAAAGCATCATGGGCTGCATATGCAAATTGGGTTCACCACAACATAACCCAGATAGACCATCTTAGGGTAGCTGGTTCATTCCACTGGGGTGTCAAACAGACAAGGCATACTGATGAATCCTGGTAGGACGAAACACGTGTCTATGTCTTCTGTTGGCACCCTTACAAACTGTGTGAGAGGCCTTTCGGCACCATGCATTTCTGCTTAAAGTTGAACCAGCATAATATTCTGTGGTGATTTGCATATTCAGCCCATGATGCTTTGCATTGTGGGGGCATGTGAGATTTTGTATTTCTTTGAAACTTGGCTTCCCAACCAAATGCCCTTTGGGGTAACCATTGCCTCAGTACTTGCACACAGAGGTTCTTTGTCTTTTAAATGTTTTTTTTTTTGTTTTAATTGGGTTCACCACAACATAACCCAGATAGACCATCTTAGGGTAGCTGGTTCATTCCACTGGGGTGTCAAACAGACAAGGCAACTTTATTGAAGATGTCTCAAATCTTGTGTGAATGTTTTTGATGAACTGCGTCAGGTATTCCTGAGATACTGTCTTGAACTGCATACGCAGTGCTGGTCTGTCATTCACTTTTTTGATCCTGCCACATACCCGGACGTCGGTCAAGTTCCTGAAATGTCTTCTGTAGCTCTAACTCATTCTACTCTTTGAACTGTTGCAGTGTCTTCTAACATGCTGCTGGCCACTGAAATGTCATCACTGGCCCACTGCATAACTAGACAGTTAATTCACCACGTCTAAGACATCCATGAAAAAAGAAGTGCATAAGATAAAGTAGACAGATTTTAGTTTTGTCTGACGACTCTTTGTGTCTTGGACACCTTTTGTTGCTTCATGCTCTAGGGCTTGTAACAGTGCAGAGTATGATCTTAAATTGCTTGAACTGCAGTATGCAGTGACAGCCACCGGAAACTTGCAGGTTCTTACAGAGACAGATATCTGATATTGTTATCATTGAGTGTTTCTTGGATAAAACACAAGGCATTGTACCATACTGCAGAGTTGCTGTAGTACCTGTACACAGTTTTATGGTTACGTGATATTCATTGAATACACTGTTGTCCATACATGCTTGTGCTTCTGCCAGTGCCAGTCTGTGTGCAACACAATGGATCCGAATCAGCCTTGGGTTTGCTTGATGTCTTAACTTTGCACCCACCATGTTGTGCATTTCAGTCATGCTTACACCATCACCTGCTAGTGTGATGATCTTCATAGGGTCAACTGCATTAGCAGAACACGCATTTAACAGTTCTGCTACAGTTGTCTCTGCCCTCCCATCAGGTATTGCAATATAGTCAATGAAATGAATTTTGGACTGTGCATTGAGTATGCACTTTTCATATATGTTCAGTTTTTTGTGTGTAACCCCCCTGCAAATGGGGGTTCCCAAAAGACTTCCAGGAGCTTGCTTGAATGCTCCAAGCCTGAATGGTGTTTGGCGTTTAAGCCATTTATCAGTGAGTGTTTTTAGAACCTCTGGTACTGTCTCTTTAAGAGCTGTCTGCTTGCAGACATAATTAGTTTGTATGGGGGACTGTGTGTTTCTTTGATTGAGTACCACTCAAGCTGCTGCCAATTCCTCCATTTTGCAGTCACTAGAAGTGCAAAGGAACCTATCTGAAAGATGTAACTGTTTGCCAGAAATCATTTACAGTAATAATGAAATTACAGTTTGTCTAACCTGCTTTCTTTTGCAGTCAGAACAGTGTCTGCCTAGTTCCCCATTCTGGTTTTGAACTGCTGAACTGGACCAATCAGTGAGGGGTAAGCTAGCTCTAAAATGGTGCCTTGGATGAATCAGAACTTGGACTCATAATCTGAGCCAGCCACAAGAGGATTGTATGAGCAGTGACTCTGGGAGATGTAGTTTAGACTTCAGTGCCTTTTGGACCAACAGCAGCAGTCTATTGTGGTGACAGCCAATCCAGTCAAGAACTGGGAGGAACTCAAAGGAAGTGCCAGTTTTGTCGGTTGGAGGTTCAGTTGAGCTTTGGCAGTGAAGAAGGAAGGAGCCCTGTGCTTTTCAGTGTGCAGTTTTAGTCAAAAACGTGTGTAAGGCCCAGAGTTCCGTCTGCAGCTTGTTAGGACTGAATCCGTCCTGTGAAAGAATCAAAGGATCTCTGAAGAGTAGAAACCAGGCTCACCCTGTAGAAGACTGGAGAAATTGTTGAATTACACTCGGTCTGTCAGGAACTGAATCTGCTGTGTGTTCTCCGGGTATTGTGCAGTAATTGCGATCGGGATAGAGAAGCAGCCTGCCTGGTATGGTACTTTTTTTTTTTTTACCATATAAATGTGAAGAGTCTCTTGGAGCTCAAGAGTAGCCCTGCTGATATTGAAGGACCCTATCTTATTTGGAGGTCGTGAGTACTAATTCAGGGTAGCTCCTGTTGAATTGCCACATTAAATCCAAATGAAATTACTGTACTGCTGACTGTTTAATTTTCCTTTCTCTGTGTGAAGGGCCCCTACCAGCTGCCACAGTTTGGACTAGCCGCTAGGGCTTGGTACCCAGGGACAGTAAGTGATAGGGATAGGCCTGTGCACAGAGCCATAAGTAGATGATTAGAGTGATAAGCTAATTAACCTGATTTCCCTGTCCTTGTTATATCCCCTAAATAAATCAGAGCTGCTTGTTCCAGCAAAGTTATACTGCCTGAGGTATTTGTCTATGTTAAAGTACTGTACTGTGATTGTTGCACTGTATCTCATTTCACAGGAGGTCCCAGTGCGGAGCGAGTCCTGGGGTAAGTGTATACTGTGAAGGTAATTCTGATATATTGTGTGGGCCACTAGTGGGAAGAAGAGGTTGCAGTGTCCCAGAGGGCTGTGACCAAGTTAGTTTAACTATTGCAAACCCTGACCTCTGGGTGGAGGCACCCGCCATTGGATCAGGCCCTCTCAATCTGTTAGTGGCAAATCAGGCAGGGGTAGTAGCCCCTGGGATAGTGCCATCTAGGGGTTACATCTTGGAGGCTCACCGCTGGGATTGTGTGTCCTCTAGTGGCCATATTCTGAACCACTGTTAAGAAAAAATGGGTACCCCGACAGAAGTGGCTGTGCACGGCTGGTGGGTGGTGTACTGGGGAGGAGATCGACCCCCAAAATGCCTATGCTTATCCTGGACATCCCCTGGGTATCAATACGGACACTGTGCAGGAGTACTTTCCAAGGTGGAAGGTTTCAAAACCCTGTGGTGGTGGGTCGGCATGCTAATCTGCTCACCCACACTTTCCTGGCCCTAGTAGAGTTTAAGGATCCCATAGATAGCTCCAAAGTGCCACAGACCATTACCCCAGAGGAGCCCTCACTGCTTGGAGAGTGATAACTAAGGACAGTAAAGACCAGGGGAATCAGCCCCACCACTATCTGAAACTTTGAGGAGAAATTTGCTAAATGGTTGCTGGGAGAAGGAAAACTGTGGAGGACTTGAAGAAACTATTCTTGCCACCTGGGGTGTTCTCCCCAACACCCTCTCCGCTCCAGTGCCCGTAATGGTGGCTGAACCAATGCAGACTCCTATTTCTGCACCTGCCATTAGTCCGACTCTTACAGAAGGTTGAGGATCTTCTCTGGCACCCTCCCCACCCCCAAGGGAGGATGACTGGGAGACCTGGATAGACTATGTTGCCCCAAGTGCTAGAATGGCAATGCTCGGAAGGCGAAAGCTAAAGAGGGTTAGTGAGAGCCTCGAGGTCCTGCCCCATACCATCCCATGCTAAACGGGCCAGTAACCCTGAAGCGACTGCACAGGCCTATCTTGAAGCCTTGGAGAATGTGTATGGGAGCCCAGATTCTGATGAGGACCCATGGTGGAGAGTAAGAAATGCACAACAGTACCAAGGGAGTTGTTGTCTGTGTATGTCTCGGCTGGAAAAATTGTTGCAAGAATGCCTCAGAAAGGGTAGTTTGCCAGCGATTGAACTGGACCGAACCAGACTGGACAGAATCCTTAAGTCTGCCCCCTTCTCAGAACTGCTGTTGCTTCAGTTACACCTGGCAAATCGACTGGAATCCCACCCTCCTATGATGAGTTAATGAGAGAAATTCGAGGAGTTGAGAAAAGCGACCTCGGGAGGGACCTGCACCAACAGCTGTGGCTCTGACCGAGTGACTGAGGTGACCCATCAAGTGAAGTTCAGGGCAGGGTTGACAGTCAATGAGTGCTCTGACAAGGAAAAGATATGTCACAATGGGGGAACTGTTGAGAGAATCCGAGAATTCAAAAACAGTCCCTTTATGAAGGCCACGCCTGCAAGTACGGGCCCTGACCTATATCCGACTGCATCTGCTATGGAGTGGGGGTACCACCCATGTATCTCCTGCTGATAACAGCTCCGAACTCGATTCCTTGACCATGGAAGTGGAGAAACTGACAAGATGTCTCCAAATGCTTATCCATACTGACAGACAGAGATGGCACCAAGGTTTCCAGTTAGTAATACCCTGCCCTGGCTCCCAGTGAGTGCCTCGGCCAGCTCAAACTCCAGAAAGTATGTTTTGCTATAATTGTGGGAAAGATGGGCACATGAAAAGAGAATGCGGTCCCCAAAAGACACTGACAAAGTTGCATATAGGCTACAAGGAGAGCTTAGGAGAACAAATCAGTGGTTAAGAGGTGCACGAAATGATCCCAGTGAGGGCACCAAAATGCTAACTCACGTCCTTTTGTGGCAAAGGTCAGTTGCCCAGGCCCCCACTATCGCCTCTCCAGACTGGTCCAGAATAGTGGGTCCTCCATGGAGACCACTGTAAAGGTGAATGGAGTGTCTACAAGAGCTGTATTAGACAGTGGCTCCCAAGTGACAATTATGTTCCAAGATTGGTATCAGAAGCATTTGTCAGATGTACTTACAACCATTAGAAGGACTGCATGTATGGGGGTTAAGTGAGAAGGCCTACCCCTATTCCGGGTATATCAATTTGGCTGTCTTTCCCCACCTCCGTGGCTGGGTGGCCGAACAAGTAGAGATCCTAGCCTTAGTGTGTCTCCCCACTGGACTGTATGATGGTGTCCCTTGTTGATTGGAACAAATGCTCATATGTTGGAAGGCTGGCACAGTTGTGTTATGAAAAACAGGGTCAAAGACTAAGTAGAGCTTTAAGAGTTCGGCTTTAATTAAGAAGGCCTATGAGGCACAGAGAGATGCTGAAAAACAGAACCAGAGGAACGGTCGAATTGTATGGAAGAAGGATCCTGAGTCTCTGATCCTGGCGCCAAATGCCCAGTGTACCTTACAGGGAGAGTCCGTATCAGAAAGGATGTTAAGAATAAAATATTAATGTTGGATGCACCAGGCGATGGAAAATTGCCAGAGGGACTGCTGGTCAAGCCTAGTATTTGCCATTTAGAGCCCATGCTTATGCCAGAAGGGTAATGGTCCAAGTTCATAATGTGTCTGAAAGAGACATTCGAGTAAACAGAGGTTGCATCCTGGCTAATGTGCATTGTGCAGACACTGCAGTGCTACCCAGCAGCAGAGTTCAAGGAAGAATGACAGAATAACGCCTGACTTGTTTGATTTCGCTGACTCCCGCTGCCAGCTGAATGGAAAGTGAGGATCAGTGAGAAGCTTGCCCAGAGAGACCAGGTGTTTTCTTTAAAGGAATGGGATGTAGGATGCGTACAAGGAGCTGAGCACAATATCCGGCTGCATATGAAAGACCATTTCATGAGAGGTCTCGACGCCTGGCACCTGCTGACATAGATGATGTGAGGCGGCATCTGCAAGAGATGTTAGCTGCTGGTGTAATACAAGAATCCAAAGCCCTTATGCTTCCCCATTGTGGTAGTGAGGAAAAAGAATGGAACAGTAAGGATGTGTGTGGATTATCGCACCTTAAACGGCGGACTATCCCTGATCAGTACACAATGCCCCGCATTCAGGATGCTTTGGATTGCCTAAATGGGAGCAAGTGGTTCTCTGTGCTGGATCTCCTGATGGTACTCCTAGATCCCGATGGCCCCAGAGGACCGTGAGAAGGACGGCCTTTATCTGTCCGCTTAGCTTCTATGAATTCATGAGGATGCCTCAAGAGATTTCAGGTGCCCCAGCCACTTTTCAACGATTGATGGGCGTGCAGTGGGGACATGAACTTACTAGAGGTGCCTGGTATACCTAGATGATGTTATTGTGTTTGGCAGCTCACTGGAGGAACATGAGAGCAGATTATTTAAGGTATTGGACCGACTGGAGGACTTTGGCCTTAAACTGTCCATTGATAAGTGTCAATTCTTTCAAACATCAGTAAAGTATGTGGGACACATAGTATCCACGAGGAATAGAGACCGACCCAAGTAAGTTGAGGCCTTGACCACCTGGCCACAGCCAAAAATCTAAAGAACTGCAAGATTCCTGGGATTCTGTGGTTATTATCGGCCTTCATCAAGGACTATTCAAGAGTGATCCGCCCTTTACTTAACCTTACTCAAGGGTATCCCCAACCCACAAAAATACCAAAGATCAAGTCCCTCAAGACTGAAAGAGTGTATTTTCATCCGAGTGAAGTATTTGGGGCCGCTGGACTCCTGATTGTGAGACTGCTTTTCATGAGATCATATATCAACTTACCCATGCTCCAGTGCTGGCCTATGCCGATCCAAGAAAACCTTACATCCTGCACACTGATGCTAGCTTGCAAGGGTTGGGGTCTGTGTTGTACCAAGAGCACGAGAATGGCCTGAGACCAGTGGCCTTTGCCAGTAGAAGCCTGACCCCATCCGAAAGAACTATCCTGTACATAAGTTAGAGTTCTAGCTTTGAAGTGGGCTATTGTTGACCAATTCCATGAGTACTTGTGCAGGCTAAAATACTAGTAAAACTGACAATAATCCTTTGACCTATGTGCAGACCTCAGCTAAGTTGGATGCCACTGGCCATAGGTGGCTTTCTGCATTATCTACATATGACTATGCTCTCGAATACCGAGCAGGTCTGAACCACATAGATGCTGATGCTCTCTCCCAGAGCCTGTTCCCCAAGAATGATTGGGTCGATTGGCAGAACCTGACATTCCGGGCCCTCTGCCGGAAGTTTGACAGGGAGGAACAAATGTCCACAGTAGCAGTGGACTGCATAGTGGTGCTTGGGACCTCTGAGAATTACATACCTGCTGCTTATTCCCACTTTTCTGCAATAGACATTGGTACACTACCTCAGCTGGAACAATGACAGTATTCGGCGGCTCAATCCCGATCCCATGATCAAAGCAGCTTTGGAAGCCCTTTATGCAGGAAAAGATGTCCAATTCAGCTCCACTGATTTGAGAACTGCACTGTTATACAAAGAAGGTCCTAAGTTGAAACTGATCAATAAACTGTTATACAGAGAACAGTAGACAGAGGGGACAAGTAGACAAACAACAACTAGTGCTGCCACTGCCTTCGAGATTCAGTACTGAGGTCCTTGCACAACCACATGGGGCACCTTGGTATAGACAGAACACTTGACTTGGTGAGATCCAGATTCTATTGGCCTAAGATGGGGGCTGATGTGGAGCAACACATTCAAACTTGTAGTCGCTGCTTACAGAGGAAAGCTTTGCCCCAGAGGCTGCCCCTTGTTAACATCACCACCAGTGCACCCATGGAGCTGGTCTGTATTGATTTTCTGAGTTTGGAGTCAGATCAAAGAAATATCAGTAATGTGCTGGTGGTCACTGACCATTTCACGAGATATGCCCAAGCTTTCCCACCAAAGACCAAAAGCATCCACTGTGGCCAAATACTTGTAGAAAACTTTTGTTCACTATGGGCTCCACAAAGATCATTCTGATCAAGGGAGAGACTTTGAGAGTCGTCTGATCAAAGATGCTTTCTCTGTGGGGAAGTCACGAAAGTCCAGAACCACTCTTACACCCCCCAGGGGACCCACAGCCTGAATGTTTCAACCGTACTTGCTAGATATGCTGGGCACCCTGCACCCAAAGGACAAGCCTAGATGGAGCCAACAAATTAGCACCCTGGTACATGCTTATAACTGCACCAAAAGTGATGCCACTGGATTCTCCCCTACTGCCTGATGTTTGGAAGAAGCTCGACTACCAGTAGATGTGTGTTTTGGGGTCTCTCCTGATGGGGTTCAAGCTGACAACTATTTACAGTATGTGCAAAAGTTAAAGGCCCAGCTAACTCATGCGTACCAACTGGCTCAAACCATGGCTGCCAAAAGAAATCTGGCCAACAAAGAAAGGTATGATAAAAGGTGAAAGCACAGGAACCCAGGAGGGAGATCGGCATTAGCTAAGAAATCTGGACTGCATGGCAAGCACAAGATTGCTGACAGATGGCACCATCTCCCTCACATTGTAGTGGGCAAACTAGATGATCTGCCAGTGTACAAAGTAAGGCCTGAGAATAATTCAAAGATGTAAAAACAATGCATAGAAATCATTTACTGCCCATTGGACAAATCTTAATTGAGTCTGAGCCCTAGAAGATGCCCCTCTGGACCAGTGACTAGAGCTGCTGCTAAGAAAAGATCAAGAAAGTCTGCACCTACAGAAGCAAAGTTAAAGTGTTCCCTCCACAAGTCCCAGTTGAGCATGACTGTCAGTCCATATCGGAAGAAAGTGAGAGTGACTTTGAATACTATCCTTCTTACGAACTGAGTCAATTGTTTGGGCAATCCCTAGTCAATACTGGAGATGAAGCTGGGCCTTCTGGACTGTCCAAGCCCCAAGCCGTCCCTGGAGCCAATGCTCCCAGAAAGTGAAGTGCAAAGCATCAGATCAGATGAAATGGAATCATTGTGCATGGTTGAACTGTTTGAGCTTTCAGGGAGGAAAATGATGGATTGGGTCAGACTGGTGATACACCAGAACAAGAAGAGTATTTTGAGTGCCTGACAGTCCACTGCCAGTGTCCGAGCTCTCCATCGTGAGCCAAATGTTGTGGACTCAGAAACTGTAACTCCTGGAGCTGAAAGTGCCCCAAGTTCTAGCCTCTCTGCCCCCATGGAGACTCCCTGACAAGTGAGGACAATGCTGAAAATGAGGCTCAGAGTGCAGAGACTGTAACAGTTCCCCTAGAAAGACTGGTCGAGCTGTAAAGCCTGTGGTGCACCTCAGTTATGATTCCCTTGGGAGGCCTGTGGATTTGCCTCTCAATGTTGTCCATAAAGGAGTGTATGTGTCCCAGAGCTCATTGCCCAAACTGGCGTCAGTGCTAACTCAAGTTACTTGTGTTGCCCTCTAAGTATGGTGCCCTTGCCCGTCCAGCCCCAAAGGTAACTGATAGGAAGGGCCCCTCTTCAGGTTTCATGTACAAGAGGTAATAACTTGAGTTATGGTACAATGTGTGTGTAATACTGTGTAAAGAGTGACGTACTGCAATGTTTCAGAAATGTGTTCTTGGTAAAATTATATATTGACTGATGATTACATGTGTGAGCCTAATGCAAATGTATATGGTTGCAGTTAAAACTTATGGGGGTACTTGCTTGACGCGGACGTCAAGCTTTCCCAGGCAGGAAGGGGTGTAACCCCCTGCAAATGGGGTTCCCAAAAGACTTCCAGGAGCTTGCTTGAATGCTCCAAGCCTGAATGGTGTTTGGCGTTTAAGCCATTTATCAGTGAGTGTTTTTAGAACCTCTGGTACTGTCTCTTTAAGAGCTGTCTGCTTGCAGACATAATTAGTTTGTATGGGGACTGTGTGTTTCTTTGATTGAGTACCACTCAAGCTGCTGCCAATTCACTCCATTTTGCAGTCACTAGGAGTGCAAAGGGAACCTATCTGAAAGATGTAACTGTTTGCCAGAAATCATTTACAGTAATAATGAAATTACAGTTTGTCTAACCTGCTTTCTTTTGCAGTCAGAACAGTGTCTGCCTAGTTCCCCATTCTGGTTTTGAACTGCTGAACTGGACCAATCAGTGTGGGGTAAGCTAGCTCTAAAATGGTGCCTTGGGACGAATCAGAACTTGGACTCATAATCTGAGCCAGCCACAAGAGGATTGTATGGGCAGTGACTCTGGGAGATGTAGTTTAGACTTCCAGTGCCTTTTTGGACCAACAGCAGCAGTCTATTGTGAGTGACAGCCAATCCAGTCAAGAACTGGGAGGAACTCAAAGGTGCCGGTTTTGTCGGTTGGAGGTTCAGCTGGGCTTTGGCAGTGAAGAAGGAAGGAGCCCTGTGCTTTTTCAGTGTGCAGTTTTAGTCAAAAAACGTGTGTAAGGCCCAGAGTTCCGGTCTGCAGCTTGTGTAACTGCTTGTTAGGACTGAATCTGTCCTGTGAAAAGAATCAAAGGATCTCTGAAGAGTAGAAACCAGGCTCACCCTGTAGAAGACTGGAGAAATTGTTGAATTACACTCGGTCTGTCAGGAACTGAATCTGCTGTGTGTTCTCCCGGGTATTGTGCAGTAATTGCGATCGGGATAGAGAAGCAGCCTGCCTGGTATGGTACTTTCTTTTTTTTTTTACCATATAAATGTGTGAAGAGTCTCTGAGCTCAAGAGTAGCCCTGCTGATATTGAAGGACCCTATCTTATTTGGAGGTCGTGAGTACTAATTCAGGGTCGCTCCCTGTTGAATTGCCACATTAAATCCAAATGAAATTACTGTACTGCTGACTGTTTAATTTTCCTTTTCTCTGTGTGAAAGGGCCCCTACCAGCTGCCACGGTTTGGACTAGCCGCTAGGGCTTGGGTACCCAGGGACAGTAACTGATAGGGATAGGCCTGTGCACAGAGCCATAGGTAGATGATTAGAGTGATAAGCTAATTAACCTGATTTCCCCCTGTCCTTGTTATATCCCCCTAAATAAATCAGAGCTGCTTGTTCCAGCAAAGTTATACTGCCTGAGGTATTTGTCTATGTTAAAGTACTGTACTGTGATTGTTGCACTGTATCTCATTTCAGGAGGTCCCAGTGCCGGAACGAGTCCTGGGGGTAAGTGTATACTGTGAAGGTAATTCTGATATATTGTGTGGGCCACTAGTGGGAAGAAAGGGGGGTTGCAGTGTCCCAGAGGGCTGTGACCAAGTTAGTTTAACTATTGCAAACCCTGACCTCTGGGTGGAGGCACCCGCCATTGGATCCAGGCCCCTCAACCTGTTAGTGGCAAATCAGGCAGGGGTAGTAGCCCCTGGGATAGTGCCATCTAGGGGTTACATGTGAATGGTTACATTAGTGGTTTCATCCATTATTACCCCAAGAAACTGAGAACCTGCTAAGTGAGCTTTGATTTCTTCCTGTATGACTTTGTTTATGGAGTCCAGCGTGTCATATCTTACATCCCAACCACAGTAGATTGTGCCACTGTCTTGCAATGCTGGGCAGCCTTTTCGTTTCTGTGGATGTAAAACATTACCATCACTGATTTTCTTCCCACAAGCAAAGCCCAGAACCCCATCCCTCTAAAAGATTCCCTTCCTCCTCAGCTGTAGCGATATCAGTGTATCAAACTGGTTCAGTGATTGCTCGTTTGGTAAGGTAGTACATTGTCATTAACTGGGCAACTTTACTGTCATCCTTTGCCTCAGGACCCGAGATCTGCTTCTCAAATGCCACAGTCACAGACAGTGTTTATGCCATTTTCTTTCCTGTGTGTACCAGCAAATGTTCTCCGTTTCTTTCATGTCTTTAAAAGGCAGACACTTGCAGATTGGTTGTGGCAGTTCTGGCAAATGGATTGCTTTTCTCACCTTTTTTTACATCAACTACACTTCCCAGCAGTATTTCTTCTACTTCCTCCTTTACAAGCCATGGAAATAACTTTGTCCAGCTGTCCCGCCACAACCTTTTCTTGCTGCTTTTAGCTGACTCTGCAGATGATGCTGTACCCTCAGACTGCTGCTTACATCATTATCAGTTTCAACATCCACAGTCTCTTGAGATGTGTTAATGTCACGCTCGGAGGATGATGTTTCCATGCCTTGACTGCTGAATCTCCTCCTGCAAAATAATCAGTAAGGCTTCGTTGAGACATTGTCTGCCGCTGACCATGAGGCAGTCTCGACTTTCTCTCCCCTTTTGAGTATCTCTGCATGTTGCACCCACAGCTGCTGAGCCTTATAAACAAACAACAAAAACAGTAAACTCTTAAGTGTACTAAACCATCGGCCAAAATAGTCACGCAACACCCTAACTGCCTAGATAAAATGGTGAAATTTAGTACCTCATTTTTGTCAGTTGGTTACCTTCAGTGCAGCCTGCCTGGCCAAGTAGATGATTCAATTTTCCTGGGTCGGGCAGACAAATGACTGTTTTTAATTGTAAAATTGAACTTTTTAAAAAAAATGTAGAATGACATTGAGGAGTTTGCAACCCTGCTGTCTGCGGTACCTCTAAATGGCTGCTCTGTGCCACACTCAGTGTCTCCTAGGGACGAACTAACACTGCCCCTTCCAGGACACATCATCCCAGGTCCTCTTCTTGATCACTGGACCGTCATGTTTCATCTTCTACCCCCCCCCCCACACACACACACACACATTTCACAGTGCGTGAATAGCATGAAAATCACACCAGGTGACTTAAGGGGTTGGGGGAGATGCATACCTCTCAACTGTACCATATTACTAGGAACGTTCCTCATTTTATTTCACAAAAGTTCCCTGTTCCACATTGTGAGGACTTGTTCCACATTCAGTATTAACATTTTAAAGCAAAAATCTGTAGTAAATGAAGCAAAAAATATATTATTCAATTAATAACAGACTTTCTGAACATAAATGCAAACATTTTAACGGGGTTCTGAGCTTCTTAGGTAAAGATTTGATTAAGTGTTCCACATTTTGCTCATTTGTTCCACATTTTGAGAAGCAATGTTCCACATTTGGGGGACAAAAGGTTGAGAGGTATGAGGAGATGAATTGCACATTTTGCTCATGCATGGTAATCCGGCCCACTGGGACTCCTGGGCCTGCAGTGCTGAGCCTCTTGGGGACTTCTTGGTGAGAAAGCCGCACGTTCCAAAGCACAACATGTGCGTTATGGATGTGGGTACCTGCATCTCTGAGAGCCCTGCTGGTGCTTTATCAGAGGTGGTGTCTTTAATGGCTCTCCTCACTTTGGATTCAGTGATGGGCTGTGCTAACAGGTTTAGGTGTTCTACCTTCAGGGTAGGTAATTGAATGGAATTTAGGTAGCTATCAGTATCTTGTTGGGGAAGGATAGGGTTGCCTACATCATACAAAGCTTGAAAATATGCTTGGAATTGTTTGGCAGTTGCTCTATGGTCTGTATAGGAAGTGCCAGTTTCTGGTTCCCTGATTGCTTTATTAATTCTTGCAGTCTCCTGCTGTTTTAACTGCAGTGCCATCAATTTACTTGCCTTTTCACCCTGCTCTACATATTTGACCTTTGTGCAAAATATTGCATGCTCTGCTTATTCTCTATTCAGCTCTTCATATTGTGTGTTTAGGTTGTGAAAGTCTAACCAGGTGGGCTCTGGAGTGTTTCGGTTTAGCTTACTTTCTGTTGTTCTAATTTCCTGTAGAAGCTGGTGGGCTTTTTGTTCCCTTTTCTTTTTCTAGTTTGATGCCAGTCTGATTAGGTCTTCCCTTAAATACATTTAAGTGCTCCCCATATGATATCAAGCTTGCCTGTCGACCCATTGTTTGTCTCTAGGTATAGTGCAATCATCTCTTTTAATTTCTCAGTTACCTTCTCATCTATCAGTAGTTGGGTATTCAGCCTCCATGAGGTATCCCTGTCTAAACACTGAGAGAAGGCATGGTGAATCACGACCAGAGAGTGGTGTAAAATTACCTTGGCAATGATTTGAGCTGGGTGAAAGCTATGTAAGAGATTCTAACTAAGCAAAAAATAACCTATACAAGAGAAGCTATTGTGTGGAGTAAAGTAAAATGTAACTTCTCTGGTTTGAGGCTCCAGTGTCCTCCCGGGGTCTACCATTCCTAGGGAGTCCACTGACTCTCTGATGGCCCGTTGTGCAGGGATAACCTTCCTCATATGTTTTTGGATTTGTTAAAGTAATTATCCAGTACCAGATTCCAGTCTCTGCATGTTTTTAGGGGCAGATGGGTGTAAGGCATAATAGTAGTTAAAGTGTTAGTGAAGTATTGTGGCGAGTTTGTGTTTGGCCCGTAAATGCTCCTCAGCATAACTTCTGAGTGGTCTATTCTACCTGTAACAAAAATATATCTTTCTTACTAATCAACAGAACAGTGGTTGCAGTGAAACCTCAACTTGTGAGAGATAAGGATGGCTACTCCCCTCTTTGTGGTACTTGTACCCACCACAAATACCTGCTCCACTTAGTCTCCTGAAAAGATTGACCTCCCCTTCCGGCTGGCCGAAGTTCCTGAAAGTCACCCATGAGCTTCAGAATAGCTTCATTGATGGTGTCTAGGTCACTGGCAAATTTTCCCAGGGTATCAGTCTCTGAGGGCTGTCTGGCAGGCGAGACAGGAGAGTCAGACATCTTGTGTTGCTTGGCCACCTCAGATCTCTCTTTGCTAACATGTACTGTTGCTAGTAGGTCAGCATTATGCATCTGATTTCCATCTGGTTTCCCAAATTTGCCCTTGTTTGAGAGCTGGCATCATCCAATTACTGTTTCTGTGTATTAAGCATCAGTTTACTAGGTGGTAGTTGGTTATTTCAGGCTTTAAAACTCAGTTGTCTCAAGAAACCAAAGAGGCTGCCACCATTCAATCCAGAGGCATCACGTGACTCCCATTCCATTCATTTGAAAATGAGAAATACTGTAGCTGTAAACTTTGCGATTAATTATCTGTACAAGAATAGTACCCTGCTATGCCATGCCCAGGCCAAAGGCACTACCGCTGTAGTCCCCCTTGCCCTCTCCTTATGCCTCCTTCTGGGCTTATGTTTATTCTCTGCCGGCATGCGTCCCTAATGGTCCAGTGGCACCCTTTCTGTTTCCCAATGTAAGTGTTGTCCCATATGCTTAGTGGAACCCTCCCATCTAGCCCTTTTCCCATCCGAACACGGTTACTGGTGGTTGTATGCACCACCCATTCACCTGCACCACACTTGCAGGTGTAACTTTTATTTATTTTATTTATTTCAATTCTAGGATTACAATTACCTTTGAGCCCAGGGCTCTTTTACAAAGGTTCCACGTCAAGACATAGGTATCACATGACAATAGACAAAATTGTTACACAAATAAGGGTAAACGATGTCAAATTAATTTCGAACATACAGGGAGAGGGTAAAGTGGAAAGGAAGAGGACAATAGGGGAGGGTAGAAAGAAATGGGAGGGGCAAGGCAGGAGGTAAGAAAATGAGAAGAGAGGGGAGGTGGGGGGGTAGGTATGGATAAGGAGGGGGGGTGGGTGAAGCAGCCAGGAAGGTGGCATTGTCAGGTGCTGTATAGCGTGTGGGGCAGAGGCCAAACCAGGGCAAGTGCGGTATGTAAGGAGGTAGATATAGGAAGAGTGGTAGCGGAGCGGAGTTGCATAGACATTACCTGTTCTGGCTTGCTACCCTGCAACTCTGTGTAAAACTGATGTTAGTAGTTCTACTGTGAAGGAGCACTGTGGCTTGTGGCCATTGTTTTGGGGGCCATTGAAGAACCAAGCACGGGTCATCACCTAATTAAACTGCTGGACCCACATTACCCTGCCTGTCCCTGCCCTTTAAGTGATTACATTACCCTTCGTGATTGCACAGAGACAGGCTTGTGGCCAGTTGTGCATAGCACAATAGAGTGCAAAACAGCAGAGAGACAGAGTGATCATTCAGACTTCTTTGCATCTGTAAATTACAGTAGCATTTGGGGCCCCAGGAATTCTGCTTTTTATCTAACAAAAGCTCTGAAAGCTGTGTTTTGCATTTTATTTACATACATGTGTAGGTTGAGTTAATACTTAAAGGTGATTACAGTATGAGCTGATACTACTTGCTCTAGATATCTTGTCCATCCACCACAAATTCTGTGAAGTATTTATTGAAAAAACTCTTTGAGTTGCTTGTGTTGCCGTGTATTCCTCGTCTTGCATATAAAACTGCAGATCGTCTCATTCTGTTACGCTTTAAGTGCCACTGGATACCTTCCAACTATGTTTACTCATATACATCAGTTTAGCGGAATACACCATAATACTATTAAAAGTTTGCATGGCAGCTGACTGTAGACAAATGTCACATTTTGCATTTTTCTAGTCACATGTTAAATTAACAGCTTTTATTTCAGATCATTTTCATTTATAATATTTTCTGACAGTGTGGCTCAAGGGAAAGAAAATGTCATCTTGACGTGCAGTCTGAACATCTGTTCCCTGGGACAGGCCAAATGTCAACCATCCAAACTGCTGCTGAAATCTAAAATGGGACTAAGGCTTAGGTCCTGCTGCTATCACATGAGAAATTTTCAGTGCTATCTATGTTACAAGTATTTGCATAACAAATAAACTTGGCTTAAGAAACTGTTCTAGGTATTTTTTTCATCAATAAAGAGGAACCGTTGAACAAGATGGAAAAAGAAAATCCATGTGCAGATCTCTGTTCCCAGTAGAGAGTTAAGCTTCTTTTCCCCTGTGCTGCATACTGTACTTTCCTCATGCAGCAAAAGAATTGTCTTACTTGAAATATTCGTGCTGAAAGAAAAGATGTGTAGAATAAACTTTGACAAACAGAATCCAGTGCCCCCCAAATTGGCAATCCTGTCAAATATATTTTCTTACTCACTTTTTGTTTCTCTGTGATTTTCAAAGGAGGTTAAATGGATATGTTAAAAGTTGTGGAAGTTATGGTCCTATGCAGTTTTAAGGGGTACATAAACCTTGTTTTTTTACATTTCTTTTATATAATTAGAAATGTGTGAATGCATAGAGACTGTGAAATACCCCCAGTATACTGTTGTGTATGTTTGTTTTAAAATAGTCCTTTAAAAAAAAAAATGGTTCTTTGATGCTGCTTCCCCCATGAGATTCATTTTACATTTGATGTGTGCCTGCGCACCAAACGCTTTGTCAGGAGTAACTGGGATTCGTGTAGTACTGCTTAAGCCCATTGCAGTTCACAATAGCAAGAGCACGGCAGTTCAAACCAATAACCACATCCAGCCCAAAGTAAAACTGCTGTCCCACAGTATGCTCAAATACCAGCAGTTGATTTATGATGAACAGAGCACCTTCACGGCGGTGAACAAACGACCGATATTTTCGACCGATGGGCTTTGTCAGCATACTTTGACAAAGCCCATCGGGTGAAACGTCATTTCATTTTGTTCACATTCGTAGAAGGTGCTCTATGTTCCTGTCATGAATAAACTGCTGGTATTTTGAGCATATTGTGTGGACAGCAGTTTTACTTTGGGCTGGGTGAGTTCCGTGACTTCTGAAACAAGTTCTGGACACTGTGTTTCATGGGAACCTTTCCTTTGCTGAGCGGCTCTGGATGACCAGTACGAATAACCACACACTAAGGTCCTGACACAACTCTCTGCTTTGTGGGTGTAAACTTTGTGTACAGTATTTCAAAGGACCAAAGCAGCTCCAGTCAGAGATGGTTTCAGTCCTTTGATTTACATGAAGCTGGTCAGCAAACAGCTGAGCGGCTTCACATCGTCAGGAGCCTGTCAGCCTATAAAAAAGAAAAACATTCATCTCTGTCCATTGCAGCCGCCATCATAATTGCTCCTACCCATCCCAATCCATGTTATTATAATGGCATGGGGTGCCCAATCCCCCATGCCAGCTGCTACCTCCACCCTGCCCGTTTTAGTTATGCAGCACTGGGAAGGCCAACCACAGTGCTGCCAGATATAACAGGGACACAGGGGGGGGGTGCCCAATCCCCCAGTATCCGTCCCTCATTTGTTTGTTATTTTAAACCTGTAAAAAAACCATCCATCGATGTCTGCTGCAGCCCCCACCATTGCCGTAACTTCCTCACCCAGCTCAACCCACGTTATTATTAGGGCACGGGGGGGGGCCCAATCCACCATACCAGCTGCCACTCCCCACTCTGCCCCTTTTAGTAGTACAGCACCAAGGAACCCACCCCCGGTACTGCCAAATATAACAGTGGCACTAGTGGGTTTCCAATCCCCCAGTGTCGCTACCTGTAATGGAAAACCATCCCTCATCATTTTTTGTTTTGTAAACCGTAAAAGGAAACCGTTCATCGATGTCTGTTGCGCAGTTATTCTACCCCCACCCACGACCTCCCGCTCAGTACCGCCACCTCACCCCAGCCCTTATTTACCCACGGGAATCGCTGTAATCCTTTCTGGACTGCAGACACATCTTCACTCTTCAACGCCAGACTGCAAACTGAGGAAATTGGGTATGCCGTTCAATGTATTTCAATGGGGTTTTGAACTTAGTAGCATAACTTGGTCATTTTTCAATATTTTCGCCCCAAATTTTTAATGTACCTCTTTTGGGACACCACCTCATGCACAATGCAAGTGATGTTAGGTAAATCTGTCCTGAAAGGTGATTTCGTGGTTGCTGCATGAAATCGCCTTTCAGAAAGTAGCTGAACATTTTCTCCACCATTGTTCATGAGGTGGGATCATAAATAATTTGGTGTAAAAATATTAAAAAAACAACAAAGTTATGAGCCTACATTGAAGTTTGCGAACACATGCTCATAACTTTGGTAATTTTCAGTATTTTGCCCCCAAATGTTTAAACTAGCCGTTTCATCACAGCAGCACCTCATGAATGTGTCAGCTGTCATTTTTCGAATCCTGGCCAGTATATGTTTTCCGATAATGAAAGGTGATTTCACAGTCGCTGCATGAAATCACCTTTCAGACAGGAGTTGAACATTTTCTCTGCACTTGTTCATGAGGTGGGGTCACAAGAAGGTTATGTTGAAAATTTGGGGCAAAAATGTTCAAAACCAATAAAGTTAAGAGCCTGTGTAGAAATTTATGAGTGCAGGCTCGTAACTTTGGTAATTTTCAATATCTGATCCCAAACCTTCAACATAGCAATTTTTGCACATCACTTCATAAACATGACGTGCCATTTTTGAAATCTTGCATGAGAGATGTTTCCGCACCTCTGGTGAGAAATTACATTTCACCCATTATACTATAAATGGTACATGTCATGCCTATTAGGTGAATCCTAAAACAAGTCTCTTTAAAAATTGGGGTCAGAACAATTAAAACAAAACAATATGTTTAACAAGCATCAAATGCTGGGCATTGACAAATGCTTGTTTAATTACTTGTCAGTTCTGGAACCCAGTGACATCAACTGAGTAGAAACCCACAGGGGTAACTTCACTCTGGGCTTTGAGTCAGCTGCTGCCATTGGGTCCTGGAACTCACAAGTAATTAAAAATTGAATATCAAGTGGGGGAAGAAAGTATCAACAACAAAGGACCCTAAAACAGGAAAATGGGACTTCTTTTAAAACAGATGCATAAAACAGTGCACTGGGGTTGGGTTGCCGGCAGAATTAGAGCATGTTGGAATTTTGGATTGCACACACTGAACGTTGTTATAGTAACAAAAAAACAAACAAACAAAAAAGCATTCCATCCTTAGGGTTACCACCTGTCCTGATTTCATCAGGACAAGTCCTGGATTGGGTGGCTAGGTCCTTCCAAAAAACATGAAAAATGCTAAATAAATATCTTGATCTTACAGCAGAAAAAATATATTTTCTTGCTTTCCTCTAGAATTTGCAGAAAACTGTGATACATTAACTAAAATACCTTAAGATGATAGCAAGCAATATGAACAACTGAAAAATTACAAATAGTCTTTGTTCTGATATTTAGAGAAAAGAAATATGTTGCATTAGTCAGGGTTACGTATTGTCCTGCAATAAATCAGGTTTCAGTATGGAATGTCCCACTTTGGGCTGGAGCACACATTCAGTAAGAGTCAAAATGTTCTGTGCTCGGACTTATTCAGACTTGTCACTACAAACTGAATGAGTTTTAATAAACAAGGCTTATGTTTCCTTTCCCCATCGCATCAATATAAACATGAAGGAGTGCATGTAGTCTGTGTTGGTGCCTTATTAAAACTTATAACATGCTTTTAGTACACTTGGTAGAGGACATCGTTGACTTTCTGGCATGTTTTTTATTCTGTTTTACTGCAAAACAAAATAGTTGTACAGTAGATTACTCATACAAGCAGACCTATTGTAGCAAACATTAATGCCAGTGTTTCTTTGTGTCTTTAGCTCCTTGTTCCCAGGCCTTGAGGGGAAGTTTGTTTCTGAGAACTTGAAGCCTGTAGTCTTGTCTGCCCTGAAAGATGCTGCAAAAAGCCGTGGTAAGGCATGTTTCAGCATTTACATGAGGTTCATTTTTTCACTATGAACATTCATTTTTGGAACTGAAAGACTAAATAAAATTTGCGTAGACAACAAACTTATTGATAAAGGCTGGCCACATGATTTAACAAGAAGCTGATGCATTTCACAGTATTGTTAATTGTCAAAGTTTAGTATAATAAGCTATGTCCTCCCGAAACAATTTTAAAATGTATAAAATGTATTTGTTTAAATACATATTAAGTTTTTCAATAATATGATTATACAGTAACATTTCTGGCATCTGGAAAAGTCAGTGCTGTATTGAAAAAATATTGTCCCATTTCCCTATTAGGTTTCACTATGAATGTTTAGTTCGTAAAGAATATTTGCCATTATTTTGAAATAAACCATTATGAAAAGCTGGTAGACCAGTGACAATAATAGTTAAAAATGCTGGGTAAAAATGTGAAATTTTGAAGAGCAGATTGTCCTTATTGTACACTGGCAGTCTTCCTGGAGACAGCCGAGTCATCAGAATGTCTTCAACCTCCGCTCCTCCCACCACCCAGGTGCGACAGTATATCCTCTGGCTTTGTCCCATGACCTCAGATCTTTCTTTCTGCTGGGAGGGACAGGTTTCCTCCTCCTTCGCAGCCCTGCTGCGTTAAAGGCTTTTGAGTTTTCTAGCACTTTATTTATGCAAATCTTTCACTTTTTGCGTCAGTTTTCAACGTTAAAGTTGCTTCTGCTTCCTCCAGGTCTGCTTCGCAATCGTGAGCAATGATGGAAGGCAAGAAACTGGTATTTAGATTCTGCACCATGTGCAGGCAGAAATGTCATATACAGGCCCATACAACACATGCGTTCACTACTTGGGTGATTAGCACGACATCTCAGGATGCAGAAAATTGCTGGGCCAAGCTGCCATCATCCTTCAAAGAATGGAAGGCCAAACTGGCCTTGGGAAGGCCCGAAGACTGCAAATTGGCATTGGCAGCTGCTGCGCCATCTGCATAGCTTGCAGTCATGGAACCAGCGGTGGCTTCAGTAAATTCCTTGTTGGTCTTGGCACTGTGTCTGGCTACAGCCAGTGTTTGGAGGGTCATTCTCTGATGATTTCTGGGAAATGTACATGATCCTCCAGACCTTCAGAAGGAACTCTTCTTATCACTGCAAGAAGCAAAGAAGCACCTGGGAAAACCAATCTCGTGCCATGCCCTGCTTTGTCATGTGGACTGTAAATATATGGTCCCTCTAGGCTGATTGTCCGGATATTGGAACATTTTTCACCAGAGGGGTGAGTGGCTGATGTGGTGTTCAACAAGGTGAATGTGCAAGGCACGTCAGACAAGCGACCAGACAAGGAGTCCAGGAAGCAGGACTACCATGGCCAAAAGGCCTATGCAGCTCAATCCATAGTCATCTGGCAGACTAGCCATATGGCTTTGATGGTCCAGTATAGCCATGAGCTTATCGAGAGGCTGTTCAACTTCTCCAACCGGTGGTGCTGAGGGTTGAGGCACTGGACGCCACACCATCGACCCGGGTTTGGGAACGGACTCAGGTCATTCGGGGGTCGGCTGGGGGAGGAAAGGATTGAGCGTCCAGAGGACTGCTCTCCTTCGAGGGAGGGGGGTTGGCGTTCTGCGCTGTTGACTGATGCCCAGCAATGGCTGGGGGTCAGTGCAGATGCAAGGGGTTAGCCCATGCCCAGGGCGTTTGGCTGCCTCTGGGGAGATGGAGGCAGCCACTTCACCCATTGCACGAGCATAGGGTGCAGGAGAAAAATGAAGGCAAACCAGGACCTGGCAAGACCTGTGATGGCCCTGATTGCTCCTGCCACGGCTGCCCCAATTCCGGATGCTGTGTTCCCGGGGGGTTAGCTGAGGACTCCTTACCCTGGCCCTGCTGCAGGGGAAATCGGGGGACCAGGCAGGAGCGGTCAGTGGGGCTGGAGGATGTACCTCTCTGAGGGAGGGGTCATAGCCCCTGTCGGGTCTGTTGAAGCGTAGAAAATGATCCAATAAAAAAAACTTCTCCAGCCTTCTCCCTGATGAGAATCAGCCAGCTCTTTGGGAGGTCCGTGATCTGGGGTTGATGGTGGTTAAGCAGTAAGCAACAGTTGCAGGTAGTCCTGGATGCTGCTGAAGTGTCCACCTGTGTGGCAGCTGCAATGGAGTCCATCTGCTGATGGGCATGGTTGCAGATTTCACCATTCACGCAGAAAAGTCAGCAGTCGGTGGCAGACTTTTCCTTAACCAGCATAGCTCTCTCTGGGCCAGGGGTTGAGGACCACCTCATGCACATTGAGAACTCCAATGTGACCCTGGATGCAGTGATATTTCTCACCAACTCCAAGCAGAAGCACAATCCTAGGCCACATGGCACAGGCTTCTTTTGTGATCCCTGCTGGGGCACATAAGGTCAGCAGCAGAAAGATCAGCATAGCAGAGGTAAGCAGTATTCCTAGCCAAACCATCCAGTAAATCAGTAGGTGAGGTTCCTCCACTGCCACCAAAGACAAAAAGGGACTGGTGGGGGCCACCCCCATTCCCAACCCTTCTGCTGCTCCTGGTCGGGGCTGATTCTATCATTTCTTTCCACAGTGATCCGCTATTGCTTTGGACAAGTGGCTCCTGAAAGTGGTGGGATCAGTGTTCTCTAGAATTTGAGACCTTACCTCCTTTTTGTCATGATGGCCTTTGGAGGACACGCCATCATTGAAATCTCTCCCTACACTACAGCGTGAAGCACTTAAACTCCTCAAGAGGCATATGATAGATCCTATTCCAGAAAACTGACTGCAGCAGGGGGTTCATGTCCCAGTACTTTCTGGTGCCCAAACAGCTGAGGGGCTGGCTCCCCATATTCCATCTGCTAGTGGTTAATAAGTTCAGTGGTCTCGGTTGCTTGCATACCTAAAATAGCCAGTCCAGTAATGCGACCAGTGCTGGACACCATCCTTTGGTGACTGTCCCCCTCGAGTCTCTCCGAGGGAATCCCATTTGTCCTACAGAGCTGTTGATCACATTGACAATAGACATGCCACTAGTGTGCTAGGGTGCACATCTGCTGGACTGCAGAGTGCACCGGTCCCAGTCACAAAGTGAAAAAGTACACCATTTTAGCCCCATGGTCAGTCTTCTTGAACTTTCTGTCTGGAGTTTTTTTCCACATCTCCTTGGCCTCCTGATTTACAGAAGGCAGAATCCATTACTAAAATGAGCAGAAAAGCTCAGCTGCACAGATTGTGCTAGGTAAGAAGCAGACATCCAAACGAACAATACCAGCACCACTCCGACTGTATTCATGGCAAAGCTATATTTAGGAAAAAAAAAATATAAAATCCGTATACCAAATATCAGTTCCAGAAACAACAGGCTGTTGCAGGTGGAGACCCCAACCGGTTTCCCTACCCAAGTGCCATCAGAGCTGATAACACTCGGGTAGCGAAACCTGTCTGGGTCTCCATCTGCAATGGCCTGTTGTTTTTGGAATTGATATTTGGTATGCTGATTTAATATATATGTTTTCCTAAGTAAAGCTTTATTAGGAATACAGTTGGAGTGGTGCTAGACTCTCAGCAGAGGGATGGTCGGGAAAGCCATTTGCAATTCATATATCCTTTTTCCATCCCTTTCTGTACATATGTACTACAAGCATATGTATGATGGAACATTGTTAAACAGCAATTTTCATCTTTTTACTAAGATGTTATACCATCAATGTGACGTCACTTTGTTGTTAACCCATCGATGGTACGTCACATCGATGGCATAACATCTGTGATTCCTCTGTGCATGTACACATCACGATACAACGTCCTGACTAAAACGTCCACGGCGGTGATAGCATGACCTCGTGTGGCGCGACAGTGACAAAATTTGGACAGTAAGGATCATCCTGCTAATTTTTAACCAGATGTATATGACCATACACTATAAAATATAATGTATGGTCATACATCGGCAACTAGTTTGAATAACCGGTTCGAGGTTGCTATGGCAACGTAAACCTCTCGAGCGTCACTCTCAAGGTTTACACAGTCGCCATAGCAACCTCTCGCCCGGTAACAAACCGGTTACTGATGTATGCCCATACATTATCTTCTGTATGCTTGCAGCCATGTTTTTTCACCCTCCATGCTATAGAACTTAGGTAAGGTGGTGCCTCAGTATAGGTTATTGGCAATGGTGCAGCACCACGTAGTGTCACATGTGCAGGCACCACTAGCCAGCACTGAAGCCCTGATTAAAAAAAAAAAAGACTTGCTTCAACTGTGTCCTAGTGCTTCCAACTAAGACCAAGGAGTGGTACTCTGTACAGAATATATTCCGGAAGAGTTTTAGTTACATTAAGTATTGTAACTTTTCTTTTCAGTTGCAGAACTCTTAACTTCAAACAACATGAAGTCTTGCTATATTATGACATATGCAGTGAGTCCCAACCTTCGAACTGCTCCGGAGGTGAAAGAGTTAACTTTCCATGCCAGGCATGGAACGCTGAGCTCGAGCTCGGTTGAAACTTCGTCTGTTGTTCTTCAAACTCAAACCGTCAGATTCTTTACTCCGCCTCACTGAACAGTCGCTCCAGAGATTTCTCCTTCTGCTCGGTTCATTTTGTCGGTTAAAGTATTGCTTTTCTCGGTTTTTGACCGAATTTAAACCGCAACCAGTCAGTTCAGACTCTCTGTGGTATTTGTGAGTACTAGATAGGTTTTGCATTAATTTCTATTCTGTGTGGAACTTGTAAACGGTTTATCGGTTCGGTTTGAACCGATCAGGTTGTTTAAAATATCTTAATCTGTCATTTAGAGTGTGGTTACCGGTTCTTATCGGTTCTAAAAAAAGACAGATTTTATTACGGTTTTTTCCACGACCTGTGACACGGTTGGGAACCGATAAGAGTGTCTTACCTGGCGGATTGACATAAACGGGTAAGTTTGGTTAGGACTGGCACTATGTCTGAGAAACCTAAAAGAAAAAACGGGCCCACTGGGTTTCAACACTGCAGTGTGTGTGGGAAGTCTTTGCCAAGGCTGACCCCACACCACCTGTGTTTCATGTCTGAGTTTGACCACCTCAATGCAGACTGCCAGATTTGTAAAATTTTCCTGCAGCTACCCTAGAAAGAGAGTTGGTAGGCTCAGGAAAGGGAGGCCAAAAGTCCACTGAACCGATGACAGCCCGTTCGGTTCCAACCGAACCGAGGGAGTGCCTCTGACCAGGGCGAGACTTCCTCTGGCAAAGGAGATCCGACTCTGAGGAGTCGGTTCCAGCAAAAGGACTAGAAATCAGCTGGTGTGGGCCAAAACTTTCCTCTCAACCGCTGAAGAAGTACTAAGCGATTAAAATTGTCCATCGCTTTTCCCGGTTCCGACCGAACCGGCACCATCAGGTAAGCATCCAGTTTGGCCGGTTCCACCGGTTCAAGAGTATGATTAAGAGGAATATTATGAACCGGAGGAGGGGGAAGAGGAGTATGAGGATAGTGAATGTGGATTTGAAAGTCTGGATGTGCCCATTGACCCAGACATCTCCCCAGACAGACCTTCATGAGTGTTTCCTCCTAGGCTTTCTGAGTCCCCTTCTCATTTTATGTTTTATAAAAAAGTGGCTGAAACCCTCCAGCTCCCTATGGAGGAAGCCGTGGATGATCAAGAGGAGCCTGACTATGTGGAAATGATGGATATCCCAGAGTCTAGGAGACTGTCTATTCCCTTGCATAAATCTTTTGGGAAACAGACATTTAAAATTCTAAAAACTCCTCACACTATACCTCCTGTGGATAAGAGAATGGACAAGAGGTACACATTGTCAGGCTCTGATATGGAGTTCCTTACACAAGAATGCAGCCATGTTGGGGTAGTGCAGGCTGCTGCCTGTGACAAGGCAAATATTCCCTTGGCTTCACACCCACCTGACAAGGACTCCAGGAGGATTGATGCCATGGCAAAGAAACAGTACATGGCAGCATCCTTGGGACTCAGACAGGCAAATTATATGGCTTATGTTGCTAGATATCAGAAATCCAGATGGGATACTGTTATGGCTCTAGCAAAACAGGTCCCTGGCCAGCTTGCCAAGGAGCTGAAGCAGGTGGCTGCTGATGGTGTTGAGGCATCCAAGGTGCAATTCCGTGCTGCAGTGGACTTAAATGATGTGTCATCAATCATGGCTACATCTGTGGCACTTCGCAGAATGGCTTGGCTCAGATGTACTAGCCTGTCACAGGATACCCAGACTAAGGTGAGTATAGGACCACCTATAGGAGTGCACAGGCCAAGGAAAGGCAGGCCAGTCCTCAAAGGCAGCTTCCCAGGGGCAGGGGCAGGCCTTTTCATAGGCCTTGTTACCAAGCCCAGGCTTCCTCTTCTGCTTATGCCCAGAGGGGGTTCTTTAGAGGGTGAAGCAGGCGGGGTACAAGCAGGCCTGCTTCCACCCCTCAGCCCAAAGCCCCTGCCAAGCAGGCACCCTGATGGGGTTGCCAGGGCCGATTCTCAGCTACCTGTAGGGGGCAGGCTGGCTTACTTTGTCCAGGACTGGGAGTCTCTGACATCAGACAAGTGGGTCCTGGAAGTAGTAAGCCAGGGACTGGTTCTCAGCTTCAAAAAGTTTCCAAAGATGAGAACCAGATCCTTTCCACCTGCTAAGCCACCAGAGGCACTTGCCCTAGAGGCAGAGGTCTCTTCCCTCCTGGCTCTCAGAGCTGTGGAAAGGGTTCCACCCCTACACCAGGGCAAAGGGTTATACTACAGGTACTTCCTTACCCCAAAAAAGACAGGAGAATGGCGGCCCATCCTGGATCTCAGATATTTAAACAAACACCTTTTAAAACCAAAATTCAAAATGGTGACTCTGGGAATTATTCTACCTTCTCTAAGGCCAGGGGACTGGCTAGCGTCCCTGGACCTCAAGGATGCCTATTTCCATATTCTCATCAGAAGCTCCCATCGAAAGTACCTCAGGCAGTTCAGAGCAATGCCCTTTGGCCTCACCTCTGCTCCAAGGGTATTCACAAAATGCCTGGCAGTAGCAGTTGCTGCCCTAAGAAGGCAAAAAATAGCCATCTTTCCTTACCTGGACGACTGGCTCATAGTAGGCCAGTCCCCAGACCAAGTCAAGTTACATCTACAGATAACTCAGCAACTGCTCACCTCTCTAGGTTTCCTTCTGAATCTTGCAAAGTCAGTTCTATAGCCTGTCCAGCTCCTCACCTTCATAGGCGCAGAGCTGAACACAGAGAAAGCCAGAGCCTTCCTTCCTTTGGACAGGGCAAGGACCCTGGTCTCTCTGGCCTCCTCATTCACCCTGCAGGTCTCTCGACCAGCAAGGCACTTTCTACAGCTCCTGGGGCACATGGCTGCTTCTACTGCAGTAGTGCAGGGAGCAAGATTTCAGATGAGGGACATCCAGTTCCATTTGAGAGCCTTTTGGTCTCAAAGGAAAGACACTCTAACCAAATTGATCCCAGTAACTCGAACCCTGATCCAGGCCCTACAGTGGTGGCAGGATCAGAGCAATCTGAGACAAGGGGTTCCTTTTGTCACTCAGTCTCACTCCTTAATCCTTACTACAGATGCATCCCTCTTGGGTGGGAGCTCACATCGCAACCTCACTACCCAGGGATTGTGGTCCCTCAGGAATCTCTGCTCCACATCAATCTGTTGGAACTCAGAGCAGTTTTCTAGCACTTCAAGTTTTTCCAAATCTGTTCAGAACAAAGTTGTACAGGTCAGAACAGAAAACACCACCACAATGTGGTACATCAACCAGCAAGGGCACTCGGTCTCGACCTTGTGCACCAAGCAATGAAGTTGTGGTCTCTGGCTTACCCTGAACACCTCCCTTCACGGCAGTTCACCTCCCAGGCAAGGACAATGTCCTGGCAGATGCTCTTAGCAGGATTTCCCGGGCCATCACGAATGGTCACTGGACCCCCTGGTCTTGGAGGTGATATTTGCCAGATGGGGCACCCCTCAGATAGATGTTTTGCAGCCCCAGACAATCACCAACTTCCCCTTTTTTGCTGCAGGCCCCCAGTGTTGGGCTCAGTCCCTCTGGATGCCTTAGTTCTCAATTGGGAAGGGAAGTTTCTCTATGCTTTCCCCCCCTTCCCTCTCCTGTTCAAAGTGCTAGTCAGAATCAGATCTCAACCCTGCAAGATGATCCTGATTGCTCCAGATTGGGCCAGACAACCCTGGTATCCACTCCTATTGTCCTTAGCAGTCCATCTTCCCCTGTGTCTTCCCAGGAATCACAACCTGTTAACCTGTGCTCAGGGGAGGGTTTGGTACCCGAACCTCAGATCTCTCAATATCAAGGCCTGGCTCTTAAAGAGTTAGAGTTTGCTGATCTACACCTCTCCCAAGGTGTAATGGATATCCTGAAGGCTTCTAGGAAACCTTCCACCAGTGCTACTTATAATTCCAAATGGAAGAGGTTTTCCATATGGTGCTCTGGGAAGCTTATTTCCCCAGAATCTGCTGATTTACCCACAGTCCTGGATTATATGGTCCACTTAAATACCTTGGGGCTGAGACCAGCTACCCTAAAAGTGCATCTGGAAGCTGTGTCTGCTTTTATTTCAGCAGGTAAACCCTCTTCTCTTTCAGCTCATCCTGTATTATCCAAGTTTTTCAAGGGATTGCTTCACACCAACCCTCCATTCAGGGACCCTGGCCCTGCCTGGGATCTTAATGTTTGCATTGCTCAGCTTATGCAACCCCCCCTTTGAGCCTTTGTCTTCAGCAGAGCTTAAGTACTTGACTTGGAAGACTGAGTTTCTGGTAGCCATCACTTCTGCCAGGCGCATAAGTGAATTACAAGCTTTGTCAGTGGAGCCTGATTTTATCTCCTTTCATAGAGATAAGGTGGTCCTCAGGACTAACAGGAAGTTCTTGCCTAAGGTGGTTTCAGATTTCCACCTTAATCAATCTGTATCTCTTCCATTGTACTTCACTGACCATTCCTCCTCTAGCGAGAGGAGGCTGCACAACAGATGTGAAGAGAGAGCCCTTAGTTACTACATAGGCGTACCAAGGTCACAGTTTGACTCCCTCCAACTGTTCCTCACGTATGCTGAGGTTGGTAAAGGGAAACCTGCCACTAAAAGATCCATTGCCAGGTGGATTGTTTCTTGTATCCAATTTTGTTCTGAAAAACTGGGTAAGGTTCCTCCCTCAGGCCTGAGGGCTCACTCTACCAGAGGTACAGCTGTTTCCCTGGCTGCTGCCAGGGACATCCCTATCCTAGAGATATGTCAAGCAGCTACCTGGAAAACAGTTCACACTTTTACCAAGCATTACTCCCTGGACATCCAGGCTAGGAGTGATGCTCGGTTTGGCACAGCTGTGCTTCAGAGCCTATTTCCTAAATAGGTTCTGTCCCTCCCCATGGAGGTACTGCTTTGTAGTCTGCATATGTCATAATATAGCAAGACTTCATGTTGTTTGAAGAAAAAATTACTCACCTTAGTAATGTTGTTTCTTCTAATGGAGTCTTGCTATATTATGACCTCCCCCCCGCCTGCCTCTCTCAGAACCTCTGTTTTGGGATGTGGGTGGGCAGTGCAGTGTTGGCACTTAGTAGGTGCCCACCTTGTTGTTTTTCACCCCTCCTTTATTGGGGTGACTTGGTGTTGGGTTTTTCATTTTTTGGGTCTCCTGACTTGAGTCTTTGTTTTGGGACCAAAAAATGTGTTCTTATGTTTAGTAGCCAGTTGGCTAGTGTAGGTTTACACCTTCCACACAGGACCTCAGTGAGTTTAGCTCGTAAAGATCTTGACGGTTTGAGTTTGAAGAACAACAGACAGAGTTTCAACCGAGCTCGAGCTCAGCGTTCCATGCCTGGCATGGAAAGTTAACTCTTTCATCTCTGGAGCAGTTCGAAGGTTGGGACTCACTGCATATGTCATAATATAGCAAGACTCCATTAGAAGAAACAACATTACTAAGGTGAGTAATTTTTTCTTACAAACACTAGGCACACACCTTGGAAATCTTAAATCCATAGTATCTTTTTTTTTAATTTAGTTGTTTAACCAGGAGTAGCACACTAAGCTGAAAGCTTTTTTACAGGAGTGACCTGGGAGCACGGGGAAGTTAAGTGTCTTGCTCAGGGTCACACAGTATGCAAATGGAAGCTGTGGGATTCAAACCCAGGTGTGGTCTGCTAGATGTCACCAGATTTGCAGCTCAGATCCTTAAACCACTGCGCTATACTGCCTTTCTAATCATCTTGATCTGTGTATCTCAGAGAACAGTACTGTGGATTCAGTTGTGGTTTCAAGACCTCATAGTTTACTGTCAGTTGTAAGTGTAAGCATCAATTTCTGTAAAATGAGGCTTTTTTAAGAGGCACTGTCAGTTTTTGTTTTGATAAATATAACTATCAATAGAAATTTTTTTCCTGGTGTCATAAACTGAGTAAATTAAATTTGAATCTTAAAGAGAAGCTTCCTGTTAACACCCACCCCAAACATACAATAAACCTTACCTGGCCTGAAGTGAACTGACACTTTTTTTAATGAATTGCTGCCTCTATTTATTAAGGAAATAGATTGTATTTGGCTCCATGGAGCCAACAGCCAAAACACTGCCACTTCCCGTATTGCTAGACACACCTCCGCACGCACACGTTTTGTGATGTCAGTAAATAGGGAGCGCGGGGGCGCACTCCATAGATAGAATAGGGACAGTTTTCAACTGCTTATTATTTACATTACAGTTCCAATTATATCAAATCAAGGCCACCACTCAACTAACAAGGATCCCTGCGCTCTCCATGTACTGACATTACAAAACGTGCAAGCGCGGGGTCGTCTCTGGCAATACGGGAAGTGGCAGCGTTTTGACTGTCAGCTCCACGGAACCAGCAGTGTAACGGCCCTGCTGTATCTGTAAGAGCACCAGACTTTAGAATAACTGACAGGGATTTGTAATACTCAGTCTTTTTGCTGCTGAGGTGTGTGGCTCTTTCCAGGAAGCACACAAATGCAGTGGGACACGTACGAGCAACAAGGCATGGAGTCGGGTCTGCTTGGGAGGCATGATGAACGTGCTGGAACCCATCACTAGTGGGACAATGGGAAAAGAGTTGCTGGAATGGGAAAAGCACACCTCTGGCCAAATCACCATGACCTTCTTGGCAACTACAGTTTCTTGTCCAGCAGGGCGGGAGATGATATGGGGAGGGTAGCGTGGGGCAGCAGCTGTGGGATTCAGTGGCAGCAAACAAATTCGGAATTGTCTTCTTTGTTCTGAGGTTGGACAGTTTCTGGGAAGCTGAGGAATAATCAAGAGGTCAAGCTGCCCGATGGTGGAGTCATACGGGGTCAGCAGTGTGAGGAAGTGGAATCCAGGCTGGGATATCAGTGACAGCTGCGGGGTGAAGGCAACTGTAAAGCTGGCACTGCCCTAATTCTGGCTCTTGCTCATACTTGCTGCCTATGTGTGGCATTGGTGCCACCTACTGGCCAATGGCCAACACTACAGTGTACAGGCACTTTTTTCCCAGTTATTTTTGTGTTCTATTTTTGTTTTACAGATTTAAAACACAGATACTTAAAAAAAAAAAAAAAAAATTTCTTTTTTAATAATGGTGGACCCATTTCATAATCGCACTAAGGCACTGCAGGGGGTGCATTGTGTTGGGATAACAGCTCTCCTCTGGTGCTTCAACCCACCCAAGATGGGCTGTTATCCCACCACAATGCACCTCCTGTCATGCCTTATTGCTTAAATATGTGTAGCAGACATTATGATTTCACTTAAAACTTTTACAAGGGTGTATATTGTTCAGTGAACCAAAGAATTCAGATTTGTCAATGAGATAAAGGACATTTTTTTTTTTTTATTATTTTATTCTTTTGGTAACCGGGTAAGGCCCACTAGGCACAAGTACCTTTTTTCAGGGGTGACCTGGATGCACTGGGGTGGTTAAGGGACTTACTCAGTGTCACACAGTATGCAAGTGGAGGTTGTGGGAATCAAACACATGTCTGCTGGATGTAGCAAGCCCATTCACAGCTCGTTACTCTCACCTCTAGGCTATACTGCCAGCCCAGATCAGCTTCAACATTTTTTTTTAAATTATACCATTTAATTTTTAACTGTTAAATAACCAGCCTTGGACATTTGAGGTACAATCAACATTATCAGTTCCACCAAACAAAGCTGATGATTATTTGTTCTAACATTAAATCAATAAGATAAAAGGGTACTTTACCCAAGATAACTTTATAGACATACAGTAAGTATACCAATGCCTCAGTGTTTGGTTATTTAGAGACCCAGCCAACCATATCATATTACAAACATTGAAACAACATGAAGTCTTGCTGTATTCTGACAAATTGCAGTGAGGTCCAACCTTCGAACTGCCCCGGAGATGAAAGAGTTAACTTTCCATGCCAGGCATGGAACGCTGAGCTCGAGCTCGGTTGAGACTCTGTCTGTTGCTGTTTGAACTCAAACCGTCAGATTCTTTACTCCGCCTCACTGAACAGTCGCTCCGGAGATTTTCTCCTTTGCTTGGTTCAGTTTGTTGGTTAAAGTACCGTTTTTCTCAGTTTTTGACCAAATTTAAACCGTAACCTATCGATTCAGTCTCTGTCTGTGGTTTCGTGAGTACTAGATAGGCTTATTTTTTGTTATTATTCTGCGTGGAACTTGAAAACGTGGGATCAGTTCAGTTTGAACCGATCAGGTTGTTTAAAAAACTTTATTCTGCTTTTAGAGTGTGGTAACCGGTTCTTATCGGTTCTAAAAAAAAAAACGGATTTTATTACGGTTTTTTCCACGACCCATAACACGGTCAGGAACCGAAAAAAGGGTACGTTTTTGTTAGGACTGGCCATGTCTGAGAAACCCAAAAGAAAAACCGGGCCCACTGGGTTTCAACAATGTAGTGTGTGTGGGGAAGTCTTTGCTAAGGCTGATCCCCACTCCACCTGTGTTTATTGTCTGGGGTTTGACCACCTCGATTCAGACTGCCAGATTTGTGAAAATGTTCCTGCAGCTACCCTGGAAAAAAGAGTTGGTAGGCTCAGGGAAAGGGAGGCCAAGAAGTCCGCTGACCCGGATGGCCAGCCCGGTTCGGTTCCAACCGAACCAGAAGGAGTGCCCTCTGACCAGGGCGAAACTTCTTCGGGCAAAAGGAGAACCAACTCCAAGGAGTCGGTTCCGGTTAAAAGAACAAGAAGGGATAAATCAGCCAGTGCGGATCCACAAGTTCTTTCTCCGACCGCTGATGAAATAGCCAAAGCGATAAAGATTGTTCAGTCGCTATCCGCGGTTCCGACTGAACCGGCACCATTAGGAAGGTGCTCGTTCGGGCCGGTTCCCCCAGTTCCGGATTATGATTTAGAGGAATTTTATGAACCGGAGGAGGAGGAAGGAGAGTATGAGGAAAGTAAGTGTGATTACGAAAGTCTGAATGTGCCCATTGACCCAGACATCTCCCCAGACAGACCTTCAGGAGTGTCTCCTCCTAGGCTTTCTGAGTCCCCTTCCCATTTTATGTTTTACAAAAAAGTGGCTGAAACTCTTCAGCTTCCTATGGATGACCAGGAGGAGCCTGACTAAGTTGAAATGATGAATATCCCAGAGTCCAGGAGGTTGTCTATTCCCCTTAATAAGTCCTTTGGGAAACAGACAATGAAAATTTTAAAGACTCCTAATTCTATACCTCCTGTGGATAAGAGAATGGACAAGAGGTATGCTCTCTCAGGCTCAGATACGGATTTCCTTACCCAGCAATGCAGCCATGTTGGGGTAGTGCAGGCTGCAGCCTGTGATAAGGCAAATATACCTTTGGCTTTACAGCCCCCAGATAAGGACTCCAGGAGAATTGATGCCATGGCAAAGAAACAGTACATGGCAGCATCCTTGGGACTCAGGCAGGCTAATTATATGGCCTGTACAGCTAGATATCAGAAGTCTAGATGGGACACTGTAATGGCTTTAGCTAAACAGGTCCCTGGCCAGCTTTGCCAAGGAGTTGGAGCAGGTGGCTGCGGATGGTATAGAGGCATCCAAGGTGCAATTCCATGCTGCAGTGGACTCCAGTGATGTTTCATCTAGAGTCATGGCTACATCTGTGGCCCTTCGCAGGATGGCTTGGCTCATATGTACTAACCTGTCTCAGGATACCCAGACTAAGGCCATGGATTTTCCTGTTGTGGGTAATTCTCTGTTTGGGGAGCAAACAGAGAACTACATGAAGAAAATGGATGAGTACAGGACCACCTACAGGAGTGCTCAGGCCAAGGAAAGGCAAGCCACTTCTCAGAGGCAGCATCCCAGGGGCAGGGGCAGGCCTTTTCATAGGCCTTTCTACCAAGCCCAGGCCTCCTCTTCTGCTTATGCTCATAGGGGGGTTCTTTAGAGGGAGAGGCAGACAGGGTACAAGCAGGCCTGCTTCCACCCCTCAGCCTAAAGCCCCTGCCAAACAGGTACCCTGATGGGTTTGCCAGGGCCAATTCTCCACCATCTGTAGGGGATAGGCTGGCTTACTTTGTCCAGGACTGGATGTCTTTAACATCAGACAAATGGGTCCTGGAAGAAGTAGTAAGCCAGGGACTGGTTCTCCGCTTCAAAAAATTTCCAAAGATGAGAACCAGATCCTTTCCACCTGCAACTCCTTCAGAGGCACTTGCCCTAGAGGCAGAGGTCTCTTCCCTCTTGGCTCTCAGAGCCATAGAGAGGGTTCCACCCCTACACAAAGGGAAAGGATTTTACTCCAGGTACTTCCTAACCCCCAAAAGACAGGGAGAATGTGGCCCATCCTGGATCTCAGATATTTAAACAAGCATCTTTAAAGCCAAAGTTCAAAATGGGGACTGGGAATAATTCTACCCTCTCTAAGGCCAGGGGACTGGCTAGTCTCCCTGGACCTCAAGGATGCCTATTTCCATATTCTCGTCAGAAGCTCCCATCGAAAGTACCTCAGGTTCGAGCTGCCCTCAGGCCACTACCAATTCAGAGCAATGCCCTTCGGCCTAACTTCTGCTCCAAGGGTGTTCACAAAATGCATGGCAGTAGTAGTTGCCTTTCTAAGGAGAAAAAGGATCTCCATATTTCCATACCTGGACGACTGGCTCATAGTAGGCCAGTCACCAGACCAAATCAGGTTACACCTACAGATAACTCAGTAACTGCTCACTTCTCTAGGTTTCCTGCTGAATCTTTCAAAGTCAGTTCTAGAGCCTGTCCAGCTCCTCACCTTCATAGGTGCAGAGCTGGATACAGTAAAAGCAAGAGCCTTCCTTCCCCTGGACAGGGCAAGGACACTTATTTCACTGGCCTCTTCATTCACCCCTCCGGTGTCTTGGCCAGCAAGGCATTTTCTGCAACTCCTAGGACACATGGCTGCCTCTACGGCAGTGGTGCAGGGTGCAAGATTTCAAATGAGGGATATTCAGTTCCACTTGAGAGCCTTTTGGTCTCAGAAAAGGGACCCTCTGACCGAGCTAATTCCAGTGACTCGAACCCTGATCTAGGCGTTACAGTGGTGGCTGGATCAGGACAGTCTGACAGGGAGTTCCTTTTGTCACTCAGTCTCATTCTCTAATCCTTACTACAGATGCCTCCCTCTTGGGGTGGGGAGCACACTTGGGACCCCTGACCACCCAAGGGTTGTGGTCTCCTCAGGAATCTCTGCTTCACATCAATCTATTAGAACTCAGAGCAGTGTTTCTAGCACTTCAAGCTTTTTCCAAGTCTGTTCAGAACAAAGTAGTTTAGATCAGGACAGACAATACCACCACAATGTGTATATCAGCAAGCAAGGGGCACTCGGTCTACGGCCTTGTGCACAGAGGCAATGAAGTTATGGTCTCTGGCCTATACCCTGAACACCTCTCTTACAGCAATACACCTCCCAGGCAAGGACAATGGCCTGGCAGATGCTCTCGGCAGGATATCTCAGGGCCGTCATGAATGGTCCTTGGATCGCCTGGTTTTGAAGGTGATCTTCTCCAGATGGGGCACCCCACAGATAGATCTTTTTGCAGCCCCAGACAATCACCAACTTCCTCTCTTCTGCTGCAGGCTGCCAGTGTTGGGCTCAGTCCCCCTGGATGCCCTGATTCTCAACTGGGAAGGGAAGTTCCTGTATGGTTTTCCCCCCTTCCCTCTCCTGTTCGAGGTGTTAGTCAAAATCAGGTCTCAACCCTGCAGGGTGATTCTGATTGCTCCAGACTGGGCCAGGCAGCCCTGGTACCCTCTCTTGTTGTCCTTAGCAGTCCACCTTCCCCTATCTCTTCCCAGGAATTACAACCTATTAACATGTGCTCAGGGGAGGGTTTGGTATCCGAATCTCAAATCTCTCAATCTCAGGGCCTGGCTCTTGAAGAGTTAGAGTTTGCTGATTTGCACTCTCTCAAGGTGTTATGGATATTCTAAAGGCTTCTGGAAGCCTTCCACCAGAAACACTTACAACTCCAAGTGGAAAAGATTTTTATATGGTGCTTGGGGAAACATATTTCCTCAGAGTCTGCTAGCCTGTCCACGGTCCTGACTATAGTGGTTCATCTTAATAGCTTGGGCTCAGACCAGCTACACTAAGAGTGCATCTGGCAGCTGTCTCTGCCTTCCTCTCAGCAGGCGAGCCTTCTTCCCTTTCAGCCCATCCTGTATTCTCTAAATTTTTCAAGAGATTGCTCCATACCAATCCTCCATTCAGGGACCCTGCCCCTGTTTGGGACCTTAATGTTTGCATTGCCCAGCTTAAGCAACCCCCTTTTGAGCCTTTGTCCTCAGCAGAGCTTAAGTACTTGACTTGGAAAACTGTTTTCTTGGTGGCCATCACTTCTGCCAGGCGCATAAGCGAGTTACAAGCCCTGTCAGTGGAGCCTGATTTTCTCTCTTTCCATAGAGATAAGCTGGTCCTCAGGACTAATAGGAAATTTTTGCCTAAGGTGGTTTCAGACTTCCACCTTAACCAGTCTGTTTCTCTCCGTTTTCTTCACTGACCATTCCTCCTTTGGGGAGAGGAGGCTGCACAGTTTGGATGTGAAAAGGGCTCTTAGCTACTACATAGAGCATTCCAAGGGTCACAGGTTTGACTCCCTCCAACTATTCCTCACTTATGGTGAAGTTGGTAAGGGAAGACCTGCCACTAAGAGATCTATTGCCAGGTGGATTGTCTCTTGCATTCAATTTTGTTATGAAAAACTAGGTAGGACTCCACCCTCAGGCCTGAGGGCTCACTCTACCAGAGGTACAGCTGCTTCCCTGGCTGCTGCCAGGGATATTCCTATCTTAGAGATTTGTCAAGCAGCCACCTGGAAAACAGTACACACTTTTACCAAGCATTACTCTCTGGATATCCAGGCTAGGAGTGATGCTTGGTTTGGCACAGCAGTGCTTCAGAGCCTATTTCCTAGGTAGGTTCTGTCCCTCCTCCATGGAGGTACTGCTTGGTAGTCTGCAATTTGTCAGAATACAGCAAGACTTCATGTTGTTTGAAGAAAAAATTACTCACCTTAGTAATGTTGTTTCTTCTAATGGAGTCTTGCTGTATTCTGACCTCCCCTGCCTCCCCTCTCAGAACCCTTGTTTTTGGGATGTGGGTGGGCAGTAGCAGTGTTGGCACTCGAGAGGTGCCCCACCTCTTATTTCTCACCCCTTTAGTTTGGGTGGGTGGGTGTTGTGTTTGTTTCATTTTTTGGGTTTCCTGACTTGAGTCTTTGTTTGGGACCAAAAATGTGTTTATATATTTAGTAGCCAGTTGGCTAGTGTAAGTTTACAGCTTCCACACAGGACACTCAGTGAGTATAGCTCGTAAAGATCTGACGGTTTGAGTTCAAACAGCAACAGACAGAGTCTCAACCAAGCTCGAGCTCAGCGTTCCATGCCTGGCATGGAAAGTTAACTCTTTCATCTCCGGGGCAGTTCGAAGGTTGGACCTCACTGCAATTTGTCAGAATACAGCAAGACTCCATTAGAAGAAACAACATTACTAAGGTGAGTAATTTTTTCTTAATGAGTATTGCAAAAGTCATTGGTAACAAAACAGTGTTCTAATAAAGAGAACTCATTGTGCTGCTTTCCAGTAGGGGTATCACAAGTCAGAAGAAGGAGGTAATAATCCCTCTTTACAAAACACAGGTTAGGCCCCATCTGGAGTACTGCATGCAGTACTGGAGCCTACACCTTCACAAGGACATTAACCAATTTGAGGCAGTCCAGAGAAGGGGAACCAAAATGGTACAGGGACTGCATCAGAAAACATATGAGGACATGTTAACGGAGCTCAATATGAATACCCTAGAACAAAAGAGGGAGAGAGGTGATATGATCGAAACATTCAAACACCTTAAGAGCATTAACAAGGTGAAAGAGTCTAACATGTTTCAATATAAGAAAAATAGCAGGACAAGAGGACACAGCATGAGATTAGAGGAAGGCTGATTTAAAGGTAATATGAGGAAGTTCTTTTTCACAGAAAGGGTGGTGGATGCATGGAATGGCCTACCTCAGGAACTGGTGGATATGAATACAGTGCAGGGCTTCAAACAGGCATGGGATAGGCATAAGGGAGCAATACAGATGAGTATCAATAGATGGGCCATTGACAGAGCAAAGGCTGATGGCACATTTATAAGGTAGAAAAAAAACATGGGCAGACTGGATGGGCCTTGCGGTCCTTATCTGCCGTCAGCTTCTATGTTTCTATACTACGTACCCTTAATCCAGTGGGGAGAGAAAAAAGGCAACAGAACCCATGAGTATGTGGAAGGCTAAAATCACGTCCTCCCCCAAGCCTCTTTTTATCCAGGGTTAACATGGTAAAGGACTTTAGCCTGTCCACATAACTTCTACCCTCCATACCTGTAATAATTTTGGTGGCACTGCATTGCGCCCTCTTGTCTGACTCAATGTTCTTTTTGTATTGAGGAGCCGAAAACAGCATGCAGTAGAGTGGCAGGATTACCTCCCCTGCTTTGCTCGACACACACCTTTTGACACAGCACAGCATTCTTCCCGCTCTTTTGACAGCAGCTGAGCACTACTAGTCATGCTTCAGCCCCTTGCCTATTGTTACTCTCCTTCCCTCATCCACTGTAGTAAGAGGAACCTCTCACAGTGTGTAGGTTCTGCTGTACTTCTCTTTACTGTACTGTGAGACCCTTTATTGAGTCATCTAATATCAAAACTCACTTTTAAGTAAACACGGAAGTAACAAAAAAATTTTTTTGGGGGGGGGCAATAAATGTAGTAACCTGTAGCATATACATTTTGTACATACAGTCAAAAAAGTGCTGATTAGCACATTGTAAACAAACTCTGCATTCCATGTCGCCAATCAGTGGGAGATTGCCCTGGCACACTGGTGACCCGTGTTCACACTGTGAGCCCAGGGCATCAGAACTGGATTCAGGTAGGGAGGGCTCAAGAACATCTGATGGAGGATATCCTCCCCGGGGTGGGGGGAGAGGGAATATGCCGCACTGCTGTTGCAATGGCTTCTGGTGCTGGAGGTATCATTCATGCCCTGGGTGACCACATCTCATCCGGCACCCACCCCGCAGGCAGCTTTGAGTGTGTGCGTAATTGTGGAAGGAGGAGCAGGAAAAAAAGAAGCAGAAATGCTGTGCTGGCATGCCAAGATGATGAACTTGTGCACCCCTCATATCATGTAGCCCTCCAGCTCATCACTGGGACCCGCCCAGCTGTCACTGATGTTTCACAGGTGTTCCATCCCCTAGGTCAGGGGCGGTCCCCGGCAGGGACAAGTCAGCATTACAGGAAGTTTGGAGCATGGATACACTCCTTTCTCAGTCCAGAGGAGGCCCCCAACAGAGCAAGATGCCCCGTCAGATTCTGGAAGTACTGGAGGTCCGGGTGGTGCCCGGCGAATGCCAGGAGCGGCGTGGTGGGGTTGGAGGGGCGACTGTGGGAGCCCAAAGGAGTGGGGTGCTGGTGGAAAAGTAAGTTAGCAAACAAAAAATATGAAAGTGCCTGATAAACAGCTGTTTCTATCCTGCCCTGCTCCAATACAGGGCACCAGACAAGGGATTATAGAAACTATGCAGTAAAAGTTAATAGTAACATTCCGGTGAGGTATCATTTACGGAATCTGTCTGCAGCATGAAACATTAGTAGTTGTTTCTTACACCAGTCTGACTTCTTTGACAGTTGTCCAATCTGGTAGCTTTAAGTTAGCAAATTAGAGCTTTTAAATTTAGAACAAAAAGTCTGAAAAGTCCTCAGTTCAGATATGTTAAATCTAAATATTTTGCTACCTAATTCATATTTATTTTTAAAAATATTGGTTCCCATTCTATTTTCCAACGTTTTATTGATCTACCCTCAGTCTGTGTCTCTGCACATATCCAGATGTATGCAGATGACACTATTTTCTGCTTTGGGGGACTCGGCTGCTTAGCTGGAATCAACTTTTCATGCTGTTTTTCACAATGTCCAGCACTGGTTCTGGTACAGCCAACTTATTGCTCAGCATAAAAAAAAAATGGTCATTATGACCCTTGGTAGTAAGCAACACCTTGCCAGGCTCCCAGATACTCTTGTCCTTCTCAACTCTGGATGCCCCCCTGAAGAAGTCCTCAACTTCGAGTGTCTTGGTGTGCGGCTTGATCAAAATCTGAGTATCACCACCCTCATCAACTACACAATAAAATATTGCTCCACGAGCTCGGTGCCTTATACAGACAAGGCTTACCTTCCTGTCCCAGTCCACCATGAGGCTGTCTTCAAGTTGATCTTACTTGAGTAAACAGTTGTGATTTACAGTGCTATCCTGAAGTCCACCCATGCCAGATTCGTACTGCAATTCTTTCTGCCAATTTTCCCTTAACCATCCCCGTCACACCCTCAACTGCTTCCCCTATATTACTCTCTCCCTGCTCTCCCTGAATGGTATAGGCCTCTCGTGCTAAGTCTGACTTCCTTCTCTAAATTCAAGTTTAGCTCTCTTCCCTATGTTTCTTTCTACTGCTCCCTCTCTTCCATCCTCTTATTCCCTGTGCTCTGCTGACCCCCAGTTCTTCTGTATTTCTTTCATTAGGACTTCTGCTGACCAGATGGCTTTCTTCTCTCGTCCACTGCACCTACTATGAGGAATTATCTCCCCACTCTTCGCTTTCCTTTAAACACTATCTAAATGATCTCGTTACTTGCTCCTACTCTAGTTTCTAATCCTTCTTATTCAGACCTTTGGCACTGTAAATTTAGAGCAGCTTTGCAAAACCATAGTGTCCCACCAGTCGTTGTTTACATTATTGTATTCATGCGAGCCTGTATACCATATATTTATTTCAATTTGCAGATGTAATTTTTGTGGACCCTGTTCATTTTGGTCCCATGTCTTCTTTTTCTGTAACCCTCCCCCGTGTCACACTGGAAAGTTGCTCTGGCTCATCATGTCAGTCACCAATTCCTAACTAAATAAAAATATAGTCCTCCAGAAAATATTTAAATGTGTCTTACAACATTGATGCCAGCCCAGTGGCGCAGAGAGGCTAAGGTGCGGACTTATCTCTCGCCATGCTGGTGACCCATGTTGAAGCTTGAACGAGCCATCGGAGTTTGGCATGGGGAGGGAGCAGTGCAGGATTTAGCTGCCAACAGGCAGCTCTCTCGATGGGAGGATCTGTGCTTCCTTCGTTTTTGACTGCCTCGCGGTGGAGGCCAGGAGGCAGTGCAAGACGAGGGAGCCAGAGTGCTAGGCCAATGGAGTGGGAGGAAGGGGCAGGAGCAAGAGTGTGCATGCACGCCTCCAGTCACATGTGCCTCTCTGACTGGCACCCCGAGTAACTGGGGAAAGGGAGCAAATGTGGAAAATCAGGGACCACAGCAGGAGGATGTCTCCAGGCCAGGACACGCATCTTGTTCAAGATCTCAAACAACCCTCGGAGTTCGGTAGGGTTGGCGGACAAGCAGCATTAGCCTGCCGCAGTAGGATAAACACCTGTATGGAAAAAAATGTGTATTACAGTAAATAGAAAACATCTGTTTAGGGTCTAGCAACCAGGGGCATCATTTCATCAAAATCTTAGGGGTTGCAAGACCATCTCTAAAAGGATAGAAAATGCAAACAATAGGCTGTGGGTCTTTTCTAAATTTGCTGCATTCTGAGGCATTTTAGGGGTCATTTGAAACAGAATTTGCTACCCTGTTACCTCCTCCCCATGCCCTTTAATTAGCATCCTAGCCCCCTCCCCAAAGTCCCCACAGTGCAGTATGTTCCCCGAACCACCCTCCCTGTAGCCTAGCCACCTGCTCCAGTGCATGGACCCCAGCCCTCCCCAAGCCCTATCTCGTCTTCCTAGAATTCTCAGCCCTCCCCCACCACATCAGCCATAGCTTCAGGGTCTGCTCTCCTTTTTATTGCCAGTGCCATTCCAAGGTGACCCTTGCTTCCGCACTTTTCTGCAGTCATTGCTTATTATTGGTGAGTTCTGATGTAGGAACACACTGTTAATAAATAAGGCTGGAAATGGCAAGTTCCTACATCACTGCAGCCTCAGGCACCTGAAGTGAAAGTAAACTAGCAGTACAGCTAGCACATAATAAATAATAATTAACATATTAATAAAATATACAGCAGCCAATTTCAGAGCCTCCATAGTGTTTCTTACATTAATTTTAGCCAATGGAGTGCATTCTCATACATACAAACATAGATTTTGATGGCAGATAAGGACCGCTTGGCCCACCCAGTCTGCCCATTTCCCTACCTAATAGATAAGCTGCAGATCCTAGTTAACCAGCAGCCTACTTCTTCCTACCCCACACCCTAGAATTGCCTTATGACTGTCCCATGCATGCTTGAATTCCAGCACTGTTTTTGACTCCACAACCTCCTCCGGAAGGCCGTTCCATGCATCTACAACCCTCTCTGTGAAAAAATACTTCCTTAAATTACCTCTGAGCCGCCTCTCTTCTATCTTCAAATTGTGCCCCCTTGTTCTTGCACACCTCTTTTTTTGAAAGATGCTACCCTCTTGGACTTTGTTGATTCCCTTGAGATACTTGAAAGTTTCTATCATGTCCCCCTCTCCCTCCTTTCCTTGAGGCTATCATATTCAGCTCCTTAAGTCTCTCTTCATATGTCTTCTGGTGCAGACCCTGCATCATTTTAGTTGCCCTCCTCTGGACAGCCTCCATCCTGTCTAATGTCCTGCGGAGATTGGGTCTCCAGAACTGCACGCAGTACTCCAGATGGGGTCTCACCAACTGTCTGTACAGAGGGATAATAACTTCCTGTTTTCTACTGGTGATGCCTCCCTATGCATCCCAGTATCCCCCAGCCTCCTTGCTGCCCTCTCACATTGCTTGCCCACCTTTAGGTCATCTGATATGACTACCCCCAGGTCCCTTTCCATTTTTGTTGTTGTTAGTAGCTCACCCCCCATTGTGTACTCTTCCCCTGGGTTTTTGTTTCCCAGGTGAATTACACTTCTTAGCATTGAATCTAAGCTGGTTTGTTTTTTGCTCAGTGTGTGGGTTAGCCAGCCCTGAGTCTGCACCCCCGTTTCTGCTGGAGCCCATTCTGTGGGTCAGGTGAGTGCGGCAGCCATGTCCGCTGTCTCTGAGGCCTTTGTTATCTGCTGAGACTTGTGATTTGGTCAGAGTCTGAGCATGGACAGTTGTAGTCCCAGAATGGATCATTGCAGACATGAACTGGGCAGGCTGCAGACATGCTTGTGAGAGCTGGGTTGGAGTGGACTCATCTTGAATTGCAAATCTGCAACGGTATCATTTGTCGACAAGCACTGTGGTCATCAAAGCAGGCAGCAGGATCACTGCTGCAGCAAATAAATAGATTTTTGGATCTACATTAGCCATTTTAATGGAGTGCTAAACGATACCGCTACGGCAACTGTGTGTTTGGATAGTTTGTGCTGTTTCTAGGTGGTTTCCAAGTATCAAGGGATTCAGTTAAAACAGAACATGCTCTTGCAAAGGCAGGATTTTGTGCTGAAAGGACAGAGTTACAAAAATCTGATTTATACTGAAAGGCTAGACTTATAAAATCTTGCAGGTGCCATTACAGTCTAAAGGTAAAAGTAGACTTCTGTCCTGTTTACTTGTGTGGCTTTCTCCTTCGCTCTCTTGACTGGAGTCTGGACTGCTACAACAGTAGCAGCAACCAGATGACTGTTTGCTGTGCTGCAGCAGCACAGACCGGGCCACAGGGCCCTAGGCTCTGACCAGATCGTCTCACGGCTTTCTTTTTCCTCTGTCCTGGCTGAACCACCGAGTCTGTGCTTGTTTTCCCTAGAAATGTAAGACAGGACATTCTGCAGTTTCTACAGCATACTGAACAAAACCTTCTGTACTGGTCACACAAGGGCAACTGGAAGCAAAGCAGCCCTGGTGAGTATGACTTCCGGATCATCCACAATAAGTAAGAGTGTTTGTGAGTCACGTTAGGCTAGCAATATATTGTTTGTTTTTGTTTGTGGGGTATTTCTGGAGCAGTAAACAGTCTGCAGAATATACAAACAAAAAACAGGTAGACCGTGACGACAAGCATACGCTATCTTATAAACATGAAATGCCAGCGGAAGCACTAGCCCCTCAGCTTGCAGCTGCCCCACCCTTCCCTCCTCACAGTCATTCCCCCCTTCACTCTCTCCCATCCCCTCTTGAAACAGCCCACCGTCCTACAGGAAACCACCTCCTCAGGTAGAGTGTTCCACTTGTCTACCACCTGCTCCGTGAAATAATGTCTCCTGATCTCCCTCCTGAATTTTCCTCTCTCCAACCTCAGATGATGCCGTCTTATATCCCTCTCTCTTCTGATCTGGAATATCTTTCCTGTATTAGGTTTATTAATCCCCTTCAGGTACTTAAAGGTCTTGATCATATCTCCCCTATCCATCCTGTCCTCCAGGGAATATGTGTTAAGCATGTTCAGCCTTTGCTGATAGGATTTCCCCTCTAAACCCAAAGTGTAGGACTGGCGTAATTGGATACCTGGAAATGTTCAGCCCCCCCAGAAAGACACACACACACGCCCTTACTCACATTCCAAACTGTAAAAATCATTTCATTTACCAACTAGTTTCTATTTTATGTTTTTTTAACCACTGCAAGAACATTTTAAATGTAAAAATGCAGCCTAGGTATCAAACTGAAGTATAAAGCTGAAAGGAGTTTATCACCCTGGGCCCCTTTTTCATTTACCAGGTGGACCCCATGCGCCCCAGACAGACCCTTACTATGTGAAAGCAACTCTGTCAGAATGTCATAAAAAAGCTGCTGCAACAGATGGGAATGAAGAGATAAGTTTCTGTCTATCTGCCTGCATAAACGAGGAGAAGAAAAAGCACCAACCATGTTGTAAAACTCAGCAATGGCTGGGACAGTCTTGAAGCTGCCCCCACACCAGTCCACCTCTGATCTGCCAGCCCACAAGTGGTCCCAGATCATCCGGGAGCTGCTGCCCAAGGCTGACTGTCTGCTCACCTCTTTGCACTTAAACCTAGAGAGCTCCCCCTCTCTACCATACCAGTCCAGGGGCTACTTGTGTATCCAGTACTCAAATCCCTCCACTCTGTCCTGCTGTTACGTATGTGGTCTGATCTGACAAGCAGTCAGCCCCTACTGTAAGGATATTGAGGGAACTCAGGGAAATACTGGCTGCACCTCTGACAATTCTGTGTAACAGCTTACTGAAAACAGGAGTAGTTCCAGAAGACTGGAGGAGGGCGGATGTAGTCCCTTTTCACAAAAGTGGTAGCAGGGAGGAGACTGGCAAATATCGGTGGTAGGAAAGTTAATGGAATCACTACTGAAGGAAAGGATTGTGGAATATCTTGAATCCAGTGGGTTACTGGAATATCTTGAATCAAGTGGGTTACAAGACTTGGAGCAGCATGGTTTCACAAGGGGGGGAGGTAATGTCAAACAAATCTGATCGATTTCTTTGACTGGATAACCAATGAACTAGAGCAGGGTGGAGCGGTGGACATGGCCTACCTAGATTTCAGTGTGGTGTTCGACGCCGTTCCACATAGGAGACTAGTAAGCAAGCTGGGTAGCTTTGAAGCAGGTCCAAAGGTAGTAAACTAGATAAGAAATTGGTTAGGGTACAAGTGACAGAGGGTGGTGGTAAATGAAGTTCACTCCAAGGAAGGGAAGATGACCAGTGGGGTGCCTAGGGGATAGCTTCTCAGACCGATCCTCTTTAATATTTTTATAAGTGATATTGCAGAGGAGCTGGAAGGGAAGGGCTAACTATATGCAGATGACACCAAATTCTGCAATAAGGTGGACACTTCGGGGGGGTGTATGTGTGGAAAGGATGAGCAGAGACCTGAGAAAACTAGAGGAATGGTCAAGATTATGACAGCTGGGGGCTGGCCCGGTGGCGCTAAGGGTTGAGGCGCTGGATGCCACACCTTGCACCATGCCGGCGACGCGGGTTTGGAAATGAGCCAGGACCGCCGGGGGTCAGCAGGGGAGGGAGAGGATTGAGCATCTGGAGGACAGCTCTCCTCTCCTCTCCCAGGTGGGAGGGGGATCCTTGGCTTAGAGCCTGACTGCCCTCTGGCGGAGGCCTAAGGTGCAGCATACTCCCTGCTCTACAACAGAGGGGAAAGGTGCGTGGCAGACGGTGGGTACGCCTTGACGTCAGCCGTGCATGGAACATCAGAAAAAGTACCCCCTAGACTCCTGGAAGATGGAGCACTCTAGCACAGACCCTACATGCCCAACTGCCTGTCCCGGTCCAGTGCCCTGACGAAAGGACGTGGTTCGGGGTGTTGGTCCTCATCTCTGTCCCCACCTGGGGAACAATCCAAGGCTGCATGGAGGGACTACCGTGGGGCTCCAGGTAAGGTGAGGCATGGCAGACGCAATTGGTGACTTTCGAGACTGTGGAGCCTAGGGGGACAGGGGGAGCATAAATAGAAAGTAAAAAAAGATTATGGCAGCTGGGTTTCAATGTGAAAAAGTGCAGAATAATACACTTAGTGCACAGAAATCTGTGGTGGAGTATAAAATGGGTTGAGTGGTATTGATGACCACCAAGCAGCAAAGAGAACTGGAGGTGATCATATTGGATGATGTACAGGTGGCCAGGTAGTAGGGAGGGCAAGTGGGATGATTGGGCGCAAAGGGAGGGTTGTCACCAGCAGAAAGAGGGAGGAGGTGTTGCCTCTGTATAGATCGGTGGCAAGATCTCTCACAGAGTATTGTGTCCAGTTCTGGAGAACACAACTCTGGAAGGAGATAAACAGAGTGGAGGCAATCCAGAGGAGGGCAACTAAAATGGTGCAGGGTCTGCATCAAGAGCCCCATGAGGAGAGACTAAAGGATCTTAATATGTACACCCTGGAACAAAGGAGGGAAAGGGGAGATATAATAGAGACCTTTAAGTTCCTCACGGGGCTAAATAAGGTACAGAAGGAGTATAGTTCAGAAGAAAAGGTGCTCAAGAACAAGGAGGCATGCTATGAAGCTGGAGGGGGTAGATTCAGGAGAGATGTGAGGAAGTACTTCTTCACAGAAAGAGTGGTGGATTCGTGGAACTGCCTTCCAGCAAAGGTGATGGGGCCAAAAACAGTGGTGGGGTTCAAGAATGCATGGGATAAGCACAAAGGAATCATAGTGGAAAGGAAGGAGGAGAGAGAGAAAGAGCTCTGGATCAGGCACTGTCTGCTGTAGTAGTGTAGGTAGGGAGAAATGGTCAGACTGAATAGGCCAAGCGGTCCTTATCTGCTGTCAAATTCTGTTTCTAAGTTTGGAACACAGGGTCCACATTCAGGATCCATACACTGGCCACCAGGATTCAAACTCTGCCTCTCGGTGCAGTAGGATCAACACACCAGCACTCTAGGGTGCCAAGATTCAAACCCACAGCCTCTGAGTGCAATACAAACAACATACCAGTACATTCAGGCACTGGTATTGTGAGAGCAGTAGGATCACTACACTACTTACTCATACATACAACTTCAGGAAGAAAAGAAAACATCCCTTCCACCAACTTAATGGGAATACCCTGTCAAACACTGGAGTTGTTCAGAATAGGTAGGACGGTGGGATGCAGACACACAGCCCCTGAATGGAGTACAAACAACATATTAGTAAACTGCAGAATCAGCTTCTGAAGCCGGAACAATTACCACAGCGATGCACTGGCTTGTTAAGTAACCACACTAGTCATGGGTCAAAGTAACAAACACTGTCTGCAGTACATCAGTACAGTGAATTTAGCCAAAATAAAAAAAAAAGTAGTAGTAGTCACTGAGGACTGTACTCTGATAACCCTGAAATGCGGTCTGTTGCAGTCCTGAGATAGTGAAACAGCATTACTTTTGAAATCCTGTGTGCCGGGTAGTAAATTAACGATACACATCATGCAAGGGCCAATATAAGCCCTGTTCTTAACAGGCAACATCTGTGTATGGTGTACTTCATTGAGGCAGAATTCATTAATAACAAGACTTGCTCGCTAGGACATCTTAGTGTGTGCTTTATGGAAGCAGCATACCTCTCAGCTGCTCCGCTTTCAGTGCATTTTATGATGACATAAAGCGTGGCAGGCTTTCTCTAGTTATGCAGATGTGAATCTTTATATATGAAAACTGCTGATAAGATGGCCAACAGAGTTAAGGTAGCCCTGGCAAAAAGAAATACAGGTGAGGGGGTACAGGCAAAGTGGGCAAGCATTAAGAATGCAATACTTGAAGCAACATCCCATTGTGTTAGTGAGAAAAGGAAGTGCAAAATAAGAAGGGAACCACATTAGTTCTCAAAAACAGTAGCAGAAAAGGTCAGAGCCAAAAGGCTGGCCTTCAGGAAATATAAGGGAACACAGCAGGATGAAGATTGGGAGGTATACCAAACTTCCCTAAGGGAAGCAGGGAAGGCAGTAAGGCAGGCAAAGGCCCAAACCGAGGAAACACTAGCACGAACAGTAAAAGAAGGTGACAAGACTTTCTATAGATACATTAGTGAAAGGAGAAAGTCCAGAGGGAATATTGCTAAGATCAAAGGGATAAGGAGGCGTGTGAGGAGGAGGACCATGTAAATGCATCTATCCTAAATAGATACTTCTGCTCAGTATTTACTGAAGAGAAGGTAGGGCAGGGCCCACAGCTCAGCACCATGGGCACAGGGGGAGGGAGGTGTGCACTAGTCCCTTCACAAAAGAAAGAGTCCTACAAGAACTCGATAAGCTCAGGGTGGACACAGTAGCAGAGCCAGATTTGGGATCATTTGGGAGCCAGGGAGGGCCATTCAGTCAATGACTGGCTCCACAATGGGCACTAAACAGTGAATAAAGATAGTGGCAGGGTGCCACTACTCACACTGGGTCAGCCAGGAGGGGCGACCGCTGTGCCACTGGGTGGACAAGGCAGTGGGACCTGATGGCATACATCCCAGGGTACTAAACGAGCTAAGGGTGGAACTAGCAGAGCCATTTTATTAGAATTGTTTAGTGAGTCTCTGAGCACAGGAGAGGTCCCAGAGGTCTGGAGAAGGGCTCATGTGATACTGCTTCACAAGAGTGGTAGCAGGGAGGAGGCAGGGAACTATAGACCAGTCACTCTTACCTCAGTAGTAGACAAGATTATGGAGACACTCCTTAAGGAAAGGATAATGCAACACCTGGAATCCATAGGAGCACTGGATCCAAGACAGCATGGGTTTAAAAAAAGGAAGGTCCTGTCAAACTAATTTCATAGATTTCTTTGACTGGGTAACCAGAGTGGTGGACCAGGGTGGAGCAGTTGATGTTGCCTACCTTGACTTCAGCAAAGCTTTCGATACTGTTCCACATAGAAGATTGATTAATAAGCTGGGTAGGCTCTGGGTGGGTCAGATGTTGGTCACCTGGGTGGCAAACTGGTTGATGGGCAGAAAACAGAGAGTGGTGGTAAACAGTATACAGTAGGAAGAGATGCAAGTCGCAAGTGGGGTACCTCAGGGATCAGTCCGGGGGCCAGTCCTCTTCAACATCTTCATCAGTGACATTGCAGATGGACTGGAGGGTAAGATTTGTCTGTTTGCAGATGACACCAAGATCTGCAACAGAGTAGATGATCCAGATGGGGTGGGCAAAATGAGAAGAGATCTAGATAAACTGGCAAAATGGTCGGAAGAGTGGCAACTGGTGTTTAACGCCATGAAGTACAAGATCATGCACATAAGGAAGAGAAACCCTGAAGCCACCTATAGGCTGGGAGAGGAGTTGCTGGCAGTCACAAGGGAAGACTTGGGCGTCATAATCACTGATGATCTGAAATCATCCAAGCAGACCACTAAAGCAGTAGGTAAGGCTAGAGGTATGTTGGGGTGTATTAGTAGGGGTATCACAAGTTGGAAAAGAGGGAAGTAATCCCTCTTTGCAAGACACTGGTTAGGCCACATCTGGAGTACTGCGTGCAGTACTGGAGGCCACACCTTCACAAGGACATTAACCAAATTGAGGCAGTCCAGAGAAGGGCAACCAAAATGGTGCAGGGACTGCATCAGAAAACATATGAGGACAGATTAATGGAGATCAATATGTATACCCTGGAGCAAAGAAGAGGGAGAGGAGATATGATCGAAACATTCAAACACCTTAAGGGCATTAACGGGGTGAAATAGTCTAACATGTTTTAGTATAAGAAAAATAGCAGGACAAGAGGACACAGCATGAGATTAGAGGGAGGCTGATTAAGGGGTAATGTGAGGAAGTTCTTTTTCACAGAAAGGGTGGTGAATGCGTGGAACGGCCTACCTCAGGAAGTGGTAGATATGAATACAGTACAGGGCTTCAAACAGGCATGGGGTAGGCATAAGGGAGCAATACAGATGAGCATGAATAGATAGGCCATTGACAGAGCAAAGGCTGATGGCACATTCATAGGGTAGAAAAAGAAATGGGCAGACTGGATGGGCCTTGTGGTCCTTATCTGTTGTCAACTTCTATGTTTCTGTGCTACAGGCAGTATAGCAGCAGTGGTTTAAGGCTCTGAGCTGCAGATCTGGAGACCTGGGTTTGAATCCTACAGCCCCCACTTGCATACTGTGCGACCCTGAGCAAGTCACTTAACTTCCCCATGCTCCCAGGTCGTACCTGTAAACAAGCTTTCATCTTAGTGTGCCACTCCTGGTTAAATAATTGGATTAAAAAAAAATCTGGTGACTGTTTCCCATTTTAAGTCTTAATAAAGGAACCATCACCATGATTAATGCTGACCTTATAGGCACTTTTTTTTTTTTTTCATTTGAAGTCTATGATAACACCATGGGTGACATAAAGTGTGGCAGGCTTTCCCTAGTTATGCACGTGAAGCAAGAGTGATTTTATTATTATTTGTTGTTATATTTTTAAAGCAGCATGCTCTGTTACTTTGTACCCATACACTCAATGGGTCTGGATTGCTTTATTCAGTCTTGATTCTTCACTGGCTACTTTATGAAAGGACCTGCTGGGTGGGATAAGGGTGGGACTGGGATTGTGAGAATGGCATTGACGTTGGCTAACATGGTTAATTTAAAAGAGCTGGGGACCCCTACACTTGCAATTGCCAGTAAGTTATGGTAGCTATGGGCCTATGGATAATCATTTCAGAGTCTAGGTTGCAGTGATGCCCAGGGAAAGTACAGAGTTGAAAGATTTAGAGTGGAAAGGAAGCAGTTATGGTGAGGCTGGGATAAAACACATCAGCTACAGAGCAGACCATATATAGTTTTGAAAAGTTTGATACATACACTCAAATGTAGAAAAATGAGGGGCACTGGTCTTAACAACATGGGACAAATTGTAAGACACTTTCAGCAAACTGGAAGCTAATGATTTTGCACAGTAGTTCTCACACTTTGTCATAGTGAGCCTCCCCCAAGCCTTGGAAAAGATCTTGAGCCTCCCCCTAATATAGAAATACTTTTGGGCTTCCCCATAGTTCTAACAGTTTTCTTACTTTGCACAGTACACAAGGAATGCAGTGAAATGTCTGAGCAGTTGTTTATTCTCATTTTATTAAACTTATTATTATTCTCCTTCTGTATAACCCCCTTCCCATGTCAGCCTACTCACTTCACACTTTTGGGTTTTGGACCCTATTTACTGTACTCCTCGTTGCAATACTTCCATGAATCAGATTGCTGTCTGTGTCAGTTCTACCTTGTTCTTAAACACCTTCTCAGGGACCATTTTGCGTTGTCCTGCTCTTGCTCCTAGTACCGCTCCACCTAGCATTTGCATTTGTGCTTTTCTGCAGCCAGTATAATGGGTCAGTTGTTACCTTGTACCTATTCATTTGTATTATTTTGCATTTTGTTTTGTACAGTTTCCAAGAACTGTATTTCCTCCATTCAGCTTTCCCCCATGTCATACCAGGAAAGAAGTGTTTGTTGAGTGCAACTTTCCTGGTCATCCATTTTGTACATAAATTTGCATGCCATTATTCACTTTAGCTTGCTGCGTCCTATCACACAAAGCATCCAAAACTTGACATTTAAATATAGTACATTTTAAGGCTTGCTTGAGCCTCCCCTAGAACATGTTGGGGCCTCCCCTGGGTGGCTGGCCTCACCATTTGAGAAACCCTGACTTAGCAGCTTCTATCTATCCTGGATCACACACTGGACACTAGCTGAAAGTTCTAACAGTGGAGTGATAATGAGGCACATTGAGTCTTTTGTGGGATGCCCCTCTTGAAGTGCCAGATAACTGCAGCCCTTAAGAAGGTGTTAATCACACCAGACCATCTGGAACACTGGAACACAGAGAGGTTAGCACAAGGACTAGAGCCTGCTAAAGTAGGAGCATTTTTAACTTCATTAACAGCCATGGAAATCCTGCACTAGTCAAGACTGACAAGCAGAAAGTTAGTTGCACTAGCTGTGGACAATTTACAAGGTTTTGGGCTAGTAAAACAATGTTTAAAATCTAACCCTGGAACTTGGAAGTACACTTTTAAGACTGATTTTGCAATTTTTTTGTCTTCGAGATAATTTTCCATTGTTTTTTTTTTTTTGTTTGTTTGTTTGTCCAGTTTGAGTATTTTTTTTTCACCTTGGCTGGCCTGGCACAGCCTGTGATTATTTTATGACCTAATTCTTTTTTGTCATTTATCTACTTTGTCTGAAAATGCAACCTGATCATTTTGATGACACTGACAATGAAAGCACAGGGGCTCAAACACCAGAGAAGAAGAAAAGACGATATGGCTCGTTCCACAGCAGTTGGAACGTGTCCTTTGATTGGGTTTGAGAGAGCAAACTGGGACCAACCTACGCATTCTGCAAAACCTGTATATGTGACTTCACTGTTCATCATGGAGGGCGTTCTGATATCCTGAAACACCTCACCACATCAAAACATACTCAGAACGCAAAACATGCCACTGGGAAGAAGGTGACAGAATTTTTCGTAGCACAGACCAGCAACACTGAAGCTGAAGTTGCCTTTGTTCAGATGGTGGCAGAACATAACTTGTCATTTGCTGCAGCAGACCACATTCTGAAATATACGAAAAAGCACTACTTAGAGCCAGATGTGATCAGGAAAATGTCATTTATTACCTTCACAAAGAAGGTAATAAAAACCTGGGACACCCCTTGGATGACCCAGTCCCTCCTACAACAGATGCAGCACAGGGATAACCTCTGGCACAGGGCTGTATCCTCTCAGCTGCCCCAAGACAGACAGCTCTACAGAGAAGCAAGAAATAAATGCACAAGGGCTATTCGTCAAGCCAAGGCCACTTACTATCAGCAAGCAGCCTTCACCACCACATGGAGCTCGGAAATCTTTCTGGAACAATGTTAAAGAACTATGTGGGAAAGTCACAAACACAGACCCTACCAGCTCTTAGACCAGGGTACCCTCTCACATGACCCCACCACCATAGCCTATACCCAAACACCACCTTCTCTGACCTCAGTCAAGTCCTCCCCAAAACTTCTTTGATCCCATCTCCCACACACCTACTACTTCCCCTGTTCCCCTACACCCTCCTTTCAGGCTGCGTGTTATTTCGTGCAATCAGGCTAAAAGCTACCTTCTCCAAAGCACTGCATAACTCGTTACAGCAGTGACTCCCTCGACCTTAAAACTCTTCCTGCCTCACCTCAATGAGACTCTCCCACATCTCACCAAACTCCTCAACCACTCACTGTGTCATGGCCAATTCCCTACACTATGGAAGAGGGTATTATCACACCTATCCTGAAAAGGGTGATCCAACTACCCTGCTAACTATAGGCCCATTACGATCCTTCCTCCCCTTTCAAAAGCTCTTGAAAAAATTGTGTCTGACCAACTCACAGAATACCTTGACAAGTATGGTCTCCTCTGCCATGAGCAACATGGTTTCAGAAAAGGGCACAGTACTACCACAGCCCTCCTAGAATTTACATCTTACATTCATGAAGCCCTTGAACAGGGGTCAGCAGTTGGTACAATCTATATTGATTTGACCAAAGCATTTGACACCGTCAATCATGAGCTTCTTCTTCATACCCTGGCAGCCCTCCATATTGCTCCTGAAGCTATCTCCTGGTTCAAGAACTATCTGACTGACAGAACGCAGGGAAGTAAAATTAGTAACACACTCTCCTCCAAACTACCAGTTCTGGCTGGTGTCCCCAAGGGTCAATACTTGGCCGCTCTTGTTCACTCTTTTTCTGAACTCACTTCCCTCAGCATGTAGTGGAAAGCTATTACTATATGTGTGACGATGTCAGTACATACTGGAAACACACCAACCTCATACATCTCCAAAACACCCTTCAAGGCTGTTTTAGGGAGCTTGAATACTGGTTCACTGACCACTGTCTAATACTTAACTATGACAAGACAAAATCCATGATGTTTGCCCATCACAAACCCCTCTATAACTCCCTACCTCAATCTCAAACCTACAGGGTAACCACATTGAACAGGTCACCCACTTTAAATATCTAGGTATCACCCTGGACACATCCCTTACCTACCATCAGCACATTAAACTTCTCTCCTCCTCAGTTAATACCCGACTTGGCATTCTTTACAGGCACAAACACTGCCTTCCTCCTCAGGCTCACGTTTAGCCGTTACATAGCTCGGTCCTCTCATTGGTCGATTATGGAATAACTATGTAATGGGCGCTGCTGATAAATCAGCCCACACAGCATCAATATAGCACTAAATAAAGTCTGCCGCATGGTCACCAGTGGCAGTAGACAACACATACCTGTCAGCTCTATTATCGAAGCAGACTGGCTAACCTTTGAAGGGAGGCTTAAATACCATACCTGCCTCCAAGTCAAGAAGATCCTTATGAAACTCACACCTATCTGTCTGCATCGCCTCATCCAACCAGCCCCCAATAGGGGCACCCTTAGACGATTGGCAGGGACCTCCTACGCAGTTCCCCACTGCAGAACCTCTCTGGGGCAAAGATCTTTCTGTTACCGTGCTCCACTTTGGCTAAACAATCTACCATCTTCCATCTTGCTTGCCCCCAGTCTAAGACTATTCAAAACAGAGTGCAAGAAGTATCTGCTCAACATGGAGACCTGTAGCTGTTTTCCATCTTTTCGCATAGGTTGTCAGGCACCTGGGCCACCACATCGTTAGGAACACTCTCAACTCACAGATATTATCTCAGTCTTAGCAATACCCTATACTGTGATTGTTAAACTCTCGTAACGTCCTGGCAATTTTCTGTACAAGCCTTGTCTCTATGTAAAATTCAGTATTACAACTGACGTGTAGCCTTTGACTTAAGCTATGATTTTAAACGTTTGTCGAAATGTAATATCTCTGTTTTGAGAACATTGTCCATACTGTCTTGTTGTAATTGTACTGTCATGACTGACGTGGAGCCTTTGCAAAGGAGTCCTTGACTCAAAGGTTGTAATTCCGAAATTTTCAATAAATAAATAAATAATTATGGGGCAACCAAGACATCCTGCATTGCAAGGGATGTGCTTGGGGAAAAAATACCAGAAAGATGTTGCTTCCATGTGTCTGACAGTCCCATGTTGTGTTTACATTGACCAAAGCACAGATATTGGTTCAGAAAAACATTTAATTATATTACTGGGCTACTTTGATGAATCCATGGGAAGGAATGTTGTAAAATTCCTTGATATGCCCGAATGCACTTTAGGCACTGGAGAAGCAATGTATAATTCTCTGATGGATGCTTAAAATGATTTGACATTCCACCAGATAATCTGGTTGCATTTTCCTCTGACAATACAGCCTTAATGACTGGGAAGAACAATTCTGTGGTATCCAGGTTAAAGAAAGATAACCCAAACATTATTAACATTGGTTGTCTGTGCCAGCTGGCTGACTTGGCCAGCAAGTCTAGTGCAAAAGCTCTAGCGTCACCCATAGAGGAACTTGTATCTGATATTTACTGCCACTTTTCCACAAGTGTTCATAGACAGCAAACATTAAAAGGGTTTGCTTTATTTACTACTGATGTTGAACCACTGAAAATGATAAAACATGTACCCACTCGTTGGTTAAGTCTCTGCAAAGTTGTAAAGCACCTGCTAGACATGTGGCCTGCTTTACTGTTCTACTTCTTGTCATGTGAGACTCGTACCACCAAGGTACAACTCATTTGTGACAGACTTCAAAGTCATGAAGTCAAGCTTGTTTTCTGTTTATCAAGCATGGCCTAGAGCCTCTATGCCAATTCAACATGAAGTTGCAAAGCAGGCAGAGCCAGCTTTTGACCTTGCATGAAGATACCTCAACGGTAAGGTTACCACCTGTCCTGATTTGGGCAGCTGTGTCCTGCGAAAAATCATGAAGAATACTACTTGTCTTAACATTATAGTAGAAAAAAAATATTTTCTGACTTTCCTCTAAATGTTGCAAAAAACTATAATGCCTTTACTAAAATACCTTTAAATGATAAGAAACACTAAAAACAAATGTAAACTACAACACTTAGTCTAAATTCTGATGATATAGAGAAAACAAGTCTGTTGCATTGGTTGAGGTTACATATAGTCCTGCGAAAAGTCATGTTTCAGTAAGGAATGTCCCACTTTGGGCTTCTTAAAGGGAAACCGTGCATTTGTTAAACGATTATGTTTTCATTAGAACAAGCCTGATATAGGACGGATCGCCAGTTCACCCCTAATAGTTTTATTACTCACAGTTATATTTTTTGCAACTTTATGATCCCATGCATCCAAACTGCCAGGCGCGTCTTCTTTATTTCTTCTCCTCACTGCAATCTGCTTGGGGTCACGGCGTGGTTCTCAGAGCATGCTAGTATTTGCGTGTGCACTGCGAACTGGTGAGGAGTGCGCGTTCACTTTGCTGGCCATAAGCTTCTGGTCCCATTCCCATTTCCTAGCAACAAAGCAAAGTGTGTATACAACTATCCTAGTAGTTGTCCTTACCCACGGTGTCTGACTTTATTTTGTTCCCTCGTCCCGCCATAGAGAAGCCCTCTAGCTGCACAAAATGTTTTTTTCTCTCTGCTTAGTCCCACTACAATTTATTTTCCATGATGCACCTTTCCTGCTGACCGCCTCCAACATGCTGACACAATTACCCCATTCAACCAATCTGGTTAATGTCTGTGCCTAGCTCTGTCCGTCAATTTTTTATCACCTTCTCCCATGCACACCTGAACATTTGTGTTCCCCCCACAGGTCAGTTCACCGCACATAAAAGCAGTGTTCTTGTGATTTGGAACTCCTACTACTCTGAGAGAAGATTTCCTCGCCACATCCTGTGGGTGAAAGCGCTGATTCAAGTAGTTGGAAAGCAGCAGTCAGCGTGGTATTGTTGTTTTGATGGGCACTGTGCTCTTAAAACTTTTTCATAGCAATGCATGGTAGTGGAGTGCACGGAGGGGACGGCTTACTGAAGCGCTCTTCCTGCTGCAAGTGTCCAGAGGTCAAGCCATGTAAACAAAGGGATGAAAATGGCGGCATTGAAAGGGATGCAGAGTAAACAAATTGATTTTCAACACGTTAACGGCAACAGTGAGTTGAAATTAAGGTTTTCAACTTGGCGACTGCATAAAGGGTGGCATTAGGCAGGACGGGTACTAAAAAGGACATGTAAACCATGCACGTGGATGCCGTGAGAGGCGTTTTAATCACTTTTGCCTGCGTGTCCCCCACTGCTGGAGTGAAAACGTCTCTCACAGCTTAAAAGTAGTTTGCATAGCAAGAGCTCACAGTGAGCGGTACTGAGTCTCTGAATGGCGCAGTTCAGGGGAAACAGAAAGACAAAATAAAAAACACTTCAGAGCTAGGATAGAACATAATGGCCTAGGCAGTGAGGCTAAACTGATACTGAGACCAGAATATTAACGCGGAACATAGATATCCACAGTTTCCCTTTAAAAGGTGGTAACCCTACTCAAAGGTGGTCCAACTTTATGCTGGTAGGCTGCTGCAAGCTGAGGCTGCTGTAGCCATTATTAAAACTAATGATGTCAGTCTGTTGCAGCACACTGAAAATATTCTCCCAGCAGATAAAATAGAAATGGGGCCAGAAATGGAAGACTATTTTAGAGAGCACGAGGACATGCTCTTGGGCACAGTCATAGAACGTTTAATATATGTATATGAAAACAGTAAAATTTTGTAAAGTTGTTCTGACAAAAATGAGACAGAAATTTCCCTTGCAAAACAATCCGCTAAAAGGCTTCCACACTACTTAACCCAGCTGTAAATTTAAACTGTCTGGAAAATCTGTGGTGGATCTAGCTTGCCAGCTTGGTGTGTGTGTGTAAGCAATATGGACAGTAGCAAGCTGAGGGATGCCTTTTCATCATATCAGGTTATCTGATGTAGATGTGCCAAGCTGTGAAACAGATGCTGATATGTTAAAGTACTGGGGCAAAGTATTGGCTCTGTCTAAATGTGAAGATCAAGAGCAATCTTTGTTCAGAAAGCTGATGCTCATGTTACTGTGTTGGCCATATTCTAATGCAGAATCGGAGCAGATCTTTAGTGTGGTTACAAAGATCAGGTCAGAATGATGCCATTCTGTGAGTTTAGCTACATTGAATGGCCTTGCAATAAAAATCAACGAGGAGAGTGACTGTTTTATGACTTTGCACCCAAAAGAGCTCTTGGAGGCAGCCCAAAAAAGCTGTTGTCACACACAACAAAGAACATTTGTCTGCAAAACACTAAGTGGGTCGGACCTGTAACTTGCAGCCTTGGTTACTGTTTGTATTAGTGTATATTATATATAGATGTCTAGGTCAGTGTCACACGTTTTTGAATTTAATGTCATGGGGAAGTTTCTTGTCTGTGGACAGTGTAAATAAATAAAAAAATGAATTACCAAATACATACATCATTGCATTTTTTTTGTCTCTATTCACTATTTAGATGGCAATGAAGTTTATCCAGTACTGTGGGATACATTGTAGGAGCAATTACCTTCAACAAACTGCACAAATAATTGCATTTCTGGAGTTAGCATATGGATGGCACGTTGCTGAAAATTGGGTGCTATGGTTTTTGGCCCCTTGCTATGATTTTTGAAGGTCCCTGTTACACATTTGCTGCTTTGGAGGTTGAGAGGTATGGGAGGCAGGATTTATTAATAACAAGCCTTGCTCGACAACTCATATCTCGGTGTGTGTCATAGTGAGACAAGATTCATGAAGTACCTAGCCCTGCTCTAAGCAGGCTACGTCTTTGTATGCTTTATTGAGACTGGATTTCTGGAAATAAAAGCCCAGCTCTCACCACCAGGCCACATATCTCTGTGTTTGAAGTAAACACATTTGCTGCTAATTAGTTGTGAACTTAAATTACAGTTTTATTTTAGCACTACCAAATGAGCATTCAGAAAAATAAACACATAACTAGTTTAACTATTTTGAAAGTTGTGCACTAGTTAGTTCTTTTTTCTAAGCTGAACACTAGTTAAGTGTCACATGGGCTCAGCAAACTAACCTGCATACTGCTACAGCTCAATATTATCTGTTCTTAGTGTTCTTGTGAATTGAAATAATGATGCATTTTAGAGTTTACATTTATTCAGGAATTACTGTAGATGTTTAGACAAGGAAAGCAGGTGCATTTAGCACATATCAAGCAGTGTTTGTTGGCTCACCATAACCTAAACATGTTCCTCCTATCCTGGAACTTTTCATGACTGGGAATGGAAGACTGAGTGACACAATGTAAAGTGTAAAACCCTTGCCACTACTGTCCAGTCTCTCCAGTCAGCCCGGAGCTCCTCTCGTCCTGCTGCTAGTATGTTCCTCAGGGTTGGTTCTGTCCGGTGCCAGGAGCTCTTATTCGGTCCCACTCCTGATGCTGTGCGTTGTGCACTGACTGAAACAGCTGATGCATACTGCTGAGTGACTGGCCTCCCAACCCAGTCTTCTGGCTATAAGTACAATTTAGGGTGATGGACAGCATCGGTCCTGAGTCCTCCTGTCTCCTGACTCTCCAAGTCATCGATGATGGACAAATCAGACAACTCACATGCGCGAATACACCTACAGCGCAAACTTCAGCTATCTCACAGACAAAAGTGTGACACTTGCAGTTTTGGCAGTGCGCCATGGTAGAAGCCATGACTGGGAAATGTTTGACGCGACTGGTTTGGAGGCAGACTGCAGGAAGGCCTCGATGTTGGGTGGAGGAAGTGGGGCAGCAGAAGGGGAAAGGAGGGCCAAGGGGAAAAAAACACACACACACAAATTATAATTCATAATTGGTTTCTTTTACTTCCACCTGGACACTCACCAGGACAGCACCAGAGATGGGTAGAAGGGATCTCAGTTTAATGTCTCATCCAAAAGACAGCACTGCACCCCCCTTCTGCTGCACTTGGGTGCCAGCATTTATGATATGAGTCCAGTCCCAGAGTAGGACAAAAACACACGACCTTCTGGCCAGATGTGCCAGAAACTGAGTCAGACCGACACTTGGTGTGATTTGGTTACAAAGTGTCCCATGTTTGTTCCTGAACTCTGTTCTCTTGTGTAAGCAATAAGACACGACAGGGTGTGTGTTGAACAGATATTCTAGGGACATGGATATGTTGTTCATCCACACTTATTGGCAGGTTCCTTGCCGCTTTAAATCTTGCCGGAAGGTCTTCAAGCTGGCTCCTCCCACCCACCCGGGTGGTAAAACTCTTGGCTCCGCCCCATGACGCCAGATCTTCCTTACTGCTTGGAAGCTCAGGTTCCCTCCTTAGTGCTCTGCGTTTTCGACTGGTTCCTGATTCTTTCGGTCTCTCCGAATTTAGTTGGAAGTTTTCTATTGCTTCGACCTTCTCCCTCGCGGCTGCGATGGATAATTCGTTTTCTGGCTCCCGGAGGCGCCCGGTTAATTCCTTCAGGAAAGACCTGCACTCCACGTGCGTTTACTGCCTCGACTTGGACCATGATCCGCAACGTTCTGATTTTTGCTGTGCCCTTTTGACCAAGCGCCCTGGAGGATCGTGGCTGCCTTTTGGGCTCGGGCGACTCTGAACCTTTTTCCGCTTGGAAAACACTTGGAGACTCGGGCAGTGTCCGTGTCGGCTGTCTCGGCTGAGCAGCTCGATCTTCTTTCCTCCATGGAGGGGGGCGGCCCAAGTCTGCCCCCCCGGCTGCGGCGCTTATCCTGCTCTCCTTGAGTTCTCCTCATTCAGCTTCGCTTCATGAGCTTCGCCAGTCCCTTTCTCAAGGGAGAGTGACCTCGGACCCGCCTCTCGGCCCAGGTCAAAGGAGTCGCAGGCTAAGTCCTATCGCCGGCGCTTGGCAGAGCGGAGAGCCCTCCTTGTCAGTCGGCTGACTCGGGTCGAGGGTGCGGCTCCAGGCCGCTGGCTCATGGTGTCCTCGCCAGGTCAGCGCCAGGCTCCCGATCGACGTTGTCGAGTCTCTCAACCGCCATCTCAGGCTGTCTTCTGCTGGAGCCGCGATCCCTTCGCCAGTTCCGCCAGCGGAGGCCGAGGTTCTGCCTGTACCTTCGGGGCGACAGGCCTCGGTCCTTTCATCCGAGCCAAAGGAAGAGTGGGCACCCCCGCCCTTCCCAGGCCCACCTCGGTTCCCGAGGATTAGGGTCTCGTCTCGTCCTCTTCTCGTCAAGCGGCCCTACCACTTCGGCGATCTCGGTCGGCATCGAGTTCAGTGGCATTACCGTCTTCCTCGCCTTTTCTCCTCGGATGAGGAGTGGCTTCGTGCAGATGGCATCGACAAGCATGAGGAGTTCATGTGGCAGCAGTTGTTATTGTCGGGAATCAATCGACACCGATTCATTCCCCGTCCAACAAGCAGCTGCCGCCCGATCGTCGACACAACCGGGTCATGCAGTCGAGGTGCTCTACCCAGGGTCAAGTTGCTTCGCCCAAACCTTGCTGCCCCACCGCCTTCGTGGAACCGGCTGGGTCACGACCTGTCCTGAGGTTGTTTGTTCTCTCGCCCCGCCCCCACCGTCGGATGAAGAGGACTATGCTTGAGGCTGCTCTTTGCAGACCCTTTGGGATCCTCTGAATGCTCTGGATCTACAGCCCATCGCCCTTATGTGGGTCTGTTTGTGCTCATCTCGGAATTCACCGGATATAGCCTGAACCCGTGTCCAAACGGGCCTCTTATCCCCTGACGGAGATCTCTAGACCGAGGGGTTCACTCGAGGCCTTCCCAGTGGCTGAGGCCATTGTCATCCTGCCTTGAGCTCTGGCAGCTGGCCTACTTCCTGTCCCGCGCCTCGCCAGGATGGCTGCTAGGAAGTACTCGTCCCTGTCGGTTTTTACCCGCTTGATCGGAGCACCGCTGAGGGGTTAGTCACCGATAATGTTTTCCAGTGTTCTGGGAACGCCGGAATGTGGATAGGCCTCCGACAAAAAGTCCAAAAGGATGGACTATGTCGAGAGCAGGTTTACGCTAGGCCCTCCCTAGGCCTCCGACAGGCCAGCTCGGCTGCACTGATGGCACATTTCTCCCACGCCTTTTGGGCCCCTGACGAGGTGCTCCCTCATCTCCCGGCCGACTCAGACCACGGTCCGCGGGTGCTGGACCAGGGTAGGGCGGTGTGAGCAGCAGCTTCAGACTGCTCTGGACTTAGGTGATTCCTGTGCCAGGTCGGTGGCGCCAGTGGGCTATGCGCCGCAGGGCGTGACTGAGATTATCCTCTTCTCAACGGAAACCCAGCACAAGTTGGCGGACATCCCTCTTGGGACTGATTTTGGCCCTGGAGTGAGGGACACTTCCACCTCCAGGGACCAGAAGTCCGACGCCATCCTGACTCGGGTCACCCCTGCCCGAGGGACAGTACGGCCGCAGCCTTTGCATAAGCCCCTTGCCCCATGGCTCCTGCGGCTCGATCGGCCCATCAACCCAGCATGAGGGCCAGCAGGCTTGCGCTGGGCATCCTGACCTCAAGCCAGCCGCTTCCTCTAAAAAGGAAGCAGGGAGGTAAAGGCCCAGGAGCCCTCTGCCAATCTCCTCCAAGCCTGCTCAGTGACGGGCTGAGGGGCGCTGTCCCGGCCCCGGCCACCCTACTGGGATCCCCTGGGAGATGGTTTCCCTCCCTCCACCTGGTCCACTTTTCCGACCTCTGGGTGTCGGAGGTGCTAGGGGAAGGTCCTGCCTCGGGACGCCATGAGCAGGCACCACCCTTGAGCCGCTGCCCCACGGGGGTCTTGGGGTCCGCAGCCTCGTTGTCGGCCGATGAGCCGACTTGCCTGGCCCTCTAAATAGAGGTGATCAGGAAGGCTGCGGATCCTCCTTCAGAACCTGGGTTCGTGTCCAGGTATTCCTGGTCCCAAACGGACGGGGGCCTTGCGCCCCATTCTTTATCCGCATGTCCGGATGGTCTCTCTGTCTCAGATATCCCATCCTCAGAACGAGGTGAGTGGCTCTTTTCCTGGATTCTCCAGGACGTACTTCACACTTGCTCCGTCCGCTCTTGGGGACTCATCCGTTTCTAAAGCGGGGGATCTCTTTACGAGTTCCAGGCCAGGCCCTTCGGTCTGTGCTCAGCAGCATTCTTGCGGCACTGAGGGGTCCGGGCGTAACCCCACCCAGATGGCGGCCTGACTGCAACCCTTCCAAGCGGAAGTGGACGGTCCAGAGTTCTGGCCCTCTAGGTTGCTCTCAGACTGGTCTCCTTTTATTGGAGCCACGTTGGAACTCATGTCTTAGCGGGTGATCCTTCTTCGGGACGAGGCTCGACTCTTGAGTCCGAGCTCGACTCCTGGAGGACAGGGCTGAGGTTCTTCCTTCCTTACCTAGTCAGGTCTGACTGGGCAATTGCGCCTGCCCGGACCTCCTGCACCTCCTGGGCCTCGCGGCGGCCTGATCCAGCGTGGTCTGTTTGGACCCACCGGTTCATGCGTCCCCCTAATGGGGGCTGGCCAGCCAGCGGTCACAGCACTGCGTTCCTTCAGACTAGTCCGTGATAACAGCCCAGGGGTTAGGGAACGCTCTCCTTTGGACCGTTCCAGCTCTTTTGCAGGAGAACATCCTGTTCGTCCGCCCCGAGTTGACGGTCTCCTCCGACCAATGCGTCTCGGATGGGTGGGGGTGCCCATCAAGGGGAATACAGAGTGCACCGCCTCTGGTCCTCTCGGGAGTCCCGATGTCTTTCCTACCTGCTGGAGCTCCAGGCGGTCCGCTTAGCTTGCACCACTCGCCTCGTCTGTGCGGGGTCTAGTGGTTTAGGTCCAGGCGGACAACACCACAACCATGTGCTACCTATCCCACCAGGATCGGATGAGCCCCCTTGCCTCTGCGTAAGGAGGTTCTCTGCATTGGGTCTTTTCGTGCAGCCGGGAGGCGGTTTCCTAGCCATTTCAATGACAGGAGCCTCCATCACTCTGGCTGATGCCCTAAGCCGGATAAGGGCTGCGCCTCACGAGTGGTTTCCCTGCTGGAGGTAGCACAAGATCTTTCTCCCTCTGGGTCACACCTCGGGTGGACCTTTGTTCTTTTTCCCTCCAGGGAGAACTCGAGGCCGAGACTGTCTCTTGCCCGCCCCCTCAGCACGGCTTGCTGTAGGGGATGCCTTGGAGGCCGCGGACCCCGGGCCTCTTCTATGCCTCTCCCCCATTTCCCTTGACCCTCAGGCAAGGTGAGGAGGGACTAGGCTCAGGAGATTCTGGTAGCCCCAAACTGGTTTCGCCAGCTCTGGTATCCAGCTCTCCTCAGTCTCAGCCCCATGCTCTCGAGGCGGCTTCCAGCCCGCCCGGCCCTGTTCTTTGTTGTTAGGGAAAGGTACTCCATCCAGACCTTCTATCCCTGCACCTGATGGCTTGGTCCCTGTGTGGCTAGTGGCCAGGCCCTTAGGTCTTACCTGGCAAGGTCCTCGACGTTTTGAGATGTCCTGCCAGGAGTCGACCAGACATGCTCACCTTCAAATGGAAGAGTTCTCCATTTGGTGTTGGGATAGGGCCTGGTCCCTTCTCCTGTTCCTCGGTGAGCATTCCGGACCATCTGCGGTCCGTTCTTTTATTGAACAAGGGCTTCGGTCGACGACCCTCTAGGTGCTTCTGTTAGTCACTCCTGTCTTCCGGGCGTGGTCCGGAAGGCAGTCGGTGGTGCAGAAAAGGTGGTCTGGTGCTTCCTAGGCCTTGATCACACCTCCCCTCTGGGGAGAGTATCCCCATTTCTGTGGGATCTTACGCTGGTATGGGCTTAGCTCACGGGCAAGCCGTCAACCTTGCACAGGTGTGAGTTTCCCACCTGTTGTGGAAGAACACCTTCTTGGGGCTTCCATGCCAACCAGAAGGATGGGAGAGTTCCAGGCGCCTCTTGAATCTCCTATCTGGTCTTCCACAGGGACAAGGTTGTCCTGCCCCACCCAAGTTCCTTCCGTAGGCGGTATGAGTCCTTTTCCTAACCGGGTATTGTCTCTGCCAGGGTTCATCCCCATTCACGCCTCGGAGGCCGTATATAGGATCCATTGGGACCCTATTTAACGCTCGCCTACCCAGGGAGCATAGGGCTGAAGTTCGGGAGAGGTTCGCCAGCTGTTTGTCATCTACGCTAAAGCCGCACCTGGCAGACCTGCAGCCAAGTGGACGATGAGCGGGTGGGTCACCTCCTGCATAGGTCTCTGCTATAGGTGAGCGGGCATGGAGCCCAGAGGGATAAGTGCTCATTTACCCGCCTTCCGCTGCATCGGTGGCTGCTTCCGAGGATACTCCTGTCCAGGATATCCGCAGGGCTGCCTACTTGAAGCAGGCATGTACCGATTTCCCTTCCACATCGACCTTGGGTCACGCCTGATGTTGGTTGGGGCCCTGTTCTCCAGTCTTTATACCTAAGTAGGGGTGTGCTTGCCCTCTCCTCCCAGAGAACTGCTAGGAGTCTGCCAATAAGTGTGGATGAACAACATATCCATGTCCCTAGAAATACAGGTTACTCACCTGTAACAGAAGTTCTAGGAATGGTATATGTTGTTCATCCACACGACCCACCCGGCCTCCCCGGCTTTGACGCACAACCTGGCTTCCTGCGGGCTAGATCTGGCGTCATGGGGCGGAGCCGAGAGTTTTACCACCCGGGTGGGTGGGAGGAGCCAGCTTGAAGACCTTCCAGCAAGATTAAAGTGGCAAGGAACCTGCTAATAAGTGTGGATGAACCACATATACCATTCCTAGAACTCCTGTTACAGGTGAGTAACCTGTATTTACCGCATGCCCAGGGGCGTAGTAAGGCACGAGGCCCTGCCGAGTGCCTTCAGTCCTTGGAAGTGCGGTAATATCTGTTCAACACACATACCCTGGAGTGTTTTATTGCGCTTATAAAATGGTTCTTTTTTTTTTAAATATTTGTAACCTTAAAAAATATTACTGAACTCAAGAAAAACTGAAATCATTGTGTTATGTTGAGATAAAATAGTCCTTCCGCCTACTAGGTGATGACATCATTGTCTTCTGACACACTGACATTTCTACTGTTGTTGCCCCCCCAAAACCTCAGGTCCGATCAAGAGAACAAGTGTGGTTAAGAGAGGAAGTAACAGGTTCTCCCAGACAGGTTGTACCACTTTCGCCAAAAAAAAAAAAAAAAAAAGGAATAAGGGATGCAGATTTGTTTTTGTTATTTTAGTTAAATGTACTGGGAGGGAAGCGCAGTTTACTATGAGAGGGCACCCTGTTCTGGTCTATTTCCAGTTTTGTGCGGCAGTAAGCTTCAGTTTCACCAAACTAGAAAAATGCTTTATGCATGATAAAAGCTGGCATGCTGCTGCTTTCCGATTTTTACTTCTAGCAGAGACGAGGTTTGGAGCGGGACTGTCAGCATGACATTCACTCCCTCGCTTACCAAGACTAAAAACAATGGCGGCCGTTAAAAAATTAACATTCCACTGACACATCTGAACATTCCATTTGGGTGCATTGATTTATTTGCCTGCTCTTTTTTTTCCCCCTATGTGTAATACCTATTTGACACTTCCTTTCTGGCCAATCATGTTGCTTCTTTTGACATGTCCATTTTATAAAATGAAATAACATACTATGGCTACTGTATGTAGCAGGTATGAATATTGACTGTTCTCCAACTTGTACATCATTTTCACAGATTGTCTTTCTCAAGAATTTCTCATTCTTATTTCATTCTGCCCCAGTGTGTATTCTATGTGAATTTCTTAAAAGCTGTAGTTAGAATCAATAAAGCGTATTCAATTGGAAAAAATAAAATAGCTGCAGGAAAGGATTCATTTAGAAAGGGTTATACAAGGACCAGTTGTCCTTATTCTAACCAAATCCTGCAGCTGGATTTGTTTACTGAGATTTTTTTTTTTAACGTGTATTTGAAGTTTTTTTCAGATTTGTTATATTTGCTCAGTGCACTACAGCAACTTGTTGTTGAAGAATGTCACGAACAACAGTCATTTTCTAAATTTAAACTTGCTTCCCCACATGGCAGGCACAAGATTTGAATTATTGCCAAGTATTCAGGTGTGAAGTATCAACTTTACAGCTTGAATGCTTAGATCACAAAACTGGCTGGAAACTTGTGCCAATGATTCAGTTGTTCAGTGTGCAGCTTAAGTAGTATATGTAGGAATGGTTATGCAGTGTAGAATTAATGCTTTTACAATGCAGGTTTTGGCCGTTCCTCTCTCTGCCCCAGGAGGGGATTACAATTCTTTAGAGGTACAGTGGAAGACACTTAATCTAGATAACCAGGTGATGGGCTTGCTTTCCATCCTAATTAAGCAGCCATCTCATTTATCAGAACTGTAGTATTTTGCATTTTTGTGTGTTCTCCCACCGTATGTACTGCAGTAATCTGCCACTTGGTATAGTACTGTGCCTGTTGCTGTATGGTGGAATTTCACAGTCAGCTCCTTCCTAACTTGCAGTGCGTGCTGCCATGAAGGGAATGCAGAACTAAAGATTCCCCCATCATCTTCATCTCCTTCCAGCCCAGGCAGCTGTTACTGTAGTATTCACCTTCACTCTAGTGGACATAGGCACACCATAACTGATTTACAAGTAGAAGGGGCTCTATTCTGGGTATCCTCTGCTGTTCCCTTCTAAACTGTCAGTTGTTTTGCCACAGTGGGAGAGCTGGCACACCAGGTAGGGTCCCTGTCAGTCAGAGAATAGAGTGTTGTTTTTTTGTTTGTTTTAGGTTGTTGAGAGCTAGATTAGTCAGAGTGGTTAAGATTTTTTCTGGGGACATGGATATGATGTTCTCTCCACACTTCTGGCAGTTGCCTTTCCCGTTAAGACTTTGCTGGAAGCGTCTTCAAGCTGGCTCCTCCCACCCACCCGGGTGGTAACTTCCTCGACTCCACTCCATGACGCCAGATCTTCCTTTCTGCTGGAAGATGCAGGTTCCCTCATTACCGCTGTCACGCTGAGTAGGCCCTTTGCTGTAGAATCTTCCAGATTTACTTCCAAATTTAAATTTAGAGTTTGTCTTCAACTTGATCCGTGATCACAACCGTGATGGATGACAAGTCCGCTCCCGGGTTCCACTGGTGCCCTTACAGGCAGAAGATGTCCAGAATGGACCCGCACTCAGCGTGCATCTACTGCCTGGGGCACATGCATGATCCCCAGACCTGTGACTTCTGTTGCTCATTTCACCTGACTGTTCTCGAGGACCACCTCGCTCAACTCAAGTTAGGCCATCTGAACCAGTGGAACCCACTGGTCAAGTCGAAGGATGTTCGTTGAGTGGTCTCCGCGGCTGTGTGGGCCGCTGAACAGCTTGCAGCATTTGAGGAGGTGGCAGCCCAGGCCGAAGCTCACTCCTCGGCTTCTGCCTTCATGCCACTCCAGCTGGGCTAAACTTTCACGGGGTCCTTCAAGGAAATGTCAATCCCTGCCAACCCTCGGTCAGGGACCCTCTGGGCAGAAATCTAAATCCAAGAAAGAGTCTAAAAAAGATAAAGAAAGGACTTGCCGTCTTTCGTGGTATCAGGAGCGCTCTCGGTCAAGAACCTCCAATTCCTGTGCGTCTCTGTATCTGACTTTGGTTGAATCCTCTGCCCTGGCCACCTGCTTCATGGTAACCCCACTGGGCTAGTTGGCCGAGATGCTAGTTAAAGTCCCATACAAGATTCTGAAGAGGCAGACACTTCTTTGTCCAAGACTCCGGTCCTGGCTCAGACTGTGGGAGGGATGAATTAGTTCGCTGACCTGCTGCCTCTGGTCTCTGACCAAGACCCAGAGGAGTCTTGGCGTTTGCTGTCTCCTTCCGAGACCCGCCAGCAGTTGAGGTCTCAGTCCTATTGCTGTGGGTCGAGCAGCTCCTGTCCACGTCGGCACTCCCACTCTCAACACCATGGGAAGTGGTGCTGCTGCTACTCTTAGTCCTCATCCTCCTCGGGTAAGGAGAGACTTCAGCACAAATTGTGTCGATGCTATGAACACCTCATGTGGCAACAACTGGTGTTCACTGGTATGAAGCCGGACCCAGTTTCTACACTGGCCATCACTTGGCTTTCGCCTGACAGGCTGACGCCTTCTCCGCCTAAGGAGCCAACCAAGATGGTCCTAGCTTGGCCAACCCCAGCGTCTCCACCGATTCCTGTGGAGTTTCTGCCTTAACAGCCAACAGCTGGCGCTCTGGTTAAGGAATCTCAGCAGGCCAAGGGGCTTCCTCACTGGCTGTCGGTCACCATCACCCCTGACCATCCTTGGAGGGTAAGTAGGGACTGCAGTGGCCACCCACTTTTCAGTGACTCTGCAGAGTCTGAGGGTTCCTCCTTGCACTCCCGTCTGGTCGACGTGGAATCATTGGGGGAACTCTCAACCAAAGAAGGCCCTGCTTCCTTTATGGGTCTTCTTCGGCTGATCTTTGAGTCCACAGGTCTTAAAATGGAGCCTGTTCAAAAATGGGCCCATTACCCGCTGACAGAGATCCACGACCGGGGGATTCTCTTACGGAGGCCTTCCCAGTGGTGGAGGCCATTCTTGGCTCTGCTCTGGAGCTCTAGCAGTGCCCGGCTTCCTGCCCTGTGCCCTCTTCCCGGATGGCCTGCTAGTTCGTCGTACCTATCGGTTCCCTGTCGGGATTCACTGAACACCCCTCGGTTGAGGGACTGTTGGCTGATTCAGTTTTCATGCACTGGGCAATACTGGGGATGTCGGCAAGCCACCTGACAAAGAATCCAAAAAGTTGGACCACACGGCTAAGAAGGTCTACGCTGCCTCCTTGCTTGGTCTTTGCCAGGTGAGCTCAGCCCTCCTTATGGCCCACTTCTCCCATGCCTTGCTGGGCACCCTGGATGAGGTGCTTCCTCATCTGCCGGTGGACCTCCAGATCATAGTCAAGCAGGTCCAGGACCAATACCAGGGCCAGGCTGTAGCAAAGCAACAGCTCCAGACTGCCATGGACATTGGAGACTTCTGTGCCCTCTCTGTGGTGGCCTCAGTGGCCATGCACCGCAGGGCTTGGCTGAGGATCCCGACCTTCATGGCAGACATTCAGCACAAGCTGGCAGATGTTCCCTTCCTGGGCACCGACCTGTTCGGGCCAGGGGTCGAGGAACACCTCACCCGCATCAAGAAATCCAATGCCACCTTGGACTCAGTGACATCTGCCCTAAGGGACTCCAAGGGCTCTAAGCAGCAGCAGAAAAGGAGGCCCTTTCAGTCCACCTCTACTCCTGCAGCCAAACCAGCCTAGTCCCGTGCTGGCCAGCAGACCCAGGCCTGGCAGCCTTGGCCAAAATCAGTGGCTTTGATTGACCACAAGCTTGGGAGGAGAGGCTCTGGTAGCTCATCAGTCGGACCCTCCTCCAAGCCTGCCCAGTGACGGGAGGAGGGGTGCCTCCCACATGCCCATCACGCCTCCCCTGGGTCCTCCCATGGGGGGCCGGCTCCACCACTACCTTTCTACCTGTTCTACTGTCACTACGGACAGGTGGGTCCTCAAGGTGGTTAGTCAGGGTCTGCCTCTGGAATTCGAGCAGTACCCTCATTGCCGAGCCCTCGCCCCACAGGAGGACTTTGTATCCACAGACATTCTGTCAGCTCTCAGAAATTACATAGCCCAGTTCCTCCACAAGGAGGTTTTGGTTCCTGTTGCGGATCCTCCGGAACCCCCAGGGTTTGTCTCCAGGTACTTCCTGGTGCCAAAGCGGATGAGGGGGGATGGTGCCCCATTCTCGATCCGCAGGATCTGAACAAATTTCTCAAGTCATGCACCTTCAGGATGGTAACTCTGTCTCGGATCATACCATCTCTAGAGCAAAACATGCGGTTTTGTTCCCTGGATCTTCAGGATGTGTTCTTCCACATCCTGATCCGTCCATCACACTGAAGGTTCCTCCACTTCTGAACCGAGGGAACCCTCTATGAGTTCCAGGCCATTCTATTCAGCCCTTCCTCAGCCCCCAGTGTCTTCACTAAGTTTATTGCAGTGGTGGCAGCTTACCTGAGGTGCCGAGGAGTCCATGTTTACTCCTACCTGGATGACTGGCTGATCGCAGGTCCCTCCAGGCAGGAGGTGGAGCAGTCCAGGGACCTGGCCCTTCAGACCAGTGTCAGTCTTGGCCTCCTGATCAACGAGGCCAAGTTGGAACTCATGTCTTCACAGGTGATCAACTTCATTGGGGTGGGGCTCGACTCTTGCAGAGCCAGAGCCTGGCTCCCGGTGGACAGGGCAGAGGTTCTCTCCTCCTCTGCCTGATCATTTCAGGTTGGGCAATTGCGCCCCTGCCTGGGACTTCCTGCACCAGCATGGTCCAATGGGCCCACTGGAGAATGCGCTCTCTGCAGTGGGAGCTGGCCAGCCAGTGGTCTCGGCACACGGGTCACTTCGACCAGCTGATCACTGTGACCCAGTGGATGTGGGATGCCCTACAGTGGTGGTTAGTCCCAGAGTATCAGCAGGAAGGCATCCGATTTGTCTGCCCAGAGCATACAGTCATCCTGATGACCAATGCCTCTCTCATGGGCTGGGGTGCCCATCTGTGGGAACACAGAGTCCATGGACTCTGGACCCCCGCGAGGAGTCCCAATGCCACATCAACCTGCTGGAGCTCCAAGCAGTTCGGTCAGGTGGTTCAGGTCCAGGTGGACAACACCACAACCGTGTACTACCTCAACAAACAGGGTGAGATGCACTCCCTGCCTTTGTGCAAGGAAGCTGTCCGTGTGTGGACCCTCATGCGCAGCCTGGAGGCCGATCTCCTTGCCATCTATGTGGCAGGAACCTCCAGCCAGTTGGCGGGCACCCTCAGCAGCGTGGGGTAGGCATCTAATGAGTGGTCTCTCCACCCAGAAGTAGTACACAGTCTGTTGTCCCAGTGGGGCACCCCTCAGGTGGACCTGTTCATCTCCGGGAGAACACAAAGCTGAGACTGTTTTGTGCCCAAATCCCCCTCGGCAGGGAACACTGCAGAGGGGATGCCTTCTCAAGGCTCTGGACGCCAGGCCTCTTCTGTGCCTTCCCTCCACTTCTCTTGATCCACAAGATGCTCCTCAAGGCCAGGAGGAACAAGACACAGGTGATTCTGGTGGCACCGGACTGGCTGCGCCAGTTTTGGTACTTTGATCTCCTCAGCAGCGGGCTCCCGAGGCGTCTTCCTCTCCACCCAGACCTGCGCTCCATGAATCAGGGGCAGGCTCTCCATCCAGACCTTCAATCCCTGCTCCTGACAGCCTGATTCCTGAGTGGCTAGAGTTCCAGGTTTTGGGTCTCTCCGAAGATGTCCTTGCTGTCCTGGAGACATCTTGGAAGGAGTGGACCAGGAAATGCTATGCCTTCAAGTGGAAGAGAGTCTCCATTTGGTGTCTGGACAAGGGGTTGGACCCTTTGTCCTGTCCAGCGGCTAGCATCCTTGATTACCTATGGTTCCTCTCCAAGTCGGTCCTTTGGTCGACGACCCTTAAGGTGCACCTGGCAGCCATCTCTGCTTACCAGGCATGGGCTGGTTAGCAGTCGGTGGTGCAGGAGAAGGTTGTCTGGTACTTTTATAATGGCCTTGACCGTATTTCCCCTCTGGTGCGTGAACCACCACCACCTTGGGATTTGCTGCTGGTTTTGGCAAAGCTCATGGGCAGGCCATTTGAACCTATGCACAGGTGTGAAATGTCTCACCTGCCATAGAAGGCTGTCTTCTTGGTAGCTATCATGTCAGCCAGAAGGATCCGTGAGCTCCAGATACTTTCAATGGAGTCTCCTTACCTGGTCTTCCACAGGGACAAGGTTGTCCTATGCCCCACCCTGGAGTTCCTTCCGAAGGATGTGTTGGATTTTCACCTTAACCAGTTGATTAATCTTTTGGTGTATTATACCAACCACACCTCGGAGGCTGATCTCAGGCTCCATACTTTGGACCCGCAGCTAGCCTATTATAAGGAGCGCACGGCTGGAGTTCTGGGAGAGGTTCTCCAACTGTTTGTCAGCTATGCTGAAGCCGTACCTGGTAGACCTGCAGCCAAGTGGACAATTGGCAGGTGGATAGTATCTTGCATTGATCCCTGCTATAGGTTGGCAGGTGGTGAGCCTCCCGTAGGGCAAAGGGCTCATCCCACTGCCCATAACACTGTGTCGGTAGCTACTTCCAGGGATGTCCCTATCCAGGAAATTTGCAGGGCTGCTACCTGGAGGTCAGCACACACCTTCATTTCCCATTATCATATTGACCTTGAGTCACATCGGGATGCTGGTTTTTGTGGCCTCAGTTCTCCAATCTCTTTTCCCTGAGTAGGCGTTGTGCATCTTGCCTCCCTCCTCCCGGAGAACTGCTAGGAGTCTGCCAGAAGTGTGGATAGAACATCATATCCACATCCCTAGAAAAACAGGTTACTCACCTGTAACAGTAGTTCTAGGAATGGTATATGATATTAATCCACACGTACCCACCCAACCTCCCCTGGCTTTGGCGCACAACACTGCATCCTGCGAGCAAGATCTGGCTTCATGGGATGGAGCTGAGGGAGTTACCACCAGGGTGGGTGGGTGGGAGGAGCTGAGCAGAAGCGTTTCCAGCGAAGTCTTAAAAGGAAAGGCAACTGCCAGAAGTGTGGATGAACATCATATACCACTCCTAGAACTACTGTTACAGGTGAGTAACCTGTTTATATTGCGAGCCAGCATCTCAGCAGTTGTGAGTTTTTTGACGTGCTGATAGCTCACACAGACAAAAGCAATCAGATTGGTGATTAACAGTGTCAACTTACCGGCACAAGGGTACCTTGGTCTGCCATAAAAGACAGCATAGACCTCCCCTCTGGACCAGACCACCTCCGCTGACAGACTCCCCATTGATCTGTGCTAATGCCTGCTCAAACTGCACTGGGGAAGAGAGTTTCTCACTTGACTTTGCTTTTGTTGTCTAAAAATTTTGATCCTATATTGCACTGCTGAAGAATAATTGGAAAAGCAGACTATTTAATATCCTCGATAAAATGGCACTCTGTCAGCAGGACAAGGGATGTTGTCATCCAGCTGTGTGAATCATTAGTTAGACCACTTTTCAACTACTACTCCCACTTCTCCAGCCTATACTGTAGCTAACAAGGGACATTTGAATGATTGAGCAAGTGCAGAAAAGTGCCACTAAAAACTAGTAAGAGAGCTACAGAACAAGTCTTAAACAGGCTCTTTGGGATTGTACAGTTCATACATGAGGCAGGGGATTTGTTATTACTGTATAGCATCTCCAACAATACGGAGTTAATATGGATTTCATGAATCATTGGGGCATGAAATACCAGCATATAACTAGACATCATAACAAGAACGTAGCAAAACTCCATTTCAGTATAAAAGAAAATTGTTTATCTCACAACATGCGTTCAGACCATGGAATGCGCTGGCATCTGAGATTTTTGTCTTTTTTAAAGACAAACTTGGTAGTCAAGTGGGAAAAACTGTCAATACACATAAGTAGAAACGAACCAGATGGCTCACATGTACATATTGCCAGCTTCTGTTTAAGATTTTGGTGCGAACCTTAGTAGAAGGTACCCTGTATAGTAATAAGTCCCCCAAATGACAAAGCTAATGGCATAGCAGTGCAAATTTGTTACAACATATGCTTTCCCATAAGGAGAGAGGGAAAAAAGAGCTAGCAAAAAAGACAGACTAAAGAGTCATTATCCAGGCCAAACTCACAGTAGAATTGTATGATCTTTCGCACAGAGGAGAGGAAAAAGCCCTGTGGAGGAAATCTCTGGGGATCTGAGGCCTTAGGTTGCCATCTCTCTAGACTTATTATTATAAAATATTTGCTGTTATTAACCTCCCCAAATGACTGCACTAGAAACGCTGCAATTATTTTACTTTAAAGAGCACCTTTAATGCCCATTTTAAAAAATTCCCTAACAAACACTGTAGGTGCCTTACCTGTCAGTAAGTCCACTGGCACCATAAGTAGAATTTTAGTCTTCCTAGATTTTGGCATGGAAGGGATCATAATTTAGCTCCGTGGAGCCGAGCTGCCGATCCCTTCCACTTTGTTGTTTGCAGCGCCATCCCCTCACTAGCTTCCTGTGTGACGTATTTATGTGGCAAGCGCAGGGACACACTCCATAGACTTCAATAGGGGCCGAGTTTCACATGCTTTTTTTCTACAGTTCATTGTTCCGACTGGGGTAAATCAAGGCCACCGCTCAACTAACAAGAGCCTTGTTAGTTGAGTGGTGGTCTTGTTTTAGCCCCATTGGAACACTGAACTATTAAAAAAAAAGAAAAAGACAACATAAAAGTCTCCCCCTATTGAAGTCTGTGGAGTGCGTCCCCATGCACTTCCACTGAAATGTCACTGTACGTCCTAGCGTGGGGGCAGCGTTGCAAACAAGGAAGTGGAAGGGATCAGTGGCTCGGCTCCATGGAGCCAAATTCTGATCCCTTCCATTCCAAATATAGCAAGATTAAAACACTACTTTTGGACCAGTGGACTTACTGACAGGTAAGGCACCTCTACAATGTTTGTAATGAGCACCAAGAAAGACGCTCTTTAATAGAATGAAGGGCAGACTGGTTGTCTAAATCTAGAGAAGAAATTATGAAAATGAAGGGGCATGACTTGCTGGCAACCAAGATTTAAAGAAATGGAAGACTGCCTCATCGGGGTGGGGGGTACCAGGGAGGTGTAGTCTCTGCATGAAGTGAGTCAAAGCAGAAGGAAAAAGAGACTATTATGGTCACAGAAACATAGACTTTGATGGCAGATAAGGACCGCTTAGCCCACCTAGTCTGCCCATTTCCCTACTTATTGGATAAGCTGCAGATCCTAGTTAACCAACAGCCTACTCCTTCCTACCCTCCACCAGAATTGCCTTATGTCTGTCCTATGCATTCTTGAATTCCCCCACTGTTTTTGACCCCACAGCCTCCTCAGGAAGGTCATTCCATGCGTCCACCACCCTCTCTGTGAAAAAATACTTCCTCACATTGCCCCTGAGCCGTCCCCACTCTATCTTCAAATTGCGTCCCTTTGTTCTTGCACATCTCTGTTTCTGAAAGATGCTACCCTCTTGGACTTTCTTGATTCCCTTGAGGTACTTGAAAGTTTCTGTTATGTCCCCACTCTCCCTCCTTTCCTCAAGGGTGTATATATTAAGCTCTTTTAGTCTCTTTTCATATGGCTTCTGTTGCAGACCCTGAACCATTTTAGTTGCCTTCCTCTGGACTGCCTCCATCCTGTTTATGTCCTTGCGGAGATGGGGTCTCCAGAACTGCACGCAGTACTCCAGATGGGGTCTCATCAACTGTCTGTACAGGGGGATAACAACTTCCTGTTTTCTGCTGGTGATGAATTTTGGGGTTATCTGAGGAAGTGGCCAAGGTGGTGAAGGAAAAAAGGGTGGCATTCAGGAAGTGTAAGGAAATGCAGAGACAGAAAGACAGGGAGGTATACCAAGGAAAGGCAGTGAGAGGAGCAGAGGCTTGGAGGAAAGGCTAGCCAAGGGTGAACCTAAAGGGATGAGACTTTCTTCAGATGCATAAGTGAGCAGAGAAGGGCAAGGATAGGAATAGTGAAGATAAGGTGTGTGGGCGAGGGGACTGCAGAAGAGGGCCTTTATAAAGCAAACATCCTGAACAGGTACTTCTGCTCAGTCTTCACAGTGGAGGGAGGTGGGGACTGATCACCAGCGAGCAACAGGAACAATGTGGGGGGGATGGTCACAAGTCCGTTTTCAGAGGAAAGAGTCCTGAAGGGACTTGCAGCTCTGAAAGTGGACAAAGCTATTGGACTGAAAAGGATGCACCCAGGGGTACTAAAGGAACTCAGGGAGCTGCTAGCTACCCCACTGATTACCTTATTCAGCAGCTTTCTGAAAACAGGTATGGTTCTGGAGGACCGAAGGAGAACAAGTGTGGTGCCTCTGCATAAGAACAGCAGCAGGTAGGAGACTAGCAACTAGCACAGGCCAGTCAGTCTCACCTCAGTGGTGAAGAAATTAATGGAAATCCTGTTAAAGGAAAGGCTGGTAGAATATATTGAATCCAATGGGCTGCAAGATCACAAGTAGCATGGATTCACTAAGGGGAGGGAGGTCATGCCAGACAGATCTGATTGATTTCTTCAGCTGGGTGACCAGGGAAATAACTCAGGAGAGGGCAGTGGATGTGGCCCATCTGGAAATTAGCAAGGCCTTCAGCACTGTGCAGCACAGGAGACTGATAAAGAAATTAAGTAGGTTAGGGGTAGGATCCAAAGTGGTGGCTTGAGTTAGAAACTGGTTAATGGATTGGAGACAAAGGGTGGTGGTTAACGGCACTCATTTTAATGATGGGAGAATGACCAGCCGGGTTCCGCAGTGCTCAGTACTAGGACCAGTCCTCTTCAGTGTCTTCATGGACAATATTGCTGAAGAACTAAAAGGGAAGGTCTACCTTTTTACAGTAGACACTCCTAAAGGGTGGAGAAAATCCATAAGGATCTTGGGAAACATTAGGAGTGGTTAAGAGCATGGCAGTTGGGGTTCAGTGCTAGAAAGTACAAAAACATGCACCTTGGGCATAGGAACCCAGGAGCTGAGTATAGGTTTGGGGGGGGCGCTACTCACAGTCACTAAGCAGGAAAGGGACCTTGGGGTTTTCATATCTGATTACCTCAAAGTGGCAAAACAGTGTGACAAAGCAGCGGGTAGGATCAGTGGGATGCATAGTGAGCGGTATCTCCAGCAGGAGGAGGGAGGTGGTGTTGCCACTACATCGCTCACTGGTGAGACCCCACCTGCGGTATTGTGTATAGTTCTGGAGGCTGAACCTCAGGAAAAACATAGGGTGGAGGCAGTCCAGAGGATGGCAACATAAATGGTGCAGGGTTTGCACCAAAATCCCTATGAGGAGAGACTGAGCTATCTCTACATGTACACTCTGGAAGAGAGGTGAGTGAGAGGGGTCACGATAGAGATCTACAAGTACCTCACAAGGGAAAACGGTGCAGGACGGAAGTCTCTTGCAGTTGTGAAAGAGACCAAGGACCAGAGGGCATATGATGGAGATGAGGTGGGGGATTTGTTTAAGATGAGTGTGAGGAAGTACACGAGTTACAGAAGCTGGCATATAATCCCCAACCTTGCACTTATGTCCTGGGCCTATTTTACCCTATGTACTGTGTATAACTGTGATATATGTCCTCTGTTGTTTACCCTATGTACTGTGTATAACTGTGATATACGTCCTGTGTTGTTTACAGCTGTTACTAGTGTGCTAATTTACCTTGTCTGTTGCTTCTTGTCATAAAATTATTTGATACTATAAAATCCTAAGCATTCAATGTGCGCTGCTTGTATATTCATGCACTCATGTATCCTTATGCTGCTTTTTATTTGCTTCTGTTAACTGTTCACTTGATAACCTGCGTGTTATATCCATGTGTACACCCCTCCACCCCAATCACACCGGGAGATGAGCATCCTGTTGCTCAGTGTGCCTTTCCTGGTGAAACAATTGCAATAAATAAATAAAAGTACTGCTCCACTAAAAGAGTCATAGATGCCTGGAACACACTGCCAGGGGAAGTGCTGGAGGAGAAAACAGTAGGGGGGCTTCAGTTATGCATGGGATAGAAGTAGGAGAATATTAGTAAATAGGTGGGGGGGAGGTGCCAGAGACTGACTAGTCAGGGACCATCTGGACAGACTAGGTGGGCCAAGCTGTCCTTTTCTGCTGACAGATTCTGTTTCTATCGCCACTTAATTTTTGTCTTGTCAGCACTTCTCAACCAAACATGCATTGTAATCTGAACTTTAAAGCCTACTTTGTTGACAAAGTCTGCCATCTTATTGACATCATTTTAGTCAGCCAACAGAGATACCAGGAAAAAGGCACAATCTGACTGACCAGTCAGCTGATAGTTCCACTTATACTTTTCAGGCCTTCCCCACATGGTCATCCCACACCCTATGATGGTGGGAACAGAGCAAACAGACTCATTGGACCTGGGACAGTTAAAACAAATGTCCACTGAATTCTTACTGGAAGTGGGGGACTTAAAAGTTGCTTCCCGTAAAACCAAAACTGATATAGTGGACCTTCGAAAGAGTCCCTGGGGTGGAAGAAGACTCAGAATAACCAGAGTCATCCTCATACGGCTCATCTGGCTCACTCTCGGCCAGCGAGTGCCCATCCTGCCAAGAGCCAGAACTGATGTCGGGCCTGGATCCAGTGGACTCCAGCATACAGGGGGCACTGATACCCGACCACCTCCTGTGCTGGGGTGAAAGGTCCCCTGTGGGGATGCCTATGGGATGCCAGAGGCGGGCCATAAGGAGTGGTGATCTGCTTCTGCATGAAGGACCACCACTCGGAAAACAGGGTGTTGTAGTCCACCGGGACAGGGTAATTATATACCAGCGGATAAGAATAGGCTGGTGCTGGGTAAGGAAAAGGCAGCGTTGGGGTTCGGTGGGGCCAGTGTAGGGTACCTGGGGGGAGGGGCTGGCAGGTGCTGTCTGTCGGACTGGTGTTGGGCTCGCAGGCTGCGGCAAGGGCAAAACTGGCGTAAGGCCCGCAGGCTGCGATGGAAGCAACACAGGTAGTAGGCCATAGGCTGGGGTAGCTGCAGAACTGGACTCAGCCCAGTGGGCATCGGTTGAGGACACCTAGGAGGAGGATCCAATGGCACCAGGAGAAGAGAAATGGGTGCCTAGGGAGAAGGACACCTCCCTGGCGAAGGCAGAGGTGATGCCGGGACTGGAGGAGATGCCAGTAGCCTGCTGCAGGAGCTGCTGAGAAGGAATGGCATCAGACCCTATAGAGGGGACTGACATAGGCAGTGCCTTGGCTGGGGTGGCCACAGCAGAGAAACCGATGATGGTTGCACCCACGCCAGCCGAGCCTCCTGGCTGACAGCCCATAGAAGTAATGGGCCTGAGCGTCAGGGGCTGAGGAGCTGGAGACAGAGTCTCCTGCCCCGTGGAGCCGCCACCTGTGACAGAGATATTGGCAGGTGGTGGGGCCACCGGCAGCCCTGAGGAAGTAAGGGCAGGTGGGGCCATGGGGCTGCCCCCTGCGAGAGGATGACCCCGATGTGGTTGCAAGCTTATGCGGAGTCCGCGAGTGGGAAACAGACTGGTCCCGGTGCTTGTGCTTCCACCAGATTTTACCTGGGACTGAGAAGAGGAAGAAGCCCCAGAAGACTGGACTGGTGAAGCCGAAGAGCTTCTAGCCTGCAGTTCCTTTTCTGTCACGATGAGCTTCTACTTGATTAGATGGCTCTCCAGGATTTTAAGACAACGTCTACATTAGGCCTGGTTAAACTTTTGGCAGACTTCAGTGTCATGACTGGGGCCTAAGCACAGGATACAAGCAGAGTGTCTTTTTCAGAAATTTGTTTGCTGTAGGCACACTTTGTGGAGCAATTGGAAGACGAGGCAAGTGGAGAAGACATAAACTCGACAGTAACGCTGAAAAATCAAGGATAAAACTGCAGAAAATAAAGAAAATAAAAAGCACGGCAAGTGAGGGAAATAGCAGTCTACTATTGCTGCAGCATCCACTAAGGTACAACGTGCATGGGTCGATGTCAGGAAAGAACTGAGGAGGGTGTGTGGGACCACCCATCTTTATAGGCTAGGCCAACATCAGAGGGTGACGTCGGCAGTGGGTGGTCCCCCATGGTAGACTGCTAGCTAGAAAGTTCACATGTGGTCCTGGCACCTGCCAACTATGTCCTACTGGTGTTGGCTTCCTGCAGTAGCCTCCCTTGAAGTAATATCTCATAGATTTCTTTGACAGGGTAACAGAGAGGTAGATCAAGAGAGGGCAGTGGATGTGGTCTATCTGGATTTCAGTAAGGCCTTTGACACTGTACAAGACAGGAGGCTGATGAAGAAACATAGCAGCCTGGGGGGTGGGGGAGAAGATGGTGAGCTGGGTATCTAATGATTGAAAGATATGCAGAGGGTGTTGGTAAATGGCAGTCACTCGGAGGATTGGAGGGTGACCAGTGGAGTATCACAGGGATTGGTACTGGGCGCTGTCTTCTTCAATGTCTTCACAAGTGACATTGCTGAAGAACTGGAGGGAAAGGTGTGTGTCTTTTCAGATGACACAAAAATCTACAACACAGTGGATACCTAAGAGGGGGTGGAGAGAATGCAAAGAGATCTGGGTAAACTACAGTAGTGGGCTAGGAAGTAGCAGCTGGGTTTCATTGCCAAAAACTGCAAAGTCACACACCTAGGACAGGGAAACCCGGGGGCTGTGTATAAGAATGGGGGGGGAGGGACTTACATTTACCAAGCAGGAAAGGGACCTTTGAATGATCATATCTGATGATCTCAAGGTGACAGGGCAGGAGGCAAGGCAAGCCGGATGCTGTTATCCATAGGGAGGGGGATCTCTCTAGCAGGAGAAGAGAAGTGGTGTTACCTCTGTAGTGCTCAGTTGTCATGTCCCATCTAGAGTATTATGTCCAGTTCTGGAGTCTGCACCTCTGCAAGGACGTCAACAGAGTGGAAGCGGTTCAGAGGAGATCTACTAAACGGTGTGCGGATTACACAAGAGACCATATGAGGAGAGGTTGCAGGAGCTCAACGTGCTCCCTGGAGGAGAGGGGAATCAGAGGGGCATGACTGAGACCTATAAGCACCTCACGAGAATGAACTAGGTGCAGGAGGGGAGACTCTTTCACAGGAGGAGCTCCTGAACACATGGGCATGTTATGAAGCTTGAGTAGGGGAACTTTAAGAGGGATGTGAGGAAATACTTCTTAACAGAATGGGTGGTGGATACCTGGAACAGCCTGCCAGAAGTGGTAGTAGTGGCAAAGACAGTATGGAGCTTCAAAAATGTGTGGGATAGACACATACAGTAGGCATAATAAACAGAGGTAAGGGAGGAAGGAGGGGCACCTGTGACCAGAGTTCAGGATGTAGTGCTTGGCAGGGTAAACAGGCCAGACAAGATGGACCTACCGGTTCTTTTCTGCCAACACAGTCTGTGTTTCTTTGTTACTTGAAGGTAGTCAGAGCAACACCTCATGCTAGTTTTGTCCACAGATAATTCCACAGTGAATAGAGCAAGGCTTGTAAGTATTAAGTTTGCTAAACATGCAAGAAGAAAGGCATGTGAGTATGAGAATAGGGTCGTCATCCTTTCCTTCAATTTATGAGAGATGTGCAAACACCATCTCTGTGGGAACGGGAAAAAGTGAACAGATTCAGAGATCCCGGATTTTTTTCGTAATTATTAAAAGTGAAAAAAACAAGGTGGGGGAAGAGTGCTATGCTACTGCATTAAGCAGGGTTGAACCTACCAAAGTGGAGGAACACACTAAGGAAACAAAGACATGTAATGCAAAACAAAGGGCGGGCAAATGTAGGTACAAAATAAATGTGCCAGAATCTACCCCTCATAAAAAAAAATTGAATATTTTTGTAAGGCTTTGCCTGTAGTTCAGAGGGGCAGCTGGTGACCTCGCCATGCTCCCCTCCTTGTGGTTAAAACCTCATATGTCCAAGTGTCCTTTGGACGCTTAGAATTTTTGATTTGGCTGCTGCACAGCAGCTATCTGCTCACCTCGTTTCATTTGCCACCATGCATATGTGTCGCACGTCCCTCGTAACAGGTCGGCGCCATCCTTTCCACTCCCAGTTTGTGCACTGCCATCTGGCTACTCTGTCTGGCTCTGTTGGCTTTTGGGCTCTGCTGTTGGCATTGCCAGGCTGCTGCCTGTACTCTCCCTGGTCTGGATCCTAGCTCTGTAAATAGGTTGCTCAGCATGTCGCTCCTTCAGTTGGGCAGTTTGCTTTCCCAGCCCTCATGTTTGAGGTCCGACGAAGTCCCTACCTTCAGCTGTTCAGTTCCTCTGGAAACTCCAATCTCCCATTCCAGGCCTGCTCCTCAGGGGCTGCTTCTGTTAGGTGCTGCCCCAAAGTCCCAGTGCCCTCTGGAGTAAGCAACCCTGCTCAGATGCTAGCCTCGTTTCAAACATGTTTTCTGTTTTTCTCAGCCTCAGCAGCTTACAGTACCACCAGTCTCCCTCAGCCTACTGGCTTTCATCTGTGCTACTAACTCCCTGCTCAGGCAGCCCACTTTTTTCCCCACAGCTCTTTTCCATTTTGCCATCTGCCTCTGACTAGCACCTTCCCTTGTGGAACTGGGTGGTATGTGTCCACCATTCGGTCCCAGACACATATCCGTGAGTCTTACCTAACACAGCCATGTCACTTTTTCTACCTTGTACTCTGTGGCCAGCAGGCTTCACCATTGACCTCCCACTACTCCTGCAACAGACATATGCCAGCCTTAATCATATTATGGTTTCCAGGGCTCCCTGCCCTGAAGGCCAACAGCCTTGCTCTGCTCCTGTGATGTCTGCTTCTTGATGATGGGTTCCTTGACTTGGGCAGGGTCCTCCTTGTTCTGCAGTTTGGGTGAGAATGTCCTACGCTTGGGGGTGGGGGGTGGACTAGCCATGCAGATTGACCCGGAGGCACCTTCTGATGTAGCATTTATGACTTCAGCTTCCAGAGGGTGGGGCCTCTGCTTTCATCTCCTTATCTGTGTAGACCATGCCGACAGCTCCTTCGACAGCTATTCCTCCCTAAGACCACCTATGGTTCACATGGTACTTCCCTTCCTCTGCCCCACAAGGGTGAAGATCATGCATCTGTCTCAAATCTCCATCTCTCAAGGACTCACTCCATGCCTTGCTCCTCAACAGTACAGTTTCCTCCCTAGGCTGTCGTCGGTTAGAGGTCTGGTGAGCATCTTACTACAGTCATTGCTCTCCTCCTTTCCATCCTGAGGAGTTGGCCTACTTTGTGGGGAGCCCCATGTAGCTGCAGAGAACTGCTTGAGGCACCCTAATGGGATTCCCATTAAAGACAGCAAGCAAGAGCCCTTCCTCCAAAACTCTTCTGTTAAACTGGATTTCTAAATTGCAGTATCTGAGCTGTCATTAATTCCATCCATAGCCTGCAGGGAATGTGACCAAGACCTTGGATTTCCCAGAGGTTTCCTCCTTTATAGTTTTTTTTTTTCCCTTTCTTCCATGCCAAAGGTAATAAAAGTTAGGTAGTCTCTATAGGAGTTGGAGGTCGGTTGTTGGATCTCATGGGTCCAGGTATCGATCTAGCTAACTTTGTCCTCCTTGGGGAAAACTGTGCTTGTAAGTCTTCTACTGTGGTTTTGGGCCTTCTCCCCTGAAGTGCCATTGGTCCTGGGACCCTGTCCCTGCAACCTATCAAGGGGTTGAAACCCCTTGTCATGATTCTGCATCCTTGTGACACTCCAACAGGGTGGTAGTCCTTGAAGCAAGGACAGAGAGAGCATAGGCAGATCTCACAGTTGCACAAGCATTATATGCTACTCAGTCACAATAAGTCCTAACCTACGCAAGAGCCCGATGACTCTTTAAATTGTAGGGCTTTGCCTGTAGTTTGGAGGGGCAGCGGGTGACCACACTTCACCCCCCCCCCACATGTCCAAGCATCCTTTGGACACTGAATTTATGTTGCCACTTTCCTCCCATTCTCCTCCTGTGGCGCTTCTCTCTCTTTGGGGTCAGGCCTTCTTTCCTAAGATGCCTTTGATCTGGGACCCCGTTCTTGCGACACCTCAAGGAGTTGGAACCTGTCATCAGGGTTCTGGGTCCTTGTTACACCTCGATAGGGTGGTAGTCCCCATAGCAGGAACAGGAAGAGCCCTGGACACAGCAGGGCTTAGAGTCCTCGGAGCAGCTCCCCGTCAAGACACCGAAGCCCCTGGATACAGCAGGGCTTGGTGCCCTTGGAGCAGCTCCCCATTGAGACACCAAAGCCCCTGGACACAGCAGGGCTTGGTGCCCTTGGAGCAGCTCCCCATCAAGACACCAAAGCCCCTGGACACAGCAGGGCTTGGTGCCCTCGGAGCAGCTCCCCGTCGAGGCACCAAAGGTATGCAAATGGACAACAGTGGAATCAGCGTTTCCCTCATGGCGCCCTGCACCTCTTGTTCTTAATTTCAAATTTGGCGCCATTTCTTTTACTCAGCCACTCATTTCTGCTGTACTTATTTTCCTAGCCAAAGTGGTTTAGTTCTATCAAGTTTTCACCAGCTGATATTCCTAATGTGCCCAGTAAAAATGAATTGTTAATTCCTGGGCCCCATTTTACAGTAATTTTACAGAGCAACTTGATTGTAGGATCTTGCTGTCTGCTCCAGGGCTAAGCTAAATTGGTTTATGCTCCAACTGAGTCACACAGCAAACGCCTCCTGTGCGAATTTGTGCTCCTATGGCTGATTGAAACACAGATTCTAAACTGAATGGATGCATTTGCGCTCCTACGGCTGACTGAAACACAGATTTTAAACTGAATGGATGCTTCACTTTGTCTTGAAGCCTGAGCACTGCGTAAGAGATTATAATCTTTGCTGTGTGCACTCCGATGTAAAGTCAGAGTTGCTCTCAGACTGTGGGTTTCAGGGAAGACTCGGGCTTAGTGGCTACAGTTTCTGCTCCTAAGCATTCCCGCAGCCGCTTCACGGCTGCTCCCTCGCCCCCAATACTCTCCCACCCTTAGCTGTCCTTGAACTTATAGGTAGCTAATTCACGTGTGCTAACTGTGTGCAAGGCAAAATAATCTATCTCCCTACTTTACCAACTGCAGGATATCTTCTACCGCCACTAGAGTGTGCTGTTCTCTCTGTTCTCCTCTAGTTCCAACAGTAGTTTCTGTTAGTTTTGCTCTACTGAGATGCTTTCACCAAAAGCCTGCACTCCAGATTTCTTTCTTTTTAATAATTTTACCTACTCCAAATCTAGAATGCTTATGCTTTGCCTCTCATCTTGTATCAGCTGTCAGCAAGGCAAACCTTGCTCGGCTCGTCCAGTCACCCACAAAGATTGCTGCCAATGGGTCCAGTCGAACTTTTATAGACTGGGTACTAACAAACTGAAAAGACTAACTTGCCTCAGTCGGTGTACTCCCCGACTCAATCAGTGACCATTGCACTGTCTACTGTGCATGGGATGCCTTTCCCCCTTCGTATCCATCCAAAGTGCTAATTTTGCTCTACTTGATCTGGTTTCCCTTGTTCCGGACATGCGTCAAGTTGACTGGTCCCCCGTCTTTGTCACTAATGATATCAACAGTGCGGCTGAATATTTCAACAGCATCTTACTTTCTCTACAGAAGAGGCATATCCCAGTCACCACACTTAGGGTAAGGGACAAAACCACGAAGTGGCTTAAGCACCCCCTATTACAACAGCTGAAGCTGAGGGACAAACTATGGTCTACATGGAAATCCTCCTCTCTTCTTTCTGATTATGAGAAGTATCATGCTCTGCATTATGTCTGTAAGAGAGAGGTTCGTTTAACAAAAGCAACTACTACCAGGAGCTCCTTCGCTCCTCTTCATCCGACCCAAGAAGGTACTGGTCCCAAATAAATGAGATCCTAGGGAGTAATAGGTCTGAGGCTCCGAAAGAGATGATTGTAATGATATCGACTGTAGTAACCCCTCCACTATAGCCAATGCTTTCAACTCCCTCTTTATTAAGCTTCCCATGATGTCTCCCTCCCTAGCCCAATGCCATCTTTTCACCAAGCAGGACTCTAATGACATTACCCCTCCACTGAATCTTGACCCCATCTCCCATCTGGAAGTTCTGAAACTACTTAAATCTATTCCTTTTCACAGTAGCGCAGGTCCTGACGGCACTGAACCTAGGATTCTTAGACTGGCAGCCCCTCTCCTAGCCACACCTATTACTAGACTCTTTAATCTATCCATCTCCTCCTCTACTGTACTGCAGGTCTGGAAAACTTCGAGGACTATCCCCGTGTTCAAAAAAGGTGACCCCAAGATCTTGTCTAACTATCGACCTATTGCCATTATACCTGGTGTTAGCAAACTACTTGAGAAACTAATCCATGATCAGGTCTCTTCTCATCTCCTAAAGTTAAAAATCCTGACACCTGTCCAATATAGTTTTAGGCCTGGACATAGCACCACTACAGCCCTGACTCTGTTTACTAGTGAAGTCGAGACAAACATGGACAATGGTCTCCTTACAGGGGCTGTTTTTATAGACCTCACAAAAGCCTTTGACCTGGTCAACCACCCCCTGCTCTTAAGGAAACTCCAAATGCTAGGTGTGGCAGGCTCCACCTTGTCATGGTTTAACAGCTATCTTACCAAATGTACACAAGCTGTCGCCTTCAATAAAGTCCTGTCTCCTCAGCAGCCTTCCCCTGTGGTGTCCCCCAAGGTTCTATACTTGGTCCATTACTCTTCTCTCTTCATTAATGATATTCCTTCCTTTCCTACCCACTGCTGGACCATGATGTATGCTGATGACTTGGTCCTTTTCTCTGCCTCTAAATGTGTCACTGACATAAGTGATCAACTATCATCCTCCTCCTAAATCATCCAATCCTGGCTCTCCTTGAATCAGCTAATCCTTAACCTACCCAAAACATATGCCATGCTCTTCGGGTCAACCAGAAAAGTTCAGACAGTAACCCCCAGTCTGTAGGTCCATTGCCTTGATGGATCCATAATATCAAATACTGATTCCTTTAAATACCTGGGTGTGACACTTGACCCATCTTTAAATTTTTCCTGTCATATAAATGAGGTCTGTAAACATATCAACATAAAGATTGGAGTCGCCTACAAAGTTTGCTGTTCACTGACCCCCTCTACTAGGATTTCCATAGCCCAGGGTATCCTCCTCCTCCCGGGGCTTAAATATGCTCTACCTGTCCTGTCCTGGTCTAATGTTAATGCTCTCCACAAGTGGGAAGTCACATATAATAATATCTGTAGATTTGCCCTGTCTGCTCCTCGACTCACCCACCATGGTCTACTCTACTCCTCCTTAAACTGGCTGGCTCCCAATGATTTGCGCTTCTACACCCTTGGATGCTTTATTGGCTGTCTTACCCATATCCCCAGACCCGACTTTCTTGGAGCCATGTTAAACCCTGTGACTTATTCTCACTCTCTGAGGTCCTTGGTTTCCCCTCTACTCTCTGTTCCCCCTTGCTGTACAAGAATGGGAGAACAGGCTTTCTCCCACTTTGCCCCCAAATTCTGGGACCCCCTTCCTCCCCATGTTAGGGGCACCACTTCTCATGACTCATTCAAGAAAGCACTCTTCTCTTACCTAAGGACACATGGTGTCTGCAGATGCTCTTAACCTTCCTTTTGTAGCAAGTCTTGTCCATAGTAACCGCTGTGTTAACTCCCCTACACAGTGATCTGGTTTTGCTTCTCTCGCTATTTTCCTTGGGTGTCCAATTGTCTGAATCTAATCCCCTTTGTCCCACCCTCCTGTGTTGGTCCAGTACAGGTTTAATTTGTTGTTTGTTTTTCATTTGTCTCACTTCTACGTGGGTGATCTATGTGATTAATTATGATTTGTATTTTGACCCTCCTGTGCGAGGACCTGCTCGTCATACTGTACCATTTTCCAATGTTAATGCTCCCTGTAATTTTTGTATCTCTGTATTCTGTACTCTCCCAGGTCGTACTTGAAAATAGGCAGGTCCAATTGCCTAACGCACTTACCTGGTTACCAAAAGCTAATAAATAAATAAGCCCAAATTCACAGTTTGCATAAATCATGATCAATCCTAATCTACTCAAGAACCTGATGACTCTTTAAACTAATGTCATGGATACAGTTGCACTGTCCACTCTGGCAGTTCTGCTGGTGACAGCTGAATCAGTGGTAGTCTTCAAGCCAAGCTCCTCTGCCACCCAGGTGGGTATATGCTCTGGCTTTGCCCCATGATGTCAGATCTCTTTCTGCTGCAAGGGACAGTGCATCTCCTTTGCAACTCTGCATGCCTCTTAGGTTTTTTCTATTTAAGCACCTCTTTGGTGAACTTTTGATTACAATTTTATTTCTTTAACTAATTGTCACTTCCAAGTATTCTGGCTTTGCTCCATCAAATGATCAGTATAGAATAGAAAAAAAACGCTTCAAATTCTGCACCTGGTGCAGGCAGAAGCTGTTGGCCAAGGATCCACACAACACATATGTTTACTTCTTGGGGAAGGCGAGGTTGTCAGTAGCTGCTGCAGTGGGAACCTCATCGGTCTCAGCACTGCTCCTGGCTGGGGCCAGTGTCCGAGGGTCACTTTGGTATGAGTTCCAGAAGAGGAGTGTGGCCTTCCAGACCTTCAGTGAGAACCCTTCCCACCACAGGAAACACAAGAAACACCACCATTGCAAATCGTGGGACAAGGAATGATCTTTTTCTTTCTGCTCCTTTGACCCACCTGACTGCTCAACTTTGGTGGAGGGCAGGTCGTGGTTCCCATGGTAAGCCTGCTAGACAATTTTGACTTTGACTGCAGTCAGCCAACCACTTGAGATTTTTCTCGAACTGGTCGTGGTCGACTGACTTTCAGAGGAGGTCAGTGAAGAGTCGTCGATCTTCCAGACCCCGGTGCCCCTGGGTAAACCTTAAGAGTTGTCTCCACTGGTGATCATGCTTTCAAGGCCTTTACTGATCTCACTGTCTAAGCAGGTTGTCTGCCCAGAACCCCCTGGAAGACATGCCCTGAACTTGGTCCTCAGGTCAGTGATCGAGGCCGAGGTACTGTTCGCATTCTCGATTCTGCTTGATCAGGAGACATTGCTCTTGAGGAATCTTGTTCTCCTCCTCCTCAGGTGAGGAGAGGCATTGACGCTGTATGCATTGGTACCATGAGGACCTCCTCTAGCAACAGTGGACCACTGCAGGGAGGAGCAGGGCTCTGCCACTGGAGCCGACAGTCCCTTGGCCTCCTTCAGCTATTCTCCTGCAGGTGCACCAGACCCAGAAGACCACGGTGTCTGCTTCTCCTCCAGTTTGGGTGAAATCCCCTCCACTACAGCTGTGGTTTGTGGCACCCATCAAGGAGTTTCATCCTGTTTATGGCCTGCCAGGCCACCTTTCCATGGAAATCAACCAGAAGAAGGGTACTTTTGTGGTTCAAGGTGAGAAGCGGTCCAGAACATGTTTGAGGAATCATCAGATTCAGAGGGTGAGTTTTCAATGGCCTCGACCATGACCCAGCAGTTCGATCATGACTCCTTGGACAGATAGTCTGCTGCATCAGGCTTACCTTCTTTTGGAGCATTGCTCCAACTTATATTGGAATCCATGCATGTTTACTTGGAGCTCGTACAGAAGCAGGCTTAATACCTGTTCACTGACATCCTTGACAAGTACGAGTCCCCAGGGGTAGTCTTCCCTTTGGCTGAGGCCGTTTTAGGAGTGGCCGTGGAACTTTGGCAGCATTCAGCATGCTGCCCCATGCCCCTCATCCGGATGATCTGCAAGTACACAGTAAGAAGTCGAATGCCACACTGGATTCTGTGGCTTCATCTTAGAAGGACCCGAAACCTTCCAAGCCCAAGAAAAAGGCATTTCAGTTTTAGGCCTTAAAGCCACAACAGTCTCAGCAGCAGCCCCAGCTGGCACCCAGAATCCAGGCATAGCAGCCAGGGGTGGAAAAATGACTGGGCAGTGGAGGTGCCTCTGGGGCCCTGTCTACCAGAGCCCTCTCCAAGGCTGCAAAGTGATGAGCTGTGGGGTGCCATTCCCTGTCCCAGCTCCCAGTCAGGGATCAGTTGCATCACGTCTTCCTGCAGTGGTCTGCTGTTACTTTGGACAAGTGGATCCTAGACGCTGCGGGCAAGGGGTTGCCTTTGGACTTCGAGGCTCTCCTGCCTTACTGACTCTTGAGTTCCACAGGAGACCAAGATGCCAGAGGACATGTCCACGCTAAGGGCTGACATAGCTCAACTCCCAGTGTGATCCTTCTGCAAATACAGTGCAAGCCACTTACAGCGGACAGTTTTGTGCAGCTATAATTTGTCCGTCTAAAACAATGTCCACAGTTGGCAGCAGGGGGCGACATTGACTAACAGAATGCCACTCGCAGATTTCCGTTACAGTAGACTCCACCTAATGCATTCTGTGTTCTGTATTTCCAAACTATAGCACATTTCCAACTGCTCTAATGTGCTCCAATATGCTTCTAACTAAGCTGTAGCATGCTACAGTTCATCACTGTAAGTACAGCACAATAAGCGCCGTAAGCAAGTCTTTGTCTGGTTTTGCACAGTTGGGGAGGGGGGACGTAGTAAGCCACAGCACAGCAAAGCCATTGGAGTGTTAGATCCCACATTTTCTGACTCTTTTTATCCTCTGTCCCAGTTCCCCTCTCCAGTGCTTTTAGACCATCTGATTTCAGCTGCAAGGAGTGCAGATGATCATCTGAGAACACGCCCACCAGGTTCCCCTCTCCAGTGCTTTTAGACCATCTGCAAGGAGCGTAGATGATTGCACACCAGGACAGTTTCCTTGCTTGTTCATAGGGTGCTGCAAAGAACCCCATTCTAGCTCCTCCTCCCTGAAGAAATAGCACATTTACAGACTGCTAACTCTGTGATTTATCACCGCCAGGTCCTCTAAATTAGATCACTTAATGCTAATCACTCCTGTCAGCTGTCCGCAGTTGCCAGCATGCAACATCTGCATAAACAGGCAAAATTAATACTACAGCCTATGGGTATGGTTTGGGTTTTAATTTTTTGTCCGTATTTAGTGATTGTCCGTGGTTTCCGTGTCCACATTAGGTGGAGTCTACTGTACCTGGAAAAAGTCCCAACAGGCGCTCCGGTCTTTTATCTCCACTCCCATGGCAACTAAAGGCTTACCTGGAGATCTGGTATACCCACAAAGCTATGGGTAATAATTTCTTGGTCAATCTTATGCTGCAGTGTCACACAGAAGTTCAGCACGAGCAACACGAACGTTATGAATGCCAGCCTCTTTGCTTGCAAGATAATGAGTGTAACGGGGCACTGATCCAAGACAAGCCTATAGAAGTGCTGGTCTGGAAAACATGGAGGTCAGTCCTTGGTGGTGGGCAGCACACTGAAGAAAGCTCAGCAAGCTACTGCAAGCAACTCTGCTGTGCCAACTGCAGTTTCCAGCAGCACAGTGCAAGCAGCTTCCATCTCAGCAAGCAACAACTTCAGCCTGGTGAATTGCACATTCAACTCACTAATTAACTTCATTACCTACAGTAAATAGTGGTCTCGTTTTTGTTTTTTATTTTACTACCCCTTCACAGAATGTGCATCTGCGAGGTTTCAGCATTTATTTCTTTGCCCCTCATCCTAAAAAGGAATTTTTTTTTTCTCAGACACCTTAAAAAGTTAATATCATTCTTCTCAATTAATGCAAAGTTAACACCTTGTCTCTGAGTATTCGTTTCCATTTTCATAGTGCAAAAATACCCTCCAGGGTGGGCAGTATGGCAAATACCTGCCTTTCCAGGGTGTCAGGTCTCATTAGGCTCTCTGAGCAGATGGGTATAGCCCAATATCCCCCACCCTGGAAGGTATTATTAGTAGTTTATGACTCCCCTCAGCATTGTTTGGTCTGCTTTGTATCCTGTTTTACAGATTTGTTGTGTGTGTGTGTGTGTGTTTACTTCACAAGTCAGAGTACCACAAATAATTCATTATTTGTGCTTTTTTTTCATTTGTTGCATTCAGTTGTCAGGGAGTCCTAGTTAAATGTAGACTTCTATGCTAGCTATCTAAGAAAAAAAACAAAGAGCTATCAACATAGCAAACTGTCTAAACACCACCTTCTCGGATCTCGGCAGTGTTCTCCCGAGTTGTTTCTTTGACCCTGTGCCCCAATCCCAACCCCCAACCCTGCAGCATCCTTGTTTCCTCTTGCGCAAAATATCCACCCACGAAGCCCATCCTTACCTACAAAAAGCGCTAAGCAGCAATAACCCTATAAATGACCCCCTAGATGCCAGGCTCCTTCGATTAGTCCTTGACGAGGTCCTAGTCCCCTAACAGACCTGTTCAACAAATCCCTATTCCTAGGGCAATTCCCTAGTGCCTGGAAAACATCTGTCATTACCCCCATCCATAAAAGTGGTGACAAAGCCTCCCCAAATAACTATCGGCCCATCTCCATTCCCCCCCCGCCAAAGCGTTAGAAAAAGTGGTTGCCACCCAACTTACAGAATACCTAGCCAAGTATGACAGTCTATGCCCAGAGCAGCATGGCTTCCGTTCAGCCCATAGCACCACCACAGCCCTCCTAGAATTCACCAACTTCCTGCACTCCTTCCTAGACACCTGTAACATTGCAGGAGCTGTGTTTATAGACCTATCCAAGGCCTTCGACATGGTCTTCCACCCTCTCCTTCTCGACTCTCTCCACCAACTTGGTTTCTCCACAGGCCCCCTAGCCTGGTGTTCCACTTACTTTTCTGCCCGGTCCCAATGCGTCAAAATTAACAGAACCTATCTGACACACTACCCGTCCGCTCTGGGGTGCCCCAGGACTCTACCCTGGGGCCACTTCTTTTCTCCCTCTACCTAAACTCCTTACCACAGGCCTGCTCCACAAAAATCTTACTATATGCAGAAGATGCAGTGCTCTTGCTTCGCATCATAAACCTACGCCCCTTCAGGACTCCCTCCAACTCCCTTGACGAAACATGGTTTAAGGACCGTAGACTGGTCATAAACCTAAAAAAGACTAAATCAATGATTCTCTCACTGCCATAACAAAGCAAAAAGTGCACCTCTCCACATCCTCCCCAGCACCTCCTTGAATAAGTATCCAACTACAAATATCTTGGACTTACCCTCAAATCAGCCCTTACTTTCCATGACCACATAAACACCCTTGCTGCTGCAACAAACACCTGGATTGGACTCCTTTACCGACACAGGGACTGCCTCCCCTCCCCCCCCAATGCCCTTAGGCTGGCCATCACCTCATCAATACTGTCCCTAGTGGACTATGGGCTCCCTGTATACGGGGCAGCAGGTAACTCCGCACTCCAGAAAATCCAGGTCTCCCTAAACAAGGCCTGCAGGCTCCTAACTGGCGCACTGAGGCTCACTCATACCTGCTCCGTCTATACCTCTGCCAATCTTCTGAACCTCGACGAAAGGCTCCACTACCAGACCTGCATACTGTCCAAGAAAATACTGCTTCTGCTCTCCCCCTGGGGTCTCCGCCTCTCTTCATCCGGCCACCCCACTATCTCCACCCAAGATCAGGGAAAGCACCCTGGTTGTGCCTAGGTAAACCTCCCTTTCCCAGAGATCTTTCCACTCCAGGGCCCCCACATGGTTTAATGCACTCCCAAACACCATCACTAGTGCACCTGAGATCACCCACTTCAAAACCACTCTTCGCAACCACCTCTTCAATATCCACTCCTGTAACTGCAACTAACATTTCACTCTCTCACCCTCTCTGATTCTAATTCTCTGACAAAGTCCATTATGGATTGCAACCTACGTCAAGAATTACCAAACCCATGAATAGGAATGACAATTCTGTTTAGATGCTTTCTCAAGCTAATAATGTGTCTCTGCTGTGATGATGTAAATATCATCATCCAAATATTGTAAATGAAGTCTGTACTTACTATAAATACTGTAAATAATGTCTGTGACAAATGTCTGTAGCACTTGCTATATGTAACTGTTGTTATACCCTGTCTGTATTACCTTCTGTCTTACATGTGACGAGGTGCCTTTGGAAATGAGCCTCTGGCTCAAAGGTTGTAAACCAATATATAAAATAAATAAATAAGAGTTTATTTCTTTCCTAATAGCAGAGCCCTTCTCAAATGTAGATTTCTATGCTGGATATCTAACAAAGAAACATAATGAACTAAGAGTTTTCACTAATGGTAGGAGTTGTCCAAAATGTTCATACTGAAGATAGTAAAAGTCAGAAATAGCCTTTGGCAACATACTTGGAAAAATCCCATTTAGACCATGATGCAATTGTAATGGGCAGCAGAGTCCTATTAAATTACTTCTTATATTAAAGGTGACTATCATCCCCTGTGTTTTATTATTCAGAGATTTAAACTGATCGTCTAAGAGCTAAGGAAAAGATGCCTTAGAAAGGATGTCACCGATTTCAGTTACCCTGTCTAGAGAAACACTGCTTTCTTTGGCCTAATGGCTGTAATTCTAACTAAAGTTAAGTAAATTACTCAGCTGTCCAACTGGTTTCTGTAACTGTATATGGAAAATGCCTTTTACTGCATTTTTCTCCTGAAACAGCATACTAATGACCTTGATCAGATTACATCATGTCCGGATTTGTACAGCAGTCCAGTATGGTTGGCATCATAATAAATGTCCACTGCATTAAAGTTCAGAGATCGAGTAAGGCTAGTAAAGTCCATCCTGATTTAATTGTCTTCCTATATAGAATATGTGCCATTCAAGATTTTCCTCAAAAGGAGTAGGTACACTATGAATGTGTAAACCAAAGGATAGAAGAAGTCTGAAAATCCACTAAAAAGAAATGGTAAAAATGACATTCTAGTTACTGTTAGTGCTGCAGTTAACTTGAGCAGTTCATCAGCTCATTTTGATGAAAACCAAACACTGTAACCAAACTGATTTCATGGTAGCATGTTTTTAACCATGCCTGGTTCTTAGAAGTATTACTGTGCATATTTTGTCTTTCATTTTAGCAAAATATAGATAGGTGATGGAAAAGACAAGCTTGGAATGCCACCCCCCCATGTAAAATATATATATAAAGGTCTTGATTATTGAAATGCAGTATTTAGCCGAGATGTATTTCCTATGAAAATTAATGCTTCTGGGAGTGACAGTTTTATTTAGATTTTGTTGACCAGGAAAGGAGGACTAGACAGTTCTGCCTATTTTCAGCCTTTTGTGTGTGTGTGTGTGTGTGTGTGTGTGTGTGTGTGTATGTATGAGTTGGGGGCAGGAGAGATACAGATGGAAACCAGATAACATTTCAATCAGATTAACCTGTTAGTGGTATTTTTAGTGATATTGGGGGGGTTTGGCCAGGACACTGGGGAAATCCGTGCTCGTTTCAAGAAGTGCCATGGGACCTTTAACATCCACCTGAATAACCAAAAGAACAGGCATACGGGACCTCGGTTTAATGTCTCATGCAAAAGATGGCACCTCAGGAGTGCAGCACCCCCTGCCCCCAAATGCTGCATTGCTGTGCCAATATTGGGATTTAACCCAAGGTCCTGGTGTGAGGATGGAACCCACGGCCTTCTGATCTTCTGTCCTCAGAGGTGAGAGTGTACAAGCTGCTGAGCCACCAACACTGACACAGGAGCCATTAGCTTGTCAAATGAATCTGCCTCTAAAGTTGGAAGAACAATAGTTCTTTGGTTCTAACTTGGAGCATTCAACTTAGTAAATGTAAAAAGGCATTCACATTTTATTTATTCAGTTAACAAGTTCACATTTACCTTTTGTATGTAGCCCCTTCACTGCCAAGGAAATTTTGCTAGAAAGAAAATTTCTTTGCATATACATGTAGGTGAATAAAGTTTCAGCAGTTCTCAATTTCTTCCTTACATTTTCCTGGGGACCTGTTTCCTTACTCATCCAGCAGTACCATCTTGTGGTAATTGTTTCACTCCCATTTAAAAGAAAAGCACCTTGATTATAAATGTGTATATGCTTTCTGTATCCACTTAGTTGCTGTTCTACAGAGTTCCTGGTATTGGTATTTTTTTATAATTATTTTATATGATGTCCTAGGAATGCACAGTAACTGATATGGTATTAAAAGATGCCTAAATGAGTAACATACTAACATGCTCCATGGCGAAAAAAATCTACCTTGGCCTTGCACCTTCTGCGGTCTCAACTCTGTTACAACACCGAATTAACAAATGGTGCCTTAGGAGATCCACGCTACAGCTGCTGAAAGTCCCCCACTATCACACTTCACAGGGACAACGCTCTTTTGCTTATCGAGCGCCACTCTGGTTCAATGGCCTCAGCCCCACCATCTCCTCAGCCCCAACAATTGGTATGTTTAAAACTAGGCTCCGGGACTATCTCACTACCAACAGCTCCTGTAACTGCCCAACTTAACCTTGTTTCTCCACTTCCCTTCCTGCTCTTGTGGTCCCCCCCCCCCCACACACACACACTGGATTCTACCCTCATATCTTGGTATACCCAATGCTGCACTTTTCACCCTCTCCTCACCCTTCCTACATTTCTCCCCCCTCCCATGACTCTGTCACTTCTTATCTGTTGTCTATTTTCTCTGACAAATGCCGCTGGCTGCCTTGTTACAATGCTACCCTTGAATTGTATTAATCTGTACTCTGTTTGCAATGTCCACATTTTTGTAATGTCTGTCTTGATGTTCCCCATAATTTGTATTTCTCTGACGTGGAACCTTTGTAAAAGAGCCAAGGCTCAAAGGTATTTGTAATCCTAGACTTGATAAATAAATAAATACTAACATACTAAAATGCCAGCAGAGTAGGCCTAACAGTCTTTAGTGTCTGCGCTTGATCAGCCCCCACCCTGGGTGCTGACCTTGCTGCCCTCTCGCCTTCTCTGTCTTCTCCCTTCCCAGTTCCGGATATTCTCGCTGCACTGGATTTTGCCCCAGAACCCTTCCCTGTACCTGTCCCACCCCCTTCTTGAACCCTCCACCGTCTCTGCCTCCACCAGCCCCCTGGGCAAGCGATTCATGGCTCCACCACCCTCTCAGTGAAGCAGCACCTCCTCCTTTCTCCCCTGAATCTCCCCCAGCTTCCACCCATGCCTCTAGTTGCCCCTCCTCCTTCCTTCAAGCACCCTGACTGCTCCTCCCCTATTTACCCTTCATGTACCTGAAGACCTTATCATGTCCCCCGTCCCTCTCTCTTCCAATGTATATATTTAGCTCCTTCGAGCCTCTCCCCATAGGTCCTGACCCCCAAGCCCCAAATCATTTTGGTTGCCCTCCTCTGGACCCTCTCCAGGAGTTTAATGTCCCTCTTTAAGTGTGGCCTCCAAAATTGCACACAGTACTCGAGTAGTGGCCTCACCAAGCAGTTATACAGAGGGAGTATCACTTCCCTCCTTCTGGAGGTGATTCCCCTAGCGATGCATCCCAGCATCCTGTTGGTCTTGGCTGCTGCCCTCCTACAAGTCTCCGAGTTGTTCATCTTGACATCCACCACCACCCCCAGGTCCCTCTCAACCATCGAGACTTGTAGCATTCTCCCCACCCAGGGTGTACAGTTGGCCCAGGTTTCAAACAACATGAAGTCTTGCTATATTATGACTATGCAGTGAGTCCCAACCTTGAACTGCTCCGGAGGTGAAAGAGTTAATTTTCCATGCCAGGCATGGAACGCTGAGCTCGAGCTCGGTTGAAACTCTGTCTGCTGTTCTTCAAACTCAAACTGTCAGATTCTTTACTCCACCTCACTGAACAGTCGCTCCGGAGATTTCTCCTTCTGCTCAGTTCATTTTGTCGGTTAAAGTATTATTTTCTCGGTTTTTTGACCGAATTTAAACCGCAACCAGTCGGTTCAACCTCTGTCTGTGGTATTGTGAGTACTAGATAGATTTACATTATTTCTGTTCTGTGTGGAACTTTTTGTATCATTTAGAGTGTGGTTACCGGTTCTTATCGGTTCTAAAAAAAAATGGAATTTCTTACGTTTTTTTCCATGACCCGTGACATGGTTGGGAACCGATAAGAGGGTCTTGCTTGGCGGATTGCCATAAACAGGCAAGTTTGATTAGGACTGGCACTATGTCTGAGAAACCCAAAAGAAAAACCGGGCCCACTGGGTTTCAGCACTGCAGTGTGTGTGGGGAAGCCTTTGCCAAGGCTGACCCCCACACCACCTGTGTTTATTGTCTGGGGTTTGACCACCTCAATGCAGACTGCCAGATTTGTAAAAATTTTCCTGCAGCTACCCTGGAAAAGAGAGTTGGTAGGCTCAGGGAAAGGGAGGCCAAGAAGTCCGCTGACCCGGACGGCCAGCCCAGTTTGGTTCCAACCGAACCAGAAGGAGTGTCCTCTGACCAGGGCGAGACTTCCTCGGGCAAAAGGAGATCCGACTCTGAGGGGTCATTCCCAGCAAAAAGGACTAGAAAATCAGCTGGTGTGGAGCCAAAACTTTCCTCTCCAACAGCCGAAGAGATAGCCAAAGTGATTCAGATTGTCCAGTCGCTTTCTCCGGTTCCGACCGAACCGGTGCCATCAGGTAAGCGTCCGGTTCCACCGGTTCAAGACTACGATTTAGAGGAATATTATGAACTGGAGGAGGGGGAAGAGGAGTATGAGGAGAGTGAATGTGGATTTGAAAGTCTGGATGTGCCCATCAACCCGGACATCTCCCCAGACAGACCTTCAGGAGTGTCCCCTCCTAGGCTTTCTGAGTCCCCTTCTCATTTTATTTTCTATAAAAAAGTTGCTGAAACCCTCCAGCTCCCTATGGAGGAAGCTGTGGATGATCAAGAGGAGCCTGACTATGTGGAAATGATGACTATCCCAGAGTCTAGGAGACTGTCTATTCCCTTGCATAAATCTTTTGGGAAACAGACTTTTAAAATTCTAAAAACTCCTCACACTATACCTCCTGTGGATAAGAGAATGGACAAGAGGTACACATTGTCAGGCTCTGATATGGAGTTCCTTACACAACAATGCAGCCATGTTGGGGTAGTGCAGGCTGCAGCCTGTGACAAGGCAAATATCCCCTTGGCCTCACACCCCCCGGACAAGGACTCCAGGAAGGTTGATGCCATGGCAAAGAAACAGTACATGGCAGCATCCTTGGGACTCAGACAGGCAAATTATATGGCTTATGTTGCTAGATACCATAAATCCAGATGGGATACTGTTATGGCTCTTGCAAAACAGGTCCCTGGCCAGCTTGCCAAGGAGCTAGAGCAGGTGGCTGCTGATGGTATTGAGGTATCCAAGGTGCAGTTCCATGCTGCAGTGGACTCAAATGATGTGTCATCAAGAGTCATGGCTACATCTGTGGCTCTTCGCAGGATGGCTTGGCTCAGATGTACTAGCCTGTCACAGGATACCCAGACTAAGGCCATGGATTTTCCTGTTGTGGGTAATTCTCTGTTTGGGGAGCAGACAGAATTACATAAAGAAAATGGATGAGTATAGGACCACCTATCGGAGTACACAGGCCAAGGAAAGGCAAGCCACTGCTCCAAGGCAGCTTCCCAGGGGCAGGGGCAGGCCTTTTCATAGGCCTTTTTACCAAGCCCAGGCCTCCTCTTCTGCTTTTGCTCAGATGGGTTTCTTTAGAGGGAGAGGAAGACGGGGTGCAAGCAGGCCTGCTTCCACCCCTCAGCCCAAAGCCCCTGCCAAGCAGGCACCCTGATGGGATGGCCAGGGCCGATTCTCAGCTACCTGTAGGGGGTAGGCTGGCTTACTTTGTCCAGGACTGGCAGTCTCTGAGATCAGACAAGTGGGCCCTGGAAGTAGTAAGCCAGGGGCTGGTTCTCAGCTTCAAAAAGTTTCCAAAGATGAGAACCAGATCCTTTCCACCTGCAAATCCACCAGAGGCACTTGCCTTAAAGGCAGAGGTCTCTTCCCTCCTGGCTCTCAGAGCTGTGGAAAGGGTTCCACCCCTACACCAGGGCAAAGGATTGTACTCCAGGTACTTCCTTACCCCAAAAAAGACAGAAGAATGGCGGCCCATCCTGGATCTCGGATACCTAAACAAGCACCTTTTAAAACCAAAATTCAAAATGGTGACTCTGGGAATTATTCTACCCTCTCTAAGGCCAGAGGACTAGCTAGCATCCCTGGACCTCAAGGATGCCTACTTCCATATTCTCATCAGAAGCTCCCATCGAAAGTACCTCAGGTTCGAACTTCCCTCAGGCCATTACCAGCTCAGAGCAATGCCCTTTGGCCTCACCTCTGCAGTTGCTTCCTTAAGAAGGCAAAAAAATTGCCATCTTCCCTTATCTGGACGATTGGCTCATAGTAGGCCAGTCCCCAGACCAGGTCAGGTTACACCTGCAGATAACTCAGCAACTGCTCACCTCTCTAGGTTTCCTTCTGAATCTGTCAAAGTCAGTTCTAGAGCCTGTATAGCTCCTCACCTTCATAGGCGCAGAGCTGAACACAGAGAAAGCCAGAGCCTTCCTTCCTCTGGACACTGCAAGGACCCTGGTCTCTCTGGCCTCCTCTTTCACTCTGCAGGTCTGTCGACCAGCAAGACATTTTCTACAGCTCCTAGGGCACATGGCTGCCTCTACAGCAGTTCCATTTGAGAGCCTTTTGGTCTCAAAGGAAAGACCCTCTAACAAAACTGATCCCAGTTAATCGAACCCTGATCCAGGCCCTACAGTGGTGGCAGGATCAGAGCAACCTGAGACAAGGGGTCCCCTTTGTCACTCAGTCTCACTCTTTAATCCTTACTACAGATGCATCCCTCTTGGGGTGGGGAGCCCACATGGGCGACCTCACTACCCAGGGATTGTGGTCCCCTCAGGAATCTGTGCTCCACATCAATCTGTTGGAGCTCAGAGCAGTTTTTCGAGCACTTCAAGCTTTTTCCAAATCTGTTCAGAACAAAGTTGTGCAGGTCAGAACAGACACCACCACCACAATGTGGTACATCAACAGGCAAGTGGGCACTCGGTCTACGGCCTTGTGCACCGAAGCAGTGAAGTTGTGGTCTCTGGCTTACTCCCTGGATACCTTCCTTACAGCAGTTCACCTCCCAGGCAAGGACAATGTCCTGGCAGATGCTCTCAGCAGGATTTCACAGGGCCGTCACGAATGGTCACTGGACCCCCTGGTTCTGGAGGTGATCTTTGCCAGATGGGGCACCCCGCAGATAGATCTTTTTGCAGCCCCAGATAATCACCAACTTTCCCTCTTTTGCTGCAGGCCCCCAGTGTTGGGCTCAGTCCCTCTGGATGCCTTAGTCCTCAGTTGGGAAGGGAAGTTTCTATATGCTTTTCCTCCCTTCCCTCTCCTGTTCAAAGTGCTAGTCAAAATCAGGTCTCAACCCTGCAAAGTGATCCTGATTGCTCCAGATTGGGCCAGACAGCCCTGGTATCCACTCCTGATGTCCTTAGCAGCCCATCTTCCCCTGTGTCTTCCCAGGAAGCACAACCTGTTAACCTGTGCTCAGGGGAGGGTTTGGTACCCGAACCTCAAATCTCTCAATCTCAAGGCTTGGCTCTTGAAGAGTTAGAGTTTGCTGATCTACACCTCTCCCAAGGTGTAATGGATATCCTGAAGGCTTCTAGGAAACCTTCCACCAGGGCTACTTATAATTCCAAATGGAAAAGGTTTTCCATATGGTGTTCTGAAAAGCATATTTCCTCAGAATCTGCTGACTTACCCACAGTCCTGGATTATATGGTCCACTTAAATACCTTGGGGCTGAGACCAGCTACCTGAAAGTGCATTTGGCAGCTGTGTCTGCTTTTATTTCAGCAGGTAAGCCCTCTTCTCTTCAGCTCATCCTGTATTCTCCAAGTTTTTTAAGGGATTGCTTTATTCCAACCCTCCATTCAGGGACCCTGCCCTGCCTGGGATCTTAATGTTTGCATTGCTCAGCTTATGCAACCCACTTTGAGCCTTTGTCTTCAGCAGAACTTAAGTACTTGACTTGGAAGACTGTGTTTCTGGTAGCCATCACTTCTGCCAGACGTATAAGTGAATTGCAAGCTTTGTCAGTGCAGCCTGATTTTATCTTTTTTCATAGAGATAAGGTGGTCCTCAGGACTAATAGGAAGTTTTTGCCTAAGGTGGTCTCAGATTTCCACCTTAATCAATCCATATCTCTCCCAGTGTACTTCACTGACCATTCCTCCTCTGGCAAGAGGAGTCTGCACAGCTTAGATGTGAAGAGAGCCCTTAGTTACTATGTAGAGCGTACCAAGGGTCACAGGGTTGACTCCCTCCAACTGTTCCTCACTTATGGTGAGGTTGGTAAAGGGAAACCTGCCACTAAAAGATCCATTGCCAGGTGGATTGTCTCTGTATCCAATTTTGTTATGAAAACTGGGTAAGGTTCCTCCTCAGGCCTGAGGGCTCACTCTACCAGAGGTACAGCTGCTTCCTGGCTGCTGCCAGGGACATCCCTATCCTAGAGATATGTCAAGCAGCTACCTGGAAAACAGTTCACACTTTTACAAGCATTACTCCCTGGACATCCAGGCTAGGAGTGATGCTCGGTTCTGGCACAGCTGTGCTTCAGAGTTTGTTTCCTAAGTAGGTTCTGTCCCTCCTCCATGGAGGTACTGCTGTAGTTCAGATATGTCATAAATAGCAAGACTTCCATGTTGTTTGAAGAAATAATTACTCACCTTAGTAATGTTGTTTCTTCTAATGGAGTCTTGCATATATTATGACCTCCCTGCCTACCCCTCTCAGAACCTTTGTTTTTGGATGTGGGTGGGCAGTGCAGTGTTGGCACTTAGTAGATGCCCACCTTGTTGTTTCACCCCTCCTTTTTGGGGTGACTTGGTGTTGTGTTTTCATTTTTGGGTCTCCTGACTTGAGTCTTTGTTTTGGGACCAAAAATGTGTTCTTATGTTTAGTAGCCAGTTGGCTAGTGTAGGTTTACAGCTTCCACACAGGACCTCAGTGAGTTTAGCTCGTAAAGATCTGACGGTTTGAGTTTGAAGAACAACAGACAGAGGTTCAACCGAGCTCGAGCTCAGCGTTCCATGTCTGGCATGGAAAGTTAACTCTTTCACCTCCGGAGCAGTTCGAAGGTTGGGACTCACTGCATATGTCATAATATAGCAAGACTCCATTAGAAGAAACAACATTACTAAGGTGAGTATTTTTTTCTTCTGGCCCCCAGGTGCAGTACCTTGCATTTCCTTGCATTGAACCTGAGCTTCCACTTTCTAGACCATCTTTCCAGAGCCTCCAGGGCCCCCTGTAGGGCAACCCTCCTCTCCTCCCCATCCACCACCGCCCTCAGTTTTGAGTCATCCGCAGAGAGAGTCATCTCACTCCTGATACCTGTCCTTATGTCAGAGACATAGGCGTTGAACAGGAGGTGCCCAAGGACTGATCCCTGTGGGACCCCACTAATGACCCTCCTTGGGGATGAGTCTGTCGAGCCAACTACGACCCTCTGGGTCCGGTCCTGGAGCCAATTGTCTATCCATCTGATCATCATGGTTAAGAAACATCAAAATAAATTTCAGGATGTACAGTGCATGTCCAGAGGCACTAAAGGGATTATTAGATGGGTGTGTTCCCATGCTCACCTTTAGACAGAAGCACACTAATGAAATATAGCTTTTTTATTATTAGTTTGACAGCAAAAGCAATAAACTGTTATTAGTAATGGTACTCCCCTTGCCATCTTCCCTTCTATTAAGTGCAGTGTCAGTGGCTCAGCAGGTAGCACACTTGCCTCTGAGGCCGGGAGATCAGAAGGCTGTGGGTTCTATCTCCACACAAAGCACTTTGGTTAATATCCCAATATTGACACTGTAGTGCAGCATGAGGGGGTTCTGCACTCCTGAGGTGCCATCTTTCAGATGAGACATTAAACCGAGTTCCCATCTGCCTGTTCCGGTGATAGTTCAGGTGGAAGTTAAAGATCCCATGGCATTTCTCGAAAAGAGGAGGGGAATTTCCCCAGTGCACTGGCCAAATTTCCCCCCATTCACTAAAAATACCACCAACAGCTTAATCTGGTTCTAGGTCGGTTGGCATTCATCTGTATCCCCTTCCCTTGGGTCGTGCCTGAAAATAGGCAGAATTTGTCTAGTGCACACTTACCCGGTCAACAAAAATGAAATAAATAAATAAATTACCTAGGTGTTATACTCGTCCCCTCCCTCAACTTTTCACTCTATGTGGCGTCTACCGGTAAGGCTGTCAACATCTATGACTTGCCTACAGAGCCAACCTAAACTTCTCCCCTAGTGCCCGTAAAGCCATTGATCGAGGAATACTGCTTCCCAGACTATCCTATTGTTTGCCTGTCTTTGTTACAGCCTCAAACTCAGTATTACACATATGGGATGTGACTTATAACAATGTATGCCATTTTGCCCTAGCATGTAACCATTTGTGCTACCACTTTTTCCTTTATGCTAAACTCATCTGGCTCGCTCCACATGCCCTATATGACCTCCCCTGAGAGGTATCATAGACATAGTGTCTTTCAGAACCAGGTTCCCACATCACTTGCCTCCCTCCTTGTGCCCAGTATTAATGCCTGCCCTCTTCGGTCCTCTGACTACAGCGTCTTAGTTGTGCTCAGGACCAGGATGAAACTTAATGAGACTACCTTCTCTGTCTGTGCCCCAAACCCTGGACTATTATAGTAGCTAACATTAGGCATAGTCCTGTTACCTGCACTTTGAGAAACCAGTATTGCTCCCACTTGCTACTGAAGGCAGTATGTACCTGTCCCTAGCTTTGAACTCCGATAAATGTTTTGTCTGCTCAGTATATACAACTTGTCTCTACACCTCTCTTTTGTATAAATGCTCCATAGTTTTTGTACATATGTTTATATCCTGGGAATTTAACTTGCTGTATTATTAGTCTAATGTGCTGTTATCAAACATTGTATTGTCTCACTTATACTCTCCTGGGTCATGCCTGAAAATAGGCAAACCTTTGTCTAGTGCACCCTAGCCAGTTAACAAAAACGAAAGTGCTTCAATGTCTTCAGCATGCACTGATGTTCCGGCCATCTTACGGCTATTCAGAAGCACTGTGTTTGAGGAAAATCTAGTTTGTAACAAATGTTGGTGCTGAAAAATGTTATTAAATGGGAACAGAGGTTGTAAGTATAGGCTGTATTCATTTCCTGCTTTATCCTATGAGTGATTTGCTTAGGGTCACCCAGTGAGTAAATGACAGTGGTTGGATTAAATGGGTCTCAAAGTGCACAGCTCTGCGCTCTAACCACTAGGTCAAACTGCATAAATTCATTAGATCTGCATAGGGAGACCATCGTCAGTACCAGTTTATAAATGACCTCCTTCCATATCAATCTAGTACCAGAACCCCATTCCTGGTGCTGGTACACAAGCCCTCCCATCCCCTCAAATTTATTCTGGCACTGGGAGCCCATCCCTGGTGCTGGCATATGAAGCAGAGGCCTGCCCCCCCCTTTTTTTTTCTTTTCATATTCCAAGTTTTTCTCCCCGTGGTTGGTGTGGGCAGGCTTTTTCACTCTGTCCCCGCCTCCTCTGACCCACTATCTACCACTACCAACTGCCATACCAGAGATCCCCCACAGATTTCCATCCATGGTGGCGCCGGAAAGTGGAGGGCTATCTTCCCTCCACCCAGTGACACAAATCCAGATGGGACAGGGTGATTGGCTGACAGTATGGGTCAGAGGCAGGAGGACAGGGCTTCATTAAGCCCACACAAACCTATTTTCTGTTCCTGGGTTCCCCTGCACACGCTTGTCACGGAAACCTACAGCCCTCCCTTTCTCTGTCCTTGATCCGCACTACCATCTGGCCTCTACCAGGTGGTAGTCCTTCGGCAGAGTGTCAGATCCTCCTTTCCAGGAGAGAAGAGCAGCTGTTGGGTGCTTGATCCTCTCCCTCCCCAGTCGACCCCCGGCAACCCATGGGAGCAAACAAACATGGGTTGCTGGTGTGGCAGGAGGTAAGTCGCTGATGGCATCTCAGCCCTCCTCGACACAGGGCCAACTGGGCCTGCCCCTTTATATGCAAACTGTAACAGAGAGCCCATTTCCAGGGCAAGCTCTATCCACCACTGCCACTAAAAAAAGGGAATTCTAGCAACAGTAAATAATGGTCACACACATTGCATCATTCCAACTCTAGACATAAGACCGTACAATTGAATTTAAACAGCTACCCATGACCACCTCCGCATCTTGCATATGTTTTCCTCCAATGGTCGAATCTTTCTTTTCTGCCAAAGGGAATGATCCCACCTGGATCTTCTTCATATATCTTTATTTATTCGATCAGCTTACTGCTCCATTTCTGTTCTGATGTTGTTTTCCATTTCTGTTTGGTTCTGGCATGGTTCTTACTGAATTGTTTTGAGGCTACCATAGTTCGGTGTGGCAGTGGGTGGCTCACGCAGGGCCTTCACCACCAAGTGGTACTTAACCATGTATGCCTGAGTGTCAGTCAGATGCTTATTTTGTTTTCTGCTTGGCAGCAGCTTGTCAGGGTGTAGCAAGAAATTTCCATTTCTAGGGACGTGGATATGATGTTCTATCCACACTTTCTGGCAGTGTCCTTTCCCTTTAAGATGAGTGGGAAAGTCTTCCCACCCACCTGGGTGGTAACTCCCTCGTCTCCGCCCCATGACTCCAGATCTTCCTTTTTGCTGGCAGAAGCAGGTTCCCTCCTTACCACTTCCGCGTTGAATAGGCCTTTGCGCTTAAATTCTTTGGAATTACTTCCATATCAACTCTCATGAGTTCCATCTTCAACTCAATCTTCGATCATGACTGCGACGGACAATCAGTCCGCTCCCGGGTTCTACCGGTGCCCTTGCAGACAGAAGATGTCGAAGACTGACCCGCATGCCACGTGCATCTTCTGCCTGGGGCGTGACCACAATCACCAGGCTGCAACTTTTGCAGCTCATTTCATTCTTCTGTCCTGGAGAACCGTCTCGCATGCCTGAAACTAGGCTGCCTGGCGTAACGGATCCCGCCTGTCAAATCCAAGGATGCCCTTTGGGTGGTCTCTACGGCTGTGGGGTCCGCTGAGCAGCTGGTGGTCTTCGAAGAGGAGTAAGCCCATTCCTCCTCGGCTTCTGCCTTCATGCCGCTTCAGCTGGGCTTGACTTTTATGTGTTCTTTCAAGGAATTGTGCCATGCCGACCTTCGGTTAGGGACCCACCAGCAAATCTAAATATAAAAAAGTGTCTAAGAAAGAAAACACTCATCATCGATTGTGGGATTGGTCGAGGGCCTCTGATTCCCATGCTTCTCTGGATTTGACTTCGATTGAAGCCCTGGCCACTGGCTCCATGGTAACCCTGTCAGGCCTGTCAGCCGAGACGCTGGTCAACATCCCAGCTGAGATTTTTCTCGAGGCGACTGACCAGTTGTCAACTGAAGAGGCCAATACCTCCTTGTCTAGGACCCCAGCCCTGACACAGACTGTTGGAGGAATGGATCAGCCCGCAGACCCGCCGCCTCTGGTCTCTGACCAGGAGGAGCCTCGGCAATCGCCGACTCCCTCTGAGCCCCGCCACCAGACCACCCCGGCCGAGGTCTGTCTCCTTGCCGTGGGTCAAGCCAATCCCGCCATCATCAGAGCTTCCACTCTCGGCACCACGGGAAGCAGTACCACCACTATTCTTCATCCTCATCCTCATCAGATGAGGAGAGACTTTGGCGCAAGTTGCATCAATGCTACTAGGACTTGATGTGGCAACAGCTGGTGATTGCCAGCGCCATCACTTGGCTGTCACCTGAAAGGCTGACTTCACCGACAGAACCAATTAAAATGGCCCCGACTCTGCCGACTTCTGCTTCTCCGCCGATTGTGATGGAACCACCACCCAAATAGCCGATGGTTGGCACTCTGACTAAGGAGTCTCAGCTGACCAAGGTTGTCGGTCACCGTCACCCCTGACCGTCCAAGAAGGGTCAGGTGGGGAATCCATCAGTCGACCACTCTTTGACAACCCTTAGAGTCTGAGGGTTCCTTCCTGCACTCCCGTCCGGTTGATGTGGAGTCTGTGGGGGATCTCTCAACGAGCAAAGGTCCATCCTCTTTTGTTGGCCTCCTCTGTTTGATCACTTAAGTCGACAGGTATGATGATGGAGCCCATCCAGAATTGGACTTGTTATCCATAGGCCGAGATCCTAGAACGAGGAGACTCTCCAATGGAGGTTTTCCCGGTGACAGAAGCCATTCTTGGCGCTGCCCTGGAGCTCTGGCAGCACCCTGCTTCCTGCCTTGCACCTTCTGCCTGGATGGCCCACTAGTATGTGGTGTCCACCAGTTCCCTTTCAGGATTCACAGAGCACCCCTCGGCCGAGGGGCTGTTGGCTGACTGTATTCCGATGCTCCAGCAACACCAGGGATGTTGACAAACCACCTGATCCAGAGTCCAAGAAGCTGGACCACGTGGCTAAAAATGTTTATGTTGTCTCCTCACTTGGCCTGCGCCAGGCAAGCTCGGACCTCCTCATGGCCCACTTCTTCCATGCCCTGCTGGTCACCTTGGATGGGGTGCTTCCCCATCTGTCTGTGGACCTTCAGACCTCGGTCAGACAGGTCCGAGACCAGGGCAGGGCTGTGGTCAAACAACAGCTAAAGACTGCCATGGACACTGGGGACTCCAGTGCCCGCTCCGTGGTGGCCTCGGTGGCCATGCGTCACAGGGCTTGGCTGAGGGTCTCAACCGTCATGGTGGACACTCAGCACAAGCTGGCAGATGTCCCTTTCCTGGGCACCGACTTGTTCAGGGTCTAGGGTCACCTCACACGCATCGAGAAGTCCAGCGCCACCTTGGACTCAGTGACATCTGCCCAGAAGAACCCCAAGAGTTCCAAGCAAAATCAGAAATGGAAACACTTTCAGTCCTCCTCCACTCCTGCGGCCAAGCCAGCTCAGCACCCAGCTGCTCAGCAGGCTCAAACTTGGTGGCCTCGGCCCTAGTCAGTGGCCTCAGCTATCTGTAATCCAGGAATAAGAGGCTCCGTTGGCCCCTCAGCCTGGCCATCCTCTAAGCCTGCCCAGTGACAGGATGAGGGGTGCCTCCCTCATGCCCATCACGCCTTCCTTGGGTCCTCCCGTTGGGTGCCGGCTCTTCCACTTCCTTTCTGCCTGGTCCACTGTCACCATGGACAGGTGGGTTCTAGAAGTAGTGGGTCAGGGTCTCCCTCTAGAGTTTGAGCAGTACCCTCCTTGCCGAGCCCGTGCCCCATGGGAGGACTTGGCTTCCACAGACATGCTGTCAGCTCTCAGAGATGACATAGCCCAGCTCCTTCTCAAGGAGGTCATGGTTCCTGGTGGATCCTATGAACACCCAGGGTTTGTCTCCAGATACTTCCTGGTGCCAAAGCTGACGGGGGAGCTGGCGCCTATTCTAGATCTGCATGACCTGAACATGTTTCTCAGGTCACGCACCTTCAGGATGGTAACTCTGTCTCAGAACATACTATCTCTAGAACAAAACATGTAGTTTTGCTCCCTGGATCTTCAGGACACATTCTTTCACATCCCAATCTGTTCATCTCACCAAAGTTTCCTTCACTTCCAAGCCAAAGGAACCCTCTACAAGTTCCAGGCCATTCTCTTTGGCCTCTCCTTAGCCACAGGGGTCTTCTCCAAGTGCATAACAGTAGTGGCAGCTTACCTGAGGTGCTGATGGGTCTTGGTTTATCCCTACCTGGATGACTGGCTGATAAGCAGGCCCCTTCAGGCAGGAGGTGGTGTGGTCCAGGGACCTGGCCCTCTAGACCTGTATCAGACTTGGCCTTGATTAACGAGGCCAAGTTGGAACTCATGCCCTTGCAGGTGATCAGCTTTATCGGGGCGGAGCTTGACTCTTGCAGTGCCAGAGCCCAGCTCCCAGTGAACAGGGCAGAGGCTCTCTCCTCCTTTGCCTGATCATTTCGGGTTAAGCAGTTGCACCCTGCCCAGGACTTCCTGCACCTGCTGGGCTACATGGTGGCCTGTACCAGCATGGTCCATTAGGCCTGCTGAAGAATGTGCTTCCTGCAGTGGAAGCTGGCCAGCCGGTGGTCTCACCACAAGGGGTACTTTGACCAGCTGGTCATGGTGACCCAGCAGATGTAGGATACCATCCAGTGGTAGCTGGTCCCTGCACATCTGCAGGAAGGGATCCCATTTGTCCACCCGGAGCCAATGGTCATCCTGATAACCGGTGCCTCTCTCACGGGCTGGGGTGCCCACCTGGGGAACACAGAGTCCATGGGCTCTGGATCCCCGAGGAGTCCTGATGCCACATCAGCCAGCTGCAACTCCAAGCAGTTCAGTTGGCACTGACTGCATTTGCTTCACACATTCGGGCTCAAGTGGTCGAAGTCCAGACAGACAATACCACGACCATGTACTACCTCAACAAACAGAGCAGGAGTCCCTGCTTTTTTGCAAGGAAGCTCTCCATTTCTGGACCCTCATGCACAGCCTGGAGGCTGATCTCTTGGCCATTCGTGTGGCAGTGGCCTCCAACCAGCTGGCAGATGCCTTCATCTGGGTGGGCAAGGTGTTTCACGAGTGGTCTCTCCATCCAGAGGTAGTTCACAGTCTGTTCTCCCAGTGTGGCACCCCTCAGGTGGACCTGTTCACCTCCAGGGAGAATGCAAAGCTGCGGCTGTTTTGTGCCCGCTCACCCCAGCAGGGAATGCTGAAGGGGTATGCCTTCTCAAGGCCCTGGACTCCAGGCCCCTTTTATGCCTTCCCTCCACTTCCCTTGATCTACAGGGTGCTTCTCAAGGCCAGGAGGGACAAGGTGCAGGTGATCCTGGTGGCTCCAGACAGGCCACTCCAGTTCTGGTACTCTGATATCCTAAGCCTCAGCAGCAGGCTTCCAAGGTATCTTCCCCCACATCCAGACCTGCTTTCCATCAGTCAGGGAAGGTACTCCACCCGGACCTTCAATCCCTGCACCTGATAGCCTGGTTCTTGAATGGCTAGAGTTCCAGGACTTGGGTCTCTCCGAAGATGTCTTCACCATTGTGCAGGCACCTTGGAAGGAGTCAACCAGGAAGTGTTATACCTTCAAATGGAAGAGAGTCCCCATTTTGTGTTAAGGCAAGGGGTTGGACCCTTTGTCCTGTTCAGTGGCTAGTATCCTTGATTACCTTTGGTCCCTCTCTCAGTCAGGCCTTCGGTTGATGACCCTTAAGTTGCACGTGGCAGCCATCTCTGCTTACCACGTGCAGCCGTTCAGCAGTCGGGAGCACAGGAGAAGGTGGTCGGGTGCTTTTTCAAAGGCATTTGACCACATTTCCCCTCCAGTGCGTAACCCACCAACACCATGGGACTTGTTGCTGGTTTCAACAAAGCTCATGGGCAAGCAATTTGAACCAGTACTCAGGTGTGATCTCCCTCACCTGTCATGGAAGACCACCTTCTTGGTGGCTATCACATCAGCCAGAAGGATCAGTGAGCTCCAGGTGCTTTTGGTGGAGTCTCCTTATCTGATCTTCCACATGGACAATGTTGTCCTGCATCCCAACCCGAAGTTCCTCCCAAAGATTGTGTTGGAGTTTCACCGTAACCAGGGGATTAATCTCTCGGAATACTTCACCAATCACACCTCTGAGTCTGAGCACAGGCACAATACTCTGAACCAGAGGCGAGCGCTCACTTATTACAGAGGGCGCATGGCTGGAGTTCGGGGAGAGCTTCGCCAGCTGTTTGTCACCTATGCTGGAGCTGCACCTGGCAGACCTGCAGCCAAGCGGATGATTGGCAGATGGCTCACATCCTGCATTGATTTCTGCTATAGAATGGTGGGTAGGGAGCCTTCCGGAGGGCTAAGGGCTCATTCCACCCGCCATGCCGATGTGTCGGTGGCTGCTTCCAGGGACGTCCCTATCGAGGAAATCTGCAGAGCTGCGATCTGGAGGTCAGCACACACCTTCATTTCCCGTTACCACATTGACCTAGAATCATGCTGGGATGCTGGTTTTGGGGCCTCAGTTCTCCAGTCTCTGTTCCATAAATAGGGGGTGTGCGCCTCACCTCCCTCCTCCTGGAGAACTGCAAGGAGTCTGGCAGTAAGTGTGGATAGAACATCATATCCATGTCCCTGGAAACACAGGTTACTCACCTGTAATAGTAGTTCTAGGAGTGGTATATGATGATCAGCCACACTGGACCACCCAACCTCCCCAGCTTTGATGCACACACCCTGGTTCCAGCGGGCAAGATCTGGCATCATCGGGCGGAGCCGAGGACGTTTCCACCTGGGTGAGTGGGAGCAGTCAACTTGAAGACTTTCTGGCACATCTGAAAGGGAAAGGACACTGCCAGAAAGTGTGGCTGAACATCATATACCACTCCTAGAACTACTGTTACAGGTGAGTAACCTGTGTGTTGACCGTACACACTCCAACCGTTTCCCCCATTTAAAAAAAATGTATACATCCTCTCTAAATGTTGCCCCTCATAACAAACAAATCAGATTGTTGTCAGATGACTCATCAAATCTCTAAACAGATTGTACAGATATCTGTCCCCTAAACAGAAGTTTAAACAGAGACACTACTCAGTGGCCTACAGTAACTTAAATAGTACAGATTAGAATGATAATGTTAGCAAAAAGGTATATGATTTGGCACAGGCACTCAGCAAAACTGTACACAGATGTGTACAGTGCGTATGCCTGCCTACACCCATGGCAGCTTATCCTCCTTCCTGTTCCTTTCCCTTGTATCAGCCAGCAGCAGCTTGCTTCACTACTTACCTTCTTTGCCATGCATATGCCAGATGTTTTTTAGTGCTCATCCTCCCTTTCCTACCACTTGCCTGGGGCCCAAAGCTACTTTTGAGTTCCGGTCAGCACATTATTTCTCCTTTATTACTACCGTGGCTTAGTCCTGCTGTTTGGCCTACTCCTGTGGCTGTGCTCCCTGCCATTCACTGCTCTGGCCATCTGTTTCAGCCAGACATGCTGTTCTGTTGTGGCTGTTTCCATGGATTGTGCAGGCTCCCTCTCCCGCTGTGTTTCTTCTGGGGTTTCTCTGGTTTCTGCTACATGCTTCTGTCTGACTGTTTCTCTAGTGTTGACTGCTCAAATGGCATTCTCTCATTGTGTGACTGCTATAGCTCTTGCCTTGGCTGTCCAGTTCCTTGCTCCTGCAGCCCATCCCTGCTTGCTGCTTACAGCTTGGGGGGGGGGGTCTACCATGAGTGGTCTCCTTCTGTGGGAAAGGGTGTTCTGACTTCCTCCTCAGTCATGAACTTCATCAGCTGCCCTCTGCTGCCTCAGTCTTATGCTTGGCATCCCTTTGCCTGCCTGTCTTGGTTGCTGCCTTAGTATTCTAGTTGTGCTTCATCCTCCTAGATTTTTGGGCTTTGATCCTGGCCAGGGATTTCATCCTTTAAGCCTTCCTGGCATTTGGGCCCCCAGTCAACTCCCTCACCATTAGGCTGGCATATGTCCTTAAATACTGTACATAGGCCTATATGTTATTGGTCTCTTGCCCTATTGATTGCATCCTATTGTGAAGCTTTGACACGCTGCTCTTCCCCAGTCAATGGTGTCCATCCATATGCGCAGGAAGCTGTATAACACCTCTGTGGGGCTCAACTCACATATAAGCATACAGTACTTATGTAAGCTATTCCATTTCCGCTCTGGCTCCCCTTCCCAGTCTTCCAACCATTTGATGCTGTATATTCCCGTACCTTATTTTTGTATGTCAGCTGCGTAACTCTAGGATTGTAATTTGTGTTGAAACTATGTAATTGAAAACTGCTTTATGTAACTTTCAATTACTACTTTTCCCAGCACTTTTGTATAATATGTACCATACCCTGTTTTGTGTTGAATTTCTTCAGTCCTGTTACCTTTATTGTTGACTACCTCTGTTGTATTCTACCAGGTCGAACCTGAAAATAGGGAACTGTTTTGTGTAGTGCACCTGCCTGGTAAAAACTAACTAAATTAATACTGCTACTTTACTTTCAAATGCTTCTGAACACTCACCCCAGCACCAGGGCAGTTTCTGAACCTCTGTAGTCCAGGATACATCACTCAAGGTTCAGGCTTCAGTGATAAACCCTCAAGCTGTTGGCTTCAACTGTACATCCTTGGATCATGTACTCAAAGGAGAGAACTGTGCAGCCAAGCCTGAAGCAGTGGCTTCATATATTGACCTATCATTTGGTCCACTCTTTCTGAAACTGATTAATGAAAACATAAGGCATAATAATTTTTTTTTATTATTATTATTCTTTGGTAACTGAGTAAGGCCCAATAGGCACACGTGCCTGTTTTCAAGGGTGACCCAGAAACACTGCAGAGGTTAAGTGATTGTTCAGAATCACACTGTATGCAAGTGGAGGTTGTGGGAGTCAAACCTAGGACTCCTGGATGTACCAAGCTCTTTCACAGCTCGTTACTCCGACCTCTAGGCTATACTGTCAGCCCAGAATTATCTAAGCCAGTGGTCCAAGTGGCAGTGGACATTAAGGAAACTTCAGCTAGAGGCATGGTCACTGGGTTGGAGCCCAGAGACAGGCCTAGTTAAAGTACATTAACTTGTCCCAGAAACTGCAGTACAGAGTCTGTGGTCTCCCATTTGAGGTTACAACCCTTTCTTGGCCTGATGTGGAAACCGTCCTTCAGAAAACCAATGAAGCAAAGGCAGCCATTAAGTTCCTAAAGGACTCTTGCTAGTGGGCAACCTTCCATCAAAAAACACCTCCAAGGAGTGCACACAACAAATTGCAGAGCAGTAAACAGTAAAACTACAAAAAGGTAACTTTAGTTTGAAAGTTGCAGTCCATGCAGTTCCCCTACAGGAAGGGGAACAGGGATTCTACTCCATTTACTTTGTGGTACCCAAGAGGTTATGGGGATTCCAACCGATTCTGAGCCTGAAAGTCCTAAACCATTTTGTAAAACCAGTCAGGTTCCAAATGGAGTCTCTACGGTCAGTGATAGCAGTAAAGGTGGGAAATTTTGTTTGTGTACGTGGACCTTTCAGACACATATCTGCATATACCAATTTGTTGGTCGCAAAAGAGATTTTTAAGATTTACAACTCAAAATCAGCATTTTCAATACCAGGCTCTCCCCTTCGACTGACACTGGCAGAGTGAGTGTTCACAAAGATTCTGATAGTTGTGGTCCTCCAGCAGGAGGAACACCATGTGTATTATTATCTGGCTACCCTCTTGATCAGAGCACTATTGAAGGTGTTGGCTCATCAGTTGGTTCAGAGAGCCCTGCAGGTCCTTCAGGAAGATGGTTGGTTAGTAAGCAAAGAAAGTTCTCTTCAGCCCTAACATAGTCTAGATCCTGTGGGGGCAAGTTTCCATATGGATTTAGCTTGCAATTTCTAATCCTAAGCAAGGATGCAGGATCTCTAGAAGCAGGTCCACTAGATAAGAACACAGGATGCAGTCTTAGCCCGCAGATGCCTTTAGAGTCTGGGTTTGATGACAGCTACCATAGAGATGATTCCCTGAACCAGGCTTTATAAGAGAGCCCTTTAGGTTTGTCTCCTCACTCATTCACTGCATCCTGCATCAGAGCAGTTCCAAATGCAAATATGACTACCAAAATGGTTTGAAATTGCCTGGAGTGGGAGGAGAGTCCTCAAAAGCTGTTGAGGTGTTCCTCCTTTCATCTCAGTCACAGATATTTCTGGCAACATACACCAGCCTCATAGGCTAGGGTGTAGTACTGGACCAGATACTGATCCTAGTTCAAGGAACATGGACTCACCAAGAACAGAACCTTCAGATAAATGCCTTAGGGATGAGAGCTGTCTTCTTAGCCCTCAGGCATTTTCGAGTGTCAGCCAGAAGTCAGTAAAAGTCCAGTCCAAGACCATGGCTTACATAAACATGTAAGTGGCACAAGGAGTGAAACAATGCTGACAGAAGGATGCAGGCTCGTTCATTATTTGGAGGCTCACCTGGAAACTCTAATGGCAGGTCATTTGGCAGGGGGAGCTGAACTCTGAAGCAGACTGTCTCAGCCATCAGTACTGTATGTCAATCCGGGGTATGGTCACTGAACCAAGAGGCGTTTCAACTACTGTGTTTCCGGTTTGGGACACTGGGCATAGATCTCTTTGTTTCAACCCACAATGGACAGGTTCTGATATTTTAGAGTCAGTACAGGTGCTCAAAATGCAAATCTCTGGAGGCTATGTCTCCCATGAGATTTCAGAAGAGCATATCGGTTCCCTCATTTGTTCTACTTCCAGCAGTTCTCAGATGATTCGTCAGTCATGGCCATGGTTCTCAGAACTAATTGATCCAACAGTTTAGGAACCATACAGACTTCCTGTACAACACAACCTGTTAAACAAAGGCCCACTCTTCCATCAAAAACCAGCTCAACTCTAGCTGGTGGGTTGGCCCTGAGAGGTGGAAGCTTTTCAAGTTACAGTAGAATATTTAGAGAAGGTAGTCGACATTGTCATGTCCTAAAGGAAACTAAATGTCTGCAGCATATGATAGAATATGTTTGACCTGTATGCTTGTGTTTCTAGCTACAAGGGCTTCATTTGTTGCAAATGTATTAGACAAACGTTCAAGAGAGGTTTTGATTGCTTTAGTTTCTCCTTTTTGTCATCTGAGTCAGTTACAAGTTCAATAGTACGTGCTACCAATTGATCTACTTTTCTGTCTGACTGACAACCAAGTTTATACTTTTTTATAGCTTCCCCAATTTCAGGGAGGGTATTCAGTGTAGAGGCAGATATATGAGGAAGCTTCTGCTTAGGACACAAGGTTGGTTGTTCAGCATTTGGGTCAAGTGTGGAGTCAGATGCCGTGGCTGCTGTATCACTCCCTAGATATGCATGTCATTACAGTTACCAATGGGTTACTAGTACTTAAATGGTTAAAAACAAAATGGCTACTACAGATAACTGAAACAGCTTAGTGGTAATTACAGGCAGAGAGCTAATGTTGTCACAGCAATACGCAATGCCATGTTGGATTTGAAGATGTATAACAAGCTGGATGGGGAGGAAGGTTCCAATGAGTTTATGATTATAATGATTGTTCTTATTGAGAGGGGAGAAAGAAAAGAGAAGAGAGGGGGATGGCAATGGATAAAATAAACACATATTACAAGAAATCCCCTTCCCCAGTACAGTGTAAGTATTGGCCTGTTATCTGCTACCAAATAGGATGTAAGCTAGGATCTCCGTTTGGATAAATTTAAATAAGATATATAGGGGACCAAGGGTATTTCTCACCAGTGGTTCAAAGTCCTAAGCAAAAGAAATCCAGGTATCTGAAAGAAGAAAATGAAACATAAATGTTAGTAATCACACAGATCAAAATTACAGTAATATTATTCACAGGAATGGAGTAAAGTCCACTTCTTCATTCAGTCCAGTGGGAAAAGCAGTTTTTAAGGTCATGATCCGCTTTGTTTCCTTCCTCAACAGATTGCGTAGCTTGTCCCCTTCCTTAGGGTGTCTAGCAACTGTTCAAGTACCATAAATTGCATGCAGTCAGGTCTGAGGTTATGGGCTTCTGTGAAATAGGCACCCAGTGCATTATGCATGTTATCATTGGTGATGGCCCTCACATGTTCCTGTATGCAGACGTTTGCAGGTCTGGTTGTTCTCCCAGTGTAATAAAGACCACAGGTACACCAATACACATACACAAAAAAAGGTGTTGGTGCATGTCAGCAAATGTTCAATTTCAGATGTCTTGTTTTTAATAAACTGATTCCCAATGTTGTCATGTTTGCAGTCACCACATCTGCAGCATTTAAAAAACCCTTGTTTTTTTTGAGCCACCTACATACCTCCCTCTGTGTTGTGCCTGTAAAGTAATGATGAACTATTCTTTTCCCAATACTTCTGCCTTCACTACAAATGACTCCAGGTTTAAGTGCAGTTTTATCATTAAGCATGGGGTCAGTAAGAAGGAGAGGCCATAGTCTGTGTATTATTCCACCCACCTTGCCTGCTAAGGGGTTGTACTCCATAATGAAGGTCCCAACTGGAGGTGAATTCTGTGATGTATGATCAGTGGTTCTCTTTCTGTCCTTGGGGCACAAAAGATAATTTCTGTCTGACTTAAACACCTCCTGAAGAGCCTGTTCTAGAATCAAATGACTGTATCCCCTTCTCAAACATTTATTTTTTAATTCATCTACTTGATCCAAGAAAACTGTTGTCATCTGAACAAATTCATCTGAGGTGAATCATTTCTCCACAGGGTATGATTGAAATCAGTTTTCTTGGATGTGAACTACTAGCACAGAGGACAGCATTTGCTGCAGTTGTCTTGCAGAAATCAGCTGTTGGAAATCTCCTGTCCAGGGGTACCAGTGAGTTTAAGATCTAAAGTCTGTTTCCAGTCTAAATGCCAAGCCTAGATCATTCTTTATTAAGGTATTCCATAAAATATGGTATCTTATTGGCATCACCTGACCAGACCAAAATGATGTCACCAATAAACCTGAACCATAATTTAATATGATTCACGTATTGGCTATTAGTAGCATCATAGATTAATTTTTCTTAAAAAAAAAACAACAAAAAAAAACCCCTGAACTGATTGGTATAAGAGGGAGAATACACTGCCCCATGACTATGCCACAACGCTGGAGGTAAAAATCTTTGTTGAATGTAAAATGTGTGTGAGATTGAATTCTAAGGCTTTAAATAAAAAAAAAAAAGTATGTAGGACGTCTGCATTGTCAGAAAGAAAAACATTTACAGCCTCTAATCTTTAATTGTGCCGAATGATGCAAAGAGACTACACACATCAGTTGTCACCCAGCTGTATCTGGCTTCCCAAATGAACCCCTGGAGCTTCACAAGTAGATCTATGCTGTCATTTATGTGTGATATCAGGTTAGCTACATAAGGTTGTATGAAACTATCTACATATACTGACAGATTTTGCATTAATGACCCCAGTCGTGACACAATCATTCGACCTGAGGATCTATCTTATTCTTGTGTGTGTTGGATAAAATATGAAAGGTTGGAACAACTGCATGGTCTGTCTCCATAAAATCTGCTTCCAACCCTGTTATCCGCCTGTATCCGACTACTAGGTCTGTAAACTCACACAGCTCGCATTGAAAGCGCAGGGTGGGATCCCCCCAAAGTCTCTCATAGTTAGATTCTGCATTTAGCAACTCCATACATTTCTATAAGTAGACGTCCTCCATTGTCATTACTATATTGCCACCTTTGTTAGAGTTCTTAAAGATCACCCCTTTCATCTTTTCTAGCACAGGAAGCGTGCTGTTTTCCTCCACATTGACGTTTTTAGACAGCCCTGCTGGCAAATTATTAAACAGGATTTCTATCTCAATTAGCATTTTTTCAAATGTAGATATTGCTGGGCTAAGAACCTACGGTCAGAAAAGAGATTTAGGTCTAAACTTACTAATATAAGGATGTGGATATGATATTCTATCCACACTTTCTGGCAGTTGCCTTTCCCTTTAAGACTTGCCAGAAACATCTTCAAGCTGACTTCTCCCACCCACCGGGGTGGTAACTCCTTGGGCTCTGCCCCATGATGCCAGATCTTCCTTTCCCCTGAAAGAAGCAGGTTCCTTCCTTACCGCTCTCACATTGAGTAGGCCCTGGCACTTAAATCTATGAATTTACTTCCAAAACGTAAACTAAAACTCATTTGAGTTTCATCTTCAGCTCAGTCTTCGATCGCGACTGTAATGGAGGATAAATCCTCACTCAGATTTCATCTGTGCCCATGCGGGCAGAAGATGTTGTGTACCAACTCTCACGCTACGTGCATATACTGTCTGGGTCACGATCACGATCTGCAGTCCTGCGACTTTTGTCAGTCATTTAACCCGATGGTCCTGGAGGGCAACGCTGCCCGCTTGAAGTTGGGCCATCCGGAGAAACATCATCTGCCAATCAAATCAAGGGATACTCATTGGGTGGTCTCCTTGGCTGCGGGTTCCACCGAGCAGTTGGAGCAACAAAAGACCTTTGAGGAGGAGGAGGCAGCCCAGTCCGCCGCTCAATCCTCTTCGGCCTCTGCCTTCTTTCTGCTCTAGTTGGGCTCCACTTATTTGAAGAGCTGTGCCAGTCCCTCCTGACTAACGGGTAGGGCTCTACTGAATCACACAGTTCCCACTCATGCAAGAAGGAGTCCAAGAAGGATAAAGAGAAGACTTGTCATTGTCAATCCTGGGACCGGGAGCGTTCCCGCTCTCAGAAATTTTCAGTTTTGACTTTGGTCAAAGCCGTGGCCCCTAGCTTCACAGAAACCTCGTCGGGCCAGTCTGCTGAGACACCATCTGATGATGCAGCCAAGATTTTTCTTGATCCTGTCGACTGATTGTCATCTGAAAAGGCCAACAACTCTCTTTTCAGGACCTCAGTCCTGATAGTAACCAGACAGCTGAGTCAGCCCCTCCAGTCACCGACCTAGACCAGGAGGAGCCTCTGATCTCCCCGACGCTGTCCGAGGCCCCCCATCGGCACCAACAATGGTCGAGGACTTCTTCCTCCTCTGGATCAAGCAGGTTCCGCCAACATCGGCGGTCTCGCTCTCAGCACCATGAGAAGCAGCACCGCTGCTGTTCACCTTCATCCTCCTCGGGTGAGGAGAGACTTTGGTGAAAGTTGCTTCAATGCTACGAAGACCGTATGTGGCTACAGTTAGTTCTGACCGGGCCGAAGCCAACATCAGCTACAATCCTGGCCATTATCTGGCTGTCGCTTGAGAGGCCACCCCCGCCAGGGTCGGTCGACACGGTTCCTCTCCCCAGCGGAGTTGGTCCTGACCATTTTGGCTCGGCCAAGGCTGGCTTCTCCACTGATCGTAGTGGAGCCATCACCTAAGCAGCCATCGACTGGGGCTCCATCCAGGGAGTCTCAGTTGGCTAAGCGGCTTCTCCATCGGCTGTCGGTCACTCTCACACTTGACAATCTGTGGCGAGTCGAGAGTGACTCGGGTGGTCGCCCGCTTTATGTGGACTCCTCGGAGTCCTCTCTGCACTCCTGTCCTCTGGATACAGAATCAGTGGGGGATCTGTTGATGGATGAAGGCCTCACTTCATTCATGGGCATTCTCCACCTCATCTCCGAGTCCACGGGGATGAAACTGGAGCCCGTTCAAAACCGGGCTTGCTACCCCCTTATAGAAATTCTGGATAAAGGGGACTCTCCAATGAAGGTTTTCCCAGTGGCCGAGGCCGTTGTCAGCTCTGCCCTGTAACTCTGGCAGCGCCCCACCTCTTGCCCTCAGACTGGATGGCCCACAAATATGCGGCGCCCACCAGTACCCTATTGGGATTCATGGAGTATCCCTCAGCTGAGGGGTTGGTGGCTGACTCCGTGTTTAGGCGCACAGGCAGTACAGGGGACGCGATAGACGACTGGATAAAAAGTCCAAGAAATTGGACCACTCAGCTAAAAAGGTCTGTGCTGCCTCCTTGCTTGGCCTCTGCCAGGTGAGCTTAGCCATCGTGAATGGCACACTTCTCCCATGCCCTTCTGGGCTCCCTGGGTGAGGTGATTCCTCATCTTTCAGCGGACCTCCAGACTATGGTCAAGCAGGTGCGGGACCAGGGCCATGCTGTGGCCAAACAGCAACTTCAGATGGCCCTGAACATTGGAGATTCCTGTGCCTGCTCGGTGGTGGCTGCAGTCACCTTGCACCATAGGGCTTGGCTGTGGATCTCGACCTTCACAGCAGACACCCAACACAAGCTGGTGGATGTACCATCCTAACACACCGACCTGTTTGGGCCCAGTGTGGAGGGTCACCTCCAGCGCATTGAAAAGTCCAGTGCCACCCTGGACTCTGTAACATCCGCCCAGAAGGACTCCAAGGGCTCTAAGCAGCAGAAGAACAAGCCCTTTCGATCCTCTACTCCAGCGGCAAAACCATCCCAGTATAAGTCTGGCCAGCAGGCTCAGTCCTGGTGACCTTGGGCCAAATCCGTGGCCTTGGTGTTCCGAAAGCCCGGATGGAAGGGACTCGGTGGCTCTTCAGCCAGATCCTCCTCCTCCAAGCCTGCTCAGTGACGAGATGGGGGTTGCTACCCTCATGCCCTTTGCATCTCCCCTGGGTCCTCCTGTGGAGGACCAGCTCTGCCACTTCCTTTCCGCCTGGTCCACTGTTACCATGGACAGGTGGGTTCAGGAAGTGGTCGGTTAGGGTCTGCCTCTGGAATTTAAGTAGTACCCTCCAAGCCGAGCCCGCATCCCATGGGAGGACTTGGTATCCGCAGACACTCGGTCGGCTCTTCAAGATGACATAGCCCAGCTCCTCTGCAAGGAGATCATGGTCAGTGTTGTGGATCCTCCAGAACACCGAGGGTCTGTCTACAGGTACTTTCTGGTGCCAAAGCGGACGGCTGGCACCCCTTTCTAGATCTGCACGACCTGAACAAATTTCTTAGGCCCTGCACCTTCAGGATGGTAACTCTGTCCCAGGTCATACGATCTCTGGAGAAAACATGTGGTTTTACCCTCTGGATCTTCAGGATGCCTTCTTTCATGTCCTGATCCGTCCATCCCACCAGAGGTTCCTCAGCTTCCGAGCAGAGGGAACCCTTTACGAGTTCCAAGCCATGCCTTTTGGTCTCTCCTTGGCCCCCAGGATCTTCACTAAATGCATAGCAGTGGTGGCAGCTTACCTGAGGTGCTGAGGGGTCTGGGTGTACCCCTACCTGGGCGACTGGCTGATGGCAGGTTCCTCCAGGCAGGAGGTGGAGCAGTCCAGGGACCTGGCCCTCCAGACTTGCACTGGTCAATGAGGCCAAGTCGGAACTCGTGCCTTCACTGGTGATCACCTTCATGGGGTCAGAGCTCAACTCGTGCAAAGCCAGAACTTGGCTCCCAGTGGATGGAGCAGAGGTTCTCACCTCTTTTGCGCAATCATTTCTCGTTGGGCACTTGTGCCCTGCCCAGGACTTCCTGCACCTTCTGGGTTACATATTGGCCTGCACCAGTGTGGGCCAGTGGACACATTGGCATATGCGCTCCCTGCAGTGGGAGCTGGCCAGCCAGTGGTCTTAGTGCAAAGGTCACTTCGACCAGCTGGTCACTGTGACCCAGAGGATGTGTGACACCCTCCAGTGGTGACATGTCTGCAGGAAGGGATCCCGTTTGTCCGCCCTGAGCCAACTGTCATCCTGATGACCGATGCCTCTCTCACAGGCTGGGGTGCCCATCTGGGGAAACACAGGGTCCACAGGCTCTGGACCTCTCAGGAGTCCTGATGCTACATCAACCTGCTGGAGCTCCAAGCAGTCCGGCTGACGCTGACTGCCTTCGTTCTGTTTGTTTGGGGTCAAGTGGTCCAAGTCCAGACGGACAACACCATAACCATGTACTACCTCAACAAACAAGACGGAATGCACTCCCTGCCCCTGTGTAAGGAAGCCCTGTGCATTTGGACTCCTGTGCGCAGCCTGGAGGTGGATCTTCTTGCCATCCATTTGGCAGAAGCCTCCAATCAGCTGGTGTAGATGCCCTCAGCGGGGTGGGTGAGGCATCTCATAAGTGGTCCCTCCATCCAGAGGTAGTTCACAGTCTGTTCTCCCAGTGGGGCACCTCTCAAGTGGACCTGTTCACCTCAGGGAGAAAGCAAAGTTGAGGCTGTTTTGTGCCCGCCCCCCTCAGCAGGGAACGCTGAGGGGGATGCCTACTCAAGGCCTTGGATCCCAGGCCTCTGCTGTGTCTTCCCTCCACTTCCCTTGGTCCACAAGGTGTTACTCAAGGTTAGGAGGTACAAGGCACAGGTGATCCTGGGGGCACCAGACTGGCCTTGCCAGTTTTATTACCCTGATCTCCTCAGCCTCAGCAACAGGCTCCCGTGGCATCTTTCCATATGCCCAGACCTGCTCTCAAGCAGTTGGGGAAGGTTCTCCACCCAGACCTTCAGTTCCTGCACCTGACAGCCTGGTTCCCGATCGGCTAGAGTTCCAGGCTTTGGGTCTCTCCGAAGATGTCTTCACTGTTGTGGAGGTGTCTAGGAAGGAATCAACCAGAAAATGCTAGGCCTTCAGATGGCAGAGATTCTCCATTTGATGTCAGGGCAAGGGGTTGGTCCCTTTCTCCTGTCCAGTGGCTAGCATCCTTGATTACCTATGGTCCCTCTCTAAGTAGTCCTTCGTTCGACGATCCCTAAGGTGCACCTGGCAGCCATCTCTGCTTACCGGGCATATGTTGATCAGCAGTCGGTGGCACAAGAGAAGGTGTTCTGGCACTTTTTCAAAGGCCTTGACCACATTTCCCCTCTGGTGTGTGAATCACCACCACCGTGGGACTTGTTGCTGGTTTTGGCAAAGCTCATGACCAAGCCATTTGAACCGATGCACAGGTGTGACATGTCTCACCTGGCATGGAAGACCGCCTTCCTGGTAGCTGTTATGTCAGCCAGAAGGATCAGTGAGCTCCAGGTGCTCTTGGTGGAGTCTCCTTACCTGGTCTTCCTCAGGGACAAGATTATCCTGCACCCTAACCGGAAGTTCCTCCCGATATTTGTGTCGGAGTTTCACCTGAATCAGGTGATGACTCTTCCGTTGTTCTTCCCGAATCACACCTCAGAGGCTGAACACAGGTATTACAAAGAGTGCACGGCTGGAGTTCAGGGAGAGGTTCACCAGCTGTTTGTCACCTATGCTGAAGCCGCACCTGGCAGAACTGCAGCCAGGTGACTGATTGGCAGGTGGATCGCATCCTACATTGATCTCTGCTATAGGTTGGCAGGTAGGGAGCCTCCCAGAGGGCTAATGGTTCATTCCACCTGCCATAACACTGCAACGGTGGCTGCTTCTAGGGATATCCCTATCCATGAAATCTGCAGGGCTGCTACCTGGAAGTCAGCACACTCCTTCATTTCCCATTACCACATTGACTTAGAGTCATGCCGGGATGCTGGTTTTGGGGCCTCAGTTCTCCAGTCTCTTCCTCAAGTATGTGATGTGCGCATTGCCTCCCTCCTCCTAGAGAACTGCTAGGAGTCTGGCAGATAGTGTGGATAGAACATCATATCCACATCCCTAGAAACACAAGTTACTCACCTGTAACAGTAGTTCTAGGAGTGATATATGATGTTCATCCACATGGACCCACCCAACCTCCCCAGCTTCGGCGCACACACTCTGCTTCCAGCAGGCAAGATCTGGCATCATGGGCGGAGCCCAGGGAGTTACCACCTGGGTGGGAGGAGCCAGCTCAAAGACGTTTCCAGCAAGTCTTAAAGGGAAAGGCAACTGCCAGAAAGTGTGGATGAACATAATATACCACTCTTGTACTATTACAAGGTGAGTAATCTGTGTGTTTATTTTCCCATCTAGTAGTTTGAGGACTATCTGTAAACAAGTCATAAGTTTCATTCAAAAGTCCTGTAATATCCATTTGGTCAGTTGGTCGATTAAATTGACTTCACGATCATAGTAGTCCAAAACACTTGTATTAGCAGTGTTAACTCCACATGACAAGTCCCTATGATGAAGTTCATTGTTGCTGGTTCAAGCCCAGCCGTTTCCATTCCTTCTTCACAGAACCCCACTGAGACTGGGTCTGTATTTAGTGTATTATCCTTGTTCTGCTGAAATAGTACCGCAGTTTTATTTTTGTAATCAATTTTAAAATGTCCATTCTAAGATGAAAAAGGTCTGGTTTGGGGGGTTGGAACAAAAGAGAGCCCTTTAAGATTGTTTTTGTAGCCGGCCCGGTGGCGCTGAGGGTTGAGGCGCTGGATGCCACACCGGCGACCCGGGTTTGGGAATGAGCCTGGGCCGTTGGGGGCTGGCAGGGAGGAGAGAGAGAGAGAGGATTGAGCATCCGAAGACTGCTCTCTCTCTCTCGGGAAGGGACTAGTCCCACCCGAGGACTGCCCTCTGGTGGTGGCCGGAGGGCAGTACGGGTTGGGAGGCTTGAAAGCTAACATCCCTACATGGGAAGGGCGAGAGAAGACAGAAAAATACTGCAACCTCTGCAAGACCCATGATGTTCCAGTCACGCTGGCAAGTCTGCTCCTCCACCACCAGATTTGATGTACCAGGGTGGCGGGGGTCTGCTGGCACCCCCTCACCTGGCCCTGCCACGGAGGGGGAATCCATGGGGGGAACCTCGGGGGGCAGGCAAGCCAGGGGTCAGACCTGAGGATGTACCACTCTGAGTGAGGGGTCATAGCCTGAGGCTGCTGCGGAGGTAAGAAGAAAAGATAACTGTATGTGTGTTTCAGATAAACATCAGATTGGTTAGATTGATTGTGCTGACGGTTTGTTCCTCTGTGCTTTCTATGAGGAATTTGTTTCGTTTGCCATATCTGCCCCTTCTGTTTTTTTATTTTTTGAATTGAGCTTTGTTTTTGTGTTTTGCCCTCGTTTTTCTTGCCTTTGTCCAAAAAAAAAAAAATATCATCTGGGACTGATACTGGTGTAGACTGACCAGCTAAGTTGCTAGTATCAATGAGCACAATTTCATTTGTTGATTCCTGTATATTTACAGTTGTTTTTGGACTGCTTATTTTGGTTATTAAAGTTGAATTGTCTGCCCCTTGATTGAACAGGTGCATCCCCTGTTATGGGACTGCCCTTTTCTTTCCCACACAAACACTTCTTGTTTATCAATATCAGCAGTAGTTCTTGCTAATTTATTTTACTTTCTCGCTATCAGATCATTTTTGTATTTTGTGATGTTCTTGAAATATGCTTTACTTAGAGATTTGAATTCCTGCTGACCTTTGAAAGGCGTTAATTGACTTTGTATAGTCTTGATTTCAGTATTTGCTGCCTCTTGTAGTTTTGTGTCCCTTTTTGATGAATTTGCCCTTCAAGAACGCATACGGTTCTGGTTACTACTGCACACCACAGAATGGAAACTGGCAATTATTAAGGTTCAGTGTGGAGGTGTTAAACTAAGAAGAACAATTGAACAAGCTTGTTATGTTTTCCCTGGGAAAAAGGCCAAGGGAAGATATGATTTTGGTCGTTAACATTTGAAAAGGAATGGATGTTTCAGCCTGTTCAGGGCCATAAAACTGGAGGATGTAACCAGTACTTTTTTTTTGGGGGTGAATTAAAGGTAATGAAGCATTTTTGCACCTGAGTGGTAAGTCCAAGGACAGTGGTGGCAGTAGAGAGTTGAATCTTTCAGTTGTGTTATAGAAAACAATATTACTGGTAGTCTAAGTGGTAAAGGAAGCATCTGCAGGAGTGTAATTATATTCAGGGGTTGCCAGCACTGGCTGGTTATCCACGCGTCAGTGTCATGGTCCATAGAATTGGTGGCATTCTGCATTATAAACTGTCTGCAACATCTTTTCATATGTTTGAATGCTTCAGCTTCCTGGATTGCAGGAAGTAGACTTGATGATCCTTTAGTCTCTCTTTTTTATGTTGTCTTGCGCCTGCACAAGAAACATGTTGCAGTAACTTCGGAATAGCAGGTTTTGGAGGCATGGTCCTGTTGTGGCCTGTGGCGCCACTGCTTTTTGGGGCTGAGCTCCCTGGCATGAATTAGATTGCACGTTGTCTATGACAGCAGCGCAAAAGCGGTTCCACCACCTTGAAAGGTTTTAGCTGCTGCAATGAGGGAGCTCCATTTCATTGCAGGGCGTGTCTTTCCCGGTGTAAGTCTCAGTGCAGCATGGCGGCTGTGCTGTCTGCCTCGCACAGTCCCCAGAAAAGCCGACTTGTGGGGTGCCCAATCCTCCTGTCGGCATCATCATGCCCCCCCAATTCATCTGCCAACAGGGGAGCCAATCCCTGTTGGCATCATCCCCAACACTTTTTTTTTTTTTTTTTTTTTAAATTTACCGATGGGGTGCCCAATCCCGCTGATTACAGTCCCCTACCCAACAAAACTCTCAGGTGACACCCTCCCCAGTTCATTTTCCGACGGGCATTTTTTGAATTTTGCCACCAAATTTTCCACATGGGGTTATTGGGACCCCTCCTCACAAATATAGTTACTGTCATGGCGTGACTCAGTCCTGAAGGGTGATTTTGCAGTCACTGCATGGAATCGCCGTTCGGGACCGATTAATGAAACAGTGCCACTGTTCATGAGGTGGCCTCTTAAAAACCCTATGTTGCAAATTTGGTGAAAAAAATCACTTTCACGAGCGTGCATTGCGTAGTTTCCACGCATGCTCGTAACTTCATGAATCTGTAATATTTTCACTCCAGTTTTTCAACATTGGCATTTTTCCACATCTCCTTATGAACAGTACAGCTGTCATTTTTCACAATCCTGGCCAAAATGTGTTTTCACACTTATGGTGCTGAATAGTGTGGTTGCTGTGATAAATCAGTGTTTGGGACAGAGTAAGAAAATCACAGTGACCCTGTTCATGAACAGAGGTCCTAAAATGCCTATGTTGAAAATCTGGTGCCAAAAGTCCATTAAATGACTGCGTGAATCTCTGATATTTTCACTCCAGATTTTCAACATTGCCATTTTTCCACGCCTCCTTATGAACAGTACAGCTGTCATTTTTCACATTCTGGCCGAAATGTCTTTTTGCACTTCCGGCTCAGAATAACGTTGTTGCTGTGGGAAATCAGTGTTCGGGACAGAGTAAGAAAATCACAGTGATACTGTTCATATGCAGATGTCCTAAAATGCCTATGTTGAAAATTTTGGGGATGAAAGTCCATTAAATGACTGTACTTATGAGCAAGCGTTGCACGGTGTTCACGCAGCCTTGTCATTTTTCACATCCTGGCCAAAATATGTTTTCGCACTTATGGTGCAGAATAGTGTGGTCGCTGTGGGAAATCAGTGTTTGGAACAGATTAGGAAAATCACAGTGGCTCTGTTCATCAGCAGAGATCCTAAAATGGCTATGTTGAAAATTAGGTGACAAACGACCATAAAATAAAGGAATAATGCACGACAAGGTGTGTGTCGTGCTGGGATAACGCCACGTCTGGGGGTTTTGGGCATTGGCCGCACCAGGCATGGTGTTATCCCAAACGACACACACCCTGGAGTGCATTATTCCTATTATACAATGGCTCATTTTTATACAGAAGAAAGAAAATAATTTTAAAGATGTTTTTGTGTGGAAAAATATTTTGGTTTTTTAAGAGAAGATGAAACAATCAAGCAGAAAAATATAAAGCAAACAATCATCTGTAGGCTCACAGGTTGCGACTAGGCCTGTGGCATCATGCTGGAATAACACCATGGGTCCAGGCACAAACTGACCAATCACAGTCTAAGATTCTTTCTTGCTATTGTATGATGACTGTTTTACAAGCGTGCATTGTGCAGTTTCCACACATGCTCGTAACTTCGATAATTTGTAATATTCGTACTCCAGATTTTCACCATTGCCATTTTTTCACATCCTACCTGAACTGTGTTTTCGCACATTCGGCATGCAGTGGCGCAGTCGCTGTAGAAAAACAATGTTCAGGCCAGAGTAAGAAAATCACAGCAACACTGTTCATGAGCAGAGGTCCCAAAATGTCTGTGTTGAAAATTTGGTGAAAGAATTCCATAAAATGACTATGTTACAAGCGTGCGTTGTGCAGTGTCCATGCACAATCATAAGTTCGAGAATTTGTAATATTTTCACTCCAGATTTTCAACATTGTAATTTTTGCACACCTTGGTATGAACAGTTCAACTATCATTTGTCACATCCTGCCCAAAATGTAGTTTCGCACATCTGGCTCACAATTACACGGTCGTTATGGGAAATAAACGTTCTGGTAGATTAAGATAATCATAGTGCCACTGTTCATGATCAGAGATCCCAAAATGGCTATGTTAAAAATTTGGTGAAATAATTACACTGAATGACTGTTACGAGCGTGCAATGTGCAGTTTTCACACACGCTCGTAACTTCAAGAATGTTTAATATTTTCACTCCAGATTTCCCATATTGCCGTCTCTTTACACCTCCTTATCAATAGTGCAGCTGCCATTTTCATGTGGTGCAGAATGGCAGAGTCACTGTGGGATAGCAACGTTCGAGACAGATTAACAAAATCACAGGGGCATTGTTCATGTACAGAGGTCCCAAATGCTTTCATGAGGTGGGGTCACAAAAAGGTCATGTTTTAAAATTTGGAGTGCAAATACCAACACACGCACAGGGCATTAGAGTTTCTAACCATTGCATCTCACCCTGTACAGACTAACAGACATCAGGGGTGTGTCTTTGGATTGTCTGCTGTACTGCTCACGCCACTGGTCCTCCACCTCCACCCTGCAGCCACTGACAGGCATCAAGGTGTGCCTTGGACTCTTCAGTCCCAAAGTCCAACCCATTCTCCTATGTTTTTAATTTTTTTTTTTTATTTAGTTGTTTAACCAGGAGTAGCACACTAAGCTGAAAGCTTTTTTACAGGAGCAGCCTAGGAGCATAGGGAAGTTAAGTGACTTGCTCAGGGTCACACAGTATGCAAGTGGAAGCTGTGGGATTCAAACCCAGGTCTGGTCTGCTGGATGTCACCAGATTTGCAGCTCAGAGCCTTAAACCACTGTGCTATACTGCCTGTGTTGCACCCATCTCAACGTACTTCCTTATGAAATGGGGTGAGCATAAGGCCAGATGACCCCAAGGCACAACGCAACACTTGTCAGACTCTGCAGGGTAGGGTGAGGTGAAATAGCATGAGCGTTATGGCCAGCGACCCAAACGCACACCCCAATGCCTGTCACTCTCTGCAGGGTGGGGTGGGGTTGATGTCAGTTCTGTACATCACTGCTACTTCTATTATGCGTCTGTCTAACTCCTGCACTACCAATGCCAAAACCAGCAAGACTACAGTTGGCATTGACAAATGCTTGTTTTTCATTTGCATGTCCTATGTGTATACATATACTGCATAGTACTTTTAATATTGATAGAAAATATAGTACATACATTTTTGCATATAAAGTTTGATTCAGTATAGCATAATTGTAGACATTACATTAGTCAGTTATTATCAAACAATATTTCAGTTTCAAATGCTGTCTTTTTCTTAAGTCTGCTGACTTGATCCATTGTTTGTTTTGAAAGACTAAAACTGATTGCTTTAATTTTGTCAGCATCTCTATGTATATGAAAAGAAACACACTTAGCTTTTGCTGTAGCTGAGTTTGCCAATTTGTTTTTAAACCTTGGACTCGATTAATTTCCAGCACAGCAGCTTCTCTGGGGATGCTCAGGTAGGACTATTGCTTGAAAATGGTGCTGGATTGAAGCCTGGGTTTTGCGTGTGTGCGTGTATGTGTGTGCATCATATGTTTCAGGTCTTTAAATGCACATTTCAGTGTCATCCATTATATACCTTGCCTTTTGCAATAACTGGTGATATGATGGTCCTCTGATATTGATGTACCCCTTATAGGAACAGTGATATATTTAGTTGAAATATGGTTTACTGTGGCTGGTATACTGGGCAAATAAAGTTGCTATAACTGTCTTGAGAAATGCACATTGTTCAGGCTCCATTGTCTTGTTAATGTTCATCCCTGTTTACAACAGCTTTTTGTGGCAGTATAGGGTATTTTTTAGGAATCTTTTTGTTAAATGATAACCTAAACTCCTATATTTGTGCTGGTTCCTTTTCCAAAACCCTCCTGCACAATTCTAGTCCAGGAATGACACTTTGTAATAAGAACACTGATTACCCTGAATTTTGTTTTTAGTAGTGTCTCATGTTTCAAATTAACCTGATTTTTGGGAGCATTTGTACAGCAAGTCCAGTGCTGATCACATCCTATGTTGGCAGATGATGTGCAATATGATGCTGTCATAGAGAGACATCTCTCTGTGTTCTAGTGAATCTCTATGCCGGCATATATTTAATGTCTCTGATCAGCCCCTAAATGATTAATACATAAGTTAAAGAAATGATGGTGGATGAACTCCACTCGATACAGTCTTAATTTTTAATTTTCACTAAGATAAGAATATTTTTCTTGAGATTAGATTAATGCACAAATTAAATATTGATGAACGCAAGTTAATAATGCAGGGCCAGTGGCAGATATTAAATATGTATCTATAGAGATTCACTAGTACACAGGGAGATGTCACTCTCTCTCTATGTCATCATCACGCTGCACGTTTGCAGCCCTCTTAGGAACTGATCAGAGTGGGACTTATAAATCATTCCTAAAATAATATTTAGAGATAACGAAACAGTACTAAAACATGACATTAAAACTGTGTGGGAGGGTTTTAGGAAAGAGGCCAGCAGAGATGTAAGGGCTTAGGTATCCTTTATGTGTATAGATTTTTACTACACTGACATTAATCACAGGAATAAGAGGGTAATAATATGGTTTTACCAGCTGAAGTGTCAAATCATATTCCTCCTCCACCAACCTTGAAAAACCGCTGGTTAAAAATAAAATGTCATCTACTTAGGATTGTGTGAGCACACAAGAAAAGCAATAGTTCATATATGACCTGAATCTAGGTGAAGTCTAAAAATACTTGTCATTGGGTAATGTTTCTGAAATAACTGTTTTCTGCATGGTTTGGAATGAATACACTGTATTTTCTAACCATTATTGTTTGGCCCTATTACAATCTTTGTAAAACCATTTTAGGTTAAGACTGGATTTTAATCAGCATGTTACAAGTTTCAGAAGCATGACTGTTTTGTAGTGGCTAACGGAATAGAACTATAATTACTTGGTGAAGTGTAATGCACTGTCTTGGATCCTGTTCATACCCATTTGTTGTGCAAAAGTTTGTTGATTGTACAAAGTATGCATTTAATGCTTTTTGTTCCAAATTTCAGCCACTGTTATTTTCTTTTCCCCTACCACAAGCCAAGATGTTCCAAAACACAGAAGTCAGATTTTTTTGTAGTCTATTACAGTTTCATTCCTATACACCACTGTTGATAAGGGAATGGAAGACTCTAAGTTATCTAAACTCTTACGCACTAGAGGGGGGATATGCAGTGGCCTGACTCAAACTATGCAGTTGACATAGAAACATAAATTTTGGCAGCAGATAAGGACTCCTGGGCCCATTTTTTTCACTTCCTACAGTGTTGCTGCAGACCCTACTAGATCTCTGCTCTCTCTCTCTCTCTCTCCCCCCCCCTTACTTTCTATTAAGATTGCCTTATGCCTATCCCATGCCGAGGTATAAAATGGTTCACCATGGGGGACCCTGCCATAGGTATTTACACACCCACCAACCGGTAGCGGTGGGGCATCACGGCAACTGAATTCCCCTGCACACTGCTGCTCCAGCCCACTGGGCTGCCAGGGTGGGCTGGGAGCAGCTATTCCAGTGAGTGTCTGTAGGTTTAAACATCCCAGACCCATGCCTTCTCGCACTCCTCCACACCCATGGTGCAAAGAATCCACTCTAGGATGGAAGGCGGGCATCCGATTGGATGCCTGCCTGTGTCCAACACTCCGCCTCCATGCAGCCATGATCCAGCTGCATGCTAGGGGGCACGGAGCAATGGACAGGTGGCCTGCCAGTATTTTGGGTTGTGAATCCGCGCACCCTGCTCCTGTCTGGGGCTGCATAGGTATGCAGCTAATTTACGCATGAATACATTGCACACTTTTGTGCATGCATAGCCCCCATTGTTTGCATTTTATGCAGTCTTCTCAGCTGAGAGTGACCCCCAGAGATGGAACATATGCAGATTTTTGAATTTGGAACGTAGGTTCAAATTCTGTATTCATGCTTCACTCTGGCTGTTGCTCAGATCTGTTTCCAAGCCCGAGTGGATCAGCAGCAAGTGAAACCTAGCTAAATAGTCTACCAAAAAGTTTAGAAAAATCTTTCATAGAATTTTTAAAAACGCCAAATTAAAGCAGACTTGTGAAATGTTACCATGTAAACATGAACAACAAGCTTACAATTGCATGACCTACAATATTAATGCTCAAACAACCTTAATGAAAAAGGAACTGATTCCTGTGTGAACCTGTTTCAGGTTCTGGAAGGGGAGGCAGGGTTAGGTAATGTTAACATAGTGAGTAATCCCTTAAGAAGAAACAGCATTACTGCAATGAGTATTTTTTTTTTCTTTTCTTCTAACCCCCCGGAATCACTTACTTAATGTTTACACGGTGTGCAAGATCTGTAGCAGTATTTTGGGAGGCTGGGTCCAGAACCTAATTAGGAAAAAGAATCTGCAAGACATCAGTTCTAAAGCTGGCATCCCTTCTGGACTGTATGACCAAACAGTAGTTTTTTTGTGAAGGTGTAGACTGTTTTCCAGGTAGATGCTTTGCTAATGTTTTAAGAATGGGATACCTCTGAGGATGCCACAGAGCCTGAGGTTCATCCTGTGGAGTGTGCCCTTAAGCCTCTTGGTGGCAGTTGCCTGGCTTTTTTATAGCAATGCAAGATCATGCACATAGAGAAGAGAAACCGTGAAGCCACCTGTAACCTGGGAGGGGAGTTGCTGGCAGTTACAAGGGAAGAAAGAGACTTGGGCATCATCATCACCGAAGACCTGAAATCATCCAAGCAGATCACTAAAGCAGTAGGTAAGGCTAGAGGGATCTTGGGGTGTATTAGCAGGGGTATCACAAGTCGGATGAGGGAGGTGATAATCCCTCTTAAGAAGACACTGGTTAGGCCCCATCTGGAGTACTGCATGCGGTACTGGAGGCCACACCTTCACAAGGACATTAACCAAATTGAGACAGTCCAGAGAAGGGCAACCAAAATGGTGCAGGGGCTGCATCAGAAAACATATGAGGACAGATTAACTGAGCTCACATTATACCCCAGAGCAAAGGAGGGAGAGTGATATGATCGAAACATTCAAACACCTTAAGAGCATTAACAAGGTGAAAGAGTCTAACATGTTTCAATATAAGAAAATAGCAGGACAGGCGGACACAGCATGAGAGATTAGAGGAGGCCAATTAAGGGGTAATGTGAGGAAGTTCTTTTTTCACAGAAAGGTGGTGGATGCATGGAACGGCCTACCTCAGCGAGTGGTGGATACGAATACAGTGCAGGGCTTCAAACAGGCATGGGATAGGCATAAGGGAGCAATACAGATAAGTATAAATAGATAGGCTATTGACAGAGCAAAGGCCAGTGGCACATTCATAAGGTAGAAAAAGAAATGGGCAGACGGGATGGGTCTTGCGGTCTTTCAAACAACATGAAGTCTTGCTGTATTCTGACTAATGCAGCTAGCCCCAGCACTTGAACAACCCTGGAGAGTAGAGGGTTAAATTCTATGCAGAGCATACAACGCTGAGCTCGAGCTCGGTTCATGCCTCTGTCTGCTGCACTTTGAAGCATAACCGCCAGATTATTTATTCCACCTAACTGAATGGTCACTGCAGAGATTTCTTCTCTGCTACACGATTCAACAGTCAGTTAAAGTCGTCGGTTTTACTGATTAATTTTGTCTGATTTTGGTTCAGATCTCTGTCTGCGGTACAGTAAGTACTAGGTAGTGACTAGCCATAGTAAAAACTTGTGGAAATTGTAAAGTGATGTTTTGACCGGTTTGGCTGAACCGGTCGTCCTAGTGTATTTTGTTTCAAACAACATGAAGTCTTGCTGTATTCTGACATATGCAGTTAGGTCCTGCTTTTCAACTGCCCCGGAGAACAAAGAGTTAAACTTTCCATGGCCAGCATGGAATGTTCACCACGTGCTCGGTTGAAGCCCCTGTCTGCTATTGTTTAAACTGCAACTGTCAGATTCTTTACTGCACCTCACTGAACAGTCGCTCCGGAGATTTCTCCTGCTGCTCGGTTCAGAAAGTCAGTTGAAGTGTCGGTTTTCGGTAGGTTTCTACCGAATTGCTGTTACCGCTTAGTCGGTTCAAGTCTCTGTCTGTGGTACCGTGAGTACTAGATAGGTTTTTTGTTTTGTTTCTGTGTGGAACTTGTAAATTGTGGATCGGTTCAGCTGAACCAATCAGTTTGAGGTAAAAAAGCTTGTGCTTACTTTAGAGTGTGGTAACCAGTCCGTATCAGTTCTAAAAAAACTGGATTTAATTAGTTTTTTTTCCAAAACCCGTGACACAGTCAGGAACCAATAGGGTAGTCTTGCCTGGCGGATCGCCGAGAAAAGGGTAAGTTTTGGATAGGATTGGCCATGTCTGAGAAACCCAAGAAAAAAAACGGGCCCACTGGGTTTCAACACTGCAGTATGCATGGGGAAGTCTTTGCCAAGGCTGATCACCACACCACCTGTGTTTATTGTCTGGGGTTTGACCAGCTCAATTCAGACTGCCAAATTTGTAAGAACTTCCCTAAGTCTATCCTGGCAGGCTTAGGGATAAGCAGGTCGAGAAGTCCGCTGACCCGGATGGCCATCCTGGTTCGGTTCCGACCGAACCAGAAGGAGTGTCCTCTGACCAGGGCGATACTTCTTCGGGCAAGAGGAGAACCGATTCCGAGGGATCAGTTCTGTCGAAAAGAAAACTAAAGGATAAATTGGCCAGTTCAGATCCAGAGACCTATGTTGCGACTGCCGAGGAAATTACCTGAGCGATTAGGATTATGGAATCGCTTTGTCCGGTTCTGTCTGATCCGCCACCTTCTGGCAGGTGTTCGGTTCGGTCGGTTTCCCCAGTTCAGGATTATGTCCCTGAAGATTTTTATGAACCGGATTTGGAGGGGGACAAGGATTACAAAGGTGATGATGATGATAGTATGGAAGGTCTGGATGAGCCCATTGAAACGGACGTCTCCCCAGACAGGCCTTCTGGTGTTTCCCCTCCTAGGCTTCCTGAGTCCCCTTCCCACTACGTTTTGCAGAAAAGTGGCAGAAACCCTCCAGCTCCCTTTGAAAGAAGCTGTGGAGGAACAGGAGGAGCCTGATTATGTGGAGATGATGGACATCCCAGAGTCCAAGAGGCTGTCTATTCCCCTTCATAAGTCCTTTGGGAAACAGACACAGAAACTATTAAAGACTCCAAATTCTGTACCTCCTGTTGACAGAAGGATGGACAAGAGGTATACATTATCTGGCTTAGGTACGGAGTATTTGTACCAACAATGCCGCCATGTTGGGGTTGTGCAGGCTGCAGCCTGTGATGAGGCTAACATACCCTTGGCTTCACAATCCCCAGATAAAGACTCCAGGAAGCTGGATGCCATGGCAAAGAAACAGTGCATGGAATCCTTCTTTGGACTCAGCCAGCCAAATTACATGGCCTTTACAGCCAGGTAGGACACTGTACTGGTACTGGCTAAGCAGACTCCCAGCTTGCCAAGGAGCTGGAGGAGGTGGCTGCTGATGGGATTGAGGCATCAAAGGTACAGTTTCATGCTGCTGTGGACTCCAGTGATGTATCATTACAAGTCATGGCTACATCTGTGGCTCTGCGGAGGATGGCTTGGCTCAGATGTACCAGTCTTTCACAGGACACTCAGGCTAAGGCCATGGATTTTCCTGTGGTGGGTAATTCTCTGTTTGGGGAGCAGACAGAGAATTACATGAAAAAGATGGATGAATATAGGACCACCTATGTGAGTGCACATGCCAAGGAAAGGCAGGCAACTCCCCAAAGGCGGCAGGCCTTTTCACAGGCCTTTCTACCAAGCGCAGGCCTCCTTTCCTTTTTCTCAGAGGGGGTTCTTCAGAGAGAGAGGCAGAAGGGGAATGAGCAGGACTGCATCCACCCCTCAGCCTAAGGCTCCTTCCAAGCAGACACCCCGATGTGTCAGCCTGGGTCGACTCCCCCATCCCTGTAGGAGGCAGGCTGACGTACTACTTCCAGGACTGGAAGTCTGTTACCTCAGACAAGTTGGTTCTGGAGGCAGTAAGCCAGGGATTGGTTCTCAACTTCAAAAAATTCCCAAAGCTGAGAGAGCCTTTCCACCTGCAAGCATCTCCGAAACCATTGCCTTAGAGCAGTAGTTCTCAGACTTTGTCACAGTGAGCCTCCCCAAATCCATGGAAAAGATTTTGAGCCTCCCCAAAAATTGAAATAATCTTGGGCCTCCCCAAAGAAATAACATACTGTACTTTGAGCAGTACACCATGAATAAATTGAAACCTCTTTGAGTACTTGGCTCACATTCAGTTCTTTGTCTTACACTGACTTGAAACTTTTAAAAAAGAGCCCCTGTGCTCAAAGGTGTTATCTGAATAACAAATAAATAAAAAAAACAAATATTATTATTCAGCTTATTGTAAACCCCCCACAGGCCAACCTACTTGCTCTGCTATTTTCATTCTTGAACCATTGTTACCTCTTGTTGCACTACCTTCATGGGTCAGACTACTTCCTCTGTTTCCTCTCTGTATGAAATAACCTTCCTACATACTTTGCCTCTCCCCCTCCTTCCCTGCTCCTAAGCAACTTCTCTGGGATTACTTTGATCCTTCGTGCTATTGCTCTTAGCACTTCTGTGCTCAACCCTTGTATTTGGGCTGTTCTGCCATCAGTTTACAAATTGATCAATTACCACCACTCATTATTAATTTATTGTTCATATTTATTTGCACTATTGCTCGTATATTTCTTGATTGTTTTGCAGTTACCTTTTGAAGTATATTCACTCCTACCCTTCCCCGGGTACACCTGAAATGAGCCTTGGCTCATTCACCTTCCCTTGTCACCTATTAGTAAATAAATACATAAAATTCACCTACTATTATTATCCTTTTTCAGTTTGCTTTATCTCTTCACACAAAATATATAAAACCCCAAATTTAAATACAGTTCTTTTTCAGACTTGCTTGAGCCTCCCCTGGAACAGGTTGAGGTCTCCCCTGGGAGGCTGGCCTCACCATGTGAGAACCCCTGCCCTAGAGGCAGAGGTTTCATCTCCACTGGCCTTAAGGGCCATAGAAAGGTTTCCTACAATATACAGGGGCAAAGGTCTGTACTCCAGGTACTTCCTTACCCCGAAAAAGGCAGGGGAGTGGCACCCATCCTAGACTTAACATACCTGAACAAACATCTTTTAAAACCAAAATTCAAAATGGGGACTCTGGGAATAATCGTTCCCTCTCTAAGGCCAGGGGACTGGTAGCCTCCCTGGACCTAAAAGATGCCTACTTTTACATTCCCATCAGGTACTCCCACAGAAAGTACTTCGGGTTCGAATTACCTTCAGGCCATTACCAGTTCAAAGCAATGCCGTTCGGCCTAACATCAGCTCCAAGGGTGTTTACAAAATGCCTAGCAGTAGTAGTGGCCTTTTTAAGAGGGAAAAATATTTCCATATTCCCATACCTGGACGACTGGCTCATTGTGGGTCAGTCTTCAGACCAAGTCAAGTCAGATCTGTAAGTGACCCAGCAAGTGCTCACTTCTCTAGAATTTCTTCTCAATCTTCCCAAGTCAGTTCTTGAGCCTGTACAGCTTCTCACTTTCATAGGGGTAGAGCTAGATACTGTCAAAGCAAGAGCTTTTCTTCTCCTGGAAAGAGTAGAGGCTATTATAGAGCTGGCTTCCTCCTTCCACCACCTGGTTTCTCGACCAGCAAGGCACTTCCTTCAGCTTCTGGGCCACATGGTAGCCTCCTCTGCAGTGGTCCAAAGGGCCAGATTTTCAGATGAGGGACATTCAGTTTCATCTGAAGGCTGTTTGGTCTCAGAAAAAAGATCCTCTAACCAAACTAATTCCAGTGACTCAGACCCTGATCCAGTCTCTCCAGTGATGGCAGGATCAAGACAACCTCAGGCAAGGAGTCCTATTCATCACTCAGTCTCATTCTGTGGTTCTTTTTTTTTTTTTTTATTATTATACTTTTTTGCCCCTTGCTCTCAGCCACCTTCCTACACCTACCTTGCCCTCCAATAACCACCATCCTCCACTGTCACCGATACTCCCTGGCTTTCCCCTCAGGGTGGGGCCGTGGAACTGCTGTCTGCCTGTCTGCTTCGGGAAAAGGTGCCGGCTACCTGGCATTACCTCCCTGGCTTACCCCCCAGGACAGGGTTCAGGGCTTGCAGCGGCCCACAGCGCTGTAATTTAGTCAGTGGTGTGGTGGAGTGGTCGAGAGCCACACAGGCCAGGCACAGAGGCGGCGTCATGAATCAGGCTCATGAATTTTTGTATGGCCCACTGAGGAGCCGGACGTGCTCTGACGTCAACGCACTGAAGTGCAGACATCCACCGGCTCCCCCCTTTGTAAATGCCTCCGCTGGGTGTTACTGCAGCACGGTGCATGTCCCTCACGCTCCCTGAGGGAAGGAGAGCTGTCGCAGGATGCTCAATCCTTCCTTACCCCAGCCAGCCCCTGGCAACCCGAGTCTATTCCCGAACCCGGTCGCTGGCGCGGTGCAAGGTGTGGCATGCAGCGCCTCAACCCTCCACGCGACCAGGCCGGCCTCATTCTGTGGTGGGGAGCCCACCTTGGGACTCTCACAGCCCAGGGAGTGTGGCTCTCTCAGGAGTCTCTTCTCCACATCAACCTGGAGCTCAGGGCAGTTTATCTGGCCCTGCAAGCCTTCTCTTAGTCAGTACAGAATAAGGTGGTTCAGGTCAGGACAGACAACACCACCACCATGTGGTATATCAACAAGCAGGGAGGCACTCGGTTTACAGTCTTGTACACGGAAGCCATGAGATTATGATCCCTGGCTTATTCTCTACAGACCTCTCTGGTAGTAGTCCACCTTCCAGGGAAGGACAGTGTGCTAGCAGATGCATTGAGCAGGATCTTCCAGGGCCATCACGAATGGTCCCTGGATCACTTTGTGTTAAAGGTGATTTTTTCAAGGTGGGGCACTCCAGAGATCTCTTTGCAGCCCCAAACAATCACCAACTTCCTGTATTTTGTTGCAGACCCCCAGTCTTGGGCTCAGTCCCTCTGAATGCTCTGATTCTGAATTGGGAAGGAAAATTTCTATATGCCTTCCCTCCTTTTCCCCTACTATTCAAGGTCCTGGTCAAGATAAGGTCACAATCCTGCAAAGTGATCCTGATTGATCCAGCCTTGGTATCCTCTGTTGCTGTCCCTATCAGTCCATCTTCCCCTGTCTCTTCCCAGGAATTACAACCTGTTAACCTCCTCTCTGGAGGATTTGGTGTCCCAACCTTCGGTCTCTCAATCTCAAGGCATGGCTCTTGAAGAGTTAGAGTATGCAAGTTTACATCTGTCTCGGGTGTGCTGGATATTCTCAAAGCCTCTCGAAAACCTGCCACCAGAAAAACTTATAACTCTAAATGGAAAAGATTCAGTATTTGGTGTTCCAAGAAGCTTATATCCCCAGACACTGCTGAATTGTCTACAGTTCTGGATTACATGGTTCACCTCAATGGCCTAGGTCTCAGACTAGCTACTCTCAAGGTACACTTGTCAGCTGTCTCTGCTTTTTTGTCAGTGGGAAAGCCTTCCTCACTGGCATCTCATCTTGTTTTCTGTAAATTTTTTAAGGGATTGCTTCATACCACTCACCCCTTTAGGGATCCTGCTCTTGCTTGGGACCTTAATGTCTGCATTGCTTAGCTTAGGCAACCACTCTTTGAGCCTTTGTCTTCAGCAGAGCTTAAGTACTTGACTTGGAAAACTGTGTTCCCGGTAGCTGTTACCTCTGCCAGACGTATCAGTGAATTACAGGCTCTGTCAGTAGAGTCTGAGTTTATCTCTTTCCACGGAGACAAGGTGGTCCTTAGAACCAATAGGAGGTTCTTACCTAAAGTGGTTTCAGACTTTCATTTGAACCAGTCCATGTCTCTCCCTGTGTTCTTCACTGATCATTCTTCTTCAGGAGAGAGAAGATTACGCAGTTTAGATGTTAAAAGAGCCCTTAGCTACTACATTGAGCGTACTAAGGCACACAGGTTTGCCTCCCTCCAGTTGTTTCTCACTTATGGAGAGGTGGGAAAGGGCAAACCTGCCACTAAGAGAACTGTTGCCAGATGGATTGTCTCTTGTATACAATTTTGTTATGAGATGCTGGGCAAAACACCACCCTCGGGCCCGAGTGCTCATTCGACTAGAGGTACAGCTGCTTCCCTGACTGCTGCCAGGGATGTTCCTTTACTAGAGATATGCAAAGCAGCCACCTGGAAAACAGTTCATACGTTCACCATGCATTACTTCCTGGATACCCAGGCTAGGAGTGATGCTCGGTTTGGTGCAGCAGTACTGCAGAGCCTATTCCCAAAGTAGGTTAGAATCCCTCCTGCATGGAGGACAGGCTAAAGGAGCTTAATATGTATACCCTTGAGGAAAGGAGCGAGAGGGGGGACATGATAGAAACATTTAAGTACCTCAGTGGAATCAACAAAGTCCAAGAGGGTAGCATCTTTCAGAAAAAGAGGTGTGCAAGAACAAGGGGACACAATTTGAAGATAATGGGGACGACTCAGGGGCAATGTGAGGAAGTATTTTTTCACAGAGAGGGTGGTGGACGCATGGAACAGCCTTCCTGAGGAGGTTGTGAGGTCTAAAACTGTGGGAGAATTCAAGAATGCATGGGACAGACATAAGGCAATTTTTGTGGGGGGGTAGGAAGAAATAAGCTTTTGGTTAAATGGGATCTGCAGCTTATCCTCTAGGTAAGGAAATGGGCAGACTAGGTGGGCCAAGCGGTCCTTATCTGCCGTCAAAGTCTATGTTTCTATGGAGGTACTGCTTGGTATTTTGCATTAGTCAGAATACAGTAAGACTTCATGTTGTTTGAAGGAAAAATTACTCACCTTAGTAATTGTGTTTCTTCTAATGGAGTCTTGCTGTATTCTGACCTCCCTCCCTGCCTCCCCTCTCAGAACCTGTTTTTGGGAAGTGGGCTGGCAGGTGCAGTGTTGCACCCCAGGGTTGCATTTGGGCACTTCCTCTTTTTAGAGAGGGGGAGTGGGTTATGTTTGTTAATTTAATAATCTTAAATTGTTCACTACCTGATTTTTGGTTTTGGATTTCTTGACTTGAGTCTTTTGGGGGACCCAAAATATTTGGTTGCCATTTTGGCTAGTAAAAATGTTACAATTTCCACATAGTAGTTAGTATTATCTCATAAGAATCTGATGGTTACACTTCAAAATGCAACAGACAGAGGTTTGAACTGAGCTGGAGCTCAACGTTCTATGCTCTGCATAAAATTTGACCCTGTACTCTCTGGGGCAGTTCAAGTGCTGGGGCTAAATGCATTAGTCAGAATACAGCAAGACTCCATTAGAAGAAACATAATTACTAAGGTGAGTAATTGTTTCTTATCTGCTGTCAACTTCTGTGTTTCTGTAGCAGAACTGAATGCAAGAGACTATCCAGCGAGAACCAAATCTCTTTGTAGCAGGGTTCAACTTTGCCAACATAACCATAGGAATCAAAAAGCTAGGTACTCTTAGGTCTGACCTCTTTTGCCCAGTTCATGTAGATAGTCAAGACTTGCTTTAGGTCCAGGCTTTGCAACTTTTTCTCACCTGGACTGGAATGCTTTGGATAGCATACAGGGAAGGTCACTGACTGATTTCAGGTGGAATTCGGATACCACCTTAAGTAGTAATTTTATGTTGGTTCTAAGAACTACCTAACTACCTTATGGGAGTATGTAATTTGGTTCTGTGCAGAGGACTTGCAATTCACTTACCCTCTTATCAGAGGTAGTTGCAACCAGGAATATTGTTTTCTGTGTGACATACTTCAGGTCAGCAGTTTCCATAGGCTCAAAGGGATCCTCTGTAAGCTGTGCAAGGTATATATTGAGGTCTGAAGGTGGGAGAGGGTCTCTTACTGGTGGGTACTAATGGCTCAGGCCTTTAAAAAAATATTTGAAAATGGGTTATGAGGCTAAAGACTTTCCCTTACCAGCTGATGTGTATGCTGATAATGCTGCTAAGTGTACCTTTAAAGTTGAAGGCTGTAAGTCTAATGACTCTAGGTGTACTAGGTATTCCAGAATTATAGGCACACCCTGCCTCTATTGGTTTTATTTTTCTGGGGGCACACCAGTAAGAAAACCTTTTCCACGTGAAGGAATATGCTTTCCTAGTGGGAGATTTCCCTGAAATCCTAGGTACCTTCAGGACTGCCTCTTAAAGATCCAGTCCAGAAACTTCTAACTCCTAAAGAACTGTGCTTGAGGGCATAGGGTCCAGGGGTTCAATAATGTTATTCTGCTGTGGGAGAAAGTCAACTGAGCGTGACTGAGTGGCAGACTGATTGTATTCTTGCTGGACAGGGCCAGGTGCATTGAGTACCGGGAGTGATATGGACAGCCACTTCTGAGTGCTGTATCATTTTTTTTTTAAAATATAAAAATGTTTTACTGATTGTCTCCGCTGAGAAATCTGGTGCTCTTGGAATGACCTCACTCAACCCCCCCCCCCCAAGGTCTCTGCTAAAAGATGAAAGCCATGAGCTAATTAAAGAGCAGGCCTTCATCAGGGATCTCCTGTTTGTCTGAGTTAATTATAGCTGTAGTTGCTAAGATGGAAGATCATATCCATTTTTATGACGTTTGGAGGGAAACCCAGGTTGTTACACACGGGTGCGAAGTTGCAAATGTTCCTTGATGTCTGTGTGAGAGAGGAAGCTTATCATAGATCAAAGAGAGTCATTTGAAGAACGTGAGTTTTGCTGAGGTTGCTGAATTTAATACTTTGAAACAACATCCTGTTTTTGTATTGATATATTTTTTATGTATATTCTGACAGAGGAGGAGCTAGGTGACCTCACACAAAGGGGTTGGCAAATAGTTTTCTGTAAGGAATATTCTGTGTTACTACACAGAGACACTTCTATGTAAACTCTGACAAAGAAACATCTGTGAGCTCTTTAAGCAGGTATTTTGAGAGAGTGAGAGAGAGAGAGAGAGAGAGAGAGAGATCTAAGTACTGTAGTAAGAATTGCACTGTTAAAACCTGTTTTGTTTAAGAGATTTGTATGTCTTGTGATATAATAGTTTTGTATTTTACGTGTTACATATTTTTTTATCTATTTTAGTAAAACTCTATTTTTAGAGCTTACTTGGTCTGTCTTTGATTTCTTTCCTTTACAAATAGAGTATATATGGTTAAAGCAGACACTATACATAAGCTTGAGTGGTGATACCAAACTGGAAAAAGGTAAGCGTTTTAAATCTGAGGTCTTTTGGTTTTTTTTACAGTTTTTAAGGGTTCATTTCTGTACACCTGGTTAGGTGCCCGTAGGCAAAGATATCTGACCCTCCGAAGACAGAATTATCTGCGCCTGTATATTGTGTATGCTAACAAGAGGGTCACAGTTTGCATCCCTCCAGAACGTGAGACCAAAGGTTGATTCGAATCCACAAAGCAGACAAGAGGGTTACCTTGTTCTGTTAACTATTCAGAAGACTGCGCTTGGAGGTTGGCACTTTGGGAGTAGAGGGCTGACCTGCTGAGTGGATTTGTGACACCGGGCCTGTCTGGAGCTATCAGGATCATTGTTGCATGTTCCCTCCCGAGTTTCAGGAGTACTTTCTGAATAAGTGGGAATGTTGGAAAGGCATATAGGAATGTCCCTATCCGGCCTAGTACCAGAGTGTCCTCTGGGACTGTCACTCTGTCTGGTGGTCTGAAACAAATCTGTGGGAGCTGGTAGTTCTCCCAGAATGCAAGCAGGTTTATATTGGGAGTGCCCCACCTTCTGAACACTGTGGCCAGAACTTGCTGGTTTAAGGCCCAGTAGTAATTTCTCTGGCTGTTTCTGCTTAGTGAATTTGCCAGGACATTGCCTTTGCCTGGCAGATGCACTGCAGTTATGTTTGTTTGTAAATACTATGCCAGGTCCCAGATCCTCATCGCCTTTGTGCAGTTTTGGGGTTCCTCCCTGCTTGTTTGTGTAGTACATTGTTGTGGTGTAGTCTGTCCTGATTTGGACAGACTGTGCAACTAGGAGGAAAAAGATTGCATTGCTAACAGCATTACTGTGAGCTCCATGAGGTTGATTTGTTCTAATGACTCCTGTGGTTTCCATGTGCCAATCACCGTGATGTCCTGCAGGTGGCACCCCACCCCAGGAGGGAAGCATCTGTAATAAGAATACTTGTTGGTAATTGCTGGAGGAAGGGAATGCCCTCTCTGAGGTTGCTTTTTTTCCTTCCACCGCTTTTATGGTTCCACTAGTGATTTTGTCACTGGCATTAGCTTTGAAAGTGAATCCCATTTTTTGAGACCAGTTGTCCCACTGGATGTCTCTGATTTGGAATCTGGTCCATGGAACCACAGCTGTGGATGCAGCCATGTGCCTTGGTAACTGCAGTACGTCTCTTGCAGACCTTGGCTATCCTGCTGTAAAAGACTCTGCAGTTGCTACTAAAACAGTAACTCTGTACTCTGGGAGGAAGTTTTTTTCCCTGCAGACTGTTCAGCTCTGCTCCTGTGAAGTCTTGTACTTCAGTAGACCCTATCTGGAACTTCTGCAGGTTTGGTTTGTCAAGAATCCCAGGTTCTCCAAGGTGCTTTTTACCAGTTGAACTTAGCACTTTCTCTGTTCTGGTTTTCCTTAGACTAGCCAGTTGTCCAAGTAGGGGGAAAACTACCACACCTTGTTTTTTCAGGTGTGCTGCCATCACAGCCAAGCACTTTGTGAAAACCCTTGAAGCTGAGGTGAGATCAAATGGGAGAGCTGTGAACTTGCATTGGCAGTTCCCCAGCTTGAATATGAGATATTTTCTGTGATACTGTCTGAATGGGATATGAAAATAAGCATCTTGCAGATCCAGGGATACCAGCCAATGACCTTTCTGCAAAGATGGTATCACTGTCCTTAATGTGACCATTTTGAATGTTATCTTTTTTCAAATGCTTGTTCAGAAACCTGAGGTCTTCGGGGGTATCTCAGTCATCAGGTCTCACAGTATGAATTTCACCATCGATGAAGCAGGATCCACACGGAAGATTTTCAGCAGTACAACTGGGGCCGCCCACGCCGACATCATGTGACGATGTCACCAACCCTATACAGGCGTGAGTGGCCCTGCTCCATTCTCAGTTCTTTCCCACCATCGACTTGCTTTCGTGCAGGTCCTTCATAAAGAAGCCCCATTGCAGTTCCTTTTCACCTATGGCTTTTCTTTTGTTTACCTCAGAATCTTTTTTTTTTTTTTTTTTTTTTTTAAAGAGATTCCTTTCTTCTGTTTATGTCAGCCTTCAACTTCTCTCTTCCATCATAGCCGCTGTGGAAATAAGATTGTCTCTGCAAATGGGCACTCTCTCTGTGTCTGCTGTGTTGGGCCTGACCACAAAGTCTCTGACTGTGAGCTCTGCCAGAAGTTTAATCAGACAACCCTCCAGCAACGCAAAAAGGCTCTCAAATGTTTTAATGGAGCAACAGGTAGCCAATTCTGGCAGGGGTCCTCCGTGGTCCCAGCCTGTCAGTCACCGGCAGGGTCATCGAGCTACCGCCATCTAAAGCCTGAGACAAGTTCTTTGGGGGGGGGGCTTATAAAAAGGACCGAGATTGGTCCCGCTACCCACAGCAGCAGTCTCGCTCTCCTATGGCCTCCTCTCCTTCATCCGAGGGTTCTTTGTCGGCTGCGGCTACACTGATGCATTGGTCCGCTGTCCAGGTCTCTGTGCCCACAAGACTCATACCGACAGTGCCTGTGCCGGATACCCAGGGTAGCTGGCCATCAACCTCTGAGTCATTGGCCCTTCCTTTGTCATCGATGGCTGTCCCAATGAGGCCTGAACCTAGTATAGGCCCTAAGGTTACTGCTTCTTCAGCTCCTCAGGGCCCCTTTCTGACAGGTCGCTGCTACCTACCCCATCGTCCCCCACCCACCCCCAGTCAATGCAGTCTTCTATGATCATCAGCCTTAATGAGATCTTGATTAAATTCACTTTGGTGATTGTTCACAAGCTTGGTGTCTTTAGGCCATCGTTGACTGTGCCGTCAATGGCAGCATCATCATCGACTCCTCCTAGACGGCTGCGGGTAGTTCCCCGTGAGCTGTTATCAGTCTCTTACATGTCAGACCTGGACCTCAAAGAGGTTGACATCAAAGAGGAGTAACATCCTGATCTCATTCTTCTTGATGAAGAAGAGGAGGAGGATGACCACCTTTCTTCTGACTGGTCCACTGCTGCGTCTGTCAGCGAGGACTCTGTCAAGCACACGCCTAGGTCTCCTCCAGGTGACCTCACTTTCTTCAATATTATGAAGCAGCTGTGCTCAGCTGTGGGGTTCCACACTGAGGCAGCGGATGTCACCAGGAAGGATTTAGTGGACTTCCTGGAGATTCCAGCGTTTCCTCCCAAGATCATTCCTCCTATTTTGCCTGCTGTGAGGAATGCCACTACAGCAGCCTGGCAAAGGCCTGGCGTGGTGCCAGCCATGCCCCATAGGGCAGATAAATGTTATCATGCTCCCCCAGGTTTTTCCTCATTATGCTGCCCAGCCTGAAACTGATTCAGTGGTTATTAAGGCAGCTCATGACAGGTCTAAGGCACCTAAGCACTTTACCTCCCTCCCCCCTGACAAGGAGTCATGCAAGCTTGACCTTTGGTGTAAGAGGGTTTATGCCTCCTCTACCCTAGGGTTGAGGATTACCAGTTGACTGTCCCATATAGTAAAGTACCAGAATACTAACTGGAGGAAGGGCAAATCCCCTCCCCAAGCCCTCCCAGAAGGTATGCAAGAGCAGGAGATTCTCAAATGCTTGCAAGTCGCTGAGGACGTTAGCAAGCACCTCCTGCGTACCCTCTATAATATTTCTGACACTAGCACCAGGGCTGCTGCCACTGGCATTTGCCTACATAGGCATTTCTGGCTGAGGGTCTCTGTATTTGCTGCAGATGTACTGCAGAAGGTGCTTAGTGCCACCTTTAATGGCTCTAAGCTTTTTGGTCCAGATGTCCAGGACGCCATCAGTGACCTACAGGCATCTGGCAGGGCTCTAAAATCTGTTCACTTGCTCTACCATACGCAACCTAAGAGCAGGCAGTGCCCTCCTTTTTCGTAAGGCACCCAGTAGGCCAGGAGCAGCCTCTCAACCTCAATGCAAACAAAGAGCCTCCACCACCTTGCCTGCTTCCTCCTCTGCTGGAGCTGCGGCCAAGCATCCCAGAAGTGATGGACCAGCCCCAGCAGTTGGATCCACCTCTGCTTGACTCATTGCCAGACCCCCCTCTTCTTGGCGCCAGCCAAGAGGTGGTGGTCGGAGGTCGGTTTTCCCTCATCTCAATTAATGGAGAACCATTACAGCAAATGCCTGGATTCTACAAATCGTAGAAAGGAGCCACAATCTGGAGCTTATAGGGTATCCTCCAGAAATTCCCCTCTCTGCCCATCAACTACCGCCTGGCCCACCTAGATGTTCTCTAGGAAGAGGTACAGTTCCTTCTACGCAAGCAGACCATAGAGCCAGTGTCCTTGCATCAGAAGAACAAGGGATTTTATTCCAGGTTTTTCCTGGTCCCCAAAAAGACCAGAGATCTGAGGACCATCTTAAACTTAAAGGACCTCAATCTGTACATCCAGTACAAAAAGTTTTGAATGATAACTCTGCCAGGTCTGATGCCCCTTCTCAAACAGGGTTGACTGACTGTGTTCTCTGGACATGCAAGATGCATGCCTGCACATCTCGGTGTGTCCTCCTCACAGGAGGTTCCTCTAGTTTCTAGGGACATGGATATATTGTTCATCCACACTGTCTGGCAGGTACCTTGCCGCTTTAAATCTTGCCGGAAGGTCTTCAAGCTGGCTCCTCCCACCCACCCGGGTGGTAAAACTCTCGGCTCCACCCCATGATGCCAGATCTTCCTTACTGCTTGGAAGCTCAGGTTCCCTCCTTAGCGCTCTGCGTTTTAGACTGGTTCCTGATTCTTCGGTTCGTCCGAATTTAGTTTTGAAGTTTTCTAAACTTCAGTCTTCTTTTCCCTCACGGCTGCAATGGACAATTCGATTCCTGGCTCTCGGAGGCGCCCTGGCAGGCAGAAGATATCCAGGACTGATCCGCATTCCATGTGCGTATACTGCCTCGACTTAGACCACAACCCGCAGGTCTGCGAGTAGTGGCGCGGTTTTTCAGCCAACGTCCTGGAGGATCGTGCTGCCTGTTTGAGGCTTGGGCGCCCCGAGGAGTTTTCCCTGCCGGTAAAACCCAAAGAGGCTCGTTGGGCGGTGTCCGCGGCAGCTGGCTCGGCTGAGCAACTCGAGCACTCGATCGCCCTCGAGGAGGAGGCGGCCCAGGTCACATCTCCCTCCTCCTCGGTCTCAGCGTTTATCCCACTCTCTCTGAGTTCCTCTTATTCAGCTTCATTCAAGGGGCTTCGCCAGTCCCTTTCCATGAAGGGAGAGGGGCCATCGGGACATTCCTCTCAGCCCAAGACGAGGGAGTCGAAGGGTAAGTCCCATCGTCGGCGTTTGTGGGAGCAGGAGAGTTCTCCTTCCCCGGACAGCCAACCGTCGACTTCGGTCAAGGTTGCGGCTCAGGCCGCTGGCTTCACGGCGTCCCCGTCAGGCCAGCCTGCCGAGACTCCTGTCGACGTAGTCGAGTTATCTCTCGACCCATCAGCCGGGTGGTCGACTGAGACCGAGGATCTGCCCGCGCCTTCAGGGCGGCAGTCCCCGGTCAAAGTGTCCGAGCCGAGGGAAGAGCGGGTGTCCCCTGCCCCTTCCCATGCCTGCCCTCAGTTTCACCGAGGATCTCTGTCTCGGACTTCATCTTGGTCAAGTCGCTCCCGACGACTTCGGCGGTCTCGATCTGGGCACCGAATTAAGTGGTGACACCGTTCCTCCTCGTCATCCTCCTCGGATGAGGAGAGGCTTCGACGCAGACTGCTTCGACGTTATGAGGAGCTTATGTGGCAGCAGTTGCTGTTGTCCGGGAGTAAATCGACTCCGATTCATTCCCCGGCTATCAAGTGGCTGCCGCCCGAACGGCCAAAGCAACTGCTCGTCACAGTCGAGATGCCCATTTCTGAGCCATTTGTTCGACCAAATCTAGCTGCCCCACCGATTGTGGTGAAACCTCGGTCGGGTCACGGCCTGCCCCACAGGTTGTCGGTCACCCTCACTCCCGGACGCCCTCGGCAGGTGAAGGGTGGCTCAGGCCTGAGGCAGCTCTTTGCAGACTCTTCGGAGTCCGATGACGACTCCTCCCTGTTCCCCAGGCGGGTTGGCCTGGAGTCCTCCCGGGGCCAGTCTCTAGACGATAGCCCATCATCCATCTTAGGTCTGCTTGGGCTCATCTCGAGTCTACCAGGATGCAGCTCAAGCCCGTGTCCAAGCGGGCCTGTTATCCCCAATGAGATTCTGGGCCGAGGGATTCACCTGAGGCCTTCCCTGTGGCTGGGGCCATTGTCGGCCCAGCTTTGGAGCTTTGGCAGCAGCCTGCTTCCTGTCCCTGCCCCGGCCAGGAGTGGCCCAAGGAAGTATCTCTGGAGGTCCCTATAAAGCTCTTTGCCGGTTTCTCGGAGCACCCCTCTGCCGAGGGGTTAGTCACCGATAACGTTTTCCAGCATTCCGGAAATGCTCGGGATGTGGATAGGCCCCCCGATAAGGAGTCCAAAAGGCTGGACTATGTTGGGTGCAAGGTATACGCTGCGTCCTCCCTCGGCCTCCGACAGGCCAGCTCAGCCGCGCTGATGGCTTACTTCTCCCACGCCCTCATGGGCTCCCTGGATGAGGTGAGCCCTCATCTCCCAGCTGACCTGCGGACCACGGCCCAGCAGGTGCGGGACCAGGGAAGGGCGGTGGCTAAGCAGCAGCTTCTGACTGCTCTGGACATAGGTGATTCCTGTGCCAGGTCAGTAGTGGCCGCAGTGGCCATGTGCCGTAGGGCGTGGCTGAGGATATCCACCTTCTCGGCGGATACCCAACACAAGTTGGCGGACATCCCCTTCTTGGGGACTGACCTCTTCGGCCCTGGAGTGGAGGGACACCTCCAGTGGATCGAAAAGTCCAACGCCACTCTGGACTTGGTCACCTCTGCCCAGAGGGACAAGGGCCGCCGGCAACATCAGCGTAAGTCCTTTCATCCTTCGGTCCCTGGGGCACGACCGGCCCAACAGCCTGGTTCCTGAGCGGCTAGATTTCCAGGCCTTGGGTCTTCCGACGAGGTCCTCAACGTTGTTGAGGCATCCCGTAAGGAGTCGACCAGACAATGCTATGCCTTCAAATGGAAGAGATCTTCCATTTGGTGTCAGGGAAAGGGCCTGGACCCTCCCTCCTGTTCCTCGACAAGCATTCCGGACTACCTGTGGTCCTTTTCTCAGCAAGGGCTTCGGTCGAATACCCTTAAGGTGCACCTGGCAGCCATCTCTGCCCTCCGGGCGTGGGCCAGAAAGCAGTCGGTGGTGCAGGAGAAGGTGGTCTTGCGCTTTTCTGAGGCCTTGATCACATTTCCCCTCTGGTGCGAGAACCTCCACCTCCGTGGGATCTACTGCTGGTATTGGCCAAGCTCACGGACAAGCCATTCGAACCAATGCACAGGTGTGATATCTCCCACCTGCTGTGGAAGACCGCCTTCTTGGTGGCTATCATGTCAACCAGAAGGGCTGGGGAGGCTCAAGCGCTTCCTTTGAGTCTCCTATCTGGTCTTCCCACAGGGACGGGATTGTCTATGCCCCACCGAAGTTCCTTCCGAAGGTGGTGTCGGAGCTTCACCTTAACAAGGTGTTGACTCTGCCAATGTTTTACCCCAATCACACCTCGGAGGCCGAATATAGACTCCATATTGGACCCTGGTTGAGCGCTCGCTTTCTTAAGGAGTGTGCGGCTGAAGTTCAGGGAGAGGTTCGCCAGCTGTTTGTCACCTACGCTGAAGCCGCACCTGGCAGACCTGCAGCCAAGTGGACGATGAGCGGGTGGGTCACCTCCTGCATAGATCTCTGCTATAGGTTGGCGGGCATGGAGCCTCCCAGAGGGATAAGAGCTCATTTTACCAGCCATACTGCTGTATCGGTGGCTGCTTCCAGGGATGTCCCTATCCAGGATATCTGCAAGACTGCTACCTGGAAGTCAGCACATACCTTAATTACCCACTACCACATCGACCTTGGGTCATGCCGGGATGCTGGTTTTGGGGCCTTGGTTCTCCAGTCTTTACTCCCTAAGTAGGGGGTGTGCACCTTGCGTCCCTCCACCCGGAGAACTGCTAGGAGTCTGCCAGACAGTGTGGATGAACAACATATCCATGTCCCTAGAAATACAGGTTACTCACCTGTAACAGGAGTTCTAGGAATAGTATATGTTGTTCATCCAGAAGACCAACCCGACCTCCCCGGCTTCGACGCACAATCTGGCTTCCAGTGGGCTAGATCTGGTGTCATGGGGCGGAGCCGAGAGTTTTACCACCTGGATGGGTGGGAGGAGCCAGCTTGAAGACCTTCCGGCAAGATTTAAAGCGGCAAGGTACCTGCCAGACAGTGTGGATGAACAACATATACCATTCCTAGAACTCCTGTTACAGGTGAGTAACCTGTATTTCTTTTTCAGGGCAAGCATTACCAGTTCAAGGTGCTGCCCTTTAACTTGTTCTCTGTGCTGCGGGTCTTTACCAAGTGCTTGGCAGGAGTTGCTGCAGCTCTCAGAAGGGAGGGAATGTACATTTTCTTGTACCTGGACAATTGGCTCCTAAAGGTCCCATCCAGAGAATTGCTTTTGGGAGCCTTAGAGAGAACTCTCCAATTGTTTCTCTCCCTGGACATTACCATTAATCTGCCCAAGTCGGTCATGGTGCCATCCCAGATATTGCAGTACATAGGGGCAGTTCTAGATTTGGTGCAGGGGAAGGCTTTTTTTTGCCTTAGGCCAGGGCAGAATGCCTGATTGCTCAGGCTCAGGAGGTGGCTCAGAGCTGCTACATCGCGGCCAGGGTGTACCTGAGACTGTTGGGTCTGATGGCAGCGGCCATAGCCACTGTTCCACTGGCCAGGCTCCATATGCGCATTTTCCAGTGGACTCTCCGAGTACAGTGGGACCAGCATACAGACGATCTAGATCAGTTAGCGCTGGTCTCTTCCCCAGTTCGCAAAGTGCTCCAGTGGTAGATGGATCCACTGCATCTTCTGCAGGGAGTTCTCTTCCAGATTTCGTCACCACATCAGATCCTCACCATGGATGCCTCTAGTTTTGGCTGGGGTGCTCACTTGGGTCTCTTTCAAACTCAGGGGTCTTGGCCCCAGATTGAAGCTTCCCTGCATAGCAATGTCCTGGAGATGTGGGTGGTTCTACATGCCATGCAGACCTTTCAGAACCACCTTCTACTGGACAGTTGCTGATTCAACCAGCCAACCTCAGTGTAGTGTACTACATCAGCAAGCAAGGGGGAATGCATTCCTACCCCCTGTGCAGGGAGGCCATGAGAGTGTGGTATTAGGCATTGGACCACAGCCTGACTCTTTCAGCAGTCCACATCCCAGGAGTGCTAAACACACTGGTGGACAGCCTCAACTGGACTCACTCCAGCATGCATGAGTGGGAACTCCTCTCATCCATTTCAGAAGAGCTGTTCGACAGATGGGATCATCCAGAGTTGGACTTTTTTGCATCCTCACTCAACACAAAACTGCCCAGTTTCTGCTTGCTAGATTCAGGGTCTGGAGCCTTCTGGCGAGACACGTCCCTCTCCTGAAGCAGGAGTTTTTTTTTGCCTTCCCTCCGTTTCCCCTAATTCAGAGCATGCTAATCAAGCTGCAGATGGAGGGGGCCACCATGATCCTGGAAGCCTCATTCTGGCCCCACCAGATATGGTTTCCTCTTCTACAACAGCTGGCAGAGGAACCTCCAGTCCCTCTTCCCTTCTGCAGGAATCTGCTGACTCAGGATCAGGGGACCCTGGTCCATCCCAACCTCAGGTCCCTCCATCTGCACGCTTGTGTCCTGAGGACATACATAGCCATCACCAGATTTAGGGTTTCCTGTGAAGGTGTGGGATAAAACAGACACAACAAACCAGAAGTCAGGTGCATAAAAATGCAAACGTGCATTATTTTATTCAAATCAGAAAATTAAGAAATAAAAATAATAAACCTATAGAACACAAAAGGTTATTCAGTGTCCAGTATCCAGCAAACTCTCTGATTTCAAAAATTCCTGAGGCTTAGCCTCAGCCTTTGCAAATAGAACAGTGTGGAAACAAGCATGCACTTCTGAGGTCCTCTTCACTTGGTGGTCAGTATTCTACTGATTCCCCTTCTCTAGCTTTGTTACTCCAAGTGGTGGGTTTTTATACCATTCATGGATGACGTCACCATCAGGTGATCCACCCCTTTTTGCTAAAACCAGTATAAACCGCTTATTCTCAGAAGTTCCCCATCAAACAGTAAAGGCATACATGTTCATACATGTTATCTTTTCTAGCCTAGACTCAGCTCCTCTTTTCTTGGTTAAGGGGGTTTTATATTTCCATTTTGTTTCATCTCAAAAGATAGTTTTAATAAGACAGTAAGTCCATGAGGGTTCCACTGGGTTTGCAAGGGGAATGGGAGAACGATGGCACGCTCCTCTTCTCCCTTCTCCTGCCAACTCTTGTAACTCATCATATCTTTTTATTTTTCTTTCCATTAAAGCATTAAATGTGACACGCTAAAATAGACAAGCATACAGCATACTGTACATATTTCGTTCCCAGCACGAGTGGCCATCCCACAGAAAGAGCAAAAGGAATTGAGAGGCGGGGAATACCTCACACATGGGTATCTGCCTTAGATAGGGCTCACTCTGTCACATTTCCAACAGAGTGGCAGATGGAGTAGTGGTTACCTGAAAGCGTTCCACCCAAGCCACTTATGCCATGAAGTGGAAGTGTTTTGCCATATGGACTGCCAAGCATAATCTGTACCCCTTCACCTCTCCGGTGAACCAGATCCTGGACTACCCGATCTCTCTGATTCAAGTCTCCAGTATTCCTCCCTCAAGGTGCACTTTTTGACTATCTCAGCCCTTCATGAGCCTATGAGTGACCGTACCATAACTCAGCTGGATGTCTCCCGTACCTTTCTGAAGGGCTTCCTGCATCTGAAACCTCTAATCCGTTCACCTGTCCCGGCTTGGAAGTTGACCCACCTATCTCCTTTTGAACCAGCTACAACTTGCAAGCTACACTTTCTTTCCTGGAAAGCGTTATTTTTAGTTGCTATTACTTCTGCTCTAAGAATTTCAGAGCTTCAGGCCCTCTGGTAAGAGGAGTCTTATTTGATTTTCCGCAAAGACAGGGTGTCTTTGAGTACAATCTCTGAGTTTCTCCCTAAGGTGGTGTCGAATTTACACACTGAACTAATCTATCCACCTTCCCATTTATTTTCCTGAGCGTGCCAGTCCAGGGGAAGCACTGCTCCATATGTTAGATGTGTGCAGAACTGTGAAATTCTACCTACTCTGAACCAAGGAATGTAGAAAGTCAAAGCAGTTGTTTGTTTCTTTCACCCCACGTAGAGAGGGCATTCAGGTTTCCAAACGATGTTTGTCTAAATGATTGGCTAACTGCATTGTGTTCTGCTACAACAGGTACGGCAAGGAATTGTCTGGAGCTGTCAAATCTCATTCCACACGAGGAATGGCTTCCTCTGTGGCTTGTTTTAGAGGGGTCTCAGCCACAGACATTTGTGTGACTGCCACCTGGAGTACCATCCTTACTTTTACCAAGCACTACAGTCTGAACATTGCCTCTAGAGTCTGTGCAGGATGTGGCAGGGTTGTGTTGCAGGGCCTCCTGTCTGTAGCTTAAGGTTGACCTTCCTCCCAGACTGTTTGCACATGTAACAACTTGGGACTCATTCCTACAGCGAGACCTAATGACTGAGGTATCCCCCAAAAGACAGAACAGTTACCTAAGAACTTACCGTAACAGTAAGTCTTCAAGGGGATCTCAGTCATCAGATCTGTTTCCCTCCCACCATCCCCCTTTTGGTGGGGATGTTTTCTGGAACTGGCTATCTGGTGTGTCCAGCCTTTTTTTTTTTTGGGCCTGGACACCTCTCTCTCCTCATTCCCCCTTGGCTAGAACTATGCTCCGTTTGTCTCCAGTGGAAAGAACTGAGGAGGGAGCGGGGACACTCACGCTTTTATAGGGTTGGTGACGTCGTCACATGACATCAGCGCAGGCGGCCCGAATTGTACTGCTGAAAATCTTCCATGTGGATCCTGTTTCACTGATTGTGAAGTTCCTACAGTGAGACCGGATGACTGAGATCCCCTCGAAAATCTACTGTTACGGAAAGTTTTTATGTAACTGTTCTGTCTAAAATGGGTCACCACTTTCCATTTTTCTTGTGGGTCAGAAAGTATCTTGAGAATAAGCCTCTGTCCCACTGAAAGGCAGTGGCTTTTTCTGTGACTTGTGATAAGTGTTTTTTTTTTTTTTTACTTCCAGTTCCAGCAGACTTCTTTTTGTTGGAGAGTGAGCGGGAAAACATCTGTATTTCTGCAGGTTTGGAAAGTGTTTGAACTGCAGACGCAACCCCATGCCCATTACTTCCAGTATGCACTTGTCTGTGGTAATGTTTACCCATTCCTGAAACAGTGTGCCAGTCTTCCTTCCACTGGCAATCGTTGCACAACCTGGGCAAAATTGTCAGGGGTTTTGTTTTGGCTGGGGTTAAGTGCTGGAGCTGCAGCATTATACATGGAAGCCCTTTTTTCCCCTTCGCCTGTAGTAACCTCTTTGTACTCATAGGGGCATAAGAGACATAGGCTCTTGGAAAGTATCACCTGCCTCTGCCTGCCGCTCCATAGGATCTGTGGGAGGTGCATGTCTTTTTCTTCTCATTGCTACTTTTCTAAGTGATATTTGTATTCATCCAGTTTTTTCATGTAGGCCTTTGTTTTGTTACCAAAGAATGAATTTCCCTCAGAGGAGAAAACCATAGCCTTATTTTGAGTACCCGAGAAAGAATGGTAGTCCTCAGGCAGGGAAACCTTCTTAAGTACACTGTCAGAGTAAAAACTCAATCAGCAATGTCATAACTGTCCATCACAGTGTGGAAATGATATTCAAACAACATGAAGTCTTGCTGTATGTGGACTAAACGCAGTTAGCCTTTCCAGTTCAACTGCCCCGGTGGTGAAAAAGTTAACTCTATGCAAAGGCATAGAATGTTGAGCTTGGTTTTCAAACCCCTGTCCCTGGTGCATTCTAGATAACCATCAGATTCTTTACTCCGCCTGCCTGTGAAGTAGCTCCGGAGATTTCTTCTTGCTCGCTCCGGTTAGAGTGTTTTTTTCAATGGTTTCTTCAAACAGTGTTTAATTTTTTCAGTTTTTCAAGCCTCTATCCTGCTGTACAGGTTAGACTAGTTTAGGTTTTCTCCTAAATTGGTAAGTCTTCGGTTTTCTCTTATGGTTTGGGTAACGGGGAGAAAACCGAGTGAATTCTTTCCTTTTGAGGTAAAAACCTAAAGTTCAATTTGTTTACAGTGGTTGGTTTGGGATCCGGCAGTTTTCGGTTTTAAAAAAAAAAAATGCTTTTTCTCATTTTTTTCACTTGACCATTGAACCAGTCATTAACCAAAAACACATTAGTTACTCAGGCCTGACCACCACTTAAAAAGGGTAACTTGGCTTTCAGTGCATTATGTCAGAAAAACCCAGGAAAAAGACTGTTCCCACTGGGTTTCAGCACTGCACAGAATGTGGGGAGGTGTTTGCCAAGGCTGATCCTTCCTCATCTGTGTCTACTGTCTAGGGTTTGATCACCTAAAAACTGACTGCCAAATCTACAAAAACTTCCTGAAAGCCACGCTGGATAAGCGGTTAGCCAGGCTTGAAGAAAGAATGGCCGACCAATCAACTCTGCTGACCCGCATGGGCAGTCCAGTTCGACTTCTGAGGGAGCTGGGGAACCAAAGGAGGTGCCTTCTGACCAGGGCAATACCTCCTCGACCAAAAATGAGGGCAAATACCGGGGAGTTGGTACTTGCAAAAAGAAAATTTACCGGTTCGGAGCCAACATTTGTAGCTCCAACCGCTGAGGAAATCGCTAAAGCAGTATGGATTGTACAATCCTTACAGACCAATTCAGAAACTGCATACTGTGGTTCGGCCACCTGCCGATTCACTCCCCACCTGTTCATATGATCTGGAGGCCTATTATGAACTCGAGTGGGAGGGTGAGGAAGAAGAAGAAGAGGAAGGCTTGGGTGACCCATTGAGTGTGATGTCTCCCCTGATAGACCAGAGTTGATTTCTTCTCCTAGACAGCCTGGGGAGTCCTCCTCTCACTATTTGTTTTTCAAAAATGTTGTTCAGACCTTACAGCTACCTACTCTTGAGGCAGCTGAAGAGGAGGAGCCAGATTTCCTTGAAATGACGGATGTCCCTGACACTGAGACTTTCAATTCTTCTTCATACGTCTCTTAAAAAAACAGACAAAATTCTACAGATGCCTACTTCTTTTCCCCCTATGGACAAAAGAATGGACCAGAGGTATATGTTGTCAGGCAGTGGTAAAGAGTTCCTGTATAACCATTGTAGCCATGTAGGGGTTGTACAGGCTGCTGCCTGTGATAAGGCTGGTATCCCTTTAGCCTCGCATCCTCCTGAGAAGGATTCTCGGAAGATTGATGCCATGGCTGAGAAGCAGTATTTGGCTGCCTCATTGGGAATTAGACAAGCTTCGTACTGTACATGGCATACGTCTCCAGATACCAGAAATCTAGATGGGAATCTGTTTTGGAATTGGCCAAGACTGTTCCGCCTCAGCTTGCTAAGACTCTGGAGCAAATAGTCAAGGATGGCACTGAAGCATCCAAAGTCCAATTTCACTCATCTATGGATTCAAATGACATATCCTCTGGGGTCATGGCTACTCTAGTGTCCCCAAGAAGGTTCTCTTGGCTCAGGTGTACCAGTCTCTTCCAGAACACCCAGTCTAAAGCTATGGACTTCCCTGTTGTCCAGAATTCTCTGTTTGGGGAACAGACAGAGACTTACATGAAGAAAATGGATAATTACAGGTCTACTTATAGGAGGGCAGCTGCTAAGGAAAATGCTGCAACTCCACGAAAGCAGCAGCCAAAGCCAGGCAGAGGCAGACCTTATCAAAGACCTTTCTACCAGGCCCAGGCATTCTCTGCTTACCAGCAACAGAGATGATTCTTCAGTGGCAGAGGCGGGAGGGATGTAAGTAGGGCTGCTTCCACCTTTCAGCCTAGGACCCCTGCCAAGCAGACACCCTGATGTGTCATCCAGGGCCGCTTCACCACTGCCAGTAGGGGGCAGGTTGGCTCACTACTTCCAGGCCTGGAAAGCCGTTACCACAGACAAGTGGGTCCTGGAAGTAGTGAGCCAAGGACTTTGCTCTAAGTTTTAAATGATTTTCAAGAACAAGAGCAAGGTCATTCAAACTTGCCAACAGTTCAGAGACAGCCCTGTTGGAGGCAGAGGTTACCACACCTCTGGAGCACAAGGCTGTGGATCCTGTTCCTCCTCCTCACAAAGGAAAAGGGTTGTACTAAAGTTACTTCCTTACCCTGAAGAAAACTGGGGAGTGGCAGCCCATTCTAGATCTGAGGTATCTCAACAAACACCTAACAAAACCCAAATTCAAGATGGTGACTCTAACCAAAATCCTTCCTACCCTCAGGCAAGGAGATTGACTAGCTTCCTTGGACCTCAAGGATGCTTAACTCCACATTTCAGTTAGACACTCCCACAGAAAGTACCTAAGGTTTGAATTATCCTCAGGCCATTATCAATTCAAGGCAATGCTCTTCAGCCTTACCTCAGCCCCCAGAACATTCACAAAATGTCTGACAGTGGTGGTAGCCCATCTAAGAAGACAGGGAGTATCTGTGTTTCCATATCTGGATGACTGGTTGGTCGTAGGCCAGTCCCCTCAGCAGGTGAGGGATGTCTTGGGTCTAGTGCAGGATACCCTCATATCTTTAGGATTTCTGGTAAACCTAAAAAAGTCAGTACTGGAGCCCATCCGGATCGTAGAATTCATTGGAGCAGAGCTGGACACAGTCCAGGCAAAGGCTGTTCTGCCAGTGAAAAGAGTAGATAATCTCATCCACCTGACAAACTCTTTTCATCAACAGGTGTCTCGTCCGGCAAGACATTTTCTCCAGCTCCAGGGGCACATGGCAGCTTCTACAGCAGTGGTTCCAGGAGTCAGGTTTCAGATGAGGGATATCCAGTTTCATCTCAGGTCTTACTGGTCCCAGAGAAGGGATCCTCTGTCCAAAATGATCCCAGAGACAGCCACCCTGATCCAGGCATTGCATGGTGGAAGGACAGGGACAACCTCAGGGAAGGTGTTCCATTCCTCCAGCAACCTCCTACAATGGTTCTGACCATGGATGCCTCTCTCCTAGGGTGGGGAACCCACTTGGGGGACCACACTGCTCACAGGACATGGTCTCACCAGGAGTTCCTGCTTCACATCGATCTGTTGGAGCTCAGGGCAGTGCTGTTAGCTCTCCAGTCTTTCATAAAGATGGTACTGAGGAAGGTGGTGCAGGTAAGGACAGACAGCAGTACCACCACCACCATGTACTACATCAACAAGCAGGATGGGACAAAGTCCTCTGCTCTGTGTATGGAGGCAATGAGGATCTGGAGTCTGGCCTATTCCCTCAAGAACTCCATCTCAGCTGTGCACCTGCCAGGCAAGGACAATGTATTGGCAGATGCACTCAACAGAATAAATCAGAGCCACCACGAGTGGTCCCTGAACAGGGAAATACTGCATGCAGTGTTCAGGAGATGGGGCACACCACAGATAGATCTGTTTGCAGCCCCAGACAACCATCAGCTACCCCAGTTCTGCTGCAGACCCCCACTTCTGGGTTCAGTACTTATGGATGCACTGATAATGGATTGGACAGGCAAATTCCTGTATGCTTTTCTCCCATTCCCTCTGGTCTTCAGAGTCCTGGTCAAACTCAGGAGCCAGCCATCATCTATGATTCTGATTGCTCCAGACTGGGCCAGACAGCTCTGGTACCCCATGTTGCTGTCTCTGTCAGTGACCAGTCCGATCTGCCTCCCCAGGAGGCACAATCTTCTTACCTCCTCTCAAGGGAGGATCCTATACCCCAACCTCAAGTCCCTTAGGCTCAGAGCCTGGCTCTTGAGAACCTAGAGTACTCAGGCCTGCATCTCTCTCTCTGTCTCTGAAGGGGTCTTGGATATTCTGAAGGTTTTCAGAAGACCTGCCACCAGAAAGACTTATACTTCCAAATGGAAGAGATTTACTATCTGGTGCGCACAAAAGGAAATAGATCCACAGACAGCTGAACTGGCAGTCCTGTTGGACTATTTAGCCCACCTTCATTCCCTAGGCCTTTGGCCTTCTACTCTGAAGGTACATCAAGCTGTTTCTGCCTATCTCTTGGCAGGGGAGGGCTGTTCCCTGGCTTCTCATGCAGTGTTCAAGAAGTTCTTTAAAGGGTTGCTCCATCTACACCCCCTCACAGAGAACCTACCCCTTCTTGGGATTTGAATATCTGCATAGCACAGCTGATGCAGCCCCCATTTGAACCCATGTCCTCTGCTGAGCTCAAGTACCTGACATGGAAAACTGTTTTTCTGGTAGCCATAACCTGTGCAAGGAGGATTAGTGAGCTATAGGCCTTGTGAGTGGAGCCTGACTACATAACACTCCATAGGGACAAGGTCGTCCTTAGGACAGACAGGAAATTTCTTCCAAAGGTGGTCTCTGACCTGAATCAGTCTGTGACATTACCTGTCTTCTTCACTGAACATTCTAGTTCAGGGGAGCGTAGACTACATAGCCTGAGTGTTAAGAGGGCTATTAGCTACTATCTGGATCAGACAAAAGCCCATAGGAATGAGTGCACACAACTGTTCCTCACATGTGGGGAAGTGGGTAAAGGCAAGCCAGCCACCAAGAGGACCATTGTTCGGTGGATTGTGTCTTGCATCCAATTCTGCTGTGACAAACTGGGGAAAGAGCCACCAGCTGACCTTAGAGACCACTCTGCTAGGGGAACTGCTGCCCCTATTGCAGCTGCCAGAGATATTTCCCTGCTTGAAATTTGCAAAGCAGATAACTAGTCAACTGTTCACACATTCACTAAACACTACTGCCTGGACACCCAGGCTACGAGCGATGCCAGATTTGGCACATATTTCCTAAGTAGGTTCTGTGCCCACCTCCATGGGGCACTGTTTTGGTAGTCTGCATTTAGTCAGAATACAGCAAAACTTCATGTTGTTTGAAGAATAAATTACTTACCACAGTAATCTTGTTTCTTCTAATGGAGTCTTGCTGTGTTCTGACTTCCCTCCCTGCCTCCCCGTACAGAACCTGAAAGGTGGGGGCACTGCATTACAGCTGTTCTAATTTTTGAGAGCTGTGCCACTGGGGTGGCATTTTCTTGGGCACCTCTGACTTGAGTCTTCTAGTTTGCCCTTTTTTGTTTGGCTATTAGTCCTTTGACAACTATTTTGTTAAAATTATGTATGTAGTGTAGCTTAGCAGCCTATGTTTAGTGCTCGTAAAAATCTGACGGTTACATAGAATGTACCAGGGACAGGGGTTTGAAAACCGAGCTCAATGTTCTATGCATTTGCATAGCGTTAACTCTTTCATCTCTGGGGCAGTTGAACTGGAAAGGCTAACTGCATTTAATCAGAATACAGCAAGACTCCATTAGAAGAAACAAGATTACTGTGGTAAGTATTTTTTCCTTTTGTGGCATCCAAGGCTGATCTTACTGTGGTAATCAGATTCTATGCCAGTTCACAATCTGTTCTTTTGGCAGTGCCAGAACTGTGTTCCAAAGTGCTTTCTGGTACTATGCTATGTACACTGAGTAAGCTGCCTGCCTGATAAGCAAGGAAGCTATAGCATAAACCTTTTAACTATAGAGTCCTTTTCTGGGGGTGCACAGATTGAGTGATTTTTGCTCTCAAACAGCAGCAGCCTGGACTGTTCCATGATGATCAGGATGGGTGGGCAGGTATTCCACTCCCTGCTTTATCCACCTGATATTTTCTTTGTTTTCTTATCTATGGTTGCAGCTGAGATGGGTGCAGATGTGATTTTTGTTATGGCCTTCTTAAGTGGTTTACATATGGGAAGTAGCATTCTTCTTGGTGGAGCTACTCCCAACATGTCCATAAAATGAGCAATTCTCTTCATCTTCCTCTGTCTGTTATATGGGGATGTTGAGGGTATTGACCATTTGTCTGACAAATTAGGACAAGGATGAGTAGTCCTCATTATGCCTTGGAGGAGGTTTGAAGTCTTGCTCAGGTGCACCTTCTAATTCCATGTGGTCACCTTCCTCCATTTGTACATAATCTTCTTCCTCATCTGGGGTGGATAGATGGGGGGGGGCAAGTATCTTATTAAAATTTCCCATGGCCTAGGTCTGCTAGAAAAATTGCCACATTTTTGATATGTCCTCTGTTGAGGACATTTTATCTGTGCCATCTCCCTGCTCCTTTTTCCTGTTCAGGAGGAGTGACAGTGACATTCTTTAAATTTCTTTTTGGCAGACATCATTTCCAGTGTCTGCTCTGGGGCTCTTTTATTTATGTTTTTGCCATCATTGGATTCAGAGTCCCCACTGCCCAATGTCTGAATCATCTTTACCAAGCCTATCTGATGGCTGTGTGGCTTTATCTTTTTTCTTGTCTCCGTTAACATTATTTGATGCAGAGCATGAGAAGATGGACCCTTTAGATGTGTCCTTTCCACCACTGTTGCAAAGTCTTTCAGAGCCTTTTTATTATATTTAGGTGACACAGAGGTAGACTGAGAAGGCATGTTTCTTTTTTTTTTTTGTAATCATGGAATGCGTTTTCCCTTTTGGCCAGAGCAGCCCCCCAGCGACCATGGCCGCCGGCACCTGCACCCCCAGACCAGGTCTGTCATGCGGATTATCGCCCACTCACTGGGCCAGCCAATGACAGGACCCCTCCCCGGGCCCTGCGGCACAGACACCCAGTGGCTATGTCTTCACGGGGACACAGGGCACGGCCATCAGCCGAGTGGTTGCCCCATCATTTTCCTCCTAGTTTTAGAGCCCCGAGGAGCCAGATATGCAGTGGCGTTGGCGCACATGCGTGCGGACGCCTGCTGCGCTCCACGCCCTTGTTTGTCCCCACAGCTTGCAGTGCACCTGGCTTCCGCCAAGTGAAGCTAGAGTGCGTCGCAGCACCCTCACCCACCCCAGAGGAAGGAGAGCAGTTATGGGACGCTCATTCCTTCCTCTCCCCTGCCAGCCCCCAGTGGCCTGAGTCCATTCCCAGTGCAGCGCAAGGTGTAGCATCCAGCTCCTCAACCCTCAGTGCCACCAGGCTGGCAATAAGGCATGCTTCTTTTTTAAAAATTATACCCTTTTTAATGAGGTTTTTGGGAAATAAATATGACATGACTTACAGTTTGTGAAGTCATGTTGTGGACCCAAACACTTCAAACAGCACTGCAGTCTGCTCTTGCCAGGAGGAACAATGTTTACACTTTTTTGAATGTCCACACAGTCCCTCTGTCATATCAATTTAAGAGAATCTTGAAATTACAGAAAAACATTTCCCAAAAACAATGCAGTAAAACAGCCCAAAACAGAAATAGCTCTTGTAGTGTGGAAACTGTAACATGAACCAATAAATTAAGGTGAAACGGCACACACAGACAGAAATAGAAGTTGAAGGCACTCTGTTCTCTGTCATTTGTATAGTGAAAAATACTAAACCACTGCTAAATAAAATGAATTCTGATTTAGTAGCCAAAAAAAATAGGCAAAAAGTAAAATGGTAGCCAGCTGTGATATTCTCTGGTTCCTGGGAATTAATAGGGAACTGCAGAAACCCTAAATTACTGAAAAAACTCCAGCAAATGCAGAGTAATCGAACAAATAACTCAGATTACACTTTTTAATAATATTACAAAATCAGTACCCTGACTGAAGAACCGGGTGTTACTGGAGTTCCCTACAGGGTGACTGCTCTCTTCAGGCAGATAAACAGATCTGAGCAACGGCCAGAGTGGATTGCAGATGCAGACCAAATTCTAAAATCTGCATAAGATCTATCTCTGAGGTGTCACTCTCAACTGAGATAACTGCATAACGTGTAAACATTAAGTGAGTGATGCCTGGGGTTATAAAATATAGAATATGGAATAATGGCTGAGTAGGTGGTTATAAGGAGGAACCTTCTTCGGCGGTAACTCAGTCATCAGGTCACACCGTAGGAGCTTCATCATCGATGAAGGGGAATTCACATGGAAGATATTCAGCAGTACAACTGGAGTTCTCCACACCGATGTCTTGTGATGATGTCACCTACTCTGTAAAGGCTGAGTGGCCCCACTCCCTCGTTAGTTCTTTCCCACTGTCAACTCAATCTACACAGGTCTCCACGGAAGCTCTGACGCAGTTTCGCACCTTTTTGCCTACAGATTTTTTTAGTTTATACCTACTTTGGAATCTCTTTTCCTTAGAGATTACTTAATTTTGTTTATGTCAAGAACTACTTCTGTGTCTCTTTTCCGTCACTGCCACTGTGGAAAGAAGATTGCCTCTGCAGAAGAGCATTCTTTGTGTCTGTTGTCTTGGGCCTGACCGTGAAGTTTCTGACTGTGAGCTCTGCCAGAAGGTTAATCAAACAATGCTAAGGCGATGTAAGAAGGCTCTCAAAAATTTCTTAATGGAACATCGGGTAACCCGTTCCGGGCAGGGTACCTCCGGGGTCACAGCCTCTCAGGCACTGGCAGGGTCGTTGAGCTCCCAGGCTTCTAAAGCCCAAGACAAGTCCTTGGGGAAAAAGTCATAAAAGAGACTGAGATTGTGACTGCTCCCCTCGGTGGCAATCCTGCTGCCCGACAGCTTCCTTGTCGTCTTCTCCTGGGAGAAATTTGTTGCCAGCTGTAGCATCGATGCTCAAATCTGCTGTCCATGCCTCTGCATCTACAAGGCCCCTACTCACAGCAGCGCCATCCGATTCCAAGGGAAGCCGGTCTTCGGCCTACTGGTCATTGGCTCCTCCTCCGTCGATGACAGGTTTATCGTTGACAGCCATCCCGACAGTGCCTGATGAATCTTCAGGCCCTAGGGCAACTACATCTATGGGCTCTCAGGGCCCTGCTGTCGAGCCTTCTCCTCTGGCTCCGTGGACCCCTCCTCCCCCCGCCATTAACACGGGCTTCGACATTCATCAGTCTCAATGAGATCCTTACCAAGTTCACTTCGGTGATTGTGCACCAACTTGTTGCCTCCAGGCCTACATCACCTACGCAGTCGATGGCCATGTCGGTGTCAACACCTCCCCATCAACCAAGGGATGATCCCTGCGATTTGGCATCGGTGCATCACATCAGACCTAGAACTATAGAAGGTCAGCGTTGAAGAAGAGTATCACCCTGACCTCATTCTGCCTGATGATGAGGAGGGGGAAGAGGAAGAGCGTCTCTCCTCAGACAAGTCTACTGCCTCCTCTATTAATGAGGACTAGGCCAAACACCCCTAGGTCTCCTCCAGAGGACTCTTCCTTCTTTAACATAATGAAGCAGTTGTCCTCTGCCATGGTGTTTCATACAGAGGAGGGGAATGTCACCAAGAAAGATCTGGTTGACTTCCTGGAGACCCCCGAGTCTCCTCCAAAGATAGTTCCTCCCATCTTGCCTGCTTTAAGGAATGCTGCCACTGCTGCTTGGCACCATCTAGATATGGTGCCAGCTATGTCCAGGAGGGTAGATAAACTCTATAATGCCCCCCAAGGGTTCCCCTACTATGTGACTCAACCTGAGGCAGACTCAGTGGTCATTAACGCTGCCCATTACAGGTCTAAGGTGCCCAAGCACCTTCACTCCCTCCCCCCAGACAAGGACTCTCGCAGAATTGACCTTTCAGGCAAGAGGCTTTATGCTTCCTCCACCTTAGGCTTGGGGATTGCAGATTAGCTGTCCCACATGGTGAAATACCAGAACACCAGCTGGAAGAAGGGCAAGGCTGTTGCCCAAGCTCTTCCAATGCTTGCAAACAGCTTTGGGAATGCACGACCATGGAGATTTTCAAGCGTGAGCTTAAGACCCATCTCTGGACTCAGGCTTTTATGACTTGAGAGTGCTGTTATTCTGATTTTAAATGTGCTCTTTGTTTTATTGTTAATAACTAAGATGGTTGTTATAGTGATTTTATATATGGTTTTGTTTTATGCTCATTTTGTACAGCGCCTTGGTGCTTAAAAGGCGCTTAATAAATAAAGATTTATTATTATTAAACAGCTGAGGATGTCAGCAAGCACCTTTAAGGGCACTTTACAATTTGGCTGACACTGTTGCCAGGGCTGCTGCCATGGACTTATGCCTATGTAGGCACTCTGGGTTACGGGTTTCTGGCTTTGTCATGCATGTTCAGCAAAAGGTGATGAATGCCACTTTCAGTGGAACCAAACTGTTTGGCCCTGATGTCCAGGGTATCATTAATGACCTGCACGCTTTGGGCAGAGCCCTTATATCTGTCCACTCGCTATACCATACTCAGCAGCAGAAGAGAAGACAGCGCTCTCCTTTTCGTAGGGCACCTAATAGGGATCAGCCTCTAGGCCTTTAAGGCAAGAGAAGAGTCTCCACTGTCCTTCCCGACCCCCCTCCAATGCTGAAGCCGCAGCCAAGCACCCTAGAAGTGATGTATCAACCCCTGTGGCTGGATCTGCCTCAGCTTGACTCCTTGCCAGATCCCCCTTCTCTGGTCACTAGCGGGGAGGTGGTGGTCAGAGATCGGTTCTCCCTCCATTTAAATCAGTGGAGAATCAGACACTTGGATTCTGCAACTCATAGAAAAGGGTCATACCATGGGATCAGCAGATGGGCAATTTGGACAGGGTCCTTCAGTGGTGGATGGACCCCCAGAACCTTTTCCAAGGGGTCCCATTCCAGATTTCATCCCCACAGCATATCCTTACCACAGATGCTTCCAGAATGAGCTGGCGGGGCCCATCTGGGTCCTTTTCAGACTCTGGGCTCTTGGTCCCAGGTCGAGGCCTCCCTGCATATCAGTGTCCTGGAGATGCAGGTGGTTCTACATGCCATGCAGGCTTTTCAGAATCACCTTTTGCTGGGGCAGTTGCTGATTCAGTCAGACAGCCTTTGTGCGGTGTACTGCATCAACCAGCAAGGGCAGACTCATTCATACCCGCTAAGCAGGGAAGCCACGAGAGGGTGGTATTGGGCTCTGGACCATGATCTGACCCTCTCAGTGGTCCATGTCCCAGGAGTTCTAAACACTCTGGCAGACAGTCTCAGCTGGACACAGTCCAGCGTGCACAAGTGGGAGCTTCTCTCATCCATCGCAGAAGGTCTGTTCACCAGATGATGTCACCCAGAGTTGGACCTTTTCTATCCCCACACAACACAAAACTGACCAATTTCTGCTCACTCAGTCCAGGGCCTGGAATTTTCTGCTGAGACACATTGTCCCTCTCCTGAAATGAAAGGTTTCCCTATGCATTCCCTCCATTTCCTCTGATCCAGAGGGAGCTCATAAGCTTCAGATGGAGGGGGCCAGCATAATTCTGGTAGCTCCATTCTGGCCCAGATAGATGTGGTTCCCTCTGTTTCAGCAGCTGACAGAGGAACATCTAGTCCCCTCTCCCCCAATGCAGGAATCTGCTGACCCAGGATCGGGGGACCCTGGTTCATCCCAACCTCAAGTCGCTCCATCTGCACGCTTGGCACGTGAGGACATAGCTAACACCCATTTCAGAGCTTGTAACCAGGTGGCAGATGTCTTGGTGGCCACCCGGAATCCTTCCACCCATGCCACTTATACCATGAAGTGGATGTACTTTGCCATATGGGCTGCCAAGCATAATTTAGACCCTTTCACCTGTCCGGTGAACCACATTCTGGACTACCTGATTTCTTTGTCCGACTCAGGTTTGCAGTACTCCTCCTTCAAGGTGCACCTTTCAGCTATTTTTGCTTTCCATGAGCCCATGGTTGACCACATTATAGTGCAGCTGGATGTCTCTCGTACTTTTCTGAGGGGCATCCTGCATCTGAAACCTCCAATCCGTTCTCCTGTCCCGGCATGAGACTTAAACTTTGTTTCTGAAAAGTTGACCTTGTCTCCTTTTGAGACCATTGCAACTTGCGACTTGTGTTTTCTTTCCTGGAAACTTTTTAGTTGACATTACTTCCGCTGGAAGAATCTCAGAGCTTCAGGCCCTCCGGTGTGAGGAGCCTTATTTGATTTTTCACAAAGGCAAGGTGTCTTTGCGCATGAATCCTACGTTTCTTCCTAAGGTGGTGTCTGAGTTTACCATGAACCAGTCTATCCACCTTCTTGTTTATTTTCCAGTGTGTGCCAATCCAGAGAAAGCACTGCTCCACACTTTACACATGTGCAGAACTGTGTAGTACTACCTGCTCTGCACTAAGGATAGCAGGAAGTCAAAGCAGTTGTTGTTTCTTTCACCCCAGGTAGAGAGGGTTCCTGAGTTTCTAAGCAAAGTATCCAAATGGTTGGCTAATTACATAGTGTTCTGCTACAACAAGTATGGCAAATAATAATTGCCTGGTGCTGTCAAAGCTCACTCCACCAGAAGCATGGCAACCTCTGTGGCTTGTTTCCAACGGGTTTCTGCTGCTGACATTTGTGCGGCTGCCACCTGGCGCACTGTCCACACCTTTACCAAGCACTACATTCTTGACACTGCATCTAGAGCCCGTGCAGGATTTGGCATGGCTGTGCTACAGGGCCTACTGTCTTAAGCTTAAAGTTGGCCTCCTTCCTAGACTGTTTGTTTGCACCTGTAACTGCTTGGGACGCCTTCCTATGGTGTGACCTGATGACTGAGATACCCCCAAAGAAGATAGAATAGTTATGCAAGAACTTGCCATAACAGTAGATCTTTGAGGGGATCTCAGTCATCAGGTCTATTTCCTTCCCACCATCCCCCTTTTTGGTTCCTGTAACTGTCTACTTGGTGTATCCAGCCTTCTTTATAGGCCTGGGCACATCTCTCTCTCTCTCCTCGGTCCCCTATGACTGATCTTTGCTTCCTTTGTCTCTAGGGGAAAGAACTGAGGAGGGAGCGGGGCCTCTCGGCCTTTATAGAGTAGGTGACGTCGTCATATGATGTTGGGATGGGCAGCCCCAGTTGTACTACTGATTATCTTCCATGTGGATTCCCCTTCACCGATAGTGAAGTTCCTACGGTATGACCTGATGACTGAGATCCCCTCCAAGATCTACCGTTATGGTAAGTTCTTATGCAACTGTTCTTTTTACGCACACAGCCACGGTGTAGGATGCCACATTTACAAAGACATCTCAAACACTGAGGGTGTGTGTAAAATTCGAGTTTTACACACCTACCAAGCCTTTATTTTATATAATTGCTGGAGAGCATTTTTTCGCCACAGCAGTTTTATAAAATATAAATATATCGCTGTTCAGCTGCATTATGGTCAGGATGAAGCGCAGTCCACTGCTAAGCGGCTACTGAAACCTTTCCTTTTAAAAAAAAAAAGGTTTTAGTAAGGATTAAAGGGGTCAAAAACTTTAATGCTGAGAGGCCAGTTTGTTTTCCTTTTTTAATTTATATACCGCCAAGTAGTAGTAGTAGGCCCTTTAAGTGTTTTACTCAATACCTCCCTTACTACAGGCTCCACTATACCAATATGGAACCAGGCAGGAATGCCAACTTTTAGGAATCTTTGTGGGTGCTCAGTGCCAGTAGGTAGTGTCAAAAACCCCACTCAGCAGGTCAGACCTTCTGCTCCCACAGTGCCAACCTCCGAGCACAGTATTGTGAAGTTAACAGAACAGGGTAACCCTCCTGTCTGTTTGTGGGTCTGAATCACCTTTGGTATGAAGTTCTGGAGGGATTTAAACTGTGAACCTTATGCTAGCGTACCCAAATGTACAGGCTCAGATAATCCTGCTATTCGGGGAATGCCAGATATCTTTCACCTAAGGGCACCTAACCAGGTATCCAAAAAGAACCCTAAAATCTCTGTGAAAGACCTTAGGAAAATTCTTACCTTTTCCCAGTTTGGTATTACCATTAAGCTTATGAACAGTTTCAACTTTAACCATCTGTACTTCACATGTAAAAGAAATAATTTCGAAGGCACACCAGGTAGTCTCTTTAAATAGAGATTTACTTAAAAATGGATAAAAAAAAGATGTAAAATGTAAACACAGAACCATATATCATAAAGCATACAATCACTTAAAAGAACAATGTTAAAATACAAACATAAATTCCTGCCACACTACAATTAGACTATCTAATGTATTATTACCTTCTTACAGTGCTTATAGTTAAATGTTGTTAGAGTCCAACAGGAATGTGTCTGAAGATCAGCCACAGAATAGTTTTAAACTGTCTTTGAACCTGCCTCTTCCATGATGTCGCCTAGCTCCTCTCTGTTAAATATAAAAATTAATGCACACAGGATGTCCCATCACTCAGGAGATATATTAAATAAAGTGACATCAGCAAAAACTCATTTCCCAGTATGACTCTTTGATCTTGAATCTTTCTTTTGATCTAGTGTGGTTTCCTGCTTTTCAAAGACATCACAGGACTTTTATAACTCTGCAGTTTTCTCACCTAAATGTCATATAGCTTCTTTTAGCACCAGTTGAAATTAACTGCCCTTCCTCTTAAGACTCATAAAATGGATATTTTAGTTCCTGGCTTCAAAGCAACACAGATCGTAAACAAGGCTATAAAATGTGACTTCTTGGAAGTTAATCACATTACAGAGACCTGCTGTTTAACATATCCTGTCATTTGAACTGAAATCTGGGAGTGGGGGGATGTCATCCCAGGAGCACAGATGTCTCATGACAGGCAATCACACTCTACATTTTTTTATATTACGAAAATCATAGACCAGTCAGAACCAGCTGGCCAAGCGTCACAATCCTCCCTACCTAGACTGAATTTGGGGAGTCTATCCTCTGCATGGGATGAGCTTCTCAAATCAGTTCACTCCTCATAGATGCGCGATAAGTCATCACTGTTCTGATTTGTCACTCCAGCCCTATGTAGGATTGTCATGTTGTACCCTTGCAAAGCAAGACTCCATCTTAACAGTCTACCATTAGTTTTTCCCATTTGCATCAGCCAAACCAGGAGGCTGTGGTCAGTTTATACCACAGAATGCTGCCCATATAAGTATGGCTTTAGCTTCTTTAGGGCCCACACTATGGCAAGACACTCTTTTTCCACAGTAGAGTATGCCCGCTCCCTGGGAAGTAACTTTTTATTCAGGTACACTACTGGGTGATCTTTCCCTTGGTTGGGTGTCTGACTCAGTACTGTCCTAATACCCATGTCTGAGGCGTCAGCCTGAACTATAAAGGGTTTGCTATAGTCAGGACTTGTCAGTACAGGAGCACTGCACAGTGCCTCCTTCAGTCTGGTGAAGGCTTCTTCACAGGCTGATCCCCAGGTAATTTTCTTTGGCATCCTTTTCTTTACCAGGTCAGATAGGGGAGCAGCCAGGGCACTGTAATTGGGTACAGATTTCCTATAGTACCCTGCTGTCCTCCAAAAACTCCTTACCTGCTTCTGTGTTTTTGGTCTGGGCCATGCCTGGATCACTTCTATTTTTATTTGGTTAGGACAGAGCTGTCCCCAGCATACCACCTGCCCGAGGTATGCCACTTCTCTCATGGCCACCTGGCACTTCTCAGCTTTGACAGTGCCCTCTGTATCTTGCCCAGCACTTCCCCAAGGTGGAACAGATATCCTCCCAGCTGGCACTAAAGATGGCAGTGTCATCCAGGTACGCCACGGCGTACTCCTCAGCACCATTTAACACCTGGTTCACCAACCTTTGGAAAGTGGCTGGGGTGTTCTTCATTTTGAAAGGCATTACTTTAAATTCAAATAAGCCTATTGGAGTGATGAAGTCCAACCTCTTCCCTAGCTCTGTCTGTTAACTCTACCTGCCAGTACCCCTTGGTCAGGTCAGTGGTTGTAAGGTATGTTGCCCCTCCCCACTTGTCCAGGAGTTTGTCTGTCCGGGCCATTGGGTGGGCGTCTGACTTTGTGACTGCATTCAGTCCACACAGAAACGAGCAGAGCCATTTGACTTGGGCACAAGGACTATGGGTGAGGCCCAGGGGCTGTAGGATCTCTGGATTACCCCTAAATCCAGCATCTCCTCCACTTCCCTCCTAATGTCCTTTTGGACAGCCTCTGACACCGGATATGCTGTCCGCCGTATGGGTGTCTGTGTCCCTGTCTCCACATTGTACGTCACTAAGGGGATTAGTCCAGGCTTGGTGCTAAACAATAGGGCAAAGTCTGCTAAAACCTCCCTTACTTCCTGGATCTTGTCCGGAGCCAGCTGGGGAGACGATTTTACTGCCTCCACAGAGGACTCCCACTTGCTTTCTTCCAGCAGGTCCAGGAGGGGGTCTTCTTCATCCGTCCCTTCCCCAGGACTACACACTGCAAACACCATGTCGGCCCTATTAGCCTATGGCTTCTTCATGTTGACATGGCACATCCTTTCTGTCTGTCTTCTGTCAGGTAACTCTGTAATATACAGTAGTTCATGTCATTTACCTTCCTAACTACTTTGTACGGTCCTGTCCACTGAGCCTGCAGCTTGTCTTTCCGGACCGGAATAAGGACCATGACTTCCTGATCCACCATGTACGAGCGAGCTCTGGCTCCGTGGTCATACCACACTTTTTGTTTCTGTTGGGCAGGTTGCTCTGGGCTGTCCTCATGAGCTCCTTCAGCCTTTCCCTAAACTTAAGGACATAATCCACTATGGGAGTTCCCTGGCTGGTGTGCTTGCCTTTCCAGTCCTCCCGGATTAGATCTAGGGGCCCACATACCCGGTATCCATATAAAAGTTCAAAGGGGAAAATCCTGTCGACTCTTAGGGCACTTCCCTGTATGCAAACAGGTGGGGAAGGTATTTCTTCCAGTTCCTCCCATGCTGTTCAGCAAACGCCTGGGGCATTGACTTCAAGGTACCATAAAATCTTTCCACAAGCCCATTGGCTTGTGGGTGATATGGTGTTGTACTTCTCCCACAAACATTTCATCAGGTCCGATATGAAGGAACCCCCTAAATCAGTGATACCCTCCTGTGGAAACCCAGCACGGGAGAAAATCCCAAGTAAGGCATCTGCCACTTTGTCTGTCCTCAGTGAGGATAGGGCAACTGCCTTGGGGTACCGGGTGGCATAATCCACCAGTCAGGATGAAGCTCTTCCCTGAGGAGCTGGGGGTATTTAAAGGCCCCACAATATCCATTCCCACCCTCTGGAATAGCTCCTCCACTATGGGCAATGGATTCAGGGTGGCTTGGGTTTTCTTGCCTGCCTTCCCTATTTCTTGGCACCGGTAACAAGACCTGCAATACTCCCTTCACCTGCTGGGTGAAGTTGGGCCAATAGAAATTCTGGGCCAACCGCTGCATAGTGTGCGCGATTCCCAGATGACCAGACAAGGGAATATCATGTGCAGTCTTGAGCAGCTGCTCACAATACCCCTGGGGAACGACAAGTTGCCTTCCTATCACCCCTCCCTCTGTCTACACAGCCTGAGTATACATCAGTCCACTTTCCCAATAAACCTTACATTTTTATTTATTTATTTAAACATCGGTTTACAACCTTTGAGCCAGAGGCTCATTTCCAAAGGTACCTCGTCACATAGAAGACAATGCAAGTACAAGCAATCTCAGTTCCAGTAGGGTTACATAGTTTTCAAGCACAAGTGATAACGAACATGATGGATACATATACAGGCAATTATGTGTACCAGGAAATGGGTTACAATGCTAGGAGGCACATGTGATAGTGACACTTATACAGAGAAGCCAGTATGGTTACAGTGGCGCATATTAATAACAGTATGAGAAGTCAACAGAGCAGCGGCAATTTAATCCAAGTGGTATATACTAGCCAGAGGAAGGTAGACAACAGGGTAACACAAGCAGAAAGGGGTTGGATTTAAAGAGTTGTGGTAAGGATGCAGCCGGTGGGCGTTGAGGGAGCAGAGTGTTGCCCTCAGACCTAAAGACAGGTGCAACCGTATGTTGAATAGTTCGCTTCCTGAGTGCAGTTTTGAATTTGGAAATTTTGGGGCATCAGAGATGGGGAGAGGGAGTGAGCTGTACCAGGAAGGGCTCTATGGGCGGAATGACCTCTGTCCATGGGAGGTCCTAGATCTAGGAACCAGAAAAGTGACTTTGCAGGAGGTCCGTACAGACCAAGGGTTGGGCTGGGGAGGTTGTCAAACCGGGCGGGGATAGCCCTAGAAGAGTTTTTTTTAGCTATTAGGCAAGTTTGATATCGCAGGCGTTCGTCTAGATTCAGCAAGGTTGCCATATCATAGAGCTGGCATGAATGTGTGAGCCTAGGGCCCCGGTGATTAGCCTACATGCCTTGTTTAAGATGAGGCGAATTTTATTGAGGGCAGTAGTGTCGGCAGCACCGTAGACTGGTAGTCCATAGTCAACCAGGGATAAAATGGAGGATGTCACCGCAAGGCGGAGGGCAGCGGGGGGAAACAGTTTTTATAACGGTATAGGATACCTAGACGCATTATGTAGCTGAGGCAAGTGCATCAATGTGGGTGTGGTAGGTGAGGGCTGAGTCAAAGGTGACCCTAAGGTACTTGTAGGAGTGGACTTGCTCTAGTGGCTATTTGGAGCAGGGGAGGATATGGAGTGGGAAATTGCTGGCTTTGTTTTTGGGGTGGACAAAGAGCATTGTTTTTGTTTTTTTGATATTTATGACCGATCTGTGTTCTTTAAACCAGGTCTCGGCGCCATTATAGGAGAGTTGGAGGGAGGTTGGGTTACGGTGGGTGGCAAAGATAACAGCATCATCTGCATAAAGCAGAATTTTACAAGTGCATGCAATGGGCAGGGTGTTAAGGAAGAGCGAGAAGAGCAGGGGTCCCAGGATGGAGCCCTGAGGAACCCCTGAGCGGATAGGACAAGCTTTTGAAAGTGTCCCATTAATTTTGACACGTTGGGAGCAGGCAGATAGATAGCTGGTGCACCAGGAGAGTGGTCCAGTAGTAAAGCCAGTGTGGTAGAGGGCATCCAGCAGGAGGGGTGGGAGACAGTGTCAAGGCCTTGAAAGGTCGATGAACACTGCCCCGGCCAGAGAGCCAGAATCCAGAGAGGAGTGCAGGAATGTTGAGAATTCAACTAGTGCAGTGCTGGTGCTGTGTCCTGCACGGAAACCATGCTGTTCAGGGCAGAGTATGTTGTGTTTGGTCAGGTACTGAGTGATTTGTGTGGCAACCAGTTTTTCAAGGGCTTTGGAGAGGGGCGGGAGTATAGAGATAGGCCGGTGAGGACCTGTCACCTCCTTTGTGAATGGGAGTGACAATGGCAGTTTTCCATGCAGTAGGGAATTGCCCCAGGCAGAGGGATTTGTTGAGAAGGCTGGTGAGAGGGGTAAGTTGCCGTCACCTCCTTGTGCTCAGTCAGAGTCTGCCCAAGCCCTCAGCTTTTCTGGACTAGTATCACTTTTCTGAGCAGCTGCAAACTCCTTACACATTCCCAAGGAATGGGACAGGTCCCCTTCAGTCTCTAAACTAGGGTATCTAGCACTAGCATCAGAGCACTCAGGATCACTGTCTTTCCTAACTCTCTGACAATGGGTCACCCCTCCCGCTTCGGAGTAACCCTCTGTAGCTGTGTGGTTAACTGCTACTGGGGACATTTCTACCCCCTTTTCATTAGTCTCCATATCAGGAGACACAGCTGGGGAACCAGCCTCCCAGTGGTTTCCACAATAGCTTCTGTGGGGTTCAGGGAACTAGAATTTTCCCTTGCCGCTTGGCTATGGGTAACTGCACACACTGTCCCATGTTTGAGATTGTTGCCAAGGATGATGTCCACTGCTAACATTTTGGCTACAGCCACCTGTTGCACAGTTCCCCCTGTTTCACCCCAGTCTAGGAGAACACTAGCGAGGGGCAATGTTTTGTTCTCACCAGTAAAGTCCTGTATAGTGACATATTTATTGGGTATAAGCTGACCAGGCTCTACTAGATCCCCTTTTACCAATGTCAGGGATGCCCCTGTGTCCCTTAACCCTTGTGTCTGTACACCATTCACCATGACTGGGTGCATGTGTTCCCTCATGTTCACAGGCATGCTTCCAGGGACATACAAACAACCCACTTCCTTCCTAGCACCACCTTGCGTATTGCTCGTCCTTTTGGGACACTGTCTGGCAATATGCCCAATTTCTTTACACAACCAACTTTCACTTCTTTTCTCAGAGAAATATTTTCTCTGAAACCTGTGGCTAATTGTTTTTTTGGTGGAGGCAGTGAGGGTTTTAGCTGCCCTGAAGGCATGATTTTTCATTTCTGCGCTGCCATTCACGCCCCATTCACTCTCAGAGCAGGTCTGCTCTTGGCATAGCAGTCCGAGAGTTCAGCAGCCTCTTGCACTGTTTTGTGATCTCGGTCCTCCAGCCAGGTTTTCAGCTCGGCTGGGCATGCCCCCAAAAATTGTTCTAACAATATAGCATTTTCAATTTTATCTACAGAGTTTGCTTCAATTCCTTCCCTCCAATTTTTTAAAAACTGACTTTGTTTCGTGGCTAGCTCCTCGTAGCTCATGTTAGGGCTTCCCCTGAGCTTACGGAATTTTGCTCTGTGTGATTCAGCAGTTAGATCAAACTTTTTTAAAAGCGCAGCTTTAAGTTTGCTGTAATCATTATTGTCCTCATTGTCCATTTGACCCAGTGCATCTCAAGCTTTCCCGGTAAGTAGCAGGGATAGCTGGAAGCTCCAGGGCCCTCTAGGAATTTTAGCCTGAATACAAACTTTTTCAAAGTAATTTAAAAAGGCATCCATATCCTCCCTCTCTTTAAATTCAGCTATAAATTTGGAATTTAATTTGTAACCTAGTCCTATAGTTCCAGTTACACCCAAGTCACTTACCTACTTTGGTGCAGGTGGTTGGAGTCATAGCTTCTCCAGTTCATGTCGCCTGTGGCGGTCACACTTCTCACGGTCCGCCTCTCACTGTTCACGGTCCGCCTCTCACCGTTCTCACTCCCTCTTCTCCTGGAACTCCAGCTCCATTCTGTGCAACTCAGTCTGCAGCCTGAGTACTTCTGTCTCCAGAATGCTGGTGACCTTCCCCTGCTGCTGTGGCCCTTCGCTGCACTGGCCCTGCTGTCATCCTCATCGGATCTGGACACTGCACTGGTTGCTAGCCCTTCCACACTCAAGGTTTGGTCTTTTACAGTTACAGTTAGTGACTCGATGCTCTGGGTATCTGCTACCATCAGGGCATCCATGAGGTTCTGCTTGGTGGCTCTCGCCTCGTACAGGACTCCTCTGTCCCTGCACAACTGCCTCAAGTTGTCTGCAGTGTGCCCGCTGTAGTTGGAAGCCATCTTCTTCCCTAACTACGGCTACTCTAACTTGCACTTCAGAAAAAAAAAATAAAACGGGTAGGAACTTGACTGTATGCCAAATGATATAGTTCTGTTTCTTTTTTTTTTTTTTTAATAAATCACTGCCTTTTTTTGTAAGTGAGCTGTACAGTACCAAACTGACACACTGAACAATATAACGCTTGTGTTTACCAATGTATGCACGCTGCTGCCAACCAGTCTGTCACAACCCCCACTCAGCAGGTCAGGCCCTCTGCTCCCACAGTGCCAACCTCAGAGCACAGTATTATGAACCGTTAACAGAACAGGGCAACCCTCCTGTCTGTCTGTGGGTCTGAATTACCTTTGGTCTTAAGTTCTGGAGGGATTTAAACTGTGAGCCTTATGCTAGCATACCCAAATGTACATGCTCAGATAATTCTGCTCTATGGGGAATGCCAGATATCTTTCACCTAAGAGCACCTAACCAGGTATCCAAAATGAACCCTAAAAACTCTATGAAAGACCTAGGAAAATTCTTACCTTTTCCCAGTTTGGTATTACCATTAAGCTTATGAACAGTGTCAACTTTAACCATCTGTACTTCACATGTAAAAGAAATGATTTCGAAGGCACACCAGGCAGTTACTTTAAATATAGATTTATTTAAAAATGGATAAAAAATATGTAAAATGTAAACACATAACCATATATCACAAAGCATACAATCACTTAAAAGAACAAGGTTAAAATACAAACATAAACTCCTACCGCACTACAATTAGGCTTGTTTATCTAATGTATTATTACCTTCTTACAGTGCTTATAGTTAGATGTTGTTGTTTGAGTCCAACAGGAATGTGTCTAAAGATCAGCCACAGAATAGTTTTAAACTGTCTTTGAACCTGCCTCTTCCATGATGTCACCTAGCTCCTCCATGTTAAATATAAAAATTAATGCACACAGGATGTCCCATCACTCAGGAGATATATTAAATAAAGTGACATCAGCAAAAACTAATTTCCCAATATGACTGGTTGATCTTGAGTCTTTCCTTTGATGCAGTGTGGTTTTCTGCTTTTCAAAGACATCACAGGACTTTTACAACTCTGCAGTTTTCTCACTTAGATGTCATATAGCTTCTTTTAGCACCAGTTGAATTTAACTGTCCTTCCTCTGAAGATGTCATAAAATGAATATTCAAACAACATGAAGTCTTGCTATATTATAGACATTAGCAGTTTGTTCCAGCTCTAGAACTGCCCCGGAGTGAAATGGTTAAAACCATTCCAAAATAGAATTTTGGCACGAGAGCTGCTCTATCTGTGTCATTTCAAACTTGAACTGTCAGATTCTTTACTCCGCCTCAGTGAACAGTCGCTCCGGAGATTTCTCCTTCTGCTCGGTTCATTTCTCGGTTTAAAGTGTTTTCTCGGTTGGATTTAACCAGAATAGTTTTATTTAACCGCAAAACCGCTCGGTTCAAGCTCTATCTGTGGTAACCGTAAGTAAATGAAGGTTTTGTCTGTGTGGAACTTGTAGTTATCGGTTCGGTTTTGAACCGATCAGTGGGTTTAAAACTCATTTAAAACTAAAAGTTACTATTTTAGAGTGCAGTTCCGGTTCTTATCGGTTCAAAAAACGGATTTATTACGGTTTTCCAATACCCGTGACACGGTTAGGAACGATAAGGTGTCTTCCTGGCACTGCCGTTAAAAGGGCAAGTTTTGGTTAGGCTGGCATTATGTCTGAGAAACCCAAAAGAAAACTGGCCCATGGGTTTCAACACTGATGGTTGTGGAGTCTTTGCCAAGACTGACCCACACACCACATGTGTTTATTGTCTGGGTTTGACCACCTCCAGTCAGACTGCCAGGTATGTAAGAATTTCCCTGCAGCCACCCTGGAAAAAAGATTGGGCAGGCTCAGGGAACGAGAGGCCAAAAAGTCCGCTGACCCGGATGGCCAGCCCGGTTCGGAGCCAACCGAACCAGAGGGAGTGCCCTCTGACCAGGGCCAGACTTCCTCGCGCAAAAGAAAAGCTGGTTCTGAGGAACCAATTCCAGTAAAGAAAACAAGAAAATCAGCATGTCTGGAGTCCAAAATTCCTTTCCAACTGCTGCAGAGATAGCAAAAGCCATACAAATTGTCCAGTCACTGTCTCAGGGTCCGTCTGAACCACCACTATCTGGTAAAAGTCGGTTCGTCCGGTCCCAGTGGTTCAGGATTATGATATTGAGGAATTTTATGAACCAGAGGAGGGGAGGAGGATTATGAACAGTATGAATGTGGCTGGGAAGGTCTGAGGTGCTCATTGAACCGGACATCTCCCAGACAGACCTTTAGAATCTCCCCTATGCTGTCTGAGTCCCCATCTCATTTTATGTTTTATAAAAGTTGTTGAAACCCTCCAGCTTCCTTTAGAAGAGGCTGTGGATGAGCAAGAGGAGCCTGATTTTGTAGAAATGATGGATATTCCAGAGTCTAGGAGATTGTCTATTCCTTTACATAAGTCTTTTAGGAAACAAACAATTAAAATTTTAAAAGCTCCTAATTCTGTGCCTCCTGTAGATAAAAGATGGACAGAAGGTATACATTGTCAGGACCTGATACAGAATTCCTTTCTCAGCAATGCAGTCATGTTAGTAGTTCAGGCTGCTGCCTGTGATAAAGCTAATATTCCTTGGCTTCACATCCTCCTGACAAGGATTCCAGGAAGATTGGTGCCATGGCAAAAACAGTATATGGCAGCTCTCTGGGGCTCAGGCAAGCAAATTATATGGCTTATGTAGCTAGGTATCAGAAATCTAGATGGGATACTGTTATGCACTGGCCAAGCAGGCCCATGGCCAGCTGGCTAGTGAACTAGAACAGGTGGCTGCTGATGGCATTGAAGCCTCTAAGGTTCAGTTTCATGCTGCTGTGGATGTTAATGATGTTTCCTCTAGGGTCATGGCCACATCTGTAGCTTTTCGTAGGTTGGCCTGGCTCAGGTGTACTAGTTTGTCACAGGATACCCAGACTAAGGCTATGGATTTTCCTGTGGTGGGAAATTCTCTGTTTGGAGAGCAGACAGAGAATTACATGAAGAAGATGGATGAATATAGGACTACTTACAAGAGTGCCCAGGCTAAGGAGCGGCAAGCCACTCCTCAAAGGCATGCCCCCAGGGGTAGGGGTAGGCCTTTTCACAGGCCTTTCTACCAGACTCAGGCCTCCTCTGCCTTTACTCAGAGGGGCTTCTTCAGAGGCAGGGGCAGACGAGGGGTGGGCAGACCTGCTCCCACCCCCCAGCCTAAAGCTCCTGCGAAACAGGCACCCTGATGGGGTGCCCAGGGCTGATTCTCCTGTACCAGTGGGGGGCAGGCTGGCTTACTTCAGTCAGAATTGGGCTTCTTTAACCTCAGACAAGTGGGTTCTGGAAGTAGTAAGCCAGGGTCTGGTTCTCAGCTTCAAAAAGTTTCCCAAGTTGAGAAGCAGACTTTTTCTACCTGCAAGTGCTTCAGAGACCTCGCCTGGAAACAGAGGTCTCATCCCTGTTAGCTCTCAGAGCAGTAGAAAGGGTACCTCCTGCATCAGGGCAGGGTCTGTATTCCAGATACTTCCATACCCCAAAAGACAGGAGAATGGCTGCCCATTTTAGATCTCAGATATCTGAACAAGCATCTTTTGAAACCAAAGTTCAAAATGGTAACTCTGGCAATGATTTTACCTTCCCTAAGGCCAGGGACTGGCTAGCCTCCCTGGACCTCAAGGATGCCTATTTCCATGTCCTAATCAGAAGATCCCATCGAAGTACCTCAGATTCGAACTGCCCTCAGGTCATTACCAGTTCAGAGCAATGCCCTTCGGCCTTACCTCTGCTCCAAGGGTATTCACAAAGTGTCTAGCAGTGGCAGTGGCCCACTTAAGGAGGCAGAGGATTGCTGTTTTTCCCTATCTAGACGACTGGCTCATTGTAGGCCAGTCCCCAGAACAGGTAAAATCTCACCTGCAGGTCACCCAGCAGCTTCTCACCTCCCTGGGTTTTCTGCTAAACCTACTAAAGTCGGTTCTGGAACCAGTCCAGGTACTCACCTTTATAGGGGCAGAATTGGACACAAACTAGCCAGAGCCTTTCTTCCCCAGAAAGGGTAAGGAATTTAGTGGCTCTGGCCTCTTCCTTCACTCTGCAGGTCTCTCACCAGCAAGACATTTTCTGCAGCTCCTGGGGCACATGGCTGCATCCACAGCTGTTGTACAGGAGCCAGATTTCAGATGAGAGATATTCAGTTTCACTTGAGAACCTTTTGTCTCAGAGAAGAGACCCCTTTCCAAGTTGGTCCCAGTGATCAACCTTGATCCTAGCTCTCCAGTGGTGGCAGGATCAGAGAAATTAAGAGCGGGGTCCCTTCATTTCCCTTCTCACGACTTGACTCTCACTACAGATGCTTCCTTCTGGGTTGGGAGCCCACATGGGCGACCTTTCCACTCAGGGAGTTTGGTCCCCAGGAATCTCTGCTCCACATCAATTTGATGGAACTCAGAGCTGTCTTTTTAGCTCTTCAAGCTTTTTCTGCATCTGTCCACCATAGTGATACAAGTCAGAACAGACAACACCACAACAATGTGGTACATCAACAAACAGGGGCACTCGGTCTTCGGCCTTGTGCACCGAGGCAATGAAGTTGTGGTCTCTGGCCTATTCCTGAACACTTCCCTCATAGCAGTTCATCTTCCAGGGAAGGACAATGTCCTAGCGGATGCCCTCAGCAGGATTTCCCAGGGCCATCACGATGGTCCCTGGATCCTCAAGTGCTGGGGATAGTTTTTGCCAGGTGGGCATCCTCAGATAGATCTTTTGCTGCCCCAGACAATCACAAACTTCCTCTGTTCTGTTGCAGGCCTCCAGTGCTGGGCTCAGTCTCCTGGATGCCCTTCTTCTGGATTGGGAGGGAAGTTCCTCTATGCTTCCCCCTTTCCTCTCCTATGCAAAGTACTAGTCAAATCAGATCTCAGCCTTGCAGGGTGATTCTGATTGCCCGGATTGGGCCAGGCAGCCCTGGTACTCACTCCGCCTGTTTCTGACAGTCCATCTCTCCTGTGCCTCCCCAGGAATCACAATCTGTTGACTTGTGCCCAGGGAAGGGTTTGTATCCGACCTCATCCCTCAACCTCAAGGCCTGGCTCTTGAGGAGTTAGATTTTGCTGATTTACACCTCTCTCAGGGTGTTCTTGAGATCCTAAAGGCTTCCAGAAAGCCTTCCACTAGGGCTACTTATAGTTCTAAATGGAAAAGGTTTTCCATTTGGTGTGCTGGAAAAATATTTCCCAGAATCTGCTGAATGCCCTTTTGTTAGATTACATGGTACATCTTAATTCCTTGGGTCTCAGACCAGCTACCCTGAGAGTTCATTTGGCAGCTGTGTCTGCTTTTGTGTCAGCAGGAAAGTCATCCCTCTTTCCTCTCATCCTGTGTTTTCCAAGTTTTTAAGGGTTACTCCATACTAATCCTCCTTTCGGGAACCGGCCCTGCTTGGGACCTTAATATTTGCATTGCCCAGTTAATGCAACCCCCTTTTGAACCTCTGTCTTCTGCAGAGCTTAAGTACCTAACTTGGAAAACTGTTTTTCTAGTGGCTATCACTTCTGCCAGACGCATAAGTGAATTGCAAGCCTTGTCAGTGGAGACTGACTTTATTTCTTTCCACAGGGATAAGGTAGTCCTTAGGACTAATAGGAAGTTTTTGCCTAAGGTGGTTTCAGATTTCCATCTTAATCAATCTGTCTCCCTTCCAGTATTTTTCACTGATCACTCCTCTTCGGGTGAGAGGAGGTTGCACAGCCTGGATGTTAAGAGAGCTCTTAGTTATTATATAGAGTGTACCAAAGGTCACAGGTTCGAATCCCTCCAACTTTTCCTTACCTATGGTGAAGTTGGGAAAGGCAAACCTGCCACTAAAGAGATCAATAGCCAGGTGGATTGTCTCTTGTATCCAATTTTGTTATCAGAAGTGGGAGAGCCTCCGGCTTGAGGGCTCATTCTACCAGGGTACAGCTGGCCTCTAGCTGCTGCCAGAGATATCCCTTTATTAGAGATTTTCCAGGCTGCTACTTGGAAACGGTACACATTTTTACCAAGCATTACTCCCTGGATGTCCAGGCCAGGAGAAATGCTCGGCTTAAGGCCAGCTGTTCTTCAGAGCCTATTCCCTAAGTAGGTTCTGCCCCTCCTCCATGGAGGTACTGCTGTGTATTCTGTTAATGTATATAATATAGCAAGACTTCATGTTGTTTGAAGAAAAATTACTCACCTTAGTAATGTTGTTTCTTCTAATGGAGTCTTGTATATTATAGACCTCCCCAACCTGCCCTCTCAGAACCTCTACTTGGTGGGGTACGGGCAACTTAGTGTGGGCACTACTTATGTCCTGTTAGCATTTTGTCCCCTTTGGGACTTTGGGTGTATGTGTACGCGTGTGTGTGTGTTTTATTATACTTATGTTCCATTTTCATATTATTAGAATGGTGTTAGTATTTCTGGTCCCCTGACTTGAGTCTTGGGTGTTGGGACCATCAATGGTTGTTATTATTTAGGTAGCCATTTGGCTAGTGTAGGTTACAGCTTCCACACAGACCTTAGTGAGTTTGGCTCGTAAAGATCTGACAGTTCAAGTTTGAAATGACACAGATAGAGCTGCTCTCGTGCCAAAATTCTATTTTGGAATGGTTTTAACCATTTCACTCCGGGGCAGTTCTAGAGCTGGAACAAACTGCTAATGTCTATAATATAGCAAGACTCCATTAGAAGAAACAACATTACTAAGGTGAGTAATTTTTTCTTTTAGTTCTTGGCTTCAAAGCAACACAGATCATAAACAAGGCTATAAAATGCGACTTCTTGGAAGTTAATCACATTACAGAGATCTGCTGTTTAACATATCCTGTCATTTGAACTGAAACCTTGGGCGGGGGGGTCATCCCAGGAGCACAGGATGTCTCATGACAGACAATCACACTCTACATTTTTTTATATTACAAAAATCATAGCGCAATCAGAACCAGCTGGCCAAGCATCACAGGTAGTATTTTTCCTGTGACCAGATTCCCTACTAATCCTTTGTTGCAGGCTGCGCTCGAACTATCGAGGGTGCTTATGTCAACTTTGTGGGTGCTAAAGCACCCAAGTACGCATGGAGCCGGCTCCTGTGGAACCAGGCCGTTATGATTCCCTTATATAAAAAGGGCAACAGAATGTTAGTACAAAATCATCGGCCAATAAGTCTTACGGCCATTTTATGTAAACTAAGGAAAAGATTATTAAAGGTCAGAATAACTGAACATCTTATAAATATAGGTTACATAGACATCACTCAGCATGGATTTGTTAGGGGCAAATCTTGCCAAACAAATCTTTTGAACTTCTTTGAGTCAGTAAGCGAAGCTCTAGATAAGAGCTTATCTGTCGTTGCAATTTTTTTTGATTTTTCAAAGGCTTTTGATTCGGTATCTCACAAAATCCTCATTAAACTTTTGAAAATAATAGAAATACAGCCTCAAATTATAAACTGGATCAAATCATGGCTCTCAGATCACACTCAACGAGTATCACTCAGAGGCCATTTATCATCATGAGGCCCCATCACTAGTGGCGTTCCTCAGGGCTCCGTTCTGGGACCTGTTCTTTTTAATATACTGATTACCACTATGCTTCACTTAAATAATCTTTGCTGGATGGCCAAATATGCTGACGATTGCAAACTGGGAGGTATTGTAACAAATGAAAATTCTGCCCTCTAAATCCAAAATAATCTTACACATCTTGAGAAATGGTCCATCGAAAATTAATGATTATTTAATGAACATAAATGTAAGGTGATGCTTCTGGGAAAAAATAATCCATGTTATATTTATAAATTAAACAACGCAAGTTTGCAAATAACAGAAAGTGAAAAGGACTTAGGAGTAACCTTCTCAAATAACTTCCTTTGATACACATACTACAAATATTGTAAAAAAAAAAAACGGAAATCAAATGTTAGGATGCATTTTAAAAAGTATCAACAGTAGGAGTGAACAAGTCATAGTCCCCTTTTATTCAAGTCTTGTTAGACCTCACTTGGAATATTGTTCAGCAGTATCTTCACAACAGTTTAAGAGGCAAAAAACTGATAGAAAACATTCAACTCAAAGCCACTAAAATGATTAAAACTGTACGGAGTTTTGACTACAACACCAGGTTAAAAAAATTAGGCCTCTACTCAGTGCAGTATAGAAGAATGAGAGGCGATCTATGCTCAACATATAAAGCAATTAACAAGGCGTCAATATTTGAGCCACTGGTTTATTAAGAAATACACTAATACTAGATCACATGATTGGAAATTAAATGGTTCATTAAACAAAATCAATGGTTTACACAAAGAGATATATCTACATGGAATCATCTACCAAAAAGCATTGTCGAAAGTAAAACAACTGACATATTATGTGTCAGTGGCTCAGTAGGCAGCACACTCTCCTTTGAGGCTGGGAGATCAGAGGGCTGTGGGTTCAGTTCCCACAACTGGCACTTGGGTTAATATCCCAGTACTGACACTGTAGTGCAGCATGAGAGGGGTGCTGCACTTCTGAGGTGCTGTCTTTCAGATGAGACGTTAAACCAAGGTCCCATCTGCCTGGATTGGTGGTAGTTCAGGTGGATGTTAAAGATCCCATGGCACTTATCGAAAAGAGTAGGGGAAGTTAATTGAGCAAAATAAACATAACATCACATAAAAACTGAAATTTCATCAAAACAATTACTGATATAAGGTATGACAACATCAAATATTTACAGAAGAGAAAATTATATAACAAAGTAAATCATATACAAAAAAAACTATCAAAAGAGAAATTATTTCCAAATTGAACCAGTTTCTCTGGAGAAAACTTATGAGAATCTTTTTCTTTAACCTTTAGCAACCCTGTCTCAATTTGTGAAATAATGATAGAATGTACAACTTGGTGCTGTTGTAATACATATTGACACCTAGCTTACCACAAAAAGTATTGAATATATGCAAAAAAAAAATTCAAAGTACTTTTATGAAATTTTTTCCAAACCCTTGTATAATCTCCTAAATTTAAGGTATTATATGACAGCAAGTTCAAAAAAGGCATATTCCATTTAATAGCTGCCTCACTCCAAAATAGCTTACTATCAGCACATTCTAGATAAGTGTGACTGACTTTCCTGTATATTAATACATGTGGGCTTAAGGCAATACCTATCAGACTGTGGTTTATACTTGAGATTCCCTCTAACTCCTAGTCTCCCTTCTATACAATATCCCAGATCTGTACTGGTAATCTAAAATCTATCAGTTTATGTAAAGCAAAAGTCCTTCTAGTAGGAATACACTCAGGAAAAAGGAGCAATACTTGTACTTCATAAACTATATGGGAATAAAAGGTTTTCCTATCTAATGAAAGTAATTTTTGAAACAGCACTTTCCATTGTTGTAATTTCTTTAAAGCGGAAATCACATAACTTGGAAGGCCATCTGAAGCCAAAATCTTAGGGGGCAATAAAGTCCATTTCTGGAAATATTGTTTCCATAAAAACTGTGTCCAGATTTGCCATGTCATAGGGGCCAAGCTTCATAAAAAACTAAAAGAAGAAAATAAAAAAATCGAGTGATAAAAAAACCAAAGGATTCACCATATGTAACCCCCCCCTTGTTTGATCAGAAGGTATGTAATGTCCATCTTGACTGGGTTCAGCCTATTTCCCCACACCATTTGAAAAAATAAACTGTATAATCTTGTTTCGAAATTAACTGGAGGTGGGTAGAGGTAGCTTAAATAAAGAAAAACTGGTAATAAAAAATTTTTAATTATCATAATACATTTCTGTTTCCCAAATTTCCATTGTTTCCATACATTAATTTTGCTTTCAGCCAGAACCAACTGCTGTTCCCAGTAATAAGTTGCCATATGTCCATGCCCAAACCAGATACCTAAAAAAATTTTTTTGGGAAGCAGCAAATGAAATTCCCATGCAATCCATAATACCAGTCTATGTAGGATCTAAAGAAAAAACAAAACTCTTCTCCATATGAAGCTGTGCACCAGAGAATTGTCCATAATAATTAAAAACTTCTAGTGCCTTTGTAAGGGAAATAACATCCTTCATTAATAAAGTCACATCATCAGCATAGGCCATAATTTTTTCAGTTTCTAACACAGGTGCAGGAGAAAGACAGTTATATGCTGATCCCATTAAATTTGCCGAATAACTGGATCTAAGACAAAAACATAAAGCAGAGGGCTTAAAGGGCATCCTTGCCGAACCCCTATACCAAGCCTAATTTCTGCTCCAAAAAGGTCATTAACCATCGGAATTATGGCAGCCTTAGTATAAAGAAGAGCAACCCACTGCACAAACTGTTTAGGTATACCATATTGTAACATTATATGAAAAAGATACTGATGCCTAACCTTATGAAAGGCTTTGGCCTGGTCTAAAGCTACCACTAAACCTGAACAATGCCTCATTTTACTAGCCTCAAAAAGTTCTCTTAAGAGATATAGATTATATTGAATTTTCCTATGGGAAATAGCACAGGTCTGAGCTGGATGAATTAACGAATCAGCCACCTGTACTAGGCGATTATGCAAAATTTTATCTAAAATGTTATAATCACTGTTAAGAAGACTAATAGGTCTCCAATTAGATAATAACTTCTTATCCCCTTTTTTATGAATATAACTCAGAAGAGAAGTATTAAACTCTTCGAAATGAAAAGTGGAAGTCAACATATAATTAAATACCACAGGTAAGAAATAACTCATATATGACACACATTTTTTATAGAAATCGTTGGGAATACCATCTAATCCTGGAGAAGTACCCAGACTTAACTTTTTGATTACATGCTCAACTTCTTGTGAAGAAATGGGTTTACCAGGTTACCATCCTGAGCATGTCACTACGGCAGTACAACAACTTAGAATGCCCTCTCACTCCTGTTTCCCTTACAGCTGCCGATCAAGTGTTGTTTTCCCACAGAAACGTATGACAGTTTTATGTTGAAAACCAAACAATCGGCAATGGCTGCTGCTATTTTTTTCAAAACATAGTACTTCAGATTAGTACCAGTTCATCAATGAGCAGGAAAACCAGCGTACAGTTAAAAAAATGCAATTGACATAAAATATTTCCAATTTCCCTTGCAGACATAGGAGAAGCCTGAAGGAGCCCTTAGTCAGTACCCTAAATAAAGCTTTATCTCCCCTCTGTTCAAAGCAGGAAATCCCAATTTTTTAAGCTGCGCCGCATCATCCAACTGCGCTGCCAGGCTTCTCCCATTGCAAAGTAGATAATGTGCCAATTGAGAGCCAAAGAAGGAACAGCAGAAGCCGTCAGCATAACCATAGGAACAGAAAGCTACACTGGTCCTTTTGTCATGGAGGTATCCTGACCTCCCGCTCAGTGAAATGCTGCAGAAGTGCTTTGTTGTTGTTGAACTGGTGCCCATACACTATAAAAGACAATGTATGGGCAGCAGATAGTGCTGAGTTCACTTCTCAAGGTTGTCATGACAATGGTTACCCTCTCAAGCTGCGCTTTCGATGTTTACAAGGTTGTCATGTCAACCTCTCGAAGTGAACGAAGCGCAGTTGTTAACTGCTGCCCATACATTATCCTCTATAAGTAGAATAATAGAAGGAACTCATAGGTAGCAACCATGCCAGCAGTGGTCATGGGAGGTTGTAAAGAGAGGGATTGAAACTGTGTCAAGCCTCTGTGTGAGACAGATTGAGAAAAGGAAGAGGAGATGGAGGCCACTATGGTTTACAAAAGAGGTGGCAAAAAAGGTCAGGGCCTTCAGAAATTCAAAGCAAGACAGACTAAGGGGACCAGGGCAACCTACCAAAAACTGCAGAGGGACGTGGGGGAAGCAGTTAGGAGGGCCAAGGCTAAAACAGAAGAGCAGATAGCCATGTCAGCCAGGAGGGGGGATAAATTAGTCTTTTGTTATACTGGGGAGAAGAGGAAGGGCAAGGAGGGGATTCTCAGGCAGATGGGGGAGGGAGGAGTCCCAGTGGAGGAAGACAGCTGAAAGGTTGAGATTTTACAGTATTACTTTAGCTCCATTTTTACAGTTGAGGAGCAGGGGGATGAGCCCATAATTCAGGAGAATGGACCTATGGGACCAGAGCTGGACACTAGACCCTTCACTGCAGTTAGGGTCAACAGGGAGCTGGCTAGGCTCAGGGTCGACAGGGTCACTAGGCCTGATGTCGTGCACCCTAGGCTGCTGCAAGAGCTCAGGGAGGTTCTGGCCAACCCCCTGGCTGCCCTGTATAACAGATAGCTTCAGACAGTGGAGGTGCCAAGTGACTGGAGGGTGGCTAACACAGTCTCATTACATAAGGGCGGGTAATAAAGAGTAACCAGGGAACTACAGGCCTGTAAGCCTCACCTCTGTGGCTGGCAAGGTAGTGGAGACACTTGTCAAGGAAAGGATTGTGGATTTCCTAGAAGATAGAGGGCTGCAAAACCAGGGACAGCATGGGTTCAGCAGTGGTAGGTCCTGTCAGACCAACCTCGTAGAATTCTTAGATGAGGTAACCAAGGTGATAGACCAGGGCAGGGCGGTGGATGTGGCCTACCTGGACTTCAGGAAGGACTTTGATACCATCCTTCACAGGAGGTTGGTTATGAAATTGAGGAACCTAGTGGTGGGAACCAGGATAGAGAAATGGGTAGAAAATTGTCTTAGAGATAGAAGCCAAATGAAAGTGGTGAATGGGATTTACTCAGCAGAGGGGAAGGGTGACCAGTGGAGTACCTCAAAGGTCTGTGTTGGGGCCAGTACTTTTTAATATTTATATAAGTGATATAACTGTAGGGGTGGGAGGGAAAGTATCACTGTTTGCTGACAATGCTAAACTAAGTAACAGGGTGGACGTCCGGCGGGGGGTGGGGGATAGGATGCAGACAGACTTGAGGAAATTAGAGGAGTGGTTCAGAAAGTGGAAATGGGTTCAGTGCAAAGAAATGCAGAATCATGCATTTGGGACATAGGCACCCAGGGTGAAATACATGCTTTGGGGTGCTTGAAGGTCACAAGGAAGGAGAGAGACCTGGGAGTAATTTTTACTGATGATCTTAAGGTGACCAAGCAGTGGGAAAGTTAAATCAGATGCTTGAATGCATTGGAAGGGGAATTACCAGCAGGAGGAGGGAGGTGCTTCTCCCCTACATGTATCAGTGGTACGGCCGGATTTCGAGTACTGCATGCAGTTCTGGAGACCTGTCTCCGAAGGGACAGGGACAGGGTGGAGAATGGTGCAGAGGAGGATGACCAGGATGATGCTAGGTATGCAGGGGAAGTCCTGTGAGCAGAGACATGTGGAATTGGACTTGTACTGCCTGTAGGACAGGAGAAGGATGGGGATATGATTGAGACATTTAAATACTTAAAGGAGATCGACACGGCTAAGGGGGCAGGCTGTTTTAGTTGAGCAGAGCTGCTAACAACAGGGGGCACTGCATGAAATTGTTGGGTGGCAGGGTCAGGGGAAGTGTGAGGAAGTTCTTCTTCACTGAGATTGTGGTGAATGACTTGAACAGTTTGCCGTAAGAAGTGGTGGCGGTGACTACAGTCAAGCAGTTCAAGCAAGCACGTGGGTATACTCGAGTGGGGATGGGCAGGGTTGGCAACCCCACAGTAAATGGCATACTGGGGGGGTTCCACAGGCAGTCTAGATGGAACACATGGTCCTTCTCTGCCAGCTTCTTCTATGAATCTGTGAATGATGTGGTTAGAATTCCAAGATGGAATGACAAACAAAGTTACTGGTGGTTTCCAAGCTGTTATTTGTTAAAGGAATAATGCCTGACAGGGTGGGTGTTATGCTGGGATAACATCCCACCCCGGGTGGTTGGGCCAGCCACTGGGCCGAGGTGTCCAACTCCGAGAAGGGATGTTATCCCAGTATAACACCCACCCTGAAGGACATTATTCCTATTATACAATGGCTTGTTGTTTTATAATAAAAGAAATAATTTTAAAGAATGTTTTTGTTAGTGTATAAAAATATTTTTGTTTCTTAAGAGGAGGGAGGAGGACATCCTCCTCCAAATGCTCCAGATCCAACAAACAATCAGCAGGGATGTTATGCCAGGATAACATCCCTGCTGTGACAGCCAACTGACCAATCAGAAGCCAGGATTCTTTCTTGCCATTGTATAATGTAAAATGTGGAATTCTCTGAATATTCTGTCTCCCAATGCCATTGATCTGATGTCAGAACTATGGTATTAGGGGCTGTTGATGTCACTGATTTCATATGGGAGAAAAATGACCACTCATATAGTGCAAGAGTAAGTATTGCATGTGTTTTCATATATGATGCTGCAGGTCTTTCCCTGTGGGACCTACTGGGAAATTAGGTATTGCACCAACATAAAGCTATGGAAACAACAATACACTATGGAAACAACTACTGTAAATAAAAAAAAAAAAAATTGCTACGCAAGACATTTTAGCAGATAAAGGTTGATTTACGACTGTGGTCCTCTCTAACAAGCTCATTGGCTATATAAAATGTAGTTTGTTTTCTTGTCTTGTTTTATGGGTTTAGTGATAGATTTAGTGACCTGTAAAGACTTTTTACAAGTGTATTTGCAACTGTAACTGAACATAACAAAATAATCCAATTATAATAAAAGATTATATCGTGTATGGTGAAATGTTGTTCAGCATGGAAATCTGCGCCTAGAACAGGGTTTTAGTGCTGCTTTAGTGACATCAATATGTACTGCAGCGCAACAACTTAGAACTCTGCTGTGCAGTTGCTCTCCTTAGCTGATCGAAATGGAAGCTCTTTTTAAACTTGAACTTACAGAAACGGCTGCAGCCGCAGTAGCTAACAGCATGTTGAATCAGTAATTTGAGCCAGCCACCAACTCTCAAGTGCCTCCCCGCCATACATCTCAACTGCTGTGAATTTTGCATAGTGCTATGATCCAAGCCACTCACTCTACATGTTGTATTCTCCCAGTATTGCATTTTCATTGAAGAAGACTGCATTGTATTTATTTACAGCTGTATCACTGTATGTAATGTTCATTAACATTGTAGAAGACTGCATGGTATTTATTTCTGGCTGTATCTCTGTATATAATGTTCTGTGCTTGTCGATGTGCATACTCAGTGTTGTACATACTCTGTGTTGTCTCTCTTACTCCCTCCCCCCGGGACGCATCTGGAATCGAGCGGTAGTCTGTTCAGTATACCTTCCTGGTAAATCTTTTAAATAAAGAAATACTTTCTCAAACTCAAATTTATCCCTGCTCTGCAAAGGTTGACTTATGTTCTTAATAATGTTAAAGTGATTTCTGGACACACAAGCTCTTATATTACGTGAACATACATACATACGAACATGCGAAGAAGCCATTAGAAGGCCATTTGGTCTATCAAGTCTGCTCATTTTACAGGGTCGACAGCTTGAGCTAATATCCCTTCTGTCCCTCCCCACTCCTTCCATCCTCCCTACCCATGATCCTTACCTTCCCCCATGCCTGTCCCCCCCCCCCTCTCCTGTCTTCCAGTGAGTACATGTTCAGTGACCTCAACCTCTCCTCATATGCCTTACCCTGCTGACTGGCTGTCATCTTTGTAGCCCTCCTCTGGACCTTCTCCAGCAGGTTAAAGTCCTTTTGAGGTGTGGGCACCAGTACTGAACTCCATACTCTAGATGCGACCTTACCAGTGATTTGTACAAGGGCAGTATAGCGTGGAGGTTAGAGTAATGAGCTGTGAATGAGCTTGGTACATCCAGCAGACCAGACCTGGGTTTGATTCTCACAGCCTCCACTTGCATACTGTGTGACTCTGAGCAGGTCGCTTAACTGCCCAGTGCTCCCAGGTTGCCCCTGAAAACAGGCACTTGTGCCTAGTGGGCCTTACCCAGTTACTAAAGACTAACCCCCCCTCCAAAAAAAAAAAAAAGTATAACCTCCTCTCTCCTACTACTGATCCCTCTAGATATGCATCCCAGCATCTTGTTTGCCTTTGCTGCTGTTTTCTTGCACTGCACGGAGAGTGCCTCAGGTCACTAGTGATCGTCACTCTCAGGTCCTTCCTTTGATGTGATGCAGATATTCGGACTCCACCCAGGTAGTACTCTATCGTGGGACTCTTAGCTCTAATATGTATAACTTTGCATTTCTTGGTATTGAAGTCAAGCTGCCAGATCCTGGACCACCTCCCCAGCTTTTCCAGATCTTTCTGTAGGTCCTGTATCCCTTCAGCTATGTCCACTCTCCCACAGAGCTTGGTGTCATCCACGAATAGGCACATTTTGCCCTTAATGCCATCTCCAAAGTTATTGATGAAGACATTGAACAACACCGAGCCCTGCAGGACCCCACTGGTTACCTCTCTGGTGCCAGATAACTCTCTCCCACACAATCACCCTCTGGGTTCTGTCCCTCAGCCAGTTTTCCACCCATCTGGCCGTCTTTTCCCTAACCCCAAGATCCACCAGCTTCCTGATCAACCTTTTGTAGGGCGCAGAGCCAAAGGTCTTGCTGAAATCAAGATAGAGGATGTCTACCACTTGGCTCCTGTCAACTGTCTTAGTGACACAGTCAAAGAAGTCAATCAGATTTGTCTGACACAATCAACCCCCCATGAACCCATGCTGCCTCTCATCCTGGAGATCATGCTCCTCTAGATATTCCACCAACCTTTCCTTTAGTATGCTCTCCATGAGCTTGCTCACAATGGAGGTCAGACTGACTGGTCTGTAATTCCCTGGGTCATCTTTTGGATCACTTTTATGAAGGGGCACTACATGTGCTGTTCACCAGTCCTGCGGTACCATGTGTGACTCTAGTGAACAATTAAATAGGTCTGCCAGTGGCCCAGCCAGCTCCTTTAGTACCCTTGGATGTACTCTGTCCGGGCCTGATGGTTTGTCCACCTTCAATGTCAGCAGCTCCTCTCTCACTCTGTCCTCCTCTGTCATTACATCTGTGTGTCTCCCCCTACTCCTCCTTTCCCTCCTGAAGGCACTGATCCATCCTTCTCCCTGGTGAAGATGGACCAGAAGTATTCATTTAGTATCTCTGCTTTTCCCCATTATCCTCCACCCACTCCACCCCATTCTTAAGCCTAACAATCCCTTCCTTCTTGTCCCTTTTCTCACTTATATAGTAAAAGCAACAGAACAAAAGGGTAAACAGGGAGGAGAAGAAGCACTGTGGGTAAATTTGGAGACAGGCAATGGCACCACAATCCACACAGGGGTTGTATACAGACCCCCTTCTCAGGGGGAGGAAATGGACACTGAAATGATAGAAAGTACACTTAGAATGGCAGAAAGAGGGGAGATATTGCTGATGGTGATCTGAATATGCCAGATGTTAACTGGAGTGCAGTTGCAGCAGCCACTTCGAAGAGTGGGGTTATTCTAGATGCCCTACATGGGGCATGCCTTAGACAACTAGTATTGGAGCCCACTCGAGAGGGAGCAGTGTTAGACCTGGTTCTCTCAAATGGAGATGGAGAGAGGATCACAGATGTAGAAGTGGGTAGCCATCTGGGAACTAGCGACCATCGAACAGTATGGTTCACAAACACAGCAATAGAGTCAGCCTATACAAAGGCAAAAGTACTGGACTTTAGGAGGGCTGACTTTGCCAAAATGGGTGAGTGCCTAAGGAATGCACTAGCAAGTGGCAGGAAGGAGGGTGGAAGAACAATGGGGAATAATAAAACTGCCATCACAGAGGTAACGAGCCTTTAGAAGCAAATAAACAAAACAAAACAATGCAAGAAACCACTATGGTTCTCAAAGGAAGTGGCAGTGAAGGTTCAAGAGAAAAAGAAAGCTATTCAGGAAGTACAAGGAATCGCAGAAGGAGCAGGACAGAGAACTGTATCAGTTAAAGCAAAAGGAGGCTGGAAGGCAGTCAGAACAAAGAAGGCCCAAACCGAGGAAAAGATATCCAACTCGTTAAGAAGGGGATAAAACCTTTATAGGTACATCAGGAGCCAAGGAAAACCAAGGGAGGATAGTGAGGCTTAATAAAGGGAGGGAGGGTGGGCAGAGGGAGACTGTGAAAAGGCAGAGATACTAAACAAATATTTTTGCTCAGTATTTACAAATGAAGTGGGGAAGTACTAAAACAAACAGTAGAAACACTCTGGATACAGAAGTTGATACCAGCCCATTTATAGAAGAAAGGGTTATGAAAGAACTCTTAAAACTGAAGGTGGACAAAGCAATGGGGCCTTGATGGGATTCATCCCAGAATTCTAAAGAACTAAGGGTAGAACTAGTGACACCACTGACTACCCTCTTTAACAAATCATGGGAGGATGGGGTGGTACCCGAGACTGGAGGAGGGCAGATGTGATTCCCTTCACAAAAGTTGGAGCAAGGCAGAAGCAGGAAACTACAGACCTGTTAGTTTAACCTCAGTGATAGGGAAATGATGGAATCCTCTGAAGGAAAGAATTGTCGAGTATCTAAAGGCCAGAGGGGCACAGGACCCTAGGCAGCATGGATTCCAGGAAGGTCATGCCAGACTAATCTGATAGATTTTGACTGGGTGACCAAAGTAGTAGATCTGGGAGGGGCTGTGGACATGGCCTACCTAGACTTTAGCAAGGCATTTGACACAGTCCCACACAAAAGCTTAATATACAAGTTAGCCAGCCTGGGAGTGGGTCCCAAGATGATAGCCTGGGTAAAGAATTGGCTGGAGAATAGGACACAGAGAGTAATAGTAAGTGGAGTCCACTCAGAAGAAAGGGGTTACTAGTGGGGTACCGCAGGGTTCTATTAGGACCGTCCCTTCAATATCTTTTATAAGCGACATTGCAGAGGGACTGAAGGAAAAGTATGTCTCTAGCAGATGACACAAAGATCTGCAACAGAGTTGATGCACGGGGTGGAAAGGATGAGAAGGACTTGGCAAGGTTAGAGGAATGGTCAAATGTATGGCAGCTTAGATTCAATGCTAAGAAGTGCAAGGTAATGCACCTGGGAAACAAAAACCCAGGGAAGAGTACACAATGGAGGGTGAGATACTAACAACAACAAAATGGAAAGGGACCTGGGGGTAGTCATATCAGATGACTTAAAGGTGGGCAAGCAATGTGAGAGGGCAGCAAGGAGGGCTGGGGGGATACTGGGATGCATAGGGAGAGGCATCACCAGTAGAAAACAGGAAGTTATTATCCCTCTGTACAGACAGCTGGTCAAACCCCACCTGGAGTACTACGTGAAGTTCTGGAGACCCAGTCTCCGCAAAGACATAGACAGGATGGAAGCTGTCCAGAGGAGGGCAACTAAAATGGTGCAGGGTCTACACTGGAAGACATATGAAGAGAGACTAAAGGAGCTTAATATGTATAGCCTCGAGGAAAGTAGGGAGAGGGGGGACATGATAGAAACTTTCAGGTACCTCAAGGGAATCAACAAAGTCCAAGAGGGTAGCAGCTTTCAAAAAAAGAGGTGTGCAAGAACAAGGGGCACAATTTGAAGATGGGGGGCGGCTCAGAGGTAATTTAAGGAAGTATTTTTTCACAGAGAGGATTGTGGATGCATGGAACGCCTTCCGGAGGAGGTTGTGGAGTCAAAACAGTGGTGGAATTCAAGCATGCATAGGACAGTCATAAGGCCATTCTAGGGGTGGGGTAGGAAGAAGTAAGCTGCTGGTTAACTAGGATCTGCAGCTTATCCAGTAGGTAGGGAAATGGGCAGACTGGGTGGGCCAAGCGGTCCTTATCTGCCATCAAATTCTATGTTTCTATGTTTCTCCCCCTTCGTAATTCCTTCAGCTATCTGCAGCTCCTTCTGTGCCTTTGCTCGCCGGAGTTTCTTACTTGCCTCACTAGCCAACCTTAGGTAATTTTCCCTGTCCTCCTTTCTCTTGGTCTTCCTGAGTTTTCTATAGGCCAACCTCTTTTCCCTTACTGCCTTGGCAACCCCAGAACTAAACCAGCTGGGCGCTTGGGCCCTTGTGTTCTTCCCCCTAAGCCTAGCGCACTCATCTGTGGCAACTAGTATTCCTTCCTCAATGATGGACCACCTTTGGTCCACCCCCATATCTGCTCTGATACCCATCAGATGGCTTCTTAGCACTTTGCCCATTTTCCTGAAGTCACCCTCCTGAAATCCAAGATTTTGGTCTTAGTCACTGAACTAAATTGATAGAAATATTGCTTAACAGTAACTATATGGGGCCCACTGTTTGTAGACATATTATTCTTTAAAATAAGAAAGTGCTACACATTTTGGCCCTTTGCTATGAATTTTTAAAGTCAGTGCTATGATTTTTAATGTTGAGAGATTGAGAGGTATGCTCCCGGCAAACTGTCAGTTCACTGAAAGGAAGCAGGGTGCCCGAAATGAACATGGATGCCCAGACACTGTGAAAGATAATGTATGGGCATCCATACAGACAAGACTGTGTCTTCATCTCAGGTTTCCAGTGGCAACCAGAGAATCCCTCGAGCTTTGCTCTTGAGGTTCCTGGTTGCCATAGAAACCTCACTAAAACATACCTGCCTCCCGGCCAGCTGTGGACTTTTATTAACACAGTACTTCAACCTGAATATATGACTATAATGCCAAATTAGTTTATGGGACAAATATTTCTCACCTCTTAAGTACTGTCTTAAGTGCTCAAGTGTTCAGCATTTGCTTTTAGCAAACACAGTGCCACACTACTCACAAAGTAACCAGTGTCTGCTGTAGATTAGTATTTAGATGGTAGAGTGGCACTGGAACACTGCAGCTGTCAGCAACACTCAGGCTTAAGGCAGGCCCGCCTTGGAAGATCTGATTGCCTTTAATCTCACAGAGGTAATAAGTGGTCTCCAGCAGCCTCATCACATCTAGAAGGAAACCGTTTCTTTACACTTCTAGATGCCCTCCTGTTTTCCTTTTTAATTGCACCTGGAAACAAGCCCAGGCTTAATGTGCCTCTCCTGGTTAAACAATTTCCCTCTCCCCTTTTCCTTTTTAGTGTCCATCCAATAGTCTGACAGTTATTTTAACCTTTTTCATTAAATTAATATATATGATTTGCCTTTGTTACTACCCTGAATCGCTCTCATTCAGTCACATCACTACCAGTCTAGCATTGTTTGTAAAGCGCTTTGGGATACATTGTGTTTGAAAAGTGCTATACAAATGCTGATTCTCTTCTTTTCTCTCCTTAGCTGTTGCTACTTTGTCTTGTCATATTGCCTGAACATAGAAGTTGGCGGCAGATAAGGACCGCAAGGCCCATCCAGTCTGCCCATTTTTTTTTACCTTGTGAATGTGCCATAGGCCTTTATACTTTGTTAATGGCCTATCTATTCATACTCATCTATACTGCTCCCTTATGCCTATCCCATTCCTGTTTGAAGCCCTGCACTGTGGCCCACCTCATCTGCCCATTTTCTGTGCCTACAGTATCTCTGTAGACATCACCTGATCTCCAGTTCTTTCCCCCTCCCCCAAGTCCTCTCCACTAAGATTCCTTATGCTTCCCCCATGAATTCTTGAACCCCAACACTGTTTTCTCCCTCACCACACTGGCTGGTAGGCTGTTCCAGGAATCCACCACTTTTTCTATAAGCATACGAAATTGCTATCAAGTCTGCTTGAGTGTGCAGCTAGTAACTCATCTCACAGCTGCCTCTCCCTTGAAGAAGTACTTCCTCACATCTCTCCTGAATATACACCCCCTCCAACTTCATATCATGACCCCTTGCTTTTGAGCACCTTTTTATCAGAAAGATACTTTCCTCCTGTACCTTCAATCAATCTTTATTTTACCAGGAGTAAATGCACCATTGAGAGCACTCATTTACAAGGTGGTCCTGCATACATATATACAAAATATATAATAACATTACATAGCAATCACATTACAAGGACGTAGCATAACATTACAATTCTTAATAACAGTGTGACACATCAGGTAAATACAAAGAGATTTCATAACATTCAGTGGCATCAGGCTGAGAGAACTGCCAGCACAAAAAATGATAGCTTGTGCAATGAAAAGGGCTGTACAAGTCATGACAACAATATAAATCGGCAAGGACTGCATATACAATATACCATTCAAACAGCTGGTGAGTAAGTGACTTGGGACAATATGACATATTACAAGTAGGCAAAGAGGTTGTACAAGTGCTGGTGAGGCAAATAAAAAGATTGGGGGGATGGATACATAAAAGGAGCTAGGGGAGAAGGAAAGGAGAGGGAGGAGGGGGAAGTCCTATGGTAATACAAGGGAGAGAGAACAGTTGGCTATAGATGGTTTGGGTCGAAATAGTCAGACGATAGGCATTGTTAGGAGAAGCATCTGCAACTTTCTTTGAAGGAGTAATTCTGTAGTGACTTGAAGGCAGAGAGCCCTGCTAGGTTCGAGAGTTTTAAAGTACCCAGTATATTGTTCCAGATGGTCGGGAGGGCATGACTTATAGAGGATGTACCGTAACGGGTTCCAACTCTGGGAATGTCGAGCAGGAGGTATGAATATCTTCTGAGCATGTATGTCCCTGCAGAAAAAGTAAAGAGGTCAGAGACTTATTTAGGGAGCTTGTTAATGAGAGCTTTAAAAGTCCAGAGGGTGGCATTTTTTAGTCTCCAGTCAGTGACTGCCACTTAATCTGAGTGTAAAGATCACAATGTTGGGTATTGTAAGGGGCACTGGTGATGAATCAGATAGCCCTATGGTATAGGGTATCCAGTTTAGCTAGGGAAGCCAAGGGGCAGTGACTGTATAAAAAGTAATCGAAATCTAACAGAGGTAGAAAAGTAGCCTATACCAGTCTTATTTTGGTGTTTTGGTTAAGAAGGTGTTTAATTCTAAAGAAAATGCCTAATTGTTGCTTAAGTTTTTTGGTCAGCTCAGTTTTGAGCCAGAAGTCCAGCTATTTCAACTTGTTCACTGTTTCAAGTGGCTCCCCAGCAGGTTCTGGATCTGGCACTTATAAGCTGCGGGTACTTGCCAAATGGGAGTGAGGAGATAGGAGCATTGTTTCGGTCTTTTTGTGTTAAGAAGTAATTTCAAATGTAGGAGGCTGTGCTGGAGGATGTCAAAACCATGTTGTAAGTCTTCTACGCAAGTTCGAGGGAAGGTCTAGCAACATGGAGCATGGTGTCGTGTGTGAATAGGTGGACACTGGCTAAGTGGAGTTTTGAGTTAATGTTGTTGATATATAAGGCGAACAATAGTGGCTCCAGGATTTAACCTTGTGGGATGCCTCTTAACAAGGTTTTTGGAGGGGAAGTGGCACCCTGAGCTTTTACATGCTATTGTCTGCCAACAAGGTAACTGCTAAATCATTTTTGGGATATTTCATCAAGCCCGGTGTTGTGTAATATGGATATGAGTAATTCATGATCTGCGGTGTCAAATGCCTTACTCAGATCCAGGAATAGAACACAGTCATGTTTTTTAGTGTCTAGTGCAACTTGCCAGTCATTCATCACTTTGGCCAGGGCAGAAACAGTACTATGGTTAGGTCTGAAGCTGGAATGAAGTGGGTTAAGGATGTCATGGGATTCAAGGAATTGTCTTAGTTGGGAATTTACTAATTTCTCAAGGAGTTTCGATAGGATTGGGAGCAAAGATATGGGCCGGTAGTTACTGAGACCACTCAGGTCACCAGATTTGAAAAGTGGAATGATGTGTGCTATTTTCCATTGATGTGGGAGGACTTCTTGGGAAATGGACATGTTAAAGAGGTGGGTGATGGGTGCAGTCAATAGGTGGAAGCCCAGCTTTAGAAAGAAAGGTTCAATTTGGTCAGCTCCCATGCTTTTTTTGGTGTCCAAGGCCAGTAGGAGGTCTTCGACCAGCTTGTAGGAGACTGAAATGAAAGAGAATTTGACAGCAGGACACCCCCTCCTTGGAGTGAACTCTGTTTACCACCATCCTCCGTTGCCTACCCCTAACCAATTTCTTACCTAGTGTACCATCTTTGGACCCACTCCTTTACCCCCTTGAGGTATTTACAGGTCTGACCTTAAGGATAGGAGAACTAAGTGATTGCTTAGGGTACCTAGCAATAGGGGATGCCAAAAACGAACTGCTGAAAAAAAAGGGATGATTTACAATTTTTGTTGTTGTTGTTTCTTTGTTTTTACTGTGGGGGCACCATTTTCAAATTTTCCTAGGGGTACATCATACCCTAAGGCCAGAACTCAGTATTTAAAGGTCTCTATCATACTCCCCTTCTCTCTTCCAAGGTGTACATATTGAGTTCCTTCAGTCTCTCCTCATAGGGCTTTTGATGCAGACCCAACACCATTTAAGCTACCTTCCTCTGGGAAACCTCTACTCTGTATATGTCCTTCCAGAGATATGGCCTCCAGAATTGTACACAATACCCTAGGTGAGGTCTTACCAGTGAATTATACAGAGTCAGTACCATCTCCCCTCCTTTTGTTGGTGATACCTCTCCCTGTGAACCCCAGCATCCCACTAGCCCTCTCGACTACTTGCCTTGCGACCTTTAGGTCATCAGAGATTATTACCCCCAGGTCTCTCTCCTGCTTGGTGGTCGTCAATAACACTCCCCCCCCCCCAAGTTTGAACTCTGCCCCTGTGTTTCTGTGCCCTAAGTGCATTATTTTGAATTTTTTCACATTGAAATCCAGTTCCTATATCCTTGACTACTGCTCGAGTTTTCTCAGTTCTCTGCTCATTTTTTCCACCCTCCCAGGGGTGTCCATCCTATTGCAAATTTTGGTGTCATCTGCAGAGAGGCAGGCTTCCCCTCCAGCTCATCTGCAATGTCGCCTATAAAGACATTAAAGAGGATCGGTCCCCGCACTGATCTCGGAGGCACCCTGCTGGTCACTTCCCCCTCCTTGGAGTGAATGCTGTTTATCACCACCCTCTGTTGCCTATCCCTAACCAAATTTCTTACCTAGTTTACCACCTTTGGACCCACTCCAATGCTACCCAGCTTGCTTAATAGTTTCCTGTGTGGTACGGTCATCACTCCCTGCCAGGTCATCCCTCAGGCATCCATTATAAAATCTGCCCTCCTCTACTTTGGAGTGTGTTGGTCCCTAGTAGGTGAGCATGTATTACCCAGGAGTAAATGACTAGCCTAGTAGCAATGTGGAATAACATAAAAGCGTTGAATTGAAGAAAAAAAGAAAAGTCTTGGCAGATGCACTGTTCGTGTTTGGGGGGTTTAGTTACTTTTTCAGGTGTTTATTTTTTTTTTAATCACCCTTGACTTTTTTTTATATTTTCAAACAAAATTTGAGTGACAGAATGCTTATTACTGTCCCTCACAACCACACAACTCTGGTGTTTGAATTTGACCTCAAAATACATTTTCAAGCACACCAAATTTATCATTTATTTTGCTAAAAGCAAACAGTAAGTCCCTGCACATGAGCAGTAGGTTAGCATACCTCTTTCTTAGTGAACGGTGGTGGACCAGAGCAGAAAATGATGCTTGGCTGAGGTGGAGGGAGAGTTGTTCCAGTCATCCACCTTGGACTATGTACCTGGCGGCAGCTGGGTGAGGGGGGGGGCGAGGATGGCATGGATGCCAGAGGGCAGGGGGTTAATTTTTCAGGAGTAAGCTGGGCATGGGGAAGAGGGACTTCCTGGATAGTGAGTGGGCAGAAGGTTTTATGCTTTTGGGGGGGGGAGTGCTGGTGGGGTACTGGAGGCAGGGTTTGGTACTCGATTGTGGGGGACTACAGTGATCGAGGATGGGGGTATGGACAGAAGGACTGAGCACCTGACCATCGGCCATTTCTGTGATTCAGGCAGTCATTTTGGTGACTGGTGTGGGCTGGGACCTACTGGTGGTAACAGGGCTCCAGGTAAGATTTGTTGGGATGAGTACTATACTCCTTTTGAAAGTGAGGTGAGTAAAACCAAATTCAGATGTGTATAAATTCTGGACAGAGTGGAGTGAGGAGTACATTTTTAAAAATAATGTAGTTTTTTCCTAGATAAGAAATGACCAGGTACCAACTATGCTCCAGATAATGTTTATCTTTATTTTGTTGTTCAGGTAAGTACACTGGAATACAGTTCCATTTACAGGTACAACCAGAGGTCAGATTCAAAGGAATCCACAACCAGAATGTTGGCAGGTAGGAATAATTTACTTACCAGCTTTAAACTACAGCAAGTAAAACAAAATGGGGATGCATATGAGTGCTGCAAATCTGGAAAAAATTGCTCCTTTTGAATTACCAATTATGTTATGAAGTCTATTCTATGGCATGTGGCACATTTAGAAATGTTGAATGAGTTTTGATACTCATTAAAAAAAATTCTGAAGTGTAGTTTTTGATATTTTGTTCTACTTTTTGTTGCTGAACTGTTATTTTGATCCCCTCTCACAAACACAGGTGTTGTCGTTCAAAGATATCAAAAGAATAGATAGTTATGCCCAGGAGAAAAACTGCCATTAAAATGAAAGGGGGCCCATTCATTTCTGTGGTGTGTTTTTTTCTCGTGGTCATCTTTTGGGGGTGGACAAGTGAAAAACTTTCTAAGGCAAGTAATCTTTATACCACCACTTGCCCTGGGGCAAGTACTAAAAGAATTGATTTGCACACTCCTGGCCCAGAGGGTCCTGCATGAAGAAACCTACAACAGATGTTGTTGGCAACATGCAGCAAGACATACTTATGTACCTTTGAAGAGTGCATCTCTATGGCACACTCACCTGGAGCCGTATCTTGTGCTTCTGACAGGAGACTATAGGCTGGGGGAGGAGTGAACATTAGGGTTGATAACCCCAAAAAACCACTGACTTGCCAAGACTCAGGTGACCCAAAACCCTAATGTTTGTTTTTCATTTTGCTACTTGGGGGTGGGGATTTTGGGGTGGTTGCTTTAATCTGAACCCTAACTAGAGCATTAATGCATTTTTTGCAAACAATTCCCCTTCTTTTTGAGATAGTGGAATTGTATCCTGATTCATGCAGGTCCCAGAGAGACTTGGTGAACACATCTGTCTTTCACTCAAGGGAAGCCTGAGGCTCCAGAGGGCCTCAGGTGCTTCCATGCATCTATAGATGCAGATGCACGTGACCCTTGAGCCTTGCACTTCTGTGTAGCTACTGTTGCAGACATGCAGGGCCCTCCCGGCAGTGTGCCAACTGAGGAGTCAGTGTGGGTGAAGAAGCAGAGGGCCATATGGACCTTGCACTTCTGTGTTCCTACAGATGCAAGTGCGCAGGAGTCTGTTTTAGGGGCACAGTGGTTTTGTGTGGCTACAGAGACACCTTTTCGATCATGTCTCAAGTATGTTTCCACAATGGTTCATGAGGTAGGGTAATAAAAAGCACGTGTTAAAAATTTGGCTTTGAAATCTTCAAAAATTACACAGTTATGAGGAAAACTCTTCATTCTTTCAATATAAAGAAATTCTTCTTTTGCGAGCCCGTGTTTCTGTTTTTTGTGCTAGTAGTCTTGTTTCGTGAGGGTCACGAAAGAAGAATGTCAGCTCAAGAAACAAGATGTTGACCTTAGGTTTTTTCATTCTTGTTTCGTGAGGGTCACGAAAGAAGAATACAGTCTCTCAAAACAAGATTCTCGGCTCCCAAAACAAGAATGGGGACTGAGGTTTTTGTTCTAAAACAACTCAAGAAACAAGATCGGCTCACAAAACAAGATTTGGGACTTAGTTGTTTTTAAATTTTGTTTTGTGAGCCTACCTTTTTTTGTGAGTGATGAAAGAACTCACAAAACAAGAAGGTCCAAAATCCTGATTCCTCCTCTTTTTGCACTTTCCAGATTCTCAGAATCCAATCATCTGACCAGAACAAAACTTGCCAAATCAAGATACCTTGCCCCACACACTGCACATGCAAAATGTCATGCAATTCCACTAAATGGGTTGAAGCTATTAAGGTGCAAAGTTGGGGGTTAAACATTAAATACTCTACTCAACCCTAACTATGGGGCACTCATGCCTCCAACCCATAGAGTGTGATAATTACCCAATAACCCCATGCCCTGTTGTGTGTTATTGCTTACTAAAGTTATCAACACTATCTCCTGCCTACTGTGAAGACAGTAGTACTTTCTTGCAAGTTTAAAGTTCACAATGAAACAATGGAATATTGAACCAATCAGAGAGCAGCTTTAACAATGCTAGTGATATCACAATAGGCATGTGCAGCACTGAAGCCAGTAGATGTGAGATGCTTTGAGGGGCAGAGTATACATTTTACAGTGTTTTCCTTTTGAAATCTTTATATTTTCTATCACAAAGCCACCTAAACACCTGCTGTGCAAATCAAACTGACATGAGTGAAATGCTTTGAGTGGTAGTTTACATTCTGCACTTTTTCCTTTTTGTAACTTTTTATCATTTCTATCACAAAACCACCTAAACACTAGTTGTACAAATCAAATATGACATGGGTGAGAATGAGACAGCAGAAATAGCCTCACTCGCTATACCTGACCTCTTCTGACCTCACTCATGGCTTCACCACTTGTGCGGTCAGGAGGTCAAGTATAGCTCATGAAGATATTTCTACTGTCTCACTCTCTCCTATGTCATATCCCGCAGATTACAGTGGTGCAGTTGTGCCACTAAAGTTAGGGTTGAGTAGGCCGTTTAATGTTAAACCCCTAATACTGCACTTTAATAACTTTGCCACCATTCACTGAATTTGCATGAACTTTGCATGCATGGTCTTGGGGGCAAGGTCTCTTGACATGCCAAGTTTCGTTCTGGACAGATGTGCAGATTCCGAGATCCAGATAACGAAAAAAGTGAAATAAAAAGAGTTTTTTTATACCTTTTTTTTTTTGTCATTGCGTAGTGCCCATACAGTTTGGAAGTTTGGTCTGACATTTTCAGGGTAGAACAGGCTTGGAAAAGAGTGGTGCATTTCATTGGTTTAGTGAAAAAATATTCATCAGTTCTAGAGGTATAAGGATTTGAAATTTTCATTCTAAGCATGCTCAGTACAATCTTTTGGTTATCAGTTTCATAAGAAATGGGAATTTGGACCATATGTAAAAGGATTTTGTTTCATATGGGGGTAATCTTTTTCATGAGAAAAAAAAACGTTTTGTATGGCTGCCATCTTGCTTCCATTTCTTTCAAAAAAAATTTCATAACCCATAAAAATGATATCATGGAAACACACCAGTACATGTGTCTTGCTAATCAGGACCCCAATAGGTGGATTATACAGTTACTTTTTGAAACAATTACCAACAAATGTGTTTTCAACACATTTATAAATCATTTTTCATGAGACAATTTTCTTTTTCTATATGGCCATGTGAAACAAGAATTGGCCATATTGAAACAAGAGTGCCTTCATATGAGAAAACAATTTTGACTTAAGTTTTTTTCACATTTTGTTTTTCATATGAAGGAATATTTTTCATGAGTACGACACAATCTTACAAAAAAAGATTGCCTCATACAACGAAAGAATTTGGACTTCGTTTTTTTTTACATTCTGTTTTGTATGAAGTAATCTTTTCACGAGTATGACAATCTCACAAAAAAAGATTCCTTCATATGAAGAAAGAGTCTGAACTTTGTTTTTTTTCACATTCTTTTTTCATATGATGGAATCTTTTTTTGTGAGATTGTGTCATTCTTATGAAAAAAACATTCCTTCATACAAAAAAAGAATCTGGAGATTTTTTTTTCCACATTTCAACTTTAACAAGGCATAACTCGCCAATAATTGCAGTTAAAGGACAATCTATGCATCAAACAATAACATATAATACCCCACAAAAAAATTAGGAGCCATAAGAAGAACCATAAAATTAAAAAAAATAAAATTCCCATAGGATAACACTGCAACTTTAACACGTCAGAAGTCCAGTAATAAAAGAAATTAAGGGACAATGTATAAAAAAAAAAAAAGTGTCAATGAGTACTACAAATGTAACACATACTCACCTCCTAAACATCCATGGGGGGTAAGCAGTGTACCCAAAATTACCTGCAGTTTTCGCTATGGTGGCAAATCCACAATGAAAGTCTGGTTATCATCAAAAATGCACCAGAGGTGTATCTACTCTTCCTCTACAACCATAGCAATTTCACAGCAAGCTGACAGAAATGTACTGACTTGTGTGCGACGCCCCCCCCATTGAAAAAAACACATTTCTGCACATATCCAATCAAGCACGGGCAGTTAAGAGGGACACTTAATATATTTACCCCTTTGAAGTGAGACCCAGAAAAATCAATTACAACCAAGCACTTAAACTGCTTTTCTGGAATCATGGATACGCCCTGCGCTTCCACAGGCAGAGGCATGTGTGACTGTATGGAGGGATGGAAGCTCAGGGCTCAGAGGGCTCTGTGTTTCCCTTGGCAAATGTATTTGTTCACACAAGTCCCTTCCAGGTGTGTGAATGAGGATACAATTACACTACCTCAAAAAGTAAGGAAATTATTTCCATAAAAACTGTATTAATGCACTAGTTAGAGTTCAGATTAAACCAACAAAAGTAAAGAAATATGATGTTAGGGTTTCCAGTCCTAACCCCCCTCCCCCCTGCAAGCAACAAAGAGAAAACATGTTACGGTTTTGACTGTCCTGAGTCTTGCCAAATTAGGCCTGGGGTCTTCCTTGAGGTAATCAACCCTAACACTAACCCTCATTCTCATACAGCCTGCACATATAAGCTTATTTGCTTACTCTCTTTGCTGTCTTGTATCATGGCAGGACCACGGGGCAATTTATAAGACAGCTTCAAAGAGAAAAGTGTCTTATCATGTCAGGAAGCTGCCAGCTAAACCAGACGTCCCCACTGGGCTAGACAGGAGTCTACAAAGTCCCAAGTCCAGATCAGACTAGTTCCCCAAGAAGACCCAGCTCTCAAGACACAAAGGTCTGACCAGGGAGTGATGTCATAGACATGTGTAATGAGGGTTGGGGGAGACTGGGCTGTTGGAAACCTTGTTAACCTGAGTTTTGTGACAGCAAGTCAGTCTTGTTTAGCCCTACAAACAGCTACCACCTAAGGTCCAAGTCTGCCCTGACCAACCAAGGTGTCTTGTATGATAAGCCCCTGCTCGCCAGCCTCTCTCTTCTCCTCCTCCTCCTCCTTCTTTTGCCTTCCACCAACCCTATTGTCCCTATTAACCCTCAGCCTCTCTATTCCAGTGTTCCTACCTACCCTCCTGTCTTCCCCTCCTCCTCTACCACTGCTCCTCCCCCTCCCTCCTCCTCCACACACCCCATATGCTCCTCTCCACCTCACCCCCATCCAGACATTACCTTTCTCCCCCAGCTCCCTTGGCGCCTGATCACAAGCCTTCTCTGCCTGTGCTGCACTACCCACCCCTGTTCTACTAAACCCCTTCCTCATCCTATCACTCCCGCGTAAACTCTCCATCTGGCACCCTCTGACCCGAGCACTTCTCCTCCTTCTACTCCTAACAGGGAACATACATCCCAACCCAGGCCCTGCCCTTCCACCCACCCACCCAGCCCATTGGTCTTCAAGTAGCCTCCATGAACATATGCAGCCTGTTGAAGAAATTTGACACCCTACAGTGCTGGGCCTTGGCTCATCAACCAGACATCATAGCCCTGGTTGAAACATGGCTGTCCAAATCCACCCCTGACTCATTTGTTTCCCTCTCAGGCTATACCTTATACTGGGAGGACCGAGTAGGCAAACGAGGGGGTGGCTGTGCAATCTACACTAGGGACACAATACTTGGACACGCACTCCCCACCCCTGCCCTTGTAAATGGGGCCCAGGCTCTAACCCTCAAACTCACTCCGGACCCCTCTAGGAGCCCTCTCTATCTCACCACAGCTTACGTTCCTCCAAAGAACCAGCACCCGGCCCTGGTATCTTTAACGGACTACCTGGCAACCCTCCACCATAAGGCAGAGCAAATCCTAGTTGGGGACCTTAATGTAAATTGGCTCAGTACCTCCTCATCTGCGATCAGAGACTCATTTGCCGCCCAAGACCTGAGACAACTCGTCACTCAGCCCACAAGAATAAACCCTAACAGAGGTACCAGCACCCTTCTGGATGTTATTATAACTAACCGAATTCTAAAAATCCAAAACATCCAGGTCCTCCCAGACTCCCTAAGTGACCACTCTCCTATCCTATTTCATTGGGCTGTCTCCAATCCCATACCCAAAGCCCAGACCACCCTCCGCAGGCGCCTCCGCCCTGGTGGGCTGAAAAAACTTAAAGTATTCCTCACCCAGGTAAACTGGTCCCCCATTCATCATGCTACTGACATTGACACTGCCCTCGCCTTCTTCACTCACACCTTCAACATGGCCTGTGATCTCTTTGCGCCCCTCACCAAAATCTGGTCCAAAAAACAGAATGCACCCTGGGTTAGCCCGGCCCTTCTACAATTACTAAGGAATCGGGATAACCTCTGGCACCTTGCCACTGAAATGGGTCGTCTGTCTGATAGGTAGGCTTACAATGCAGCCCGGAATAAGTGCTCATGGGCCATCAGGAAAGCCAAGGCCGACCATTATCAGGCCTCCCTTACCTCCTCCTGGGGCTCGGCCCAGACTTTCTGGGATAATATTAAGCAACTTAATGGAAAAGCTCGCTCCCCTGCCCCATCCCAGCTCACTAGAAATGGCACTACCACCACCGAGCCTGCCACCATCAGCTAACTGGTTCAACACCACTTTCACTGACCTTAGCTCAGTCCTCCCTAGTAATTTCTTTGATCCTCCCCCAACCAACCTCCCCTATCCTCCAGCGCCCAGCTTCCACCTCAGAAGATTTCCACCGGAAGCCAGACCCATCCTAGTCAAAGCTTTGAATGGCAACAGTCCCGCAATGACTCACTGGACCCCAGTATCCTCAGGCTGGTGCTAGATGAAGTCCTTGCCCACTCACCAGACCTAATTAACCAGTCACTCTGCCTGGGACAATTTCCTAGCGTGAAAACAGCCATTATCACACCAATTCACAAAGGGGGCGACAGGTCATCGGCCAACAACTACCGGCCAATCTCCATCCTCCCCCATCTCTAAAGCCCTGGAGAAAGTGGTGGCCATTCAAATCACTGATTATCTGGCTAAGCATAACATTCTATGCCCAGAGCAACATGGCTTCCGTGCTGGTCACAGTACCAGCACTGCCCTAATTGAATTCTCCAACTTTCTACACTCCTCCTTGGATACCAGCTCCCTAGCTGGTGCAGTGTTCATAGACCTCTCAAAGGCCTTCGACACCGTCTCCCATCCACTTCTGCTGAATGCACTCTGCCACACTGGTCTCTCGGCTGGCCCCTTAGCATGGTGCACAAGCTATCTTGACACTCGATCGCAGTGTGTAAAAATCAATAGCACACTCTCCGATACCCGTCCCATTCACTCTGGGGTCCCCCAAGGCTCCATCCTGGGCCCCCTTCTCTTCTCGCTCTATCTGAACACCCTGCCCAGTGCTTGCCCTGGCAAAATTCTACTGTATGCAGATGACGCTGTCCTTTTTGCCACCCACCGCAATCCCATCTCCCTCCAGGACACCCTACAGCAGTCTTTCAACAGTGCCGAAGCCTGGTTTAAGGAGCGCAGACTCATCATCAATCTTAAAAAGACCAAAGCTATGCTCTTTTCCCACCCCCAAAACAAAACTAGCAACCACCCACTCTATATCCTCCCAAGTACCAATCAGCCACTGGAACAAGTCTGCTCCTACAAATACCTTGGGGTTACCTTCGACTCAGCCCTCACATTTCACAACCACATGGATGCCCTAACATCCGCCACTAACATACGGCTGGGCATTCTCTTCCGCCATAGAACCTGCCATCCCCCAAATGCTCTCCGGCTCGCTGTTACATCATCCGTTCTGTCCCTTGTAGACTATGGCCTACCAGTGTATGGTGCTGCCGACACCACTGCACTCAAAAAAATTCACTTAACCCTGAACAAAGCCTGCAGATTGATTACTGGTGCCCCCAGGTTCACTCACACCTGTCAGCTGTATGTTGAGGCCAAATTGCTTACCGTGGATGAACGGCTCCAATACCAAACCTGTCTCCTCACAAAAAAAACCCTACTCGCTCTCCCTCCTGGGGTAACGGCATCCATCCACCAGAGACCTCCCACTATTGCAACACGATCTTCCAACAAGACCACTCTAATGGTCCCCAGATCAAGAACCAGCCGTGGCCAGAGGTCCTTCTGCTATAGAGCCCCAACCTGGTTTAACTCTCTCCCTGCCCCCATCTCCAATGCCACCACCATCTCTAAGTTCAAAACCACCCTTCGAAACCACATCATCAACACTCGTAACTGCTCCTGTCTCTGAAAGTTGCCTCCACTTCTACTTCTCTTGACAACGCCCTCCGGGCGGCTCTCCACCTAGCCATCCCCACCACCACTTCCCTGTAAACCATGCTTATGTTTAACCTGGCCAGTACCAGCTGTTTCAGTGTTTGCCTACTAGATTGCTCACTATTGATACCAACTTGTGTTAACCTGTTCTCAACTTACATGTACGCTGTAACCCAAATGTATTTGTCTGAACACAATGTGACGTGGCGCCTCTGTTGAACGCCTATTGTTTTGCAAACCTACGCTATGTAACCAAAAACACAATGTATGTCTTTATGTGACGAAGTACCTTTGGAAACGAGCCTCTGGCTCAAAGGTTGTAAATTGATTTTACAAATAAATAAATAAATAAAAAATAAGCTATTCTACCTTGCTAAATAAAGATGAGAGTTTTACAGGTTTTTCTGTGTGTAACCTACTGTTCAAAACATTTTCTTTTTCATTTCTGTAGAATTACTGTTCCCAGTAGTCCTTGTGTAGAATGCTGTATTATCTGTGCAAATATCTTGAAGTATTAAAATATTATTTTTTATATATATATATATATATATCATGTTTCTGGGACAGAGTCCTCTGAGGTACAGCTAACAGATTTGTAACCGACAAAAACTGTGCTTCCGCCTCTGAAGAGAAGGCTACAGTTACCATAATTCATTTCTAATGTAAGGTGTTCTCAGCTGTAACAGAGAAGGGTGGGTCATCTGCCCTTGGGGAAGGTGCACTGTACTGTGTGAGCATGGCTGTGGAGGAATTCAGACCTAGAGATACTCCGTGAGAGTATGTAGTGGCAGCTACTGAAAGGTTGAGAAAACTAGTAACAAACACAAAGTCTGGGAGAGACGAGTTTGCAACACTACCCCTACCAAAACAGTAACTAAAGCTGACATTCTGATTTTCCCCTTTGCTACCCAGTGGCAACTTTGACTGGTCCCTGGTCCCAGCCCTGTTATTTGGGCATCCCCCAGGATTTTGGGGGTCCTTCCCTTGTTCCCCCACTGGCAGGGGTGACGGAGGCCCCCCCACCTTCCATTTTGGACAGGATCCAGTTGGGGAAGGACAGTGTCTGAGTATCCAGGCATGGGGCCCGCGGACCGGGCGGCTTCATCCTTCTGGCGGGGACAGTGTTTCCATATTTTGCAGCCCTGAGTCCCATGGGATGTCGATGTCAAGGGTGCACCAAGCACGACCCCAGCCAAGCAAATGATGTGCAGTACCTGTCGATATACCCCCCTCCTGCTAGCCATTCCAGCTGCACTGACACCTGTGGTCATCCAGGTGGCAGTACAGCAGCGGAACTGGCTGCCTTCCCTCCCTGGAGAAGAACATCTGCTGGGACATGCAATCCCACCCCCCCCGGGCGGACCCCTGCAGCCTGAGCTCATTCCAGAACTGGGGCTGTCGGAGTGGGTCAGGTAAGGTGCCAAGCACCTCAACCCTCTGCACTAACAAAGCTGATATTTAAAAAAAAAAAAAAAAAATTGCACCACCACCCTGCTGCTAAATATCCCATGTGTGCTATTTGTTCGCTATAACTTCGTTAATCTGTGTTCTGTCCTCCCAACCACTGTAGCAGCATGAGTTCAACTGGATCACAATACTTCTGAGACTCTACGTACTATAGTGGAGGCATTTCTCAAAGTAAAAAATTGCCTCTGAGTGGGTGGATATTGGTGGCTGTAGGTTCCCCCCTCTTCTTTCTGTTCTGTGTCAGTGTCTTTGTTGTCCCCCAGGCATGGCTGGCACCAAAACTGTAAGCTTGGTACCACTGTCAGTAACACTGTTAGCGCTCTCAATGTTCTTACCGCTATCAGTGCTTTTATTTTCTAACATGATTCAGGACTTTTCACACGCCTTCTAAATAGTATCCCTCTGGACATTTTGCCAGGCATCAGCTGTCATATAAATCATTTTTTACAATTTGATTTTTTTAATGATAGCACTTAAGGGTATCTGCTCTTATTTTCAAGTATTAAGGAGCAATAAAGTCTGGATTCTCATCTTCTGTGCTATTGTCAAAACTGTACATTTTCATTTAGCAGAGTTTGAGGAAGGGAGGGATGGGAAAGACAGTGCAGAAAGAGACAATATTCTGTTGCTTTTGTGATCAATGCTGTGATAACAGCATCAATCAACAGGCTGTTATATGCTGAGTGCTACTGTAATTAGTGCCTGCTAATGTAATTAGCACCTTATTCAAAGGGATGGCTGGGGGACTCACCAGAGTCTGTAAGTAAACTTCCAATTAGCACTTAGTAGAAACTGCTAAAACTACTGGGGGACAAGCAGGGAGTCTATTAGAAAGGGAGTTCTAGATCATCAGGAGTGTACTGTGTCTTAAATGCAACAGAAAAATGTTTTTACATAGTTAACTGCCCACCCATTTTTCTTTTTGTGCAAGTTATGTATTTCAATATGCTTTCAATAGTTCATAAATAGATAATCTAGCCTTGAGATACTCTCAAATCTACATGGAGTTCCACTCTCCTCGGTAGCTACTACTCTTTCTTGTCATATTTCTAATGCATTCCATGACATCAGTTACATAATTCCATGCTATTCATCTAACTGGTCCAGAATGATGTCACTGATGTCCCAGAATGTCTCCCAGGTACATCAGCATTGAGAAACACTGACCGCGTTGCTAAAATCATGGAGGAAGCAGGAGAAAACATCAATGTCCTAGTACACATAGGGACTAATGATTTCTCCAGCCGGTCAGTTGTGGAGATCAAGGAACACCTGACCAGGCTGCGAGATAAACTGTCACCCATTTTGTCCAGCATCTCCTTCTCTGAGATCCTGCCAGTCTGGGAGAGGGGAGCAGACAGACAGAAGGTCAGAGAAGGGGAGATAAGGGAGCTAAACATGTGGCTCAAGGGCTGGTGCCAGGAAAAAGGACACAAATTTGTAGGTAACTGGCAGCAGTTTTGGGAGCAAAAGTTCTTTAAATGTGATGGACTGCATCTGACTAAGGAGGGAGTCAGTGCATTGGGGCAGAGGTTTGACGTCTTTGCAGAATATTTAAACTAGCTAATGGGGAGAGGGGTGCAGCACCTGATACATCGAACAGGAAGAATACCCCTCCCCCTCAGCTAGTGATCAAACAGGAGTACAACATGTTTGTAGTTCTTTTGCATCACCAGAAGAGGAAAAAGGTCTGGCTCCCCATACGACGCACAGGGGAAATGCCGGACCTCGCCCAACAAACAACGCACCGAAATCTGGCCAATGGAAAATCAGGTACACAAATGCCCGCAGTCTGGGTAACAAGATCCTAGACCTGCAGGCAACAATGACAGAGGCTAAACTGGACATAGTAGCTATTAGCTAGACATGGTTCACCAGTAACCACACTTGGGAGACTTCAGTACCCAGCTATGTACTGTTCAGAAGAGACCATGGTGCAAAAAGGAGTGGGGGGGAGTAGCCTTTTATGTCAATGAAAATATCAAAGCTACAGAAATTCAGAATATACAGAAGGAGCCAGAAGAACTGTGGGTCACCCTGGAAACAGGAAATGGGGCAGCCATACGAACTGGGGTTGTCTACAGGCCTCCAAACTAGGGAGAGGACATAGACACAGTACTGTTAGAAGACATACAAAACATCTGACAGCTAAAGGGAAGGTTCTGATAATGGAAGACTTCAACATGCCAGATACAGATTGGTCAATACCAGCAGGAACATCCGCCAGAACTAGACACATAGTGGATTCCCTGTTGGGGGAGGGCCTTGAACAACTGGTACAACAACCCACAAGAGACAGGGCTATCCTAGATCTAGTAATGACTAAAAAGGAAAGGATCACAGAAATCCAGGTAGAAGGTCACCTGGGGGCCAGTGACCATCACATGGTATGGTTCAATTTGGCTACTAGAACTAAATAATCCCATTCCAATGCAAAAAATATTGGACTTCAAAGGCGCGGATTTTGATAAGATGGCCAACACAGTTAAGCTAGCCCTGGCAAAAATAAATACAGGTGAGGGGGTACAGGCAAAGTGGGCAAGCATTAAGAATGCAATACTTGAAGCAATATCCCATTGTGTTAGGGAGAAAAGAGCTAAAGAAGTAGGAAACCACTTTGGTTCTCAAAAACAGCAGCAGAAAAGGTCAGAGCCAAAAGACTGACCTCAGGGATTTAAATAATTGATTAGCACTTTTTTCCTTGGGACAATACTAACTACAGAAAGCATTTATACCGGTTTTCTAGAAGTGTTATGTTTGTTAAACACAGTGAGGCAAGTGCTATGCATTTTCACAATGGTTTAGAACTTTTATGAGCAAAACGCTAATCAATTTTTAGAGTTAAATAAAACCTTGGACCTTCAGGAAATATAAGGGAACGCAGCGGGATGAAGATAGGGATGTATATCAAACTTCCCTAAGAGAAGCAGGGAAGGCAGTAAGGCAGGCAAAGGCCCAAACCGAGGAAACACTAGCACGAACAGTAAAAGAAGTGGACAAGGCTATCTATAAGATACATTAGTGAAAGGAGAAAGTCCAGAGGGGGTATTGCTAAGATCAAAGGGGATAAGAGGGAGTGTGTGGAGGAGGACCAAGGAAAGCATCTATCCTAAATAGATACTTCTGCTCAGTATTTACTGAGAAGGTAGGGCAGAGCCCACAGCTCAGCATCATATACACAGTGGGAAGGGAGGTGTGCATAAGTCCCTTCACAAAAGAAAGGGTCCTACAAGAGCTCATTAAGCTCAGGGTGGACTACCCAATGGGACGGGATGGCATACATCCTAGGGTACTAAAGGAGCTAAGAGTGTAACTAGCAGAGCCATTATCAGAACTATTTAGTGAGTCTCTGAGCATAGGAGAGGTCCAGAAGACTGGAAAAGGGCTCATGTGATCCCACCCCTGCGTGGCAAAGTCCCACGTCATCTTTTAAAAACAAACAAACCTAGAGCAAAGGAAAACAGTCCCTCATTGACTCTCTTGCCCCCTCCCTAACCTGCGCCCACCCTCTGCGTACCCCAACCCCTACCCCATACTTACCTCCGGAGGCCAGATCTACGATCTTCGGTGGACCGGGAACACGTCTGCACTCTGCAAAGCCAACCGCAAACTGAAGAAATGCTGGTAAGCTGTATAATGACATAAATGAGTTTGTTTTCAACTTTGGTGCATATCTCAGCCATTTTGGGGAATTTTTTGACCAAATTTTCAACACGGGGTTCTTGGGACTCCACCTCATGAACTCTGCCATTGTCATTTTGTCATTCGGTCTTGAAAGGTGATTTTGCGGTCACTGCATGGAACCATCTTTCGGGACTGAGTAACAAAATGACAGTGTCACAGTTTATGAGGTAGGCCCCCCAAATCCTATGTTGAAAATTTGGTGAAAAAATTCCCCAAAATGACTGTTTTATGAGCATGCATTGCACAGTTCCTACGCACACTCGTAACTTCGAGAATTTTTACTATTTTCACTCCAGATTTTCGACACTGCCATTTTACCATACCGCCTTAAGAGCAGTACAGCTGTCATTTTTCACATCTTGCCCAAAATGTGTTTTCACACATGTAGTGCAAAATGGCGCGGTCAGTGTGCGAAATCAGTGTTTGGGGCAGATTAAGAAAAGCACAGTGACACTGTTCATGAGCAGAGGTCTTACAATGGCTATGTTGAAGATTTGGTGACAAAAGTCCATAAAATGATCATGTTATGAGCATGCATTGTGCAGTTTCCACGCGGCCTCGTAAGTTCACGAATTTGTAATATTTTCAGGCCAGATTTTCAGCACTGAGCGGAGGTCCAAAAATGCCTGTGTTGACAATCTGCTGTAAAAAAAAAAATAATCCCCAAACTGATGACATTACAGGTGTGCATTGCACAGTTTTTACGCAGACTCGTGGCTTCACAATTTTTTTTATATTTTCCCTCCAGATTTTCAACATGGCCATTTTTTACACCTCCCCATGAACAGTACAGCTGTCATTTTTCACATCTTGTTCGAAATGTGTTTTCGCACGTGTGGTGCCAAATGGTTTAGTGGCTGTGCAAAATCAGCTTTCGGCTAACAAACTGATATTGCCACTGTTCATAAGGTGGGACACAAAAATCGATGTTGAAAATTTGGAGTGCAAATACCAACAAACGCCTGGGGTGTTAGGGTTTCCAACCATAACACCCTACCCTGTAGAGTCTGACAGGTATCAGGGGTGCGACTTGGGATTGTTGCCTATAATGCTCGTGCCATTCCACCCCCACCCACACCCTGCAGCCAGTGACAGGCATTGAAGTGTGTCTTGGACTCTTCCACCCCAAAGTTCATCCCATTCTCCTATACTGCACCCATCTCACCATATTTCCTTATGGAATGGGGTGAGCGTGAGGCCCAAAGACCCCAAGACACACCGTGACATTGTTGGCGTCTGCAGGGTAGGGTGAGGTGAAATGACGTTGGTGTTATGGCCGACGACCCAAAGGCACACCCCAATGCCTGTCGGTCTCTGCAGGGTGGTGGAGGGGTTGGCTTCAGTTCAATACTTCACTGCCATTCCTATTATGCATCTCTTTAACTCCTGCACTACCAATGCCAGTGCCAGCAAGCAAACATTCGGCATTGACAAATGCTTGTTTTTCTTCAGGACTGGTTTCCCTATGAGTTATCTGCTCAGGTATTTCCCTCAGCATGGGATACTTAGGTTGGGTTCATTTCCATTCTTGACTGTTTTTAGCAGGTTTCATACAGATGGTAGTAACCAGGGATTAAATTGGTCAGGAACCCACAGGATCTCGTTTCCGCCACCTCATACAAAATTGTTGGAGAGTTCCTGCACCTATGTCATCTTTCCCCATTGAATACCATAGGCAAGGCCCCCTGTTTTCTATGGTTCTGCAGCATGTGACGATTGCCGCAGAAATTAAGATCTGCTGCAGAACTTGGGTCTGGCCGCAGAAATTGCCCCAGTGAGTTAGACTGAGACAGATATCACTCCTTTCCACCAATTCCTTGGCTTGCTTATAGCTTAGTTATAAGCACTAACAATTACCAACTATCTCAGCCTCTCAAACCATCCCCACCCAAGCTGGCCCGGTGGCACAGAGGGTTGAGGTGCTGGACACACTCCACACCACGGTGGCGACCCAGGTTTGGGAACAAGCCCAGGTCTGCGCAGGAGGAGGGAGAGGACATGAGAGGCTGCCGGCCCCACCCAGCCCTGAGAGCCCCTTGAGACACCTTATTTTTTTTTATATTTCACCCTTTTTTGGTCAATGGCTGTGTGATGATCCATTGCCTTTTCCTATCATGGCTAGTGGGCCAGAATGCTTGTTTCTTATCCCAGTATTGCTTTCTGAGGCTTACACAAAGCCATACTGGGGCATGAATCCCACATTTGGGCCCAGCAGTAATAGGAAGAGACAGTGGATTGTCCAACAGTGTTGAACCAAAGAAAAAGTGCCAGTAAACTGAGTGACTCAGTGAGGCTCTGGGTGGAACGACTTTAGGCCTAAGATATGCCGGATTGGGATTTCTTGTTTTATGAGGGGACAGAGTAAAGTAAAAATGTAACGTAAGCCCTGTACAAGTATAAAGCAGACTGGATGGGCCTAGCAGTCCTTATCTGCCAACAGTTTCTATGTTTCGTGTAAGAGACCTTGCAATACTTTTGAGGGAGGAAGGATCACTGTACAGTGTGGGATGGATAATGACCTGCATTCGAATCTATGAGGCCATGCAATGACTTTCTCAAGGCTGGTTAGGAAGTTGGTGGAGCTGAGATGGACGTTGGTGGGTTTCATCTGTTCTAAAATCATGAGAGGGCAGTGGACAAAGTGCTGACTGGGGGGAACAATTTACTAGCCTTTTGGGGTTTAGAGCACAAAAGGTTGCTATGGATGGGGCTGGGGAGTTGTCAACCTATGGGTTAACTCTGGTGCCTGGGGAGAAAATGTAAATGATAAAAAATGCAAGCAAAGGGACATTTCAGTAAATGAAATTGTTGGGGCAGGAAAAGAATGAGAGAATGTTGGATAGACCGAAGAAATGAAAAAGATGAAGCCAATGTACAGTCATGGCCAAAAATATTGGCGCCCTTGCAGTTTTTTCTAATAATGCAACCTTCCTTCCAGAAAATTGTTGAAATAAAAAAATATTTTGGTATCCGCATATGTATTTCTTTGGTTTGCAGTGGAATAAAACACAAAAAGCAGAAAAATTTACTAAGTCTTAGCTTATTCCACACAGAAATCCTTAAATGGCCTGGACAAAATTATTGGCACCTTTTAGAAGTAGTTAGAAATAATAGATTTCAAGCAAGTGATTCTCCTTCACTTTGGAATTGAACTCACCTGTGGTGAGTTGCAGGTGCCTGCAATATAAAAATCACTCATTCAACCAGTTTGAATAGAGAAAATGACTCATTCTCCTGTTTTGTGTCACTGTGTGTACCGCAATGAGCATGGAGAAAAGAAAGACAGCCAGAGAATTGTCTGAGGAGGTTGGACAGAATATTGTAGCCAAGCATGAACAATCTCAAGACTACAAATCAATCTCCGGAGACCTTGATGTTCCTGTTTCCACCGTACCTAATGTTATCAGGATGTTTAATGCCCATGGCACTGTAGCCAACCTCCCTGGACGTGGCCGCAAGAGAAAACTTGATCGAAGATTGCAGCACAGGATTGTTCGAATGGTGGAGAAAGCACCTCGATCAACTGCCAAACAGATTCAAGCTGACCTTCAGACACAAGGTACGACAGTTTCAACTCGCACCATCCGTCGCCAACTCAGTGAAAGGGGGTTATATGGTAGGAGGCCCAGGAGGACCTCACTGCTGAGAGAGAGACTTGAGAAAGCCCAACTGGGGTTTGCCAAAACACACCTGAACAAGCCAAAATTCTTCTGGGAGAATGTCCTGTGGACAGATGAGACCAAATTAGAGTTTTTTGGTAAAGCACATCATCTCTATGTTTACAGAAAACAAAATGAAGCCTTCAAAGAAAAGAACACCTTCCCTACGGTCAAACATGGAGGAGGTTCAGTGATGTTTTGGGGTTGCTGTGCTGCCTCTGGCACTGGGTGCCTTGAACGTGTGTATGGCATCATGAAATCTGGAGATTACCAGGCCATTTTGGAGCACAATGTTGAACCCAGTGTCAGCTGGGTCTCCGTCGAAGGTCATGGGTCTTCCAACAGGACAATGACCCCAAACACACTTTAAAACGCACCCAGGAATGGTTCAAGACAAGACGCTGGACTGTTCTGAAGTGGCCAGCAAGGAGTCCAGATCTAAATCCCATTAAAAACCTGTGGAGAGATCTGAAAACAGCGGTTGGGAGATGGCACCCTTCAAATCTGGGAGAACTGGAGCAGTTTGCACAAGAAGAGTGGGCCAAACTGCCAGTAGAGAGGTGCAGGAAGCTCATCCATGGCTATAGGAAGCAGTTGATTGCAGTTATATTGCCCAAAGGCTGTGCTACCAAATATTAAGTCTAGGGTGGCAATAATTTTGTCAATGCCATTTCTTTTCATTTTCTGATTTAAAAGGATATATTAAATTATGAATCAAAAACAAAGATTCTGTAATATTAACAGAGAAATACAGAATTGTGGAGACCAAATACTGTACTGTTGTTAATTTCAACTTATGTTTAGAGAAAATTGTGTGTTATTTGAAAAAGTGCAAGGGCGCCAATATTTTTGGCCACGACTGTAAGAAAAGTGGGAAACTAAAGCTAAAGATTATGTAAAATGTGGAAATGAAATAAAAGGAAGAGGGAAACAGACAAAACAGATAAAGTCTGAGTGAGATTGCAGATGAAACATTTTATAATGTTTTAACATTTAAATGTTACTCCAGGACAATATGCAAGGGTGGGCAAGATATATTTCAAACTCACTGTATCCCAATTAAAAATGTCACTGAGGGACATGTAGATTTACTTAAAACATCAATGACTGTTGAGTACAGTAGTCAGCTTTTTTTTTAATTCTTTCATAACCAGGTAAGGTTACCAAAGAATAAGTCCAGTGTAGTTCACCCCGATTTGAATGAATCAGATTTTGCCTCCGTGGAACTGGCAGCCCTATCTCTTCAACATCCCTAGTCTGACAGCCAGCCCCAGTGCATTAATGTTCTGTGATAAAATTGTTTGGAGAGCATTGCAAATACCATCCTCTTCCTTCCTGGGGTAGGCAGTGGTGCTTTTTTGGAAATTAAGTCAGCTTTATTAAATTTCAATTACATACAAAGGCAGAATGATCAGGCATGGTAATTGACCAAGGAAATCCAACCAACTAGCCCCCCCCCCCATGGAGTGTGCTAATTAATACAATTATTAAGATGAAAGGAAAACAAGTTTGATAATCTTATACTTAAAAGAGGAAGCCAGAGAACCAATTTTGATTAATTCAGATATAAAGCATATGGCCTACCCCACCTCTTGTTAAAGAGCTGTAGTCTGTTACGAGAGCTAGCAATCAGGCGCTCAGTCCTGAAACAGAAGGAAAGCTCATGCAACCATTCGCTGTAAGAGATGGCTGCTTGATCTGACCAGTGCTTAACTGGGCAGTGGTGCTGAGTTGGGTGGGGTGGGTTGCACTGGATTTTAAAAACTGGGATCAGGCAAGGCTGTTGAGGGGGCAGGATCTCGTTAGGGAAACGAGAGAATATGTTGCTGCCATTACAGTAGGTCTAGGGTAGGGGAGGTTGTAAAGAGCATTACTACCATTAAAGGAGAGGGTGGTGAAAGAGAGCATTGCTGTGATTAGATCTGGGGAAGAGAGGAGAGGAGGGATTATTGCTGTGATTATATAGACTGGGGAGGAGAGAGTATTACTGCCATTAGGTAGGTGGGAGGTGGGGGAGGAGAAAGCTTTTCTTTTACTAAGTTTGGTGGGGGGCAAGAGAGCAGCGAGCATTGCAGCCTTTTGGTCTGGAGTGGAGGAGAGAGCACTGCTGTCATTTTTTTCCTCTGGGGGAAGGGGGACTTTGCCTCACTTAAAACATAAGCCATGTTTACACGGTTGACTTTGCTCCTTCTGTGAAGTGTTACAGCACTGCCCTGGCCAAAAAAGATGGTCAGCCTCCGCGTCTACACATCCCTTCTCAGCACTGATGCAAGACGCACTGGAGAGGGGCTCCGAGTCAAGGGGTGGTCAGCTGCTCAAGGCAAAAAGATGCCCACAGGGTCTGGCACGTAGGAGTAAGCAGTGCAGCCTGTCCACATGGCCGCTTAAACTGCTCACTTTGGAATGCGTTCCCAGACTTGATGTGAGCGGAATAAGAACTGGCTTACCACAATCCGGTAAGTGTCCACATGGTGGCATCTGCACCACAGCAACCCAAGTGCTTGGGTTGCTGCGGTGCAAATACGACCACGTCAACAGGGCTTGAAAACAGGGTTTATAGACAATGAGACTACAGAGGCAGAAGAAAAAAGTGAAAATACAAAAAATTAGCTGAGCCACTCTGATAGACCAGTAGTAGTACATCAAGGTTCCATGAGGGCAGCCCATGTTCAGGTGTAATGCTTGGATCACCTGCTCTGGGACGGCCCATGGTCAGAGGGCACTGCAGATGTCAGGGCTCTCAGGCTAGGGGAGGGAGGTGCACACGAAAGAAGATAAATTAAAAATTAAGCCAATATAAGCAAGGTAACAACTGGGGATCACGTGATGCCACTGTGAGAATTGCAACTCCATGGACCGGCTCCCGTCCTGACTCTCAATTTATGGACAACACTGCTGCTAATACTTGGCTGTTCGACTTACCCCGTTAGAAACAGCTTCTCATAGCCTCGTAGCACACCTGAGGCGAAGTATAAGGAGAAATTACAACAAAAAGGCATCAGCACGACATCCTCTTGAACTGCGGCCTGCTCTCAGCATGGAGGCGGGAATGCGCCAGGCTTCTCCATTCCACACCTCCGGAGAAGGTCTCCAAAAGATCAAAAGGCCAGCCGGTGAGTTTTACAAAAGCGACCGCATCTTCAGCAGCCCAGCAGGCTCCGGTTTCCTTATCAGAGAAAAAATTCTTGGAAGAGCTGCAGCCAATTAAATCGGCTTTACAAGATATAACCTCAGAACTGATATCAATAAAGGGGGAACTAACTGATGTAGAGCAAGCAATAACAGACATAACAGCCCAAACAGCATCTTTAGAAGGGTGGTGGGATAAAATTGAACCCGATGTGGTAACTCTAAGATAAAAATTACACAAAATGGAAACAAAACTGGAGGACTTGGAAGGCCGAAGTCACCGAAACAATATACTTATTTTCAGCCTTCCAGTAGAAATGAAAGGAGCTGCCCCAATACTATTTCTCCAAAAGATGCTCACAAAAATAGACGGGCCCTCTCCCAGCAACACCACGTACATTATTGAGAGAGCCCATCGTTCTCTTAGACCGAAGCTGGTGGAAGGAAAACCACCCAGACCTTTTGATTTAAACATATTTAAATTACCTGGACAAAGTCCACGTTCTTGGAAAAGTTAGAGAACTCCAAGTAGTTTTATGGGAGGGCCAGCAACTGCATTTTGCCAGGATTTGCCAGCAACCACCAGGCAAAGCAGAGCGGCGTACCACCCACGGTAACAAAATTCATAGCTGCTGGAATAAAATGCAAAGTACAGTATCCGTCTTGTCTGTCCATGCTCAACAAAGGTACCTGGCACAGTTTCGACTCGGCGGAGCAAGTCTTTCCCTCAATGCAGGCCATGCTTCTGGATCTTTTCTGCGCTCGCTGAAGGCTCAACGATAAAGGGATGTTTGGTCTTGCTGAAAAATAACAGCACAAAAGTGCGCACTGTGTGTGAATTATGCTGTTCACCTGTTAATCGTACAAGGGCAGAAGAGCACTGTGTTTCTGGAGAATTCTTCAAGAATCAAGCTAGAAAGGTTACTCGTTGCGTTTGTTCCTTTTTTCTTCTAATTACTAAACTTTGTTTTAATTTATAATACTGGCTATTTTCTTTTTATCCCCAATTTGTGACTGGATCATTGGTCCTTGGCTGTACTGTCTATTAAGGAGTGGATCGGGGATTTGAACAGCTCCAAGAAGGAGTTCTAAAAGTGGGCTACATGCTCCAGTCTCCCCAAATTAGATGAGGACTTTACCGAGAAAACGTCTTTTCTAATGGTCATCTTTTCTTTTTCTTTCTTTTGCTAATGGGGGATGGCCCGCTACATTACAACCAGGGACTGCAAGGAAGCTCCAATTTTGTGGGCAGTAGCTCTTTTCACCGTATAGTTAATCCTTAGAAGTTTCCTTTTTTTTTTCCTGTTTCTCCTGTTAGTAAACTAGGCAGTAGCCTTGTTTTTTAACTAATGTTAAGCAGTTTTTTCTTATTATAGTGTATTGGGAGTTGGGACGGGGGGGAGGTTAGTGGTGGTTTCTGCAGCTTAAACAGGGCGTTGTTTACTGTAGTAAGGGAAGGGGGTTACCTACAGCTGCTTTATGTGCATGTTCCTTGTTAGTATTTTTACTTTTTAGTCTACATTATCGGGCTGCAGATAATAGCAGGACATGCAATAGGACAGCTCACTAAGGATGCTGCTTGATTTGCTGTGGGTGGAGGGCTTCATAATTTTGTCCTCGAGCAGAATGTCGAAAGTTTAAGAGGGTACATGGATGGGTCTAGGGGTAATAAGCAAGTACCTTGTAAGGCGAGCCCCTGTACGCTGTTTTCAATCTGCTTATGTTTCTCAGGGCACGCCTTGCTAATAGACTGGGCATACATAGAAACATAGAATTTGACGGCAGATAAGGACCGCTTGGCTCACCTAGTCTGCCCATTTCCCTACCTGATGGATAAGCTGCAGATTCTAGTTAATCAACAGCTTACTTCCTCCCCCCCCCCCACTAGAATTGCCTTATGCCTGTCCCATGCATTTTTGAATTCTCCCACTGTTCCTGACTCCACAACCTCCTCAGGAAGGCTGTTCCATTCATCCACAACCCTCTCTGTGAAAAAATACTTTCTAACATTACCTCTGAGCTGTCCCCTTCTATCGTCAAATTGTACCCCCTTGTTCTTGCACATCTCTTCTTCTGAAAGATACTACCCTCTTGTACTTTAATTCCTTTGAGATGCTTGAAAGTTTCTATCATGTCCTCCCTCGCCCTCCTTTTCTCAAGGGTATACATATTAAGCTGCTTTAGTCTCTCTTTGTATGTCTTCCGGTGCAGACCCTGCACCATTTTGGTTGCCCTCCTCTGACCAGCCTCCACTCTGTCTATGTCTTTGCGGAGATGGGGTCTTCAGAATTGCACGCAGTACTCCAGATGGGGTCTCACTAACTGTCTGTACAGAGGGATAGGCATACCAACATACCTAGGGTGGGATTGGGATTATAGGGAAGGGGTATGCAATGTGGCTAGATTTAAGTTTTATTGGGCAGGAAGACATGATTATTGTCCAGATAATTTAACTACAATGGAGGAAATTACATTAGGAAATACACCATGATGGTCAGTTATAAATTCTTTTCATGGAAAGTGAAAGGTGCCCAATCTCCCGTCAGGCATGCTAAAATACTTCTACATCTCCATAAATTGTATATTGATGTTGCCTTTCTCCAAGAAACTTATTTGCCCTCATTCCAAGTCCTTCAATTTAGGAGGTCTTGGGTGGGTCAGGCAATGGGAACGGGCCCTGGTACCCCTGGGGAGGGGGGGAGTTGCTATTCTTGTGGCATGCAGATTGCCCTTCCGATTGTTGGACACCGTAGTAGATACCCAAGACAGGTTCATTCTAATTAAATCTCTGCTGGGCCACTCTGAGGTTGTACTCTGGTCAATCTATGGTCCAACAGTGGATGACCCCCCGTCCGTTTTTTTCTGCTCTCATGGCTCAATTGATCCCATGGTCCTCTGTCCCTATGCTGCTGAGTGGAGACTGGAACCTGGCATACTGCAACAGTTTGGACCGTTCCAGATCCAGCAACTCTTTTCTCTCCACGGCACAGTTGGCTATTAGAGAGATGATAGATTCTGTGGGGTTAATTGATGCATGGAGGGCTCTTTTCCCTCTCAAAAAGAATACTCCTTTCATTCTATCCCTCACAACTCATTCTCTTGGATCGACTATTTCTTACTGGACATTGGGCACCTTTCTTCAGTATTGTCCTGCAGTTACCTTCCTAAAGTCATTTCAGACCACCATCCCATTTTGCTACACTGGAGTTTGGGGGCTGGGGCCTCCCATCACCCCGAGACAGGGTCTGGAGATTTAACTGTCAATTGCTCAGGTCAGACTATCATAACTCCCGTCTCAGTAATTTACTTACCAATTTCATCAACACCAATTCTCCCACCATGTCTAAATTAGACTTACTCTGGGGGGCATTAAAGTGTACTGTAAGGGGTAAGATTATTCGTCTAGCCATTATAAAGAAAGAGATTACTCCGCAAGTTACATCTAACCTTCTCCAAGAGATAAGAAGGTCAGAATTGTTGCTTCCTGTTCATCCCTCCTCTATGGACCTTAATAAACTGGAAATTCTCAGAGATTGGTACAACTTGCTACTAACAGAAAAAGCCGAACATCTTCTCCTGTGATCGAAAATCCAATATTTTGATAATGGGGACAAAGCGGGCAAATTATTGGCCTTTTGCCTCAGGGCTCAAGCAGCGGATACGATAATTCTCTCTATTCGTAACTCAGCCAGACATCTCGTTATTTCCCCCTGGGAAATAGTTAATTGTTTCCAAGATTATTACCAATCATATTCTCGCCCAACCGTCCCTTTTGTCCTGGAAAGTGTGGATCATTTTATACAAAACATTCAACTTCCGCACTTAGACGAGCATCAGATGGCCTTATTGAAAGCTTCCCTTTCCATTGCCGAAATGTGCTCCACCATAGACACACTGCCACTCAATGAGATACCAGGCCCAGACAGCTATATCTCAGAATTCTACAAAGCTTTTAAAACACAATTGGATCCTGTTCTTGTAAATACATACAACTACATTTTATAAACATAGTGTTTCTGATCACTTTCTCACTGAAACTATGATAGTAGTTCTCCCTAAGCTTGGGAGGGATCCCCTTCTTGTCTCCAATTACAGCCCCATTTCCTTGATAAATGTAGATTTTAAAATACTAGCCAACAGATTAGCCATGCTATGGCACTGTCTTATAAGTCCAGAACAGGTTGGTTTTGTGGCAGGTAGGTTCTCTTCAAACCACATGTGCAAATTCACACATCTGATCTCTGCATTCAGGGATTCCCTAATCCCATCTGCTTTGGTCTCCCTGGACACAGTGAAGGCCTTCGATATAGTCTCCTGGGACTACCTTTTTCATCTCTTGCCCAAATACCGATTCCCCTTCCACAATATATTAACTGTATTAAAATTCTATACACACACCCCTCCGCTCATGTACTCTGTAATAGCTTGCTGTCACACCCCTTTTCTCTCCAACAGGGCACCAGACAAGGATGCCCTCTCTCTCCCTTTCTATTTGGTTTATATCTCGAACCACTTATCCGATGCAGTAACACTTCCCCTCTGGTCTCTGGGATAGCTATTGGGCCTCATCAGTATAAACTATCAGTTTATGCAGATGACATACTTCTTCATGTTTCTTATCCCTCTGCATCGATACTGCCACATTAAACATTATTGAAGAATTCGGTAGATTTTCCAATTATAAACTTAATATCTCCAAAACAGAAATTATGCCCCTTAACATTTACATGTTTTCATCTGATATATCTCACCTGGGCCTGCAATGTGTCAAGGACAAACTGAAATATTTAGGGATTTATCTCTTTTGCTCCAGTTCCAGTATGAAACAATATAACCTCGATAAAACTCTTGCTCAAATTAAAGTAGATCTAGATCATTGGGCCCTGCTTCCCCTTTCTCTTTGGGAGTGTGTAAGTATGATAAAAATGAATGTTCTCCCTCGCTTGTTATACCCCTTGCAAATGACTTAATCTCCTTCTCCCAAAACTCTGGTTTACACAGGTACATAGAGTCATCTCCAAATTTATATGGTGTGACAAAATGCCTAGGAGGGCCCTCTCTAAGTTGCAGTGAAGTAAAGTTAAAGGAGGATTACAATTGCCTAACTTTCTTCGCTGTTACTTCTCTGCCACTTGCTCGGTCCTTTTGCAATGGATGAAGGAAGTGACATATGTGGACCCATTATTATACTCCCTTTTATGGCTACAGATTGAAAAAGTTCTGTGCTCCCCCTCAGGGTCTTGATCTCAGTACACTCATTTATGCCCCCCTTAAGAGTATTCCCAAAAGTTTGCGTAGCACACCCATCATGACAACGCTTCAGGTACATGCCCAACTCAGTGCCACAATTCAGGTATCCACTGTCAGGGACATATCCCAACTCGTACTTAAAAATCCCAATTTCAAAATTGGAGGCAAGCCTCTTAAGGAGACCTTCTGGCCACATCATTCTAAACCCAAAGTTAGTGATCTGTTGAAAGAGCATAAACTTTTGTCATTTCAATGGGCTTGTCTCAGGCATAGTCTTCTTGCTTCTTACTGTTTTAAATACATCCAATTATCCCATATGCGTCTTCATCATTTTGGCTCAGGACTCTAGGAACAGAATTTAGTAGGACCCATATTATCAGCTATTTCAATCTCCCCCTCATCCCATCCCATCTCATCTCTTTCTTCTGTCGTCTCCTACGGGATGCAATGGAAGAATTAGGAGGTCAAACACATTACCTCTGGGATCAGGCATTGCCTTCTGCTCCCTCGGTGACTCGATCCTGGTCTAAAATATGGTCCCAATTGTATTAAGATGTAAAGTGGGATAATCTTCTCTTACAATTTTATGTAATTCACGACTTATACCCCGGTCAAGCTGCACAAAATGGGGAGGCTTCCTTCTAATCTCTGTTCTAGATGTGGGGTACAACCCGGCACTTTACTACATATACTATGGGAATGTGAAAAGGCCTCTCCATTATGGGCAGCTATTAAATCCAAATTGGATCCCATTTTGGGTCTCACAGATGCTTTTAGTCCAGAAATCTGTATCTTGGGGGAGTATAGAGAATCTTTGATTGGCAGCCAATGTAAGCATATGGCCATTGTATCATTATGCGCCAAAAAAGTAATCTTACGTCATTGGCTTGACCAGAATATCCCTTCAATGGCTACTTGAGAGTCTCCTCGCTTTACAAGCAGAGAATCTTATAGCTCATATGTTTAAAAGATCACGTTACTACCAAAGGGTCTGGGCTCCTTTACGTACTTTACTGACCATCTGAACAAAATGGAAACACTGTAAGTAGTAGTGCGGTATTTTGAATTCTAGTAGTAATGTCTAATTGTTAACTCCATTGTGCTTGTATTAAGTCTTTTAGCTTTAGAGATAATACGTTTACGTACAGGGTTGGGTGGGGGAAGGATGAATAGTGAGAGGGGGGGGATAGGGGAGGAGGGCTAATATGTTAATAGGTTAGTATGTTATGAAGTTGATTGCTGTGCTTATGCCACTGTAGTTAATTAAGAGCAATATTGCATGTATTAATTCTTCAGGTAATGAGTTGTTCTGAAATCATATCATGCAACTGTCTTTAAGTTAAATTTTACGCCAATGTTTAACTGTGTCTGTAAAAGAAAAACCTTTTTTCAAATAAAGTTTATTGAATTTGAAAAAAAAGACGGGTAACAATCAAGCTAAGGATTATTTGTTCAAAATGTGAAAACTAAATAACGAAAGAGAAAGCAAACAGAGAAGAAAAGAGAAATAACTACACTGACACTGTAGATGTTTAATTTTTTATATTTTTAAGATATGGCAGTTTTCAGGGTGGCAGTAGGGGAGCCTCTGCATTCTCCCGTAGCCAACTACAAGTGTATGTGGGGCCCCTGATAGTTGTTCACAGAGAACGGGAGTCTCGGGTTTTACATGGCTAGACTACTTCAAGCTCCCCCTTGGGTTTGAAATATATTGGATCTATTGGATAGAGCATACCCTATACTATGCTATGTAAAGAATTACATGTTGTGCATGTTACTATAAACTTTTTATATACACATATAATGCGTTTATTGATTATTAGTGTTGTATTTCCAAAGGGGGTTTTCTCCTGGCAAGGATATTTTTTTTTTACATCTGTAATAATATTCTGTTATGCTTGAAAATTCAAATAAAAGACTTTATAACAAATAAAAAAAAGCTCCCCCTTGGGGAACAACTATTCAGCTATTTGTTTTGTTGCCAGTACGTTCAGGAATGCTTGGCAGTAGCCGTTAATGCTGCATGACATAGCATCAGTCCCTAAATAGATTTAGATGACTATGGAAAGCCAGAACAGCTGCTGAAATACATAACACTGGAGGTTTAATGGAAATTATGTAACTTACATTTATGTGGTGGAAGTAAGGGGTCCTCCTCCTCCTAGGCCACTCTTGCTGGGATCCCCCAAAACTAATGCTGGCTCTGTATTATTTATATATAAATGTGCCTCAGAATTTTAAACCTTGCCGCAGAACTTGACCTAACAGTGCCGCAGAAGTTCAGCGTCCGTGCCGAAGAATTTACATTTACAGTGCCACAGAGAACAGGGGGCCTTGACTATAGGAGAGTTCCACCACCTACAAATCTAGAGATCAGAGTTCCCCAATGCACAGTAAATATTTCCAGCCTAAGCTCTGGTACTAACTGAAATTCACCCATTTGTCTTTCATATACACTACCAAAGAGTAACAGCAGGTAGCCAAACATTTCTTCCTATAAGATCCCTCAGGTCTCAGTTTTTGAACCACTTTTATTTTCCATCTGTGATACTCCTGGGTTACATTATTGCTAAGCTCAACTTATTGTTATGAGGACGATGCAGGGGCAGAAGGACTTATAGAGATATTGCTGTTGCTGCAGTATATTCAGCCCACTAAACTGCTTTTTTGAAGAATGCCCAGCTTCCCTTCTGTTAGCTCAGCACACCACATATGCACCGGCCCCATAACTCATGTGGTCTGCTCTTCCTTCTCCTCTGTTATTAACTCTGTGTCTTTGGATCATACTAGAGTCTGTGTCACACTGCATCTCTCTGGCTTGCTTTTCCACTCCTGGTCTGACTGGCCCAAGCTACTTCTCTCTCTGATCATCAGTCTCTCCCAGTGCGTGACTCCACTCTGCTGCTCCAACCTGACCATCAGCATGTGTGCAGCCTACTAACCCAGAACGAGATCAGGTGAATACATTTGGTAGGTGCCAAATTTTAACCCTGATGTTAGTGATAATAATACCCCGGAGTGCTTCCATGCCACCAAAATCCAGATGGCTGCCACCCTGTCACTCTGCACAGTTGCCAACTCAGTCCCAATTTACTGGCTGTTCATAAGTCATGCCAAGCTGAGGGCATTGCCAGGGTGTGGGGGGTGAATGGTCCCGCCCCTTGGTAATGAAGAGATGATAAGTTGGCAGTGAGGAGTCCAGAAGTCAATGCATCCATGCACACGGAACAGCCCAAAAGGACCCCCCCCCCCAGAAAGCAAAGGCCCTGCACGTGAACGTACTTTGCATAGCTGTAAATCCAGACCTGAGAAAGCTGACCACAAGGAACCCGGCAACACTTTAAATTGCAGACTGTACCCACCTGATGGAAAATCTACCCGCATCCGGCAGGTAGGTGCCAATTTTTAAGCCTGATGTTAGTGATAATAATACCCCTCAATGCTTTCATGAGTTATCCTACTGTTCTTGGCGATACCTTGTTCCAGACCGTCATGCCTATCCTCTAGTTTAACCCCTCCTGACTACACTGGTCAATACCCACTCCCTCCTGGTACAGATGCTGCCCATTGTGGTCGTACAAGTGTCCCTTGTCCTAGAAGACATAGCAGTTGGCCAGAAAAGGAGATTCCTCCCTCTTGCACCAAACCCTTAGCCAAGCATTGGTCTACCTATTGGTCAACTGCTGCTTACTGGCCCCCAGATCTGGGAAGATCTCATAAATAATCACCCTGAATACATTTTACTTACTGAACATCCCAAGTTCCTTGCCAGCATCAGGATTTGTGCTTTTGATATTGTTTGTGCCAACATGGATGACGACAGTTTGCTCCTCTCCCTAGCTGCGTTACTTGGCCTTGGATAGCACTCTTTTGACCCACACATCAGGCAGGCAAACCACCTCATCCAAGCAACATCCTGGTCCAGCAGTGCCCTGACTATGGAGTAACCAATGACTACCACCCTTATTCCTCCCTTGTACGTCCTTTGCCTTGGCAGGTGGGTTGGCCTGGTGCCTGGACTACTTCCACCAACCCCAGTTACCTGTTGACACCCATCAACCTGGCCAGCCAGCGGCTAATACTTGATGCTGATGTCCACTTGCAATGCTGCCCCCCTGTGACCACGCCTGCTATATTCCTTATACACCCTGATCCATCACACATCCCTACAACTTGAAATCAAAGCCCCTGCCCCTCTCCTCCCTACCTTACCTATCCCTGCCAGCTGTTCTTCCCCCTCCCCTTGGTCTAGTGCCCTCTTGCCTCATCACGTCCCATCCTTCTCAGTTCCCCCCCCGCATTGCCATGGTGTCATCAGCTGCCACTCTAGCTTGGTAATATATCTTCTGAGAGCGTACATCGCTCTACAGTGGCTGCAGATGTATCCTCCCACCACCCTTCATTGGCAGGATGATGTAAATTGCATAGCCCCAGCAACGTACAAGGTTTATGTTCTCTCCGAGCTTCCATGACCCTAGCCTGCTTACCCCACCTCTTACTCCAGGTCTGCCACAGTTCCCAGCCTAAATTTCTTTGTCCTCTTGACACACCCAGTTGCCATTCCAGGTGGGCAGTATGCCTTTCCAGAGCAGCAACATGCTTGCAGTAACTGCAGATGTACCATCCACTGCCCTCTGCAGGTGGGATGCAGTACAGCTCACAACCCTGGCAGTGCAACAGCTGTGTTTCTGTGCTTCCCTTCTCCTGTGTAACCTACCCAACTTAACACCAACTGTGCTTCCATGCTTCCCTTCTCCCATGTAACCTACCCAAATTAGCACCAACTGTGCTTCCATGCTTCCCTTCTCCTATGTAACCTACCCAAATTAGCACCAACTGTGCTTCCATGCTTCCCTTCTCCCATGTGACCTACCCAACTTAGTCCATTTATCTTGCCTGTCTGTGGGCTCTTTCAGAGTGGCGAGGGTAGCTTCCCAGGTTACCTTGTACTCCCGGCTCCCTTGGCTAACTGATTTGAGATGTTAAAAGACCACTTCTGCCAATCTGACGCACATATCCAAGCTGCTGCTCGCAAGAGTGAGGTTTAAATGGAGAAAGCAGCTCAGAGACTTGGCTGAGACCCTCGTTCATTTGTAGCCTAGCCCCAGAGCTATGATGAAAACAATTTTCCCTACCCTCACCTGACCTCAGGCCAGTATACAGCTCCACAGTAGCTCTTTTGTATGGCAAGCTCTCCTGGCTGGTCCTGATTTAACTTACAGACACTGTAGTTACAGATTTATTCTCACTACTCACCCTCCTGGTTAAATGTTCCTTCTGCCTCTTTGTCAGATAGGCACTACACTCTGCTAGCAGCCACGCTGCTTCAGGACTTAATAATATGAGTCGATAAATCTACAGCGAAATGGTAATCGAACTCCAGTTACATTTCCATTGACTAGCTTAAATGTAAGTTTTAAAAAAAGAGCAGCTGACCTATTGGCATAGCAGTTGCCCTGCCACTCACAAAACTTGTGACCTGTATTCTGTTTCGAGCCAGGGTTGCGTGTCATCCCCATGGACATTACGGGTCCCACTGCCCCCCCCCAAAGACTGCCTCCCCACCTCTAGGCTCATCAAAGCTGCTGGCTGGAGAGATGGTCAGCACCTACTGGGGTGCTAAAGGTGGGGCCCCTCCAGGGAAAAATTAACTGAAGGGGTACCAGGGTTTCATCTTGAGCAGACATTGGTAAGGACAGGTTAGTGGTAGATGGGGCTCTGCATCCAGGATTGAATGACCTCTGAAAAAAGGTGTAAGAAAGTCCCACTGAGTGTACAAGGAAGAAAAACGTTATGCTGTGTCAGGTTAGGGGCTGCAAACGAAACAAAAGGCTTAGATTAAAAGCATGCAAAGTATAGGAAATTAGGTTAAAGTGAGCTTTTGAGCCAGGTCTTAAGGAATTATCTAGAAGGAAAAAAGTAAGTATTATTAGTCATGTTAAATTTCATGGAGCGAGCAGTTTGGCTATATGAAAATCAAGTAATGAAATTGTTTAAAAATATATATTTTTTTAATAGGGCTGGACAAAATTTATGGATTCTGCTTACTCGAAAAATTTGCGGAATTCCATGATTTCCACAGAATTTCACCTTTGGCGAAATTCGCACTTTCCGCGGAATTTTCACCTAATTTGCAGAATAATTAAGTGTACTGTGGAAAATATATAATGAACTGCAGAAAATATTTATTACAGAAAGAAAAATCTGTTCAGAGGAGTAATTAATGAAAAATGTATTCCCAAGGTATGTAGTCATGTGATTTCATTAATTTAGGCAGGAATTGAATTTGCAAATCACTGTTTCTTACCATTCCTGTCTCTTTCTTTAGTGATACTGCCCCTTTCGTCCAAAGTAACATTTTATATGGTATAATGCAACTTACTTTTGTAAATCAGAAAGCTATATTTCAAAGCACTTTGTGGCATTTATTTGTGAACTTTTTTTGTGAAATCTCTGATGATGTGTGCAGTGTTAGTGGCTCAGTAGGTAGCACACTCGCCTCTGAGGCCAGGAGATCAGAGGGCTGTGGATTCAGTTCCCACATCTGGCACTTGGGTTAATATCCTAATATTGACATCAGAAAAGCGCATGAAAGGGATGCTGCACTTGAGGTGCCGCCGGATAAGACGTTAAACCGAGGCCCCATCTGCCTGGATTGGTGGTAGTTCAGGTGGATGTTAAAGATCCCATAGCACTATCGAAAGAGTAGGGAATTTTATTGACAAGAAAACAAAACCATCACAAGAAAAACCTTGTCATCAGATTAACAAACATATTAAGAAAGATCAAACTTCTTCCACAATTCCTTCACTTTTACATTGGAAAATTTAAGTCATCTTGCTTTTAAGTGCTTTCAACTCTGTTTCAACATATGATACAATAATTACATAAGGTGTACATAATTGTTGCAGAACAAATTTACATCTTGCTTGCCATAAAAAAAATTGTAAAAGGGAAAAAAACACATGTAAAGTACTTTTAAGATAGATGTCCCACACTCCTGAGTAATTTCCTAGAACCAAAGTTTCATAAGATAAACCGTTCAAATGAGGCATTTGCCAATGTATAGTCGCAAATTTCCAAAATTTCTTATTATGCATACAGTCTAAAAATAAATGTTTTTGACTTTCTTCTATATTAATGCAAGTATCCCGTAAACAATACCTGTCACTCAAAGGTTTATATTTTAAATTCCCTCTAACTCCTAACCTTCCATGTGCTGACATCCATATTATGTCCCATACTTTATGTGGAATTCTAACATCTTTTAATTTATTAAGAGCATACTTCATATGGGATGGAGTACATTCTGGAAAAATGAGAACAACTTTCAATAAATCAAATACAACATAAGTATAAAAGGACTTTCTATTAAATGAAAGTAATTGTGGCATAGAAATCTTCCACTGAAAGAGTTTTTAAAAGTGGAAGTACCATAGGACGGAGATCATCAGAAGCTAAAACTCTAAGCGGATAAAGAGACCATTTAAAAAAATATTTGTGCCATATAGATTTGACCCAATAGTGCCACGGTAAAGTTACACCATCCCAAATATAAGAAAAAGAAGAAAACAGAAAGATAGAATGAAAAAAAACCACCGGGTTAACCATACTTAGACCTCCATGCTGCTTTCTTAAATAAGTAAATTCTCGTTTTACTGGGTTAAGTCTGTTTCCCCATAACATTTGAAAAAAAACACTATATAATTTCGTTTCACAAGAAAATGGGGGAATGTGACTAACATAAATAAATAATGGAAGGAGAAATTTCTTTATAATCAGTACTCTTTTTTGTTTCCCAAAGCGCCAGTGTTTCCATTGTGTAACCTTAAGATCTCCAGCTGATAAACGTTTTTCCCAATTAAACAGTGCCATATCTTCCGTCCCAAACCATATACCTAATATTTTCTGTGGAGAATAAAATGGAATATTATAGCACAGGGATAAATCAGGAACCCTGGGTCCTAATTGTAGGACAAAACTTTTTCTATATTTAAAGAGGCCCTGAAAAGTCCCAAAAAGGAGAAAAGGTCCAGAGCTCTTTGTAGTGAAGAACTATCAGCCAGTAATAGGGTGACATCATCAGCAAAAGCAGTGACTTTAATTGGATCTAGTCCAGGGGAAGGAGCAATACCAGAAATATTAACATCTAAGGAAATACTTCGAATGATTGGATCTAGAACAAATGTATATAACAATGGACTATGGGGACAACCCTGTCTCACCCCCTTTTTAATTAGTATCTCATCACCTAAAACATTATTAACAATTGGAATAGTGACTGCATGAGAATATAAAATCGAGAGCCAATTAACAAAAGTTCTCGGAATCCCATAATGAAGTAGAATAAAGTAGAGATAAGAATGACACACTGAGTCAAAAGCCTTGCTTGATCCATGCTACTACCATTTCTGAATTTGAAAATACTTCTTACTAGTAAACAAATCTCTAATTATAAAGAGGTTATGTTGAATCTTTCTCTGGGAAATAGCACAGGTTTGTGCTGGATGTATTAATGTTCTAGCAACTTTTCTAATCTCACATTCAAGATCTTTTGTTAAAATCTTATAATCACTATTTAATAAACTAATAGGACGCCAATTGGATAATAAGGTCCTATCTCTTTTGAAAATAAATTTTAATAACGACAGAGAAAAAGATTTACAAGGCCTTCCTAATGCTAAAAGAATTATAAACTATAAGCAAAAAAAATAACTCAGATAGGAAATACAAGTTTTATAAAATTCATTGGGAATACCATCAAACCCTGGAGCTGATCCAGTGCTTAATTGTTTTATAACGGTAGTAACTTCTTGTGAGGTAATAGGATCAGTTAAACAATATAACGATTTATCCGAAAGTAAAGGCAAAGTCTTAAATTGTTCTAACGGAAAAGATTCTAGAGTAATGGTATCTTGGCAAGAAAACAAATCCGATAAATGCCTTTGCACTACTGCCATCATTTCCAAATCAGTAGTTACTATGTTATTTTGAACATCACATAAACCTGACATAAACATATCAGCCAATCTCTGTTTACATGCCTGATAAGGATCCGAACTCGGACAATGCTTTGTGCCGAACCTAAATTCTAAATCCAAAGATTTAGCCCTATCATATTGAAAAATTTTCATTTGATTCTTAACTTCAACAATTTGTGAAGTACAAAGAATCCGTTGTTGAGGCGAAACAGACATCAATTTACAGAGTCTGTTCCTAAGAAACAAATACTTCCAGTAATCAGAATCTACTTTCCTCTTACCCCAACCCTGAAAAAGCTGCTTTATGTCTTTCTTTGTTTGCAACCACCACTCAAAAGGAGATGAAAAAAAATCCATTGTAGAATATTTGGCTGCAAAGAAAAATTCTAAGTTAGAAAAGCAAATTGAATCATTTAAAAAAGAAGTGTTCAGTCTCCATCGAGTAACTTTGTTATGGAATGTAGGAGTTAAACGTTCTAAAGAAAAAATACAAAATAAAATGGAATTATCAGAGAATTCTGTAGGAGTGACTGAACAAGAGTTGGAAAATAAATAATGGGATATAAAGACCATATCAATTCGGGTCGAAAAGGTATGTCTATGATATGTTTCACCGTTATAAGCATGTAGGCTTGATAAACATCTTTAAGATTAGCATCTTTAATTATGTTAAGTAGGGCATTAGAGTCACAATAAACTTTTTACCTTTGGCTTTAACAAATTCAGTATCTATGGAACAATTAAAATCCCCCCCAAAAGGATATGTCTTTTAGTATATAGATATGGTCTAATATCCTCAAATATTTCAATACGCCCTGTTTTAGTTTGGGATCCATAAACATTTATTAAACGAAAGTAATAAGTATAAAAGGAGCAATCCAAAATTAAAATTCTTCCTGGATATATATCAATTACTTTGGAAATTTTGAAAGCAGTATTACAAAATAGAATGCCAAGCCCATCTGCTGCATCAGAACCGAAAGTCCAAAAAGAAGGGCCTAACACCCATTTTCTTTTTATTTGATTCACTTCCCATAATGAAGAGAGCATGGTTTCTTGTAAAAAGATTATATCCTGTTTTAAAGCTGTTAAGTACTGAAAAACAGGTAGTTGTTATTTAAACGCTTTTAAACTACAAACATTAAAGGTAGCTAGCTTCAATGTGGCCATAAAAATTAACATTAGATACTATTTTTCTGGCTCACTTTTCGCTTTTTACCTTTTTTTCCTTTTTTTTCCTTGGCCAAATCTGTTGCCTTACTCTCCTCATCATCTGTTATAAGTTCTGAAATGTGTGAAGTGTCAGATTCTAAATCAGATTCCCTAGTATCGTCTTGCAAAGGTGAAAAAAAAATTTTCAGTGGAGCGAGGACCAGGCACAGGTTGTTTCAAGGAAGCCCTCGTAAAATGCCTGTTTTTAACCACTTCAAAAGGCGGGGGCATAATTGTAGTGGAGGAAGTTTTATTAACAGTAGTAGGCCTAGAAGCATTTTTCTCAACTGGAGGTTCCTCCGAAATATTAAACCCTGCATTATGTGATTCAGCATGACTATTTAAATGCGAAGAAGGGGAAACCTCAGAAGAAAGTAAATTATTAGATTCACTAAGTCCCTTAGTACTAGTTTGGGCTTTGCACAATAATTCATCGTGGCCAAGACCCTCTGCACAATTTCTCCGGGCCCAGGGGCATTGGTGGAAAGCATGACCTGGTTCATCACAAAGATTACATTTGAAAATATTAGTACACATATCAATAGAGTGACCGAAACCACCACACAATGGGCATTTTAAGACATCGCACACACTACTAATATGTGTCCTATCTCCACATTTATAACAGGCCCGAGGCTGTCCCCCATAGAAGCAACCCCCTGTCTTTGCCTAAAAAAACTATTCGCAAGTGGACAATATCCAATTAACTTGAAACAGTTTTACCTTGAATTTCACCCTCCCTCCCAAATACCTTCTCCATCTAACAAGGCTTCTGGTGGGCTTAGTATGTCACATTTGACTGAAGCCAATGATATATGTCACTACATTTACCCCTTCGCTTCTAAACATAATAGTTATAAACCAATTAGAGGCTTAGAGAGAGGTATTGCAAAAAGGGTGTCCATAAGGAAGTAGTTTCTGAACAGAGTATCTTTCCCAAAAGCTCCATAAGAGAATTGGTTTGAAAACTAACATCAAACGTGTCTTCACCAGATACATGTATTAGTGCATAAATATCCTTGGCCACAAAACCCATAGAATTCTTTAATAAATGTTTAAAGACAAAATATCTGTCTGGATGCTCAGTTAAACCTCCTTTATACCTGATTCTGACTGCATTTCTACGAGGAGCCTGTTCTAGTTTATTTTTAAACAATTCAGACATGGGAGGTCTTTGAGGTTTTTCTAAAGAAACAGGCTTAAATGAGCTTTGTATGTCAGCTGGAACAGTTGTGAAGGTACTTGGCTTAGAAAAAGCCAAGCCACACTCCCCACCCTCTCGAGAATCATTATTAAGGGTACCCTTATTAAATAGTACAGCTGTACCTTCAGGCAATGTGTTGCTGTCGTTGGCATGCATAGTTAAGTCCCATGAAGGATCCGGCGTCCAAACACCCGCTTCTGTTCTTTTCCAGCCAGCCTCCGATAGTGCAGTTTCTTCAGACCAGTCCAGACGTTCCTCCGGTATCGTTTTTTTTAATCCGAACTGCTGCCTAAGGATCAAGGAAGTACGCGGTCCCTCGCTGAAGTCCATCCGCTCAGCAACCGCCCTTAGAAATGGCTCCGGCCTGGGCCAGACGGCCTATACAAACTGTTGTACCCTCCAATGCCGTCGGAAGAGAAGAACAGACGGCTTCCTCCATGCGTTCACCTGTCGAGAGTCCTGGAACCATTTCCATCCTCAAATTCGCCTCCTGTTGCAACTCTGTCGGGGGGATCTGAAAATGTAGATCATCTGCTCCGGTAAGGAATTTTTTGGATACTTCAGATACCGTTCTATCTCCGACCTCCTTCTCTTCGTGAGTCTGAGTGCAGTCTGCCATCCTGCTTCCGTGACGTCAGGATGACTCCCAGACTAGCCGCCGACCAGCAGCCAGTAGGGGAATTTCCCCGGTGTCCTGGGCAAATTTCCCTCATTCACTAAAAATAACCACCAACAGCTTAATCTGGTTCAAGGTCAGTTGGCATTCATCTGTATCCCCTTCCCCCCCGGTCGTGCCTGAAAATAGGCAGGATTTGTCTAGTGCACTTGCCCGGTCAACAAAAAATAAATAAATAATTCAAAACTGTAATTTCGTCAGAAATTCCACAATACGTCCCAAAAAGTCCACTGTTCGCTAACATCTACTGTGGAAAACGCTCAAAAAAATTCCTCAAGTAATGCTGTCGCCTGATCTTTTTTGATTAGGCGGGCATCTGTAGGTCAAAGTGTGAGTTGCTATAGCAACCCTCTCTTTTTCTCTTTCTCTCTCTCTCTCCCTCCCCCCTCTCAAGTGACTGCTCCTACTCTGCTGGGCAGTTTAACAGTAGGTGCTGAAGAAGAAAGATCTGCAGCTCTTTGCAACTTACTTTTGTAAATCAGAAAGCTATATTTCAAAGCACTTTGTGGCATTTATTTGTGAACTTTTTTTGTGAAATCTCTGATGATGTGTGCAGTGTTTTTTTCTGCCATATAATTGTTAGCTTATTGATTTTAGATGTCCTGAGATACTTATGTGTTTGCACACTGGTGGGCGCTGAGAGAAAATGGATCTCTTGGTGGCAGAAATGTGGGGAGGAAGATGTGTTTATCATCGAGCAGTGGTGGTGACGGGCATGGAGGTGGTGCCAGCACCCTCTGCTTTGTGGGGGCTCAATCAGCTGGGGCCAGCATCAGTATTGCTAGATTTTTGTTGGACAGGATGTTAACTCTGAACCACAAGGCAGTAATGTCTATGTCAAACACAAAAATAATTCAGGCAATCCTGTGGCAGCACTATTGCTGGACACAGGAGATGTTGAGTACTTATGGAGGTGAATGCAGTTGAAGCAGCAGTAGTGACTAGAGTTATGTATCACCTGAACAGTGAAAGAGGAATCCATAGTTTGCAAGATTTTCTGAGGTTTATGTAGGACACTGCTTTTTTTTACTTTCTTTTTATAATCCCTTCCTGTCTCTCACACCTGCCTCCTTCGGGAACTCACAGGACACACACACACAGTCCCCTGTGCTCCTACCTGTGATGGCCACTCTCCATGGAGAGCAGGTAGTCATATAAAGTGGCATTTTTAAAATAATGATTTGCCTCAAAAGGGCTTTTTTTAAACAACTGTGTCCTGTCAGCATGCCCCAAATGTCATTAAAGGACTTTTATCTTCAAGCTCTTAAAGGAATTTTTTATTTTAAATGTATTTATTTAGTTATTTATTCCTTTGTTAACTGGGTTGGTGCACTGTTCCAGGGACCTTTTTCAGGCATGGCCCGGGCCAGAGACTGGCACATATAGAAAGGTCACAGTAAGGACAGGTAAATACACAGTGTTCTACAGTAACAAATAGGCAGCATAGATCTAGTAGCTACACAGTGTTTGGCAGCAGTAGCTGCAGCTCAGAGTTAACACTGAGAGATAAAGAGTAGTATTGAACAAAAAATATACATACTTCGTACAGATTATAATTAGTACATTTACAATTTGCAGGTAGCAGGCAACTGACTCCTGTGTAGGTTGCTGGCCAGCAAGCCAGTCCCTAGGTAGGAGAAGAATGAGATGGCAGGGGGAAATGGAGGCCTAGACAGATTGTGCAGGAGTGCCAGTAGCCTGGGGACAGGAACAGGTCATGGAGAACAGGAAGTCATTTTTAGTGGGTTATGTAAATTTAGCGGGGGACCGATGGAACGCAGTGGGACGAAAGGGGAGGTCATTCCAGAGGGAGGGCCGAGCAATAGAGAAAGAAGGCTCTTTGACCCATCCTGGTGGTAATATGTGGATGGACGAGTTGGAGGTGGCAACTCAGTGTACTCTGTAATCAAAATTTGAAACCTCATTGGTTCTGCTGTATACAAATGTCTTGTCCAGCATTGGTGTCATGTTCTTTTAGCGCTCAACCTGGCCACCCCATAACCAACGTACATGTACACTTTTCACATTGTTTTTGTCTTTCACAGAAATTCATTACTTGTACTGTGATTTTATTGTACATGTACGTGCATCTATGCAAGCAATTATACCCAACAGGGTTGGTGGTATTGGGCAATACCGGACTGCCCAGGGGTATAATGAGGCCCGACATTACAGGCGGAGGGCCTTATAGCCCCTGGAGGGTACAGTATTGCCCAACACCACCCACCCTGTCGGGTATTATTGCGCTTAGAAAATGGGCTATATGTAACATTTTCTTGTAGTATTTAAAAATTAAAAAAAAAAGACTAAAAATTAACTTACTGTTGCTTCATTAGTAAAGTAGTTCCTCTACTGGTAGCCTTACCAATACTTATCAGTAGAGGACAGTGCAGCCTTTCACCGTTGTTTTACTGTTTTCTTATTGCTGTGTAGAGCATGTTCCTTCTTGACTCCTGAACCATCACAGACCCCCAGCTCACTTTCGTTCCATTTTTTTGTTTGTTTCTTTGTGAGACCGTGCTTAACCCACTCGTCATGCTTACTTGTATTTCATTTTTACTTTGGAACACTGGCGGCACGATTGGGCGATCAGGGAAACTGTCTGTAGAACTGAGAGGTAATGGCAATATTGAAATTAACAGGACTTGATTTTTGTTTAAAAAAAACAACAACAGATTTGTGAATGTTTTGTGGAGCGGGAGTAGAGCTGGGGTGAGTCAGGGTTTTATGGAAGTGCTGTCTATAGCACTGAGCACGTGACGTGCTAGCGCTAGTAATTTAAAAAGGAACATTTTTGAAATTATTTTGTGAGATCTGTGACAAAAGTGGCAGATTGTGGGGTAACTGAGCAGGAGTGCAGCTTGGGTGAGCCTGGAAAGCTGGTTCTAGTAGCGCTGCGATAGCACTGTTACTAAACAACAGAAAATCGGTTGGAGGACAAGGACAGAATTAATAGAGCAGTCGGCTCTTGGGAGGAACGAGCAGTCAGGGATGTACCTGAAATAAGGTACCATGGTGCTAAATAAAAAAAAAAAGTAAAAACAATAGTGGTGACGGGGCTGTATTGCCCCTGTGTTTGTGTGTGTATGTGTGCGGCTGAGTCGTTCTTTCGTCTCGCTTAGCGAGTGGAAAAAAATGGTAGCTACTGAGATTTAAAATTCAAACTGGCACAGGGGTACCAGTTTCCCAGTTAGGTATGGCAGGCTGGAACTTCTTATTTCCTGGGCGTCTATTGAAAGTTAAAGAAACCCCTCCCCGCCCCCCGCAGGGGTACCAGACAATCAGAACCCAAGAAAAAAAAAAAACTCATTTTCTAAATGTGTCATTTTGTTGCTGCTGTTTCACTCCCTGTTGTATCCCGTCCCCCAGCTCGCACCTGGAAATGAGATCTAGCTCCATGTGCCTGTATACGACAAGCAAAGGTACAGTATATTCAGTTCCTTCATGTACAGTAGCTTGTCCCCCCTAAGACACTTATCAGTTTGATGGCCTTGTGCTTGACTCTCCAAGACTGTTCAGTTCCTCTTGTGTATTTCAGTGACCTGACCTTAACTGAACACAGTACTCCAGGTGCGTCTAACCAAGGCCCTGTACTAGGGGTGGATCACTTCCCTTGACCTGCTCCTTACCCCTTCCTAATGCATACCAACATTATACAGCATTTGCTTGATTGAATATCTGTCTTCAGCTCACTGTCAACTTACAAATCATTTTCCTGTTTCTGCAGTCTTCTGTAGCACGGACTACTAAAAGCTGCGGAAAACTGAACCAAGCACTGTTTGGTCTTACTTTGAGAGGGTTCCTTCAGTAGGTAATCACATATAAGACTAGCGCAACCTGGCGTCTGGACCACACAGCAGACTTTTCCAGCAGTACCTGATGGGGGACCGCCCACCCAATGTCACATGACTGATGTTAGCATGACCCTATATAGTTTGCAGTCCCCACACCCACCCTCCAGTTCTTTCCCGCCATCGCCTCGTGTCAGTCACCTCACGGTAGAGTTCCATAGCGATTGCCGTTGAAAGTTCATCGGTAGTCATAAATCTAATCCCTTTTTTCGCTATTCTTGCGAATTCTATGTCTTCTCCACAGAAGTGTCAAACCTGTGGCACGCAAATTCCCCACAAGGTCGGCCACCTCAAGTGCTTCATCTTCCTAGGCCTGGACCATCTGAACGCGACTTGCCAGGACTGCCAGCCCTTCAACCAGGCCACCCGCAAGAGGAGGCAGCAGGCTCTGGAGGCCCACCTTTTGAAGTCCTGGCTGGCGTCCCTCAAAAAGCAGATGGCACGCATTAGAGACTCTTCTTCTTCTTCTTCACCTTCCAAACATCGTAAGGGGAAACACAAGGAATGGGAGCGCTCTTCAGAAGGTTCTCTGGCTGAATCCAGCAGGCCCTCCACCAGCAAGGCCTCTTCCCCGCTGCCTCCGTTTAAGGTCCAGTCGGTGACAGGGGACTCTGGTAAAACCTCGAAGATCTCCGTAATGGGTAAGTGGACTGCCAGCTCTGATGGCCACACTGTTACTGCCGCTAAGTCAGCCCCCAGCTCTTCCGGGAACTGCTCAGCCACCGATAAGTCAGCTCCCCACAACAGGGGGACCCTCTCGGCCGTAGCTGTTAAGTCAGCAGAGGGCTCCTCCCCCTCCCACCGGGCTCCTCTGTCTGGTCAGTTGACCGCCTCCGGTGACCGCACACACACGGCTCTCCCGTTGGGGCCTACCAGCAGCCCACCCGACGTCCAGACGAGCCTAGGGGAGACTGCCCCTCTCCCCTCTTCTCCCCCGTCAGTAACCATTCCATCTACAGTGGCTACCCCGGGCGATGATAGTGCGGGCCCCCTTGATGTGGAGCACACCTCAGGGTCGAATCCCCGCTAACCCTCTGGGGTCTCTGGGATGGAGGTCCCTCCTCACCCATCTGGCCCTTCACCGGAGGTGCCTCCTGCCCCTTCAGGGAGGATCGTTCCCGTCCCATCGGTGGTTCCCATGCTGGACACCCTTCCTCCATCGGATCTGTCGAGACCTGCTCCAACGCTGGACCCTCCAATGACGGTCTCCGTGCTGGGGTCCTTGCATTTGCCTCCCCTGTCAGCTCCTCCAGCAGACCAGGTTCCCCCTGTCGGATCCCCTTCGTCAGGTCCTGACACCAACCTATCTGACACCGGACCCTTTTCCGATGCCGGACCCGGCAGTGCCGGTTCTGACGACAGTGGCCCCTAACGCCAGCACCTCCTCGCCCAGACCTACCGCCTGTATACACAGCAACAGATCCCTACGTGGGTTCCCCCACCGTCAGGCCCCCTGATGTTGAGTCTCTGCTCAAGACCAGACTGTTTCGACACCCTTCGGGTATCCTTTGGACCTCTCTCCGGCAGGACCCCCTCCTGACCGGAGTGGTGCAGGACACTAATTCCTGGGCTACACCATGTACCCGGGTTTTGGATATTTGAGATACCATAGGTACCACTACCCTCCTCCCCATGCTGTCCCGCCTCCTCCTCCTCCTCCTCCCCCCCCATCCCCTCTTCCTCCTCCCCCTACTCTGGTATCCCAACCGGATTTTAAGACCCTTATACAGTCTTGGTGGCAGGAGGCGCATTCGGAGTTGGTGATGGACCTAGAGAACAGACTCCCACTCCCCCGCTCTCCCAGGTCCCCTTCCCCAGTGAGCTTGTTCCCACACACCGTTCATGTCATGGGGACTACTCCTTGGGACATTTCTCTTCTGGATTTAGGAGACAAACCAGATTCAGGGGATGATTCATCAGAGAAAACCTCTGACCACAAGTCCCAGGTCCCTAAAGGCAAGGACTCTCCCAAGTCTCCCCGAGGATCCTTCCTTTTCAGACCTATTGAGGTCCATACAGTGACATTTTGATTGGGAGTCTGAGAAACAGGATCCCATGTGTCAGAGACTCGCTGAACACCTTGACCTGGAATCTCTGTCCCCTGTTCCTGTTCCTCCATGGATCGGACCTCATCAAGACCTCACCACTACGGTCTGGCAAATGCCTCATTCAATCCCGGCTGTCCCCAAGCGGGTGCCTAAGGATGCTCCTTTCCTCACTGCACATCCAAAGGTGGACTCTGTAGTAATATCAGTTGCTCATGACCACTCCACAGCACATGAGCACTTCTCCAACGAATAAGGAGTTGAGGCAGATGGAACAGTATGGTAAAAAAGTCTTCTCATTGGCCACATGTGCGTTACGGTCCCTCAGTTATGTGGCCCATATGGTGTCTCACCAAAAAGCTACCCTGGCCAGACTCGAGGCCCGAGTCCAGTCCATGAACTCTTCGGATCTCAGGGAGGAACTGGCCAAGGACATCTGCCTGACTAAGATCTCTTGGAGGCATACGTTGCGGGCCACCTATGACTCTGTTGATTCCATGGCCCATGCCTCGGCGACTGCTGTCTCTCTTCGGCGGCAGGCATGGCTTCGCATCTCTGGCCTCACTAATGAGGTCCAGACAGCAATACAAGATGCCCCCTTCAGGGGCTCAGTGCTTTTTAGTGGTGACACCAAAGACATCATCACTGATCTCCAGGACCGAGGTCAAGCCCTGAGATCTGTATGGTCCATGTACTGATCGGGCACCCAGCAGCAGCAGCCCTTTTGGAAGAGGACCTGGAGGCAGAGGAAGCAAGCCCAGGCCCGGTGCCAGGGCAAACGTAAGACCATGAGAACCTTCACCCCTCCTGCCTCCAAGACCAAGAGATGTTCAAGGGGACCTCCACCTGCCCATCCTGCCACCTACTGACTCTCTCACCTCACCCCCTCCTCAGCCTCGGTGTGAGGAGCCAGTGGGGGGGGGGGAGGTTTGCTTGCTACGTGCAGGAGTAGCGGAGCATCACCTCCGATGTGTGGCTCCTGCAGTTAGTGTCCAAAGGACACACTCTTGATTTTCTGGAGCTCCTTCCAGGATCTCCACCCAGAAGGTCCGCCTACTTTTCGAAACCAGGTTCATCTCATAAGAGAGGAAATTCAGACTCTATTGCTCAAACCGGCCACCGAGCTCATTTCCCTCTATCAAAAGGGAAGGGGGTTTTACTCCCATTTTTTTCCTGGTTGCAAAAAAGACAGGCAACTTGTGACCCATTCTTGACTTAAGCAATCTCAATCTATTCGTTGAGTACAAAAAGTTCCAGATGTTAACACTCCAGAGCCTCCTTCCTCTCCTTCTGGAGGACCATTGGCTTTGTGCTCTGGATATGCCAGACACTTACTTGCACATCCTGATTTTCCCCAGCCACAGCCGGTTCCTGCGATTCTGTTTCCAAGAGGAGCATTTCAATTTTGGGCTCTCCCCTTTGGCCTTCCCTCGGCACCCCAGGTTCTTACCAAGTGCTTAGTAGTGATGGCGGCAGCCCTTCGTCGCCAGGGCATAGCGGTCTTCCCCTACCTGGACGATTGGCTGATTTCAGCCCAGTCCAGGGAGTCTCTCTCGGAGGCCCTGTCCACTACTCTGAATTTTTTTTTCAGACTGGGGATTACGGTCAGTATCCCCAAGTCATCCCTTACTCCCTCCCAGAGGTTGCAGCTTATTGGGGCGATTCTAGACACTGCCCAGGGCAGAGCCTTCCTTCCTCTAGACAGGATGGAGACTCTGATCAAACAGGCTTCTTTGGTAGCCTCCTCCTGGACCCTTCCATCCTGGGACGTCCTCAGGTTGCTAGAACTGATCGCAGCCTCCATCTCTACAGTCCCCCTAGCAAGACTCCACATGAGAATCACTCAGTGGTCCTTGCAAGTCCAGTGGGATCAACTCCAGGATGATCTGGACCATCTAGTCCTTGTGTCATCTGCTCTTCAGAAGGACTTGAAGTGATGGAGGGATCCCTTCAATCTGTCAGTAGGCTTCCCCTTCAGGATCCAAGTCCTCCAGTATCTTTGAACTTGGATGCCTTCAGCCTGGGTTGGGGGGAACACCAAGCCCAGGGACTTTGGTCCAGCTTGGAGGTATCCTTACATATCAGTGTCTTGGAGATGAGAGCGGTCTTGTACGCACTACAAGCGTTCCAGACTCTTCTTCCTCGGGGATCACTGCTCATTCAGACAGACAGTATGTCGGTCATCTGGTACATCAACAAACAAGGAGGAACTCGCTCGTACCCCTTTGCAGGGAGGTGATGAGAGTGTGGAACTGGGCAGTCCAGCACGATCTGTCTCTGACAGCCATGCACATTTCAGGCATGCAAAATATCCTGGCGGACAGTCTCAGAAGGTTTCAGACTCTTAGCCATGAATGGGAGCTAAATCCGGAGGTGGCAGATTGTCTGTTTCTAAGATGGGAGCATCCGGAACTCGACCTTTTCACCTCCCCATCCAATGCAAAACTTCACAGTTTCTGCTTGCTCGTTCCAGGGCATGGTGCTTTGTGGCACAACACATTGTCTCTCTCTTGGACAGGGAAATGTTTGTACCCCTTTCCCCCTACTGCCTTCCCTCCATTTCCCATTCTTCAGAGGGTTCTCTTCAAACTTCAGGCCGAGAAGGCACGAATGATTCTCATCGCCCCTCTCTGGCCAAGGCAAATTTGGCTCCCACTTCTGCAACAGCTGGCAAAGGAACCCCCTGTTCCACTTCCATTGACGCATGACCTCTTGATGCAGAATCAAGGCCAGCTCGTGCATCCGGGGCTCAGGACCCTGCACTTGCATGCATTGCTCCTGCAGACATAGCAATTTCTCATTTTCTAGTTTCCAACAGAGTTGCCCAAGTTTTGGTGGAGGCTAGAAAGCCTTCTACCCGTTCCACTTATGCTATGAAGTGGAAACATTTTTCCAATTGGGCAGCGTCTGAAAGTTGGGACCCCTTTTCTTGTTCCACCCCACAGGTCATAGAATACCTCCTTCATCTTTCAGATTCAGGTCTTTCCTATTCCTCCTTAAAGGTCCACTTATCGGCCATTTCGGCATACCACAAGCTAGTGGATGGCAAACCCATCTCAGTTGGAGGTCTCAAAAACCTTTTTGAAAGTGATTCTCCATCTGAAACATCCTGTTCGCAGCCCTATTTTGTGTTGGAGAAGCTCACTCTCCCTCCTTTCGAGCCAGCGATGAGCTGTGATTTGCGCTATCTTTCTTGGAAAGTGCTGTTTTTGCTTGTGGTTACTTCTGCTCAAAGAATCTCCGAGCTTCAGGCTCTGGTGTGCAAGGAGTCTTTTTTGAGTTTTCACAGGGACTGGGCGGTCCTTAGAACAAATCCTAAGTTTTTGCCTAAGGTGGTGTCGGAGTTCACACTGAACCAGACAGTGGAACTTCTGGTCTACTATTCAACTGCTGCGAATAGAGGTGAGGCGCTCCTGCGCACCCTGGATGTGCACGTATTCTCAGGTGCTGTACCCGTCGATCCAAAGATGTCCAGAAGGAAGACCAGCTCTTTGTTTCATTTGCACCCAAATCCTTGGGGAAAGCAGTGCCTGTACAAGTGGTTAGCCAACTGCATTCACCTCTGTTACCAGAAGTATGATAAACCTCTGCCGGCGTCTGTTAGAGGTCATTCCACTAGGGGCATGGCTGCATCTGCAGCTTTTCTGCGTAACATTTCTGCAACAGATATTTGCGCAGCAACAACTTGGAGTTCTGTCCATACCTTTACCAAGCATTACAGTCTGGACATTACTTCTAGGCAGAGGGCAGGCTTTGGCTTCGCTGTGCTGCAGGGCCTTCTGTCCTAGGCCAGTTCCATGCTGCTTTTTCCTTTGGAGTTTCTCCTCCTCCCAAGTTTCTCTCGGTCTCTCTTCAGAGGGACTGCTTGGGATTCAGTCCTATATGTGATGACCTACTGAGGAACCTTTTCAAAGTATGATAGCGCAGTTACGTAAGAACTTACTGTAACAGTAGATCTTCGAGAGAGGTTCCTTCAGTAGGTCATATTTTTCCCTCCCTCCTTCCCCCAATTTTTTCTTTTGGGACTCCAGACTCTGCTCCTTCTCCTGTCATTCCTTTTAGGTCTCCGTTGGGAGAACTGGAGGGTGAGCGTGGGGACCACCCTCTATATAGGGTCATGCTGATGTCAGTCCCGTGACATCGGGTGGTCGGTCCCCCGGAAGGTATTGCTTGAAAAGTATGCCGTGTGGTCCAAACGCCAGGTGGCGCTAGTCCTATATGTGATGACCTACTGAAGGAACCTCTCTCAAAGATCTACTGTTACGGTAAGTTCTTACATAACTGTACTTTCTGTATTAAGAGAAGCTGCTTTCAATAGGAGAGCTTTTTCAGATGCAAACTATATTCCAACTTGACATTTAGTGCAGTGTGATCACACTGACATGTAATGTATACCCTAGAGTAAAGGAGGGAGAGAGGTGATATGATCGAAACATTCAAGCATCTTAAGGGCATTAACAAGGTGAAAGAGTCTAACATGTTTCAATATAAGAAAAATAGCAGGACAAGAGGAGACAGCATGAGATTAAACGAGGCTGATTAAGGGGTAATGTGAGGAAGTTCTTTTTCACAGAAAGGGTGGCGGATGCAGGGAACAGCCTACCTAAGGAAGTGGTGGAAATGAATACAGTGCAGGGCTTCAAACGGGCATGGGATAGGCATAAGGGAGCAATACAGATGAGTATGAATAGATAGGCCATTGACAGACTACAGGTCTATGGCACATTCATAAGGTAGAAAAAATGGGCAGACTGCATGGGTCTTGCGGTCCTTATCTGCCTTCAACTTCTATGTTTCTATGTAATCACCTTCACTGCATTTAGATGGAATACTGACTGTGTATACTCAAACATCGGAACATCAAAGAAACATAATGAATGAAACAGGTATGGTAAAATTGCAAATTATACTAGGAAAACTTAATCGGTAGGGAAGGGGGGTGGAAGGCATGAATACACAAGTACTGTATAGTCCCTTTTTAAGTTCCCAAGCTGCAAGCAAGGACAGTAAATGTAAGGATATTGTCTCATGACTTAGCCAGTGCTCGGTATCATTCTTTGTAATTACTATATACTACAAATTTTTTATACCTTTTTTAGTCAGATAGATATCTCAGGGTCTTGTTTGCCTTTTTTATTTATTTAAAAAATGGAAGAAAGCATTCAAAAATGAGGCTAAGCTTTTAATTATTTAATCTGATTGATTCATCAGAATACTAAACTTTTAAAATGTGTCAAAATTATTTTTTGAACAATGAATTGATATAGACAGCCCATTAATACGGTTTGGTTGATACCTAGCATTTTAGAATATTCTGTGCAGTTGGGGTTAAATTAAGCTAAATGTCAGTACTTTGCAGAAAGAAATCTTGAAGTTGTCCCTGAGGCAGTCTGCATTCTGTGACTTGTAGTATAAAATCTTAGACTAGGTTGATGCTCTGCTTTGTCACATGTTCATTATTCTATGGCATGCCTGCCTGTAATCCCAGAAATTGCCCTGAAGGTTTGACATAATGCTAATAAATCGTAGGCAGTATATAACGTAGACCCTAGCTGCCTTACATTGTGACTGCATTACCTTAGATCGTCAGGAAGCCAGTTAATCTTAGGGAATCATAAATGCCTAGCTGATATTAGTACAGTATTGATCCCTGTGGTGGATCAGAGAGCTTGTTCCTTCTTAGATTGCTTGTTCCAGATGCCTGCACGCGAGGCTACTTATACGGCTATGTATGGTGCCAGCAGGTAGTGGGTCAGAGGGGATAAAAAAATTACTGTGTTCACCCTGCTTTTGCAGTCTACCTGATGTCACAATTGCAGCAAGTACCAGGCCATGCTGCCAGTGTCCATTGAAGAATGGAAGGCCAGACTGGCCGTAGGAAGGCCTAGGGACTGAAAATTGGCCTCCGTGGCTGCTAGGGTGGCTACACAACTTGTAAACATGGAAGAGGCTGAGTGAATTCTTAGTCAGTCTCTGCACTGTTCCTGACTGGGACCAGCATTGGAGGGCACTTCTCTGATGATTTCAGAGAAATGTGCAGGGCCCCACAGACCTTTAGGAGAGCCCTTCTCACCACAACAGAAAGATCATGCTCTTCCTGATCCTTTGACTGCCCAAATTGCTTGACCTTGGTTGAGCTTTTGCCAGTCGAGGGTTTGGTTTAGGGTTCCACAGTAACCCCGTTGGGCATATAGGCCTCCACTCCGATCGAACAGGCGGTCACATTTTATTCTCTATCCGGTTGACTGGCTCTTGGAAGAGCAAGAGAGGAGCCAATCTCTCAGAATCCATTGCTCCCTGTCCTCACCCAGGAGGATGAGGTTCAGCCGGAGCCCCTGACTAAGTTGCCTCAGAAGCTGCCTCCACCTGCTATCTTACCTCTGAGGCATTTTTTTGTTACTCTGCCAAAGCAGGTGTTCAAACAACATGAAGTCTTGCTGTATTCTGACAATATGCAGTTAGCCCCAGCACTTGAACTGTTCTGGAGAGGAAAGAGTTAACTCTATGTCACGGCATAGAACGTTGAGCTCGAGCTCGGTTTTCAAACCTCTGTCCCAGGTACTCCTTAGTGTAACCGTCAGATTCTTTACTCCTCCTAACTGTGAAGTCGCTCCAGTGATCCTCTCCTTCACTTTGGTTCAGCTGTAGTAAAATCGGTCGATTTAGTAAACCGTTTCTTTATTTTTTCAGTCTTTACATCTCTGTCCCGGTATAGTAAGTGCATTAGTAGGTAGTAATGTGGTTTATAAAGAAATTGTTTTTCTTTTCGGTTTCTTTCCGGTCAGTCCGGTTGGGTACTGAAGTGATTTGTTGTTTTTATTTCTGTCTCTAAGTTTAGTGTGGTTTCCAGTATCTATCGGTTCCTGAAAAGACCGTTGATTTCTCCAGTTTTTTCATCCGACCCGTGACACGGTTGGAACCGATAGGTTTTGGCAGTTGCCTGGCGTAAACGCTGGTAAGGGTGACTTTGTTTATTGAGGCATGTCTGAGAAACTCAAAAAGAAAACCGGTCCCACTGGGTTTTAACACTGCACTGAGTGTGGGGAGGCTTTTGCTAAGGCTGATCCCCACCTCATCTGTGTTTATTGTCTGGGGTTTGATCACCTCAAAGAAGACTGCCAAATCTGCAGAAACTTTCTTAAAGCCACTGTGGATAAACGTTTAAGTAGGCTGAAGGAAAGGGAGGCGGAAAAATCTGCTGCCCCAGATGGCCAGCCCGGTTCAGTTCGACGAACCTGAGGGTGCCCACTGACCTGGGCGATACCCCCTTGGGCAAGAGGAAAGCCAATTCTGCGGAATCGGTTCCTACAAAGAGAAAGCGCAAATCAGCCGGTTCAGATCCCAGTTTCCATGGTCAGACCACTGACGAAATAGCCAAAGCGATCGCTATTGTGCAGTCGCTTCGCTCGGTTCCGACCAAACCGACACCAATGCAGAAATGGTCGGTTCGGTTGGACTTGTCTGCTTCTGAGTATGACTCTGAAGCATTTTATGAGGGCGATTGGGAAGGAGACGAAGTTGATGAAGATGAAGATTATGAAGACCTAGATGAGCCTATTGAGCCTGACATCTCCCCAGACAGGCCTTCTAATGTGTCTCCTCCTAGGCTTTCTGAGTCCCCCTCCCACTTCATGTTTTACAAGAAGGTGGCTGAGACTCTTCAGCTTCCAGTGGAAGAAGCTGAACAGGATCAGGAGGAGCCTGACTGTTGAGATGATGGATGTCCCAGAGTCAAAAAGAGTGTCTATCCCTCTGCACAAGTCCCTGGGGAAACAGACCCCAAAAATATTACAGTTTCCAACATCCATACCTCCTGTGGATAAGAAAATGGACAGGAGGTATGCTCTGTCAGGCCCTGGTACAGATTTCCTTTCTAGTCATTGCAGCCATGTTGGGGTAGTGCTAGCTGCAGCCTGTGACAAGGTTAATATTCCCCTGGCATCTCACCCCCCCTCCCAAGATAAGGATTCCAGGAAAGTGGATGCCATGACAAAGAAGCAGTACTTGGCATCCTCTTTGGGACTCAGGCAATCCAACTATATGGCATATGCAGCCAGATACCAGAAGTCTAGGTGGGATATGGTTGTGGAGCTGGTGAAGAATGCACCTCCCCAGCTGGCCAAGGAGCTGGAGCAGGTGTCTGTAGATGGCATCAAAGCTTCAAAGGTCCAGTTTCATGCTGCTGTGGACTCGAATGATGTTCATTCTAGGGTCATGGCTACATCTGTTTCCATGAGATTTGCCTGGCTCAGGTGTACCAGTTTATCTCAGGATACCCAGACCAAAGCCATGGATTTTCCTGTCACTGGTAACTCTCTGTTTGGGGAGCAAATAGAGACGTACATGAAATAATTGGATGAGTACAGGACCACATATAGGTGTGCTGCAGCCAAGGAAAAGCAGATCACTCCTCAGAGGCAGCAATCCAGGGCTGGCAGGGGCAGGCCTTTTCACAGGCCTTTCTGCCAGGCTCAGGCCTCCTCCTCTTTTCAGCAGAGGGGGTTCTTTAGGGGAAGAGGCAGAAGGAGGATGACAAGGGCTGCATCCTCCTCTCGGTCTAAGCCCCCTGCCAAACAGACACCCTGATGTGTCAGTCAGGGTTGCCTCCCCAGTTCCTGTAGGGGGCAGTCTGGCTCACTTTTTCCAGGCCTGCAAGTGTATCACTTCAGACAAGTGGGTCCTGGAAGTAGTGAGCCAGGGTCTTGCTCTCAGTTTCAACAGGTTCCCAAAGTGGAGAGCAAAGGCTTTCTGTCCTTCCTTGACAGAGGAAATATAGGCCTTAGAAATAGAGCTCTCTTCTCTACTGCTTCTGCAAGCTGTGGAGAGGGTACCCCTCATTCACAGGGGAAAAGGATTGTACTCCAGGTACTTCCTTACCCTAAAAAAAGACAGGGGAGTGGCGACCCATCCTGGGTCTACAATACCTAAACAGACACATAGTAAAACCAAAGTTCAAGATGGTGACTCTGGGAAGTATTCTTCCCTCTCTGAGACCAGGAGACTGGCTAGCCTCCCTGGATCTCAAGGATGCCTATTTCCACATACCTATCAGGCAGTCCCACAGAATGTACCTCCGGTTCCAACTGCCCTCAGGCCATTACCAATTCAGAGCAATGCCTTTCGGCCTAACATCTGCTCCAAGAGTATTTACCAAGTGCCTAGCAGTAGTGGTGGCCTTCCTCAGAAGACAAGGCATCTTACTGTTCCCTTACCTGGAGGACTGGCTCATAGTAGGTCAGTCCCCAGACCAAGTCAGGTCAGCTTTAGGGGTCACTCAAAATCTTTTAGACTCCTTAGGATTCATCCTAAATCTGGAAAAGTCTGTTCTGGAACCAGTTTAGCTTCTCACATTTATAGGAGTGGAGCTGGACACTGTTCAGGCCAAGGCCTTCCTTCCTCTCTCAAGGGTTCAGTCCCTCATCAGTCTAGCTTCCTTTTTTCATCCACTTGTGTCTCAGCCATCCAGACACTTCTTGCAGTTGCTAGGCCACATGGCAGCTTGCACTGCAGTAGTGCAAGGAGCAAGGTTTCAGATGAGGGACATTCAGTTTCATCTAAGAACCTTTCAGTCTCCTAAAAAAGATCCTCTTTCCAAATTGGTTCCTATGTCTCTAACTCATGTTCAGGCTCTCCAGTGCTGGTTGGAAGAAGACAATCTGAGGCAAGGGGTTCCCTTCCTCAGTCAGGTCCCCACAGTGATCCTCACCACAGACGTCTCCCTGTTGGGGTGGGGAGCTCATCCGGATCAGTTTACTGCTCAGGGAACGTGGTCTCATCAGGAGTCTCTTCTACACATAAACCTTCTCAAACTCAGGGCTGTCTTTTTAGCGCTCCAAACATTCTCGAACGTAATTCAGGGGAAAGTGGTGCAGATCAGGACAGACAACACCATAACCATGTGGTACATCAACAAGCAAGGGGGTACTCAGTCCTCGGCCTTGTGTCCCGAGGCCATGTAAATATGGTCTCTGGCTTATTCCCTGCAGGTTTCTCTGCTTGCAGTGCATGTCCCAGGGAAAGTCAATGTACTGGCAGATGCTCTCTCAGCAGGATTTCCCAAGGTCACCACGAATGGGTTCTGAATCTCCCCATTCTTCAGATCATTTTCAAGTGGTGGGGCACTCCAGTGATAGAGCTCTTTGCAGCCCTGGACAATCATCAGCTCCCCCTATTCTGCTGCAGACCCTCTCTCCTGGGGTCTGTCCCGCTGGATGCCCTCCTGTTGGACCAACAGGTTTCTTTATGCTTTTCCACTGATTTTCAGAGTTCTGGACAAGGTCAGATCCCAACCTGCACTGTGATTCTGACAGTCCCGGCTTGGGCCAGACAGCCTTGGTATCCTCTTCTATTGTCACTATCAGTGACAATTCCCCTGTGCCTTCCCAGACAGTTCAACCTCCTCATCTCGGGGAGAATATTATATCCCAGTCTTCACACACTCGGGCTCAAGGCCTGGCTCTTGAGGAGCTAGAATATGCAGGCCTGCATCTCTCACAATCAGCTCTGGATATCCTTAAGGCCAGTACAAAAGCCTTCCACTAGAAAGACCTACGATTCTAAATGGAAGCAGTTTGGGTTCTGGTGTTTCCAGAGGCGCATTCAGTCAGATTCAGCTGACATTGCCACTGCTTTAGATTATTTGGTGTATCTTAACAGTTTAGGCCTTCGGCCTACCACTCTCAAGGTGCATTTAGCAGCTGTGTCTGCTTTTCTTTCGCCTGGGAAGTTCTCCTCTCTAGCCTCATATCCAGTTTTCAAGAAATTCTTCAAAGGATTGGTCCATATCAGTTCTCCCTTCAGGGATACTACGCCTCTATGGGACCTGAATATCTGTATCACACAGCTGATGCAGCCTCACTTTGAACCACTTTGCTCAGCTGAGCTCAAATACCTGACTTGGAAAACTGTATTCCTGGTTGCTATTACTTCTGCCAGGAGAATGAGTGAGTTACAGGCCTTATCAGTAGCACTTGATTTCATTTCATAGGGATGAGGTGGTCCTTCGTACAAATAGGAAATTCCTCCCTAAAGATGGTATCAGACTTCCACCTGAACCAATCTATGACACTGCCTGTATTTTTCACTGATCTCTCCTTCTCTGGAGAGGGGAGATTACACAGTCTCGATGTAAAGAGGGTTCTGAGTTACTACATAGAATCCACTAAGCCCCATAGAAACAACTGCTCCCAGCTGTTTCTCACTTATGGGGAGGTGGGTAAAGGTAAACCTGCCACCAAGAGAACTATTGCTAGGTGGATTGTCTCTTGCATACAGTTCTGCTACTCAAAATTGGGGAAAGAACAACCCTCAGGCCTGAGGGCTCACTCCACCAGAGGTACAGCTGCAGCAGCTAGAGACATACCATTAGTGGAAATCTGTAAAGCAGCCACCTGGAAGACTGTTCACACATTTACCAAGCATTACTCCCTTGACATTCAGTCAAGAATTGATGCTAGGTTTGGCACAGCAGTACTGCAGAGCCTGTTCCCAAAATAGGTTCTGTAGTTCCCTCCTCCTTGGGGGTACTGCTTGGTAGTCTGCATATAATCAGTATACAGCAAGACTTCATGTTGTTTGAAGAAAAAATTACTCACCTTAGTAATTGTGTTTCTTCTAATGGAGTCTTGCTGTATTCTGACCTCCCTGCCTCCCTTCCTGGAACCTAGTTGTTTTGGGATGTGGGTGGGCAGGCGCAGTGTTGCATCTCAGGGGTGTACCTGGCTGCCTCTTTTTTTTTTTTGTAAACTTTATCTCCAACCCTGGAGAACTCCTTCCAGCGACCTCGGGAGCTTCCAGCCTCTACCTCCCGCCGTGACCATTCCTCTCCCCCTTCGTGTCACCAGGCACCACCTCCGGGTCTGAACCCTCCAGAGGTAGGGCCGCCTTATGCACCCAGGGCACTCTATCTCATAGGGCAAAGTGCCAGCACACACATGTCTGGCAGGAGAGGAGATGGCCTGGAGTTGGGAGTGTGGGCTGTGAAGGTCGAGGTGCCTTCATCTATCCCCAGGATTGGGGTATTTCTTCCTTTTCCTGGCTTCTCCCACGCGGGCTGGCCAGTGAGGCAATGTAGTGCCGTGGCTCCACCCACCCTGGCATGCGCCGGCTGCTGGTCGGCAAACCTCTAGTTGCCAGAGGTTGCTCTATGAGCAAGCATCTCCCACACCCCCCCAGGAAGAGAGAGCAGTCCTCCAGACGCCGATCTCTCCCCCCGCTGACCAGGACTCCCGGGTCGCTCCTGAACCCGGGTTGCTGGCGTGGCACAAGGTGTGGTGTCCAGCACCTCAACCCTCAGCGCCACCGGGCCGTCTTGTGTGCCTCTTCTTAATTGAGGTTTTCTTGTGCCTATGTTTTATGATTGTTTGCTTTATTACCTACTTGGATTCTTTTTGGGGGTCTCGACTTGAGTCTTTGGACCCTAAATTTATTTTTATTGCCTTTTGGCACAAAAGCTCTAAAAACAGTTTCTGGGTTGTTGGTTAGTATAGGGCTCATAAGAGTCTGACGGTTACACTGGGGAGTACCTGGGACAGAGGTTTGAAAACTGAGCTCGAGCTCAACGTTCTATGCCTTGGCATAGAATTAACTCTTTCCTCTCCGGAGCAGTTCAAGTGCTGGGGCTAACTGCATATACTCAGAATACAGCAAGACTTGCATTAGAAGAAACACAATTACTGAGGTGAATAATTTTTTCTTCTATGCCGGCCCTCAAGAGGACCCCCCCCCCTTTGAAGTCAGCCTTCAGGCCAACAGTCGAGGTTGAAGTGCCACTTGCACTCTCGATCCTGCTTGAGAGGTAGTGCCGCTGATGCTCCTCGACCTTCTAATCTTCAGCTGAGGGAGGCATCAATGCCAAATGCATCCATGCTACAAGGAGCTCCTCAGGCAGCAGTGGATCATTTCAGGGAGGGGTAGAGTTCTGACACTGGGACTATGGGTTCCCTGGCCTTCTCTAGCTATTTCTGTGCCAGTCCAACAGTTACAGCAGACTGACTTGTCTGCATTGCTTCAACATTGGGTGGAGGCCCACCACTGCAGCCACTGTTCAGGGCTCTGACCAAGGACTCCACTAGGCTACCTGCTTGCCAGCCCAGTTGTTAATGGGGATGACCCAAGATGAAGATACCAAGGTGGTCCATGGTTGTAAAGGCCATTCTTAAAGAATCTTCTGACTTGGAAGCCAAGTCATCATTGGCCACAACCAAGACTCATCAGTTTGACCAAGAATTGGTCAAAGAGCTCAGTACTGCTCACGGGCCAACACCTTTTGGGGCTTTGCCTTGGTTAATGTCAGAGTCAATGAAGGTGCTCTTGAAACCAGTCCAGAAACAGGCTAAATACTCGTTCGCTGAGGCCATCTGTGGACTGGCCCAGGAGCTATGGCAGTATTCAGCATCCTGCCTGGCACACTCCATCCATGAGGTCTGCAAGTATGTGGTCCCCACAGGCATACTTTCAGGATTTTCTAACTACCACTTTTCAGAGGGTCTGGTGACATAGCCTTCCGCAAGTCAAAAGATCAAGGGGACATGAACAGCTTTCCAGACAAGGAGTCCAAGAAGATTGCCCACATAGCTAAAAAGGTGTACATGACCACTTCTCTGGTCTCCATGAGGCCAGTTATTCAATCATGATGGTGAATTCTGGCCATTCCGTCTTTGAGATTATAGGGCAACTCCACCTCCTGCTTCTGGCTTACAAGCAACTTCCAATCCAATGCATCAGAGACCAGAGTCAATTACTGACTAAGCGCCAGCTTAAGATGGCCTTGGACATGGTGACTCCTGTGATTGTACCATGGCTACGGCCATCACCAGGCATCATAGGGCCTGGCTACGATTGTCTACCTTCACGGTGATTACTTAAAATAAGCAGGCAAGTGTCGTATTACTAGCAACCAGCCTCTTTGGCCCGGGGATGGAAGGAAATCTCACGATTACTGAAATGTTCAGTTTCACCCTAGATTCTGTGGCTTTGTCCCAGAAGGATTTGAAGACCCAAAGAAAAATGCTTTTCTGTTTTGGTCCTTTCAGCCACAAAAGCCTCAGCAGCAGCCCTAACAAGACAATTTCAGCTCTTGTGTCTGAAACCAAGGTTTGGCGGCCAGGGGCAAAAAGGGGAGGGGGCATAGGTGGGGGTTCCTCCTGGTACCCTGCAGCTGGAGACCCGTCCAAGACTGCTCAGTGGTGGGTTACAGTATGTCATCCCCCTTCTCATCCAGTCCCTGTCGCAGCTTCTGGTCATGAGTCAGTTGCACCTCTTTTTGCCACAGTGTTCTGGTCTGCCATTACATTGGAGATTGGAGTTCTGAAGGTGATAGGCAAGGGTCTTCCTCTGGATTTTTAGCCTCTTCCGCCATGCCATCTCTGAGCTCCTTGGGAGTCCAGGGTACAAAAGGACACGTCCACATTGTGAGCCGATATAGCTTAGCTTCTACATCTCCCTGAAGCCTTGGCCAGTCAGGGATGTGTCCAGGTACTTTCAGGTTCCAAAATTGACTGGGGGGAGGCTGGCACACCACACTGGACTTGCGTAGTCCAAACTAGTTCATACAGAAGTGCAAGATCTTCCAAGAATCAGTTGTCACCACTGAGTCCCACTTGTGGGTCTAAGCCAGATGCAACAGGACCCCACAGGAGCCAGAATTTTTTGGGGGGACAGTGATGCAGTAGGCACCATGTGTGTGCACACACAGTGTCACACATCGATGTATGCATACTCTGGTATACAGCGGCACCAGCCCCCAACCACCTCAGTTCCCTTTTTCCCCGTCAAGTGCGTGTTGGGGGCCTGAGTGTCACCATCTGTACAACAACAGCATTCAGTTCTTCAGCTTTAGTTTAAATATAGAGTAGAGTTTTTTTTTTTTATATTTTTATGTCAGCTTAGTTAAACACAAAAACCTACAATTTTCTCTCAAACCCTACCATAACAGTCGACGACCATGGAAGAAGGTAGGGAGTCTGAAAACACTAGTTGCTGCAGCAAGAGGGCTGTGTCTTGTCACCACCTCTCTCCAGGCATGTGCTCTGCCAACAGGCAGTCCGGCACTTGAGGGGGATGGACAGTCGTCCTGGGGTCATGAAGGAACAGTCTAGATTCCACACACATTTGGCATCATCATGGTCTTTGCACTGTTCGGCCTCAACCTCTTCTGGAAAAGTGGAAGAAAGGCACCAGTCGAGGTCATGCACTGGTCATTCTGCTGAGACACACTCAGCTTCCATAGGCCTAGGTTTTAGAATATCATCACCTATGGCACTGGAGATACCAGGGCCTATGAGGTTGGTGTCTCAGTTCTGGAGCCTCGTTCGCCATTAGAGGGGACTGTGATGGGCAGTTTGGCCACTGGGCAGCTCTTGTGAAGCAGTGTATAAGTCATGCAATGCCATTTCTGTTGTCAGCTCCTGACCCCACAAAATGGGTTGGACTGGTGCCATCTGTGGTGCCACTTGACTTAGGTGCACTGCCGCCTGTGGCTCTTGTCTCTGGCTGGTACCATGGGCAGCACCACAAACATTTGTCCCACTTGTGTGTCACCTCTGTCCTCACTGGGGATAGGGCAGCCATGGTGCTGCCAGTCACTTTGTTGCCAGCTAGGTCATCAATGCCATGCAAGTTTGGGACCATTGGGGATACCTCAGTGTCGAATGAGTCTGCAGCATCAGGCAGTTCCCTCTGGAGATGTCCAGGGTGCCGTACGCAGCATCGTACAGAACACTGCATGCGACATCATCTGGAGCACCACATGCAGCATTGTCTGGGACGCCTTGCACAGTGTCATCTGAGGTGCCATGCGTGACATCATCCTAGGTGCCGCCTTCAATATTGTTTTCAGGCCACTGAGGCCTGTACTGCTGTTGCAGGTGTTGCTGTGGCCACGTCCCACACTACCAGCTCTTTTACCTCCTCCTTTCTACTAGCCTCCAAGTAAGGAGGATGTAGAAGGGTACAAGTAAAATCTGTACCTTATCATCTCCTTTCTTTTTTTTAAATTAAGAATACTTTATTAAAGTTTCGGTAATACAGACCATAATAACAATACAATGAACAAAGATAAAGGACAAGAAAAACTAGACTCAGTGAACTAACAAATAGTAAACACACCTGACATCACACACACCCCACCCCCCCCCATTCTTCCGGAGCAGGTATATTAAAATAAGAAATCCATAAAGCAATTAAGAGAAGACAACAGATCACATAAACTCAAAAATACTGGGAAGGATTGCTAACATAAACAATTTAAATATTTCAAGTAGGAAACAAAAGAAAAGCAACACACAGGCACCTTATGCAGGACGTGATTGGCAGGCCGCAGTCATTAATACTATTCTAGAGTCCATGTACTGTGAGTAAAGTGAATGGTGGATCCCATACTTTATTAAACTTAGATAAGCAGTCTGCTATACTAACTAGCACTTTTTTCCGCTTGTAGAGCAAATAACATTTCTTTATACCATTCCATATACGTAGCCACCTCCTGATCGCATCAGTGACATAATATAATTATTTAGCACAGGCTGAGGTCCAGGGCCATGTGATAGCATTGATTGCCAATTAACTAATCTTTATAGTGCCCTAACAAACAGATCTCTGGAGTAAATGCCAGCTCTGGTCCTAACAGTGGACCAAGGCGACTGCATATGGATTCCCAAAAGGGAGAAACTTTTTCATATTCCCACAAAACATGTAATAGAGTGGCAATATGACCTTTCAGAGAGTATAACAGCTCTTTATGTTGTATAGGGACACTTTTAAAATATATGTATATTATGGCACAATTACATCCTACAATAATTCTGTCCTGTAATGTGAAAGGGACATCCATGATCCCAGTAAGCGAGCTGGACTTATACAAATGTTTTGTAGAGAAAAAACAGATGTTTTATATTTAAAACTCAGGGAATTCTAATTATGGGGAGACATGAATATGGCGCTGAACCCTTCATTGGACACTACGGTGAATGGTGACCATCGGAGGACGGGTTCACAAAAAGTATTTAAATCATGGCTGACCCAACTGGGATACATAGATGTCTGGCGGCAAACTTTCCCTACTAATAGAATCTTTACTTATTGGTCACCTAGATATCACTCATTTTCTAGGCTCGATTATTTCTTTATAACAGAAGAACATATTGAACGAGTCCAAGAAATTTATATAGGTCCTAGATTGTTATCTGACCATTCTCTGCTTTATTTAAAACTGAGTTTAGGTAGTTAGAAAACCTGCTTTGTGGCACCTAAATGTGTCCCTTCTCAAGAATCCTGAAGCTAATTTATTAATGCAAGACAGTATACCCCAAATAATTTGGGATAACAGTTCAGATAATAGCCCTCCATCTGTATTATGGGACACAGTTAAAAGTGTTCTAAGGGGGAAGATTAATAGAGTTGGCCATTCGGAAACAGCGGCAGAGGGAAAGGCAATATGCTGAACTACAAGAGATCCTACTAGTTAAGCGACTGCTTTAATTTTACTCTAGGACTGGTAAAAATTACTAAAAAAAGGCTTTAAAAATAGCCCCCACAGACTTGTATGGGGCAGAGCGGGGGCACCAGAAGGCTGGAAGGGATCGGCTGGCTGAGGGTTCGGCACCAGTTACGATCCCTTCCCCTACTAAAATTACGAACTTTTAAATAAAAATTTTTGCAGGGGTGAGCTCAGGACGATATAACAATACCTTATATTGGAAACTTCCTTTAAAGATTATCGGACTTTGGAGTTATTAAATTATGAATCCCTCACTCAGCAAATTATTCAGGACTTAAAAAAATCGCAGTTACTCCCTTATTCTTTGTTGGAAAGGGTAGAGGTTATTCGACAGAATATTTTTCCTAGTTTGTTATATTTTTTCCAGTCTTTACCAATAATCCCAGATAGAGCATATTTTAACACATGGAATCAAATTATCTTAAGATTTCTATTGGGTGGGGGGGATGTAGGCCACGTATTAAATATATAGTTTTACAGCTGCCAAGAGATAAAGGTGGCTGCATTTACTGAATTTATATTATTCGAGTCCCAGGAAATCTTTACTGTATTCTGACATATGCAGTTAGCCTTCACCATTCAACTTCCCTGGAGAGGAAAGAGTGAAAGAACCTATGCAAATAGTTGAACGTTGATAGGCTCGAGCTTGGTTTTCAAACTGCTGTCCCTGGTACAGTCTATGTAACTGTCAGATTCTTTACTCTACCTGCCAAAGTTAGACGCTTCAGAGATTGGTCCTTCAGTTTGAAGATTTTACTTTATTCTTGGTTGTTTTCAAGTTACTGTTTCATTTATTTTCTTTTTCAAAGTATTGTCATTGGTAAAATCAGGTAGATTAGTCTAGATTTAGCTTTGGTTGGGTAAGTCCATGGTTTCTCCTTAGTTCGCTAAACTGGTGAGGAACCAAGATGTTTTTCTACTCTTTTGAAGTAAAACGTTTCTAGTTTTATTAAAGGAAAACTGTCCAAAACAGTGCTGGCAATTACCAGGGCTGTAAAAATGCCCGATTAGCACAACCTTAGTACTTAAATATGATTGCAGCTAACCTTTGCCGAGTAATTTGTTGTGTTTCTTGCCTGTATGGTGGTTTCTTCTACTGTCCCTGATGCACCATTTAGAAATTGCCGCCACACCAGAAGACAGAGCGTGACCTGCATAACTCATAGATACATACATACATACATACAGTCAAACCCACCAGGATGAAGCGCAGTGTCACTGATTTCCTGCATGACAAAAGGGATTACCTCCCATTGAAATTGCATTGTTTGCTGCAGTAACTCTACTGCAAGATTCTGCAGTGCTGCGCTTCATCCTGCTGGGCACCACTGTAGATAGATAGATAGATAAATCATTTATTAAGTGCTCATTTCCACAGAATCTGAGCACTGTACAAACAACAACAATAAAATAAACAAGTTAAAACCAACCAGAATTCAATTTCAGCAGTCCCATCAGTTCCAGTCAGCAGTTAATCATTAAAAGCCAGCCTAAATAAGTATGTTTTGAGGTTCTTCTTAAAGGCTTCCACCGAGGGAGCCCTCCTCAAATTTTCAGGCAAAGAGTTCCACAGTGTGGGTGCAGCAACTGAAAACGCCCTACCTCCGGAATGCCACAGCCTCACCCTGGAAACCTCAAGGAGGGCTCCCCTGGCTGAATGAAGTGCCGGGGGCGATATGGGACAAGGAGATCTTGCAGATAGACAGGCTTCATCGTGATCTTCCTGCTGTGTGCCGAATGCTCATTCCTGACAAGCAGGGCACATTTCCATGGAGTAAAATAAATAGTGTGGCATGTAGAGGTAATTCAACGGTAACTCTAGAAACCCCCGTTAAAAGCAGAGTAGCATAAGTAAGTTAAATTCTTAATGAAGATCTTACTTGAGAGGGCTCTTGCGGTAGGTAATTACATATAGAACTGCCGCCCGGCCCGGCGGCAGGACCTCTGGAAAAATTTCTAGCTAACAGTCCCTGGCCGAGACCGCTCATGTCAGGTGACGGCGTCATAAGATGTCAGTATAAAGGGGCGGTCCCGACGCCCGCTTTCCAGTTCTTTCCCCGCCGCTGCTCATGCAGCCATGTTAAGTTCTTATCGCTCCAGTCCTGTTACTTGCCTGTTTTTTCGAACAAGTTTCAGTATAGAATTTTATTCTTCTTTCATCAGGTGAACGTCGGTTTATGTCGTCCCCTTCAAAGAATAAGTGCAACTCGTGCAGCGTCCAACTGCCTCACAAAGACGGTCACTTCCTCTGCCTTTTCTGCTTAGGCCCTGACCACGCAGTTGACAAGTGTCCGCACTGCCTTCGATTCAACGCGGCCACCCGCAGACGACGCCAGCAGTCCCTCAAAGCCCATCTCCTCAAAAAGAAGATGTCCGCGATGGAGAAGGAGTTGAAGAAACTTCGGCAGGTGTCGACCTCCCCTGAAGGGCATAAGAAGCGGGACAAGGAAAGGCACCGGGAGAAGGCCTCCTGGAGTCGCGGCAGGTAATATCCTCCGGGGATCACACCGACGGCAGCCTCCAAGGCTTTGGAGGAGTGCATCGGCCCGCCTCCGCCGGGTTCGCGCTCGAGCCCGCCCGGGTGTCTCCAGGCAAAAGGAGACTTAGCCCCTTAGTACCGCAGGCCTGCGCCTACTGGTGCGGCACCTCTTTGCCGACGCCGCCCTCCGACGACGCCGGGAGAAGGTTTAAGACGCCGATCCTTCGGGCGTGCACGGCAGTGTTCTCGGATCGGGCCTCTCATACTTCAGCCCGCCCCGATTTAGGACCTCGGTCGGACGCCAGCTCCTCTGGCGCCCGCCGCATCGCCCATAAGCCACACGTCGGCCTCTGACGTGCGCCGGACCGGAGCCTACAGCAGACCCTGCCGCCTGTCGCACCAGGCTCCCCGCAGCCTTCGCTGCCATCAGAGGAGCCTCAGTCCCCCTGCCCGACCCCGGGGATTTTTCCCCTCTGTCCCCGGACGAGGCTCGGGACCCTGGGCTTCCGTCCGATCCTCTTCCTGAAGAGCTGGATCTGACGCCAGCTCCCCTGATGCCGGCCCCGACACCGGCCCCACCGACGCCGGTTCTGATACCAACCCCTCCAACGCCGGCGGGGGATATTCCGCCTCCATTGGGCCCTCCACCCCACGGGCCTATCCCGACTGATCCGCCCGTGGAGTACCCGGCTGGGCCGTCTGCTCCGGCAGCTCCTCCAGTGCCTGGGCATCTGCCATCATATCCAACGCCAGTTTTCCCAGGTCCGCAGTATCCTGCGCCGCAGTACCCAGTGCTGACTCCTTCGACGCCGCAGTACCCGACGCCGCAGTACCCGGCTGCGGTATACCCGCAGTCAAGTTACGGATACCCCCATGGATTTCCTCCATACACCTATCCCCCTCCTCCTCCACCCCGCCCCTAGGCCGCCGGTGGATCTTCAGGAGACTCTTGCCTCCTGGTGGGCTGAGGCCAAGGCTCAGCTCACCAAGGAAGTCGAGAGCCATCTTACGGCGACGGTGCCACCCCCAGCTCCCGTACGCCCCAGACGGCACACTCCCTCTCCTCCTCCGGATTCCCGAGCTTTACCCTCGGGATCCAGAGAGGGGCAGGACACGCGTTCTGGGATTCCCCCCAAGGAACCCATTCCTCCCCCTAGTCGAGTTAGGGAGTCTTACTCTGCTTCAGATTCTTCCTTCCCTTCTATCTTGGACTTCTCGGAGGCTTCCGATGGATGTTCCGAGAAAGACGACGAGCCACGCTCTTCGTCCAAGCCCCGGCCGAGGACTCCTCCGAAGTCTCCTCCGGAGGATCCTTCCTTCACGGAGTTGCTCAGGAAGATCCAGGAGGTCCACAGGTGGCACTCCTTAGAGCCAGATCCTCAACGGGTAAACTCTTCAACATCTGGACTTACCCTTACGGCTCCTACCCTAGTGCCACCCTGGATCGAGCCTCACGCCCACCTTTTGTTTCCACGATTTGGAAGCAACCGCTGGCTTTAGCCCCACTTCCCAGGAAGTCGAACAGGCTATACCAGGTCTGAGGGTGTAGACTTTTAGACTCTCACCCTGTGCAGACTCGGTTGTGATTAGTGCCGCCACGGCCAGTCAGCACACCCAAACACTTGAGCTCGCCTCCCCGGATAAGGAATCTCGCTTGGATCAGTATGAAGGAAGATCTACGCTCTTCCACACTGGGATTAGGGCCCTGAACTATGTAGCACATATGGGGATTACCAGAATACCGGCCTCACCAGGCGGAATCTAAGATCGACTCTCCGCCTGACTCCCAAGTCAAGCAGGAGCTGGCCGACCTGGTCCGCTCTGCCTCGTTCGGCCAGTCGTCATATTTTGAGGACAACCTACGACACAGTGGACACTGCAGGACGGAGTTCTGCCTTTGCCGTGAGTCTTCGGCGTCATGCATGGCTCCGTGTGTCAGGTCTGGCCCCGGAGGTGCAGTCAGAGATCTAAGAAGCACCTTTCAGGGGTTCTGTGCTTTTCGGTGGTGATGTCAAGGACATCATCACTGATTTGCAGGAGAAGGGGACGGCCCTTAAATCTGTTGATTCAATGTACCGTCCCCATCCCCACAGCCAGTCCTCGCAGACGCAGCCGGCCCTGCCGAAACCTCCTCAGGAAGGCGGGCTACTAAACACGGGCCCCGCCGCCCAAAAGCAACGGGTGCCCCAGCTGCGCGCTGCCTCACACCACCTGACTCCTTCCTCTCCCACCGCCTCGCAGCCCCGAGGAACCGGTGGAGGGAAGGTTCTCCCTCCACCTTCCGGGTTGGGAGAGGATAACATCGGATTCCGGGGTGCTTCAGATCATAGCAGAGGGGCACTCCATAGAGTTTCTACAGAAACCTCCGCATCACCCCCCTCTGAACTCCGCTTACTCAAGGGACCATCTTCTTTTGGTCGGGGAAGAAATCTCGGCACTCCTTGTGAAACAGGCTATAGAACCTGTCCCCCCTCACCTCTACGGGACGGGTTACTATTCCCACATCTTCCTTGTACCAAAGAAGACAGGAGATCTCAGACCTATTCTCGATCTCAGCTCTCTGAACCTATATGTGGAATACAAGAGGTTCAGGATGCTTTCCCTTCAAACCCTTTTGCCCCTGCTTCGGCCGGGCCAATGGCTTTGTGCACTAGATATGCAGGATGCATACCTGCACATCCCATTCGCCCTTCGCACCGAAAGTACCTCAGGTTTGCGTTCCAGGGGGTCCACTACCAATTCCGGGTGCTCCCGTTTGGTCTTTCCTCGGCCCCCCGAGTCTTTCGAATGCCTGGCGGTGGTAGCGCCCACCCATGCTCTCTTGGGAGCTCAGGTTTTTCCCTACCTGGACGACTGGCTCCTGGCGGCCTCGTCCAGGGAGGAACTCCTGCATTTTCTCTCCTCACCCAGCAGGTTTTCACTGACCTGGGTATTACCATCAACCATTCCAGGTCTCACCTGGATCCTTCAGAGGCTCCAGTTCATCGGCAATTTCAACACATCACTGTGCAAGGCCTTCTGCCTCCGGACAGGGGCCTCCCTCCAGTCACAGATTTCCCTCCTATCAGAACACAGGAGGGTCCCGGCAAGGTCAGTGCTCCGTCTACTGGGGCTTATGGCGGCGGCCATCCCGATGGTTCCGCGCGCGCGCCTCCACATGAGAATCTCTCAGTGGACTCTCCGATCTCAGTGGGATCAACGGGTAGTCGATCTAGATCATCTAGTTCTGATCTCCTCGCGGATGGTAAGAGACTTGCAATGGTGGATGGTTCGAGAGAACCTATTCGGGGTCCCCTTTTTTCATCCTCCCCCCGATCAGACTCTGACCACGGACGCTTCAGGCGAAGGTTGGGGAGCCCATCTGGGTCCTCACCGAACCCAGGGCCTTTGGTCAAAGATGGAGATAGTTCTCCATATCAACGTGCTCGAGCTTCGAGCAGTGCTGTATGCTCTCCAGGCCCTTCACCAATTCATCCTTCCAGGTCACCTAGCTGTCCAAACGGACAACATGTGCGTGGTGTGGTACATCAACAAGCAGGGAGGGACTCGGTCCTACCCGCTGTGCAGGGAAGCGATGAGGGTTTGGGATTGAGCAACGCTTCACAACCTTCACCTCATGACGATCCATGTTCCGGGAGTCGACAATGTCCTGGCAGACAGACTAAGTCGCTCGTCGGCTCTACCACACAAGTGGGAATTGGACGAAAAAGTTATAAAAAGCATCTTCCAGATTTGGGGGACTCCTCAGACCTGTTCGCTTCCTCCCAAAACGCAAAGCTTCCAATCTTTTGCTCGCTCGTTCCAGAGTGAGGCGCTTTCTGGAACGACGCTCTATCTCTAAGCTGGAAGGACAGATTCGTCTATGCTTTTCCCCCAATTCCTCTGGTCCCTCGTGTGTTACAGAAGCTGGCTTTAGAAGGAGCGAGAATGATCCTGATCGCTCCTTTCTGGCCCAGGCAAATCTGGTTCTCTTTTCTATAACGGTACTCAGAGGTTCCTCCTCTTCCTCTTCCTTTATCGCCAGGATTGCTAACCTAGGATCAGGGGACCCTGGTCCATCCGGGACTCAAGTCCCTTCAACTTCATGCATGGCACCTGCAGACCTAGCTCAATCTCGTTTTGGCGTTTCTCCTAAGGTGACCGAGATTCTGGTGGAGGCTAGAAAACCCTCCACTAGGTCCACCTACGCCATGAAATGGAAAATATTTTCTATCTGGGCTGCGGCCAGGAACGTGGAGCCCTTTTCCTGCCCCGTGACCATTCTGCTTGAGTACATGCATCATCTTTTTGACCTGGGTCTCAGTCACTCCTCTTTGAAAGTCCATATGGTGGCTATTTCAGCCTACCATGTCCCTTTCACTGACAAGGCATTTGCCCAGCTGGAGGTATCCAAAACTTTCCTCAGAGGGGTCCTTCATCTCAGGCCCCCTGTCCGGACTCCAGCTCTGCCTTGGGACTTAAACTTTGTCCTCGAGAAACTTACCCTTCCCCCCTTTGAGCCTGCAGCTTCGCGAGCTTGAGGTTTTATCATGGAAGACGCTCTTCTTGTTGGCCATTACTTCTGCTGCTTAGATTTCCGACTCAGGCCCTGATGTGCAAAATCCCTTATTTGATTTTTCACAAAGAGCGAGTAGCTCTTCGCCTCAATCCTAAGTTTCTTCCAAGATAGTAGCGGAATCTACCTTAAATCAGTCTATTGAATTACCTGCTTTCTTCATGCAGTACTCCAATCAAGGAGAATACCTGCTCCATACCATGGATGTTCACAGGATTCTGAGATACTACACCGATAGGACGAAGGATCTCAGAAAGACTGATCAGTTGTTCGTCTCTTTCGCTCACAAAAGAGAAGGCAATGCTGTCTCTAAGCAATGCCTATCAAAATGGTTGGCCCATTGTATCACTTTCTGTTATGACAAGTACAACAAGACCCTCCCGGGTCAAGTCAGAGATCGCTCCACTCGTGGAGTTGCCACCTCTGCGGCTTATTTCAAGAACATGTCTGCGGCAGACATCTGTGCTGCCGCCACTTGGACTTCAGTCCATACCTTTACTAAACATTACAGTTTGGACATTGCCTCTCACCGTAGAGCAGGCTTCGGGTTAGCTGTCTTGCAAGGCCTCCTTTCTTGAGACCTGCCAGATTATTTAATACTTTTGGAGTAGTTCCTCCTCCGGTGCCTTTCATTTGTTCCAGACTGCTTGGGATTCTGTCCTGTATGTAATTATTACTGCAAGAGCCCTCTCGAAGTAAGATAGTACAGTTACATAAGTACTTACTGTAACAGTAGATCTTGAGAGAGGCTCTTCTAGTAAATACCTCTCCCCCTCCATCCCCTAGGCTTTTCAGCTCCTTTTCCATTGAGGGAATGTCTGCTTCTCTCCTTGTCCGGGCCTGGGCGGGAAATGGAAGGCGGGCGTCCGGGACACCTTTATACTGACGTCAGATGGACGCCGGGTCACCTGACATGGGGGGCGGTCCTCAGGGACTGCTAGCTAGAAATTTTTTCTGGGGTCCTGCCGCGCGGCGTCAGTCCTATATGTAATTACCTACTGCAAGAGCCTCTCTCGAAGATCTGCTGTTACGGTAAGTTCTTCCGTAACTGTACTTTCCAGCTCCGGGCTTCAGGCACACGCAGTAGTGCTTAAGCTCCGAGTTAGGGCATACGCAGTAGCGCTACTGCACATTCCCAAGCTGCAGAGCTGGAACTTTCATTAAGAATTTAACTCTGTTTTTAATGGTGGTTGTTTCTAGAGGTACAGCTGGATGACCTCTACATACCACACTATTTATTTTTACTCCATGAAAATGTGCCCTGCTCATCAGGAACGAGGTTCTGGTACACAGCAGGAAGCTCAGGGAGGCAATTAGCGTAATAGTTGTGGCTCTGGCCGCTACCCTGTGTGAAATGGCGCCACTCACTCGGGAACATAAAATAAAGATGACTAATGCTGTACATGCTGTACAACAGAAATGCCAGTCTGTAGACACTGGGAGGAAAATGGCGATTATGACAGTTTTCCTTTAAGAATTACTAGTAAATATACTCACCGGTTCTTGCTTAACTGTGCTGTGCTCCTGAACCGGGAATTTTCTCGGTCTTTTCCTTGGTCTATGAACCGACAAAAAAAAAATATATATATATAAATATCTTACTAGCATTTTATTATTTCTTAATTTGCACAGAACCGGTGTTTTCTTGCTAAAAGGTCATGTCACAGAAGCCTAAAAAGAAAACCAACCCTACTGGTTTTCAGCACTGTATCGTGTGTAGTGAACCGTTTGCTAAGGCTGACCCACACAGAACCTGTGTCGTCTGCTTAGGGTTTGACCACCTGAACGCAGACTGTGAAATATGTAAAGCTTTTCCTCAGCCTACGCTTGATAGAAGCCTGAATAGACTGAGAGAAAAAATGTGTGAAAAAGCTGCTGACCCAACTCTTGAATAACCGGTTCCTTCTTCTAGCAAGGAAGAACCGAAGGAACTGGAGGGAAAACCCTCTGACCAGGGCGAAACCTCCTCGAAATCTAAGAGGACAGCAGAAACGGCCACTGAACCAGCCCCTGCCAAGAAGAATAAAAAAGGAGAAACATAGGGAAGGGCTCCAGATGCTGAAGAAATAAAACACTACTAAGATTTTTCAGTGGCTGCAGAATATTCCCAGTGGTTCGGTTCCGGTTCCTCAGCAAGTACCTCAGAAACCACCGGTTCAACCACCGTTCATACCAACAGTTCCTTCTTCGGTTCTCGGTTTGGGTGAACCGGATCCCTGTTATGAAGAGGAGGAAGATGACCTTGGGGAGCCAACTGAGCCTGAGGTCTCACCTGAACAGCAGGAGTTTGAGTCTCCTACTTTACGCTGTGAAGATTTCTCTTCCTGCTTTTCCTTTATGAAACAAATGGCAGAAACTCTGGACCACCTCACTCAGGAGACTACTGATGAGGAGGAGGAGGAACCAGATTATATGAAGATGATAGATTTGGCAGCTACTAAACGTTTATTAGTCCCCATCCACAAATCACTGAAGAGGCAAGTCCTGAAAATCTTAAAAACTCCTACTTCTGTCCCTCCAACTAACATGAAAATGGAAAGGAAATACTATTTGGCGAGAAGTGGGGCTAAATTTCTCTTCAGTCACCCCAGCCATGAGGGGGTGTTACAGGCAGCTGCCTGTGACAGAGCAAATGTGCCATTGTCATCCCATTCCCAACAAGGATTTCTGGAAAATCGAGTCTATGGCAAAGAAAGGCTACTTGGGGACCTCTTTGGCCATCAGACAGGCCACGTATATGGCTTATGTATCCAGATACCAAAAACGTCTCTGGAACTCTGTCTTGGAGCTGGCCAGCAAAGCTCCTCCTGCACTAGCAGCTGATCTAGAGGAGACTGCCAGATGTGGCATTGAGGCTTCCAAGTACCAATTCCACATGGCAGTGAATGCCAGCAACTCTGCTGCCAGGATTATGGTAACTTCAGTATCCCTGAGAAGGTTTGCTTGTTTCAGGGCCACTAACCTTTCTCAAGATACTCACACTAAGGCATTAGCTTTTCCTTGTGAGCAAAATTCTCTGGTGAACAAACAGAAGCTTATATGAAAAAGATGAATGAGTACAAGGCAGCTTATAAAAGCGTCTCTGCCAAAGAGAAGGCATCCACCTCCCAGAGGCGCCAAAGTAGGGGAGGTAGGGGAAGATCCTATACCAGGCCTTTTTATCAGGCTCAGGCTCTCCTAGACTACCAGCAGCGACGTGGCTACTTTAGAGGCAGGGTTAGAAGGAGTAACAGGCACTCTGACCCGAGCCCTCAGCCCAGGACACAGGCAAAGCAGAACCCCTGACGTGCCTGTCAGAGTCACCTCCCCAGTACTGGTAGGTGGCAAACTGGCTCACTACTTCCAGGCATGGCAAGCCATTACCTCAGACAAGTGAGACCTGGAAGTAGTGAGCCAGGGTGTAGCTCTCAGTTTCAAGGGCATCCTAGAATTGAAGGAAAGGCTGTTCAAACCTGCAGCCTCAGTAGAAAAGGCCTTGCTAGGATCAGAGGTAGCCAGCCTTCTACTGGCAAAGGCAGTGGAACCTGACTCAACCTCACAGAGCGGAAAAGGATTTTACTTAAGGTATTTCCTAACCCTAAAGAAGAATGGGGAGTGTCGACCCATACTGGACCTCAGAGCCCTAAATAGATATTTGACCCAACCAAAGTTCAAGATGGTCACCTTGGCAATGATTCTACCCACTTTCAGGCAGGTAGACTGGTTGGCATCCTTAGATCTCAAGGATGCCTACTTCCACATCCCCAACAGACAATCTCACAGAAAGTACCACAGGTTCAGATTGCCATTAGGCCACTACCAGTTCAGAGCCCTGCCCTTTGGTCTCACCTCTGCCCCAAGGGTGTTCACAAAGTGCCAGGCTGTGGTAGTGGCACATTTGAGAAGGCAGGGGGTAACAGTGTTCCCTTACCTAGATGACTGGTTAGTTGTGGTCAGTCCCCTCTGCAGGTAAAGAATGCCCTAGTCCTCACACAGGCTACCCTGCAGTCTCAAGGGTTCCTGGTGAACTGAGAAAAGTCAGTTTTGCGGTTGGTCCAGCGCCTGGACTTCATAGCAGCGGAGTTGGACACTTAAAAAGGGAAGGCATTCCTTCCTCAGGAAAGGGTGGACAGCCTGGTACATTTGGCAAGTTCTTCCAGCTTCACACCCCCAGACCAGCAAGACATTTTCTACAACTGTTGGGCCACATGGCAGCCTCAACAGTAACAGTGCCAGGAGCATGTTTTCAGATGAGAGACATCCAGTTCCACCTCAGGTCCCATTGGTCTCAGAAAAAGGAGACTCTGTCAAAACTAGTACCAGTTACAGGGACTCCCATTCAAGCACTGCAGTGGTGGCAGGAAAGGGACAACCTCTGGGAAGGAGTACCATTCCAGCAGGGGTCTCCAATAGTGGTGTTGACTACAGATGCCTCCCTCGTGGGATGGGGCGCCCGCCTGGGAGAGCACACTGTATATAGTCACAGCAAGAGACACTACTGCACATAAATTTGTTGGAGCTCAGGGCAGTCTTTCTGGCCCTTTAGTCATTCGCTTCACTGGTCCAGGACAAGGTGGTGCAAGTCAGGACAGACAACACCACAGTCATGTACTACATAAACAAGCAAGGGGGCACAAGGTTCACCCTGCTGTGCACAGAGGCTGTGAAAATTTGAAGTTTGGCATATTTCTTCAGGTGTTCTCTCTCAGCAGTTCATCTTCGAGGGAAGGACAACATCCTGGCAGATGCACTAAGCAGGATCAATCAAAACCACCACAAGTGGTCTCTGAACAAGACATATCCTGCAAACTGTCTTCTGAAGATGGGGCACTCCAGAGATAGACCTATTTGCAGCCCCAGATAATCACCAGTTACCACAGTTTTGCTGCAGGCCTCCTGCAGTGGGCACAGTGCCACTGGATGCACTAATACTGGATTGGACAGGGAAGTTCCTGTATGCCTTCCCCCCAATTCCCCCTGTTGCTCAGGGTGCTGAACAAGCTCAGATCCCAGCCAGCGACCATGATCCTCATAGCTCCAGATTGAGCCAGGCAGCCTTGGTACTCCCTGCTTTTGACCCTGTCACTCTCCAAACCGATTTGCCTCCCCAGGAGGCACAAGCTGTTGACATCCTACCAGGGGAGGATCCTTTACCCCAACCACAAGTCCCTCAGGCTCATGGCCTGGTTCTAGAGGACTTATGTATGCTAATCTGCACCTTTGTGAAGGGGTCCTTGAGGTCCTAGGGGTCTCTCGGAAGTCCTCTACTAGAAAAACTTACACCTCTAAATGGAAGAGGTTTTCCATTTGGTGCCAAGAGAAGGTCATAGACCCTTATCAGGCTGGACTTACAGTTTTGTCGGACTACTTAGTCCATCTTCATTCCCTAGACCTTAAGCCATCTACCCTCTAGGTACACTTGGCAGCTGTCTCTGCCTACCTCTCAGCAGGTAAGTGCACTTCTTTGGCTTCCAATCCAATTTTCAGGAAGTTTTTCAAAGGATTGCTTCATATGCATCCCCCACACAGGGAACCAGCCCCCTCTTGGGATTTGAACATATGTGTTGCATATCTAATGCAACCCCCATTTGAGCCCATGTCCTCAGCAGACCTCAAGTACAGGACTAGGAAAACAGTCTTTCTAGTGCCAGTTACTTCAGCCAGAAGGATTAGTGAACTCCAGGCTTTGTTCACAGATCGTAACTACATTTCCGTCCATCGGGACAAGGTAGTACTCAGAACCAATAGGAAATTCCTCCCAAAAGTTGTTTCTGATTTTCATCTCAACCAGTCTGTTACCCTGCCTGTCTTTTTCACTGATCACTCCAGTCCAGGGGAACGTAGGCTGCATAGCCCAGATGTCGAGGACTATTTAGGTATTATTTGGACCATGCAAAGGGCCATAGACAGAATAATACTCAGCTCTTCCTGACCTATGGAGAAGTGGGGAAAGACAAACCAGCTTCAAAAAGGACTATTGCACACTGGATTTTTGCCTGTATTCAGTTTTGCTACAACAAACTGGGCAAGGAACCCCCAGTGGGCCTCAGGGTTCATTCCACCAGTGGTACAGCTGCTTCTATAGCAGCTACCAGAGTCATTCCTTTGTTAGGAATTTGTAAAGCAGCCACCTGGAAAACTGTTCACACCTTTACTAAACACTATTGCCTGGACACCCAGGCTAGTTGTGATGCCAGGTTTGGCACAGCAGTACTGCAGAGCCAGTTTCCTAAATAGGTTCTATGCCCACCTCCAAAGGTACTGCTTGGTAGTCTGCATATGTCAGAATACAGTAAAGATTTCCTGGGGCTTGAAGAAAAAATTACCACAGTAATCATGTTTCTTCCAAGGGAATCTACTGTATTCTTGCTCCCACCCTACCTCCCCTACTAGAACTTGGTGGGCACTGCATTCCAGCTGTTCATGCTTGGTTGTTAAAACTTGTTTAGGTTGGTGGTTTTGGGGCATCTGTCACCTGAGTCTTTTCAGATGTCCTATTAAAAGGGAGGATTGTAGTTCTTAGGGGGATTTAGTTCTTAAGGATAGCATAGATAGTATATTTCAAACAACATGAAGTCTTGCTGTAGTCTGACAATTGCAGTGATTCCCAACCTTTGAACTGCCCCGGATAACTAAGGGTTAACTTTCCATGCAGGGCATGGAACGCTGAGCTCGAGCTCGGTTGAAGTATCTGTCTGGAGTGTTTTGAACTCAAACCGTCAGATTCTTTACTCTGCCTCACTGAACGGTCGCTCCGGAGATTTCTCCTTCAGCTCGGTTCGAAGTCAGTTAAAGTTTTCAGTTTTTCGTCAGTTTAAACCGAAAAAAAGTATCCTCATAGTCGGTTCAGTCTCTGTCTGTGGTGCCGTGAGTACTAGATAGGAATTATTGTATATTTTCTGTGTGGAATTTGTAAAACTGCGGTCGGTTCGGCTGAACCAACCATTTGATTGTGAATTTTGCTATATTTAGTGTGTGGGTACCGGTTCTTATCGGTTCTAAAAAAAACGTGTTTTAAACCGTTTTTCCAATACCGTGACACGGTTAGGAAGCTATAAGGGAGTCTTGCTCCGGTGTTGCCAAAAAAGTGGTACGCTTGGTTAGGTTGGCCATGTCTGAGAAACCCAAGAAAAAAGAACGGACCCACTGGGTTTCAACACTGCAGTGAGTGTGGGGAGGTCTTTGCCAAGGCCGATCCCCACACCACCTGTGTTTATTGTCTGGGGTTTGACCACCTCGATTCAGACTGCCAAATATGTAAACATTTTCCCAAATCTACCCTCGAGAAGAGATTAGGTAGACTGAGGGAAAAGGAAGCTGAGAAGTTCGCTGACCCGGATGGCCAGCCCAGTTCGGTTTTGACCGAACCAGAAGGAGTGCCCTCTGACCAGGGCGATAATTCTTCGGGCAAAAGGAGAGCTGATTCTGAGGGATTGGTTCCGACAAAAAGAAAGCGCAAAGATAAATCGACCGGTTCGGATCCAGAGGTTTATGTTCCGACCGCCGAAGAGATAGCCAGGGCAATTCAAATTGTGGAATCGCTCTGTCTGGTTCTGACCGATCCGGCTCCTTCTGGCAGGGGTTCGGTTCGGTTGGTTCCCGCGGATCAAGAGTATACCCTTGAAGAATTTTATGAACCGAAGTTCGAAGAGAAAGGGGAATTTGAGGATTATGATGTAAGTGAAGGTCTGGATGTGTCTGTGGAATCGGACATCTCCCCAGACAGACCATCAGGTGTTTCCCCTCCTAGGCTTTCTGAGTCCCCTTCCCATTTTATGTTTTACAGGAAAGTGGCTGAAACCCTCCAGCTTCCTATGGAGGAGGCTGTGGAAGATCAAGAAGAGCCTGATTATGTAGAGATGATAGATATCCCAGAGTCCAGGAGACTGTCTGTTCCCCTCCATAAATCTTTTGGGAAACAGACACAAAAAATCTTAGTCTCCTAACACTATACCTCATGTGGATAAAAGAATGGACAAGAGGTATACACTCTCAGGCTCAGACACGGAGTTCTTATATCAGCAATGCAGCCATGTTGAGGTAGTGCAGGCTGCTGCCTGTGACAAGGCAAATATTCCTTTGGCTTCACGTCCCTCTGACAAGGACTCCAGGAAGATTGGTGCCATGGCAAAGAAGCAGTGCATGGCATCTTCTTTGGGACTCAGGCAGGCGAATTACATGGCCTATACAGCCAGGTACCAGAAGTCCAGGTGGGACACTGTACTGGCACTGGCTAAACAGGCCTCCGCCCAGCTAGCCAAGGAGCTGGAGGCGGTGGCTGCAGATGGGATTGAGGTATCTAAAGTGCAATTTCATGCTGCTGTGGACTCTGATGATGTCTCATCAAGAGTCATGGCTACATCTGTGGCTCTTCGGAGGATGGCTTGGCTCAGATGTACTAGCCTCTCGCAGGACACCCAGGCTAAGGCTATGGATTTTCCTGTAGTGAGTAATTCTTTGTTTGGGGAGCAGACAGAGAATTACATGAAGAAAATGGACGAGTACAGGACCACTTACAGGAGTGCTCAGGCCAAGGAAAGGCAGGCAACTCCTCAAGGGCAGCAGTCTAGGGGCAGGGGCAGGCCTTTTCAAAGGCCTTTTTACCAAGCACAGGCCTCTTCTTCCTTTTCGCGGAGGGGGTTCTTCAGAGGGAGAGGCAGAAGGGGAATGAGCAGGCCTGCATCCACCCCTCAGCCTAAAGCCCCTGCCAAGCAGGCATCCTGATGGGTCTGCCCGGGTCGACTCTCCTATTCCGGTAGGGGGCAGGCTGACTTACTTTGTCCAGGACTGGATGTCTTATTATATCAGACAAGTGGGTCCTGGAAGTAGTAAGCCAGGGACTGGTTCTCAGCTTCAAAACATTTCCAAAGATGAGTGCCAGATCTTTTCCACCTGCAAATCTTTAGGAAACCCTTGCCCTAGAGGCAGAGGTTTCTTCTCTCCTAGCTTTAAGAGCTATAGAGAGAGTACCCACCCTACACTGGGGCAAAGGACTGTACTCCAGGTACTTTCTGAACCCCAGAAAGACAGGGGAGTGGCGGCCCATCCTAGACCTCAGATATCTGAACAAACATCTTTTAAAACCAAAGTTCAAGATAATAACTCTGGGAATAATCCTTCCCTCTCTAAGGCCAGGGGACTGGCTAGCCTCCCTGGACCTCAAAGATGCCTATTTTCACATTCCCATCAGGTGCTCCCACAGAAAGTACCTCAGGTTCGAGTTGCCATCAGGCCACTATCAGTTCAGAGCAATGCCGTTTGGCCTAACCTCAGCTCCAAGGGTTTTCACATGGTGCCTGGCAGTAGTAGTTGCCTTTCTAAGAAGGCAGAAGATTTCCGTATTTCCTTATCTGGACGATCGGCTATTAGTGGGTCAGTCTCCAGACCAAGTCAGGTCTCACCTGCAAGTGACCCAGCAAGTGCTCACTTCCCTAGGATTTCTTCTCAACCTTCCCAAGTCAGTTCTCGAACCAGTCCAGCTCCTTACCTTTATAGGGGCAGAACTGGACACACTCAGAGCAAGAGCCTTTCTTCCTCTAGAAAGGGCAAGGGCTCTTATGGAACTAGCTTCTTCCTTCAGCCTTCAGGTATCTCGACCAGCAAGGCATTTCCTCCAGCTCTTGGGCCACATGGCAGCTTCAACAGCAGTGGTCCAAGGGGCAAGATTCCAGATGAGGGATATTCACTTCCACCTGAGAGCTTACTGGTCTCAGAGAAAGTACTCCCTTACCAAACTGATTCCAGTGACTCCGACCTTGATCCAGGCCCTCCAGTGGTGGCAGGATCAGGACAATTTAAGGCAAGGTGTTCCTTTTGTTGCTCAGCCTTGTTCAGTGGTCCTTACCACGCATTCTCACAGTTAGTTCATAACAAGGTGGTTCAAGTCAGAACAGACAACACTACCACCATGTGGTACATCAACAAGCAGGGAGGCACTCGGTCCATGGCCTTGTGCACAGAAGCAATGAAGTTGTGGTCCCTGGCTTATTCCCTGCAAGCCCCTCTTGTAGCAGTTCACCTTCCAGGCAGGGACAATGTGCTAGCAGATGCACTGAGCAGGATTTCTCAGGGCCATCACGAATGGTCCCTGGACCCTCAGGTGTTGAAAGTGATTTTTTCAAGGTGGGGCACTCCAGAGATAGATCTCTTTGCAGCTCCAGACAATCACCAACTCCTCTCTTTTTGTTGCAGACCTCAGTCTTGGGCTCAGTCCCCTGGATGCCCTGATTCTGAATTGGGAAGGGAAGTTTCTGTATGCCTTCCCCCCTTCCCAATCCTGTTCAAAGTTTTAGTCAAAATAAGGTCTCAACCTTGCAAGGTGATTCTGGTTGCTCCAGATTGGGCCAGACAGCCCTGATACCCCCTGTTGCTGTCCCTAGCAGTCCATCTCCCCCTGTCTCTTCCCAGGAATTACAACCTGTTAACATCCTCTCGGGAGGATTTGGTACACCAATCTTCAGTCCCTCAATCTCAAGGCATGGCTCTTGAAGAGTTAGAGTTTGCAGATCTGCATCTTTCCCAAGGGGTTCTGGACATCCTCAAGGCTTCTCGAAGGCCCTCCACCAGAAAGACTTACAACTCCAAATGGGAAAGAGTCAGCATTTGGTGTTCTAAGAAGAATATTTCTCCAGACACTGCTGAATTGCCTATAGTTCTGGATTATATGGTCCATCTTAATGGCCTAGGCCTCGGACCAGCTACTCTCAAGGTACACTTGTCAGCTGTTTCTGCATTTTTGTCTGTGGGGAAGCCTTCCTCACTATCTTCCCATCCTGTGTTCTGTAAATTTTTTAAAGGATTGTTTCACACCAATCCCCCCTTTAGAGACCCTGCCCTGCCTGGGATTTGAATGTTTGCATTGCTCAGCTTATGCAACCCCTTTGAGCCTATGTCTTCAGCAGAGCTTAAGTACTTGACTTGGAAAACTGTGTTCTTGGTAGCCATTACCTCTGCCAGGCGTATCAGTGAATTGCAAGCCCTGTCAGTGGAACCTGATTTTATCTCCTTTCATAGGGATAAAGTGGTCCTTAGAACCAATAGAAGGTTCTTGCCCAAAGTGGTTTCAGACTTCCATTTAAACCAATCTATGTCTCTCCCTGTTTTCTTCACTGAGCATTCTTCCTCAGGAGAGAGGAGGCTACACAGTTTAGATGTCAAAAGAGCCCTTAGTTACTACATAGAGCGTACCAAGGGTCACAGGTTTGACTCACTCCAGTTCTTCCTCACTTATGGAGAAGTGGGAAAGGGCAAACCTGCCACCAAAAGATCTATTGTCAGGTGGATTGTGTCTTGTATACAATTCTGCTATGAAAAACTGGGAAAAACTCCACCCTCAGGCCTGAGGGCTCATTCCACAAGAGGTACAGCTGCTTCCCTGGCTGCAGCCAGGGATATTCCTCTCCTAGAAATTTGTCAAGCAGCCACCTGGAAAACAGTCCATACCTTTACCAAGCATTACTCTCTGGATATCCAGGCTAGGAGTGATGCTCGGTTTGACACAGCAGTACTTCAGAGCCTATTCCCAAAGTAGGTTCTGTCCCTCCTCCTTGGAGGTACTGCTTGGTAGTTCTGTAATTGTCAGAATACAGCAAGACTTCATGTTGTTTGAAGAAAAATTACTACCTTAGTAAGTATATTTCTTCTAATGGAGTCTTGCTGTATTCTGACTCCCTCCTGCCTCCCTCTCAGAACCTGTTTTGGGAAGTGGGTGGGCAGGTGCAGTGTTGCACCCCAGGGGTGTATTTGCTGGCACCCTCCTCCCTTTTGTTTGGGTGCTTATTTATTATTGTTATTTTTTTAAGTACATTGGGTTTAGTTTTTGGGTTTCCTGACTTGAGTCTTCCTTGGGAATCCAAAACTTTTCAGCCAGTTGGCTAGTAGAATTTTTACAATTTCCACATAGAATTTTTAGTTTAGTTAGGCTTGTAAGAATCTGACGGTTTGAGTTCAAAACGTTCCAGACAGAGACTTCAACCAAGCTCAAGTTCAGTGTTCCATGCCCTGCATGGAGAGTTAACCCTTAGTTCTCCAGGGCAGTTCAAAGGTTGGGAATCACTGCAATTGTCAGAATACAGCAAGACTCCATTAGAAGAAATATAATTACTAAGGTGAGTAATTTTTTTTTGTACATGCTTCGTAAGAATCTGACGGTTACATAGAATGCACCAGGGACAGTAGTTGAAAACTGAGCTCGAGCCTATCAACATTCTGTTTGCATAGATTCTCTAACTCTTTCCTCTCCGGGGCAGTTGAATGGTGAAGGCTAACTGCATATGTCAGAATACAGTAAAGATTCTCTTGAAAGAAACAAGATCACTATGGTAAGTAATTTTTTCTTGTAACATGGCATTAATACTACTGGAGGTATACCGAGAAGTAATTGGATGAAACAGATCATATGACTGTAACGCAGCCGAGCATTCATTCCTTAGAAATGCACAGTAGCATACTGTACTCCCAGAAGGCAGCTTCAATTCAGGTCAGGAGCTCGCGACATGGAACACACACAGAAAATGAAAAGGAACACAGTGACTGAAGGAGTCCGGCCTATAGGTGGCGCAACGGCAACAATGTTCGCAGAGCTAGGTCAGCGAGCATCGCTCAGTGTGTAATGTGTCCCAAGTAATCCGACCTATAGGTGGAGCGATGGCGAGAATGTCTGCGGAGCTACTATAGCCAGCATCTGTGAGCCTGTAAAGTTGAGCGGCTTTTGAATTGGACATTATTTTGTGCAGTGCAGGTAATTGTAAAGAAAATCTTGTAGTTTCCTACCCACCCACCCACTGGACACCGTAATAATCGCTGTAAATCTGAGCCTGTAATCTTGCCTGAGTTTTCAGTTGGACAATATTTTGTGCAGTGCAGACAATTGAGAAGAAAATGTTGTTGTTCCCCACCCACCCACCTGCTGGACAGCGTAGTAATCGCTGTAAATCTCCTGTTGCTGGGTTTTCCAGAAGGTATTGAAGGGAGCAGCCCTCTCAAGTTTTGTGTGTGTAAGGAACCCCATGCGTTTGATACAATGTATATTTCACACCACCTATAGGTTGGAATAGTGCATGTATTGTCAAGTTACAAGGCATTGTATACATTTCACTCACAATGCAGTAGTGACATACAGGAATGTGAGCTAGAAATGGAGGGGAACACAGCAGAACTGCTGAGTAGAATTGTAAATACTGAAGGAGTTATCGATATTTAAAGTGTATTTAACCAGATAATACAAAGTAGTGAAGTGTAAGAAATTGGTAGGCATTCCATAAATTCATATGGAGTGTACAACATGCACGCGCACGTTAGAAAAGACATACAACTTCCAAGTAAAGCATCGTTTGTCAAGTGAAATCATAGTTTATGCATGTATTTCTGTAATAATAAGTTAAACACCAGTGAAACAATAGTCACCTTGCACTTGCCATGTTACAAGTGCATTAAGCCACTGGAAAGGAAGCATTTACAAGGAATTAATGCATGGTTGGGTGGTTGGAGCATTCGGCCGACCCCAGACCATGCATTAATTCCTTGTAAATGCCTCTTTTCGAGTGGCTTAATGCTTACTTATGCTATAGCCTCATGGCTTCAGATCATATGATATTGGATATCCCAGAACTATACATCACATTGGAAATTGTTAGAATTTACAATAAATGACCTGTTTGAACTAGACTGATATATATTTGCTCACTCCTTAACTGCAGTCCCACTGACCAATTTCACCAGTTTTACAGCCGTGACACTTAGACATTGGAGTAGTTGCCGCTCTAACTTATTCCCTCCCTCCATTCTTTGGTGGCTACGTTCATTGGCCCATGATAAAATCCCCAACAGTTTGGATAGGACCCTTTTGGATTGGAGTTCTAGAGGGTTAAAGTATATTTAATATTATACAACTCGGGGATTAGAAACTCACAAACCTTGTATTCACTCCCTGCTCGGTCGCAATTTTGCTATTTACAGGTAAAAAAACCTACTTGATGGGAATAGGCACACAATTCCAGCATCTACTTGAATATTTTCCGTTGCTGTTTTCTATATTTAGAGGCTATCAACAGGGAGCTTTACAGCTTCATTTGATCAGCAATCTCTATAAGGGTTTAATAGAGGTTTTGCCTAAGGCAGCTCTCCTAGTGTTGAAAAGTTGGAATGAGGAACTCCATAGTGAAGTGACAGCTGAGAAATGGATCAAGCATGCCTCTGATAGTTATAGATTAATGGCCTCTTACTATTGGTGTGATCATTCATGGGAATGTCATATGTGATATTTCATTGCCCCAGCCATATAAATTAAATATTTGGGTGGTCCAGCAGGGAAGTGCTGGAGGGGTTGTGATGAGTCTCTTGCCACACATGCACATATTTTTTGGACTTGTCCAAAAATATTTGAGTTTTGGCAGATGATTAATGAATAATACATTAAATGCTCTTTTCACAGAGCAAAACATTCTTGCGCCTCAATTAGCTCTCCTCTCTATAGTTGCTCAAACCTTTCGAGGACCCAGCCAGAAACTTCTACTACTATTATTACTGGCTGCAAAGAAAACTATAACTAAATTGTGGCTGCGGGAAAAACCTCCTCAGCTGTCGCAATGGGTAGCTACAATAAATAATATTTATAGAATGGAGCTGTTCTCAGCATCAGTCCGGGATAAATCTAACACTGTTCAAGAAATGTGGAGACGTGGGGTTTTATATCTGATAGCGTCGAATGAAGATTTTATACCATGAACAATGTTAAAGATTGAAAAGATTTGTGTTTGACATTAGCTCCTTAGATGAAAGGTAGATGTGAACACTAACGAACAATCTGAAGCTGTATGTTGGGAGTTAGGATACTTCTTTTTTTCTAATGTTCATTTCTCTACTTTAAAATATGAATTATTTACTAGGGAAAAAGGAAAAGAGAAAAAAGGAAAAAGAGGAAAAAGGAGGACAGGCTGATATTTTTTTGTTTTGTTTTGTTTAGATTATACGAGGTGGTGCAAGCTCTATCTGTATGCATTTAATATACCTTTCTGCCTTTTTTGGGAAATTTCTAAATTTATAATTCTCCTTTGTTTTGGACCTGTTTTTGTGTTAAACTAAGCTGATGTAATTTGTGAATGACTAATAATAAAAGACAGAATAAAAAAAAAATGTAATAGAGTACCTGAAAATTTGCCATAGTGTGTACAGAGATTCGAAGACATAGTGCCCATTTTAAATAATTTATTAGGGGTATGATAAAGATTGTGTAATACTTGAAAGTGCATATAACGATATCTGTCCCATTTAATGTATTTGGAAACATTTTGCCATAAACAATGCCAACCTATAAAATCAGCAAACCCGTCGGCGCAGCGGTTGGATTTCCACTTGTGTCGTCAGTGACCTGGGTTTGGGAATGGACCCGGGGCGTCGGAGGGACATCCAGAGGGCTGCTCTCCTTCTCTGAGGGAAGGGTGGGGTGTGTCTGGAGCTTGACGGACCCCTGGTGGAGGCCAGGGGTACCACAGCGACCAGTGCCTGAATGCTCTGGGGGGTGGGGCAGACGCTGGATGTCATTACATGCTCCCATCCCCAGGAAAAAACACAAAAATGCCACCGCCCAGCATGAAGGCTTGTCCTGTTCTGCCACCCACTGCCACCTATGCCCACTGGGGGGGGGTCCTGCTGCATGGCCCTGACCCAGAGGGGTAATCCAGGGCTTGCCCACAATGTCTGTTAGGGAGTGGGAAGCCCCCTCGGTGGCCCCACCCGGGGGGGGTAAGACTGGGCATGGGAGCGGTGAACGGATGAGACCTGATGTAAGGAAGGGCTGGACCAAAAATAATAAAATAAAAAATCATCAAGTATAGGGATAGCCTGTGCCCAATAACCCATCTTGCCATCTTCTTTCTTAGGGAAAAAATCATAGAAATGTGAGTAAAGAAAGGAGATAGCATGAGAGGTTAATGCCTTAGGGGCCAAGGCCAGAATCTTTTGCCTGTAATCATTGGACCAGAGCCGCAACCCAAAATGCTGGTATAGTGAATGGGAAAGCTGCAAATATTTAAAGCAAAATCTATCAGGGGCATGGGTAGGATGCTTAAAATGATCTTATCTTTGATGGTGAGGAGGGGAAAGCTCATGCTGTGGTCCAGAGTTTGCATTCCACATCAAATTCAAGACCTCAACCACTGACCAGGCTAGGTACTTCCAACTGTAGTTTCTGAATGTGCCTAATATCTCACTCTCCTCAGTTCCTCCCATCCAGCCAGCCCTTGAGACCCTCTCACAGGCAGACTGGAGGAGGCCTACTAATTTGGCAGCTGTCCCCAAACAGGCGGACAAGAAATACGTGATGCCTAAAGCTAAGCCTATGTATTTTTATCTGCCAGTATATGATGCCATTGTTATTTTGGTGGAGAATGACAAAGCCACAATCTCCAAGGAGGTCACAGCACACCCTAACAAACAATCGTAAAAAAAGTGGACACTATGGGCAAGCGGTTCTATGCCTTGGCTACCCTTGGCACGAGGACAGTTGAATATCAGGGTCTGTTCTCTGGATATGATTATGCTCTCTGGGACAAGCTTTAGCCTGTAGAAAAGCCCCAACCGGCCACAGAGGCAGAGCAAGAAATGCTGCTTGCTGTTAAACAGGGCATTAAATCCAACAGCTATTAACTTAAAGCCTCTGTGGAAGCTTTTGATGCACCAGCTTGCTCTGCAGCTGCCTAGCAGAAAACTGCTGGCTTCACCCCAGATGTCCACCAACAGATCAGGAATGTGCCCTTCGATTGTTTTACCTGTGTGGACAGCAGGTGGAGCAGTCTTTTAAGAGTTTAATGAAATTAGGATGACTATTGAGACCTCCAGACCACATTCCTATACTTCACGGGGCAGTATAACATAGTGGTTAAGAGCACTGAGCTGTAAACCTGGAGAACTGAGTTTGAGTTCCACAGCCAGCACTTTCGTACTGTGTGACCATGAGCAAGTCACTTAGCTTGAAAAACGAAAGATATCGATGTTGCACATCAGTGTGTGTCCATCTTTCATTTTCTGTACATATTTTGTGAGCAGCACCTTCAGGAAACACAACTCCCAGTGCACCATGTTTTTTATGCATCAAGTCACTTAACTTCCCTGTGCTCCCAGGACACACCTGAAAACACAAGCCTCAGCTTAGTGTGTCTTTCTGGCCCAAATTGTAAAGTAAAAAAAAGTAGGGGACATGCCTCTTTGCACAACAAGCAGTCCTCTCATGGTATGCTGGTGTACCCTAGCCACCACAAATGCCCTCACTTCTGTAGGTTGGGACAGCAAAACCAGTTTGGAATCCTATTCTTTGAGTCTTCCTCAGCACCGCAAGTCTTTGCAAACTGCTTTGCATTACTCATAACGCACCTCAGAAAGTTAGGACTCTACGTTTTCCCGTGTCTGGACGGCTGGCTAATCTCAAGCCCATTCGGCCAGGAGATGGAGCAGGCAATAGCCACTGCCTCTGAAGTTTTAATGTTCATGGGAGTCCTGCTGGACCCTTCAAAGTCTCAGCTGGAACCCTCCCAGGAACTACTACTGTTCATAGAGCTGTCCTGGATATGACCCCCGCTCTGGCTTTCCTCTCAGACAGCACACTACTAGCAGTCTTGCTGATGGCCTGTTACATCATGGCTCACAAGACTGAGCAGGCCCATTCCACGCAATATATGCCAACCTAATAGCCTCCTCACTGTTCAAAGTAACTCCAGCATGATGGCACACAAAGGCAACTCAGTGGATGCTCAGTACCCAGTGGTTGCAGGCATTTCACCAAACAGCTACCCCATTCAGGTAGCCAAACCTCTTGTATGGTCCCTGATGTGGTCAGTGGAAGACAGCCTCCTCCAGGGCATCTTCTTCTCCCCATCGGAATCACAAGTGATCCTTACCTCAGATGCCTCCCTGCTGGGCTGGGGAGCCTACTGCCTGGGCCTGTGGGCACAAGGTGTTTGCAACGTATAAGAGTCACATCTCCACTTCAATATACTGAAGATGCAAGTAGTTCCGTGTGGCCTAAAAGCCCTAGTAGACTCATCAACCGAAAGACAGTTCTCTTCCAAATGGACAGGTCTGTATGTGCTATATCAACAAGCAAGGAGGAGAACACTTTTGCCCTGTCTGCAGACAGGCAATGAGAGTGTGGGAATAGTGCCTGAAACAGTGGATTCTGCTTCAGTCAATCTACCTGCCAGGGGTCCAGAACACTGGCAGACGAGTTCAGTCAAACAGAGGCCAATCCTCACAAATGGTCACTAGCGCCGTACGTCATGAGATCGCTATTCAACGAATGGGGCACCCCAGATGCAGACCTTTGTATGTCCCCACTCAATGACATATTGCCTTGATTCTGCTTCAGGAATCTAGGGTGTGGCGTTTTCTGTCAGGATGCATTTAGACTGCCATTGCTAACTACGGCCTATGGGCCAATGGCCTTTAGAGCTCTCATCTGGCTTATGTTGGAGTCCATGAAGGTTCCCTTAGAGCCAGTCCAGAAACAGGCTAAGTACCCATTTATTGATATTTTGGATAGAGACAGATCCCTGGGGGTTGTCTTTCCATTGAGCTGATCACCCCCCTGTGGAGGGGCTGGTAACATATTCTGTCTTTTGTAAATTGGGAGGCAACAGGGACTTGGACAAATCTCCAAACAGTCCAAGAAGATTGACCACATGGCTAAAAAAGTATACGCTGCACATTACTGGGCCTCCATCAGGTCAGTCATTCCATCGAGATGATGAATTTTGGCTTTCCCTTCTCGGGGTGCTAGGAGAACTCCTCCCCCTGTTTCTGGCAGATGAACAGCTTCCAGTGAAGTACATTAGGGACCAGGGTCAATCACTGGCTCAGCACCAGCTTCAGACTGCCTTGGACATGAACAGATCTTACTTTGAGAGGGTTCCTGCAGTAGGTCATAACATGTAAGACTGTGCCCTCTGGCATCAGGACTGCATGACAAACATTTGCTAGCAATGCCTGGTGGGGGATCACCCATCCAGCAACATGATCCTATAAGTGGGCGGTCCCCGCGCTGCCTTCCAGTTCTTTCCCGCCATTGACCTGCACACACACTCAACATCCCACTGAGCTCACTGACCTCCCAAAGCCAGCCCTTCTGTCTCCCCCAACTGGGAGCCTTCCCCTCCACCTTTGCTGGTGGAACCTCCTGTGCCTGACTCTCTACCCGGGATAGAGGGGGAAGTGGGTCCCCTGGATGTGGTCTTTTCCTCTCCCACTCCAGCGCGGGTAACCCTCCAGAACCCTGTGAATGACTGTCCCGGGGCTTTTACATTGGAGTCATTTCCTCCACTGTCTCCCAGGGACCTTCCTATCCCGTTGGGCCCTTCCTCAGCCCTGACGCCAGGGGTCCCTCTGTCAGGCTTGGGGTCTCTGACCTCAAGTGCCCCATATGACTCCTTAGGCCGCCTGCTGTCGGAACCTCCATCCGGTTCTCTACACCTGATGCCAACCTTCCCAATGCCTGGAAACCTGACGCCAGGCATCCTGGCACCTTCCCCGATGCTAGATATCCTGACGTCGGGACTTCCAACGCTGGATAACTTGCCAGGTCCCTCTGCTCCACCTCTTTCGAGGCCCCCTGGAACCCCCTTGGGCTACTCACATTACCCAGGCCTGTCGACTCCAGGCTACCCATCATCAGGCCTGACGGCTCCATTTTTTTACCCTGGATATCAGGCGCCAGGATATGGCCCCCCTTTTTTGGCCCCAGGTTACCCTCCCCCTCATCCAGGGGTGGGTTACCAGTATTTCCATCCTCCACCGCAACCTCAGCAGGACCTCCAGGCCATGTTGCAGACCTGGTGGCTGGAGACCAGATCCCAGTTGGTGGCGGATTTAGACAAGAGACTATCGTCCCTGGTGGTGACCCCCACCCCACGCTTCTTGTCTCTCGTGGGTTCACATAGATCAGGTCATTCCATCACGGGGCATATTTCTGGGGGCGCTACTCCAGAGGTCACTCTGACTGAGCCTAAGACCTCGGACAGGGGGAATCCTCGGACTCAGAGGCTGACTCTTCTGACTCGTCATCCGGAAACCTTTCAGGAGCTACGGATTCCAAGGGTAAGGAGTCTCCCAAGTCTCCTCCCGAAGACCCCTCCTTCACCGAACTCCTCCGGATCCTCCAACAAGCTAACAATTGGAATGCGGAGGACCAAGACCCGAAACGCAAGCACCTAGCAGAGCACTTGGATTTAGTGGAGGCATCACCCATTTCGATCCCCCCATGATCGGCGCCCCATGTGGATCTCACCTCCACTATCTGGCAGATGCCTCATACCATCCTGGCCGTCCCCAAGAAGGCGGACCGGACCTACCATTCTCCTGAGAGCGCTCCTTATCTATGATCTCACCCTAAGGTAGACTCCATCGTGATTGCCGCAGCTCACTACCATACTGCCGAACCTAAACACATGGGTACCTCCCCTCCTGACAAGGAATCGAGGTAGTTGAATCAGTTCATACATAAGATCTGCTCCTGCTCTACATGTGCTTTGTGTTCCTTGAACTGTATAGCACATATGATTTCATACCAAAAAGTGACCATGGCTCAGCTCGAGTCTAGGCTGGAAACGGTGGAGGACTCGGACCTTAAGTTGGAGCTTACCAAGGCTCTGAGGCTGCCTAAGATCTCTTGTAGGCATGCATTGAGAGCTACCCATGACTCTGTGGATGGCGTGGTTCGCTCTTCGGCCATGGCAGTCTGCCTCAGACATCACACTTGGCTCCGTATTTCTGGTCTCTCCCAAGATGTTCAGGCAGCCATACAGGATGCCCCCTTTCGAGGCTCCATCCTCTTCGGAGGCAATACCAAGGACATCATCATGGGCTGCCAGGACAGGAGGCAAGCCCTTAGATCAGTTAAGTCCATGTACAAGGGGGGCTTCAAGCCTAAGGAGCCCTTTCGGCACCAACAAAAGTGCCAAGGCAAACATCTTTTTAACAGGCGTCAAACCAAAAGGAGAGCATTGGGACCTGCCTTTACCTCTCCCCCCTGCCTCCAAGTCCCAGCGAGCCATGGTCGATACCTTCCCCGCCTGCTTCTTTGCCTCCTGACTCCACCTCCAAACAGTGTGGAGCCAGTGAGGGGAAGATTTACCCTCCACCTAGCAGAGTGGTAGGACAGCACGTCGGATTCCTGGGTCATTCAACTCATAGCAAGAGGGCACACCATCAAGTTTCTGGAGAAACCTCCAGACTCTCCCCCAAGACAATCTCATTATCTCTCAGACCACGTAGCACTGGTGAGGGATGAGATCCAGGCACTACTCCAAAAATCTGCGATAGAGCCAGTTTTCTGGACACAGAGGGAAAAAGGATATTAGTCCCATTTCTTCCTTGTTCCCAAAAAGATGGGAGAGCTCAGGCCCATCTTGGACCTCAGCCAGCTGAACCTTTATGTAGAGTACAAAAGGTTCTGCATGTTGACTCTCCAGGGACTCCTGCCCTTGCTTCAGACAGACCATTGGCTTTGTGCACTGGATATGCAGGAAGCGTACCTGCACATCCCAATTTTCCTCAGCCACCGCTGCTTCCTACAATTTTCCTTCCAAGGGGAGCACTTCCAGTTCAAAGCTCTCCCCTTCGGCCTTTCCTCAGCACCCAGAGTCTTCACCAAGTGTCTAGCAGTGGTGGCAGTGGCACTTCGTCGCCAGGGAATTTGTGTTCCTGTACCTGGATGATTGGCTCATAGCAACCCCGTCCAGGAGCAGCCTGGAGGATTTCCTGTCCTCCACCCTGGACCTCTTTGCATGACTGGGTATTACTGTCAGTTACCCAAAGTCGTCTCTGGACCCTTCCCAGCACCTCCAGTTCATTGGGGTGGTACTGGACACAGTCCAGGGCAAGGCCTTCCTCCTGTCGGACAGGCTGGATACTTTGCAGGAGCAGGCCAAGCTGGTAGCCTCCTCCAGCCATGCCCCAGCCAGGGTGTTTTTACACCTCCTCAGCTTGATGGCCGCATCCTTTCCAACTGTACCTCTGGCCAGACTGCATATGAGGGTCACCCAATGGACCTTACGGGTCCAGTGGGATCAGGGTACAGATGATCTGGATCATCCTATTCTGGTGTCCAGTGCATTGAAGAAGGACCTCTTGTGGTGGCAGGACCTTCTGAACATGTCTCAGGGGACATCGTTCAGGCCCTCCCAGCCCTCTTGGACCCTCACCACAGACGCATTGGGTCTGGCTTGAGGAGCCCATATGGGGGACCACCAAACCCAGGGGAGATGATCTCAGTTGGAATCCTCACTCCATATAAACATTCTGGAGATGAGGGAGGACCTGTACGCCCTTCGGGCCTTCCAGTCCCTTCTGACAATGGGAACACTGCTAGCACAGACCGACAAGATGTGCATGGTCTGGTACATGAACAAGCAAAGAGGCACCCGATCATATTCCCTATGCGGGGAAGTGATGCGGGTCTGGTACTGGGCAGTCCAGCACGGTCTACATCTCGCAGCCGTGCACGTTCCAGGCATGCACAACATCCTGACGGACAGCCTCAGTCGTACCTTAGCCCTAGCTTATGAATGGGAACTACACCAGGAAGTGGCAGAAAATCTGTTCCGCTGCTGGGGGCGTCCAGAGGTGGACCTATTCACCTCCCCATCCAATGCAAAACTTTCCAAGCTTTACTCACTCGTTTAAGGGCCTGGTGTTATCTGGCTAGGCACGTTATCTTTCTGTTGGATAGGGGGATACTTGTATGCCTTCCCTCCCTTTCCCATTCTGCAGAAGGTTCTGCTGAAACTTCAGGCAGAGGGGGCACAGCTGTTGCTGATCACCCCCCGTCTGGCCCAGGCAGATTTGGTTTCCACTCCTGCATCAGTTAGCTGTGGCACCCCCAGTACCTCTGCCTCTTCAGTATGATCTGTTGACTCAGGATCAGGGCAGACTGGTGCAGCTGTGCCTCAGGTCTCTACACCTCCTTGCGTGTTTCCTTCGGACATAATCATGAACCATTTTGGAGTCTCTAATAGGGTCACCCAGGTTTTGGTGGAGGCCAGAAAGCCTTCCACTAGAACTACTTATACTATGAAATGGAAACGGTTTTCCATTTGGGCGGCCTCAAAAGGGCGGGACCCTCTTTCTCGCCTGGTGCTCCAGGTGATGGAGTACCTCTTGCACCTGTCTGACTTAGGACTCCGTTACGTTTCGTTAAAGGTCCACCTATCTGCTTTCTCTGCCTACCACTCTCTGGTGGACGGAAAGATGATTGCTTAGTTGGAGATGTCCAAAACATTTCTGATAGGGATCCTCCATCTGAACCCCCCATACGTAACCCCGCCCCCCCTTGGGATTTGAATTTTATTTTGAAGAAGCTTACTTTACATAGAAACGTAGAACTAGATGGCAGATAAGGACCGCAAGGCCCATCCAGTCTGCCCATTTCTTTTTCTACCTTATGAATGTGCCATAGGCCTTTGCTCTGTCAATGGCCTATCTATTCATGCTCATCTATATTGCTCCCTTATGCCTATCCCATGCCTGTTTGAAGCCCTGCACTGTATTCATATCTACCACTTCCTGAGGTAGGCCGTTCCATGCATCCACCACCCTTTCTGTGAAAAAAAACTTCCTCACATTACCCCTTAATCGGCCTCCCTCTAATCTCATGCTGTGTCCTCTTGTACTCCTATTTTTCTTATATTGAAACATGTTAGACTCTTCACCTTGTTAATGCCCTTAAGGTCAGGGGTGTAGCCAGGGATTTCAGATCTGCACACCAAGATGACTCACTGCTACCCCCTGCCTTGTTAGGGTGTGCTACCCCACCAGGGTGTAGCCAGACAATACACAAATGTACACCAGGCCTGTGTTTGTTACCTCATTTGGCACAATAACTACAACTTTTGTATCTCATGACAATGGTTGTTGCCATACATGGGTAAATACAAATGCCATGCATTGCTCCCTAAGACACCCACATACAAGCCTAGAGCCTGTAAAGTTGTATTGTCCATGGGATGCAAAGACAGTATTAGTGATCAGTCCTTCTAGTTTTATAATAATAATAATAAAATGTATTTGTTGAGTGCCTTTCAAAATTCCAAAGCGCTGTACAGTACACATAAAACAAAACACAATAAATACAAGATAAAATCAGGAAAATACTGAAAAAGCTTTCCCCCATAGAAAAATCTTAAGTGCCTGCTTGAAACTCCCCACCGTCCTGCACTCCCGAAGCTGACGGGGCAGAGAGTTCCAGAGGGTAGGTGCCACAAATCCAAAGGCATGTGCACCAGATGCCTTTAGATTGACCCACGGAATCTAAAGCAACCCCTCGTCAGCTGAGCGGAGCTGTCGCAGAGAGGTGTAAGGAACCAGGAGCTCTTTCAAGTAATCAGGATCCAAACCGTTAAGGGCTTTGTAAGTCAAAAGACCTACCTTAAAGGTGATCCACCACTGAATAGGCAGCCAGTGCAGATTGTGCAGCACAGAGGTGATATGAGATCTTCTAGAAACCCCAGTCAACAAACATGCTGCCGTGTTCTGCACTAGCTGCAAGCGGTGGATATCAACCCCAGAAAGCCCTAGGTAGAGGGAGTTGCAGTAATCAAGGCGGGATGTCACAAAGGCATGGACCAAGATAGGTAGGTCGTTGGACGGAACAAGGTGCCTAATCCTAGCAATGTTCCTAAGATGGTAAAAGGCCAGCTTGATGACTGCCGAAACTTGATGATGATGAAGAGACAGACTGTCATCAAGCACCATCCCTAGGTTATGCACCCATTCAGAGGTGAGAATCTGGGCCTCCCCCAGGACTAAACCGGAAGGGAACCCAGTCCTTAACCCCTCTGCCCTATGACCCGGGTCCACAACCAAAACCTCAGTCTTTCCTGGGTTCAACTTTAGACCGCTGGTATTCATCCAGTCTTGGATTTCTACGAGGCAGCTGTTCAGTACTAAGATTGCACTAACCTGGTCAGGAGCAAAAAGACTGGTAGAGCTGGGTATCATCAGCATAGCAATGAAACCTCAGCCCATACCCTCTTACAGTGTCTCCAAGGGGCAGCATGTATACTGCGAATAACATGAGAGACAGCACCGAACCCTGAGGTACCCCGCAGGGCAGAGAGAAAGCCCTGGAAGAAAATAAACCCGAGACAACTGTCTGCATTCCTTCAGCGAGGAAAGATGAAAACCATCTGAGGACTGTACCAGACATCCCACAGATGAACCTCAGATGTTCGAGCAGAATCCCATGATCCACAGTATCAAAAACTGATGATAAATCCAGGAGAAACAAGATGGAACAGTGTTTCTGATCTCTCGCCATCAGGAGATCATTGAGCACCCGAACTAGAGTGGTCTCAGTACTATGCTTCTTACGAAAACCTGATTGGAGGGGTTTGTTTAAATTATGGATGGTTAAATGGTTATCCAGTTGAGCAACCACGACTTTCTCAATAACCTTCCCCACAAAAGGGAGGTTAGTGATAGACCTGTAGTTTGCTGGGTTCTCCGGGTCTAAAGAAGCTTTCTTCAGAAGGGGGGGTCACCACCACCTCCTTCAGGGAGCTAGGGAACTCACCCAAATCCAAAGAACACTGGACAATCCCAGCAAAGATGGGGCCGATAGTATAGCTACAACCCAAAATCAGGGAAGTAGAGCCAGGGTTTAAACTACAGCATGTGGGATGCATCTCCTGGACAATCCACATAATATCTACGAAATCCTGCAGGTCAAAGGTACGCCAGGAAATTCTGGGCACTGCGACGAAGCACTGATCAACAGCAACCCCCTTAGAATGAAGTTGGTGGCACTCCCACCTGATGTCAGCCACCTTATTCACAAAGAAGTGAGCAATCTCATTACAATTATTCTGTGAAAAAACTTGACGGGACTGCTGACAGGCTGGGTGGCACAGCCTGTCAACAGTTCTGAAGAGTTGAGCCAGTCGGTTCCATGCGACAGCTATTTCACTGGACAGAAATTCTGCCTTCTTACAGGAAATTTCTGTTTCGTAGAATTTGTAATGTTCTAACAAAACAAGGTGGTCGGCATCAGAGGCAGTCTTCCTCCAATGATGCTGTAACCTACGCCTCAATCTTCGCTGGTCCCTGAGAGCCCCATCAAACCAGGGGGCCCCAGGGCGATGCGGGAGGGGATGAACACGGATAGGAGCACTAAGAGCGAGGGCTGAGGATATGGCCCCATTATAGGCCGCAACCAACTGCTCGGGATCTGTGCAAGTCTCATCCAATGACGAGAGGTCAATTACCACCATCGGGTCTTCAGGGACCACATCCTGCAAAGGGCGGTACTTGACCAACTCCACAGGGGCTGACCTACAAAGGGGAGCCGAAACATTGAACCCAGCTGTGTAGTGGTCGGACCAACTGACTGGTTCCACCACTAAGTCAGAGTCCTCGATCCCCAGGAGGAAAACCAGATCAAGAGAGTGGCCACCCTTATGGGTAGCTGAGGAGACAACCTGTGTGAAGCCCAGAGATGTCATCACCTGGAGGAAATGATGACCAAAAAGCGAGGATTCGTCGTTGACCCAGGCACTGAAGTCACCCAGAACCTTCAGTCTGGGCGACTTCAAAGGCATGTCAATGGCAAAGTCTGCTCTTTCTTGCAGGAACAGCTTCTCATCACCTGGTGGATGATAAATGAGAGCTATCCTGCACCCCACACCAGCTACCATGGTACACTCAAGTGACCTGGCCTTCTCGACTGTACACTAGTTAGGCCCATTCCAGCCTTGAAACAGACTGCAACCCCGTGGTCCAATCTTGGGCGATGTACAACCAAGTACCCAGTGGAAACAGCTGTCTCTAGAAAGGGCAACATTCACATCCAACTAGGGTCTCGGTAATGCAATCCAGATCTTCCCTAGCAACAAAGTTTTCGATGAGACCAGTCTTGTTGCAGACAGATCTGGCATTGCATAACAGCGCCTGAGCTGGACTCCTGTGAATAAAATTACAGAAAGGTTCAGCATTTTCTTTGTTAGTTTTCATGGAAAAAGGAAGCAGTTCATAGCCTATTTGCTACACCCCTTAAATAAAATTGCACACCATGGAGTACTTGGAGAATGCCCGACTACACCCTTGCTTAAGGTATTTGAATGTTTCAAGTATATCACCTCTCTCCCTCCTTTGCTCTAGGATATACATATTGAGTTCAGTTAATCTGTCCTCATATGTTTTCTGATGCAGTCCCTGCACCATTTTGGTTTCCCCTCTCTGGACTGCCTCAATTTGGTTAATGTCCTTGTGAAGGTATGGCCTCCAGTACTGCACACAGTACTCCAGATGGGGCCTAACCAGTGTATTGTAAAGAGGGATTATTACCTCCCTCTTCTGACTTGTGATACCCCTACTAATACACCCCAACATCCCTCTAGCCTTACCTACTGCTTTAGAGGTCTGCTTGGATGATTTCAGGTCATCGGTGATGATGACGCTGAAGTCTCTTTCTTCCCTTGTGACTGCCAACATCTCCCCTCCCAGCCTATAGGTGACTTCAGGGTTTCTCTTCCCTATGTGCATGATCTTGCACTTCTTTGCATTAAACCCCAGTTGCCACTCTTCTGACCATTTTGCTAGTTTATCCAGATCTCTTCTCATTCTGCCCACACCATCTGGATCATCTACTCTGTTGCAGATCTTGGTGTCATCTGCAAACAGACAGACCTTACCCTCCAGTCCTTCTGCAGTGTCACTGATGAAGATATTGAAGAGGACTGGCCCCAGGACTGATCCCTGAGGTACCCCACTTGTGACTTGCATCTCTTCTGATTCTATACCATTAACCACCACTCTCTGTTTTCTGCCTGTCAACCAGTTTGCCACCCAGTTGACCAACATCTGACCCACCCCGAGCCTACCCAGCTTATTAATCAATCTTCTATGTGGAACAGTATCGAAAGCTTTGCTGAAGTCAAGGTAGGCAGCATCAGCTGCTCCCCCTTGGTCCACCACTCTGGTTACCCAGTCAAAGAAATCTATGAGATTAGTTTGACAGGACCTTCCTTTTGTAAACCCATGCTGTCTTGGATCCTGTGCCCCTATGGATTCCAGGTGTTGCACTATACTTTCCTTAAGGAGTGTCTGCATAATCTTGCCCACTACTGAGGTAAGACTGACTGGTCTGTAGTTCCCTGCATTCTCCCTGCTACCACTCTTGTGGAGCGGGATCACAAGAGCCCTTCTCCAGTCCTCTGGGGCCTCTCCTGTGCTCAGAGACTCACTAAACAGGTCTGATAATGGCTCTGCTAGTTCCACCCTTAGCTCCTTTAGTACCCTGGGATGTATGCCATCAGGTCCCATTGCCTTGTCCACCCTAAGCTTATCAAGCTCTTGTAGGACCCTTTCTTTTGTGAAGGGACTAGTGCACACCTCCCTATGTCCATGGTGCAGAGCTTCCCTTCAATAAATACTGAGCAGAAGTATCTATTTAGGATAGATGCTTTTACACGGTCCTCCTCCTTACATGCCCCCTTATCCCCTTTGATCTTAGCAATACCCTCTCTGGACTTTCTCCTTTCACTAATGTATCTATGGACAGTCTTGTCACCTTCTTTTACTGTTCGTGCTAGTGTTTCCTCGGTTTGGGCCTTTGCCTACCTTACTGCCTTCCCTGCTTCCCTGCCTTCATCCTGCTGCATTCCCTTATATTTCCTGAATGCCAGCCTTTTGGCTCTGACCTCTTCTGCTACTGTGTTTGAGAACCAAAGTGGTTTCCTTCTTCTTTTGCACTTCCTTTTCTCACTAACATAATGGGATGTTGCTTCAAGTATTGCATCTATAATGCTTGCCCACTTTGCCTGTACCCCCTCACCTGTATTTCTTTTTGCCAGTGCTAGCTTAACTCTGTTGGCCACCTTATCAAAGTCAGCTCCTCTGAAGTCCCATATTTTTGCCTTGGAATGGGATGATTTTGTTCTAGTGGCCAAATTGAACCATACCATGTGATGGTCACAGGCCCCCAGGTGACCTTCTACCTGGAGATCTGTGATCCTTTACCTGTTAGTCAGTACTAGATCTAGGATAGCCCTGTCTCTTGTGGGTTGTTGTATCAGTTGTTTGAGGCCCTCCCCCTGCAGGAAATCCACCATGTGTCTAGTTCTGGCAGATGTCCCTGCTGACATTGACCAGTCTGTATCTGGCATGTTGAAGTCTCCCATTATCAGAACCTCCCCTTTAGCTGTCAGGTTTTGTATATCTTCTAACAGTAACGTGTCTGTGTCCTCCCCCTGGTCTGGAGGCCTGTACACAACCCCAGTTCATATGGCTGTCCCATTTCCTGTTTCCAAGGTGACCCACAGTTCTTCTGGCTCATGTGTATTCTGAATTTCTGTAGCTTTAATATTTTCATCGACATAAAGGGCCATTCCACCCCCCCACCCCATTTTGCACCTCGGTCTCTTCTGAACAGTACATAGTCAGGTACTGAAGTCTCCCAAGTGTGGTTACTGGTAAACCATGTCTCACTAATGGCTACTGTGTCCAGTTTAGCCTCTGTCATTATTGCCTGCAGGTCTGGGATCTTGTTTCCCAGACTTCGAGCATTTGTGTACATGATTTTCCATTGGTCAGATTTCTTTGTTTAAGTTGTTGGGCGAGGTCCGACGTTTCCCCTGTACATCGTATGGGGAGCCGGACCTTTTTCTTTACCTGGTGATGCAAATGAACTACAAACATGCTGAACTCCTGTTTGACCACTAGCTGAGGGGGAAGGGGTGTTCTTCCCGTTCGATGTTTCGGGTTCTGCACCCCTTTCCCCATTTGCTAGTTTAAATATTCTGCAAAGACATCAAAGTTCTGCCCCAATGCACTGACTCCCTCCTTAGTCAGATGCAGTCCATCAAATTTAAAGAACTTTCGCTCTCAAAACTGTTGCCAGTTCCCTACAAACTTGTGTCCTTTTTCCTGGCACAAGCCCTTGAGCCACATGTTAGCTCCCCTATCTTCCCTTCTCTGACCTTCCGTCCATCTGTCCCCCTCTCCCAGACTGGCAGGATCTCAGAGAAGGAGATGCTGGGTGAAATGGATGATAGTTTGTCAACCAGCCTGGTTAGGTGTTCCTTGGTCTCCACAACTGACCGGCAGGCGAGATCGTTAGTCCCTATGTGTACCAGGACAGCAATGTTTTCTCCTGCTTCCTGAACAGTTGTAGCAGTGCGGTCAATGTCTCTCCACGCTGATCTACCTGGGAGACACCTGACCATTACCCCTGGCTGGAAATACATATCAGCTCCCCGAATCATGGAGTCTCCTATGATCAGAAGTTTTTTTTGATTTCCTTTTTGCTTTTTTTGTTTTGGTTCCTGTTTTGGGCACGTTTTGTTGTGCTAGCTCCTGTGCTGCAGTGTCCCACTCTAAAATGTCCTCTGCCCCTTTGTTTGATTTCGGAGATGGAGGCAGACACCTGTTTGTAGTTTTCATATGGTTTGTGGAGGTCATATGATGGAGAGCACCGAGTGATGGGGCACCTGCTTTGCCCCTCTTAACCACCTGCCAACCTCCCAGACCAACTACCCTCTGCGGTCGAGGTGCTTCTGTTGGATGTTGGGGAAATGGCGAGCAGTTTTTATAATATATTTCCCCTTGAATATGGAATTTGAGGCACGCTCTCTCTGTCCATGCTGCCTGGAGCTGAGCCCTTAGATCTTCAATGGCCCAGTATGTACGACAGTGTCCTAAATCCTGTAAAACTGCCCTTCTGAAAAGTGTTGCACAGTACCTGCAGTTAATGATATCCATTCCAGGTAAGTTGCTGGGTTTATAACCTGGTCAGAGTAATTAGAAGGAAGAAAATGAAAGCAAAAGTTTGTTTTTTTATAACTTGTTATAATAAGTTAAATTACTAGTGCCCCTGTAAATGAGGTCCCTGTGTGGATACCCCTCTGATCCGCCTCTTCCTGCTTTGCTACAGGAAATGTCATGACTGTGCTACCCTATGAAAGGAGTGTAGTGTGGGGTGGTTGGGGATGGGGTGGGTGGTGGGCTCTTCCGCTACTTAAAAAGAACCACGGACGAAAGAAACATGGAGGTAAGAGCAGAAACAATCAGCCAGCAACAAATGCAGTCGCCCTGAAAGCTTATCCTAATGACAGATAAAACTGTGAAACCTGTAAAGCACCACCTGTAATAATTTCACAGAAGATATACCCTGTAAGAAACACTTTGCTACAGAGAAAAATAAAGCAGTAACAGAAGATATACCTTGCAAAAGACAATTTGAATCAGAAGATTACAGCAGTAATCTGTAAGCACATACTGTACCTGTAGGCACACCCTGTAATAATGCAGCAGAATGTATACACAGCAACAACAATTTGAATCAGAGAAAAATAAAGCAATAAAATGTTAGCAACAAACAGTAACAATCCCTGTGAGTATAAAATAAAAATAACACACAGTAAACCTGGCTAGCCAAAAGAAGTCTTAATAATTATTGTTGCTCTGGTAAGGTTATTTGCTCTGTCCTTTCAAGCAACCTAGAAGAAAAGAGCTTAGGTGAAGCTAGGTACCTTGGCCAGCAAACCTAGTCTTTACCCCTCTTTGAACCAGCAGTAAGCTGTGAGATGCGCTGTCTGTCTTGGAAGGCGCTCTTTTTAGTTGGCATTACTTCTGCTCGAAGGATCTCCGAGCTTCAGGCCCTGATGTGTAAGGAGTCTTATCTGATCTTCCACAGAGACCAGGTGGCTCTGCATACAAATCCTAAATTTCTTCCCAAGATAATTTCGGAGTTCAGTTTGAATCAAGCTGTTGAACTGCAAGTCTATTATCCTGCTTACACTAATAGAGGTGAGGCGCTCCTGCACACTTTGGATGTGCACAGGATATTGTGCTGCTACATTAACAGGACTAAGGACATCCATAAAGATGACCAGCTTTTTGTTTCTTTCTCCCCAAAACTCTGGGGTCATCAGTCTCTAAGCAGTGCTTGTCCAAATGGTTGACTAATTGCATCCATTTCTGCTACCAGAAGTACGGCAGGCCTCTCCAGCGAGAGGTCAAATGTCATTCCACCAGAGTTATGGCTGCTTCTGCCACTTTTTTCAGGAATGTGTCCACCGTGGAGATTTGTGCTGCGGCAGCTTGGAGTTCATTCCACACCGTCACCAAATATTACAGCCTGAACATTGCCTCTAGGCGTAGGGTGAGTTTTGGCCTAGCCATCCTGCAGGGCCTTCTGTCCTAGACCTGCTCTGGTCTTTCCGCAGAACTTCCTTCCTCCCTTGCTTCAGTTTGTCCTGATCAGTTGACTGTTTGGGACTCAGTCCTACATGTTATGACCTACTGTAGGAACCCTCTCAAAGTAAGATAGTACAGTTACATAAGAACTTACTGTAACAGTAGATCTTACTTCGAGAGGGTTCCTGCAGTAGGTCTTCCCATATAGGACTGCGCCCCTGGCATCAGGTTCAAATGGCAAACTTGTTGCTAGCAATCATCAGCGGGAACCCCGTCCAGGTCCATTGGCCGACTATAAAGGCGGTCCCGCACCCACCCTCAGTTCTTTCCTGCCGTTGCTTCAGTTCGTTCGACAGACGTGGTGGAACAGCACCCAGTCGCCTGCTTAGTATTCAACGATTTTTGTCTTATTCTACATATTTTTCCCAAATTTTTCGAACGAGTATATGTCGTCTCATCTTAAGAAGAAGTGCGCCAAGTGCAGCATCCAGATCCCACATGGGGATGACCACTCTCGCTGCCTCCTTTGCCTGGGGCCTAAGCACCACTCGCCTGAGTGTGCTATTTGCCAAGGGTTTAATCAGGCCACATGGATCCGACGCAAGCGGACCCTCGAGGCCCACCTTCTGACCCAACGGCTGGCTTCTATGGAAAAGGAGCTCCAGGAGCTTAGGGAGAGGTTGTCATCTCCAGCCCCAGAAAAAAGAAAGAAAAAGAAGGACAAGGAGAAGCGCCAGGAGAGAAGCCCATCGCCACAAGGGAGACCCTCCACTTCCAGAACCATGAGTACCACTCTTATGGGCACTCCGTCCATTTCTGCGGGCCGGATGCCTTCTCCCCCTCCTGCCGAGGTGTACGGGTGGCCGGGGGTTGCCTCTCTCGTGGTATCTGTCACTTCTCCCACTCGTAGCACCGCTGATAAGTCGCCCTCTGGCCTTGCCACCGGGCGCCCGGCCGAGACCGATAAGCCTGACCACGTTCCTTCCTCCTCAGCCAGCCCAGTCGCGACTGATAAGCCGGACGATGGACCCTCCGTCAACCACACAGCCGCATCCACTCTTCCGTCGGGCTCCCTTGAGGACCCCAACACCAGGACGAGTGTGCTCTTGGGGGACACCTCATCCCTTCCGGTGTCTACCCCCAGGGATTCGCCACGTGTTTCCTTCCCTCGGGATCATTCCTAGACCTGTCATTGGGGTCTCTTCTAGAGCGTTCCCCTTCACCTGGTTCTTTTCCACTGCCGGATCCCCCAGGGGTTCATCGTCGGACTGGGATCTTTTAGGTATGGAGCCCCCTTTGGGACCCTCAGGCCCTATGCCTGATCTCTTGCCATGGCCCTTCAGTGCCTCCCCTGGCCGGGCCTTCAGTTCCTCCCGATGGACCCTCTGGCGTTTTCCAAGGGACCTGACCACCATGTTCTGCTGCCGGGAGGCCCTCCGCGAACCCTTCTCATCCAATGCCGGGCCTGGTGTCTCTGATGCAGGGCTACCCAATGCCTGGATATCTGCCTTTAGGTTATCCCTCGGGGTTTGCAGGGTACCAATACCCCTACTGGCATCATCCTGCTTATCAGCCCTTGGCCGGGTATCTTGGGTATCAGCCTCCTCTTCCTTCTCCTCCTCCACCACCGCCACCTGATCATGAATCTGTCCCGCCGTGGTGGCAGGATGCTAGGACACAACTCCTTACAGAACTTTAGCAGTCCCAGACGCTCAGAGGAATTACTCTGCCCAGAGCACCACCTTCTCCTCCAGTTTCTTTGGGACGTGCTGCGGATTCTCTTCTAGTGGGCAGCACCTGGATGGATCCTTCCCTTCCCAGTGGTTCAGAGCCCTCTGATGAGGATGAGGAACTTCCCCCCTGGAAGGGATCTCTCATCTGACTTCACACTCAAAAGCCAACTCTATGGTCATCACAGCCGCGCATGACTGCTCGGCCCAACCTAAACACTTGAGTTCCTCCCCACCAGACAAGAACTCAAGACAACTTGACCAGTTCGGTAGGAAGATCTACTCGTCCACCTCCTGCGCCATCCAGTTGCTGAACTATGTGTCCCACATGTTGGTTTTTCAGAAGTCCTCGCTTACAGAACTGGAGAGGGACTTTGAGAACATTCCTGACGAAAACCTCAGGGCTAAACTGCTGGACAAGGTTTGCATGAATAAGTCTTCATGCCGTCACACACTCCAGACTGTGACACTCAGACATCTGGTTCTGATTAATCTATCATTTTTTGTAATAAAAAAATGTGCTATTGAATGTCTCTCATGAGAGATTCTGACAGTCTGTGGAATGACAACCCCCCGCCCAGGTTTTAACTAATAGGTGTAACCTGGAAGGCCAAGAGATAATTACAGGCTAGAAGAGACTTAAAATTTAGGATCTCCTTTTTATGTGACTAATTGCAGCTTGCCAACTGCCAAGATAGATCATAAACTTTTATAACGTTCAGAGGAAACACAGTAAAATTCACATGGTGATACAAAGCATGTTGCACCTCGGTTAGATCTGTCAGAGAGACATAACAAGTCCTTTCATGTCCTGGAAAGGGGAAGCTGATCATAAGATGAAAGAAAGTCATATGAGAAAATGAGTTGTGCTGAGATCACAGAATTTACCTTTGATAAGACATCCTGTTTTGCGTAGATATGTATTTTTTATATTCTGACAGGGAGGAGCTAGGTGACCTCATGCAAAGAGGTTGGCAAAGCCAGTTTTTAAACAGTATTCTGTTTTTCCATTAGACACAAATGTTTGGACTCTGAAAGCTGCAACATCTACAGCACTGCAAGATAAGAATACCTTAGAACAGACAACTCAAGTGTATTAGTGGTAGGAATCTGCACTTTTTAAAACCTTATTCTTTTAATTGATTTGTATGTTTTATGATATATGGTTCTGTATTTACACTTTACATTTTTATCTATTTCTAAGTAAACATCTAATTTTTTAATAGATTATTTGTGTCTTCCAAGTCCTTCTGTTTTTGCCTGTGATGCGTGGATGGTTAAGAGTGTGACAACACTGTGCATGAGCTTATATGGTTTTACCAAACTGGGAAAAGGTAGGAATTTATTCTGAGGTCTTAGAGTTTTTAAGGGTTCATTTTGTAAGCCTGGTTAGGTGCCCGTAGGCAAAAGATGTCTGTGCCCCCTTCCCCCGAAGAGCAGAATTATCTGAGCCTGTACACTTGAGTTCCTCATCACCAGACAAGAACTCAAGACAACTTGACCAGTTTGGTAGGAAGATCTACTCTTCCACCTCCTGCGCCATCCAGTCACTGAACTACGTGTCCCACATGGTGGCTTTTCAGAAATCCTCTCTCACAGAACTGGAGAGGGACCTTCAGAACATTCCTGATGAAAACCTCAGGGCTAAACTGCTGGCCAAGGTTTGCATGAATAAGTCTTCCTGCCGTCACACACTCCAGACCACTTATGATTCTGGGGACTCCGTGGCTCGGGTTGTGGCCTCGAGAATCTACCTTCGGTGACTAGCATGGCTGCACCTTGCAGGTTTGGCACAGGATGTTCAGTCATCCCTTTTGGACACACCTTTCCGGGGTTCGGTCCTCTTTGGTGGCGACGCGAAAGACATTATTACAGGGTTGCAAGAGAACGGTAGGTCTCTTAGAGACGTACGCTCCATGTATCAGACGGGTCAAAATAAACAGCCCTTTCATCACCAGAGAAGATGGAACAAGAACCAGAACAAGCGTCAAGGTAAAAGACACGCCACTGGCTCTGGAGCCCAAGCTCCTCGGGCTGAGTTCGCCAAAGCAGCCTCGGGAACCAAAGCTCCGCTCCCCTCGGCGCCCTGACTCTCTTTCCCTCCTCCCACTCCCTCCATCCCCCTCGGAGGAACCAGTAGGAGGGAGGATCGGTCTCCACCTGGAGGGGTAGAAGTCCGTCACCGCAGATGTATGGGATCTTCAGCTCATACAAAGAGGTCACTCTATCGAGTTCCTGGAGATTCCACCTTCAAACCCTCCAGGAAGGTCCTTTTACCCGTCGGGTTAGATCCCCATCATCCACCAAGAGATCCTGGCCCTGCTACAAAAAAGCGGCCTTAGAACCCATCCCTCCAAGTCAACTAGGAAGGGAATTCTACTCCCATTTCTTCCTAGTCCCAAAAAAGACAGGGGATCTGCGACCGATCCTGGATCTCAGCACGCTCAACCTCTTTGTGGAGTACAAGGAGTTCCGCAGGCTGACTCTTCAGGGACTCCTGCCCCTGCTCCCGTCAAACACATGGCTGTGCTCCCTGGATATGCAGGATGCTTACCTTCATATGCACATCCTCCCAGCCCACCGCTGCTTCCTTCGATTCTCCATCTGGGAGAACCATTTCCAATTCAAGGCACTTCCCTTTGGCCTGTCCGCAGTGCCCTGGGTTTTCACCAAGTGCCTAGCAGTAGTAGCGGCATTTCTCCGTCACAGGGGCATATATGCGTTCCCTTACCTGGATGACCGTCTCTTTTTAGCCCCATCCCTGGACAGCCTGAAGGAGTCTGTTTCCTTCACTCTGGATCTGTTTGCCCAGCTGGGCATTTCAGTCAGTCTCCCGAAGTCTCAGCTAGTACCCTCTCAGCGCCTCCAATTTATTGGAGCAGTACTGGATACAGTCCAGAGTAGGGCCTTCTTACCACTGGATTGAGCTGAAACCTTGGCTTCTGTGGCCACTTTGGTGGCCAAAGCTCAGTGGACCCCAGCACACTCAGTGCTCCGTCTTTTGGGTCTTATGGCAGCGGCCATTTCTACCATCCCCCTGGCCAGACTGCACATGAGGGTTACCCAGTGGTCTCTTCGAGTCCAGTGGGATCAACGATTGGACAGCGTGAACCAACTGGTCATGATCTCCAACAGCCTTCAGAAAGACCTCCTCTGGTGGCAGGATCTCACCAACTTGTTGGTGGGATCCCCCTTCCACTCTCTGGCTCCCTCCCAGACCTTCACCTCTGATGCCTTTGATATGGGTTGAGGAGCCCATTTGGGGGATCATAGAACTCAAGGTTTTTGGTCTCCTCAGGAGCAACATCTTCACATCAACATCCTTGAGACCAGAGCAGTTCTCTACGCTCTCCAGGCCTTCCAGTTGTTACTCTTCCCGGGAAAACTTCTGGTCCAGACAGACAACATGGTGACTGTCTAGTACCTCAACAAACAGGGAGGTACCCAGTCGTACTCTCTTTGCAGGGAAGCAATGAGAGTGTGGTATTGGGCTATTCAGCACAGCCTGTTTCTGACAGCAGTCCACGTACCAGGCGTGCACGACGTCCTGATGGACAGTCTCAGCCGATCAGTAGCCAGAGCTCTTGAGTGGGAACTAAAGCAGGAGGTAGCTGAAGACCTGTTTCTTCGGTGGGGTCAGCCAGACCTAGATCTGTTCGCCTCCCCATTCAACGCATAACTACCCAACTTTTGTTTGCTCGTTCCCGGGCATGGTGCTTTTTGGTGAGATGCACTCTCTCTCTCTCGGACAGGGAGGTTTCTATATGCATTTCCTACCTTTCCTCTCATTCAGAAGGTTCTGTTGAAACTCCAGGCAGAAGGGGCCCACTTGATTTTGATTGCCCCTCAGTTGCCCCAGCAGATTTGGTTCCAGCTGTTACAACTAGTTCTAGAACTGCCGGTCCTTCTGCCACTGTCTCACAACCTTCTGTCTCGAGTAGGGCACTCTGATCCATCCGAGTCTTCAGTCTCTCCATCTTCATGCGTGGCACCTGTGGACATAGCGGTTTCTCGCTATGGAGTTTTCTCTCAGGTTGCTTAGGTCCTGGTGGAAGCCAAAAAACCCTGTACTAGAGCCACCTATGCCATGAAGTGGAAGAGATTTTCTGTCTGGGCCACAGCCAAATGCTTGGACCCTTTTTCTTGCTCAGCCTCCCAGGTGTTAGAGTACCTCTTACATCTTTCCGAGTTGGGCCTTAGTTACTCCTCTATTAAGGTCCATCTTTATCCGGTGTCGGCCTACCACCTTCTGGTGGAGGGCAAAACCCTAGCACAAATAGAGATTTCCAGAACTTTCTTGAATGGTATCCTTCACATCAAACCTCCAGTCTGGAACCCCTGTCCTCCCTGGGATCTTAATTTTATGTTGGAGAAACTTACTTTGCCCCCTTTTTAACCGGCAGCAAGTTGTGATATGCGCTTCCTGTCCTGGAAGACACTATGTTTGGTTGCAATTACTTCAGCTTGAAGGGTCTCAGAGTTTCAGGCCTTTGTTTGCAGAGAGCCTTATTTGATTTTCCACGAGGACCGGGTGGTCCTGAGGACTAATCCTTCTTTTCTACCGAAAGTGGTTTCGGAGATGACTCTCAACCAGAGTGTTGAATTGCCAGTCTGTTTTCCTCAGCATTCGAGCAGGGGGGAGTATCTTTTGCACACCATGGATGTGCATCGGATTTTGAGGTACTATACCTCTCGGACTAAGGAGGTTCGAAAGTCGAACCAACTCTTTGTGCCTTTGCCTCCCAGTGCCAGGGCAAGGCCATCTGTAAACAGACTATTTCTAGGTGACTGGCTAACTGTATTCACTACACTTACCAGAAATACAGAAAAACACTTCCGGGGGTGGTTAAAGGCCACACCACCAGAAGCATAGCCACTTCTACCGCCTTTTTCAGGAATGTGGCCACTGCGGAGATTGGTACAGCGGCCACTTGGTCTTCCGTCCACACCTTCACTAAGCACTACAGTCTGAACATTGCCTCTAGGCATTGAGCTGCTTTCGGCCTTGAAGTTTTGCAAGGTCTTCTGCCTTAAGGCAGATTCTTAGTTGGCAGACATCTTCCTCCTCCCAGAAATTCGTCTCCGACTCCTTCTTTTTGTTAGACTGCTTGAAATTCAGTACTATATGTGAAGACCTACTGTAGAAATCCTCTCGAAGTAAGTTATAGCAGTTACATAAGAACTTACCGTAAGAGTAGATCTTCGAGAGAGGTTCCTGCAGTAGGTCTAGTTTCCCACCCACCTTCCCCCAGCTCCTGGAAATTTTCCTTTTTTATTCTGTCTAGTCCCTGGGTCTAGCCAGTGCACAGGGTCCCAGGAGTCGTTACTCCTTTCTTTCTATCCTCTCTCTGGTGTCGGTGGAAAGAACTGGAGGGCGGAGCGCAGGACCGCCCTTTACAGTCGGCTGATGCATCACCTGATCGCCAGGGTCCCCGCCAGATGATTGCTAGCTACAAGTTTGGTTGGTCTAACCTGACACCAGGAGTGCAGTCCTATATGTGAAGACCTACTTCAGGAATCTCTCTCGAAGATCTGCTGTTACCGTAAGTTCTTACGTATCTGTTATATCTTTGAGAGAGGTTCCTGCAGTAGATCACCTTTTCCCCTCCCTCCTTCCCTAAGTCTTCTGTATGCTCTTGCAGGCCTGTCTCGATTGGGCTCCAAAAATTGTATCCGTTTCTCCTGTTGCACTGTCTTGGGTCTCCGATGGGAGAACTGGAAGGCGGGCGCTGGGACCGCCCACTTATAGGATCACGCTGACATCTGTCACGTGACATCAGGTGGGCGGTCCCCCACCAGGCATTGCTAGCAAAAGTTTGCCATGCGGTCCTGACACCATAGGGCGTAGTCCTACTTGTTATGACCTACTACAGGAACCTCTCTCGAAGATCTACTGTTACGGTAAGTTCTTACGTAACTGTACTTTCCTGTGCCCTTGCCATGGCTATGGCCGTCACCATGCATTGAAGGTCTGGCTAAGGCTGTCCACCTTTACAGTGGACATGCCGCATAAGCTAGCTGACTTTCCGTTTGTGGGCACCGACCTTTTTGTCCCTGGGGTGGAAGGACATCTCACACGGATTGAGAAGTTACAATGCCACTCTCGATTCTGTGGCTTTTTCCCAGAAGGACCAACAGGCCCAAAAACTAAAGAAGGCCTTCTAGTTTTGGTTCTTTCAGCAACAACCTCAGCAACAGTCCAAGCAGGAGCAATTTCAGCACTGCTGTCCAAAATCCAAGTTCGGTGGCCAGGGACAAAAAGGGGGGCAGAGGTGGTGGTACCTTTGCAACCCCCTGCAGCTGGAACCCCCTCAAAGACTGCACAGTGACGGGTTGTGGGGGTGTCATCCCCCCCCTCCCATCCAGTCCCTTTCTCAGCTCCTGTTGGGGAGTTGGATGCACCCCTTTTTGCCACAGTGGTCCACCATTACATCGGACAAGTGGGTTCTGGAAGTGATGAGCAGAGGGTTGATTGTATTTTGAGGCTTTCCTGCCATGACATCTCTGAGCTCTTCAGGAGTCGAGGGTGTCACCGGATATGTTGTCCACCCTATGAGCAGACAATGTTTAGCTCCTAGAGTGTGGGGCAATAGCCCCAGTTCCAGACTCCCTGGCCACTCAGAGATATGTGTCCAGGTACTTCTTAGTTCCCAAACAGATGGGGCTAGTGCCTCACATTGGACATGCACAGTCCAAACCAGTTCATGTGAATATGCAAGTTCCAGATGGTCACTTTGAATCAGATAACACTATCTCTGTAGCAGGGAATGAGATTCTGTCTCCTGGACCTCCAGGATGCGTTTTTCAACATCCCAGTCTTCTGTCCCATTGCCAGTACCTTTAGTTCTGTGCAGGAGGCATACTATACCAGTTCAAGGTCATGCCTTTTGGCCTCTTATCCATGCCCTACAAAGCAGTGGGGGCCTTCCTACAACACAAAGGTATCAGGGTATATCCCTACCTAGATGACTGACTGCTAGCCTGGTCATCCAAGGAGGCAATTGACAGGTCCCTGGATCTGACCCTCTTAGCCTGTCAGAACATGAGCCTTCTGGCCAACCCGGCCAAGTCAGAGCTGGTCCCATCACATGTGATCAGGTTCATCAGGGCAGAAACAGACTCCCTGTGGGCCAAGGCCCATCTCCTGGCAGACCAGGCATCAAACCTTACCTCCTTTGCCTGATAATTTCAGGTTGGGAACTCGCGCACTGCCTGAGACTTTCTGTGGCAGTTGGGATACATGCCATCTTCTACCAACGTGATCTATTGGGCTCGTTGGAAGATGCACCCCCTACAGTGAAAGTTGAGCTGACTATGGTCCCAACATTCTACTCCAAACTTTGTGAGGAATGAAAAACCTTAACAGAGTGTTGTCACAAAAGTAGTTAGGCTAACCCCCCCATGAGCTGAAACAGGTAACTTCAAAAATTGGGGGGGGGGGGGTTAAAGAGCCCTTAGACTTCCTCACAGAGACCACATACTCGTTGATAATCTTCAGTATTCTTTTTTATTTCCCCTACGTTTCACTCCAAAAATAGAGCTTGTTCACGGGGTTTCTTGTCTTTATAAATCAAGTGATGATCTACAAGATATATGAAAAAATAATTAGAAATGCGCTCTGTACGCTACTACACACTTCATATGCAGCTTCAACTAATATTTGTTCACTCAAACTTTAAAAGAACAGCGTACCTATAGTACTTGATTGTTTTCCAAAATTATATATTCTTTTAAAATATACTATATTCATTCAATTCCTGGAATGACAAAAAATAGTTTTAAAAGCAGTCCTCCAACCCAATTGCACTAAAATTCAAGGTCCCACTAAACAGGTATCCTCCTTTATAACTGCAGCTACAGCTCCATGCCTACAGCAACGTTTACTGTTAGTTTTGAAGCAAAGTTCATAACTTCATGTCCCTAAAATAGGGATCCTTTCTGAAAAACACAACAGAGTTCATCACTTATAAGGTTTTGCTGTTCATTTCATACCCCCAAAATGCTTATATATATATATATATGGATTTATATGATTTACCTGCAAACATAAGGATTTCTAATTTACTTTGTAAATTTTTCAGTATTTTCCTTTTTAAAAATCCACTAGAAAAAAAAAACACATTGCTGCAGGTATGGAGCTGTAGCTGCAGTTATAAAGGAGGATACCGGTTTAGTGGGATCTTGAATTTTAGTGCACTTGGTTTGATGGACTGCTTTTAAAACTATTTTTGTCATTCCAGGAATTGAATGAATATAGTATATTTTAAAAGAATATGTAATTTTGGAAAACAATTATATGTCTTGTAGGTCATCACTGGATTTATAAAAAGACAAGAAACCCCGTGAACAAGCTCTATTATTGGAGTGAAACATAGGGGAAATAAAAAAGAATATTGAAGATTATCAACAAGTATGTGGTCTCTGTGAGGACGTCTAAGGGCTCTTTACCCCCCGCTCCATTTTTTGAAGTTATGATCCCAACATCTGGGCCACCTGGACCAGACAGTGGTGGTGACCCAGCCGATGTGGGATGCCATCCACTGATGGCTGACCCCACAGAAACAGAGGAGGGAATCCTATTTGTCCAACCAAAACCATCTGTCACACTCATGATGGATGGGTGGGGTGGGGAGCCCACTTGAGAGACCACAGAGCCCACGGGTTCAGGTCACCCCGGGACTCCTGGCACCACATTAGTCTGATGCAGATCCATGTAGTGCATCTAACTCTGACAGACTTTGTTTTATTGATTTGGAGTCAGTCATTCAGGTCCAGACAGACGGCACAACCATCAGGTTCTAGCTGAACAAGCAGGATGGGATGCACTCCTTTCCATCATGTCAGGAGGCTCGCCACACCTGGACACTCGTGCATGGCCTAGAAGCAGATCTCATGGCAATTCTTGTCACAAGAGAAAACAAGAACCTGGCAGACACTCTCAGCTGGGCCAGAGAGACGTTGCTTGAGTGATCCCTAAATCAAAATATGGCAGACTGTCTGTTCTACCAATGGGGCATCTCTCTGGTGAATCTCTTTGCTTGTGGGAGAACAGAATACTGAGGCTGTTCTGTGCCTGCCCATGACAGTCCAGGACCCTGCTGAGGATGCTTCTCAAGGCCATGGACCCTGGCCCTTTTGTTCACCCTCACTCCATTCTCCTTGGTTCATAAGGTTGTGATTGAGGCCCCGAAGAACAAGGTGCCATTGATCCTGATGGCTCTAGACTGGCCCAGGCAATTCTGGTATCTTGATCGTCTCAGCCTGAGCTGCAGACCTCCGTGGAGGTTGCTCCTCCACTCCAGCCAGACTACAAGGGAAGGTACTGCACCTGGACCTTCAATCCCTGCATCTCACAGCCTGGTTCCTGAGTGGTTAGAGTTCCAGGATTTGAGCCTTTCAGAAGATGTCCTCCATGTTGTGGAGGCATCCCATAAGGAGTCAACTCGTAAATACTGTGCATTGTGTCACAAACGCACTCCGCAGGTCAGGCCCTCTGCTCCCACAGTGCCAACCTCAGAGCGCAATAGTGTGAACAGGTAACAGACAGGTTAACTCTCCTGTCTGCTTTTGGGTCAGAATCACCTTTAGTCTCAAGTTCTGGGGGGAGGGGATTCAAACTGTGAACCTTATGCTAGCGTACCCAACTGTACAGGTTCAGATAATATTCTCTTTGGGGGGATGCAATATATCTTTTGCCTAAGGGCATCTAACCAGGTACCCAAAATGAACCCTTAAAACTCTGTAAGAGACCTTAGGTATATTCTTACCTTTTACCAAGCTTAGTAACACCATCAAGCCCTTGAACAGTGTCAGACTTAATATCCGTTCAGCAATAACATGCAAAAAATGACTGAGGAGACCCAGGCAGTATCTTAAGAAAATGTTTGCTAGAAATGGATAAAAACAATAAGATAAAATATAGAACAAAGATCAAAGAGCATCACAATCACATAAAAGGAAAAGAAAGGAAAACTACAGAACAAACTTCTACCACAATACATTTAGATATTTTCTATCTAATGTATTACCTCTGTAATTGCCTTTAAAATTAGATCAGAGAGCTGTCTGTCTCTAGAGTCCCAAAATGATATGTCAGACATTTCAGACACAAGTATCAGTTTAAACTCTGTGTCTCCACACCCCTTCTGTGAGTCATCTAGCTCCTCCTTTTAGAATATAAAATTACAAACATGATTCCCTACCAGGAGGTATTTTAAATAACATGGACATCAGCAAAAACCCATTTCCCAAATTATGAGTCTTTGATCAACCAGTTCCTTTGAGGTTTACAATCTTGCAGTCCGTCACCAGGTGTGAGGTATCCAAGGATGTCCTTTCCTAATGTAATAAAATGTATATTTAGTTTCCAACTTCAAAAGCATGGGGTCATAAAAAGGCCATAAAATGCAATTTCTCAAGGAAGTTAATTACATTACAGAGATCTCCTGGTCAGTGTAATACATCCTGTGATTTCAGCTGCTGACACCTTGTAATTTAAAAGGGCCAGATCTCACAGACTGACATTTTATACACTGACCATTTATTTATAATACCAATATCATACAATAATCATAATCAGCTGGCCAAGCGTCACAATCCTCCCCCACCTAGACTGAATTTGGGGCTCTATCCCCTGCATGGGATGAGCTCCCTAAGTCTGTTCACTCCTCATATAGACATGACAAGCCATCTGCGTTCTGACTGGTCGTTCCAGCCCTATGTAAGATCGTCATGTCATACCCTTGCAAGGCAAGACTCCAACTTAGTAGTCTACCATTAGTTTTTCCCATTTGTGTCAGCCAAACCAGGGGGTTGTGGTCAGTTTGTACCTCAAAATGCTGACCATATAAGTATGGCTCTAACTTCTTTAGGGCCCACACTATGGCAAGGCACTTTTTTTTCCACAGTAGAGTAAGCCTGCTCTCTGGGAAGTAACTTTTTTACTGAGGCAGACTACGGTGTCATCTTTCCCTTGGCTGGATGTCTGACTCAGTACTGCCCCAATACCCACGTCTGAGGCGTCCGTCCGGACTATAAAGGGTCTGCTATAGTCAGGACTTGTCAAACAGGAGCACTGCACAGTGCCTCCTTCAGTCTGGTAAAGGTTTTTTCACAGGCTGGTTCCCAGGTAATTTTCTTAGGTATCCTTTTTCTTTACCAGATCAGATAGGGGAGCAGCCAGGGCACTGTAATTGGGTACAAATTTCCTATAGTACTCTGCTGTCCCTAGAAAACTCCTGACCTGCTTCTGCATTTCTGGTCTGGACCATGCCTTGATCGCCTGTATTTTCACTTGGTTAGGACGGAGCTGTCCCCAGCCTACAACATGCCCAAGGTATACCACTTCAGCCATGGCCACTTGGCAGTTCTCAGCTTTGACAGTGAGCCTGGCCCTCTGTATCCTGCCCAGCACGTCCCTAAGGTGGGACAGGTGTTCCTCCCATCTGGCACTAAAGGTGGCAGTGTCATCCAGGTATACCACGGCGTACTCCTCAGCACCATTTAACACCTGGTTCATTAACCTTTGGAAAGTGGCTGGGGTGTTCTTCATTCTGAAAGGCATTACTTTAAATTCAAATAAGCCTATCGGAGTGATAAAGGACGACCTCTCCCTAACTCTGTCAGTTAACTCTACCTGCCAATACCCCTTTGTCAAGTCAGTAGTCATAAGATATGTCGCTCCTACCAGCTTGTCCAGGAGTTCATCCGTCCATCCGGGGCATCGGGTGGGCATCTGACTTTGTGACTGCATTCAGTCCATGATAGTCCACACAGAAACGAGTAGAGCCATCTTGCCTGGGCACAAGAACTACGGGTGAGGCCCAGGGGCTGTGGGATCTCTGGTTTACCCCTAAATCCAGCATTTCCTCAACATCCCTCTTAATGTCCTTTTGGACAGCCTCTGATATCCGATGTGCTGTCTGCCGTATGGGCATCTGTGTCCCTGTCTCCACATTGTGCGTTGCTAAGGGGGTTAGTCAAGGCTTGGTGATAAACAGTGGGGCAAAGTCTGCTAAAACCTCCCTTACTTACTGGATCTTGTCTGGGGTCAGCTGGGGTGACAGTTTAACTGCCTCCACAAAGGACTCCTGCTTGCTTTCTTCCAGCAAGTCCAGAAGGGGGTCTCCTTCATCCATCCCCTCCCCAGGACTACACACTGCAAACACCATGTCAGCCCTATTAGTATATGGCTTCATCATGTTGATATGGTACATTCTTTCTGTATGTCTTTTGTCAATTAACTCTATCATGTAGTTCACGTAATTTACCTTTCTGACTACTTTGTACTGTCCTGCCCACTCAGCCTGCAGCTTGTCTTTCAGGACCAGGATAAGGACCAGGACTTCCTGACCCACCGTGTATTTATTTATTTTATTTATTTATTTAAGTATTCAGCGACTCATTTACAAAGGTTCCACGTCATACATAAAATGATACATGGACAGAACTTGGAATACAGATTACAGTACAATTACAAATAACAGTCAGTGAGGTTACATAATTGTGAAGTTGTTAAATAACAGCAAGTTTCTTTTCTTAGTACAGCCATAATAGTTACAGAGGTTCTGTAGAGGCTGATGGTCATAGGGTTTCATAGTTACAATTTGGTACGGGGAGTCCGACAATAGTTAGTTTGATAGCTGCATATGTCAGTCTGGTGTCAAGGGCAGTCACATTGGCTAGAGGCATGACGGTATTTCCGTAGCTTGGATTTATAAGGCCAAGCTCAATTCGCTTTGTTATATGACTTGGGAGGGCGTTAGTCCAGGAGGGGCCCTAAGTGTAGGTTCGCTGGAATTGGGAAGTCCGCCACTGGTACCTCTTAGCAGCTGCTTGTTTGAGCTATGGTTGTTTTGACTGGGGAGTTTAGTGGATGATTTGGTTTAGGGTAGGTGGGGTGAGGCCTAGTAGTACCTTTTTGGTCATAAGGCAGGTGTGGTACTTGATTCTGCTATCTAGGTTTAGCCAGTTTGTGCTGCTGTAAAGGGAACAGGAGTGTGTAAAACGATCACATCCAAGGATGAGATGGCAGGCTTTGTTTAAAACGAGTCGGAGTCTGCTTAGGGTGGTGGACGGAGCAGCACTGTAGATTAGGATGCTGTAGTCTAGCAGGGAGAGTATCGAGGCATTTATGGTAAGTTGTAATGCTTCAGGGGTGAGGCAGTGTTTGTACCAGTATAGTACCCCTAGTCTGGAGCTAAGGGCTGTTGATAGGTGTAGGATATGTTGACTAAAGCTGAGGGCGGGGTCTAGAGTGATCCCTAAGTATTTAAAGCTGCTTACTTGTTCTAATGGGGTCTGATTGGCAGTGAGGAATTGGTGGCAGAGGTTCTTGAGTGGGTTCTGGGGGTGGACGAAGAGCAGGACTTTTGTCTTATTGTAGTTGATAATAAGACGTTGGGTGGTGAGCCAGTCTTCGACTTCACAGAACGAGTGTTGGAGAGTTTGGTGGAGCTTGGGGGGTGTCGGGTCAGAGATGAACAAGACCGCATCATGTGCGTATAGGAGTAGATTTCCGGGGCATGACGCTGGGAGGGAGTTGAGGTACAGGCTGAAAAGTAGGGGGCCAAGTATGGAGCCCTGTGGGACACCGGAGCGGATAGGGAGGCGGGGGAGAGGATAGGGCCTACCTTGACTATCTGCGTTCTATTGGAGAAATAGCTGGTGAACCAGTTTAGGGTGTCACTGGAGAAACCCGTGAAAGCCAGGGTGTTAAGCAAGAGGGTATGGTTTACGGTATCGAATGCCTTAGATAGGTCCACGAAGATGGCGACTGTGAGGTGGCCGTGGTCCAGGGCTGAGTGGACATGCGAGATAAGTTCAAGGAGGGCAGTGGTGGTGGTACTGTGGCCCTTACGGAAACTGTGCTGCTGTCCGGATAGAAGGTTATATTTGTTAAGGTGGTCAGTAAGTTGGTCGGTGACTATGCGTTCTAGTGCCTTAGACGGGGGGGTAGGATAGACATGGGACGGTAGTTGTTTGTGGGTGTGCCGTCACCACTTTTATGGATGGGTGTGATGTAGGCCAATTTCCAGTGAGTAGGGAATTTCCCTTGACAGAGGGAGCGGTTTAAAATGTGGGTGAGTGGGGCTAGGACTTCCTGGAGGGTGAGACGGAGAAGTCTGAGGTCCAGGGAGTCATGACTATAGTGATTTTGGCTAATAGCTTTGGTTAAGTAGGGTTTGGCAGTCTCTGGGGTAAGGATTCGCAGGTAGAAGGATGGAGCAAGGGGAGGATGCGGGGCGTCATGGGCAGGGGGTCGAAGGAAATTAGAGGGCAGCGCATGGGAGGTCAGTGAGCAGTGTTAAGGGCCGAGGCTATTCTGAGGGGTCGAGGAGGCAGCCATCTATTAGAATTTGGTCAAGTGGCAGGTTTGGGGCTTTGCCACAGAGTTCCTTAATGTTTTCCCAGAACTTGCGACCTGAGCCCCAGGTGGAGGTTAAGGTGGCTTTGTAATAGTTCGCTTTGGCGGTGCGTATGGCCCAGGTGCACTTGTTTCGGGAATCCCGATAACGTTGCCTGCCCAGAGGCCGTTGGGTCTCATTGCAAGGTGCCATAATGTGTCACTCTGACAAAGTAGGCCTTGCAGGTGGTCCGAGAACCATGGTGCATGATTCCCTTTGGTCATTGTTTTGGTGAGGGGGCAAACTTGTTAAAGGCTGCGTTAAAGGTGTTGGTAAATAGTTCAAGGGCATGGTCCGTGTAAAGGGTGTTAGGGGTGTCCAGTCCCATTCTCTGAGGTAGGGCTAGTTTACCAGGTCCTAGTTTGCGTTTTGCAATAATTTTAGGCGAGGTTTTGGGGGGGTACCAGACCAGTTGCAGAGAACTGGAGAGTGGTCACTTAAGGTGTCGGGGAGGACTTGGGTGCTGGTTATTTTGTGGGGGGGCGGTTTGTGAAAACTAGGTCTAGTAGGGAGGATGACCCCGTGCGGGCTTGTAGCCGGGTGGGGGTTTTGATGACCTGAGTGAGATCGAGGGCTAACGCCTCGTTGACGTATGGGGTGGCTATTTTGGCCAGCCAATTTATGTTGAAATCCCCCAGTAGTATTTTTTCGTGCTTTGGGGGTAGGGTGGCGAGGTAGGACATGATGGCTTGAAAGGCTGGCTTCTGGTCCTGGGAGGGACATAGCAGTGGTGAGGAGGAGAGGGATGTTGACTTACCTAGGGTTAATTTTAGGGTGAGGGCCTGAGCCTGGACGTTAGTATGGGCAGAGGAGTGGGTGGCCAGAGGCGAGTCCATGAGATAGAACAGCACAGCCACCTCCCTCGCTGCCTACTCGGTTGGCTGTAGAGGCGGTAACCAGGAGGTTGACCGTCGAGTCGGGGACAGATGGGGAGAGCCAGGTTTCACTCAGTGCAATGATATCAGGGTGATTCTGGAGTACACAACCTTGAAAGGAGTCCTATTTTTTTTGAAGACTGCAAATGTTTAGTGAGGTGATGCGCAGGCCATTTCCTGGAGATGGGTGGGATGGTGGGGAATTTAGAGGGCCAGGGTTGGGGTGGACATTGCCTGTCAGAAGAAGGAGGAGAATGAGTGACCTGAGGCGGTTTCTGTTAGCTCGAGTAGTCGGTCTTTGGCATTTATGCTGTGCGTGGCCGATGGTGGTATTAGTAGTTTCAAGGTAAGGGGGCAGATGGGAGTAAGTGGGGAAAGCGAGGGATTTGTTGTGTTGCAGATGTGGAAAGAGGGTTGACCAGGACGGGGGCTCAGTGGGTTACTTGGCCCGGAGATGGTATCCAGGGTGGGGTGGAGGTGTCTATGTATGTGTTGTAGGAGGGGGTGTGAGCGATGATTTATCGGTCTGGGCTTGTGAAGGCTGGGAGTTCAGTGCAGTGGGGTGGGGTGCGGGGCTGGGAGTGCCAGACTGCATGCTGACAAGAGGTTTCATTTTGTATCCATTTTTGCATTGTGAGTGGTTGGCGAAAGTGCCTGAGGAAATTGCATGAGGAGAGTGATGAGGGTAAGTGCGAGCATGGTAGGACAGAGAGTTAGGCAGTGAGTGAAAGGACTGGAGAAAGAAGAAAAAAAGGCAAGGGGGTCTCTAGTGGTAGTAAAAGATAAGCTGCAGATGAGAAAGTGGACTGATAGGTTATTTCGTGTCATGTGACTAGAAATCAAGCTACATATTTGAATGCAGACCAAGGGTGGTGATGAGGCGTAGGGGCAACACTGAGTTCATGGGGCAAAGCAGTGCTCCAACAAACAGACAGTCGCGATCAGGCGCCAGCTCCTTTAGTACATGGGGCAGTCTTTAACCTGGGCTCCGTTTCATAGTGAGGGAGAGCTTAGCAAGCAGCCCTCTCTACCATGTATGCTGTGGAAGAGGGAAAAGACACAGTGAATTAATAAAAGTCAGAGGAGGAAGTTTCACTGTGGGGTGGTGGGCAGGGACTGTATCAGAGTGCCTTTGTCTGAATACACTAGCAAGTTAATTTACAAAGACACCGGCTATGCAGAGGTTTAAGAATTATTTAGCAACTAAACAAACTTTGCTATTCATTTTCAGTAAAAGCTGCAGTAATTTCTCAAAGGGGATTTCATGTAAAAGCAAATGCAGAGGTGTAAGATTATTTAGCAACTAAAACAAACTTTATGCTATTCATTTTCAGTAACGCTACAGTAAACTTCTTAAAGGGGATTTCATGTAAAAAGCAACAGTCGGAAAGCAGAGGTAAAATAAGGCTACACTTTTTTATAGAAAATAGACTATCTCCACTGCTGGACCGATGTAATTTAGCAATATTTGAAAAAAGGTGCCAAGAATTCATAGTCAGTGCTCCAACAAACAGTCGCGATCAGGCGCGCAACTCCTTTAGTACCTGGGACAATCTTTAACCTGGACTTCGTTTTCAGAGTGGGGGAGAGCTTAGCCGAGCAGCCCTCTTGACTGCTGGTATGCTGGGGCAATCTTTAACCTGGGCTCCGTTTTCAGAGTGGGGGAGAGCTTAGCCGAGCAGTCCTCTCGACCGCCGGTATGCTGGGGCAATCTTTAACCTGGGCTCCGTTTTCAGAGTGGGGGAGAGCTTAGCCGAGCAGCCCTCTCGACCGCCGGTATGCTGGGGCAATCTTTAACCTGGGCTCCATTTTCAGAGTGGGGGAGAGCTTAGCCGAGCAGCCCTCTCGACCGCCAGTATGCTGGGGCAATCTTTAACCTGGGCTCCGTTTTCAGAGTGGGGAGAGCTTAGCGAAGCAGCCTCTCGACGCCGGCTGTATGCTGGGGCACCTTTAACCTGGGCTCCGCTTTTCAGAGTGGGGAGAGCTAGCCGAGCAGCCCTCCGACCGCCTGCATGCTGGGGCACCTTAACCTGGGCTCCATTTTCAGAGTGGGGGAGAGCTTAGCCAAGCAGCCCTCTCGACCGCCAGTATGCTGGGGCAATCTTTAACCTGGGCTCGGTTTTCAGAGTGGGGGAGAGCTTAGCCGAGCAGCCCTCTCGACCGCCGGTATGCTGTGGAAGGTATGAGCGAGCTCTGGCTCTGCAGTCGTATCACACTTTTTGTTTCTGTTGGGCAGCAGCCAGGTTGCTCTGGGCTGTCCCCAAAAGCTCCTTCAGCCTTTCCTAAACCTAAGGCGTAATCCACAGTGGGAGTTCCCTGGGTGGCGTGCTTGCCTTCCCAGTCCTCCTGGATCAAGTCTAGGGGCCCATGTACACGGCGTCCATGTAAGAGCTCAAAGAGGGAAAACCCTGTCGACTCTTGGGGCACCTCCCTATATGCAAACAACAGGTGGGGAAAGTATTTCTCCCAGTCCCTCTCATGCTGTTCAGCAACTGCTTGGAGCATTGACGTCAGGGTACCGTTAAATCTTTCCACAAGCCCATTGGCTTGCGGGTGATAAGGTGTCGTATGCCTTTGCACCACCCCACACTTCTGCCACAAACATTTCATCAGGTCCGACGTGAAGGAACCCCCTCGATCGGTGATAACCTCCTGTGGAAACCCAACACGGGGAAAATCCCAAGTAAGGCATCTGCCACTTTGTTATCAGTGAAGATAGGGTGACTGCCTCTGGATACCGGGTGGCATAATCCACCACAGTCAGGATGAACCTCTTCCTGGAGGAGCTGGGGATATTTAAAGGCCCCACAATATCCATTCCCACTCTCTAGAATGGCTCCTCCACTATGGGCAATGGAATCAGGGCGGCTTGGGTTTTCTTACCAACCTTCCTTATTTCTTGGCACCAGTGGCAATAGTCCTTCACCTGCTGGGTGAAATTTGGCCAATAGAAATTCTGGGCTAACCACTGCATAGTGCGCGCGATTCCCAGATGAGCAGACAAGGGAATATCGTATGCAATCTGGAGCAACTGCTCACAGTACCCCTGGGGAATGACAAGCTGCCTGCCTATCACCCCTCCCTCTGTCTTCACAGCCTGAGTATACATCAGTCCATTTTTCCAATAAATCTTAAGTTGACCGTCACCTCCCTGTGCTCCCTCAGAGTCTGCCCAAACCTTCAGCTTCTCTAGACTAGGGTCCCTTTTCTGAGCAGCTGCAAACTCCTCACACATTCCCAAGGCATGGGACAGGTGCCCGTCAGTATCTAAACTAGGGTCCCTAGCTCTAGCATCAGGGCACTCCGGATCACTGTCATCCCTAACCCTCTGACAATGGGTCACCCCTCCTTCTGTGGAGTAACCCTCCGTAACTGTTTGGTTAACTTCTACTGGGGAAATTTCGACCCCCTTTTCATTAGTCTCCATATCAGGAGACACAGGCTAGGGAACCAGCCTCCTAGTGGTTTCCACGGTGGCTTCTATGGGGTCCAGGGAACTACAATTTTCCTTCCCGCTTGGCTACGGGTAACTGCAAACACCATCCCCTGTTTGAGATTGTTGCCAAGGATGACGTCAACTGCTAAAGTTTTGGCTACAGCCACCTGTTGCACAGTTCCCTCTGTTTCACTCCAGTCTAGGAGAACACTAGCGACTGGCAATTTGGTCTCTTCCCCAGTCAACCCTTGTACAGTTACAAATTTATTGGGTATAAGCTGACCAGGCTCGCCGGCCCAGTGGTGCTGAGAGTTGAGGCGCTGGATGCCACACCAGCAACCAGGGTTCGAACGATCCCGGCCTGGGGGTCGGCAGGGGAGATTGAGTCCGCAGGACTGCCTTCTTCCCGGGGGAGGGCTTGGGATGCGATCGCTAACGGAGTGCCCTTTGGTGACTGTTGGGGGCGCCCGATATAGCGACGCTGCAAATGCTGGGGGCAGAGTTGCGGCATTACATTGCCTTGATAAGCCGCACACTGCGGGGGTCAGGAAACACAGAAGAAGGAGAGAAAAACCCCATTCCTGGGGATAGATGAAAGCACCTCGTCTGCCCAATAGCCCACACTTCCAATACCGGGCTATCTCCTCTCCTCAGGGCCACTCGTGTGCCGAGCACTTTGCTCTTTAAGATGGAGTGCCCTGGTTGGATAGGGCGGCCCTACCTCCGGAGGGTTCAGACCCGGAGGTGGTTCTCGGTGGCACGAGGGAGAAGGACTAGTCATGGGGGAAGGTATTGGCTGGGTATCCAAGGATACTGGAAGGAGTTCTCCAGGAGTGGAGATAAATAGAGTTTAAAAAAAAAAAAAAAAGCTGTCCAGGCTCTACCAGATCCCCTTTTACCAACATCAGGGATGCCCCTGTGTCTCTTAACCCTTGTGTCTGTACACCATTCACAGTGACTGGGTGCATGTGTTCCCTCATGTTCACAGGCATGCTTCCAGGGACACACAAACAGCTCACTTCTTTCCTAGCCCCATTTTGCGTATTGCTCATCCTTTTGGGACACTGTCTGGCAACATGCCCAGTTTCTTTGCAAACCCAACATTCATTTATTTTCTCAGAAAAATCTTTTCTTTGAAACCTGGGGCTAACTGGTTTCGGTGGAGGCAGTGAGGGTTTTAACTGCCCTGAAGGCGCTCTTTTCCCTCTCTGCACTGCCATGCCAGCCCCATTTGCTCTCAAAGCAGGTCTGCTCATGGCATAGCAGTCCGAGAGTTCAGCAGACTCTTGTACTGTTTTGGGATCTCGGTCCTCCAGCCAGGTTTTCTGCTCTGCTGGGCATGCCCAAAAAAACTGTTTTAACAATATAGCATTTTCAATTTTATCTACACAGTTTGCTTCAATTCTTTCCCACCAACGTTTTAAACTCTGGCGTTGTTACGTGGCTAGCTCCTCATAGCTCGTGTCAGGGCTTCTCCTGAGCTAATGGAATTTAGCTCTGTATGCTTCTGCAGTTAAATCAGACTTTTTTTAAAGTGCAACTTTATGGTTGCTGTAATCATTACTGTCCTCATTGTTCATTTGATCTAATGCATTCCGAGCTTTCCCGGTAAGTAGCGGGGATAGCTGAAAGCTCCAGGACCCTCTAGGAATCTTTGCCTGAATACAAACTTTTTCAAAGGAATTTAAAAAGGCATCCATATCCTCCCCCTCTTTAAATTCAGCTATCAATTTGGAATTTAATTTGTAATCCAGTCCTGTAGCTCCAGTTAAACCCAAGCCACTTACCTGCTCTGGTGCTGGTGGTTGGAGTCGTAGCTTCTCCAGTTCATGTCAGCTCTGCTGCTCACACTCTTCCCGGTCAGCTTCTTGCTGTTCTAGCTCCCTCTTCTCCTCTGTGGCTCACTGTTCTCGCGCCCTCTTCTCCTGTGCAGCTCGCTGCTCTCACTTCTCTTCTCTCTGGAACTCCAGCTCCATCCTGCGCAATTCGGTCTGCAGCCTGACTGCTTCTGGCTCCAGAATGCTGGTGACCTTCCCCTGCTGCTGCACTGGCCCTGCTGTCCTCCTCACCGGATCTGGACACTGCACTGGCCCCCACATGCCCAAGGATTGGTCCTTTACAGTCACAGTCTGTGACACAATGCTCTTGGCATCTGCTGCCATCAGGGCATCTATGAAGTTCTGCTTGTTGGCTTTCCCCTCATACCAGACTCTCTGTCCTGGCACAACTGCCTCAAGTAGTCTGCAGTGTACCCACTGTAGTTGGAAGCCATCTTCTTCCCTAACTAGGGATACTCTAACTTGCACTTTAGAAAAAAAATTAAACAGGTAGGAACTTTGACTGTAAGCAAAATAATACAGTTCTGTTTCTTTTTAAAAATAAATCACTGCCTTATTTTGCAAGTGAGCTGTACAGTATTAAGCTGACACACTGAACAGTTAAAGCTTGTGTTACCAAATTTTTTTTCACACCGCTGCCAACCAAATCTGTCACAGACACGCCCTGTAGGTCATGCCCTCTGCTCCCACAGTGTCAACCTCAGAGTGCAATAGTGTGAACAGGTAACAGACAGGGTAACCCTCCTGTCTGCTTTTGGGTCAGAATCACCTTTATTCTCAAGTTCTGGGGGGATTCAAACTGTGAACCTTATGCTAGAGTACCGAAATGTACAGGCTCAGATAATATTTTCTTCAGGGTATGCAATACATCTTTTGCCTAAGGGCACCTAACCAGGTATCCAAAATGAACCCTTCAACCTCTATAAGAGACCTTAGGTATATTCTTACCTTTTACCAAGCTTAGTAATACCATCAAGCCCTTGAACAGTGTCAGACTTAATATCCGTTCAGCAATAACATGCAAAAAATGACTGAGAAGACCCTGGCAGTATCTTAAGAAAATGTTTACTAGAAATGGATAAAATCAGTTAGATAAAATATAGAACAAATATCAAAGAGCATCACAATCACATAAAAAGGAAAAAAAAAGGAAAACTACAGAACAAACTCCTACCACAATACATTCGGATCTTTTCTTTCTAATGTATTACCTCTGTAAGTGCCTTTAAAGTTAGATCAGTGAGCTGTGTCTCTCTAGAGTCCCAAAATGATATGCCAAACATTTCAGACTCAAGTATTAGTTTAAACTCTGTGTCTCCACACCCCTTCTGTGAATCGTCTAGCCCCTTCTTTAAAAAATATAAAATTACAGACATGATTCCCTACCAGGAGGTATTTTAAATAATGTGAACATCAGCAAAAACCCATTTCCCAAATTATGAGTCTTTGATCAACCAGTTCCTTTGAAGTTTACAACCCTGCAGTCATAGGCGCCGGGTTGTATGGCCCTGTGAGGCATGGGCCCCAACAATATTTTATGATGTGAAGCTCAGCCCCAACAATATTTTGGAAGCATTTTCTTTTTTGTTTGTTCTGGCCGGGTGCACCGTCCCCCTTCCTGACTCCGGTGCTGGTGGCTGGCTCATTTTCATTGGTGGGCTTGGGCAGCAGCAATGAAATTATTTAAAAATAGGCGCCGTTTTGGTGTGCATGATCTGGGAGCAGCCGTACAAGCACAGCTGGCAATTCTCCTCCTCCACATCAATTCCGACTCTCAGCCTCAAATCACTGGTGGTCTGGTGGCATTTTTAAAAATCTGGCACCAAATTCCTTGCCACGCATGTGCCCACAGAAGATAAAAGGCATCCTAATTGGGCAGCAGGAGGAGGGCTTAAATTGAGGTGGGCATCAAGGACCAGTGAGGCAATGCGTATGGGTGACTTGCGTGTCCAGAGTGACTGATCGTCGGTGTCGGACAAGAGCAGAGCAGCAGGCAGTTCCACAGAAGAACTGAACAAGTCATGGCAAGGCAGCAGGAAAAGAATCAGGCAGCCGCGCCTGCAGCAAGAAGAAGACGAGTGGTCGAGGAGCGACTGGCACCACAGGACCCTTTGAAAGGAAGGCAGCTCGGTGGGCAGAACAGAGAGTGATGGAGAGTGAGCGGTCCAGCTTGGGTTCTGGGGAAAAGTGTGTAGCATGCCTGTTGGCCGGTAGTGGCCTCAGGTTAGAGGGAAGTCAGTGAGCCGTAACCCGTAAGCAGCTGGGCGGGTCATCGTTAACTTGATCGAGTGTCGGTGATGAGGTTAGGGCAGTCATAAGAAGAGGATGATGAGTTCAGAGCCGGAGGTGAGCCAGCCATGGCCTAGCCCTTGTAATGGCCAGGAGGAGCGGCAGTCAAAGACAGTGGAGGAGTAACCACCTTCCACCCACCCTGAGAGAGTGACATGTCCAGGCTAGAGAGGAGGAATCCCCAAAAAGACAGGACCAGAAACAGCAGCAGGCCAGCCAGCAATCCACCAGGCAGCACACTAAGCAGCAGGGAGCATCACCGGGCGGTGGTAGTGTATACCCTTATCCCCACCCCCCCCAAGAGAGACAGCCAACAAGTCCCATCACTATCCAGGTAAGGTGTGGTGGAATGGGAGGGATCAGGGATGCATCATCAGCAAAGCCAGCAAAAGGGGGTCAAGGGGAGTATGGGAGTATGGGGAAGTCAAGGTCCTGGTGGTAATCATGAGCAAACGGAAGAAGTGAGCCACCTTGGTATCAGTAATGCATAGTTGCTGCATCAATGCGTGTGGGCTATTAAAAAACTAAAACCTCACACAAGGGACAGAAGATGAATTATTACTACTGTCTGTAGAAGCTTCACTGTCACAGGTTACTGTTTCTTGCTCAGAGATTATATTATTTTTGTAAGTATGTTCTGCAGTTAATAATATATAGAACCAGATGTGGAGGATTTACTGAAGTTGCCATTTTCCCTAGACCCATCCAGACAGTGTTAATAATTTTGTTAGGAATATGCAGCAGTTTATGGAGGCAGCATAGCACTCTGGTCTAGGGAACCAAGTTGCAAACTTGGAGACCTGGGTTTGAATCCCAGAGCCCCCCCACTTGCACACTGTAAGACCTTGAGCAAGCCACTCAACTCATGCTCCCAGGTCAAACCTGGAAACAAGCTTTGGCTTAGTGTGCCTTTTCTGGTTAAACAAATTCCCCTTTCCTTTATTTGTTACTGTAGGTTGTGTACATGCCATGCCAGAAGGCCCTTTGCATTGCTGTCTGATCTTGCTTGACTTACTATTTGAAGATGCTTCTCCAGTTCAAAACACAGGCCTGTGAAATTAGGAAATCTTTGTATATTGCAGAATTGTTTTCCATTTACACGTTTAGGTTGTTCAATCCCCCAGGGCCGCAGCGTACACATGTGTACCGCGGATTATTGACCTCTTACACCCTCCTGACTTTCATCACCGCTCTGTACCACCTACGCACCACCAGACCTCCACCTGGTGGGAGGCGGGGACTTCACGAGGGTGGACATCCACCCCTTTGAAGGGAAAGCTGTGGCTCAATCGCTCCATCCTCCCCCTGAGCCAGCACCCTGGTGACCCAAGGTCATTCCTGAACCCAGGTCTCCAGCATGCGCAAAGGTAAGTGCCAGCACCTCAGCCTCTGCACTACGGGTCGGCCATTACAGAATTTTTAAGGAGGTAGGAAAATAACAAAAAAAAACTTTGAAATTAAATTCTGGAAATTTATTCTGTAATAGGCATTGCTGATGGTATTACTGCACTGCTGAAAGAGAACAGTTTCTGAAAGGGGCCAAGCTGTTCTGAAAGTTAAGTACGGGTGATGTGACTGACACGGACAGGAAAGCCAAGGAACTAGTGTCTAATGGAGGGAGAACTTGGTGGTGGAATTGAGGGCAATAGTGTAGCTTACTGGGTATGTGTAGGAAGCTTGCCATAAAAGCTTCCTGAATACAACGCTGTTTTGGTCACATACCTTATTTTCATACTTGTGGCTGGGTTGTCAGTTTATTTGAGTGAGGGGTGCTTCACCCCCAAACCCCATATGTTTTTAAAGGGAGATGTTGGGGGGCAGAGTCCCAAGCTCAGACTAATAAAAAGTAAAGGAATGGGCGATTGGACCAAGTAGTGTAACTTGAGCTCTATGCTCATAGCAAGTCCTACACATACCAGATAATCTACTCTACTGCCGAACCGATTCTGTCATAACATTTTTAAGAGGTGGTGGTGTGAAAGTTGGGAACTGAGTTCCAGTGGGCCTCTGCCTTCCTGCCCAATTTAATCCCAGAGCCTGTGATGAGCAGTAGCAGCCAGCCAGGGTTGGACTGAGGTAAGGGGGGGGGGGGTGCCTGGAAAGTTGACACAGGAGCTCACCCACCCTGGATTACTTAAAAAGCAGAAGGGGAAGGTGCAGGGTGACAGACTAATCAGTATTCCATTCCACATCATAGAGTACACTGGATGGCAGCTATATACAGCCAGTGTGTTCTCTGCATGGGTGCCGAGGTCCATGGGAATCAGAACCCGGCGATGGCAGAACACATTGGTTGTGCATAAGGTTGCTCATCCTGTATTTTTTATAGTGTATAGTATTATAGCATGTGAAATGTGTGCATTGTGTTTTTTTCTGTTTCATAGTGAAACTATCTTGTGCAGTCTCTAGAGGTTCTAGAATGCTGTTCTACCACAGAAGAGTATAATCACATTCCATGACCTTTGACTGTGGTACAACATCCTTTTAAAAGGATGGATTTCTATATAGAACACTGCTCTACTATACAGTATAATATGAATATGATACTCTAGCCCTGTGTTTGCGTTTTGCATTTAGTCACAGTGCACATAATTATTTCCAAAAAAAGATAAAAACAAAGATTTGCAGAGTTTAAATGGTTGCCAGGTACATAGGGGAGTCAGTACACTCAACCTCTCACTATTACCTTTCTCATAAGTCCTCAAAACGTGTGGTTAAAGCTGGTATAAGTAGCACATTAGGAGTACTACTGACCTCCTTCATCCTGCTGAGGCCATGGGTTTGAATCTCCGCTCTGGTGCCAGGTGGACAGGCATATGCTGTGAACTTATTTATGTCCAGATGAGATGATCATGCAGTAAGCCTTAGTTAAGTAAAGTAAGCAGTCATTCTCCTCAAAAAATATATGCAGAGAGGGCAGATACCACTAGTACTGACAACTAGATGTGGCGGTAGTGGTCCCAGGTGAGGTGTCGGCATCAGTGAGTGATTTTGTTTGTCAGTGAACAGCAAAGCTTTGATGTACTGCCTTGAACTGTTTCATAGAAATTAATGCAATTGCTTCCTGAATGGGCATTCGGGGGGAATCATTACAAATGTGTGGTGTGGTCATGGGTGTGTGTGTGGGGGGGGGATAGTCTGAACTTAAACTGATGGAAAAGTCTATGGTGTAGCTGTAGGTAGGGTAAAATGGGGCAGACAAGAGTGGCCATGAGGTCTTTATCTGCCAGCATGTTTGTATGTTTAATGTTTGTATTATATGTCCCTTAGATGTGTGGCCCAGGCAGGTTCTGAGATCCGATCCAGTAACCGTACTTTCAAAGTCTTTTCATTGGGAGTCTCCCGAATTGTAATTTTTTTTTTTTGGCATAATTGAAGTCCTGCAGCTGAACCATCAGAATTAAAGGGCAGACACTAAAGAGATGGACCTGTGGTCTCCGTCAGCTGTCACTTTCTATGTTTCTATGAATGGGTGATGGGTCCGGGTCTGGATCTGCATTTCTGATGTTCAGCTTGGAGGGACATGTGAGCATGTTAGCAGGCCAAATCAGCTCTCCTAATATTGGAATTATACTTTATGAGCTTTAAGAGTATTCCATTATAAGTCAGGCGCACTGACGTCATGAGCTCATGTCACAGCTGTAGGTGCCGACTCCTAGAAAGCCCACTATAATGTAATTCCAACACTGTGAGTTCTATCATTTGGGTACCTGCTGCCACCTTAAAACTATGAAAACGTGCATAAATCATCTGTTGTCCAATTTAAAGTTTTTTTTCTGGAAGAAATTGTATTTATAATAGTACCAGTATGCCAATGGAATGCTCTTGTGACTGCTGTGTTCTCTTCAGGGACTCCATTGATTTTCCACTGGGGCTCCCAGCACCAACTGGGCTCCAGCCAGCCGTGCCCCTTGTACTGTATGTCAGTCAGAGCCAGTTTGACTCTGTTAAGGGCCATCAATCATGATGAGGATCTTACTAGTTTCCACTGTGTAGTGATGAATTGCCAAATGAAACTACCTGGATTTCTGGCCATTGGCTCCATATTATAAAGGCCAATAGTGCTGCACATTTTAATTGTGAGGTATTAAGAGACATGATGAAGGAAGTGTTTCTGCACAGTGCAAGTCATGGGGTGAATCAGCAGTTATGTAGATTATCTTATCAGAGCACCGCTATATAAGCAATAATACCCAACAGAGTGGGCAGTATTGGGAAATAAACTGCCTAGGGGCGTAATGAGGCCCAAAGTCACAGGCGGAGGGCCTTATAGCCCCTGGAAGGTCCAGTATTTCCCAATACCACTCAACATTTCAGGTATTATTGCACTTAGAAAATGGCCCACATGTGATACTTTTAGAAAATAGAAAGCATTAAAAAATAAATGTGTAATTTATGAGTAAAATAAAGAAAAGTTGTTACAGTGATAAAGTACTCCCTCTACTGCTTTACTTCCCCAGTAGACGGCACTGTAGTTTTTCACAGTTTTTTTTTTTTTTTTTTACCGTGAACTGTACTTTACTGCTGCATTTCTTTTACTTTGTCATCTGTGGGTTTTTTTTATTTGTGGGCTCTCATGAACTGTACTTTACTGCTGCCCCTAACCCCATAGTAGCCCCGTTACCTCCGTTTTACCATAATTCATGTGGACACCAATCAGGATCCGACAGGGCAGCTGACAGACAACATTTTTTTTATGTGCCAGCTTCTTTTTTATTGTACAGAGTACTCTGCTCCCATAGACTTCTGGTTTTGGGGGTGACCTCTGACCCCTGGGCCAGGGCGGGACTTTGACCCCTGACCCTTGGGCCCCACCAAAAATTTTACAAACCTGCCTCCTGTGCCTGCAGTCTATCACCCAGGTGTGAGGTATCCAACAGGAATCAGCTAAATGATGTCCCTTCCTAATGTAATAAAATGTATATTTAGTTTCCAACTTCAAAAGCATGAGGTCATAAAAAGGCCATAAAATGCAATTTCTCCAGGAAGTTAATTACATTACAAAGATCTCCTGGTCAGTGTAATACATCATGTGATTTCAGCTGCTGACACCTTGTAATTTAAAAGGGCCAAATCTCACAGACTGTCATTTCATACACTGACCGTTTATTTATAATACCAATATCATACAATAATCATAATCAGCTGGCCAAGCGTCACACATACTTCTTAATCTGGTGCTAAGAAAAGGAACTTGATACCCTTGCCTGCCGCAAAATGAGCATCCTTGAAAACCTCTTGTCCCTGTCTCAAATAGGACTGCAAGCGTCAGCCCTTAAGGAGCACCTGGCAGCCATCTCTGCGTACGGGGCATGAGCTGGTATGCCAGCAGTGGCCCAGGAGAAGGTGGTTGGGTGCTTTTTCAAGGGCTTGGATCACTTAACCCCTCTGGCGCACAAACCTCTGCTTCCCTGGGACCTACTGCTAGTGTTGGCAATGCTATTGGGCAAGTCATTTGAACCTATGCACAAATGTGAGATGTCACATTTGTCATTGAAGACCACTTTCCTGGTGGCTGCCACATCAGTGAACCCTAGGCTCTCTCGGTGGAGTCCCCTTATCTGATCTTTCACAAAGACACGATCGTCCTTCGCCCAAACCTGAAGTTCCTCCCAAAGGTCATATCAGAGTTTCGCCTCAACCAAGTGATTAACCTTCCAGTATACTTTACTTATTCATCCTTGGAGGCCAGTCACCAGCTCCATACTCTGAACCTGCGAAGGGTACTCTCACATTATAAGGGGTGTACATCTGGAGTTTGGGGTGAGGCTTGCCAGCTGTTTCTCACATACACTGAAGCCACGCCTGGCAGACCAGCAGCAAAGTGGACAGTTGCCAGTTGGATCACATCCTGCATCAACCTCTGCCACAGGTTGGCTGGTAGGGAGTCATCCAAGGAACCTAGGGCCATTCCACCAAATACACTGTTACCTCAGTGGCTGCTTCCATGGATATCCCCATTGCATAGATATACAGGGCTGCAACCTGGAGTAAAGTGCACACCTATATCTCCTGTCACAGAATTGACATAAAGAGTCATTGGTATGCTGGTTTTGGGTCCTGGATCCTCCAGTCTCTGTTCACAAAATAGGGGTGCATGCCTTGCATCCTTCTCCTGGAGGACTGGTAGGAGTCTGCCAGAGTATGGATAGAGAGCTGTGTCCATGTTGTTCAAAATATGGGATCTTCCAAGAATCAGTCTCCACCACTGATGCACACTAGTGGGTCTTAGCCGAAGCCACTAGTACCTGGTGGGACCAGAACCTTTTCAGAGGGCTGGTGATGTGGTAGGCTCCATGTGTGTGCCATCACACAATAACACAAGCACCCACTGGTATACAGTGGCACCAGCTCCAACCGCTTCAGTTCCTTTTTTTCCCCATTGAGTGCACATCAGTGACAATGTCGCTCAGCCGCCATGAGTCAGAACTTCACCGTCTATACAACAACACTACAATACACCCACTGGTTTGCTGTTGCTTGGTGCCCGAACCTCCACTATAATTGTATCTCAATTGTTGGTACAGTGCATTAGCTCAGGGAGAGTTATCTGTGGTGCAGCATGTGTGCAACATTTTTTCTGCAACTGCAAAAAAACACTGGCTGAGAATAGCCTTTATGGGGATATGCGATACTTTTCACTGTTTTTTTTTTCCCCTCAGGAACTTCTGCAGCTGCACTTTTTCCACAGTCCACAGTGTATTTTTTTCGCAGCTGCGGAAGTTTTGTGTATACCACTCGGCGTAATTCCCCTTTTTTTCCACAACTGTGGAACTTTTGGGGACATGCAGATGGTTTTGCACCTTCAAAGTGTTTTGAGAATCCAGCCCCAAGTACTTAGGGAAGCGGATAATGGTAAGCTCATCGGGGCAATCTTTGTCAAGCTCTCTAAGGCTTTCGACTTCATAGATCATGACACCCTCCTGCATAAACTTTATTCCTATGGCTTTTTCCCAGGTACCTCGAGCTGGTTCAGAAATTACCTCTCAAACAGATCCCAAATGGTCCATATTGGAGGGGTCTTATCCAGCCCACTTCGGGTATACAGTGGGGTCCCACAAGGGTCCATCCTCGGGCCCATCCTCTTTTCACTCTTCGTCAACCCCTTACTTGAAGATCACTCCGGCTGTCCCAAGACCATGTATGCAGATGACCTTATTTTATTCAGGAGCAGAAGTAGCCCTCTTAAACTATCCCTATCTGATGATTTCTCCTCCATTCTTCAATGGTTTACAGCTAACAGACTTATTGTCAATGCAAAGGAAATGAAAACCCTGTTATCTGGCTCAAAGCCTCAGCTTGCCAGATGCACCGTGGGTCCCTCATCCTCCCTCCACATTCTAGCCCTGGATGGATCCCCCCTCAACTTACTGGGTCAGTATCTCGCATGCTCTGCTATGCAGATCAAAACCGCTTAACATGAACAGCATGATCAGGAAGAGCGAGAGGGTGCTAAACCACAAAAGGGTGTATGCGTGGTAGTCCACCCTCTTTCTGTTCCCAGGCAGAGGATAAGACCTCTGCTGGGAGGAGGGGCCGGTGAGCAGTGACAACGACTCGACGGGATGAGTCACAGGCAGCAAGGGAGGCAGTGCATCTGTGAACCGGGTTTCGATTCCTGGTCCCAGACGCATGAAATTTTTTGTGATTTTAAGTGTTAAACCCCAACCCCCCAGAGTTGGTTATTTAAATTGGGAGGGTTGGGAGGGCATAGCCCCCTGCAAGATATGCAGTGATCAAGTTGGCAATATACCGCACTGTATTGGCAGCGCAGTATATTGATGCGCTGTAATGTCTTGCGACATTATGACCCTGTGCCCCCCCCCTTGCAATAACGTCACTTCCTTTAAGTACCTGGGGGTTACACTCGACCCTTCCCTCTCCTTCTGTAATCATATAGGGCTAGTCATGAAAAGAGTCAACCAGCAACTGGGTGTTTGCTACCACTGGAAGCATCTCATGACCCCCGAAGTGAGACTGGCTATAAGGCAGGGCACACTCCTACTTCTTTTTGACTACTGCTCTCCCATCATTTCCCTAACCTTGTTCAATCACCTCACTCATCTTAAAACTGCCTTCAATAACATCTGCAGATTTGTCACCCTAGCCCCCTATAACACCCACCACTGTGCCCTCTACTCATCGCTGGGGTAGCTCTCCCCTCAGGCATGTAGGGATTTACTCATGGGCTCCCTAATATTCAGATCCCTCTATGATGGCACTAATTCCCCATTCCAACTTCTAAATATCAAACAGGGCTCAAAAAAATCTGAGTTCCTCCACTCAATGCCTTCTTGCCTGTCCTAGGTCCAGCACTGACATGGAGCAGAAAGCTTTCTCTAGCACTGCCCCTAAGCTCTGGAATGCCCTCCCAGCTGCACTCCACACATTAGGGCACCCCCCCAGATGTTCAGGGCACATTATATAATCTCACTGCTGTCATCCATGACTCGCTTCTGCAACTCCCAATCTCTGCCACCCTAGCTCCCTTGGCACATTGTGACACTCAGACAGCTGGTTCTGATTAATCTATGATTTTTGCAATATAAAAATATGTTATTGAATGTCTCTCATGATGCATGCTGAATCAGCCTGTGGAATGACAACCCCCTCCCAGGTTTTAGCTACAATGTGTTACCTGGAAGGCCAAAAGATAATTACAGGTTAGAAGAGACTTAAAATTTAGGATCTCCTGTTTATGTGACTAATTGCAGCTTGCCAACTGCCAAGATAGGTTATAAACTTTTATGACGTTCAGAGGAAACACAGTTAATATTCACATGGTGATACAAAGCATGTTGCACCTCCGTGAGATCTGGCAGAGAGACATAAGTCCTTTGATGTCCTGGAAAGGGGAAGCTGCTCATAAGATCAAAGAAAGTCATATGAGAAAATGAGTTGTGCTGAGGTCACAGAATTTAATACTTTGATAAGACATCCTGTTTTGCAGAGATATTTTTTTTATATTCTGACAGGGAGGAGCTAGGTGACCTCACACAAAGAGGTTGGCAAAGCCAGTTTTTAAACAGTATTCTGTTTTCCATTTAAACACAAATGTTTGGATTCTGAAAGCTACAACATGCTAACAGCACTGTAAGAGATACATTAGCTAGATCAAGTCTAATTGTCTGGTGGTAGGAAATTGCACTTTTAAAATCTTTTTTTTTTGAAGTGATAGTGTGTTTTTGTGATATATGGTTCTGTGTGTTACATTTTACATTCTTATCTATTTTTAAGTAAACATCTAATTTTTAAATAGACTATTTGTGTCTTCCAAGTCCTTCTGTTTTGCCTGTGGTGCATAGATGGTTAAGAGTGTGACAACTCTGTGCATGAGCTTATATGGTAATACCAAACTGGGAAAAGGTAAGAGTTACCTGAGGTCTTCATTAGAGTTTTTAAGGGTTCATTTTGTACACCTGGTTAGGTGCCCGTAGGCGAAAGATATCTGCCCCCCCCCCCCCGAAGAGCAGAATTATCTGAGCCTGTACATTGGGTACACTAACAAGAAGTTCACAGTTTGAATCCTTCCAGAACTGAGACCCAAGGTTGAATCAAACCCACAAAACAGACAGGAGGGTTACCCTGTTGCTGTTTCCTGTTCACGATACTATGCTCAGAGGTTGGCACTTTGGGAGTAGAGGGCTGACCTGCTGAGTGGGGTTGTGACAGATTGGTTGGCCGCGGTGTGAAAAATTTTGGCCTTACAAGCTCTGATTGTTCAGTGTGTCAGTTTAAGACTGTCAGCTCACTTGCAAAAAAAAAAAAAGGCAGTAATTTTTTTTTAAAAAGGAGGCAGAACTATATCACTTGGCGTACAGTCAAGTTCCTACCGTTTAATTTTTTTTTCTAAAGTGCAAGTCAGAGTAGCCATAGGGAAGAAGATGGCTTCCAACTACAGCAGGAACATTGTAGACTACTTAAAGCAGTTATGCAGGGACAGAGGAGTCCCGTTCAAGGTGAAAGCCAGCAAACAGAACCTCGTGGATGCCCTGATGGTAGCAGATACCCAGAGCATCGAGTCACAGACATTGACTGAAAAAGACCAGACCTTGAGTGTGGCAGGGCTAGCGGCCAGTGCAGTGTCCAGATCCAATGAGGAGGGCAACAGGGCCACTGTCAGTGAAGGGCCACAGCAGCAGGAGAAGGTCACCTGGATCCAGAAGTACATAGGCTGCAAACTGAGTTGCGCAGAATGGAGCTGGAGTTCCAGAGGGAGAGGGACCGTGAACAGTGGGAGGCAGACCATGAGGAAGAGCGAGAACGCCGAGAGGCAGACCATGAGGAGCGTGAGCGCCAGCGAGCTGCAGAGGAGAAGAGGGAGCAAGAACGCCGAGAGGCAGAGCGGGAACAGCGGGATGCTGACCGTGAGGAGCATGAGCGCCAGAGGCAACATGAACTGGAGTAGCTTACACTCCAACCACCAGCACCAGAGCAAGTAAGTGGCTTGGGTTTAACTGGGACTGCAGGACTGGGTTACAAATTGAATTCCAAATCAGTAGCCGAATTTAAAGAAGGGGAGGACATGGATGCCTTTTTAAATTCTTTTGAAAAAGTTTGTATTCAGGCTAAAATTTCTAGAGAGTCCTGGAGTTTCCAGCTATCCCACTACTTACTGGGAAAGCTCGGGATGTATTGGGTCAAATGGACAATGAGGACAGTGATGATTACAGCAAACTTAAAGCTGCACTGTTAAAAAAAAATTTGAATTAACTGCTGAATCATACAGAGCTAAATTCCGTGAGCTTAGGAGAAGCCCTCACATGAGCTACGAGGAGCTAGCCACAAAACGTCAGTTTTTAAAACGTTGGTGGGAAGGAATTAAGGCAAACTCTGTTGATAAAATTGAAAATGTGATTTTGTTAGAACAGTTTTATTGGGCATGCCCAGCAGAGCTGAAAACCTGGTAGAGGACCGAGATCACAAAACAGTGCAGGAGGCTGCTGAACTCTCGGACCGCTATGCCAAGAGCAGACCTGCACTGAGAGCGAATGGGGCGTGCGTGGCAGCGCAGAAAGGGAAAAGCATGCCTTCAGGGCAGTGAAAACCCTTACTGCCTCCACCAAAACCAGTTAGCTCCAGGTTTCAGAGAAAAGATTTCTCTGAAAAGAGAAGTGAATGTTGGTTATGTAAAGAAACTGGGCATATTGCCAGACAGTGTCCCAAAAGAATGAGCAATAATACGCAGAATGGTACTAGAAAAGAAGTGGGTTGTTTGTGTGTCCCTTGAAGCATGCCTGTGAACACGAGGTAACACATGTACCCAGTCATGGTGAATGGTGTACAGACACAAGGGTTAAGGGACACAGGGGCATCCCTGACATTGGTAAAAGGGGATCTAGTAGAGCCTGGTCAGCTTATACCCAATAAATATGTCACTGTACAGAATTTTACTGGTGAAGAGAAAACATTGCCACTGGCTAGTGTTCTCCTAGACTGGGGTGAAATGGGGAACTGTGCAACAGGTGGCAGTAGCCAAAACATTAGCAGTGGATGTGATCCTGGGCAACAATCTCAAACGGGATGGTATGTGCAGTTACCCGTAGCCAAGCAGCAAGGGAAAATTGTAGTTCCTTGAACCCCACGGAAACCACTGAGAGGCTGGTTCCCCAGCCTGTGTCTCCTGATATGGAGTCTAACGAAAAGGGGGTAGAAATTTCCCCAGTAGCAAGAGAGCAACAGAGCTACGGAGGGTTTCTCCGAAGAGGGAGAGGTGACCCATTGTCAGAGGGTTGGGACTGACAGTGATCCTGAGTGCACTGACACTAGTGCTAGGAACCCTAGTTTAGCGACTGAAGGGGATCTGTCCCATGACTTGGGAATGTGTGAGGAGTTTGCAGCTGCTCAGAGAAGTGACCCTAGTCTAGAGAAACTGAGGGCTTAGGCAGACTCTGACGGAGCACAGGGAGGTGACGGCAGACATAAGGTTTATTGGGAAAATGGACTTGTGTATACTCAGGCAGTACAGACAGAGGGAGGGAGGGGTGCTAGGCAGGCAGCTTGTCGTTCCCCAGGGGTATCGTGAGCAGTTGCTCAAGATTGCACATGATATTCCCTTGTGTGGTCATCTGGGAATCGCATGCATGACGCAGCGGTTGGCCCAGAATTTCTACTGGCCTAACTTCACCCAGCAGGTGAAGGAGTATTGGCACTTTGGGAGTAGAGGGCTCACCTGCTGAGTGGGGTTATGACACCCATGGCTATGCTTATTCTGTGCTTTGCTCTCTTATGACTTACAGTCTCACTGTAGTAGCCGAAACTTGCTCATTGTACCAATTGTATATACTAATTTGTCCTCATGTACTTAGCTCATGTGATGAACAGGCCTCTTAAATTGTTTATTCTTGCTATCCACTGTATATTATCTCTGAACATCTTTGTACCTGTATATTGTAAATGTTCCTGTATCTCTCAGCGCTTATCATATACTGTACATGCCATCTAGATGGCCCGGATTGTACCTGAAAGCTGTCCCTAGGACCAGTGTGCTTACCCGGTTATCAAAGAGATAAATAAAATAAGGGCTTTCGTTGCTGGGAACCATCCTGGTGCCATCCATGATGTTGGTTATGGCGCTCTCCCTGGGGCTAGGATTGTGTCTCCAGTGTTGTCACTATTGTGCGCTGCGCTGTCAACTCTGCCACCATACACTGTCTTGTATCCTCTTTGTGAGGAGCATGTCGAGGGGTATGAGTCAGATCCTGACCTTAGTATCTCTGAAGGTTGGACAGACAACTGTTCTTTTGGTCCAGAGGTCTCCAGTGTAGTTCCTCTGTCTGTTCCTCAGGAGGACCATTCTATCTGGGGATTGCTCAGAAATATGCATTTGGCATTGGATTTTTGGCCAGCAGCCATTGACTAGGTTAGGCACCTCCAGTTGGAGTTTCTAAGGGTGCCTTATATCCCGGTCAGCTTAATTCCTCTATCCAACCCACCATGGAGACCTTGTCTGATACGGTTTGACATAGGTCTGCTACTGTGGCAGATGTCCCCAGGCAGTTGGACAGAAAATACGCTGCTCCTTAAAATAAGAACCCCACCTCCTGGACCATCCACCCAGAAGGCAACTCCCTTTGTCTGCTGAGATGTCAGAGTTTCTGCTACAGGAGATTTCAGGCCTTCTGAGCAACAGGGCATTGGAAGTAGTGCCAGAGGCAGAAGAAAAGCCAGGGTTCTACTCCCACTACTTCCTACTTCCAAAGAAATTGGGGGGGCGTACGTCCCATTCTCAGCCTCAGAAATCTGAACAATTTATGGATCAAGAAAAAGTCAAAGTAATTTTTCTGGACTCTCTGCTACCCTACCTGAAACCACAGGACTGGCTAGCATCCCTGGACATACAAAACACATACCACCACAGATACCTCCGTTTCTTTGTGCTGGGACAGCATTATCCATTCAGAGTCCAGTCCTTTGTGCTTTCCTTCGTGCCACAGGTCTTTAAAAAGTGCTTTGCAGTCCTTGCAACGCACCAGAGAGAAATAGGACTCCAAGTTTTCCCGTATTTGGAGGACTGGCTAATATCAAGCCCGTCCAAACAGAAGACAGAACAGGCAGTAGCCACTGCCTCCCAGTTCCTATCTGCCATGGGAGTCTTACTAATCCTCAACAAGTCTCAGCTTAAACCCTCCCAGAAACTGCTGTTCATAGGAGCTGTTCTGGATACAACCTGAGCCTGGGCTTTTCTTCCAGAAAGCAGACTAAGAGCAATTCAATTTCTGCAGATGGCATGCTATATCATGAGCAACATCATGAAACGCAAAACTGTTCAAGACAACTCTGCAATGCATGCCGAGTCTAATAGCATACTCAGTATTCACAGTGCACCTGGCACAGGTACACATGAGAAGGTTCCGTGTCATAATAGCAAACACAAAAGAGCAATCGCTATTATGGCGAGTGTGTATCACCGAAAGCAGTTTGGCGATATACACATCCAGCTGATACTTATCAATGATTATGCAGGGGAGTCTGTGCGCCCACTGCACCTCCCCCTTCTGAAGGATTATCAGATCTGGGGGGGTAGATCTCAGGAAGGGGCAAGACTCCCGGAAAAGAAAAAAACAACTGCAGGCAGCGGCAAAATATTTCTCCCTGTCGCCAAACCCAGATCCTCCTATGCCAGCCACCCTCACCACCACAGCACACGGGCTGGTTCAGCAGCACCGGGAACACTGCCCCACAGAAACCCTCTAGCCTATCCCTCCCCTTCCCCTCCCTTCACTATTCCTGCCTTCCGGTCACTCGTCTGAATGGTCACTTCAACCAGGTCGCTACCCTTGCAGGGCAGCTGTTAACCATTTCAGTGAATATGACTTACTCATTTGCGAGTCGCTCATTTGTAGTTGCCCTTTTGACGTGATACCCATGAGAACAACCCAGTGGATGCTGAGTGCACAGTGGTCACAAGCATGGCACCCTTAGAGTTACTCCATTCAGGTGGCCAAACTTCTGGTAAGCTCACTGGCGTGGTAGGCAGTGGAGGAAAACCTCCAGGCCTTCCCCTTATCCCTACCAGAGCCAGAAGTGATTCTCACCACAGATGCCTCCCGGTTGAGGTGGGAACATAAGGTGCTTGGAACCTGTCAGAGACTTGTTTCCACATTAATGTCTTGGAGATGTGAGCAGTTTTATATGGTCTGAAAGCCCTAGTGAACATAGCCACAGAACAATCCTCCAGACAAGTATCAACGAACAGGGAGGAGCACACTCTTACCCTCTCTGCAGGGAGGCAGTGAGAGTGGGAGGATGCTGCTTGAAGCAGGGGATCCTTCTCCAAGCAATCTATCTGCCAGGAATCCAGTACACTTTGGCAGATAAGCTTAGTAGAACAGAGGCTAATCCTCACGAGTGGTCACTAGCTCCAGACTTTGTGAGATCACTATTCGATGAGTGGGGCATCCCAGATGTGGACCCTTTTGCATTTCCACTCAGTGCCAAACTGACTCGATTCTGCATGTCTAGGACATGGCTTTTCTGTCAGGATGCATTCAAATTGCCATGGCAAAATCTGTTTCTGTATGCATTCCCCTTTGATCCCTCTCATTCAAAGAGTGTGGCTCAAGCTAGGCATGCACAGGGGCAGTAATTCTAGTGGCCTCTTGCTGGCCTTGTCAGATATGGTTTCCTCTATTGAACAAACCTTCAGTCAGCAAACCGAGGACTCTACTACTCATGACAGACTTGTTGACACAGGGTCAACTGGTCCATCCCAAGCTGTGCTCCTTTCATTTTCAGGCTTGGCTCCTAAAGAGATAAAGTTCAGAAAGCAGCTCAGTCACAAACATAGAAAAGCACACACTGAAACTGCTGTTATTGAAGCTGAAATTCAGTATTCTGTAGAATTCAGTATAGCAGTGCAGTGTTCACCCAAAACAGGAAGCCCCAAGTGTCTTAGCATTTAGCCTTCCAGGACGATTGTGGCTGTGCTGCTTTCTGAACTTTGTGTTTATTAATTGGGTTTTGCAGCCTTTGCAGCATACTGCTCCTTTGAGAGAAGGAGACTGAACCTTGTGAAACTCCTAAAGAGAGAGAAGTGAACAAATACAAGGTATCTCAGAGAGTCTCTGAAATACTTTTGGGCACTTAAAAGCCCTCCACTAGGAAGACTTACAAAGACGAATGGAAAAGATTTTCCATCTGGTGCTACAAAACTCACATGGACCCCTTGTAGTGGCCACCTGACATGGTTCTAGAGTACTTGCCGAACTTTTCTGATGCTGTCCTGCAGTATTCCACAGTAAAGGTCCACCTGTGTGTTATTTCTCCATACTACGAGTCCATTGGTAACCCCTACCTGGCACAGCTGCCACTGTTCAAGAACTCCTCAAGGGCATTGTATACTTAAGGCCTCTCATTTGGACATGCTGACTTGCAAGCACTTGAGTCTATTGCAACGTGTAACTTGAAGTTCCTAACTTGGAAAGCAGCATTTTTGGCGGCTGTCACCTCTGCACAGAGTATCTGAAATCCATGCTTCAGTCACAGATCCTCTGTATACCGTTTTCCATAAAGATTAGGTAGTTCTTCTTACACACCCCAAGTTTTTACCGAAAGTGGTGTCAGAATTCATCTTAACTGGGCTTTAGTACTGCCTACCTACTTTGCCAGCTTCCAGAATGAGGGAGAAAGGACTCTCCACTCACTGGATACTAAAAGGGTTCTTAGGTTTTATTTGGACAGAACCAAGGGCTTCAGATAATCCAAATAGCTCTTCTTCTCCTTCGCTCCTAATTGGAAAGGACTGCCTGTTACAGTCAAGTATATTTTTGCTTGGATTGTGAATTGCCTTCACCACTGCTATGCCATGGCTCAGGTTAAATTGGAGCGCAGGATACGCACCCACTCCACCATGGCAGTTGCTGTTGCCCTGGCAGAGATGCGCTCTGTGCATATTGGAGAAATTTGCAGAGCTGCAGCCTGGAGCACAATGCATACTTTTACCAAGCACTAATAAATTACTATCCTGAATGAGCCCTCAACTCCAGCTGCCCAAGTCCAGGGAACCTTTCCGATTTTGGTATTCTGACCCACTAGTGTGAATAAATGGTGATGACTGATTCTTGGAAGATACTAAAATTATGTTCTTACTGTAATTCTTGATCTTCCAGAATATCTTCACCATAAATTCACACACCTGCCCACCATCTGCCAATTTCTCTCCAGTATGGTTGTGTTGACCTTCACTCATTATACTTGATTTGGGCTGTGAAGCCACTGTGTTACTGTGTTTAGTTGCCCTTATATTGGCCACCAGGTCTGTCTAATGCCCTAAGTTTAAGTGCATAGGTTCTTGTTAGTTTTTTGCTGCTCACGTCCTCAGTAATAAAGGTGCTGAGGTGGTTGGGGGCCAGTCCTGCTGTATACCAGCAGGCATGTGCATCTGTGTGCAAAAGGAGCCTACCGCATCACCAGCCCTCTGAAAGCTTTGATTCCTGCTAAGTCCTAGCACCTCCTGCTAAGGCCCACTAATATGAATCAATGGTAAAGGTATTCTGGAAGATCAAGAATTATGGTAAGAGCGTAATTTTAATTTACTCACTTGTAACCATAGTGGTATAAAGTTCACATCCACTGACCTCCCCTGGCAGCTGGCATCCAGATCCCTGCTTCTAGTGTATGAAAGATCTGACATCAATGGATAGAGTCAGAGGATATACCACCCTGGTGGTGAGAGGAGCTTTGCTAGAAGACATCCAATGGCTTGGCTGTCTCCAACAGAACTGCCAGAGTGTGGATTTGAAGTGTATACCACTAGTAGAACTACAGTTACACATGAGTAATTTACATTTCCAGAAAAGGGTGTAATTTTGTCACCAGGGTAGTGCAGGACACTTAAATAGTGCAGTAATATCATATAGCATGTCTGGTTGGTGCCACTAAGGCTCAGTCAGTGTGACAGGTGGACCTGGCCCCAGTGCATTTCTTACTAGTCAGAAAGGCACTGTGTCACACCTCAGGCCATGCCACTGTGTGGTGGAACATAGGGGGATGAAAAATAGATGAAAACAATGGTATTGCTCAGCCAGATGACACCACTGCCCTCTCCCTACTTAGTTGTGACACCTGTAGCTCTGGGTCCCCTGACACCCCTTTGGGGAAAGTTCCAACCAGCTGACTCTACTTGGAGGGTAAGTCCAGGATGTGTAGTAGGTGTCTTGGAATTATTGGTGGACACTCCAGTAGATGTGCCCCACTGGATAAGAACAGAAAGTAATACAAGAAAAAGAAAGAAAGCTTGGACTACATTATGTACAACCTATCAGGATTGTTTCGTTCTAACTCTGCTTGTTCTCTTATTGTATTTGTGATCTGTCATGTACAGTCAGTTTTAAAACCGCTTCCACAATAGTGACTGTTCTGACCACTTTGCGAGGTTTTTGGGGAAAAAATTATGCAGATAGTAGACATCTGAAAAACATGTCTACAGCAGGTCTGGTAACACCTGCGCTAACTACACCAGTGACCCGGGTTCGAGAACAGACTCTAGTTTCTGAGGGGCTGGCTGTGGGAGGGAGGATTCAGCATCCCTTGAATGGCTCTCCTCCCTTAGGGAGGGAGTTGTCATATCTAGCCGGTTGGTTGCTACCCAGAGGAATCTAGATGGCAGTGCAGCATGACCACATGCAGGGAAAGGGATCCCCCACTCAGATGCCACAGGCTTCTTCATAGAGTCATAACACGCACATTGCATCATTGCACAGATGTGACCCACTGGGATAAAAATGGAGGGAAACCCCCAACTGCGGCTAGTAGATAATGGCCTGGCACACCTCAGGCCATGCACCAGCATTTAGACAGCTCCAACGATCCTGTGGCAGAGGACCCCTGGAGTAGATGACACCCAGAAATGTCTGTGATAGGGCTGGGAGGACTGGTCCAGATGGGGTCAGGTCAGCCAGCAGGATCAGACAGTATGAACTGAGAAAAAATTGTCTACTATCTAACATAACCTGCATTTTATTTAAAATTCTGGTGCAGTACGCAACCACTGTCTTTTTGTTTAAGCTGTCTTAGTGTATCTTTAGCATCAACCACCATTATTGAGAAAAGGGAAAATGCATTTTACCATTAAACGGAAAGTCCCCTTCAACCTATTTTCTGTATACCTGTGTAACTTGTAGACGTGAACAATGATTCCGTCTCTTGCACCCCCCTAAGTCCATCTTAATTTAAATATATATGAGGTTGCTTCACTCTGTTCTGTCCTGGTGTGAAAACCTGTTTATTCCATTGCAAAGGTCATGACACCTCTCATGCAAGGTATCATGTGAGTTGATGCATACCTGCACAAGCCAGTAGAAGTAATAATCTCAGTCAGTTCTGTTGCGTGTCTTGTGAAGTCCCTGCATTCTCTGAGGGGCCTGTTCACGAAGGTGTGGGTTACACAAAAATGTGCAAAATGCGCATATAATTCCTGCATAGCTGTGTGGCCCTGGACAAGCACAGGGCATGTGATATTCAAAACTGCAAGCACCCGCAGGGCACCTATCTGTGGCCCCTCTCCCCCCCCCCTTGCACACAGCTGCAGGGGGGTGGGTGGATCACAGCTGTGTAGGGGCAGATCGTGGGGCACAAGCAGGCATCCAGTGGCATGCCCATGCTAGGTCCTGCAGTGGATCCCCTGCTGCATGCATGCAGATGATCCTGGGAAGGCACGGGACCTAACTTGTATGTCATCATGGGTGTGTTCCCGACTGGCTGCCCCTAGCTCTTCTTGTCACCCCAGTGGGCTGGGGCAACACTGTGGAGTGGGCTGTTGGTTCACTGCTGCTAGCGGGTCTCCATTGGGGGGTGCATAGCAGTTACGGCAGGGCTCCAGATAAGGTGAGTACTGACCTATTTTCTTCACCTCATTTTAGAAAATACTCTTCAGAAGTTTTTTTTTTTATGAGTACCAGTATTCACCCAACATTTGTAAATGTGCCACACTCCACAGAACAGTGCTTCATAACATAACTGTTAATTCAAATGGAGCAGTTTTTCCTGATTTATAGCACTCGTATGCATCCCAATTTTATTTTAAAACTGGTGAGTAAATTACTCCTGCCTGCCATTATCTGGGGCACTGTTGGCACCTGATCAGTTCTCATCTAGGAAAAAAACTACATTGTTTTTAAAAATGTACTCCTCGCTCCATTCCATCCATTTGTACATATCTGAATTTGGTTTTACTCACCTCACTTTCAAAATGAGTACAGTACTCATCTCAAAAAATCTTATCTGGAGCCCTGAGTTATGACAGGGTCCACTCTCATATAACTTGCAACCCCCCCCCCCAGCACTCTGCACCATCTCTGCGTCTTAGGGGATCGAGTGCGCACTGGGCTCATGCACCAGTTGTGAATGCCGCCAGGGGGCTGGTGGACCCCTGCTGTGTGGCATTCAGACTTACCGTTGCCTACGCACCACAGATATGCAGAGTGCAGGCAATCCACGTGTTTGTGAAAAGCCCCAAAAAGCATTTCATTTCTAACTTGGATACACTTTAAACTGCAGAAAACAGCAAGCACTTACTATACCTTGAAAAGTTTCATGGCCAGCTTAAGACAAGAACATAGGGACTTATGACTACTGCAAGCTTTAGCAGTTAAACATCATAAAATTCCGGGATGCTTTCATGAGTTGGGTCATGACCTTTGCAATAGCGTCAAGCAGATTTTCGCACTAGACTTAAGTAATTTAATTTACATTTACATCGTGATAAAATTAGGAGGGTACGGTAGAAGCACTCACTGTTCATACCTACAGACTACACAGGTAAACAGAATAAAAAGCTTAGGGGGACCTTACCTTTAAAGAGCTACCGATGTCTTAGGAGAAATATTCAATAGATAACTTGTAGATATATTTCAGTTAATTCCATATGCAGTATATATATTTTTTAGACATTTGTTCTGCTCCTGTGCTGGCTAGGGACCCCACTTACCTATTTGAAATGCTTATAGTTCCCACCCACAAGTACAGCCTTAGAGATGTGTCTTATTGTGGCCTTCTCGTGCCTAAATTTCAGACACACTTTGGGAAGGAATTATTTTTCTGTGCTGCTCCATTCTCATGGAACAACCTCTCTCCTCAGCTCAGAATTTCACCCACCCTTGGTATTTTCAAACATGGCCTAAATAAATTGTTGTTACAGGAACAATCTGTCTGTACTTGTTTTAATTGAGCTTGTGTATGTCAGTTTATATATTTATTGTTATCAACTTAGGACATTCTGTAAACAAGACTTGCTTCTCATGGAACTTATACTGTAATCTATGCAACTTTTAAATGAAAATAAAAATGGGGGACATATCCCATTAAGCCCTATTGGAGGCACCCTGGCACCATCACCCCACATCCCCAGAGATTCATTGGCTTTACCCCCATGGTGCCTTCTAATCAGTGACCCATGATCCCGAGGGGGAGAGTGAGATGCAGTCTGAGTTGGCTGCCCTGGATCATCAGGTTTAAGGTCTGCGGGTGCCTTGATTCATCATGCTGCTCTACAAAGGAGTATTTATCCCCTTATGTTGTTCCAGTCCCTGAGGTTCTCATTGTCATGATCATCTGTGCAGCAACACACACAGATTATGTGCTGAGATGGCTGGCACCAGCCTCTCCCTTCTAAACTTCTGGCTGCTCTGACAGTGATCCTGTTTTCATGATAATGTGCATAGATATTATGAAAAAGAGGAGACTGCGGAAAGTATCTGAAATATGCAGTGAAATGTTTTACTAAAGCTACAGTATGCTTTTCTAAAGGATGTCAGGGATTCTACTTTGGTGGCAGTTTTGTTTCAAGGTTAAGCAGTGGATGGTTCGGAATTCTAATTGAGACATTTGAAGTAATACGATTCCAGTCATTCTCCACAGCATCTGTATTTGTGGAATGGAAGGAAAGTTTACTGTGTCCTCAAATTAGCCTGGCCGCATCAGTTTGTTCCACAAAATCACCTTTTAACAACAGGGCTTTCAGGAAACAGGAATCCACCATTTTATATACAAAAGCATTTCTCGAACAATACAGCATCATTACAGGCAAAAATGTGCATGCCTCCACTAGGTACTAGAATTTGAGATACAGAATCTTATACATGGGATCTATTACAGTTACTTTAGAGATTAATTGAGAGGTGAGAGTAAAGTAAAGAACTAGTTGGTTAAAACTGGAAGATTCCGTAGGAACTGTAGCACAGTTTTTCACCGTTTTATTATTGTATTTTATAGGACGACCATGCACTCAGCTACAACTCCTGATTCCTGAACGTTTTGCACTCCTTATTAAAGAAATCATGAATACTCTTTGGCCTGGTAGAGACATGGTGGTCCGGTGGTATCCAAGTACTGAAGAAAAAAACCATCCATCTGTTGCCTGGCTTAAAATGGTATGGAAGACCCTATATATATATTTCCCTGAAGACTTGAGTGTATTCGAAGATATGCCTCTCATCCCTAAGCTTCCTCTAGAAGAGAATCAGACAGATGTAGAACTATTTAGACTCAGAACTCCATCACCAATAGTACTAGAAGATGTGACTGAGATGCAGCTTCCTGAGTTTCTGCCTGAGATTATACAAAAACTTGGTGGGTTCATCATTAAAAAGCTGGACCCATCTTTACAACATCCACTTATTAAAAAGTATGTCCATCCTCCTCTACCTAGTGTCATCTTACAGATCATGGACAGGGTTTCATTACAGAAGGTCTGTACTCAAGTTGCTTCATTGTCTCCAACACACAAGATTGTATTAAGGGGATTCTTAGCTAGTTTACCAGATGCCAGTGATAAAGACAAAAACATACTGCAGGAATTGATAATATTTAACAGGGTTGAAATGTCATCATCTGATCAAGGCTCTGCATTCTATACAGCTTTACGGGGGTGTAAAGTATTGCATCCCACTGCCAAACTTCCTCCAAACACAAGGCTCTCTGTTACTGTGATTGACAGTAGTGATGAAGCCACCATTCGGCTGGTAAATTTGCTAAAAGTTGAACAGCTAAAAAGTACAGATTGTCTGAAAATTATTATACAAGATGTTGAAAGGGGGTTTTACTCTCATGAGGAAACAACACATATTGTGCTCTGGGTTCTTGAAAATTTGTCTTTTCTTAAAAATGAAAGTGCATCTGTTGTTGATTGGCTGATGGCTCTTAAATGCATTTATATTCCACAGAACAACTTAGTGACAGCCAGTGAATTGTTTGATCCCGAAATAGAAATATTGCAAAGTCTGTTTTATGCAGATGAAAACATAATGTTTCCACCTAACATCTTTACAGACTCTCCAGATGTTCTTCATTCTCTAAGGCAGATAGGCTTAAAAAGTGAAGCACAACTAAGCCAGGAAAATGTGCTGCAGGTAGCAAAAAAAATTGAAGAACTTCAGGGTAATAGTGATGTTGACTATGAGCTCCTTATTCGGAAAGCCAAAACATTGATAATAGTTCTAAACAAACAGCATAAACTACTGAAATCTTCTGAAGCAAAAAAGACACTAAGAAAACTAAAATGGATTCCAGTTTGCAAGGAAAGGCCACCAAATTACCCCAGTTGTCTAGTTTGGAAGGGAGACATGATTAGCATCTGTTCTCCACCAGAAATTTGTGATGTATCTCATGCTGCATTAGTGGGTTCATCAGTACCACTTGTGGAGAATCTTTCTTTGGAAGTAGTAAAATCCCTTGGCATTTCCACAGAACCCAGCATTGATGCTGTTATACAGCATTTAAAGGTTGTTGTTGACTGGCACAGTTCACAGGCATTTAGTGCCGATGACTATTATCAGTTTCAACATATCTTCCTGGAAATTTATGGCTTCATGCAGAATCACTTAGACAAAGGTAAGGAAACTTTCAAAGGGTTGACATTCCCATGGGTTTGGACAGGTAAAGCATTTTCTTCCCCTGCATCAGTAGTAATAACACCATTACCTGACCTTGATCTTCAGCCCTATCTTCATACCTTGCCCAAAACCATGGCCAAATTCCACCAGTTGTTTAAGTTCTGTGGTTCCATAGATAAAGTGACACCAGGGCATATTTTTATGGTCATCCAGCACATAAAACATCTGAGTGAGCAGGAAATAAGTGAACAAGAAAGCAAGCAAAATCTCCTCCTTATGCTTAACATTATACGATGGCTTCATAGTAATCAGATTTCTGTGGGCCTTGGTGCACCTATACCAATACACTGTAGTAAAGACCCTTCTAAGTTACAAATGAGACCCATTCAGGAGTGCACCTATTGTGACATAAAAGTTGATGATCTTAATGATTTACTTGAAGATGCTCTAGAGCCAATTATTTTAGTACATGAAGGCATCCCAATGAAAACTGCAGAGTGGCTGGGAGTGCCGTGTTTAAGTACACCGATTAATAAACCCTGAAAACATGGGATTTGAACAGTCTGGTCAGATAGAACCCCTTACTGTACGGATTAAAAACATTTTGGAGGAATACCCAGCTGTTTTAGATATCTTTAAGGAACTGTTGCAAAATGCTGATGATGCTGGTGCATCACAGTGTAACTTTTTGATTGATATGAGAAGACATTTAGACATCAGGGAAAACCTTCTTGATCCAGGGATGGCAGCGTGCCATGGACCTGCTTTATGGTCTTTCAATGATTCTCACTTCACCGACTTGGATTTTGTAAACATAACTCGATTAGGAGGGTCCCTGAAGAGAGATGAAATTGACAAAGTTGGTAAATTTGGGTTAGGTTTCAATTCTGTGTATCACATTACTGACATTCCAATAATTATCAGTCGAGAATTCATGATTATGTTTGACCCAAACATTAACCATCTCAGTAAGCATATTAGAGACAAATCTAACCCAGGTATAAAGATCAATTGGAGCAAACAACAGAAAAGGCTACGAAAATTTCCTAATCAGTTCAAACCATTTATCAATGTTTTTGGGTGTCAGCTGCCATTGACTGTAGAGTGTCCTTACAGTTTTGAGGGAACTCTTTTCAGACTTCCTTTCAGAACTCAGCAAGAAGCAGCAGTAAGCGAAATCAGCAGCATTTACTATAATACTGCAGATGTTTACACTCTTGTTGATGAATTTAGTTTGTGTGGTCACAGACTCATTCTCTTCACTCAGAGTGTTAACTACATGGTTTTAAAGTATTTGAAGCCTGAAGAAACCGATTCTAATGCAGCACAAGATGTCATCACAATCCAAAAAAAGTTGTGTTCCTCAAAAGCAGCTACTACCCCCATAAATATTTTAAAAGAGGCGGCTAAACTGATGAAAACATGTGCCACCAGCAGAAAGCTTCCTACTGATGTGCCAAAGTCTTCCTGCATACTGCAAATTGTAGTTGAGGAGTTTCATCAAGTACTTAGACGAGTTGCAGATCTTCAGTCTCCACTTTTCAGAGGCCAAGAAGATGATCCATCATCTTACTTTGAGATGTTTGCAAAATCAATGCAGAATAAAAAGACAAGTGATGAACTATCACAAAAGACTGTGGATTCTACAGTATGGCTTATATGTTCTTGCATGGATATCGGAGAAGCATTGAAACTTTCATTGCTTGAAAGTGGACAGAGATTAGGTCTTGTTCCTTGTGGTGCTGTTGGTGTGTTGCTCTCTGAAATTCTAGATCAGAAGTGGACTATCAAGCCAAACTGTAATACAACTGGAGAAATATTCTGCTATTTGCCATTAAGAATTAAAACAGGGTTACCAGTTCACATTAATGGTTGTTTTGCTGTTACTTCTAATAGAAAGGAAATCTGGAAAACAGATACAAAGGGCAAATGGAACACTATATTCATGAGACATGTGATTGTGCGTGCATATTTGGAAGCCCTGTGTGTATTGCGTGACATGGCAGTTAATGGTGAGCTTGTTAACTACAGTTACTATGCAGTGTGGCCTGATCCTGACTCAGTGCATGATGATTTTGCTGTGATCTGGCAGGGTTTATATGAAGATATAGCTAAAGGAAGAGACAAAGAGTATGCAAAGGTGTTTTCTGATGGATCAACATGGGTTTCTATGCTCAATGTAAGGTTTTTAGATGATTCTTTACTTAAGAAACCAGACATCGGTTCTGCAGCCTTTAAGATCTTTGTGAAATATATAAAGAAGACTGGATCAAAGAACCTCTGTGCTGTAGAGCTTCCATCTTGGGTAAAAGCAGGGTTTGAAGAGGCTGGATGCAAAACTATACTATCAGATAATACCTTCTCTGAGAAGCAGTTTTTCTCTTATGTGTTTTTCCCACATATTCAGGAAATTGAGGCAGATTTACGAGATCCCTTAATGCTTTATGTTCTAAATGAGAAACTGGAAGACTTTGCCGAGTTTCTTTGTGTTGCTGCATGTATACCATGCTCAGCTGAAACTAATCAACTTGTTTTACCTTCTAGACTGATACATCCAGAAGGCAGAGTTGCAAAACTTTATGACTTCAAAGATGGAAGATTTCCCCATGGTACAACACAGGATTATCTCAATCCAGTTATTCTGATCAAACTTGTCCGGTTAGGCATGGTTAAGGATGATATTTCCTGGGAAGATTTGTTAGAACGTGCCAGATCTGTAGCTGAACTGAATGAAAGTGATCATACTAAAGCTTGTCTCAGAAGCAGTATTATACTAAGTCTGATTGATGAAAAACTAAAGCTTAGAGACCAGAAGGGCAAGGAATTTGTCACGAACCTGCAAGCTACACATTTCCTTCCATTTCTTTCAAAGCCAGCAGGGTTTTCTTTGCCATGGAAAGGTGCCAGCTTTCATCCACATAAATTGTTTTCTGCAACTGATCTTTACACTGTTGAACACCAAGACACTGTTTGTCTTCTACAGCCTATTCTGAATGAGAATTCCCCTTCTTTTAAAGGATGTGGTCCCATATCATTGGCTGTGAAAGATTTCTTAGGGTTGCTCAAAAAACCACCTGTTGACCTGGTAATAAATCAGCTAAAGGAAGTCTCAAAATCATTTGATGGAATTACCTTGTACCAAGAGAACATTACCAGTGCATGCTACAAATTCCTCCATGATGACATGTTAAATAGTGAATCTGCAAAGCTGCAGATTATTGATGCACTTAAAAACTATGACTTCATTCTTGTTGAGAATGCGTATGTCAACCCATCGAAAGTTGCTTTCCATTTGAACTTTGATGCAACTCCTTACCTTTTTCAGTTGCCTAATAAATATAAAAATAATTTCCGTGAGCTATTTGAAGGTGTAGGTGTGAAGCCTTCTTTTACAACTGAAGATTTTGCACTAGTGCTTGAATCAGTAAAACAGGAATATGATACAAGGCCATTAACAGAGGTCAGCTTTCAGCTGTGTCGGAAGAGTCATTAGTGAAGGAATATGGGGTCTCATTAGGGAAAAAAATCAAGAATTTTGTAAGAAAAGGTATGGAGAAATACTGTTGCCAGATTCCAAACTCTGTCTTTTTCCAGCTAAATCTCTGTGTTATAATGATTGTCCATGGATACAAGTCAAAGACTCAACCGTAAAATACTGTCATGCTGATATACCTAGGGAGGTGGCAGTTAAACTTGGAGCAGTACCAAAGCGTCATAAGGCCTTAGAACGATATGCATCCAATATTTGTTTCACTACCCTTGGAAGTGAGTTTGGGCAGAAGGAAAAACTTACCAGTAGAATTAAGAGCATTCTTAATGCATATCCATCCGAGAAAGAAATGTTGAAAGAACTTCTCTTCAAAATGCAGATGATGCCAAAGCTACTGAAATTTGTTTTATCTTTGACCCCAGAGAGCATCCAGTGGACAGGATCTTTGATGAAAAATGGTCACCAATGCATGGACCAGCATTATGTGTGTATAACAATCAGCCATTTACAGAGGATGACATTCGAGGAATTCAGAACCTTGGAAGAGGTACAAAAGAAGACAATCCATATAAAACTGGGCAGTATGGTATTGGTTTTAATTCTGTTTATCATATCACTGACTGCCCTTCCTTCCTTTCCAGTAATGATGTTCTTTGCATCTTTGATCCCCATGCAAGATATGCACCAGGTGCAACATCAGTCAGCCCTGGACGCATGTTTAGAGACTTGGATGCAGACTTCAGAACACAGTTCTCAGATGTACTGGGTTTATATTTAGGAAACATCTTTCAACTTGAAAATTCTACCATGTTTAGATTTCCATTACGAAATACAGAAATGGCAAAAGTATCAGAAATCTCTTCAGTCCCGGTATCTGACAGAATGGTTCAGAATTTCTTAGATAAGCTTCGTGCAGATGGAGCAGAACTTTTAATGTTCTTGAACCATATGGAAAAAATTTCTATTTGTGAAATTGAAAAAAACAACAGGAGCTGTGAATGTCTTGTATTCTGTGACAGCCAAAATTACAGATGGAGATCGACTGAAACGCAAGCAGTTTCATGCTTCTGTAATAGACAGTGTGACAAAGAAACGGCAACTAAATGCAATACCTGTTCAACAGATTACTTACACAATGGACATTGAAGACTCTGAAAACAACCTTACAGCATGGCTTGTTTGTAACAGGTCAGGTTTTTCAGACATTGAAAGAGTTTCAAAGAGTGTAATATCAGCACACAAAAATGAAGACATTACACTTTTTCCTCGAGGAGGAGTTGCTGTCTGCATGAGCCACAACTACAAAAAGACCCATAGAGCATTCTGCTTCTTGCCTTTGTCCTTAGAAACAGGATTACCTTTTCATGTAAATGGACACTTTGCTTTAGACTCTTCCAGAAGAAATCTTTGGTGTGATGACAATGGAGTTGGTGTACGAAGTGACTGGAACAACAGTCTAATGACAGCCTTAATAGCTCCAGCTTATGTGGAATTGCTAGTTCAGCTAAAAAGGCGCTGTTTTCCAGGCTCTGATCCTGCAACAACCATCTTGCAAAATACATCTATCCACTTTGTGAAGGACAATCTGAAAAAGTTTTTGTCCTTTTTCCCAGTTACCAGACTAGATATACAGCCAGATTGGTATTGCCTGGTAAAAGCTGTTTATAATTGTATCCATGCCGAGTTAAAACGTCTTCTACCTGTTGTGCGAGCCCCAAATATAGATGGTGCAGAACTACATTCTGCAATTATTATTACTTGGGTAAACACATGTACCTCAAACAAAGATAGGCCATTCTTTGACAATTTATTGCAAGATGAATTGCAGCATCTTAAAAATACCGAATACAACATTTCATCGCGTAAGACTGTAGCAGAAAATGTCTACAGGCTTAAGAACCTGCTCTTAGAAATAGGATTCAACTTAGTTTATAACTGTGATGAGACAGCTAGCCTTTTCCATTGTCTTCATGATGCAGGCATTCCAGTGAGCTATGTGACACCTGCAGATGTCCGTGCTTTTTTGCTGACTTTCTTGTCACCTGATATGAGCTGCAGAATAGGAAAATTACCATGCCGGCTTCAGCAGACCAATCTTAAGCTATTCCATCACTTAAAACTTCTAACAGATTATTGCTTTAAAGATGCTGAAGAGGTTGAGATACGAGTAGAAGGATTGCCACTTCTTCTTACGCTTGACAATATTTTACAGGTTTTTTGACTCAAAGCGACCAAAGTTCCTGACAACATATCATGACTTAATTCCATCTCGTAAAGACCTGTTCATGAACACACTTTATCTGAAATACAGTAGCATCTTACTGAGCCATGGTGTTGCAAAGGCCTTTGATATCACCAGTTTTGCTGAACTGTTGGCATGTTCATTACCTAGGGAGTACAGAACCAAGATAATTATGAAATGGAAGGATAATTATGCAAGCGAATCTTGGCTCAAAAATGCATGGCATTTTATTAGTGAGTGCATAACATCAAAGGAAGACCAGCCAGATAAAAAAATAACATTTGACACAGCTGTTGACATTCTAAGAGATTGGGCTTTGCTGCCTGGGACAAAATTCACTGTTTCAAGCAATCAGTTGGTTGTACCAGAGAGTGATGTCTTGCTGCCTCTCAGCCTAATGCACGTTGCAATGTTTCCAAATGCACAAAATGATAAAGTGTTCCATTGTCTCATGAAAACAGGATGCATTCAACTTGCAGTGAACAAAATTTGTTCCAAAGAAAACATCTTACTGTCTCTGCTGTCAGAGAATACAGCAAATGTAGATAACCCATCTGCTATTCTTAAAGCACTTGATTACATGATTCAGACCTCAGCTGTCCAGACTGGACATCTTTCAGACAATGATTTTGAGACACTACTCATGTACTTTAACTGCAATTTGAATCAGTTGTCAAGCGAAGATGATCTTAAAATCTTAAAGTCACTCCCATTCTACAAGGGCATTAATGGTCATTACATTGGCATTTTGAAATATAGAACATGCTTTGTACTTACAAAGAGCATCCCATCTGCTGAAACAGATAAATGGGCCCAGTCCACATCTTGTGCATTTCTTGTAGATAATCCTCAGTTGAAAGATTTGTACAGAGTGATGGGATGTGTTCCTGTTGATGACCTTGAAGTCTACTTGAAGCACTTACTACCAAAATTTGAAAGTCTTTCCTATGATGCAAAGATAGAGCACCTGATTTACTTAAAGGAAAGGCTTACCCATATGGATGAATCTGCAGGGATAAAGGAACAACTGTTTGAAAAGTTGGAAGGTCTTGCTATCATTCATGATTCCACTAACAGACTCAAGCCTGCAAAAAAATTTTTGTGACAAAACGGTGAAGGTTTTTGAGGTCATGTTGCCCGAAAAGTGGTTTATTCCTCAACAGTTTTTTAAAAAATTGGAGCAAATCACAAAACCCAAGAACACTGCTGCTTTCCACGCATCATGGATAACTTTCCTTAGAAAAATAGGACTCAGACATGTTATCTCACAGCAACAATTTTTGCAGTTTGCGAAAGAAGTAAGCATGAGAGCGCAGACAGAAGGCTGGACCAAAGAAATACTGCAGAATATAGTTGATGTACTCCTTAATCATGTGTTTCAAGAACGAGTAGATTTATTGACAGGGAACTTTTTAAAAGAATTATCTATGGTTCCATTCTTGTGCCCAGAACGTGCTCCTGCAGAACTTGTCAGACTTCATCCTCAGTATCAAGAGTTAAATGGGACACTTCCACTGATACGTTTTAATGGGGCTCAAGTAAATGGCAAATTTAAGCAAACAGATGTCATGCAGTTATTATGGACATCATGTCCTATACTCCCAGAGGGAACAGTACCTGTAACCATAAAAGAACAAGAAGGAAACGATACAGGTGTTCAAGAACAACTTGAACAAGTTTTGTGCATGCTTAATGTCAACACTGTCCCTCCACTGGACAAAGTCATCAACAACTGCAGAAACGTATGCAATGTACCTTCCTTAGATGAAGACATGGTAAAAAACTAGGGTCAAGGTCTTAAGGAGCATTTATGAATATCTTAGCACAGAAAAGAAAGATTTTCGCTTTCAGCTTCGAGGCACTGCCTTTGTCATGGCTGAAGATGGCTGGAAGCTCCTTAAGCCTGAGGAGGTAGTAATAAATCTTGAGAATGAATTTGACTTTAAACCTTACTTGTACAAACTACCATTGGAACTAGGCACCTTTCACCAGTTGTTTAAACTTCTAGGTACTGAAGATGTTGTTTCAACAAAGCAGTATGTTGAGGTTTTGAGCCGTATATTCAAGAATTCGGAAGGAAAACATCTGGACCCCAATGAGATGCGTACTGTTAAAAGGTCAGTCTCTGGTCTTTTTAAAAGTCTCCAGAATGACCCCGTCAAAGTCAGAGAAGAACTTGACAATGTACGTGATTTAGCCCTTTATCTTCCAAGTCATGATGGTAGATTAGTAAAATCTAGCAGTTTAGTTTTTGATGATGCACCTCATTACAAAAGCAGGATACAGGGTAACATTGGAGTACAGATGCTTGTGGATCTCAGTCAGTGTTACTTAGGAAAAGATCATGCTTTTCACACAAAGTTGATGATGTTACTTCCTCAGAAGTTGAGACCACGGCTACTCAGTAGTATATTGGAGGAACACCTAGATGAAGAGACCCCCAAAATCTGTCAGTTTGGAGCATTATGCTCTTTGCAGGGCCGTCTCCAGTTGCTGTTGTCTTCTGAGCAATTCATCATAGGACTTATTAGGATTATGAAACATGAAAATGACAATGCGTTCCTAGCCAATGAAGAAAAGGCAATCAGACTTTGCAAAGCCCTGCGAGAGGGATTGAAGGTTTCTTGTTTTAATCAGCTTCAAACGACATTACGAATTAAGGGGTGTAATCCAATTCCCTTCAGTAAGAGTGAAACATTTGCCTTTCTTAAGAGATATGGGAATGCAATAATACACCTTTATATCCAGCATTCAGACAGTAAGGATATAAACTTCCTTTTAGCACTTGCAATGACATTAAAATCTGCAACTGACAATTTAATTTCAGACACATCATATTTAATTGCCATGTTGGGCTGCAATGATATTTACAGAATCAGTGAAAAGCTTGATAGTTTAGGTGTGAAGTATGATTCTTCTTCTGAACCCTCAAAACTTGAACTTCCCCTGCCTGGCACACCAATACCTGCAGAAATCCACTGTACTCTTCTCATGGATCCAATGAATGTTTTCTACCCAGGTGAATATGTTGGCTACCTTATTGATTCTGAAGGAGGTGATATTTATGGATCCTATCAGCCAACATATACTTATGCCATTATAGTACAAGAGGTAGAAAGAGAGGACAATGAAAATGCTAGCTTTTTAAGGCAAGTGTTACCAAATTGATATTGGATACAGTGAATATAAGGTTGTGAGTTCCCTTGATTTGTACAAGTTTTCAAGACCAGATGAAAGTACACAGAGTAGAGACAGTGCACCATCAACCCCAACAAGTCCAACAGAATGTCCTTCAGCTGGTGGACCTCGGATTGCACCACCTGTTTTTCCAGGAAAGGAAACTCCTAAGCCACCACCTTCAAAACATCACTCACCTAAAAAAATTAGGCTCAGTTCTCTGCCAGAAATACTTAAAGAGGTGACATCAGTGTTAGAACAAGCATGGAAACTCCCAGAATCAGAGAGAAAAAAAATTATCAGAAGATTATATCTTAAAGTGGCATCCTGACAAAAATGCAGAAAACCTTGAAATAGCTACAGAAGTTTTCAAGCATTTGCAAAATGAGATTAGTAGACTAGAGAAGCAAGCCTTTAGCGATCAGAATACTGACAGAGCATCAAGAAGGACATATCCAGCATCATCTGCTCGATTTCAGTCAGAACGGTTTTCCTTTCAAAGATTTTATACATCATGGAACCAAGAAGCAACAAGCCATAGGTTCGACAGACAACAGTTTAAGGAAAAATTCTCACCCTCTTCAGGATCAACTTATTCTCCACGTTTCTTTGTACCACCAACTTTCAAATCTGTTGGCAACCCAATAGAAGCGCGCAGATGGCTTAGACAAGCACGAGCCAATTTTTCTGCTGCAAGAAATGATCTTAATAAAAATGCCAATGAATGGGTATGTTTTAAATGCTACCTTTCAACCAAACTAGCTTTGATTGCAGCTGACTATGCTGTCAGAGGTAAGTCGGACAAAGATGCAAAACCAGTAGCACTTGCACAGAAGATAGAAGAATGCAGTCAGCAACTAGTAGGACTTGCAAATGATGTACAAACCTTGGAAGCCTATGGTGTAGATAGCTTAAAAACTCGTTACCCTGATCTCCTTCCTTTCCCGCAAATTCCCAATGACAGGTATACTTCTGAAGTGGCATTGAGGGTGATGGAGTGCACTGCTCGGATTGTTATTCAGCTTGAAAATTTCATTCAGCAAAAACTGTAAAGTACAGCATAGTCAAAAACAGAAAAAGTACAAAAATCTGGCTTTGTGAGAATTGAAAGTCATTTGTGCACTGTAAAAAGGTTTAATGTGCAGATTACTGTAGTTCATAAAAAAGGTTGCTTTTTGGCTGGCAGCTTATAGAAATACAACATTTTGTTTCACTGTTGAGATGGTTTCTTCATCCAAAATACTATACTGTAAGGAGTACAAACTTACTGAGCCAGAAAAACAAACAGCAAAGCAAATGAATATTATAAAAAGTGCAGAGGCACAGGAAGATAGATTAGTTGCTACATTTGCTGGCTGTATATGAATGCTATGATAACTGTACAGATTAGTAAATTGCACTTTATTTAACCAAAGCTTCTGTGGATAATTTAAATAATGTGGTACAGTAGTTGTAATTCAGAAATAGATTGTACAGATATACTTTTTACAAATATTATGTTGTGATTATTTTATATTATTTTTAATTCTGTATGCTGAAACTGAATATAACAACAATTGTGTCCAAAAGACTATACCATTAGCCAGTATTGAAGAAACACATTCATTTTGTATAATACTATTTTCAGCTGGATCTGATTTATATAATGCTGCAGATCGAATTAAATATTTGGATTTGCATATACTGTACATCCCAATCAACATTACTCATTTGAAAAGGTACATTACTTCATTAAGATTTTTCAGTTGAATTTTGGTTATTCACTTTGTGCTCTTTCTGTATAAAATTGCAACTCTTCAAATATGCAGGATTTTCTTTCTGGTTTTATATTTATCAAATTGTCAGAATATTGCTCATTTCAGTTTAAGGATTTTAAGGAACTCTGGTATGCAATCCTAATTATGCAGTGGGTTGCTTATGCATTAAGACTTGAAGTTTTAATCAGTGGATATCTTTAAAGCAGGCTGTTTAAAAGAATTTTCATAAGCAGTAGCAGTAATGACCATAGTGTTACCTCAGTGTTTCTTTTGGGGGAAGCCATGTACATAGGGCTGTCTGTGTTTTACAGTGCACTTTTGCATTTGCAATAGTGAATACATTAGCTTTTGCAAAGTTGATAGAGCCGTGTACTGTATGTTGTCAAACAGTCTCTCTGTTTCACGTATTATTAAATTTCAGACTGAAACTGTTATGCTCATCGGGATGTATATTTTTTTATTACAGCGGGCTGAAACAATTTTCCAGTGCCTAAATTATTTTGCTTGAGAAAGCAAAAAAAAAAAAAGATTTGCCTTTGCATGCTAGTTTATTGTTTACAGTTTGTTGAACAAATTGCTCTAATTAAGTATTTGCAACTGAAAACACTGACACTTTATTGGCTCAGATGAGTACAATAAACATTCAACAAGTTTTTAAAATGACAGTTTTTTGCTGTTAATTTATTTTTGTTTTGTAAATGGCTAAACCTGTACAACAGATATTTTGTTTTGCTTTTAATTCCACAATTGCTTAATATATTTGTATTTTTGCATATTGGCAGAAGTAACTCAAGTCGGGTCTTTTGTTCAGTTGTTTACGTTTAGTATTTATCAGTGGTGATGAACTGTAAAGCACATTCACAGTGTTACATATTTTGTACTGCTTTATGACTAGTAATATCAGGATTTAGTTTACATTACATTTTAATTCTATCTTTCAAAGAATGGTATAACTTTGCTACAGTTGAAATATTATCATGTAATACTTTGAACATGTATTGGTTAATAAAAATGAACACTTTTTAAAACATGTCCACAGAAGAATGTCTCCAACTTTTGGATAACAGCACCATTTGTTCTGATATTTTTTTTTCTTGATCCCTCACCTACAGTATATACCACGAGTTGCTTCAGTGAAATAATAAATGCATCAGTTTACCTCATTCCATAGGACTTGATTGTAAATGAACATGATAGAAAGAGACACACACACAGATATATAGAGATAGATATAGATAAGTTCACAGGAATGCTAGGTCTATCACATCTGCCTCGCCCCATCTCATAAGCAGGGACCAGTAAGTTTGGTACTGTGTGCAAACATGCTAATTTATAGAAATTTCCAACCATCCTCCCATGATTCCCTCAGTAAACAGAAATTTGTCCATTCATAAAAGCCTGTACTGTTTTTGTCTCCACTGGTAAGCTGGTCCATAGGTTCACCACCATCTGAAAGAAGCACCTCCTAAAATTTCCCATTTACCACCTTCAAGCTTCAGGGCATGTCCATGTGTCCTGCTGGAGCACACCACATAAAAAGAACAGTTACATAAGAACTTAACTGTAGATCTTTGAGAGAATCTCCTCCATTAGGCCACACCTTTGGAACTATAGCCATCAATCCTAGTTTCTTCTAGTTTCTAGAAGAGAATTGTTACCATGCTTGAGGTCAGCAAATGGTCCCTTATTCACTGTTCCCCAGCATAGGCTTAAGATTAGTCAAAGAGCATTCTCTGTGGCAGCTCCTATTTTCTGGAAGGCTCTTCCGGTTATCATTAGACTTGCTACTTCTGTATCTAATTTTAAACTAAAGTTAAAGCAGCATCTATCGTCTACATCTGTTTGTAATTGTTATTTGTAATGTGTATTATTGTTGGTGCCTTGTGTTTTATCTCTGTTTTTTGTCTGGGTTGAGCCTGAAAAGGGACTATTGGTCCAGTGACCTTACCCGGTTAACAAAGAATAAAATGAAATCCTAGGATCACACAGAAACTTTTGCGAGCCACCCTGAGTGACGTACCACATCTGCATCTATATAAGTGTGGACAACCCCATCACTCCTCAGTTCCCCACTGGAGATTAGATTTAGAGGACTTCCAACCATGGAGAACCAAGAGGTAAGACCAGCACCAGACATTCAAGGAGAGGTACAGAGCTGGACACAGGATGCATTGAGTAGGTTTTAGGCACAGCATCTGAAATAACCCTCACTGAAGCAGAAGGGGGCATAGGGAGGGACCGATTGGCTTAGTGGGCGAGAGCCTCTCAAAGGCCTACTATTATGGTAGGTTCTTACATATTCTGTCTTCTTCGAGGATATCACCTCTATTAGGCCACACCTTTGGAATGATTCCCCAGCAGTCCTATATAAAACTGGGAGGATGGTACAATCTGATATATGGTATTCAGGACAGAAGACCTTGCAGTACAGCAAGGCCTAAGCCAGCATGTTTACAAGAGACTGTTTCCAGAATGTAATGTTTAATGAAGGTGTTGACAGTGCTCTGTGTGACTACAGAACAATTGTCAGCAGCAGAAGCATTTTTGAAACAGGCAACAGAAGTAGTTATACCTCTTATGGTGTGACTACAAACAACAGCACCAGAAGTTTCTTATTGTATGTCCTTTAAGAGTATGTAATACCATGTGCTAGCCATTTAGGTAGGCACTGTTTAGACACAGGGGTGTCCTCTTTCCCAAGGACGACTAAAACAAAAAGCTGAGAGAACTTTCTGCAGTCCTTGGTGTGAGTCACATAATATATGTGTATTCTAGATACAGTACATCTAAAGTGTGAATTGGCATGCTTAGGGTAATAAACAAGAAGCGGTATTGTTTGATTCAGTGTAAATTCAGATACCACTTTTGGTAAAAACTTAACATTTGTACGTAAAGATACTCCATGAAAAATCAAATAAGGAGGCTCACACGTTAGAGCCTGAAGCTCTGAAATCCTTCGAGCAGAAGTAATTGCAGCTAAAAAAATGTTTTCCATGATGGGAACTGTAAGGCACAACTCGCGACCTGCTCAAAAAGAGCCAACATCAGTTTCTCAAGCACAAAATACAGATCCCTACGCAGGACTGGATAACGGGATAGGTTTCGTATGAAGAATACCTCTCAAAAAAGTATGGGACACCTCTAATCGGGCAACCATACTACCACCAGCATGGTAACTAGATATAGCAGCCAAATGCACCTTAACTGAGGAATACTGTAGACCAGAGTCTGACATGGACAGCAAGTATTCCAACACAGCATTTACAGGACATGTAAATGGGTCTAAATTCCTGGAAGCAGTCGACAGAGTGAACTGCTTCCATTTTAAGGAGTTAGTATGTCTGGTAGAAGGCTTTCTAGCCGCAGTCAGAACATCAGCAACCTTGGGGTATACCCTAAACCGTGCAATCGCTTGTCTTCAGGAGCCATGCATGCAGATGTAGAGCCATCAGCTCCAGATGGACCAGGGATCTCTTGTCCTATGACAGCAGACCCTGACACAGAGGTAGGGGTACAGAAGGTTCCACTGCCATCTGTTGCAGAAGTGGAAACTATATCTGATGAGTCAATAATGGAACAATGAGGATGAGAGTGGCACTCTCCATCTGCAGCTTGAGCAGAACCCTCTGTATTAGAGGAATTGGGGGGGAAATGCATATAGGACTTCCACTTTCCAAGAGAGGGACAACCCATCTTGCCAAAAAACTCTAGGCCCTGGAGCAAGAGAGCAGAAACACAGCAGTTTTGCATTGTATGGGGATGCAAAAAGATCTGACCTTGGGTGACCCGATCTTGCAAAGAGGTCGTTTGCCATGGAGGTCAGCAGTTCCCATTCATAAATCCTAGACTGTGACCTGTTTATTCTGTCTGCCTGGATGTTTTGGAGACCTGGGAGATGCATGGCTGATAGTTGTAGGTCGTGTGATGAAGCCCAGTACCATACTCGCATTGCTTCCCTGCATAGGGAATATAAATGAGTGCCCCCTTGTCTGTTGATGTACTGCATCACACTAGCATCCATCTGAATTAACAGAGGATCAGATGCTCCTGAAATCCCTGGAGGCTGTGCAGGGCAGCCCTAATTTCTAGGACATTTATATGCAACCTAGCCTCCACCTTGGTCCAGGACCCTTGCATCGGGTAAGGGCCGAGATGTGCACCACAACCAGAGCCTGAGATATTCATGGTGAAGATCTGTACAGGAGCTACTGCAAGGAATAGATCACTTTTTTTCCCCTTGTGTAGGTATTTTTATCCTACATGCAGCCAGGATAGGCAAGGCTCCCTTGAATCCTGCTCTGCCGACCCCCACATCCCCACCCTTCCCAGGACTTACCAATTGGCCCATCTTCCCCCATGGCTTTCCCCCCTGTGGTGAGATCAGAAGGGGGAGGGCTGTCCTTTCTCCTCAAGTCCAAGTATCTGGTTCTTGACCATCGACGTTCTGGTGCTGAGTCGAGTGAGGGTCAGCAGGCAGGGCTTCATAAATGCCTGTCCTGCTACTATTATTCGTCCCATTATTCTCCCAGCCCATGTTGCTGGAGTGTGCACATTGACATGCGTGTGTGAAGGCACGCCCACACTGCAGAGTCCCCAGAACCTCGCATTGTCTGCATCTCCCATCCCGCACTACTACTGGGCCTCCACCTAGTGGAAGTCACTTGGTGGAGCCAGTTCCCACCCATCCCAGGAGAGGAGAGCAGTCCCTGGGATGCTCGATCCTGTCTCTGTCTAGCTAGTGCCTCAACTTTCAGTGCCACCAGACCGGCCTAAATGGAATGCCCTTTAATAGGTTTTCTTTGTGATTCAGCAGTCAGATTGTCTGCTCTGTCCTATGGCAGGGAGTCAGCACAGACTTTGGCATATTCACTGTGATCCCCAAGTCTTCGAACAACTGCCATGTCTGAGAAGGAGTATGTAGCAAATGGGTGGAAGGTCGGAGAAGGGGAGATAGGGGAGCTAAACATGTGGCTCAAGGGCTGGTACCAGGAAAAAGGACACAAATTTGTAGATAACTGGCAACAGTTTTGGGAGCAAAAGTTCTTTAAATTCAATGGACTGCATCTGACAAAGGAGGGAGTCAATGCACTGGGGCAGAAGTTTGATGTCTTTGCAGAATATTTAAACTAGCACATGGAGAGAGGGGTGCAGCATCTGATACATCAAGTGGGAAGATAACCCGTCCTCCCTCAGCTAGTGATCAAACAGGAGTTCAGCATGGTTGTAGTTCATTTGCATCACCAGATGAGGAAAAAGGTCCTGCTCCCCATACGACATGCAGGGGAAAAGCTGGACCTCGCCCTACAACTAACGCACTGAAATCTGGCCAATGGAAAATCATGTACACAAGTGCCTGCAGTCTGGGAAACAAGATCCCAGACCTGGAGGCAACAATGACAGAGGCTAAACTGGACATAGTAACCATTAGCGAGACATGGTTCACCAGTAACCACACTTGAGAGACTACAGTACCCGGTTTTGTACTGTTCAGAAAAGACCGAGGTGAAAAAAGGGGGGGGGCCCTTTGTCAATGAAAATATCAAAGCTACAGAAATTCAGAATACACATAAGGAGCCAGAAGAACTGTGCATCACCCTGGAAACAGGAAACCCACCCCCTGGGACAGCCATATGAACTGGGGTTGTCTACAGGCTTCTAGACCTGGGGGAGGACATAAGACACATTACTGTTAGAAGATATACAAAACATGACAGCTAAAGGGGAGGTTCTGCTAATGGGATACTTCAATATGCCAGATACAGATTGGTCAATACCAGCCGGAACATCCGCCAGAACTAGGCACATAGTGGATTTCCTGCAGGGGCAGGGCCTCAAACAATTGGTACAACAACCCACAAGAAACAGGGCTATCCTGGATCTAGTACTGACTAATAGGGAAAGGATCACAGATCTCCAAGTAGAAGGTCACCTGGGGGCCACTGACCATCACATGGTATGGTTCAGTTTGGCCACTAGAACTAAATCATCCCATTCCAAGGCAAAAATATGGGACTTCAGAGGAGCTGACTTTGATAAGATGGTCAACAGAGTTAAGCTAGCCCTGGTAAGAAGAAATACCGGTGAGAGGGTACAGACAAAGTGAGCAAGCATTAAGGATACAATAGTTGAAGCAACATCCCATTGTCTTAGGGAGAAAAGCAAGAGCAAAAGAAGGAGGAAACCACTTTGGTTCGCAAAAAACAGTTGCAGAAAAGGTCAGAGCCAAAAGGTTGACCTTCAGGAAATACAAGGGAACGCAGTGGGATGAAGATAGAGAGGCATACCAAACTTCCCTAAGGGAAGCAGGGAAGGGAGTAAGGCAGGCAAAGGTCCAAACCAAGGAAACACTAGCATGAACAGTAAAAGAAGGGGATAAGACTTTCTGTAGATACATTAGTGAAAGTAGAAAGTCCAGATAGGGTATTGCTAAGATCAAAGGGGATAAGGGGGAGTGGGTGGAGGAAGACCAAGAACAAGCATCTGTCCTAGATATTTCTGCTCAGTATTTACTGAAAAGAAGGTAGGGCAGGGCCCACTATTCAGCACCATGGATACAGAGGGGAGGGAGGTGTGCACAAGTCCCTTCACAAAAGAAAAGGTCCTGCAAGAGCCTGCTAAGCTCAGGGTCGACAAGGCAATGGGACCTCATGGCATACATCCCAGGGTACTAAAGAAGCTAAGGGTGGAACTAGCAGAGTCATTATCAGAACTGTTTAGTGAGCTCTGAGCACAGGAGAGGTCCCAGAAGACTGGAGAAGGGCTCATGTGATTCTGCTCCACAAGAGTGGCAGCAAGGAGGAGGCAGGGAACTACAGACCAGTCAGTCTTACCTCAGAAGTGGGCAAGATTATGGAGGCACTCCTTAAGGAAAGGATAGTGCAACACCTAGAATCCATAGGAGCACAGGATCCAAGATGGCATGGGTTTACAATGGGAAGGTCCTGTCAAACTAATCTCATAGATTTCTTTGACTGGGTAACCAGAGTGGTGGACCAAGGGGATGCAGTTGATGTTGCCTACCGTGACTTCAGCAAAGCTTTCAATACTATCCCACATAGAAGATTGATTAATAAGCTGGGTAGGCTCGAGGTGGATCAGAAGTTGGTCAACTGGGTGGAAAACTGGTTGGCGGGCAGAACACAGAGAGTGGTGGTAAATGGTATACAGTCAGAAGAGATGCAAGTCACAAGTGATGTACCTCAGGGATCAGTCCTGGGGCCAGTCCTCTTCAATATCTTCATCAGTGACATTACAGATGGACTGGAGGGTAAGGTTTGCCTGTTTGCAGATGACACCAAGATCTGCAACAGAGTAGATGATCCAGATGGAGTGGGCAGAATGAGAAGAGATCTGGAAAAACTGGCAAAATGGACTGAAGAGTGGCAACTGGGGTTTAATGCAAAGAAGTGTAAGATCGTGCACATAGGGAGGAGAAACCGTGACGCTACCTATAGGTTGGGAAGGGAGTTGCTGGCAATCACAAGGGAAGAAAGAGACTTGGGCATCATCATCACAGATGACCTAAAATCATCCAAGCAGACAACTAAAGCAGTAGGTAAGGCTTGAGGGATGTTGGGGTGTATTAGCAGGGGTATCACAAGTCGTAAGAGGGAGATAATAATCCGTCTTTACAAGACACTGGTTAGGCCCCATCTGGAGTACTGCGTGCAGTACTGGAGGCTGCACCTGCACAAGGACATTAACAAAATGGAGGCAGTTCAGAGAAGGGCAACCAAAATGGTTAAGGGACTGCATCAGAAAACTTGAGGACAGATTAACGGAGCTCAATATGTATGCTCTAGAGTAAAGGAGGGAGAGAGGTGATCTGATCGAAACATTCAAATATAAGGGCATTAACAAGGTGAAAGAGTCTAACGTTTCAATATAAGAAGAATAGGACAAGAGGACTCAGCATGAGATTAGAGGTAGGCTGATTAAGGGGTAGTGTAAGGAGTTCTTTTTCACAGAGAGGGTGGTGATGCAAGGAATGGCATACCTCAGGAAGTGGTGGATATGAATACAGTGCAGGGCTTCAAACAGGCATGGAATAGGCATAAGGGAGCAATATAGAGGAGCATGAATAAATAGGCCATTGAGAGAGTAAAGGCCTATGGCACATTCATAAGGTAGAAAAAATGGGCAGACTGGATGGGCCTTGTGGTCCTTATCTGCCGTCAACTTCTATGTTTCTATATAGAACTTCCCTGAAGCTGGCATTCAGAGCCAGTCGTCCAGAGAGGGGAACACATACAGGCCTTCCCTGTGAAAGGCTGCTGCAACTACTGCCAAGCATTTAGTAAAGACCCATGGCACAGAAGACAGGCAAAAGAGCAATACTTTAAACTGGTAATGTTCCCCCTCTAGCACAAAGCAGAGGTATTGCCTGTAAGATTTCCTGATCTTGGCATGAAGATATGCATCCTTCATGTCCATGGGACAAAGTCATTCCCCTGTTTGCAGAAGGGGAGTCAGAACTTGGAGGAATACCATTCAAAACGTATGTTCTATATAGAAGTTGAGATCCCTGTGATCCAAAACAGGATGCAGATTTCCTATCAATTTTGGGATCAGGAAGTATCTGGAATAGAACCTGTTGTTTTTCTGTCGAGGAACTGGTTCTGTAGCACATTTTTGGAATAATGACTGAACTTCTTCCTTCTGAAAAGTGAAATGACCCAGAGGATAACAGGAAGGAGGTGGAGGATGAGCTGGAGGGGTTTCTAGAAGCTCCCAAGCATGCCCCCTTGCAGTTATCTCTAGGACCCATTCATCCATAGTAATCTCCCACCGTTGTTTCAGATGCAGGGAGTGTCTGCCCCCCACAGCCACTCCTGGAGGTAACAGTGGAAGTGGGGGTGTAGCTGCAGAGTCAGGTAGAACCAGTGGGGGCAGTGCCACTGCCACTGATTACTGTGAGTGCTTTTGTATGGGCACCTGGGGGAGGGGACCCAGCAGGGGGCCACTTTCCTTATCTCAGCCCTGCTGATGGTAGGCACTGCTATCTGTTGCACCAGGCTGACAGAAGGATCCCATCCCATGACCCCTGGTGGGTGTGGAATGTAGAGACTTTACAGACCTAGTCATTTTTAGATCTGAAGGCCCCATAGGGTCTTTTCATCATCATAGCCAAACAGTTTAGTCCGTCTAAAAGGGGCATTCAAAACTACTTGCTGCACATCATTGGCAAAGCCAGCAATTCTGAGCCAAAAATATCTTCTCATGCAAATGCCAGATGCTGCAGGCCCGGCAGAAACATCAGAGACATAATAAGCTGAGCGTAGCAAATGTTTACCAACCTCAGCACCAGAGGTTAATGTTTTAAGTAACTCATTCTTGGCAGAGCCATCAAGCAAAGCCTGGGTTTTCCACAAGCTGCTTCAATATTTTTTATCATATGGGCCTGGTAGTTTGTATTCCTAAGGCCCAGTGAGGTAGAGGCATAAGAATCCTTGCCCATCACATCCAGCCTCCTAGATTCTTTATCAGGAGGCAAAGTACTCATGTTTAGGTGCCCTAGACCTATCATGAGCAGCCATGATGACTACAGTCTCAGTTTCTTGCTTGTTAGCATAATAAGGCTTAGCAGATGGTGCAAGATACTGCTTATCAAGTTTGGTCTGTACCATGCAACAAAGGTAGCATCTTCTAATGCAGGGTGGAATTATAACAGAGGGTGTGCAAGACATCTTCAAAAATTCCTTTACATTTCTTTTTGTGGGATCTTCCTCTTCTACAGCAAAGCCCATGGGAATCTGCATTTGCATCATGACTTGAAACGGTTCCTCAGGAGATGATCTCAGGGCATAAACCATTGAGTCCTCACTGCAGGATGAGAGGGTAGAATTAAAACAAGGTGCAACATATTGTTCTTCCTCATACTCCTGTAAACCATGAAGTCAGGATTATATTCTACTTCATCATCGACATCTTTGTTGATGACAGGAGCCGTAGTAAGTACCAGTGGCAGCTGAGAGGGAGGAATGTGCAGCGTGCTAGTAGAAGCCTTCAGCAAAGGCTGAGTACCAGTAGGCCCCATCAGCAGAGTAACTACCTGTATTGGTAGTTCAGGCAGAATGTGTCTAATAATTTCTTAGAATAATGCCAGCACAGCCTGAGAGTCAACAGCACCCTGTAAAGGGGGTCAGAACTATTTGAGTTGACAGGCCTTGGCCTGATGGCGATGGTGTCCTACTGTCCATAGTAGGTGTGGCAGCACCTAAGCCAAGTCCTGACTGTAGTGTCTTATCGACAGTCGGTGGGGGGGGGTATTTTCTGTGCAGCTGAAGCAGGCAATGACCCATAGTTTTACCTTGTCTCAACTGCAACCGGGCACTTCACCGGTGAAGCAGATTTTTCTTTTTCTGTTTGTGCCTGTAGCTGGACGAGAAGGAGATCCATGACAACTACCATTATTTGACTGTCTAGATCCTTCGACATTGTCAGACACTTTTCAGCCAGTGGTGAGGGAAACAGAGACTTTGGACCCTGTTCCCTCTCCATGGCTTTCAAAGTTTTGAGAAGGAGGACATTTTCTAAAGCTTTCTTGCAATGCCACCTTGCAGTACTGGCAAATCTCACAAGTCGTCACATAGTGAGGCAGGCCCAAACAGCACACACAGATCATGTGTGTGTGTCTTGTTTGTAAATTTTGTCAACACACAATACTGAAATAAAGGCTTTTTTTAACTTCAGTGTCATGCAGAGATGATGACTTAAGTAAAATAAAAGAATAAACCGGGGACGGCTTGGTTGAAGGAATTTCCTTCAGCAGGTCCAAAGAGGATGATTGGCAGGAAAATAATGAGGAGTGATGGGGCTGCCTACACTTATGTAGATGCAGACATGGTACATCATCACAGCGTAGGCAGCCTCTGGCTAGCAAAAGTTTCCATGTAGTACTAGCACTGATGGCTACAATTCCAAAGGTGTGGCCTAATGGAAGAGAAATCCCTGAAGAAGATCATTGCATTCTGTTCGACCTTGTCGTTACCCTTCAGCTTGAGGAAGACCGATCGTATCCACCTCGGCCTCCTTTTCCCCAAGGGGAAGATGCTAACGACCTCCTGTCTCTCGTAATAGCTTTCATCCTCCATACCCCTGATTATTTTGGTGGCCCTACTTGCACCCTCCCTACTGCATTAATGTTCTTTTTGTAAGAGGAGCCGGGACACCGTACACTAGGTAGGGCAGCCTTGTAAAGTGGGAGGATTATTTTACCTGCTGTACTGGTCAACCCCTTTTAATGCACCACTGCATTTTTCCAGCCTTCTTGACTGGCCACTCATGATTTATCATGATTTAGCCCCTCATCTTTTATGACTCCCCAGGTCCTGTTCCTCCTCCCCTGCAGCATTAGGAGCCCCACACAGTGTGCACTGTATATTCTGCCTCTTTATTCTCCTCTCAAGTATAGCACCTTGTATTTGGCTACATTGAATCCAAGACTGGGGAGTCCTACTAAGCATCCAGTTTGTTCCCATCCACAAGGGAGTCAACCACCCTGGCCAGCTTTGTGTCATCAACAAACTTGCGCAGTCTGCTGGAGACTACAGCTTCCAGATTGTTGGAGAAAATGTTAGAAACAGTGGCCCCAGCACTGATTCCTGAGAAATGCCACTGAATACCCCTCTCCAATCATAATAACCTGTCAGCCACAACCCTCTTCTTTTTGCCCCCCAGGCCAGTTAACAGTCCACCTTGTGCATGCCCAGGGTATACTGCACTGGTGCACATTGACCAGAAACATTATGGGTCACAGTGTAAAGGGCCTCACTGAAGTCCTTATAGACTATCTCTGTGGCCCTGCCCTTTCCATCTTTCTGGTCATTCCGTTTAAGGAAGTGATTAGGTTGGTTTGGCACAAAAGTCATGTTTAGAGGGGATGAGAACCTTGGCCTCGATCAGGTGATCCATTATTCGGTTGTGGATAATCAGTGTCTAGGACCTTGAACAGTACTTATGTCAGGCTAAACAGTCTATAGTTGCCCAGGTCCAGCTTTGCCCCCCTACTTGAAGATGGGGACCACTTAAACCACTTTCCTGTCCTCATGCACCGCTCTTGTACAGATAGACTCCTTGAAGATTGCCACAGGAGGCAGTAAAATTCTTCATTTAGCTCCACTTAGATCCTGGAGGGCATCCCTTCCACCCCTTGAGATTTATCTAGTATGCTATTTGAAAGGTCATCAACTACCACAGTGGGCGTGATGCCTACAGGTTGCATTATGGTTATCTTGATGCCATGAACCTGCCCAATGAGTACCTCTCCTGGCCTTTTGGTGATCAGCCTATCAGCTATCACCACTGGGTCATGCATCAGTTTCTCTCCACCCCTACTTTGTTTTTAAGGGCACAATTTCCACCATCTCCTTTCTTTTTCAATTAATTTAGAGTACTGGAAGAAGGCTTTGGCATGCTCTGCAACTCCAGCTGCTTTCCTTGTTTCCTCACCCTCTTTGGCTTGCTTAATTCTATTTCTGCAGTTTCCCCCATGCTACCCTGTATTCCTTTCTTGCCTGGAGGTAATCTCTTCTTGTGTATGATCAGTAGCTTTAGTTGCTGGTTGAGCGTTGGGGGGGGCACTTCTTAGCCCTGCAGACCTCTACAGCTTCTTTTAGCACTTTCAATTAACCCTTCATATTTTGCATTATTAGCCTCATGCAAGTTCAGGCCCTTGACCACCATATCCCTCATCTTGACAAAGTCTGCCTTTCGGAAATCCTGGGTCTTGGTGGCTGAGGCCCGACTAGTCTTCTCTGTCACCAGGGAGACAGTTACCCAGTTGTGGTCACCATTTCCCATAGGTTCATTGGTCACACTGAACATTATCCCGTCCCAACTGCCGAGAACAAGGTCAAAGATGACTTAAAACCTAGACCCTTGTTGGACATGTTATTCCAGAAAGTAGTTCTTGAAAGTAGACAGGAACTCACTCTCAGTTCTGCCATTAACCTTCTCAAGATGCCAGTCTGATTCGGATGCCCTCATAATTTCCCTAATCAGGTGGGCATTGTGGTTTACCAAATGGAATGAAGGCCTGTAGCACACACCCACAGTGTATCTTTTGCCTCCTTCTTTTTCCTAACTCTACCCTGATGGACTATGGTGGTGTTTTTTCCTTGATGGGACTTGCTCTGCTATTAAGAAAGCCACTTCACACCCTATTCTGTCAGACCTGGCTCTTCTGGATAGTCTTGATGGCTATAAACAAAGAACAAATGCTGATATAATCCAAAATGGAGATCAAGCTTCATCATGACCTCCTTAATTTTAAGGTAAAAGCCGAGGGCATATATTACAGCATTTTAAACCATGTTATGTATGTTACTCCTGTAGTGAACACATTGTTCGTTGAGGGTTTTTTTTTGGTAAATGTTTAGTGCCTGTGAACATGGAGAATTTGTACTTTTTTTCTGCTGACATATGAAGTGCCATATAAATTTCAATAAAGCTAAATAACAGTGTGGTGCTTTCCGTTATTTGTATCAAATTGTGTCTGTTCATTTTTAGCCTTGAGCATAGCACTGACATACAGGAACTGTACAACTAAAATGCTTCACCTGGGTGTCACAAATAAATGTATCAAATATAACTTACATGACATTGAACTTGCAAATGCAACCCACAAAAGGGGCCAAGAAGTTATTTTGAAACTTTCCGGTCAGTGTGCTACTGTGTGACAGAAAGCAAGGCATGTTTCAAGTTAAGCTGAGTAACGGTGAGAGGAAAATAGATCCCAGGAGGTGATTTTTCCCCTTTATTGGGCAGTGGTGAGGTGAGTCTGGACTTTCAAAAATGCTGGACATGTAAAATGGATGTTTTGTTTGCACAGTTTAGTCCTGCATGTGCAAACCATAGTTAGCTTGCTGCAGTTGCCCAGCTCTGGTATGGCATCATGTTCCACAAATTCACATTTTGAGTAAAAAGCTTCCAGTCATTTTATTTATTTTTGTTTCATTTATTCGAAATGTATGGCTGGGAAAGGCACACTGAGCCAAGGTTCATTTCCACATGCAACCCAAGGAAGGGTAAACAAATGAACAATATAAATACAGTGCAAACAAATACAAGTTAGCGCAACTGGAAAACAGTGTGGACCTAAAAAATGAGTTACAATGGAACCGTGGTATGTATTAGCTTACATGATAAACAAGGCTTTAAGTAACTAGGGTGATCCTGGGTGGTCAGAGAGAGGTATGCAATCCAGCAGCCCCTAAAAAAGTACTAGGTGGCCATATAAGAACCCGGAGCAGGAACAGGAGTGATTAAAGTGAACTGTTAAGAGCTAAGTGAGTGATGAGGAGGCGTAGTGGAGCTGAAGGGGACAGATTATTCCAGAGGAAGGGAAGGGAGAAATAAAAAGTTTGCACCACAGACGTTCTGCAGTTAGGGAGGGTGATATATCAAGAATCAACAAATTGAAATGGGTAGGTGTGGTGGGGGGGGGGAGGATAGATACAGAGGAAGGATGGAGAACCAGCATTTGGAGAGAAAAGATGAGCAATTTAAGAGGCTCTTGGACATAAGTGGAGGAAGAGAGAGGTTAGGATAGAGTGAACAATGATGGCTGAGGGACAGAGAGGAGAGTTAGTAGCAAGATGGCAGAAAAGATAGAAAAGAGGGTTGAGTAGCAAGGGAGGAATTTGATCAGCCCCTTCGATCACATCCAAATAAACACTAGAAGGATCATCTGAATGAGGCACTGGCTATTTTATATCTGGACTTGAGTAAGATCCCTGATATGGTGCCTCATGAGAAGCTACAGTACAGAGTAAGAAAGCATGGGGCTGGGTGAACACTGAAAGGTGAATCAGAAACTGGCTAAGGATTATGAAGTTTGCTGTGATGTCTAAAAAGAAATGCCTGAGAAGGGGGAGGTCACTAGTGGAGAACCAAAGGGGTTGGTTAAGGGACCACTCCTCTTCAATATTTTCATAAATGCTTTAGGTAAATGAGTCGGTAGCAGTATGACTAAATCTGTGGAAGACACAGAGGTACTGAGAGTGATGAACATTGAGGGAGAGGGTGAATGGTTCTGAAATATAAAATAAAAGGTAAAGAGATAGCAGGAACAGACCAGAACTAGACTAGGGATGGTAATAGGCAATATATTAGTTTTACAGCAAAGTGTGGTTGCAGTAAGCAAAGATAGTATCACTGAAGCTTGCCTCCAGTCTGTAGGATGAGTTGAATATCTCCACTGGTGAGGACTTCCAGAGTACTATAAAGGGTGCGAGTTATAATCACATGCTAGGTTACATAAATACAGGAGTGTCAAGTAGGGCAAAGTAAGTGAGACGATCATTGTACAGGGCACTAGTGAGGCTACATGCAGAATGCATGTAGTTTTGTTCACCAAAGTGCAAAAAATAGAGCAGGTGCAGAATAGGTTTACACAATGATGAAGGCTGCAAGAGCTAAGAGCCTTTAGGTATGTAGTAACAGGCAATACGATGGAGGTATTTAGACTTCTGATGATAGATCAGTGGATCTGGGAAGCATTTTAACTAGTACATGATAGAACAATGGGGAGCACAAAATAAGTTTGTGGGGAAGAGGGGTAAAATAAGGGGTCATGATGATCAAGCTGAGGGAGAAGTGCCAGTGACATCCAGGACTGTGTTTTCCAACTTGCTACAGGTGTCCATGAAGTTAGGCCAATCATTCTTGATCTCTTTGCATGGTCGGAGACATTGAAAACATCAAAGTTGGGAGGGAGTTGAACAGGAACCATACCTCCCCAAAACCTATGAAAGAGGGCTGTCCAGTTTTAAGATTTCTGCACCTTTTACCAGACAATCGGTTGCAGGAGTGCCAGTGCCATTTGGGACTGTATTTCTTGTAACCTGCAGGAGTGTGTGAAGTTAAACCAGTTGGGCCTGACCTATTGTGTGGCCAGAGCTGCTAAAGCCACCAGGATCACAAGGGAGTTGGGCCAGAGTCATTCAAACAACATGAAGTCTTGCTGTATTATGACAATTAGCAGTTTGGCCCTCCTCTAGAACTGTCCCGGAGATGAAAGAGTTAACTCCATACAGGATGGAGTTCTGAGCGAGAGCTCGGTTTTCAAAGCTCTATCTGGGCAGTTTTCAAACTGAAACTGTCAGATTCTTTACTCCGACTACACTGAACAGTCGCTCGAGATTTCTCCTTCAGCTCGGTTCATTTCTGGTTCATTTTAGTATTCTCGGTTAAATTTAACCGAGAACAGTGTTTATTTTACCGCATTTCGTTCAAGCTCTATCTGGTAACCGTAGTACAAGGTTTTAGTCTGTGGAAATTGTCATTATCGGTTCAGTTTTGAACCGATCGGTTTGCTTTTAAAACTCATTTTAAACATTTTAAAATATATTTAGAGTGCGGTTCCCGGTTCTTATCGGTTCTAAAAACCGGATTTCATTACGTTTTTCAAATACCCGTGACACGGTTAGGAACCGATAAGGGTGTCTTGCCTGGCACTGCCATTAAAAGGGCAAGTTTTTGGTTGGCTGAGCATTATGTCTAGAAACCCAAAGAAAACCGCCCACTGGGTTTCAACACTGTGATGCTTGGGGAAGCCTTTGCCAAGGCTGACCCACACACCACATGTGTTTATTGTCTGGGGTTTGACACCTCCAGTCAGACTGCCAGATTTGTAAGAATTTCCTGCAGCCACCCTGGAAAAAGATTGGGCAGGCTCAGGAACGAGAGGCCAACAAGTCCGGCTGACCCAGATGGCCAGCCCGGTTCAGTGCCAACTGAACCAGAGGAGTGCCTCTGACCAGGGCGATACTCCCTCGGGCAAAAGAAAAGCTGGTTCTGAGGAACCAGCCCCAGTAAAAAAATCTAGAAAATCAGCAGGTCTGGAGTCCAAAATTTCCTCTCCAACTGCTGCAGAAATAGCAAAAGCCATACAAATTGTCCAGTCACTGTCTCAGGGGCCGTCCGAACCACCACTAGTTGGCAAAAGGTTGGTTCGTCCGGCCCCAGTGGTTCAGGAGTATGATGTTGAGGAATTTTATGAACCACAGGAGGGGGAGGAGGATTATGAACAGTATGTATGTGGCTGGAGGTCTGGATGTGCCCATTGAACGGACATCTCTCCAGACAGACCTTTAGAATCTCCCTATGCTGTCTGAGTCCCCATCTCATTTTATGTTTTATAAGAAAGTTGCTGAAACCCTCCAGCTTCCTTTAGAAGAGGCTGTGGATGAGCAGGAGGAGCCTGATTATGTTGAAATGATGGATATTCCAGAGTCTAGGAGATTGTCTATTCCTTTGCATAAGTCATTTAGGAAGCAAACAATAAAAATTTTGAAAAATCCTAATTCTGTGCCTCCTGTCGATAAAAAGCTGGACAGGAGGTATACTCTATCAGGTCCTGATACAGACTTCCTTTCTGAGCAGTGTAGTCATGTAGGAGCAGTGCAGGCTGCAGCCTGTGACAAGTCTAACATTCCCCTGGCTTCACATCCTCCTGACAAGGATTCCAGGAAGATTGATGCCATGGCAAAAAAGCAGTATATGGCAGCCTCTCTGGGACTCAGGCAGGCAAATTATATGGCTTATGTGGCTAGATATCAGAAATCTAGATGGGATACAGTTATGCAGTTAGCCAAGCAGGCCCATGGCCAGCTGGCTAGTGAATTAGAACAGGTAGTTGCTGATGGCATTGAAGCCTCTAAAGTTCAATTTCATGCTGCTGTGGATGTTAATGATGTTTCCTCAAGGGTCATGGCCACTTCTGTAGCTTTTCGTAGGTTGGCATGGCTCAGGTGTACTAATCTGTCACAGGACACTCAGACTAAGGCTATGGATTTTCCTGTGGTGGGGAATTCTCTGTTTGGGAGCAGACAGAGAACTATATGAAAAGATGGATGAATACAGAACTACCTACAAAAGTGCCCAAGCCAAGGAGCGGCAAGCCACTCCCCAGAGGCACACACCCAGAGGTAGGGGCAGGTCCTTCCACAGGCCTTTTTATCAATTCCAAGCCTCCTCTGCTTTTGCTCAGAGGGGCTTTTTCAGAGGCAGAGGCAGACGGGGCGCAGGTAAACCGGTCCCCACCCCTCAGCCTAAGGCAACTGCCAAGCAGGCACCCTGATGGGGTGCCCAGGGTCGATTCTCCTGTACCAGTAGGGGGCAGGTTGGCTTACTTTAGTCAGAACTGGGTGTCCATAACTTCGGACAAATGGGTTCTGGAAGTAGTAAGCCAGGGCCTGGTTCTCAGCTTCAAAAAATTCCCAAAGATGAGAGCCAGGCATTTTCCACCTGCAAGCCCCCTAGAGACCCTTGCTCTGGAAGCAGAGGTCTCTAACCTGTTAACCTTCAGAACAGTAGAAAGGGTTCCTCCCTTACACCAGGGCAAAGGTCTGTATTCCAGATACTTCCTTACCCTAAAAAAGACAGGAGAATGGCGGCCCATCTTAGATCTAAGATATCTGAACAAGCACCTTTTGAAACCAAAGTTCAAAATGCTAACTCTGGCAATGATTTTACCCTCCCCGAGGCCAGGGGACTGGTTAGCCTCCCTGGACCTCAAGGACGCTTATTTTCATGTCCTCATCAGGCCTTCTCACCGAAAGTACCTCAGGTTCGAACTGCCCTCAGGCCACTACCAGTTCAGGGCAATGCCCTTCGGCCTTACCTCTGCCCCAAGGGTATTCACAAAATGTCTTGCTGTAGCAGTGGCTCATTTAAGGAGGCAGGGGATTGCTGTTTTCCCTTACCTGGACGACTGGCTCATTGTAGGACAGTCTCCAGAACAGGTGAAATCCCACTTACAAGTCACCCAGCAGCTTCTCACCTCCCTGGGATTCCTGCTAAATCTACCAAAGTCAGTTCTAGAACCAGTTCAGGTACTCACTTTCATAGGTGCGGAATTGGACACAAAGCTGGCCAGGGCCTTCCTCCCCTTGGAAAGGGTAGAGAAGTTGATTGCCCTGGCCTCCTCTTTCACTCTGCAAGTCTCTCGACCAGCAAGACACTTTTTGCAGCTCCTGGGGCACATGGCTGCCTCCACAGCCGTGGTGCAGGGAGCAAGATTCCAGATGAGAGACATTTAGTTTCACTTGAGAGCCTATTGGTCTCAAAGGAGGGACCCCCTTACCAAATTGATTCCAGTGACCCGAACCCTGATCCTAGCCCTTCAGTGGTGGCAGGAGCAGAGCAATTTAAGACTGGGGTTCCCCTTCATTCCTCTTTCCCACTCCCTTACCCTCACTACGGATGCCTCCCTCCTGGGGTGGGGAGCACACTTGGGCGACCTCTCCACCCAGGGAGTGTGGTCCCCCCAGGAATCTCTGCTCCACATCAATTTGCTGGAACTCAGAGCTGTCTTTTTAGCTCTTCAAGCATTTTCTGCATCTGTCCAGAACAAAGTAGTCCAGGTCAGAACAGACAATACCACAACAATGTGGTACATCAACAAGCAAGGGGGCACTCGGTCATCGGCCTTGTGCACCGAGGCAATGAAGTTGTGGTCTCTGGCCTACTCCCTGAACACCTCTCTGATAGCAGTTCACCTGCCAGGGAAAGACAATGTCCTAGCGGATGCCCTCAGCAGGATTTCTCAGGGCCATCACGAATGGTCCCTGAATCCTCGAGTGCTGGGGACAGTTTTTGCCAGATGGGGCACCCCTCAGATAGACCTCTTCGCAGCCCCAGACAACCACCAACTTCCACTGTTCTGTTGCAGGCCCCCAGTGGTGGGCTCAGTCCCCCTGGACGCCCTTCTCTTGGATTGGGAAGGGAAGTTTCTTTATGCTTCCCCTTCCCTCTCCTATTCAAGGTGTTAGTAAAAATCAGATCCCAGCCTTGCATGGTGATTCTGATTGCACCAGACTGGGCCAGGCAACCCTGGTACCCACTCCTTCTATCACTGGCAGTCCACCTTCCCCTGTGTCTTCCCAGGATTCACAACCTGCTGACCTGTGCCCAGGGGAGAGTCTGGTATCCGAACCTCAAATCCCTCAACCTCAAAGCTTGGCTCTTGAGGAGTTAGAATTGCTGATTTGCACCTTTCTCAAGGTGTCCTTGACATCCTAAAGGCCTCTAGGAAGCCTTCCACTAGAGCCACTTATAATTCCAAATGGAAAAGGTTCTCCATCTGGTGTTCTGGGAAGCATATTGCCCCAGAATCTGCTGATTTGCCCATTTTGTTGGACTACATGGTCCATCTTAATTCTTTGGGCCTCAGACCAGCTACCTTAAGAGTTCATTTGGCAGCTGTCTCTGCTTTTATTTCAGCAGGAAAGCCTTCCTCCCTTTCCGCTCACCCTGTATTTTCCAAGTTTTTTTAAGGGGTTATTCCATACCAATCCACCCTTTCGTGACCCAGCCCCTGCCTGGGACCTTAATGTTTGCATTGCCCAGTTAATGCAACCTCCCTTTGAACCCCTGTCTTCCGCAGAGCTTAAGTTTTTAACTTGGAAAACTGTATTTCTAGTGGCCATCACTTCTGCTAGATGCATAAGTGAGTTACAAGCCCTTTCAGTAGAAAAGGATTTTATTTCTTTTCACAGGGATAAGGTAGTCCTCAGGACTAACAGAAAGTTTTTACCTAAAGTGGTTTCGGATTTCCATCTTAACCAATCCATCTCCCCTTCCAGTATTTTTCACTGAGCATTCTTCCTCTGGTGAGAGGAGATTGCACAGTTTGGATGTTAAGAGGGCATTGAGTTACTATTTAGAACGTACCAAGGGTCACAGGTTCGAATCCCATCAACTGTTTCTCACCTATGGTGAGGTTGGCAAAGGGAAACCTGCCACTAAGAGGACAATTGCCAGATGGATTGTCTCTTGTATCCAATTTTGTTACCAGAAACTGGGTAGAGACCCCCTCTGGATTGAGGGCTCATTCTACCAGAGGTACAGCCGCGTCTCTAGCTGCTGCTAGAGACATTCCTATTTTGGAAAGTTGTCAGGCTGCAACCTGGAAAATGGTACACACCTTCACCAAACATTACTCCCTGGATATCCAGGCCAGGAGAGATGCTCGATTTGGCATAGCTGTGCTTCAGAGCCTATTCCCTAAGTAGGTTCTGTCCCTCCTCCATGGAGGTACTGCTGTGTAGTCTGCTAATTGTCATAATATAGCAAGACTTCATGTTGTTTGAAGAAAAATTACTCACCTTAGTAATGTTGTTTCTTCTAATGGAGTCTTGCTATATTATGACCACCCCAGCCTGCCCCTCTCAGAACTTCTACTTGGGTAGGGGTGGGCAACCTAGTGCAGGCACTGTTTATGCCATTGCAGGATTTTCTTCCCTTGGGGTTTTTGGGGAGTGTTGTTTCTATTGTTAAATGGTATTTTTTGCTGGCCCCCTGACTTGAGTCTTTGGGTAGGGTCCAGCAGTGTTGTTGTTATTGTTGTTGGTGTTATTAGGTAGCCAGTAGGCTAGTGTAGGTTACAGCTTCCACACAGACCCTTAGTGAGTTCTTGCTTCATAAAGATCTGACAGTTTCAGTTTGAAACTGCCCAGATAGAGCTTTGAAAACTGAGCTCGCACTCAGAACTCCATCCTGTATGGAGTTAACTCTTTCATCTCCGGGGCAGTTCTAGAGGAGGACCAAACTGCTAATTGTCATAATATAGCAAGACTCCATTAGAAGAAATAACATTACTAAGGCGAGTAATTTTTTCTTCCTGCCCCAAGCCACCAAAGACAATTTAGCCTGTATGCTAATCCAGCAACATTTGTTCCACCCTATCTTCCTACGATAGCCTGCCAGTGCAACTGGTTTTCTACATGTGGTCCTCCGTTTCAGCTTGTGGTTATTCAGATTCTCACTGTACATAACCTGTGACTTTTTATACGACAACCTGTATTGATTTTTTTTCAAATTGTTTGTAATTGTTCTGCCTTAAGTTCTTGGAGCCAGCAACTGGATTTCCACTGGAACTGCTAGTTGTACTTGTAATGTTTTTTGTGACTTTGTATTTGATGTGGAACCTTTGTAAATGAGCACTTGTGCTCAAAAGTAATCTCCAAAGTTTACAATAAATAAACTGGAATGAAATAGGATGGGATGAGAGGGACATTACTACATTATAATGCCATAGGGTTGCCAAAGATGATCTTTGAGGGCATCTCTTGCAGCAGGCCACACCAGTGGAACTATAGATGCCAGGCACTAGGACCACATGGAAACTTTTCTAGCTAGCAGTCTACCAGGGGGCCACCCAGTCTGACATCATACGCCAATGTTGACCTATCCTATAAGAGTGGGTGGCCCCCGTGCCCTCAGTTCTTTTCTCACCATCAACCATTGCATGTCGGACTTCACGGAGATCCACCTGCTTCAGTTGACTGCCTTTTGGTGAAATATTGTGTTGAACTTTTTCCTTTCTTTTTATTTTTCTCTCCCTAGTGTGTCTCACTTTGGTAATTAAGGGATTTTCTGACTTTTTTTATGCCAAGCTCCACCTCCGGGAACCTTTTCAAGAAGTGTGCCTACAGGCAGAAGATCCCATAGAAGGATGACCATGAAGCCTGCTTCTGCTGCTAGACCCCGAACACGACATCCAGGCTTGTGTGATGTGCTACGGCTTCAACCAGGCCACTGGAAAATGCTGAGTGCAGACTGTGGAAACTTTTCTGCTAAAGCAGAAGGTCACTCAGATGGAGAAGGAGCTTCAGGCATGAAGTTCCTCTGCTTCCACCTCGACTTCCTTGGGCTTGCAGCCCTCCAAGGCCCAGAACAAGTTGGTGAGGAAGAATAAACATTGAGACAAGGACCGTCCTAAGGAGAAAACCCAGTCCTCCTTGTCTCACTCCTGGCCACCGCTCCATGCACCGACTGCGACAGGGCCGTCCTCATCATTGGGGATGACTTCTCTGAAGGGCTACGATTGGCAGCTCCCCCCACCAAACTTTCAGAAGCAAGTGTCAGTCCAGGGGATTTGGTGCCCCACTGACTTCTCAGCCCTTCTTGTTTAGGCCCTTGTTTTTGGAGGACACTCTGTCAGGTAGCTTAGCTGGTTCATCATCGATCAGCTTGGCTTTGGTGGTTGTTGGGACACAGCCTACCCTCCCGCCGCCAGCCTCGGTCATTTCTGCAGCCGTTGCCTCAGACCTGGAGCCTTTGGCCTCTCCGTGTCTCCCTGACCCAAGCCACCATCACCTTTCCCGACACCAACCCACATTGGAGAGCCTCCTCACAGTCCCCAGCTTGTCTGGCTGCCTTCCCAGATGCCAACCCTGGTTCTCCCTCAGCTGATGTCAGTGGGTCCAATGCCAATAGCAGTGGACTTTCACTTCATGCTCACTGCCTTGTGGGACTTCATGCTTGCTAAAACTTGCCATGGCCCACTCCTCAGGACCCTTTCTCCCCCCCCTCAGGACTAAGGAAGGTGCCATCTGGACCTCATCCCTCCGGACGACAGTGACAATGAAGGAGCTATGTCTTACCACTCCTCCTCCACAGTCTCATCCGATGGCAAAGAGACCCTGAAGTATATCCTGCAGTCTCCCCTGGGTGACCCATCTTTTGTCTCATTTATGAGACAGTTACAGTTGGCCATGGCCTTCAACACAGAAGAAGAAGATCCTGCTCGTCGTCGACTGGCCACTTATTTGACGCTGCCAGATACAGCTCCTTTGGTCATTCCTTCTTTGATTGAACCCTTCAAGGATGCCACCATGGCCACCTGGCACCAGCCCAACTTGATACCCGCCGTACTCAGGAAGGCAGACAAATTATACCAGGCCCCAACAGGAAGGCCTTTCTTCACTGACCAGCATCAAGTGATTTAGTGGTCATCAAAGCCACCCATGACCACACCAGGAGGCCTAAACATCTCAATTCCCTGCCCCAGGATAATGAGTCCCGAAGGCTTGACCACACTGGCAACAAAAACGTTGCCTCTGTCACACTGACCATCAGGGTGTTGAACTACATTGCCCATATGGTCCAATACCAAAACCAGATCTGGGATCAGGCCCTTAAAACTGCCTGGGCCCTCCCAGAGGACCCCCTAAAACAGCAGATGTTGTAGTCTCTCAAAGCAGGTTTCAACATCAGCACCCACTTCCTTAGCGCTGCCTACAATGCCGTAGATGCCTCAGCCAGGGCTGCGGCAGTGGGCATTCATCTGCAATGACACTCTTGGCTGAGGGTGTCAGGCTTTGGCCAGGATGTTCAACTATCCATCTTGAATGCCCCCCTTTAGAGGCTTCAAATTGTTTGGTGCAGTTGTGCAGGATATACTGTTTCACCTGTAAGCATCTGACTGCACCTTGCTGTTGGTTCACTCCATGTACCACACCAACCAGCCCAAGAGTGGTCAATGAGTGCCCTTTCAGTGGTCTACCCATAAACAAGCCTCAGGATACACACTGGGCCACCCCTGCTATGCCAACCCCCTCCTCCAGTACGGGGAAAAAAACCCAGAGAAGGAGGTGCGGCTCCAGCTGCCCCTGAAGGTTCAGCCTGACTTCTTGCCTAACGCCCCCCCCACAAGACAGAAGGTGGTGGTAGAGGGTTGCTTCTCCCTGCACTTAGACAAGTGGAGGGAAATCATCAGAGATGCCTGGGTACTTCATCTCATAGAAAGCGGCCACACTCTGGAACTACTGGAGTGGCCTCCAGAAAAATCTCCAGTCCTGTCCTCTTACCCTCCAGACCACATTCCAGTCCTTTGGGAGGAAATACACTTCTTGTAGCAAAAAGGGCCATAGAACTTGTCCCAGAGACTTAACAGAGCAGGAATTCTATTTTCTCTTCTTCCTGGTCCCCAAGTGCACAGGAAACTGCAGGCCCATTTTAGACCTCCAGTAGCAAAATCTGTTTATTCAGTACAAAAAAGTCACAGATGGTGACACTTCAGGGTCTGCTGCCTCTTGTGCACCAGGGAGATTGGATCTCCTTCCTTGACATGAAGGATGCTTACATGCATATCCAGGTGCTTGTCTCCCACAGACAGTACCTAAGGTTTCATTTCCAGAGGGCACACTTCCAATTCCGGGCCTTGCCCTTTGACTTGTCTTTGTCCCCTAGGGTGTTTACCAAATGCTTGGCAGTGGTAATAGCTGCCCTCAGGCAAGAGGGACTCTGTGTCTTTCCCTACCTGGACGACTGATTTCTCAAAGCCCATTCCATGGAGCATCTGTTACAGACCCTGGAACATACCACCTTCCTATTCCAGGATCTGGGCATCACGGTCAACCTGCTCAAGTCAGTTCTGACCATGGCCAGTGCCTTCAGTACATAAGGGCAGTCCTGAATACCTCTTGGCATGGCCTTCCTGCCCCAGAACCAGTCAGATCACCTTATGGCCCAAGCCTGCCTGCTGTACAACAGCCGCTGCATCTCAGCCAAGACCTTCCTCTGGCTCTTGGGCCTGATAGCTGCAGCTATAGTCACAGTGCCTCTAGCCACACTGCACAAGAGGATTCCCCAATGGATACAGAGGGTCCAGTGAGACCAGCGTACTGACAACCTGGAACAGCCGGTCCTGGTCTCCTCTGGAGGATGGTAACCATCAACCTGTTAAGAGGGGGTTACTTTCCTCATTCCCTCCTATTGTCAGATCCTCACAACAGATGCTTCAGGGATGTGGTGGGGAGTTCATCAATTGCCCTACCAGATGCAAGGGACATGATCCCAGATGAAATCTTCTCTCCACATAAATGTCCAGGAGATGCGGACCATTCATTATGCCTTGCAGGCCTTCCATACTCGGCTATCCCTGGGTCTTCTGTTACTGCAGACGGACAACATCAGTGAAGTTCACTACATCAACAAGCAAAGGAGCACTCACTTGTGCCCCTTCTGTCAGGAAACAATGACAGTCAGATATTGGGCTCTGGATCACTGTCTCAAGTTGGCAGCTGTCCATGTTCTAGGCATCCAAAACATCCTGGTGGACACCCTAAGCCTGTTGCGGTCAAGGGCGCATGAGTGGGAGCTGCTGACTCATAGTAGACCTGTTCGACAGGTGGGGTTGTCCAGAATTGGACCTTTCTGCGTCTCCTCTCAATGCAAAATCACTGCTTTTTTTGCTCACTTAGTCCAGGACCTAAAGTTTTCTGGTGAGACGTGTTGTCCCTCTCCTGAAAAGGGAGGTTTCTGTACACATTTCTCCCTTCCCTCTGCTTTAGAGGGTTCTGAACAAGCTCCAGATGGAAGAGGCCATGATGATCCTCATCGCCCCCTTCTGGCCTTATCAGATCTGGTTCCATTTACTGCAATAGCTGACAGTGGTACCTCCAGTACCCCTTCCTCTGTGCTTGCTGTCCCAGAACTGGGGCACCCTAGTCCATCTGGACCTCAGATCCCTGCACCTTCATATCTAGCTCCTGAGGACATAGCCATGGCTTGGTTCAGGGTGTCACACAAGGTGGCTGCTATCCTAGGAAGCCATCCATTAGGGCCACTTACTCTATGAAATGGAAATGCTTTGCGCTTTGGGCTTCTTTACATCAGCTGGATCCCTTCACTTGCCCAGTGAATCAGATTCTGGAGTACTTGCTCTCCCTTTCAAACTCTGGCCTGAAGTACTCCTCTCTTAAAGTGCACGTCTGCCATCTCTACCTTCCATGTGCCTGTTGCTGGATTTACAGTGACCAATTTGAGGTGTCCCATACTTTTCTGAGAGGCATTCTTCACCTGAAACCTCCTATCCACAATCCAGTCCTGTCTTGGGACTTGAATTTTGTGTTGGAAAAACACTTTTTATTTAGTTTTTGTTGACCGGGTAGGTGCACTAGCCAACAAGACTATTTTCAGGCATGACCCAGGAGGGTATAGAGACAAACTTCAGGAGAAACATATTTGTACAATACTACAAGTGACATGTAGGTGTTTGAGTAATTAACAGTGGTAAAAATGACAAAACAATACATCATTTAGGTTAAACATATAGCAAAATACAATTGGGTCATTTTTAGAGTGACTGAGCAGTACACAAGCAATGCGGAATAGAGTTCTGTGAAAGCAACTAGTAATAAAGTAAGAGAAAGGTTAGGCAGTGAGAACTGGAAGTAAAAGTGCTCCCTGTTGGAGTGGACCCCAGGATACAATGGACAAACAGAGGAGAGGGGTTGGATTAGGGAAGTGAGGGCTAGGGCGGTTTGAAACAGAAGCAGACATAGGAGGAAAAGAGATAGTGGCGTAGTTCTCTTTTGAAGGAGATGTGGGAAGCGGTTTGACATAAGGTTAGTGGGATTGTGTTCCAGAAAAGGGGTGCATGACAGGCAAAAGCATGCCCACCTTTGGAAGTGTGATGTCTTGGAATAAAAACAGGCATGGTCTGCAGAGCGCAAGGCGTATTTGGTTTTCTGGTAAAGAAAGAGACTGGCGAGGGGTTTAGGTGAACGGGATCTGATGATATCAGTAATGGATCCAAGAGCATAATACCTAAGCTCTTTGAGAGGAAGCCATCCCAGATCTGAGTAGAGGAGACAATGATGTTTCAGCGGGGGGGGAGAAGGATGCAAAGTGACAGATATTATAGATAACATCCCACTTTTGTAGACTTGAGTTGCAGGCAGAGACTAAGTGGCAACCCCATAGGTGAGTGAGGGGAGTAATATCCCTTGGGCAGTAGCAAGCCTAGCTGAGGGGCTGAGCGCATAGCTCATACTGTAGGTGATGCCAAGTTTAGAGTTAACATGCCTACAGGTAGATTGAATATGGCAGTCAAAACTCAGTAATGGGTCTAGAGTGACCCCTAGATATTTGAAGGAGTTTACCGCCTCAACTGATGAGCCACCCAGGGAGGAGACATTGAAGTGTCCTTGGGAGTGTTTGAGTTTGAGCTTAGAGCCAAATAGCATAGCTTGGGTCTTAGTGTAATTTAGAATAAGTTTGTGATTTGCTAGACACTGTTGGACAAGCTGAAAGTCACTAGAAAGTCGAGAGTTTATGTCCTCTATATTATTGGAACTGGTATACAATACAATGTCATCCGCACATAATAGGATGTTTTAAGGAGATTGGAGGTGATACTGTTTATAAAAATTGAGAAAGGTAGAGGACCCAAGATAGACCATTGAGGTACATCAATATTGATGGTAACCTTGTCAGAGAGGGTGGAGTTGAATTTCACATATTGAGATCTATCAGTCAGATAGCTATTAAACCAGTTCACAATGTTGGATGAGAAACCTAGAGAGTCGAGATTGGCAATGAGGATGGAACGGTCTACAAGATCAAATGCCTTGGTCATATCTATGAAAATGGCCCCCGTGAGCCAGCCAGAGTCCATGGCCACTAGTGTATCAGACGTGAGTTTGAGCAGGGCAGTAGTGGTACTGTGTCCTTTGCGGAAACCATGTTGAGCATCAGCTAGGAGGTCATATTTCAGAAGAAAGTCAGTAGTTTGGAGGGCAACCAGTTTCTTAGGAATTTTGCTGAGTGCAGACAGGATGGCAATAGGTCTGTAGTTTGTTGGGTCAAGCGGATCACCCTTTTTGAGTACAGGGGAAACTCTGGCCATTTTCCAGATGTCCGGGACAGAGCCTTGACACAAAGAGAGAGTGAAAATCTTTGCTAGGGGGACTGCTATATGTTGGGAAGCTAATTTTAGGAGCTTAGCCTCCAAGTTATCAGACCCCAAGACTGCATACTCTGAGATGTTTCACAGAAGTCTGAGAACCTCATGCCTATGTACGGATTTAAAGTGGAAAGTGGGCCTGATGGGGTTTGCTTGTATGACAGGGTTTGAAGGGGGAGGGAAAGTGGAGGTGTATTGAGTGAGGTCAGCAAATTGCATGTTAAAGAAGTTTGCAATAGTGAGGGGATTGTTACAGTGAATGCCATTTAGAGTCACGTTATTAGGTGTGGCAGACTGATTTGAGCCAAGGAAGTGGTTAATATGGGCCCAAAATTTTTTTGGTTCCCCCTGGGAGTCAGTTAGTAGACCCTTACAGTAGGTGCTTCTTGCTTGCTTGGTTTCTTTCTTACAAGCATTTCTAAGTTCCCTGTAGGTATGAACATCTTCTAGTAGACCATATTTCATAAACTGAACCCAGCTTTTGTCCCTCAGACGTAATTTAAAGAGAAGGTCAGATTTCAGCCAGCGGGACTATTTCTTACACATCTGGTCACAAGATGACTGGGGGTTGCTTGTAGTGTCAAGAAAGTGGACAGGAAGACTAGTGCAGACTGCGCATCCGAAGAGCAATAGAGAGAGGACCAGTCAGTACACGCAACGACAATCAAGAAGGCCTGAGGGTCAAAGTTTGCATAATTACAGAAGGTAATGAAACGAGGCTTCATGGATTCAAGCCTGCCTTTGCCCCAGATGCAGAAAGTAGGGGAGTGGCCAGTGATGACATCAGGAAGGACGCCTATGTCCACGATGTTCTCAGGGCGGTTTGTCACAATCCACTCCAGCAAGGTACTGGTATTTGATTGAGGAGTAGTTCTTGTAGGTGTGGAGATAAGCTGATGGAGGTTGAGACTTTGAAGTTTAGTCAGGGTTGTCACTTGTGAGCCTCCCAGCCAGTTGATGTTAAAGTCTCCTAGTAAAAGAACTTCACTATTTCCTGAGAGAGAAGCGGTTTGGTCGAGTAGCTCAACCAGTCCTTTTAGGCCATGTGTAGGGGGATTGTAGGCACAGACAATGTGCAGCTTCTTTGTGCCTAGGGTGAGGAGGACATGAAGGGCCTCACAGTGGTGTAAGGGAGACGGGCTAATAATAGAGAGCTGGAGGTGAGACTGAAGTATAATGCTGTGCCACTGCCCCATTTCGGAGTAGGCCTGTCATTTCTCAGGAGATTATAAGATGGAAGTGAGCATAAAGAGTAAGGGGTGGATGGCTTCAGCCAAGTTTCAGTGAGGCATATTCTATCTGGCTTATAGAGTGCAGTCCATGATTCAAGTTCAGCAAAGTTCCACTCGATGCTCCTAATATTATGGTGTGTAATAAGTAGACCTTTGGCATTTGGAATAGTGGCAGCTGTAGGAGTTATAGGCCCAGGATTTGGTTGTATATCCTCAGATAGCAGAATGGCTAGTAAAAGGAGGTACCAGAGCTTACGGTGAAGGAAAGGTGATAAGGCACAAGCTCGCAGGGAGCTGGAATTGTGTGCATAGGCAAGCAGGTGGACCCATGCATTTTTTGGAAGTAACGGAGTGGGATCACAACAGAAAGCAGGTCCCACTAGAAGATTTGTGAATACAAAGTCATTTTGTTGATAGTGAGGGAGAACAGATTCTGTAAGAGGGACCTTAAAGATTGATAGGTGTAACAGAGGCAGAGTACCAATGAGGAAAAATATCAGCCACTGTTTATTCATTTTTCAGGCCCCAAAACTAGTAGACCAGGTAGAGAGGGGGAGTAAAGAAGAGTTAGGGCACAAAGAGGGTGTAGAGATGTAACAGAGTGGTCACTATTATCAGGGTTTGGGAGAGCGGATGGGGTGAGGCTGTCAGCAAAAGGGCTGCGGATAGAGAACTATAAGCCGAAAAGGGAAGCATAAAACTAAGCATTTTGGAAAGGAAATACAGTAGCAGAATCCAGACTATTATTCCCAAAGCAGTAGGAAGACTTAAAAGGGGTTCGGGGAGGACAGCAAGTCAAAGGTAAAAAAGGTGAAGAAAAGGGTACCTTTTTCAGTTCACGGAGGCCTAGATAATACCAACCAGTGGTCGAGAATTGGTAGCAGTGGGGCACCACCAGTGGCTAAGGACAAAGAAAAAGATTTCTGAAGCTTCGTTGGAAGAGTTAATTTTAGAGGCTATGTTATTAGAGTAGGCGGGCTAGTGCAGTATAAGGCAAAGGATAGGACTAGACAGTACCGGAAAGTTCCTGGGACTAACAGAAAGGAGAGTAGTGTAACTACAGTGTTTCTCAGAGTATGCCACGAAGTGACGTGCAGGGGAGAGACGAGAGAGCGAGAGCAATTTGAGTTGGCCGTGGCATGTGAGCAATGCCTTCTGTTGTGGAAATCACTATTTTTAGCTGCTATTACTTCTGCTCAAAGAATTTCAGAGCTGCAGGCACTCGCGTGCGAGCAGCCATATTTGATTTTCCACAGAGACAGGGTGCCTTTGAATACTAACCCTAAGTTTCTTCCTAAGATGGGTCTGAGTTTGCTTTAAATTAATCCATCCACCTTCCTGTTTATTTCCCAAAGCATGCCAATCCAAGGGAAGCATTGCTCCACACTTTATATGTGCAAATAATTCTGCGTTACTACACGCACTATATGTAGTAGTAAAATCTTTATTTTTATACGGGTAGATGGTAAAACACACTGTTAGGACCTGAAGGGCCTGTTTTCAAGGTAGTCCTGTTTAAATTCATGTAATTAGTTACATTCAAGAGCAAACAGTATTAAAAATTATTACAACTCCAACACTTGTACACAACAAACAATGCTAGACATACAGTAGTTAAAACTTGTACTACAAGTACACATAAAATAAAAACCTTCACTAAAGATTGTATTATAAAATTCTTATTAAACTCAATTTTGGCTATCAGACAGATTTGATTATATTGTTTTCAATTATTTATCTAATTTCCCAAGTAATCATTATTCACATAAACACCATATTTTCGATCCTTCTTTAAGATTTTTTTTATCAACCCTTTGTCATGTGGATTCAAGGTATCCTAGTATTTTCTGACTAAATATGAAAAAGCCATATCTCCAAATCTATTGACTATTCTAGGAAATGTAAAGTTGTTCACACTGTTAAAGGACTGTAGGGAGTACAGACAGTTTGTTTCTTTCACCCTTGGGGAAAAAGGGCATCCTTGTTTCAAAACAGTACTTGTCCAAATGGTTGGACAACTGTATCACTTATTGCTGTAGGCAGTATGACAAAGATCTTCCTGGTGCTGTTCGTAGCCATTCCAACAGAGGCATGGCCACTTCAACTGCCTGTTTCAGGAATGTGTCAGCTACAGAGATCTGTGCTGCTGCTACTTGAAGTTCTGTCCACACCTTTACCATCACTACAGTCTGAACACTGCCTGTAGATGTAGGGCCATCTTTGGCCTAGCTGTCCTCTAGGGCCTATTTTTTTTAGGCTCGAGGTTTCCTCCACCCAGACTGTGCTGTCTGATGATGGAACTGCTTGGGACTCATTCCATAGGTGAGGCCTGCTGCAAAAGATACCCTCAAAGTAAGATAGTACAGTTATGTAAGAGCTTACTATAACAGTAGATCTTTGAGAGGATCTCTTGCAAACAGGCCATGACGTCCCTCCCTCCTTTCCCCATGGGTTTGGGAGGCCCTTCTGTGTCTGTTCTTCTTTTTCCACTATTTTCTGTTTGACGGGAACCTTCAGTTCCTCCCCGGTTCCCTCAGCTGGGACTAGGTAGCTTATGGTCTCTAGTGGGAGAACTGAGGATGGCATGGGGGCTGCCTACTCTTATAGGATAGGTTGACGTTGGCATATGACATCAGAGTGGGCAGCCCCCTGGTAGACTGCTAGTTAGAAATGTTTCCGTGTGGTCCTAGTGCCTGACAGCTATAGTTCCATAGGTGTGACCTGCTGCAAGAGATCCTCTCAAAGATCTACTGCTATGGTAAGTTCTTATGTAACTGTACTTTTCTGTGGCTCCTGGCTTCATTTTGTTTTTTACAAATGGGATCACATCCAGACAATGGAAATCTTGCTCTGCTTCCATCCAGGGAAAGATTTAAGTGAGCCTGATGACAGTGCCGTAATCCCCGCCCCCTGATACTGTTTCCCCTCCCCACTGTGGTCACCCTTCTTACAGGCCCCACCAGTATCATGCAATGCCCCTCCAATTAGCGTGCATTTATTTTATTTGAAACATGTCACCAGGAAAGGCATACTGAGCTGAAAACAGCTGGTTTCCAGATGCGTCCTGGGGGAGGGGAAGGGAATACAGCATATTTTACACAACAGTGCTTAATAATATACTTGCTAACGTTACATTTTTACATTCTATACTTCATAAGGGATTAACAACATGCACAGAGGAGCATCAGTATGCAATAGAAAGTATGGAGCTGTATAAGGCTTAGAATGGAAGCATGTGGGATAGAGTTGGCGTAGAGTAGGGCTGTGTGGTACAGTAAGCATATAGTGGAACCTGGAGATAGAGCAGAAATAGTGTGAAGAAGATGGGAGCAAACTAGATAGTGGGGAGAGAGTTAGATAAGAAATAGGGGAAAAGGTAGAAGGGGAAAGGGAGGGGGGAATAGGGGAGATAAGACAGTGAGACAGATCTTCAACCCGCCGGGATGTATACCCCACAAGGGCCAAATGTGGCTCAGTGCACACCCAGTCCACATCTTGGGTTGCCAGGAAAAGTGCGTGAAGAAGTGGGGTCAGTAGGGGAATAGGAGGGTAGGGCAGATAAGTAGAGATAAAGAGGCAGACCGACTCTCTGGGATGCATACCCACACAAAGGTCAGACGTGGCTCAATGCATACCCAGTCTGTGTCTTGGGTTGCCATGAAAGTGAGGGAGGAAAGGGAGGGCAGTAAAAGCTCACAGGAGAGAAATAGGGATGATATAGAGGTGAGAAGAAAAGGCAGAGGGGATGGGAGGGTAAGAGAGGCACTAGAGTAGAGAGAAGGTAAGAGAAGTGCAGGGGAGTAGAAAGACTGGTCGGGTACAAGTACAGGAGAGTGAGGTGAAGTTAAACAGTAGGAAGGCTAGTGTGCAGGGGAAGGGGGCAGACCAGATGTGTAAAGGGAGTGAGTTCCAGAGTTTAGGAAAGGGATGAGGCAGCCTGGTCTGCTGAGGAGATCCTGGGGGGAGGGACAAAGGAGAGGAAGTTAGAGCTGCAAAGGACATAGGTTGGTGGTGGTAGGGAGTGGATAGAGGAGAAGTAGGAAGGGAGAGAGCCAAGCCAGTATTTAGCTAAGAAAGAGGAGCAATGAGCTAAGCACCAGTCCTTAAGGGAGAGGAAGGAGAGAGAGAGAGAGAGATGTATAGATCACAGTGGTGAGTGCGGAGCAGACAGTTTAGTGCAAAATGACAGAAGGAGTGGAAGGAGTCCAGTCTGGATAGGATGGATATAGATGCAGCGCTGTAAACTTATGTCACCATAGTCAAATATAGTAAGGATCATTTCTAGGGACATGGATATGATGTTCTATCCACACTTTCTGCCAGGTTCTTTTTCCTTTAAGATGTGTCAGAAAGTCTTCAAGCTGGCTTTTCCCACCTGGGTGGCAACTCCCTTGGCTCCACCCCATGGTGCCAGATGAAAAAATTACTCACCTTAGTAATGTTGTTTCTTCTAATGGAGTCTTGCTATATTATGACAATTGCAGTTTGTCCCACCATTAGAACTGCTCCGGAGGTGAAAGAGTTAACTCCCATTCTAAGAATGGAACTTGGAGCGCGAGCTCGGTTAGAGAAACTCTGTCTGGGTTATTTCAAACCCAAACTGTCAGATCTTTACGAGCAAACTCACTAAGGTCTGTGTAGAAGTTGTAACTCACACTCAGCCAACTGGCTACCTGACTATTAAACACATTCCTGGTCCCAACACAAAGACTCAAGTCAGGGGACCAGAAGTAATAATATAATATAAGCAATAATATAAGATAAAATAAAAACACCACACCCCAAAACCCCAAGAAGGGGTGGAAAACATAATGGGCATAACTAGCGCCCACACTAGGCTGCCCACCCCATACCCAAGTAGAAGTTCTGAGAGGGGCAGGCTGGGGAGGTCATAATATAGCAAGACTCCATTAGAAGAAACAACATTACTAAGGTGAGTAATTTTTTCTTCAAACAACATGAAGTCTTGCTATATTATGACAATTGCAGACTACACAGCAGTACCTCCATGGAGGAGGACAGAACCTACTTAGGAATAGGCTCTGAAGCACAGCTGTGCCAAACCGAGCATCTCTCCCGGCCTGGACATCCAGGGAGTAATGCTTGGTGAAAGCGTGTACCGTTTTCCAGGTAGCTGCTTGACATATCTCTAAGATAGGGATGTCTCTGGCAGCAGCTAGAGACGCGGCTGTACCTCTAGTAGAATGAGCCCTCAGGCCAGAGGGGGGAACTTTCCCCACTTTCTGATAACAACATTGGATACAAGAGACAATCCACCTGGCAATTGATCTCTTAGTGGCAGGTCTCCCTTTTCCGACCTCACCATAAGTGAGAAAAAGTTGGAGGGATTCAAACCTGTGACCCTTGGTACGTTTTATATAGTATCTTAAGGCCCTCTTAACATCTAAACTGTGCAATCTCCTCTCGCCAGAGGAGGAATGTTCAGTGAAAAACACTGGAAGGGAGATAGATTGATTAAGATGGAAATCTGAAACCACCTTAGGCAAAACTTCCTGTTAGTCCTGAGGACTACCTTATCCCTGTGGAAAGGAATAAAGTCAGTTTCTACTGACAAGGCTTGCAACTCACTTATGCGCCTGCAGAAGTGATAGCCACTAGGAAAACAGTTTTCCAAGTTAAGTACTTAAGCTCTGCAGAAGACAGATGTTCAAAAGGGGGTTGCATTAACTGGGCAATGCAAACATTAAGGTCCCAGGCAGGGGCCGGATCCCTAAAAGGTGATTAGTATGAAGTAATCCTTTAAAAACTTGGAAAAACAGGGTGAGCGGAAAGAGAGGAGGGCTTTCCTGCTGACACAAAAAGCAGAGACAGCTGCCAAATGTACTTTCAGGGTAGCTGGTCTCAGGCCCAAAGAATTAAGATGGACCATATAGTCCAAAACAATGGGCAAATCAGCAGATTCCGGGGAAATATGTTTCCCAGAACATCAAATGGAAAACCTTTTCCACTTAGAATTATAAGTAGCCCTAGTGGAAGGCTTCCTAGAAGCCTTTAGGATTTCAAGAACACCCTGAGAAAGGTGTAGGTCAGCAAATTCTAACTCCTCAAGAGCCAGGCCTTGAGGTTGAGGGATTTGAGGTTCGGATACCAAACTCTCCCCTGGGCACAGGTTAACAGGTTGTGATTCCTGGGGAGACACAGGGGAAGATGGACTGCTAGGGACAGAAGGAGTGGGTACCAGGGCTGCCTGGCCCAATCTGGGGCAATCAGAATCACCCTGCAAGGCTGGGATCTGATTTTGACTAGCACCTTGAATAGGAGGAAGGGGGAAAGGCATAAAGAAACTTCCTTCCCAATCTAGGAGAAAGGCATCCAGGGGACTGAGCCCAACACTGGGGCCTGCAACACAACAGTGGAATGGTGATTGTCTGGGGCTGCAAAAGATCTATCTGAGGGTGCCCCATCTGGCAAAAACTATCCCAGTACTTGAGGATCCAGAGACCATTCGTGATGGCCCTGGGAAATCCTGCTGAGAGCATCTGCTAGACATTGTCCTTTCCTGGAAGGTGAACTGCTATGAGGGAAGTGTTCGAGGAATAGGCCAGAGACCACAACTTCATTGCCTCGGTGCACAAGGCTGAGACCGAGTGCCCCTGCTTGTTGATGTACCACATTGTTGTGGTGTTGTCTGTTCTGACTTGTACCACTTTGTTCTGAACAGACGCAGAAAACACTTGAAGTGCTAAAAGACAGCTCTGAGTTCCAGCAAATTGATGTGGAGCAGAGATTCCTGAGGGGACACACTTCCTGAGTGAGAGGTCACCCATGTGGGCTCCCCACCCCAGGAGGAAGCATCCGTAGGTGAGGGTCAAGGAGTGAGACAGAGGAATGAAGGGACCCCAGTCTTAAATTGCTCTGATCCTGCCACCACTGGAGGGCCTGGATCAGGTTCGGGTCACTGGGACCAACTTGGAAAGGGGGTCTCTTCTCTGAGACCAAAAGGCTCTCAAGTGAAACTGAATGTCCCTCATCTGAAATCTTGCTCCTTGTACTACAGCTGTGGACGCAGCCATGTGCCCCAGGAGCTGCAAAAAGTGTCTTGCTGGTTGAGAGACCTGCAGAGTGAAGGAGGAGGCCAGAGCCACCAAGTTCCTTACCCTCTCTAAGGGTAGGAAGGCTCTGGCCTGCTTTTGTCCAATTCTGCACCTATGAAGGTGAGCACCTGAACTGGTTCCAGAACTGACTTTGGAAGATTGAGCAAGAAGCCCAGGGAGGTGAGCAGCTGCTGGGTAACTTGTAGGTGAGATTTTACCTGCTCTGGGTACTGGCCTACAATGAGCCAGTCGTCCAGATAGGGAAAGACAGCAATCCTTTGCCTTCTTAAATGAGCAACTGCTACTGCCAGACATCTTGTGAATACCCTTGGGGCAGAGGTGAGGCCGAAGGGCATTGCTCTGAACTGGTAGTGACCTGAGGGCAGTTCGAATCTGAGGTACTTTCGGTGGGAGCTTCTGATTAGGATGTGAAAATAGGCATCCTTGAGGTCCAGAGGCTAGCCAGTCCTCTGGCCTTAGAGAGGGTAAAATCATTGCCAGAGTTACCATTCTGAACTTTGGTTTCAAAAGGTGTTTGTTCAGATATCTCAGGTCTAAAATGGGCCGCCATTCTCCTGTCTTTTTTGGGGTAAGGAAATATCTGGAGTACAGACCCTTGCCCTGGTGTAGGGGAGAAACCCTTTCTACAGCTCTGAGAGCGAGGAGGGTTGAGACTTCTGTTTCTAAAGTAAAGGTCTCTAAAGAGTTTGCAGGTGGGAAAGATCTGATTCTCATCTTTGGGAACTTTTTGAAGCTGAGAACCAGACCCTGGCTTACTACTTCCAGGACCCACTTGTCTGAAGTTAGAGACACCCAGTTCTGAACGAAGTAAGCCAACCTGCCCCCTACAGGTAAAGGAGAATCGACCCTGGGCACCCCATCAGGGTGTCTGTCTGTCTGGCAGGTGCTTTAGGCTGAGGTGTGGAGCAGGCCTGCCCACACCCCGCCTGCCTCTCCTCTGAAGAACCCCCTGAGCATAAGCAGAGGAGGCCTGGGTTTGGTAAAAGGCCTGTGAAAAGCCTCACCTCTACCCCTGGGGTTTGCCTCTGAGGAGTGACTTGCCTCCTTAGCCTGAGCACTCTTATAGGTAGTCCTATATTCATCCATTTTTCATATAATTCTCTGTCTGCTCCCAAACAGAGAATTTCCAACCACAGGAAAATCCATAGCCTGAGTCTGGGTATCCTGTGACAAGCTAGTACACCTGAGCCAGGCCAACCTACGAAAAAGCTACAGGCGTAGCCATGACTCTAGAGGATACATCATTAAAATCCACAGCAGCATGAAACTGCACCTTAGATGCCTCAATGCCATCAGCAGCCACCTGTTCCAGCTCATTAGCAAGCTGGCCAGAGGCCTGTTTGGCCAAAGCCATGACAGTGTCCCATCTAGATTTTTGATGCCTTGCTACATAAGCCATGTAATTTGCTTGCCTGAGTCCCAAGGACGCTGCCATGTATTGTTTTTTAGCCATGGCATCAATCTTCCTGGAATCCTTGTCAGGAGGATGTGAAGCCAAGGGAATATTAGCTTTATCACAGGCTGCAGCCTGAACCACACCAACGTGACTGCATTGCTGTGAAAGGAATTCTGTATCAGGACCTGACAGAGTGCACCTCCTGTCCATCTTTTTGTCCACAGGAGGCACAGAATTAGGAGTTTTTAAAATTTTTATTGTTTGTTTCCTAAATGATTTATGCAAGGGAACAGACAACCTCCTAGACTCTGGAATATCCATCATTTCTACAAAATCAGGTTCCCCTTGCTCATCCACAGCTTCCTCTAATGGGAGCTGGAGGGTTTCAGCAACTTTTTTGTAAAACATAAAGTGAGAGGGGGACTCAGAAAGCGAGGGGGATTCAAAAGGTCTGTCTGGGGAGATGTCCGGTTCAATGGGCACACCCAGACCCTCCAAGTCACATTCATACTGTTCATAATCATCCTCCCCCTCCTCTGGTTCATAAAACTCTTCAACATCATATTCCTGAACCGGTGGAACCGACCGAACCGACCTTTTACTAGACAGTGGCGGTTCGGACGGAACCAGAGAAAGTGACTGGACAATCTGAATAGCTCTTGCTATCTCTGCAGCAGTTGGGGAAGGAATTTTGGGCTCCACACCTGCTGATTTTCTTGCTTTCTTTACTGGAACTGGCCCCTCCGAGCCAGCTTTACGTTTGCCCGAGGAAGTCTCGCCCTGGTCAGAGGGCACTCCCTCCGGTTCGGTTGGCACCAAACCGGGCTGGCCATCCGGGTCAGCGGACTTTTTGGCCTCTCGTTCCCTGAGCCTGCCAACTCTCTTATCCAGGGTGGCTGCAGGGAAATTTTTACAAATCTGGCAGTCTGAATTGAGGTGGTCAAACCCCAGACAATATACACATGTGGTGTGTGGGTCAGCCTTGGCAAAGACTTCCCCACAGACATCACAGTGTTGAAACCCAGTGGGCCCGGTTTTTCTTTTGGGTTTCTCAGACATAATGCCAGCTAACCAAAACTTGCCCTTTTAAGCGGCAGTGCCAGGCAAAGACACCCTTATCGGTTCCTAACCGTGTCACGAGTCTTGGAAAAAGCGTAATGAAATCCGTTTTTTTTAGAACCGATAAGAACCGGGAACTGCACTCTAAAACCTTCAATTTCAAGTTTTAAAACAAGCTGATCGGTTCAAAACCGAACCGATAACATTTACAAGTTCCACACAGAAAATAAACTGTAATTACTTACGATACCACAGACAGAGCTTGAACTGATCAGTTTTGTGGTTAAAATAGTAATGTTCTCGGTTGATTTGAACCGAGAAAACACTGTTTAAACCGAGAAATGAACCGAGCAGTAGGAGAAATCTCCGGAGCGACTGTTCAGTGAGGCGGAGTAAAGAATCTGACAGTTTGGGTTTGAAATAACCCAGACAGAGCTTCTCTAACCGAGCTCGCGCTCCAAGTTCCATTCTTAGAATGGGAGTTAACTCTTTCACCTCCGGAGCAGTTCTAATGGTGGGACAAACTGCAATTGTCATAATATAGCAAGACTTCATGTTGTTTGAACTTCCTTTCCACTGGAAGAAGCAGGTTCTCTTCTTACCGCTTCCACATTGAGTAGGCCCTAGCACTTAAATTCTTTGTAATTACTTCCATACCAACTCTCATGCATTTCGTCTTCAGCTCGATCTTTGATTGTGACCACGATGGACGATAAGTCTGCTCCCGGGTTCTGCTGTTGCCCTTGCAGGCAGAAGATGTCCAGGACCGACCCGCACACCATGTGCGTCTACTGCCTGGGGCACAATCACGATCACCAGGCCTGTGACTTTTGCCACTTGTTTCATTCTTCCGTCCAGGAGGACTATCTCGCCTGCCTGAAAATGGGCCGCCTGGCACAAAAGAACCCGCCAGTCAAATCCAAGGATGCCCATTGGGTGGTCTGCACAGTCTGCTGAGCAGCTGGTGGCCTTTGAAGAGGAGATGGCCATGCCACAGCCCATTCCTCCTCTGCTTCTGCCTTCATGCTGTTTCAGCTGGGCTCGACTTTTACGCATTTCTTCAGGGAATTGTGTCAGTCCCTGTCGAACTTCGGTCAGGGACTCACCGACAAATCTTAAATCTTAAAAAGAGTCTAAGAAAAAAAAGACTCATTGATCATGGGATCGAGAGTGTTTTTGGTCGAGGGCCTCTGACTCCTGCACTTCTCTGGATTTGACTTCAGTTGAATCCTCAGCCTTGGCCGCTGCCTCCATGGAAACCCTGTCGGGCCTGTCGGCTCTGTCGGCTGAGACACTGGTCGACGTCCCTGCTGAGATTTTTCTCGAGGCGACCGACCAGTTGTCGACCAAAGAGGCCAATACTTCCTTGTCTATGACCCTGGTCCTGACACAGACCATTGGAAGGACGGATCAGTCTGCTGACCTACCACCCTAATCCTGACCCGGAGGAGCCTCTGCAGTCGCTGACTCCCTCTGAGCCACGTCACTGGTCCCCTCAGCGGCTGAGGTCAAGGGCTTAGTCTTCTTCCCATGGGTCAAGCCGGTCCTCGGTGCTCCCGTTCTTGGCAGCATGAGAAGTGGTGCCGCCAGTATCCTTCATCCTCGTCCTTGGATAAGGAGCGGCTTTAGCGCAAGTTGCGTCAATGCTACAAGGACTTGATGTGGCAACAGGTGGTTGTTGGCACCAAACCGACCTCAACATGCTACCCCATCAGCTGTCACTCACTGTCACCCCTGACTGTCCGCGGAGGGTCAGTGTGAACTTCGGCAGTTGACTGTTCTTTGACGACTCTTCAGAGTCCAAGGGTTCCTCCCAGCCCTCCAGTCTGGTCGATGTGGAGTCTAGGGGGGATCTCTCAATGAATGAAAGTCCATCTTCTTTTATGTGCCTCCTCTGTTTGATCTCTGAGTCGATGGGTATGAAGATGGAGCCCGTCCAGAAACCTGTTGACCATTGACCGAGATCCTTGACCAGAGAGACTCTCCGACAGAGGCTTTCCCAGTGGCAGAAACCATTCTAGGCCCTGCTCTAGAGCTCTGGAAGCACCCCGCTTTCTACCCTTAGCCTTCTGCCCAGATGGTCCGCAAGTATGAGGTGCCCACTGGTTCTCTTTTGGGATTCACAGAGCACCTCTCGGCTGAGGGGCTAGTTGTCAACTCTGTGTTCCAGTGTTCCGGCAACACCAGGGATGTTGACAAGCCACCTGATAAGGAGTCCAAGAAGTTTGACCATGTGGTAAAATAGGTCTATGCTGCCTCCTCGCTTGGCCTCCACCAGGTGAGCTCAGTCCTCCTCATGGCCCACTTCTCCCATGCCCTGCTGAGCACCTTGGATGGGGTGCTTCCTCATCTGCCTGCAGACTTTCAGACCACGGTCAAACAGGTCCAAGACCAGGGCCGGACTGTGGCCAAACAACAGCTCCAGACTGCCATGGACATTGGAGACTCCAGTGCCCGCTCCATGGCAACCTCAGTGGCCATGCATTGCAGGGCTTGGCTAAGGATCTCAACCTTCATGGCGGACACTCAGAACAAGCTGGCAGATGTCCCTTTCCTGGGCACTGACCTGTTCAGGCCTGGGGTAGAGGGTCACCTCCCGTGCATTGAGAAGTCCAGTGCCACCTTGGACTCGGTGACTTCTACCCAGAAGGACCCCAAGGGCTCCAAGCAGCATCAGAAACAGAAGCCCTTTCTGTCCTCCTCCATTCCTGCAGCCAAGCCAGCCTAGCAACCAGCCGGTCAGCAGGCTTGGCAACCTTGGCCCAAGTCAGTGGCCTCAGCTGTCCATAAGCCAGGAGGGAGAAGCTCCAGTGGCCCCTCAGCTGGACCCTCCTCCTCTTCCAAGCCTGCCCAGTGATGGGATGAGGGGTGGCTCCCTCATGCCCATCACGCCTCCCCTGGCTCGTCCCATAGTGGGCCAGCTCCACCACTTCCTTTCTGCCTGGTCCGTTGTCGCTGTGGACAGGTGGGTTTTAGAAGTGGTGGGTAAGGGTCTGCCTCTAGAGTTTGAGCAGTACCCTCCTTGCCAAGTCCTCGCCCCACGAGAGGACTTGGCTTCTGCAGACACACTGTCAGCTGTCAGAGACAACATAGCCCAGCTCCTCCACAAAGAGGTTGTGGTTTCTGTCACAGATCATCCGTAACACCCAGGGTTTGACTCCAGGTACTTCCTGGTGCCAAAGCAGACAGGGGGCTGGCGCCCCATTCTAGATCTGTATGACCTGAACAAGTTCCTCATGTCGCATACCTTCAAGATGGTAACTCTGTCTCAGATCATACAGTACCATCTCTAGAGCAAAATGAGATTTTGCTCACTGGATTTTCAGGATGCATTCTTTCAAGTCCCGATCCATCTGTCTCACTGAAGGTTCCTGCACTTCCAAGCCGAGGGAACCCTCTACGAGTTCCAGGCCATGCTCTTCAGCCTCTCCTCAGCCCCCAGAGTCATCACTAAGTGCATAGCAGTGGTGGCAGCTTACCTGAGGTGCTGAGGGGTCTGGATTTACCCCCACCTGGATGACTGGCTGATGATGGGTCCCTCCAGGCAGGAGGTGGAGTGGTCCAGGGACCTGGCCCTCCAGACTTGCATCAGAGTTGGCCTCCTGATCAATGAGGCCAAGTCAGAACTCATGCCCTTGCAGGTGATCAGCTTCATAGGGGTGGAGCTCAACTCTTGCAGAGCCAGAGCCCAGCTTCCGGCAGACAGAGCAGAGACTCTCTCCTTTGCACGATCATTTTGGGTTGGGCAATTGCACCTTGCTTGGGACTTCCTGCACCCTCTGGGATACATAGTGGCCTGTACCACTGTGGTCCATTGGGCCCGCTGGAGAATGCATTCCTTGCAGTGGGAGCTGGCCAGTCAATGGTCTCGGCGCAAGAGGTACTTTGACCAGCCAGTCATGATGACTCAACGGATGTGGGACACCATCCAGCGGTGGATGGTCCTAGCACATCTGCAGGAAAGGATCCCATTTGTCCACCCAGAGCCAATGGTTATCCTGTCGACCGATTCCTCTCTCACGGACTGGGGTGCCCTCCTGGGGGGACACAGTGTCCACGGGCTCTGAACCCCCAAGGAATCCTAATGCCACATCAACCTGCTGGAGCTCCAAGCAGTTTGGCTGGCACTGACTGCATTCACTCCACACATTCAGGGTCAAGTGGTCCAAATCTAGATGGACAATATCACGACCATGTATTACCTCAACAAACAGGGCTGGACACATGCCCTGCTTTTGTGCAAGGAAGCTCTCCATGTCTGAACCCTTATGCGCAGCCTGGGGGCCGATCTCCTGGCCATCCATGTGGCAGGAGCCTCCAATCAGCTGGCAGATTCCCTTAGCCAGGTGGACAAGGCATCTCACGAGTGGTCTCTCCATCCAGAGGTAGTTCAGTCTGTTCTCCCAGTGGGGCACCCCTCAGGTGGACCTGTTTGTCTCCAGAGAGAACGCAAAGCTGTGGCTGTTTTGTGCCCACCCTCTCAGCAGGGAATGCTGCAGTGGGATGCCTTCTCAAGGTCCTGGACCCTGGGCCTCTTTTGTGCCTTCCCTCCATTTCCCTTGATCCACAAGATGCTTCTCAAGGCCAGGAGGGACAAGGCACAGGTGATCCTGGTGGCTCCAGACTGGCCAGGCCAGTTCTAGTACCCCGATCTTCTCAACCTCAGCAGCAGGCTCCCAAGGCATCTTTCCTGATGCCCAGACCTGCTTTCCATCAATCAGGGGAAGGTACTCCACCCAGACCTTCAATCCCTGCACCTGACAACCTGGTTCATGAATGGCTAGAGTTCCAGGACTTGGGTCTCTCCGAAGATGTCGCCATTGTGCAGGCATCTCGGAAAGAGTCGACCAGGAAGTGCTATGCCTTCAAATGGAAGAGATTCTCCATTAGGTGTCAGGGCAAAGGGTTGGACCCTTTGTCCTGTCCAGTGGCTAGCATCCTTGATTACCTTTGTTCCCTCTCTCAGTTGGGCCTTCAGTCAACGACCGTTAAGGTGCACCTATCAGCCATCTCTGCTTACCGGGCACAGGCCAGTCAGCAGTTGGTGGCACAGGAGAAGGTGGTCAGGTGCTTTTTTAAAGGCCTTGACCACATTTCCCCCTCTGGTGCATGACCCACCACCACCTTGGGACTTGTTGCTGATTTTGGCAAAGCTCATGGGCAAGCCATTCAAACCAATGCACAGGTGTCACCTCTCTCACCTCCATTGGAAGACCGCCTTCTTGGTGGTTATCACATCAGCCAGAAGTATCAGTGAGCTCCAGGTGCTTTCAGTGGAGTCTCCTTATCTGGTCTTCCACAGGGACAAGATTGTCCTGCGCTCCAACCCGAAGTTCCTTCCAAAGGTTGTGTCAGAGTTTCACCTTAACCAGGTGATTAATCTCCCAGTGTACTTCACCAATCACACCTTGAAGGCTGAGCACAGGCTCCGTACTCTGGACCTGAGGTGAGCACTTGCTTAAAAAAGAGCACATGGCTGGAGTTCAGGGAGAGGTTCACCAGCTGTTTGTCACCTATGCTGAAGCTGCACCTGGCAGACCTGCAGCCAGGCAGATAATTGGCAGGTGGATCACATCCTGCATTGATCATCTCTGCTATAGGTTGGTTTGTAGGAAGCCTCCTGGAGGGCTAAGAGATCATTCTACCCGCCATACCACTGCGTCGGTGGCTGCCTCCAGGGATGTTCCTATCCAGGAAATCTGCAGTGCTGTGACCTGGAGATCAGCATACACCTTCATTTTCCATTACCACTTGACCTAGAGTCATACCGGGATGCTGGTTTTGTGGTCTCAGTTCTTCAATCTCTGTTCCCTAAGTAGGGGGTGTGTGCCTTGCCTCCCTTCTCCCGAGAACTGCTAGGAGTCTGCCAGAAAGTGTGGATAGAACATCATATCCACATCTCTAGAAACACAGGTTACTCACCTGTAACAGTAGTTCTAGGAGTGGTGTATGATGTTCATCCATATGGACCCAACTGACCTCCCCAGCTTTGGTACACATGCTGTTCTTCCAGCGTGTAAGATCTGGCATCATGGGGCAGAGCCAAGGGAGTTACCACCCGGCTGAGTGAGAGGAGCCAGCTTGAAGACTTTCCAGCACATCTTAAAGGGAAAAGACACTGCCAGAAAGTGTGGATGAACATCATATACCACTCCTAGAACTACTGTTACAGGTGAGTAACCTGTGTTTTCTAAACAGTGGCTCTATCAGCCTGCAGAGGGATGCAGCTACAGTTGTGGTACAGCACTCCTAGTATGGGGTACATTTTTTTGTGAATGGCATCTGCTTGTTCAGAAAAGTCAAGGTGTCTGTCAAGCCAAGCCAGATCCCAAGGTATTTGAAGGAGGGGTCGTTGTTGATGGTGGAACCATTCAAGGTGCAGAAGGAGGGAGGATAAGCAATCCTGGTGAGTTTTTGCCTTGAACCAAAGGTCATGGAGGCCATTTTCTTGGTGTTTAGAGCCAGCTGATTAGAGTGGAACCAGAGCTGAATGTTATCAAAGTCAAGCTGGAGTCTGGTCATCACATCAGTGGAGGAAGGGCCAGAGGCAAATGGGACTGTATCATCAGCGTACACGTGAATGGACACTGTGGTGCAGGCAGCAGGAAGGTCATTTAGGAAAACTGAAAACAGGATTGGGACAAGGATGGAGCTTTGAGGGACACCAGTGCAGATTGAGGAGTGAAGTTGCCAATTCTGACTGACTGGTTCCTACCCTCAAGGTAGGAGCAGAAACAATTTGTGGTGGAGATGGAGAGACCTGCTGCTGTGAGCTTGTTGAGGAGGAGGTGGCAAGTCATAGTGTCAAAGGCTTTGGCTAAGTCGACGAAGATGAGAGAGGTGATATGGTCCTGATCGATTCCTGTGAGAATGGAATCAGTAATCTGGAGGAGAGGGTGGAGTGAGATTTGTGGAATCCAGATGGGTAAGGGGTGAAGAATGAGGAGGAGTCAAGGAAGGGGGAGAGTTGAGATAATACCAAATGCTCCTGGAGTTTGGCCAGGATGGGGAGGAGGGAGATAGGGCGATAGTTGCCTAGGTTAGAGGTGTCACCACTGTTGGAGTGGGGGATAACAGTGACATGTTTCCAGGCTTCGGGGACAGAGCAGAGGGAGGAGATAGGGAGTGCAATAACGGGCAGAGAGATGGTGGAGTTTAGGGCTGAGGCCATCAGGGCTTTTACCCTTGTGTGGACCGAGGGCTAGAACAGCCTTTACAGCATTGGCAGGAGAGATAGGCGTGAAGGAAAATGGTGGGATTGTTGGGGAGATGGTGGAAGAGACAGTGGGGCGACTGGTGTGAAGGAGGAGAGGAGACGCAAGAGGTGAAGAAAGAGTTAAACCGATTGGCCACTGAGAGGGGGTCGGAGATGGTGACATCATTTGATTTGAGGACAGGGACAGTGGGTTGACCAAGAAATGGGAATAAGGCTCGGACGACCTTCCAGAATTTATGGGGGGGGATTAATGTTGTTCTGGAAGATAGCGGAAAAGTATTCAGATTTAGCTGCCTAATGGTTCTGGTGCATGCATTGCGCAGGGTGCAGTACTTGTGCAAGTCTTGAGAAGAGCTTGAGGACTTGTGTGCCTTCCAAGCTAAATCCAGGGCATGCAGACAGGTTGAGTTCTGCTAAGATCCAGGGAGGTGGGACTCTCTGACCCTGGTTTTCCTTAGAGGGGCATGCTTGCCCCAGATGGACAGCAGTTTGGATTAGAAGATGTCAAGGGTGGAGTTGATCGAGTTAGAGACAGAGATGGGCAACAAGCTGGCATAAGAGAAGTCCTCATGAAGGTCAGATAGGTCTAGGGACCTAAAGTACCACAGCAGAAGGATTTTGGGAGGGGCTTTGGGGTGTTTAACTTTGCGAATGCAGTAGACCATGTAGTGGTCGCTGAGGGCATCCAGAAGGGTGCAAGCAGCAATAATGTGATGGTGGTGCGTGGTAAGAGCCCAGTCCAACAGAGAGTGGTTGAATGATTTGTGGTTGAGACAGGTGGGGTCAGTGATCAGCTGAGTGAGGTTTAGAGATGTGGTATCATGGTGAATTTTGGAGTTGGGGGAAAGCCAGTTCAAATTAAAGTCACCTAGGACAATCAGTTCACCTGGGGAGATATTTGAGGAGATGGTGGTGAGAAGGTTGGTGATAAAGGAGGAGAGGAGGCCAAGGCAACAATAGACTCCAGCTAAAAAGCTAGGGAGGGTAAAGGGGAGGGAACATTTTAGAAGTAGAAGCTCGTAGGCAGAAAGAGATACAGAAAGTACTGTAGTGTATTGATTGAGGAGGGTATGTAACTGGCAATACCCCCACCCCTGCTGGAGCGATCCTGCCTAGCTAGGCAGTAGCCAGGGATGGAGATGGTATTGCCTGAGTTTGGGGGAGAACCATGATTTTGAAATAATTAACACATCTGCTTGGAGGTTAACCATGATTGGTTGCAGGAGGTCAACCTTAGGGAGGAGGCTTCTGACGTTCAAGTGAGCGATTCTCAGCCCTTTAGGGAGGCAGGAAGGGGGAAGGGCTAGGATTAGGCTCAGTATCACCTGCCAACATTAGTAGTAGTGAAATTAGGGCTGAGCTGCGACCATTAGCAGCATGTAAGGAGGAGTGGAATGGGATTTGTGGGAGAGTGGAGGGAGGGATGGAGGGTGCTGGGACCTGAGAGAGGCCAGATGGATACAGAGGGCTCAGAAGAGCGAAGGGACAGGCATCCAAGGGGAATGGGATAGAGTGGGGAAGTAGGAGGAGGGAAGAGTAGGGGAGCTAGAAGGGGGGATGAGAAGGGAGAGGAGAGTAATAGGCAGAAGGGAATTATAAGCTAACAGGAAGGGAAGGAGGGAAATGGGGGAAAAAGCATGCCTGAGCTGGAGAGGGAACTCAGGAGGAATTAAGGGGGTAGAAATGGCATATAAAGATAGGGGATGCTATAAGGGGAGATTGGGGAGACCAACATACTTAGAGTGGAAGAGGTGTAAACAGCAGAACTGAGTCAGCAGCAACATTCATTTGAATAAGCCAGCAGGTGAAGTGAATTTTTGCCAACTGAACTTAAGCAGAATCAGCAATGGCATAATTAGGGTGGTAAACTGGGAAGGCAGTATTGCGAAGCAGGTTCCAAGCTGAGGAGGGTCAATAGTATCACTGGATGGTGCCCAAAAGCAGCACACGTGTCAGCTAGTGGAGTAGGCTATGCTAAGTAGTTTATTTGTAGGTAAAGCTATTTGCAGAAGGCAAGCTGCTACAGGTTTAGCCTATGAGAAATTGCAGCCAGGGTTGGGCTTCGAGTGGGGGAGGGAGCTCGTGATAACTTCTGTGAACTTTGGTGTGGCGATAGATAAGAACTGCCACCCTTTAGAGTAGTGAGTAGCAGTGCTGATAGCAGCTGTTCCCAGAGGTTCAGGCTTCTGGGAGTCCGGAAGTGGACCTGGAGGTGGACGATGATGAGATATAGTTTCAAACAACACAACTTTATTTTTATCTTTGCTTACCAGGTAAGGTCCACTATAAGTCTGTTTAAAGGTGCAACCCCAGAGCTATGTGAAGGTTAAGTGACTTGCCCAGGATCACACAGTATGTAAGCTGAAGTTGTGGGAATAAACCCAGGTGGTTTTCTGATGCCTGATGTACAGCAAGCCCGCCCAAAACAGTAGCTGATCTTAAATTGCCCTGAGCAGACAAGGATGAAATAAATGCTTTCTTGGGCTACACTAAAAGTGCCTAATTAGGCTCAGCCCTGATACTCCACCCACCCCATACCACAATGCATAGACCAGTGATTTGATCTCCCTCTCCTGTAGTGGAGATGCTACTCTCTCTCTGCTGGTACTGTAACAGTCATGCAACGACTGTTACATTGAGAATAAAAAACATAGTTTATGGTACCTTCAGGTGTTAGTCATAGGGACCTGGGTTTAAGTCCTGGGTATGAGGGTGCTGCCAGACAGAGAGAGAGGGTGGTCCCTTTAAAGAAGAAAAATATAATTAATAAATAAGTGGCTCAGTGTGGGCATATTTGAACTGTTGCAAGAGGGTGATAGCAAAGGGGGAGGAAGGAAAGGACTGCCTTGCCCTGCATTTCACACCTAAATGCATCTTTTTTCTACAATCTGCAAGCAATTGGCAATTTTTTTTTTAATAAAATAACAGGTTGAGAATTTAAAAAAAGCAATCTCTGTAATTGGTGGCCAGTGGGCTAGTAACTGTATGCTCTTGGCTACTGTAACACTAGCCCTGATGGTCCAGTGCTTTAATTTGGGCCAGCATGGGTCTCCATGTAATGATTTTTTTTTTTTTTTGTAATGGATTCTGTGTTGAATAAAGAAAGTAAATAGTGTAGTTGTTGCTGGATTAAATAAAATTCAGAGCAGCATCTGTGCATGCTGGATGTGTCACCATGGAGTCATGGTTAGAGTGAGTAGTCGATCATTACCTCCACAGCGGAGCGTAGGTGCACATGAGGAGGGAATCCCCAGAAATGCCTTGTTCAGCTGTTCCAAACTGTGACTCCAGTCGTGAAACAGGCTTTGGCCTGCACCAGAAATCTTCTTGATAGTATGAGAGGGAGATGCAGGGTAGGTGCTCCTCTCGCAGGCAGGACAACCAGATATTCTTCTATTTGATTGATCAGGTGACAAGCGCCAGAAAGAATTTAGGGACTGACTCACAAGAAATAAAGTGCATAAAGTAGGCACAGTCTGGAAATGGAGCTCCATGGAATTCTGGTGAAGTAAAGTAATTGCAAACACATAGAAAAGGATCAGCAGGGTGCCATGTTGGAGCAGCGGTGAAGTGCTTCAATGCATGGGGAACCCAAGGCAATCACATTTAAATATAACACATAAAATATACAATTTTTTATATAAAAGCCACAAGGGGCTAAAATGGAGTCCTGGGAATCTTGGAAAAATAAAATGGAGTTACTTAAACATACAGTTTGAAAAACAGAGCTGTTTATAGTGGGCTCATAGTGCTAAAAGCATGGAACAGTTAAGAAACCAGTATATAGCCAGCCCGGTGGCACTGAGGGTTGAGGCGCTGGATGCCACACCTCGCACCGTGCTGGAGACCCGGGTTCGGGAACGGACTCATGCTGCCGGGGGCTGGCTGGGGAAAGGAAGGATTGAGCATCCCGCGACAGCTCTCTTTCTTCGGGTGGTGAGGACATGCTAGCATGAGCAGCGACACCCAGCGGATGCTGGGTGTCTGACAGTAGTGAGTGCAGTTAATGGGGAGAGCCGTGATGTCTGCACGTAGGTGCGCTTGACGCCATTGCATGCCTGCCTCCGTGGGTGAAAACACCAAGAAAATCAGGGAACTCCCACTCTATGAAGCCCTCCTGGGCTTCATCAGCCTCTGCCATCAGATTCCCCAACCAGATAATGGTTCCACAGGCTAGATGGGGGAGCCAGTTCCGCGGCCCCACCCTCCAGGGGGGAAAGCCGGGGGTGACCGGGGGATCACGATTCAAGACAGAAGGTGGAAGACTGGGGGCCGTGACCAGTGCTGAAACCTGGTGGAAGGAGCTCCGTGTAAAAAAAAAAAAAAAGAAAGCCTTATATAGAGAAAGCAGTATTTTCAAAGGTGCTGCCAGTTTACATTTGTTTTGCCTCAAACTTGGCAGGACTGTAGTTTAAAATGCTCCTTATCACAGAAAAATATTTTTTTGTGGGCAAAGTTTAAAATAAAGGAGTTGCTAACCTGAATAGGGAGAGTGGGTCCTGGAGGCATAAACCATGCAGTTCAGTCACCGAGAAGGTGGAGCTAAGCATGGGAAAAATTTATAATTTTTTTAACTGAAAACTACAGAGGGCAGCTTACTTAAAGGAGAAATGACTGTGTGGAACATGGAAGAGGTCATTCAGAAAAATGTTGTTTACATATTTACTGAAAAGAAAGTTTAACCCTTAGCGACTTGGGGTTCCTATGGAGGAATGTTTATAAAAAAATTTTCTGGGAAAAGCTTAGAATGTGGGATTTCTAATCAGAAAGGTGTGAACATGCTTAAACATTGAGAAAATGGTTATTCTTGTATCACAAATGTGCATGTAATTAAATGGGAAGCCAGACTGACAGGAAAGGAAGCCTTGGAATCTTCAGAAAAGCAGTTAATTTCAAGAAAACACTGTGGATCCTATTGTGGCTTATGCTGCTGCAGAAAGAAATGTGTTTGGTCCTGAGCCCCTGGACAGGTCAGTGTCTACTTAGTGACCAGGGAGTAGCATATGCAAATGATTTGGGGGATAAAAGGAGCTGCACAGGCAGTGCATGGGGAGTTTGATCAGGGAGAGCGACCAGGAAGGAGACACCCATGTGAAGTGAATGTCCAGTCAGAAGAGGCCTGCTGTAATGATAGAGCCTGAGGGACAGCCCTCAGTTAAGTAAAATGTAGTGTGATTGGGGGATTACACTGGATTATTACACTGGGTAGTGCTTGGAAGAAGGTCATGTGACCCATTAATACCATCCACCCGTATTAATGGGTGCAAGTATTCCCTTTCTCTAATATTCACTTTTCAAGTCTTTTTTTAAAATCTATCCAAACTGTGACTTTCCACTATCTCTACAGGTAATCTGTTTCAAAGTCTAGCTGTTCTATTTGTAAAAAAATTGAACCTTGCATTCCTTTTAGCATTTTCTATTTCGACTTATAATTTGTGTCCCCTCAGTCAGCCAGGCTTATCCTGGATTGTTATACCCAGCTGTTCCCTTAATTCATTATCATACATAAAATTATACATCGCAGGAGATCGCATGATGCAGCCCTCTGGGTAACTGCTTTTGCGAGTGCTCCCGCTAATCCCTTCCATACAACCGTCTGTTTTCTAACATATTCTACAAGAACAAACGTCCCCCTGAGAATTCAACATACCTGAAGATTCTAGGTGTTCTTTGGGAGTGAAATCGACAGAATGGATGCAGAGATGTGGTCAGCTCTCCCACGACACACGCCACCTACTACCCCCGAGAAAACAAGTAAGAGATCTAAGGCCCAGCCTGGGCCTATGGGACAGAAGTCCTCTGGCTCCCAAGAACAGTTCCCCCTCACTCTCGATCAGTTTCTGGATGAGCTCTGTCCATTCAGGGAAGAATTGCTGTCTCTAACAGATGAATTTAAAGCAGTCTCGACCAAACTGGAAGATCCAGCAATCCGAACTGGAGACTGTGAAACTCTCTTGACATCACTGGAGCGCAGGGTAGAAAAGGAGGATCCAGTGATGGCTGCAACCCGACAACACCATGCTAAACTTGAAGCCAAAATTGAAGACTTGGAAGGGAGGAGTCGCTGCAAAAATGCGGTAATAATCGGACTTCCCGAGGGCAAGGAGGGGAACAATTCTGTGCAGTTCACACAAAAGCTCATAGAAATATTAGCCTTCCCCTCTCCATTCAGCCCAACCTATATCATAGAGAGGGCTCATAGGGCTTTAAGAGCCATGCCTGACCTGGTGCCCCACCAAGAACCTTCATTTTCAAGTTCTTGAACTACCAGGAGTGCCAGCACTTTATGATGAAGATTAAGGAAATAAAAGAAGTGCAATGGGGCAACAAGGTGATGCAGGTGGCTCAAGACCTTCCCTTATTGGTGAGACAGAAGAGAATGGCCTATCATGGTATTGTCACCAAGCTCCTTGCAGCAAACATAAAGTTTTGAATGGGCTACCCTGCTAATTTTCAGGTGCACCTTGAGGGGAAATGGGTCCCCTTTGAAGATCCAAAGATGGCTGAGGACTCCCTTAAGAAGGCACTCCCTGATTTGTTCCATGATGGCTAAAAATGACTGACTCTAAAAGCAGAAGGGTGTTTCATCGATGTAACGCACTGTAGTAAGTAGGAGACTGCAAGTGTTTTCATACTGAATTTTCGTTCTATTTTTGTATATTCAGTGACTGAACTGGCAAAAGGATATGCTTTAGGGAGAAGGACACATAGGTGTAATCTGATGTTTAATTTCGCTGTAGTTCCCAGCTGCAAGCCTACTCCTGACAGACCTACTGTACTGAGGACAGGAGTGTAGATAGGAAAAGGGGACTTCCACGTTGTTTTCTTTTTTGACTATTGTTCTCATTTCAATGTTCCCCTCGGCTTAACCTGCCTTCTAAAGGTATTTTGGCTTCCCACTATCCCTATGTTTCAGGGCAAGTTTCCCATTAGCTCTCTGACAGAGTGGGGAGAGCCTATGGCATTTAATTGAAATGCTGAGCCCTTTAAAACCCGGTGCGATCCACGCTAGTAAACAGCCCCTCCCCCCTTTTCTTTTTTTCCTTCATTTTTCACTTAGGTATTTATTTCTGCCCTCACTGTGTGAGGGCACAGCATGGGATCCTCTGGAACGAGAGCCATTTCTCTCCCCTAAAGCAGTGTACCATCCTCAGCCACGTGGTTCGCTAAAGTGGTGTGTGTTAGTGCGGTTTGCTCTCCACGGGGCTTAGCTGATGGTAGAGAGCCGACCCAGCCCCGCTCCACTCCCTTCATTACTAAGGTTGGTTATTTTTCCTTTTTAGACCGAATTGGCAGCTCAGGGACCTTTACCCTGTTTACTGGGTACTGTTCATATCATGGGGGGGGTGCCATCTGGCTTCTGCAGAATTGGGTGTTATTTGTTTGATGGCAGTTGGGATGGGGGGAGGTAGGGTTACCACAGAGGGTACATTACGTACCAGAGAGCTATTTGTCAGGATGTGGCCACCAAGCTTTGTTTGCCAGGGAGTACACTCAGTGCCTTGACTCTCAGAGAAGTAGGGTGGGAAGGGTTGGTTTTTTGTATTAGGTTTCACTTTTTCTTAAGGTGCAATTGTTCTGTGAGGAATGTTTGGGGTGGGTGGGAAGGGTGGGTCATCTTGGCATCATGGAGGGATTATCTTTTCTCCCTTATATATGGCTTCCTTACATGTTATGGAACAGAGGTTATTGATACATGAGAATCTTTAATGGCTCTTCCTAAAAGGTTTTTATCATGGAATATTCATGGGGGTCTCAATAAAGTCGAAGGATACAAGGTGCTGAAACATATTCATTTGGTCAGGAGTGACATCTCCTTTCTCCAGGAAACCCACCTGGAAGTAGCAGAAGCTGCCCTTTTTTGCAGGCAGTTTGTTGGCAGAACTTTAATGCGGGGGACAGCACCCAGAGTCGGGGGGGTCGCAATCCTAATTGCAAGAGGCGCTCAGTTTGTGTGGAACCAGATTATTAGAGATTGTAATGGTAGATATATCTTTCTGTTAGGCTAGCTGGAGAGACCCACCATGCTATTAGGCAGTGTTTATGGTCCAAATGCGGACTCCCCGAGTTCTTTAAGGATTTGTTGAAGGTGTTAGCCCCTTTTACCAATTTACCCATTATAATAGAAGGTGATTGGAATTTTCCATTTTCCCCAGTTTTGGACAAATCTGATCCCAAGCGTAAGGGGTTGTCATCTGCACAGAGAGCCATTAGAGATCTGATGGACCATCTTGATTTGTGCGACCCTTGGAGAACTCTCTACCCGCATTCAAGGGAGTACACTTCTCAATCCAAGGTTCATAATTCCCAATACAGAATTGATTACCTTTTAATTAGTAAGACATTGTTAGGGGGGTTGGTGGCTGTAAAAATAGATCCCAGGGTCATCTCCGATCACTCCAGGCTGTGTGTGGGTGATGATGTGCGATATGGCTGCCACCACACATTCAGTCACTTCCCTACCAGTCTAGCATTGCTTGTAAAGTGCTTTGGGATACTGTGTATGAAAAGCTCTATATAAATGCTGATTATTATTCTTCACTCTGTAACTTGGTGCTCCCTAACACTACCCACTGATGTACCTAAATAATCCAGCTGGAAGTTGAACAACCAGCCACTTAAAGACAAGGTAATTGTTGAGTGTATAGGTCAAGAAATTGATCGGTATACATTGGACCACTTAAACTCGACCGGCCAGCTGGATTTAGAGTGGTGCACTTTAAAATGTGTACTAAGGGGCATATTCATTAAACTAGCAGCTCATAGAAAACGACGAAGGGAACAAAAGGCTCTGGATCTCCTAGTTGTTATCCGATGCCTGAAGAGCTCACACTCCCCTACTACCCCAGAGTCAGACACGATCAGGTTATTGTGTCTCTATGATCAATATTCTAATTTGCTCTGTGAGAAGGCAGAATACACAATCCTTAAAACTGGCATGAAATATATTGATCAGGGGGAGAAAGCAGGCCACTTACTAGCCCTAGGGCTCAAAAAAGCAGAATCTTCCAGAATTTTGCAAAGCATTCGTTCCCTGACGGATGGATCTCTCCTTTCTCCTAAAGAGATCATGGGGGAATTTGCCAAATGTTATGCTGATTTATACAGTCCCATGCCCCAGAAGCCAACAGTTACCCGAGTTCAGGCATACCTGAACTCCATTCCACTGCCAACCCTGGTGTCTGCACAGCAGGACTGCCTGATCACCCCTATCTCTGTATCGAAGATCCAGGAAACTGTCACCTCACTCATAGCTGATAAAGCCCCAGGACCGGATGGGTTTACCCCAAATTTTTATAAACTGTTCTCCAAACAAATCAGTCCATGGTTATCATGGCTTTTTGCATGGATATTGGGTGCTAACCCTCTTTTGGAAGCACTAATTTTGGTTCTCTCAAAACCAGATGAAGACCCGGAAAATGTTGGGAGCTATAGGCCGATCTCACTTTTAAATTGTGATATTAACATTTTAGCAAAGTTGTTGGCTAACAGGCTTAGACAGATCATGCCTTATTTAATTCATCCAGATTAGGTAGGCTTTATATCTGGCAGGCATTTTTTCGATCATTTCAGGAAACTGGCTCATGTCTTCTCTGCATCCAGAGAGGCAGATGTCCCAGCTGGCCTGCTTTCTCTGGATGCAGAGAAGGTGTTCAACCGAGTTGACTGGCAATTCCTCTTTTCTACCATGCATAGATTTGGTTTCCCCTTGAAATTTGTTGACTGGATCTCTTCTACCAGAATCCCCTAGCCCGGTTTTACTGCAATGGCTTGTTCTCAAACCTTTTCTCACTACATTTGGGAACAAGGCAGGGGTGTCCATTATCTCCTCTCCTATTAAATATATACCTGGAACCCTTGTTGGTCATGCTAAGAGAACACAAAGGAATCCAGGGCATTACGCTGGGATCCCAGACTTTGAAACTGTCAGCTTATGCTGACGATGTGCTGCTTCACATCGAACACCCCACGCAATCATTCCTGATTGTTCTTTCTGTCCTCAAGGAATATAGTGCAGTGTCCAATTATAAAATTAATCTAAGTAAAACCACAGTTTTCCCCTTGAATGGGAGACTCACCAAGCATGATATCGCTCCGCTAGGGCTACAATGGAGCCAATTTAGCTTAAAATACTTGGGTCTCTTTCTAACAAGGGGAGAAACCCAATTAAGAAAAGCTAATCTTGACCCTCTACTTCTTTCTATTCAACAAGACCTTGCCAGGTGGCAATCCCTCCCCATTTTATTTTGGGGGCACATTAACCTGATTAAAATGAAAATTTTGCCAAGGCTATTTTACCCCCTCAGTATGTTAAATTTGTGGATCCCCATAACGTGGTTTAAAAAAAAAACACAGTCAATTATCTCCTCATTCATTTGGATGGGCAAAACTGCCAGAAGAGCCTACAACAAACTGGCGGTCTCCAAACTGTTTGGTGGGTTGAGACTTCCGCATTTTGGCCTATATTTCTGGGCAAGCCAATTGGGCAAGTATCTACAGTGGGTATTGCCCACTGATAACTCCACCTCAGACCCTTATGTTCCTGCATGGCTGACCCTTGAACGTGAATTGATCTTAAATGCTGGTATCTCCCCATTAGCAATGCTTTATATATCTCCTAAGGTTTTACCTAAGAAGTTGTTTAACTCACCTATTTGCTTCCTCTGTAAGAATACATACCCAGTTGTGTACTTTTTTGAAATACAAGCACACTTCCAGCTCTCTCCAGCCAGTGACAGGGAATCTTAATCTTAAATTGGGGGGGGGGGTGCATCCCGCCCTCTTGGATTCCCTCACTTAGGGATTCCAATATCTGAGTTTTCTTCTTAGAGAGAAGTTGTCGATCCTCTTCCTCTATCATAGCTCAATTTCAGGTTCTGAAGGAAAAGGTCTTTAAAGTATATAAATTAAGACACCTCTTGGCCTAGTTCTCGAAGGTCTTGGTATGGGACACTGAGACAGCGGCGTGGCTTCACGTTCTCATGGGAGTATGTGGTAAACCTCATGCTGTGTCAATGCTATATGCTTCTCTCTTGTCAAAATCGTAGGATGTTCAATACAGAGATCCCAAATTTTGGGCTTACCAGTTCCCTGACTCTGTTGGTAGGTGGGAGAGGATCTGGAAAGACCTGCATACCTACATACCCCAAGATAGACTCCGTCTTACCCAGTATCAAATATTACAAGATATGGATTGGACCCTCGTGAAGTTACACAAGGTGGGGTGAACCCCCTCCTTATGTGCACCAGATGTGGGACTCACAAGGGTAACCTAATACACATATTCTGGGAGTGCCCTTCAGTAAAGGGTTTGTGGGCCATGATCCAAAAAAAGGCTGACCCTTTATTGGCTATAGATGATTTATGTACTCCAGATATTTGCCTCCTTGGTGACTTTTCACAAGTCCCTGTACGTATTTGCAGGTTCCACATGGCACTAATTTCCCTCATAGTAAAGAAACTAGTAAGACACTGGCTGAACAGAGAGGATCTATCATATTTAGAGTGGCTGAAGGAATTGTTGTTTAATCTAAGATCTGAACAGCTTAAAGCTAGCCTGTGGGGCTCCATGGCTCGCTATAAGAAAACCTGGGAGGGCTTTCATGCCCTCTACTTATTACAAGCAGGTGCTTTTCCTGGTTAACCACCATAAAGTTTACCCCCAGTGGAAGGGCAAAAGAGGACTTGCAAGTTGTTCAGTACCACGAGTTAAGTTCTTCCTACGATGCCAAGTGAGGGGGGAGCTTGACATGATGCGTAATTTCTCTTCATGTAATATTGTTCTGTCATGTTCTCATGTCAAGCCTTTGCTGTTCTGTTAAAAATGGCAATAAAGTTTGGAATTAAAAAAAAATTATACATTACCATCAAGTCTCCTCTGATTCTTATTTGTTCCAAATTGTAAAGCCTGAGCCTATTTTGCCTGTCCTCATACCTGAGACCTTTTAAGTCCCCTGACTATCTTCGTTACCCTACCCTGAACTCTCGCTGACCATTCCAGCTCCCTTCTCAAATATGGGATCTATAGTGGTGTTCCATAATCCAAGTGGGGCCTAAGGTAAGACCAATAAAGTGACATTATACAAGAAGCAGAACAGTTTACAAAAGTCCTTTTTAAATTCCAAATCATGAAGTTTGTTTTCTGAATAACTTTTGTGTTATGTTTCACAAAATTCATACCCTGATCTCTCTCTCTCTCTCTGTCTCTCTCTCTCTCTCTATATATATATATATATATATATATATATATACACAAATATGCGCACACACACCAAAATCTTTTACTATGGATTTTTTAATAAGTGTAATATTATTTATATGGTATTCATTCCTTTCATTATTTTTACCCATATGCAAAACTGTACATTTATCTGCACTAAACTGCATACTATTGTCTGCTGCCCATTTTTCTGTTCGACCCAGGTCCCTTTTTAATTTATCGACGTTTTGTCAATGGTGTCTACTGGCCCTCCTAGTTTGATATTATTGGCAAATTTCACCAGCCAACTATTGATGCCATGCTGTATGTCACTAATGAAGAGGGACAAACAGCAACAGTCCCAAATTGGAGCCCTGTGGCATCCCGCTAGTGACCTTACCCTCTTCTGAATAATTTCCCCTTATTCTTACTCATTGCTTTCTTTCCCGCAACCAATTAACAATCCATCTAACCAACCTTATTTCTACTCCTATTTTTGCTAGTTTAAAAATTAATAATTTGTGGGAAACTTTATTGAAGGCCTTTTGTAGGTCCAAGAAATGTACATCTACTGCGATATTATTGTTTATATTTTTATTCACTGGTTCATAGAAACATAACTGATTTGTAATACAAGACCTGTTCCCACGAAACCCATGTTTTTTGTCATCCCTTTGGCCTATTTTATTCAAATTCCCCTCAAGCTTAGTTTTGAGAAACGTTTCTGCCATTTTGCATATAATCGGCGTTACTGATAGGTCTGATAGGGATCATCTGTGTCCCGGTGCAGGGTCAGTCAGGGTAATGAGTAAGAGCAGGGAAAGAATAGTTAGCTTGCTGCTTTAAGTACAGTACCTGCTGCTTTAAGTACGGTACCTGCTGCTTCAAGTACAGTACCTGCTGCTTCAAGTACAGTACCTGCTGCTTTAAGTACAGTACCTGTTGATTCCAGGAGCTGTCAAGTTATCTTCACAGAAAGAAACCTGCCACCAGAAGAATTCATTGCTTCTCCAGAATTTCAACTCCACATCTGCTCGCTCTAGAGGGCCCTCAGAAATTCTTCTCCAGCAGTCAAAAAGGAATGTGGTATAGTATCAAAAAAGTTCTTCAACTAGGGGATTTATTTAAAAAGAAAAAGGACACTGAACTTAATTTAATTTACCTCAATCCTTCTTCATAAAACGGACTACTGTCTAATTGAAGAACTGAACTTTTAAAAGACTAAGGGGGAATTGTGTCTTTAAAGTTTATGTGCAAATGCTGTGAACTGTATGTTACATGTCACTGTTTTGAAACTGCTTAGCAATGTGTTTTGTTTATCTGCTAAAAATAAATGCAAAGAAACTGAACTGTTTTAGCTTTAAAGTTTAAATGTAAGGTAAAACTGCTGTGTGAGATACTAGGGAAGATATCTGGGGTACACAGGTCAGTGGGCTGACTGAGGTGGTACAAGGCCTGGTAGCCACTGCACACCCATAAGGCAGTTTATGTATGTGCAGCATTGAGGCCTGAGTGCTGGGGAAGAAAAAAGTGCATTTTGGTAAGGGGTGAGTGTGCTGTCTGAGGTGGGACAAGGCCTAGAAGCCACTGCACGCCCTTAAGGCTATAGTGTTTTGAACTGGTGCAGTGGCTAAGGCCAGGGAAGGGCTTTATCCTAGGACCATTTATGTTCTGGAGGGCTGGTGAGTCGTGTTAGCCTGCAGTCTCCAGGGGGGAAACTGTGGTGGGATAGTTTGCCCTGCAAGGGGAAAAACAGGAAGAAAGAGTTATTTTGTATTGCAGTTTTACAGCTGTGATTTATTTTATGATTTTTCAACTGCCAAAGTGTGTATGTTATGAGTCATTTGTGGCTGCAAAGCCTTTTGCGATTTTTTTTCCAGCAAAACTTACCTGATTTTTTCATCAGTTCAAGTGTCTGTGTCCTTATTTGCAGTGCTATTGTCTCACATTCCTGAAGGCCTCCAGATCAGCCTGGTGCAGCACCTCTCTCTCTCTTGGCAACCCTCAGCCACATCAGTTGGAGAGGTACGGTTGAGGTATTCTGGTTGTACCCAGCTGGAGGGGTGTGGTCAGGGGAAGAGGCAAAGAATCCTTTCACTGCAGTGTTACACAAACCTTGGTGCCCAAGTGTGGCTGGTGCTGTTAACTTACTCCACACGGGTGTCCAGGTGATTGTTGTACTGCTGTCATTATAAAAAGTGGCACCCAATGTGGGGCTGCACTGTGAGTGTTTTCATTGTTTTGTGTAAGGTAAATACAATTGCAAGACTGACCTATTCCAGGTTAGGCTGTTGGTTAACTAGGATCTGCAGCTTATCCAGTAGGTAGGGAAATGTGCAGACGAGGTGGGCCAAGTGGTCCTTATCTGCCATCAAAGTTTATGTTTTTTTGTTACGTTTATGTTAGGCTTAACCATGGAATATCCTAAACTGTTGCTTGTTTTAAATTGGTTGGAGACTCTGCAAAGTGTTTTTTTCTTGCTCTGGAAACTTAGTGTTATGCCTGACACTAAAGGAGGGGGGGTTTTCACAAAATCAACTGTGTGTACAAGGGTTGTAATGAAGTCCACTCGACTTTGCTCAGCCTTAGCTACTGTAAATTTTGGCTTGTCATTTGGTCAGGAAAAATAGATAAATATGGATTTGAGGCTCTCTGTAATGTTGGATCACTGTGAAGGACCTAGCAATTTAGAGGGAGAACAGAGTCTAGAGCCAGTTGTGGAGGTCAGAACGAATTTTCCTTCAGTGGAAACACCTGCGTTCAAACCAGGAAATACTGAGTTGCCTATGGCAGGAGTAATGAAGATGCCCATATGATCTGGCAGAGGTTTTGCCTGAGAAATGCCTGTGGAGAAGACACCATTTGATTCTGAAGAATTTGAAAAAAGAATGGGTCTCAAATTGGAAATGTGTATGGAACAGAAGTTAGAAGCATTCATGGATAAGGTCATGAATAGCATCCATAATTTAAGTGTAACGCTAGGATGGAGAGAAAATACTCCTGCAAGAGCAACTAGAAGACGTGAAATACCAGAAATTCCTGCAAGGAGATGAGAAAGTCCAGAAAATCTACAAGGAAGGCAGGATGTACTACAGAGTTGTGAGAGAGCTTCAGCTCCAGTGATACCCATAGTTGCACCATGGATTGGTTGTAATCTTCCAATGTTTAACGAAGAGAAAAAAGAAGATGCTTCTGAGTTTTTGAAAACTGTTGAGTGAACTTTGAGACAAGCTCAAGTGCCTGAAGATATGTGGGTACAACAATTTGAGGGAGCTGTTTGAGGTGTAGCAAGCAATTGGTGGAGCTACAGGCAGGACCAAATACACAATTGGAGGCAGTGTAAAGCCCAGCTTTGGGAGTATTTTGATAAGTCGCACAGCAGACAGAACTTACAGAGAGAGAACTAGATCATCCACAAAGGCCCGGAGATCAACTTGACTTGGTTTTGGACAAGTGGGAAATGTACAAACAGATGTATCCAAGAGCACAAGAAAGAGAAATAGATTTTATTGTTGGGACACTGCAGCCAGATTTACAGAACTTGTTGAAGTATGCAATGCTGTGAACCATCGAAAAGCTTATACAAAAGGGAAGATATTTACAGAAAAATGTATGCCAGATGAAAACTGCAGAAAGCAATTGTTATGAGAAAAGAGAGAGTTCCAAGAAAAGGAACCTGATCTGCAAAAAAATACAGTACCAGCTCATACAATCAAGATGCAACAGCAACCTTATCCACCTAGAAAGAATGACAAGTTTGAATTACATTATGGATGCACTGAAGTAGGCCATAAGAAGACAGATTGTCCCAAGAGAAAATCTGAATGAAGTACCAATAAAGCAGCAACTACACTGAGAGATGAGGAGGGGACAAGATCAAAGCCAGTAGAGGCGTGGAAGAGAAGGAAATGACTGAGATGGTGACTGCTGTCACAAGTTTGAATCTACTGTATTTGCCCATCAGGCTGGCAGATATGGTAACACAAGGTTAGCTGATACCGGAGCCACTACTATTATAATCACGAGGCCTGCATTAATGCAGAGTATCAAAGCCTGGACTTGGTTCCAGAGGAAGCCAGAAATGGAACTCACATTAGCTTCTGAAGAATCGTGCAGCCCATGGGGTCATGCAGAGGTTAGTCTCAGTATCCTGGACATCCCATGGAAAGGAAGAGTGATCATCTTCGACACAACCGTGTCCAAAGTAATTATCAGAACAGACATTCTGAGAGACTTGCAAAGGGTTATTGATATAGCTAACAAGAAAGTAATAAGTAATGAAAAGATGGACAGCAAAGCAATCTCTAATGGAGGAAAGAGAAGAAGATGAGAGTATAGTAGAGTCGACAGAAAAGCCTGTGTCTGAGGAGCATCAGATTTCTACTTTCATAACCATGGAACCAGAAGACATTTTGCAAGACATTAAGATATTTGCTAGTCCATGTCTGTAGGGACTTAGTGAGCCTACAATTAATAGTGATGAGCAGCTTGAAGGAGTTCTGAACGAATTTCCTGAACTGGTTACAGAGAAAGTTGCTGCACTAGCCTAATTCAGCATGCAATTGATACGGGTGATGCACAGCTGATAAGGAGCAGACCGTATGCCTATTCACCTGAGAAGAGAGAAATTATCAGAGAACAATTTCAGGAAATGTTAAAGGAAAAATTAATTCAGCCATCATTGTCTGCATGGTCATCACCAGTGGTTTTGGGCTTAAAAAGATGGAACTACAAGATTTTGTAGACTACAGAAAGGTCAACTCTGTGACTATAGGAGACACCTATCCTATAAAGAATGTGAGAGAAGTGTTTGATACACTCACCGGAGCACAAATATTTTCTACAACAGATTGAGAAATGGGTGTTGGCAAATACCTGTGGAGACACAAGATTGGTGTAAGACAGGATTCATCACACATGAGGTACTGTATGAATTCATTGTATTACTGTTTGATCTGAAAAATGCAGCTACAACTTTCCAAAGAAAGATGGGTGAAGTGTTTCGAGGAATTCAATACAGATTCTGTTTCACTTAAATGGATGATGTAATCATCAATTCCAGAAAAATGGAAGAACATTGGGAGCATCTAACATAAGTGCTACAGAGACTAAAGAACCATGGACTTACTATAAAGAGAAAGAAATGCAACTCCCTTCTATCAGAAATCACATTTTGGGCCATATTATCACAGACAGAGGAATATTGCCCAAACCAGCTACTGTACAAGTTATCAGAGACTTCCAGAGACAAAAGAAATTGAAAGATATACAAATATTTCTTGGACTGTACAATTGGTATGGACCTTTTATTCAGCAAATGGCAGATATCATGGAACCTTTGAACCCGTTAAGATGAAAAAGGACTAAGTGGGAGTGGACGCCTGTCCAAGAGAAAGCATTCCAGACAATAAAGGAGAGAATGGCAGAAACTGAGAAATTGTACTTTCTGGACTTTGAGAAATCATTTTACTTAGCTACCGATGTGAGTGACAAAGGAATCAGAGCAGTGTTTCTCCAGGAGCAGCAAGGAGAGAAGAGAGTAATTTCATATGCCAGTAGGACATTGAGTGCAGCAGAGAGAAAGTATCACACATCAGAAAAAGAGTACCTAGCCATTGTTTGGGTCATTAAGAAGTATTGAAGATACCAGGACAGTAAAACTTTTACATTGTATATCGACCATGATGCACTAACCCAGTTACTCACTTTGAAGGACACCAATGGCAAATTGGGATGTTGGGCATTACTTTTGCAAGAGTATGCTTTCAAAGTGCAATATTGTAAAGGAAGTTCAAATGTAATGGCAGATTTTGTGTCAAACTACTGAAAATAAGGAGGAGGAAGACTTTGAACCAGACGTCACAGATATGGAACGAGGATTTCCTGACATGTGTTGTAGTATCATGTCTGCAAATGTTGATGATGCCGAAGAGGAAGAGCAACTGCTACCTTTTGACCAAAGGGAAGTGAAAGAAGCACAGAGAGGTGATTCTGAAATAAAGAAGCTTATAGAAATAATCCAGAGGGGAGAAGAAACTAAAGTTTTGCCTGCTAAATGGAAAGGGCTCAGTCAGGAGCACCAGTATGTGTTAGTAGATGACATATTAATGTTACACACCAAAAATCCAGAAGAATGGAAAGTAATTCTACCAGGAAGTCTGAGCACAAAAGCTATGCAGTTAATGCATGATTGCACCATATTGGGGCATATGGGAAGAAAGAAAATGTTAGAAAGAGTTACAGCATGTTTCTATTAGCCAAAAATGAGACAAGATGTTTCGCAGTATGTACAGTCATGAGTTACCAATCAAGAGACAGTCAAGTTATCAAAAAATGATAGGACAAATGATTGTGAATCATCCAAGTGAACCATGGACAACCACAGCCACAGATTTAGTCAGACCATGGCCTAAGACAACTAAGTTAAATGGGTATATAATCGTGGTCGTGGACCAGTTCACTAAATAGGTGGAAGCCTTTCCAGTTAGAAAAGCAAATGCAGATGTAATAGTAAATGAGATGGAAATGGAATATTTTGCAGATGGGGAATTCTGAAACACATTGTAACAGACAATGGACCTCAATTTAAGTCTGAGCAATGGAAACAGTTTTGTAAAGTTTGGGGAGTCAAGCCTGTTTATACCACACCATACCATCCACAGAGTAACTGGATAGAGAGAACTAACCAAAATATAAAGACGTACCTGAGAGCATATGTGCATGATAACCAACAGAGATGGGACCGATATTTATCTCGAATGTTAATGACATTGAGAACTGCAGTGTAAGATTCAACAGGGTGTAGTCCAGCTTCATTAATGTACAGAAGAGAAATAATGTTGCCAATAGGCAGAGAATTTTCTGGAGGACCAGAAATGATAGACAACATACCAGAGTATGCATGAACTTTGAGAGATGATATGCAAAGATACTAGGAAATTGCAAAACAAAACATGGACATTGTGGCGAGCTACCCCACTGCTAGTCCTTATTTGTAGATATAATTCTGTTGTGTATATTTTTTATATAATTCTGTGTATATGTACATGCCACAAAATGTCTGTTAATTCAAAGGCACCTAGGAAAAAGACTAGATTAAAAAAAAAGTTTTGACCTTTCTTTGACCTGGAAGGCAAACTTGCTTGCCAGGAATCTGACAATTTATTCTCAAAGGTTTGGGGAATAATTGATCAAAGGAGTATTTCCAATAGTTAACTGACCAAGGGAAACAGAGGTGAATGAAATGTTCAGAAGATAGCCCTTTTAACTTCAAAAAGCAGGATGCTGTGTTCCAAGGCATTGCCTTTGATGAGATGAAAGGAAAACAAACAGGAAACATCCCTCTAGCAGCCTGTGTGAGGAGATGTTCAAAGGTCACATACCTTTTAAAAGAACCATCCACTGGTTTAGACAGGGGGTGGGTACACCATGTTAATAATCTTAGGCATTTATGAACTAGACACAGGAAAGACTACACCAGAATAAATTCTGGGAGTGCACCAGAGGTGCAAACTTCTTCTGATGATCCAGAAGAAGTGCAAATCCAAACAAGTCAGAATACATGGAGTTATAGTTTCAGGCTGAAAAGGAGTGGATTTAAGTAAAAGGCATGACATGGAGTGTGTTATTATTGTGTCATATGTACCTCAGGTGGTTGGTGCTAAATGTTGTTGCGGCAAGTCCGTTCAACACCCGAGAAGTGACATTATTGTGCAATAACACACACCCTGGAGTGCCCAATTGCTATTATACAATTGCTTGTTTTGTTTTCAGAAGAATAAAGTAGGAAATATATTTACATTTTTTTTTATCTTTTTTTGTTAGGGAAGGTATACCTTTTAAAAACAAAGTCCATGGTTTATGTGTTGCTTTATGTGTTGTCCAGCAGATGGTGCTGCCCCTTCATGGCTGTCATGTATTAAGTTGTAGGTCTCTCTTTGTGGCCTTGTTTCTGTGCAGTGGGATCGGTTGAAAGCAGGGTGAGGACCTGTGGCTGACTGAGGAAAAAAGGTTATATCTGTATCTTTGTTTTGCTGAATATTGATAGAACTGATTGCACAAAAAGGTGAGCATCCCGAGAAGAACTGGGGTGAGAGATTGCTGGTGAGTGACTATGCAGTGTGGCTCTGTGGTGTGCACATGCTGTCACAGTCGCGATGTCAACCTGGGGAATGGAAAAGTTGTTCAGAGCAGAGTTTTTTTCCTACTTTTTGGAAATTCTCTAAAACACAATAGTTTTTGAGGTGGCAAATGTACTTTTCTTGCCAGCATTTTTCCTCCAGTATCTCTGAGGCATACGAATGGCAGTTGTATTCTATGCAGTTCAGTAAAGCTGCTTACTTCAGAGAAAAAAAAAGCAGGCATGAAAAGTACATTTATTTTGTATCCTGTGACAACTCTGTTGTGTGGTCATCTGGGTGACTGAATTTCATACAGTGATGTTATTGTAAAATAACATCACTGTTCCAAGCAGCTAGTGACCAATCAGAGGTCAGGAAATTCTCTTGCCATTGTATAATATAGAATCCTATATACAAAGAGTACTTGATCCCAGAGGGTCAGCCACACCCAAAATATTGAAAACAGTATGAATATAGTGTGTAAATAGTTGTATACTGAAAATGTTATAAGTCATATATTCCTATGTAGTCTAGGCCTTGGTCAACATTGTTGCCCTTTAAGGAGGAGAATGTAACAGTCATATAGTGTATGGTAGAATGCTGTTATGGATAGAAATCCATAACTAGAATGGAGTTGTTATGCTGCAGTAGCTATGTTATCACAGCTGTTATGCTGCACTAGCTATGTCACTACTGCAGCATAACAACTTGGATTGCTGCCACATAGTTGCTTTCCTCAATCCAGTTAAGCTGGAAGTTGCTGTTTTTTTTAAACTTGAACTTGCAGAAACATCTGCAGCACACTGTGTCAGTTAAAAAAAAAAAATGTTGAAATTTCTATTTTCTGTTGTCTTCTCCAGCTGGTTTTGTGTGATTTTCTATGCTGTGACTGCCCATACACTATAAAAGATTATGTATGAGCAGTCATACACAAACAAGGAAATTCTTGTATCTTGAGGTTCCCTTGGTAACAGAATACCTCTCGAGCTGCGCTCTCGAGGTCATCTGTTACCAAGGAAACCTCTCGATACAAGAATATCCTTGTTATGTATGACTGCTCATACATAATCCTCTATGTAACGATTGTTACACTGAGAATAAAAAATATAGTTTGCTTTGGGCACCTTTAGAGGTTAGTAATAGGGACCTGGGTTCAAGTCCTGGTGTAGGAGGGTGCTGCCAGACAGAGAGCGAGGGTGGTCCCTGTAAAGAAGGAAAATAGTAATTAATAAATAAATAAGTAGTTCAGTGTGACCATATTAGTCCATATTGGTACTGTTGCAAGAGAGCAAATAGCAAAAAATGATAGCAAAAGGGGGAAGAAGGAAAGGACTGCCTTGCTCTGGATTTCACACCCACATGCACCTTTATTCTACAATCTGCAAGCAATTGGCAAATTTTTTTTTTTTTTTTTTTATAAAATAACAGGTTGAGAATTAAAAAAAACAGCAGTTTTTATAATTGGTGGCCAGTGGGCTAGTAAGTGTATGTCCTTAGCTACTGTAACACAAGCCCTGGTGGTCCAGTGTGTAGACCTGCTAGTTCCATGGCAAAATCCAAGGCAAAAATATGGGACTTTAGAGGAGCTGACTTTGATAAGATGGCCAAAAGAGTTACGCTATCTCTGGCAAAAAGAAATACAGGTGAGGGGGTACAGGCAAAGTGGGCAAGCATTAAAGATGCAATACTTGAAGTAACATCCCATTGTGTTAGTGAGAAAAGGAAGTGCAAAAGAAGAAGGAAACCACTTTGGTTCTCAAACACAGTAGCAGAAAAGGTCAGAGCCAAAAGGCTGGTCTTCAGGAAATATAAGGGAATGCAGCATGATGAAGACAGGGAGGCATACCAAACTTCCCTAAGAGATCTCCTCAAGGAGGCCCAGTCCTTGGACTGGTCCATGCTTTTTTCCCTTTCCAATGCAGCCATGGCAGTTTCCACATTTACCCGGACTGTACTAACACTCCAGGACCGCTTTTTCCCTGTCACCACCAGATGGGTCAGAGGTGGGTGCTCGCGTTGGGTCTCTAAAGACCTCCTAACCCTTATGAAGGCCAGAGACTGTGCCTGGTCCACTTTCAAAGCAACCCCCTCTCCTGCCCTCGGGGATGCTTACTGGCGCATGAGGAACAAATAGAAACAACAGGCCAAATATTTGAAACAGACCCACTTCCATAATCTGCAAAAGGCAAACCTTGGAGACCCTAGAAAATTCTGGGACTCAATCAGCTCCCTCCTAAACCCCTGCCTCAGCTACGCTGCCCCACATCTCAACTCCCAGGACAGGCTCCTGACTGACCCTCACAATGTGGCCAGTGTCTTCAACTGTAAGTTCACCAACTTATCCATGTACTTAAATAAGCTGCCAACTGCCCAACCTCAAAGCTCAGCCCTAATACCTGATATGCTACTATCCTTTTCCAGCTCTGCCACTCACCCTCAAATACCCCCATTGTATTTTAAAGCCCTCTCCATACACGACACAGTGAAGCTACTCAAAAGTCAACCTAACCACGGCTTCTCCGGATCTGATAGGCTATCTCCAGTCTTCCTTAAGCTGATCTCTCCAGCGATTGCCAGGCCACTCACCTTTGTCTTTAACCTTGCCCTTTCCACCTCCTCCATGCCTGACCCGTGGAAGATAGCTAAGGTTATCCTTATTCTTAAATCTGGTGACCCCAAATCCTCCAACAATTACCGTCCGATATCCATCCTCCCTCATCTCAGTAAACTACTTGAGAGAGCAGTCCACAATCAGCTCACTGAGTACATAGGCAAATACACCCTCCTATGCAACCAACAGCATGGCTTTTGCAAGAATCATTCCACTGCCCCTCGCCCTTCTGACCGACCACATCTTCTCTAACATGGATAACGGTAAAGCCACCAGGGCTGTCTTCATCGACCTCTCAAAGGCTTTTGACATGGTTAACTATGCTGTCCTTACCTCCAAGCTTAGCCTCCTTGTTGTTCTCAGAAAGTCGCAAGCTGGCTACTAACTACCATACTGATCATTCACAATTCGTTTGTATTAGTCAAACCTGCTCTCCCACCCTGCCTGTCTCTGTGGGGTCCCTCAAGGCTCAATCCTGGGTTCCCTCCTTTTTTTCCTATTCATTAATGTGCTTCCCTTTGACTGCCTCAACTGTCACTCTCTCCTATATGCCGATGACCTTGTCCTCTTCCACAGTGACAAATCCATGGCCGAAATCTCCTCAGTTCTCTTGCACAACTATGCTGCGGCCCACAGCTGGTTCTCGAACAACCTCCTCTTAGTAAATGCCAAAAAAACTAAATTCATGCTTTTCGGATCTAAGTCTTTTCTGGCCAAAACTAAAAACCATGCCCCCTTACGCATTCTCACCCCAGATGGCACAGCCTTGGAGAATGTCAACACCTACAAATACTTAGGAGTACTGCTCAACCCCTCTCTCACTTTCAATGAGTATGCAAATTCCCTTGTCAGAAGGTTCCATCAAAAGTTAGTTGCCGCCTATAGATTCAGGCAATACCTTACCCCTGAAGCCAGACTAGCCATTGTCCAGGGTAATCATCTCCCTATTCTTGACTACTGCTCCCCTATTTATGCGAGGACCTCAGCTACTGTGATGGCTAAACTCTCCGCTGCCTACAACAGCAACTGTCACTTTGCTTTATTGTACCCTCTATAATACCCTTGGATGGCTACCGCTACAAGGTCGCTTTGACCTAGCCCTCTGCTGCATGGTAGACAGTGTCATCCACAAGGCTCCAGAATCCCCCATAACTGTCCTTCTGAAAGCCAGAACGCTCCTCTGCAACCTCTAATGGTACTCCCCCTCTAGCTGTTCCTAGGGTATCCACCAACATTGGTAGCAGAGCTTGGTCTGCAGCTGCCCCTTTGCAGTGGATCAAACTACCAGCTGAATTCTGTTCCATTGACACACTCCAGTTTCAAGTCCCGCCTTAAATTCTAGTTCCTGGCAAACTCATCCTGCCACTGCTTCCTGGGGTCTGACACCAACCCACACTAGTCAACTCCCCAGCCAAGGGGTTACCCAACTACCCACACTAGTCAACTCCCCTGCCTACAACTGTTATATTGTATTTTTCACAGTAATATTTGACTTCCTTGCCTGTACATATTGTATATATATATTTTTTACTGAGTATTCTGTGTATTACTTGCTCACTGGACGATACAGTCACACATTGTATACTGTGCCTATGATTTGTTTGTTTTGTACCAAATCTCCTTATGTCTGATATTGAAACCTTGTATTCACTGTTCTCGAATGGACCTATGCATCAAACCTGTATATTGTGCTTAATATTGTTGCTTGTATCAAATCTGTTTCATGTGTATTACTGTTACCTTGTACTCCACTGTCACCCTGCACCATGTGTTATGGCCCAGGTCGTGCCTGAAAACGGTCTCTGGGATCAGTGCACTCACCCGGTTATCAAAGTCATAAATAAATAAATAAGCAGAGAAGGCAGTAAGGCAGGCAAAGTCCTAAACTGAGGAAACACTAGCACGAACAGTAAAAAAAAAGGTGGCAAGACTTTCTATAGATACATAAGTGAAAGGAGAAAGTCCAGAGGGGGGATTGCTAAGATCAGAGGGGATAAGGGGCATGTGAGAAGGAGGACCATGTAAAAGCAACTATCCTAAATAGATACTTCTGCTTAGTATTTACTGAAGAGAAGGTAGGGCAGGGCCCACAGCTCTGCACCATGGACACAGGGGGGAGGGAGGTGTGCACTAGTCCCTTCACAAAAGAAAGGGTCCTACAAGAGCTCGATAAGCTCAGGGTAGACAAGGCAATGGGACCTGATGGCATATATCCCAGGGTACTAAAGGAGCTAAGGGTGGAACTAGCAGAGCCATTATCAGAACTGTTTAGTGAGTCTCTGAGCACAGGAGAGGTCCCAGAAGACTGGAGAAGGGCTCGTGATCCCGCTCTACAAGAGTGGTAGCAGGTAGAAGGCAGGGAACTACAGACCAGTCAGTCTTACCTCAGTAGTGGGCAAGATTATGGAGACACTCCTTAAGAAAAGGATAGTGCAACACCTGGAATCCATAGGAGCACAGGATCCAAGACAGCATGGGTTTACAACAGGAAGATCCTGTCAAACTAATCTCATAGATTTCTTTGACTGGGTAACCAGAGTGGTGGACCAAGGGGATCAGTTGATGTTGCCTACCAAAGCTTTCGATACTGTTCCACATAGGAGATTGATGGGGGGATGATGGGTAGGCTTGGGGTGGGTCAGACATTGGTCAACTGGGTGGAAAACTGGTTGACGGGCAGAAAACAGAGAGTAGTGGTAAATGGTATACAGTCAGAAGAGATATAAGTCACAAGTGGGGTACCTCAGGGATCAGTCCTGGGGCCAGTCCTCTTCAATATCTTCATCAGTGACATTGCAGATGGACTGGAGGGTAAAGTGTGCCTGTTTGTGGATGACACTAAGATCTGCAACAGAGTAGATGATCCAGATGGTGTGAGCAGAATGAGCAGAGATCTGGATAAACTAGCAAAATGGTCGGAGGAGTGGCAACCGGGGTTTAACGCAAAGAAGTGCAAGATCATGCACATAGAACGAGAAACCCTGAAGCCACCTATAGGCTGGGAGGAATTGCTGGCAGTCACAAGGGAAGAAAGAGACTTAGGCGTCATCATCACCGATGGCCTAATCATCAAGCAGACCTCTAAAGCAGTAGGTAAGATTAGAGGATGTTGGGGTGTATTAATGTGATCACAAGTCTGAAGAGGGTAATAATCCTCTTTTACAAGACACTGGTTGAGGCCCCATCTGGAGTACTGCGTGCAGTACTGAGCCACACCTTCACAAGGACATTAACCAAATAGAGGCAGTCCAGAGAAGGGCAACCAAAATGGTGCAGGGACTGCATCAGAAAACATATGAGGACAGATTAACTGAACTCAATATGTATACCCTAGAGCAAAGGAGGGAGAGAGGTGATATGATTGAAACATTCAAGCACCTTAAGGCATTAACAAGGTGAAATAGTCTAACATGTTTCAATATAAGAAAAATAGGACAGGAGGACACAACATGAGATTAGTGGGAGGCCGATTAAGGGGTAATGTGAGGAAGTTCTTTTTCACAGAAAGGTGGTGGATGCATGGAATGGCCTACCTCAGGAAGTGGTGGATATGAATACAGTGCAGGGCTTCAAACAAACATGGGATAGGTATAAGAGAGCAATACAGATGAGTATGAATAGATAGGCCATTGACAGAGCAAAGGCCTATGGCACATTCATAAGGTAGAAAAAGAAATGGGCAGACTGGATGGGCTTTACGGTCCTTATCTGCCATCAACTTTTTTTTTTTATGTTTCCACAATCCTTCATGTGGAATAATATGATGTCATAGTTTAGCACTTCATGTATGTTTGTAGGTTTAGGTAAGTTACACTATGTATTAGATCATGGGGAAGGGACATTGTTTAACCAGGAAAGGCACACTAAGCCAGATCTTGTTTCGAGGTGCGACCTGGGAGCACAAGGAAGTTAAATGACTTGCTCAGGGTCACACAGTATGCAAGTGGAAGCTGTGGGATTCAAACCCAGGTCTGGTCTGCTGGGTATCACCAGATTTGCAGCTCAGAACCATAGACCACTGCACTATACAGATCATAGAATGTTTGTTAGTACCCAGTTTTATATGTGACAGATATTTTTTGCCTATATTTAGGTATGATTCTGCTAAGAAACTTTATATCAAAAGACAAAGCAATTTCAGAAAGAGTAATCCCTGCCTGTAATGTATTCAGACAACTGATGATGATTCTGTCTACAAACACTTTGTAGCCTACAGCGCCACCTGCTGCCATAACATAAGTACTAATATATATATTAGCTATATTTATACACTATTTTTGAAAAATTTGTGAGCCGGGGACGCCATCTACAGCCAGAAAACACACTCTCATAGTCAGCATTATTACTTGACTACTCCATTGTTCTATTATACTGAAGTCAACAATATTTGTATACAAAGTTTATACAGTGTAATGTCCAAAAGAATGAACGAGATATCGGTGAGCGGCCCACTGAACTAACCAATCAGGGTAATTTAGAATACGCATTTTATGCGTACATGAGCCCATTGTTACGGCAATGGGACTTGATTGTATCTCTCTATATAAGAGTTTGTTTTTCATAACTTCCCAGAGGAAAACTTATGCTATGCCATTTGTAGGAGAGTTTTGGGCTGCTGGTATGTATCTCTGTATGCATTACTGTATTCACTTACTAAACTTATGGGAATAAAACCCTTTGTGAGTAACCTCTGTCTACTGATTTGGAACTGTCATTCCAATTGGTCATAGAATCTGCAAAAGACTTTTTATCAAGTCTAACAAAATAATGACCATGACACAGGCCAGCTCAGTCTGAACCAAACAGTTTAGGCAGAGTAAGTGTTTCAGGGGAGTAGGGGGGGATCATGCCAGGTAGACTGGTGCCTGCCTGCTCAAACACTATGGCTTACTCAGCAGACCACCCACGCCAATAGTGAATGAAAGATCAGTTGAGAAATCAAAAGCTTCCATTCGTAACTTGAGTAGCCGGGATAGGTCTGTTGAGCCCCGTACTCCTTAGCTGGTAAACTGTGTAGTTGGGAAAAGGATAGTGGATCAATACACTGTCAATGTTTCACTGCGCAGGTAGAAGGGAACTCTCAAAATGGCCATCAGTGCTGAATTAAAATTAGACATTTCAAATTTTCTAACCTCTCATGGGGGTTGGGGAGATTTCATGCTGGACATGAAGACTCGTAATGACCCAATACAGCATTTGTGCACACTGTATTCGGACACTAAGCAGATGGTGAAAAAGAGACAAAATCATATGGGATTGATGGTTGCCACCCTGTTTACCACACTCCGAGTAATGGAAAGTGAGATTCTATCTTTGAAAAAGATTTGAGCTCCAGGGCAATGGAGGTGGGCTCCAAAACAAAGGAGCTGGGTGAGCAAAGGATAGAGTTGGAAAATAAGATTGAAAAACTCAAAAGCGATTCTGATTATGCAATGCAATGTGCTGTTGAAAAGAAGGATGAACAGCTAGAAAGAGTCAAAAGTGAATGTGAAAGGTTACAGCAGGATAAGGTGAATGTATTGCAAGTGAATAAATGGTTGACCGAATCGAGAGAGGAGATGTGGGTTGCGTGTGTTGAAATGGAAGACAAGCTAGCAATGGTTAAATACAGTTTGGACAGGGAGATCAGGGAAAAATACGAAGTGTGTGGCACATACAAGGTTTTGCAAGATCATGTTAGCAAAGTGCAAGTTCATGTAAAATTCATAATGCTTTTGGGAAAAATACGTGAAAGGTACAAAATCCTAAAGGGTCATGTTAAATCTTCATCGTATGTTTTGCCTGTCGATCTTGCATCATCAGAGGATGACGATATCGATGATGAAGAACCAGATCCTCCCATCTAATATGGTGGAACTAGGGACACAGGAGGTGGGACGAGATCTCACCCACCTCTGGTGCGCCTGCCTCCGGTGGCTGTCGTCACAAGGAGAGACAGGGATGAAATTGAATCCATTGTTGACAATGCAATACAGGCCGTCAGAGTTCTGGAACCCATTCCGATTCAATTCAAAGAGTCATGGTTGACTTATTATTAGATAAGGCAAGCTGAGAATGGCTATTCCATGCAGTGGTCTCCACCACTGTGAACGCAGTCGCTTAAGGTATTGAAAGTGCCCCACCTCCCCTGCTAATGTGTTACAGTCCGCCCATGCCATCCAGAGCATTGCAAAAGAAATTGGTTGCATGCAGCCTGGTGACAACCTCAGTTGCCATCTGAAAAAGGTACAGAGACAATGTGAAAGGCTTAGCCTTCCAGCTGAGCACAGGGTACAGGTCCTAAAACAAACTGTGGACCCCATGTTATGGGAAAAACTCCCAGAGACTGCCCATAACAGTGTGACGTTGGAATTCAAAACAGTCACTACCAGCCTCCTAGCTGCTCAGAATCCAAATCTGGTTGGCATAGCGCTAGCTCAAACCATCTACCAAGACCCGGGAGAAAACCCAGCCTGATACAACACCAGATTGTGGCTTGCAAACTGAGTAGGCAAGGTTTTGGCCAATGAAACGTAAGTGAGAAACTCAATCGAGTTTAAAAGAGTTTTTGAGAAACCTGCACACTGTACTGAGGGAAAGGTTGAAACACTGGTAAATCCGAGGACGGATGACTTCTCCGCCATTATGGGATGAGTGGAGCGTGCATTCCAAACCTATGCATGCGAACTGGCTGCCGGCCCACAGCTTCAAGTAGCCACGGTGCAGGCCAACACCGAGCTATCCACCTAATACCGAGTGGAAGGAAAGGCCCAAGAATCCCAACAGGCCCAAACTACCTATCAAAAATTGGGGAACCCAAACAAGAATAAGCAGCACAACAATAAAAATAAAAATCAGAAAAATTCTAAACTACTCAAAAGATCAGGCCTCATGTACAAAGAACTAGCACAGGAGAACAAAGTTCTCCTGGAATGCAGAAACAATGTGCAGGCCATTACCAGAGTGCCTCATTTGCCAAGATATGTTGTGGCCTTACAAGCTGCATCATGACTAAACTCAGATGAGAGACTATGAACATACGAACGTGCCAGCAGAAACAGACCATCTGGTCTATCTAAGTCTGCAGCTAGCACCCCTAGTTTACAACTGCCCCACCCCTTTGTCATCCCACTACCACCCCCCACCTTCCCTACCCTCACTCTCCCTTGTTCCCTGTCCCATGCCCTTTTGAAGCTGTTCACAGATTTACATGATACCGCCCATTCTAGTAGTGCATTTCATTTTGCTACCACCCTCTCTGTGAAATAGTGTCTCCTCATTTCCCTCCTAAATCTCCCCCCCTCCTATTCTTAGCCCATGCCCCCTCATGTCCCTCCCCTTCCTTAGCTTAAAGACTCTGTCTGCCCCATCCTTATTGATTCCCCTCAGATACTTGAAAGTCTCCATCATGTCCCCCCTGTCCCTTCTATCCTCCAGAGTGTACATATTCAGGTCTCCCAGCCTGCTCCCATAGTCTCTCCCCTCCATTCCACATATCATCTTTGTTGCCCTCCTCTGCACCCCCTCCAGTAGCTTGATATCATGCTTTAGGTATGGCCACCAAAACTGCACACAATATTCTTAAGTGTGGCCTTACCAGCAACCTGTAGAGAGGCAAGATCACCTCTCTTCACCTGGATGAAAAAACCCTTGCTATGCACCCCCAGCATTTTGTTCGCTTTTGCAGCCATTCTCCTGCACTGGGCAGTGTTGTTCATGGTCCCTGTTATCATTACTCCTACTGTAGGTCCTTCTCCTCCTCAGTCATCCCCAGCTTAACCTCGCCCCCCCAGCCAGTAGTCTCTCCTTGGGTTCTTCGCCCCAAAGTGCATGACCTTACACTTCTTTGCATTGAATCCCAGCTGCCACATCTCAGACCATTCCTCTAGCTTGCTTAGGTCCCCCCTGCAGCTGCTTTCATCCCTTCCCTCCCCTCCATCCACCACTGCTCTGATTTTGGTGTCATCAACGAACAGACTTACCTTGCTTACCATCCCATGTACAATGTCTGATGTGAAGAGCCCAAATAATACTGGCTCCAGCACAGAGCCCTGTGGCACCCCACTCATCACCAGCCTTGGAGTTGAGAGCTCCCCTCTCACCACCAACTGTTGCAGCCTCCCACTCAGCCAACTTGTAATCCAGTTCATCATTTTTGCTCCTACCCCTATACTAGTTAGCTTCCCCCCAAGCCGCCCATGAGGCACAGAATCGAAGGCCTTGCTGAAGTCCAAGTAAAGAACATCCACCGCATGACCCTCATCCAGCTCACCTGTCACCCAGTCATAATACTGTATCAAGTTGGTCTGACAAGACTTCCCTGAAACAAACCCATGCTGCCTCACATCCTGGAGGCCTTTGTCCTCCAGGTACGACACTTTAGTATCATTTCCATGAGTTTGCACACTAAGGAGGTGAGACTTACCTGGTTCATCCCTTGGCCCGCTCTTGTGTAATGGTGCTACATGTGCCATCCTCCAGTCCAGTGGCACACATCCTGACTCCAGTGAGGCGCCGTACAGATCTGCCAGCGGCTCCACCAACACCTCCGCCATCTCCCTCAGCACCCTAGGGTGGATACCATCCAGCCCTAGTGTCTTGTCTACCTTCAGTGCCCTCAGTCCCTCTAGGACTCTACTTTCCTCATTGCTTCCATCTGTCGCCTCCTCTCCCCATCCTCCCAGCCCATGCTGGTAGCAGCCTCCTCTTTTCTTCCCCTGTGAACACTGAGCAAAAGTATTCATTCAGTGCTTCTGCCTGCTCCTCCCCCTTTTCCATCCACTCTCCACCCCTTTTTAAACTCACTATTGTCTCCTTGCACTTCCTTTTCTCCTTGATGTATCTGAAAAAGTCTTTCTCCCCCTCAATTAATTCCCTGCACTAATCTCAGCTCCCTCTGGGCCTTGGCTTCTCTCACTATTCTGGTCACCTCCCTGGACAATCTTGCATATTCTTCCCTGTCCTCCTATACCTTTGGTATGCCACTCATTTTGCCCTCAGCACCTCCACAACCTCACTGTTCAACCAGCATGGTTTTCTTGCTCTGCTTCTCTTACCCTGTGCCTTGGTGCAGGCTTCTGTTGCCTCTGTAATCCCCCATTTAATAATATCTCATTTCTGCTCCACATCCATCTCCTGGCTTATGCCCTCCAGTTTTTCTTTCAGTACTTTCTGCATGCTCCCAGAGTCTGCCCCCCTTAAGTTTACCACCCGAGTAACTGATTTCTCTGGCTCCCCACACATCGTGATATTAAACCACACTGTTTGGTGATTGCTGTCGGCTAGTTGGTGCTCTACCTTTATTTCCCTCATTGCCTCCCCATTCGACAATACCAGATCGAAAGTGTTCTTTAGCCTAGTAGGTACAGTAACTAAACTGTATCAGGAGACCCTCCTGGATCTCATCCAGGAGCACTTGCTCCCTAGCACTAGAGGTAACCAGAATGCTCCAGTCAACCTCTGGCAGGTTGAAATCCCTCACAATGACCACCTCTCCTTTTCTACATGCCTTTTTGATTTATCCTGCTAATTCCCAGTCAAGCTCCTCAGACTGGAACGGCAGCCTGTACATCACCCCAAACCTCAGTTTTCTACCCCTTGAGTCTTGGAGCTGCAGCCTGATTACCTCTGTTCTCCTTTCTTCTCCCTCATCCCTTGTGCATTTGATCCCGTCCCTCACATAGACTGCCACCCTTCCCTCCTTACGGTCCTTCCTGTATAATTTGTATCCTGGGATTGCCAGATCCCAGTCCTGGTGCTTAGTTGCCCACGTTTCTGTGACAGCTGCAGTATCCACCCTCCACACTGCAAATAGTGCCTGTAGCTCAGCGTGTTTGTTTTCTAGGCTTCTTTCATTCAGTGAGACCATCTTCCATCCTGCCCCCTTCCCTTCACTGGCCTCCACCTCCTCCCTTCTACTCCCACCTCTTTTGGCAACCCCAAGTCCTTCCCTTCTAGCCTGGGGGGTAGGCTGTGACCGGGCCTAGCCTAGGCCTTGACCTGGAAACCATAGGCAATGCCCAAGGCCAGGGCCTTCTGTCAGATTGCCATGCAGAAGTGCACACCAGGTCCAGCCACTCTCACAACCCCACCTTCTTCAGGAATTGGAAGAACAGGACTGATGGTATCAGGCCCCGGTACAGTCCATTGCTAACCTAGTGATGGATGATTCTGGACATCCATGCATAGAAGCGCTGGTTGGGAGCCACCAGTTACTACTCCTTCTAGACACAGGTAACGAGATCTTAGTGCTGCACCAAGACAATCCACAGCTATCCCCATGGTCCAGAGGCAAAGCCACATATACAAGCACCTTTGAAAGGACCATGGTTACTATGTACCGATCTAAACCCATACCCATTATGGTGGGTACCCTGAAAACAGAAGACTGTTTTGACATAATGGTTCTGCATCAACACCAAAGCATTTTTTCATGACACGCTTCAACTGTGTCATAGATTTGGTGAACAGAGTACTTTTGAAAATGCCTGGCTTTCGACATATGCTTTGTATTTCAGATTCATATGTGACAGCAGCAGTGAAATCCAACAACAAGGAGTATGTCATCATCACCATACTCCAAAGCCATGAGCTGTTCCCACAACTCAGGCCCATTCTGGAAAAATATCCTGAGACCTTTGCCAAGAACAAGCATGACTGCAGAAGAATGAAGACACTCATTCAGGTCCCAGGCCCAGATCCACTAAGGCAATGGCAGTACATTCTTCCACCACCAGCCATACCCTCTTTGAGGGCCACCACTGATTCCCTTAATAAACAAGGGTTCATCTGGTTTTGTGTATCCACAGTCACTTCTGTCATCTGGCCAGAGAAAAAGCCCAACAATAGTTGGAGATTAACAATTGATTACAGAAGACTTAATCAAGTCACCCTAATTGTGCGCCCACAGTGACAATTGCCCCGATGTGCTCCAACTCCTAAAGCCTGAACATAAGTGGTTCAGCACATTCAACATTTCCAGTGGTTTCTGGTCACTCCCACTGGCCCATGAGAGTCAGTACAAGCTTGTCTTCACCTTTGAAGGATGTCGGTACACATGGAACTGCCTCCCCAAGGGGTTCCATAATTCTCTTTTCCTCTTCCATATTCACATGAAGGATGCCATACGTGGTTTCTCCGTACCACAGTGCCTTCTTCAATATGTGGATGTCCTACTTTTGGCCATTGAAAGTCCAGACCCACACCTGGAGCTACTAGATGAGCTCCTAATCCTTCTGCAGAAGGCAGGTCTCAAATGCAGCTCTGCCAAGGTACAAATGTGCCTCCCAGAAGTTTCTTTCCTAGGCCTGTGCAGTTAAGCAGAAGGCTGAAGCCCAGCATTGGACAAGGTTCAAGGCCTACAGAATTTATCCCTACCCACCAGTGTATCCACAGCTAGACACTTCCTGATAATGGTCAGCTATTCCAGGGCCTTTATTTGCAATTTTGCACAAGATGTCTCACCTCTGTATGAGTTCCTGAAAAGGATACCTGGCAGTGGGGCCTGAACATACAGCTGCAGTAACATTCTTAAAAAGAGCCTTGCCCTCTGCCCTAGCCTTGGTCAATCCAAACCCTGACTTACCATTCTATTTGGAAACTGCTTCAACTGAGACAAGAATGTTGGCAGTTTTGGCCCAAAAAGCAAATAGTACCCTCAAGCCTATTGCCTATGCATCCCAGACACTTTCTGTAGCAGAACAGAAGTATTTCCTGTGTGAAAGGAACTTACTGGAAACCTGCTAGGCAGTTTAACAATTTGCCTATCTGATAGGGTTTTACCCTGTCATTCTGCACACATACCACACCCCCACCAACTTCCTTTTGCCAGACTGAGTCAAAGATGGTAATGTGTCTAACACCAGACTTGCACAGTGGTCCCTTCTACTGCAAGATAGGGACATCACTGTAATTCTCACCAAAATGCCATCCATTTTGGTGCATGGCTCCTGTACCAGGGGGACCCACATGAGTGCGTCCTAGTGCCACCCAACCTGCCTCACCCAGGCCCATTTCTCCCGGTCACTGAAACAAACCTAAAAGTCCCAGTTTTACACCTTGTCTTCACAGATGGATCAGCCTCTTACAATGAGGGTGAACCCATCACAGGTTTTGGGGTCCTGGTCATTTACCAAGTAGGTAACACCATCGGTGTATCCAAAAAGTGCATGATCAAATCTGCACAACATGCAGAGCTTGCAGCCATGGCCTGTGCCATGGAAATTATCCAGGACCAAAAGGGGACTGATACTGTCATTTTCACTCATTCTGCATTTGTGTTCAATTCCCTCACAGAATTTCTTCCTTTCTGGAAGATGCAAGATTTTGTCTCATCTGAAGGTACCCCTGTGAAACACAGAAGCCTGTTCATCCACATAGTAAACACTGCTGACAAATTTAATTTCAAACTGCATGTGCACAAAGTCCAGGCCCACTCAAAGTCAGAAAAATACCATGAGCACAACGATCAAGCCGACACTCTTGCAAAAGATGGGGCTTGAGGGGAGAAATTTGGATCATGCCCCCACCTACTGTGGAAGCATCACTCCCAGTAGCAGCCCAAAAGAGGTTCCAAGTGGATCTCCATACTGCACAAATGGCAGATCCAGAACTGAAAGGACACAGAAAAGAAATGCCTGCCACTAACTCCTGCAAATGATATGCTAAAAACCTGCTTCTCTAACAGGATCAAAAACTGGTCCTGTTCAGTGGAGATGATGGTAAAGGCTCTGGGTGATTCCAGACACCCTTTGATCACACTTTATCCATCAAGTACATCACACCCCAACAGGTGAACACTAGCTGATAGAAAAGACCCTCCAATGACTAAAAAACGCAGGATGGTGGCCTGCAATGAGCAAAGATGTCCAACACTATGTAAGCAATTGTCTCACCTGTGCTCAAAACAACCCTATTCCTTGCAAGAAAAATGACAAACTGCTTCTGCAAAGGCAAACAAGGCCTTGGAATTTGATTCAAATGAATATCATTGGATCTTTGACCAACAGTAGTAAAAACAAGTATGCACTTGTAATCACAGACCTATTTTCAAAATGGGTAGAAGCCTTTCCACTTAAGGCAGCAACAATAAAAGCAACTGCTAAAATTTTGGTAGAAGAGGTATTCACCAGATGGGGCTTACCCCTAAAGGTAGACTCAGACAAGGGAAGCACATTCACAGGAACAGTAATGCAAGGATGTCTAAGGGGATTGGGAGTCTGTCAGAAGTTTTACATTCCTTACCATCCACAATCTTCAGGGTAGGTAGAAAGAACCAATAGGCAAAGCAAACTGATGTTATCTAAATTCATTAAAGAAAACTCAAAAACCTGGGCTACTCTGTTGCCCTTACTCCTGATGGCAATAAGAGCTACCCCATCCTCATCTACCTGGTTTACACCTTTTGAGGTAATGACAGGTAGACAAATGAGGCTAACAGAACACCTGTGGATATATTTGCACACACCTACTGCAGACCTAATGTCAACAGACACTTACATTGCAAAACTGAGAGACAACATTCAACAGTTACACCTGTTTGCTGTAAGAAATTTGGATCACACCCAACAGCAATCCAAAAGGTACTTTCATAAGAATGTTAAAGAAGTTGACTGGAACGTCAGTGATCAGGTAATGTTTTTCAAGTATGCTACACCTGCTCACCTATTTGCAAACAGGTGGGCTGGCCCGTGTCAGATCATCAACAAACTCAGTCTAGCAGTGTACCTCGTATGAGGCCAACTTCACAGGAAAAGAAGAGTACTAAGATGTGGTTTCATGCTAACCAGCTGAAACTATATAAGGGTGACTAGATCATCAACATTGCTTCTTCCCCTGGTCAGGGAAGGGAGACCTGCATGCTTACCTATTAGTGTGCTATAATTTCAAAAGCCAAAACCCAAAAAATGAAAAGAAAAATGCTAAGAGGGCTGATCCTGGCCTATCTAATCCTAACATCAGGCACAATTCCAGTGGTGCCAGAAGCAGAATGAGATCCTAGACCCATCCAGAGCCTCATCTAGATGCAGTTGTGATGAAATCAGACCTTCTAGAACCCGATGAAATCTAAAGGAAACCCCATTCTTTCTTGATGGCTCTGGAGCCAAGAATATTTCCCATTTCCCATTTCCCAACCAACACTCTAATCCACCCATTGGAGTGTCCCTTTCCTTTACCTCTTCATATATTGTTGCACATGAAGGAAATTATGTTTACCTTGACATTTTTGTAATCTCACCTGATCAATTTAATTTACAGATTGAATGGACAGTTACAGACACTAATAAACAACAAATTTATGTGTCCTGCCTTGTCAAAGTAACTTTCCAAGGTTGGCCTAACACTAACACCGTCATTGCTCCTAATGGAACTTTCAACTATCCGTCAAGTTACCCAACAAACCATTGGTCTTTATAATATTACAGCCATGATGAACATTGACTTTTGCACCTGCTTTCATAATGTTACGATCTGTAAATTTTATTTTATGACCGCTGTTGCCACAGGCACTCTTTATCTTTCTATTATCCGACAGGCTTCTCAGAAAAATCATGAACAATGCCCCCCAAAAAAAGAAGAGCCAGGCCCACCCAGTGGCAGGACTGCTACATCTTTACCTGGAACTTTAATCAGCAATGTACAGTTCTCACATGTACCTGTTTTACTGAATTTAACCAATTGGAACATGGCAGAATTTGGACATTATTCTGAAACCAATATTTTAAAATGTCATACTGTTATATTATTAGATATAATGGCAGCATATCAAGCATGTACACAAGACCCTGTAGCTGGGCATTTCTCAACTGAACACCGAGGGGTGTTCAGGACTCAATGACAAAAGAGAAGTTGGGTTACTGGTGTATCAGGCTTCTTAGAGTCTGCTACAGGTATTTTTGGTTCAGGTATGTCAATTTGGAACTGAGACAATTTGGCCAAAATTAAAAGGAATGACAAATTCACTCCAGATTGAGTCATGAGGTTATACAGCCTATGCTACACAGTATTGCTGGACTTGCACAAGAAGAAATATTTACATTATACAATATGCATTATATTGCATGTTTGTTTAATCAAATCAAACACAAATTGATTCAATTGATACATTTTAATAATAAAGAAGCCAGAAAATAGCATATAGGTAGGGAAATATTGTGTTCGGCTTATGGTAATTTTGCAATAACCTCAATTACAGATCTTTTCCAGAATTTGGAATCTGGGAGGATTCAGATCTTATTAATGATAGACAAATGGCTAAATGGTATTGCCATCACTGTAAAACCTCATCATGTACTAGCAAGTGCATGGATAAGACCATGTCCTTTTCTATGGTCACTGCACGGAATTTGGGCTATGTGACACTGCATCCAAACCAAAGCCCTTTCTATATTGCTGGGAAATGCGATATCTAGGATGCCATGTATGTTACATTCACAGTTTCACTTCCAATCTTTAATAAAGACATTGCTGTGTTCGACAAGCTTGTAACAGTCAACTCTGCAGGACATCTAGAAGAAGATATCTTTTGTGAATGGATTAATTTGTCTCCATTGCTTGTTTATCATCATCAACTGGATGCCTAGGATGCCTCCCCCACAGTATTGACTGTTGTGCAAAAAGGGGCTTCCACTATTTATGCCAATGTGACATTTTTTTTGTAACCACACCTGTTTGCAGTTACTCACCTAAACATATGGACTGGTCATATACGTTTCAAAATGGCCAACATGCAAATGACACTAACAATAAAAATGTTAATGTAAATGCTTCTTCAATCAAGAAAACATCAATTTTGCCTCAACAGAAGATGGACAATGCCTCACCAGTCAGATAACCAACATTTCTGTTACTTGCACAGTCAAACTTATTAAGTGGCAGCTTCCTGAAATCTGTGTTACATACAATTCTAATGGACAATACTGTGTTGTAACCAACTATGAGACTTTTTTCTATGGGTCCCTCGCATGTAATGTCACTGGTCCAAACTTCTGTTTTGTACCCAATGAGCGCGCAGTCATTGGCCATATGGTTATCATCCCAGTTCCCATGCTGGAACAAGATATTATACAAAGTGATCCTCAATATCTCAATGATATAAAGTAATATTTATCTGTTTTCAATGTTCATATTGATAAACTGCATTTTGGTCTTAAAAGGTTAAAGAGAAAAGATGCTCAACTTATTCATATTAGTAACACTGTTCATAAAGCAGACAATTCATTGCAGTCACTGTTTCACTATGGGGATCTCAGCACTTCACTGTCTAATACTTATGTTTAAATATTTTGTGGTTATTCAAGTTATCCTTATTTTTATTTTAATTCTCACTACATTTTGTCTTTGTAAAACACTGGCTGAAATTTCATTTTGCTCAATTAAAGTTCCTATATGCTACAGAAGCTCCGCAACCAACTCTTACTCATTCTGTTACCCGCTGACTTACCTTGTTAGTGTTGCCTGTCAGTCAGGCAACAAGGGGGGGGATATGTGGATCTGCTAGTCCCACAGTCCTTCATGTGGAATAATATGACATCATAATTTAGCACTTCATGTATGTTTGTTGATTTAGGTAGGTTACACTATGTATTAGATCATAGTATGTTTGTTCGTGCCTAGTTTTATACAGTATGTGACAGGTATTTTTTTGCCTATATTTAGGTATGATTCTGCTAAGAAATGCTATATCACAGGTCAAAGCAATTTCAGACACAGTAATCCCTGTCTGTAATGTATTCAGATAACTAATGATGATTCTGTCTACAAATACTTTGTGGCTTACAGCACCATCTGCTGCATAACACATGATCATAATCACTAGTATATATTTGCTATTTTTACATAATGTTTTTGATATTATTTGTGAGCCGGGATGCCATCTACAGCCAGAAAACACACTGTCATAGCAGTATTACATGACTATGCCATTGTTCTATTATACCAAAGTCAGCAATATTTGTATGCAAAGTTTATACAATGTAATATCTGAAAGGGCAAATGAGATATCAGTGAGTGGCCCACTGAACTAACCAGTCAGGGTAATTTAGAATACACATTTTATGTGTACATGAGCCTGTTGGTATGGCAACAGGACTTGATCATATCTCTCTATATAGGAATTTGTTTTTCATAACTTCCCCAAGGGAAAACATATGCTATGCCAGATGGAGAGTTTTGGGCTCACAGTATGTGTTTCTGTATGCATTACTGTCTTCACTTACTAAACTTATGGGAATAAAACCCTTTGTGAGTAACCTTCATCTACTGATTTGGAACTGTCATTCCAGCTGGTCATAGAATCTGCAAAAGACTTTTTACCAAGTCTAACACGTGGTTTAATTGGGGCTATTCTGGGTCTCCATGTAATTATTTTTTTTTTTTTTGTAATGGATTCTGTGTTGAATAAAGAAAGTAAATAATGCAGTTGTTGCTGGATAAAAATAAAATTCAGACTGGCAGCTGTGGGCATTGAATGTGCCACCATGGACAGAGTGAGTAGCCAACTGCCCACTCCTCAGAGGAGCGCAGGTGTGCTTGAGGAAGAAATCCCCAGAGCTGCCTTATGCGGCTGCTTCAAACTGTGACTCCAGTCAAGAAACAAGCTTCAGCCTGCACCAGAAATTTATACAATAGTGCAAAAGGTAGATGCAGGGTTGGCACTCCTCTTGCAGGCAGGACAACCAGCTGTTCTTCTATTTACTTGAGCAGGGGACAAGTGCCAGGAGGCATTTTAGGGACTGGCTCACAAGAAATAAATAAAATGAATAAAGCTGGCACAGTCTGGAAATGGAGCTCTATGGAGTTCCTGTGAAGTAAAGTAAATGCAAGCACATAGAAAAGGCTCAGCAGGGAGCCATGTTAGAGCAGCGGTAAAGAGCTTTAATGCATGGGGGACCCGTGGTAATCACTTGTAACTAAAACACATAAAATATACAATTTTTTTAAAATATAAAAGTCACAAGGAGCTAAAATGGAGTCCTGGGAACCTTAGAAAAATAAATCCAGCTGACCCAGTGGCACAGAGACACTGGGGCCTTACCTCACACCACGCCGACAACCCGGGTTCGGGAATGGACTTGGTGCAGTGGGGGCTGGTAGGAGAAGGAGAGGATTGAGCATACAGAGGACTCCTCTCCTCTCCTAGGGTGGGTTGAGTGGGAAGCCCCTCTCTGTAGTATCCCCTGGTAGAGACCAGGGGGTATTACAAGAAGTGGCACACAAGAGGGACCAGAAAAGCATGAAAAATGCATGCATGCCTTCTGGATGATGGCAGCCTGCCTCCCCACATCTCCTAGCCAAGATACCTCTAGGCTGCATTTCTGTGCCCCAGTAAAGCTGCAAGGGAGCACTACGTGCACCCTGGTCTCTCCTCTCGATGGCCTGGAAGGATATGGGAGAGCCCCCCCCCGGCAAACGGATACGACCAGGACAACCAGGGAAACGGAGCAGCTGGATGGTGGATCGGTCAGAGGAGGCAACGGTAGGACTTGGCCGCCCAAAGGAGAGGATGACAGCTGGCGCATCGGAGGAGGTACAAATAAATAATGCAAAAAGGAAAATAAATCCATGCAGTTCAGTCACCGAGAAGGTGGACCTAAGCATGGGAAATAGGAACTTTTAATCCTTAGGGACTTGGGGTTCCTGTGGAGGAATTTTTATAACAAAAACATTCTGGGGAAAGCTAAGGATGTGGGCTTTCAAGTCAGAAAGATGAGAACATGCTTAAGCTTTGAGAAAATGGTTATTTTTGTGTCACAAAAGTACATGTAATTAAATGGGAACCCAGGCTGACAAGAAAGGTAGCCTGTGAATCTTCAGAAAGGCAGTTAGATGTCAAAAAACAGTGGATTCTATTGTGCATATGCTGCTGCAGAAAGAAATGTGATTGGTCCTGAGCCTCTGGACTGGTCAGTGTCCACTCAGTGACTGGGGATTAGCATATGCAAATGATTTAGAGGGATAAAAAGAACAACGCAGCTAGTGTATGGGGAGTTTGAGCAGGAAAAGCGGCCAGGCAGGAGGGACCCATGTGAAGTGGTGTCCAGTCAGAAGAGGCCTGCTGTAGTGATAGAGCCTGGGGTACAGCTGTAACCCCCCTGCAAATGGGGGTTCCCAAAAGACTTCCAGGAGCTTGCTTGAATGCTCCAAGCCTGAATGGTGTTTGGCGTTTAAGCCATTTATCAGTGAGTGTTTTTAGAGCCTCTGGTACTGTCTCTTTAAGAGCTGTCTGCTTGCAGACATAATTAGTTTGTATAGCGACTGTGTGCTTCTCTGTTTGAGTACCACTCGAGCTGCTGCCAATTCACTCCATTTTGCAGTCACTAGGAGTGCAAAGGAACCTATCTGAAAGATGTAACTGCCAGAAATCATTTACAGTAATAATGAAATTACAGTTTGTCTAACCTGCTTTTGCAGTCAGAACTGTGTCTGCCTAGTTCCCCATTCTGGTTTTGAACTGCTGAACTGGACCAATCAGTGTGGGGTAAGCTAGCTCTAAAATGGTGCCTTGATGAATCAGAACTTGGACTCATAATCTGAGCCAGCCACAAGAGGATTGTATGGGCAGTGACTCTGGGAGATGTAGTTTAGACTTGGTGCCTTTTGGACCAACAGCAGCAGTCTATTGTGAGTGACAGCCAATCCAGTCAAGAACTGGGAGGAACTCAAAGGAAGTGCCTGTTTTGTCTGTTGGAGTTTCAGTTTAGATCTGGCAGTGAAGGGAAAGAAACCCTGTGCTCCTTCAGTGCACAGTTTCAGTCAAAAACGTGTGTAAGGCCCAGAGTTCGGTCTGCAGCTTGTGTAACTGCTTGTTAGGACTGAATCCATCCTGTGAAAAGAATCAAAGGATCTCTGAAGAGTAGAAACCAGGCTCACCCTGTAGAAGACTGGAGAAATTGTTGAATTGCACTCGGTCTGTCAGGAACTGAATCTGCTGTGTGTTCTCCCGGGTATTGTGCAGTAATTGCGATCGGGATAGAGAAGCAGCCTGCCTGGTATAGTACTTTCTTTTTTTACCATATAAATGTGTGAAGAGTCTCGTGGAGCTCAAGAGTAGCCCTGCTGACATTGAAGGACCCTATCTTGTTTGGAGGTCGTGAGTACTAATTCAGGGTCGCTCCCTGTTGAATTGCCACATTAAATCCAAATGGAATCACTGTACTGCTGACTGTTTAAACTAATTTTTCTTTTCACTGTGTGAAAGGGCCCCAACCAGCTGCCACGGTTTGGACTAGCCACTAGGGTTTGGGTACCTAGGGACAGTAACTGGTAGGGATAGGCCCTGTACAGAGCCATAGGTAGATAGTAAAGTGATAAGCTAATTAACCTGATTTCCCCTGTCCTTGTTATATCCCCCAAATAAATCAGAGCTGCTTGTTTCAGCAAAGTTATACTTCCTGAGGTATTTATCTATGTTAAAGTACTGTACTGTGATTGTTGCACTGTATCTTATTTCACAGGAGGTCCCAGTGCAGGAACTAGTCCTGGGGAAGTGTATACTGTGAAGGTAATTCTGATATATTGTGTGGGCCACTAGTGGGAAGAAAGGGGTTGCAGTGTCCCAGAGGGCTGTGACCAAGTAAGTTTAACTATTGCAAACCCTGACCTCTGGGTGGAGGCACCCGCCATTGGATCCAGGCCCCTCAACCTGTTAGTGGCAAATCAGGCAGGGGTAGTAGCCCCTGGGATAGCGCCATCTAGGGGTTACATCTTGGAGGCACCGCTGGGATTGTGTGTCCTCTAGTGGCCATATTTACGAACCACTGTTAAGAAAAAAATGGGTACCCCGACAGAAGTGGCTGTGCACCGCTGGTGGAGTGGTGTACTGGGGAGGAGATTGACCCCAAAATGCTATGCTTATCCTGGACATCCCCTGGGTATCAATACGGACACTGTACAGGAGTACTTTCCAAGGTGGAAGGTTTACAAAACCCTGTGGTGGTGGGTCGGCATGCTAATCTGCTCACCCACACTTTCCTGGCCCTAGTAGAGTTTAAGGATCCCATAGATAGCTCCAAAGTGCCACAGACCATTACCCAGAGGGCCCTCACTGCCTGGAGAGTGATAACTATACAGTAAAGACCCGGTGGGAATGAGCCCCACCACTGTCTGAAACTTTGAGGAGAAATTTGCTAAATGGTTGCTGGGGGAAGGGAAACTGTGGAGAACTTGAAGAAACTATTCTTGCCACCTGGGGTGTTCCTCCCCAACACCTCTCCGCTCCAGTACCCGTAATGGTGGCTGAACCAATGCAGACTCCTATTTCTGCACCTGCCATTAGTCACGACTCTTACGAGGTTGAGGATCTTCTCTGGCACCCTCCCCACCCCCAAGGAGGATGACTGGGAGACCTGGATAGACTATGTTGCCCCCAAGTGCTAGAATGGCAATGCTCGGAAGCCAAGCGAAGAGGGTTAGTGAGAGCCTCCGAGGTCCTGCCCTGGCTACCATCCGTGCAAACGGGCCAGTAACCCTGAAGTGACTGCACAGGCCTATCTTGAGGCCTTGGAGAATGTGTATGGGAGCCAGATTCTGATGAGGATCTATGGTGGAGAGTAAGAAATGCACAACAGTACCAAGGGGAGTTGTTGTCTGTGTATGTATCTCGGCTGGAAAAATTGTTGCAAGAATGCCTCAGAAAGGGTAGTTTGCCAGCGATTGATCTGGACTGAACCAGGCTGGACAGGATCCTTAAGTCTGCCCCCTTCTCAGAACTGCTGTTGCTTCAGTTACGCCTGGCAAATCGACTGGAATCCCCACCCTCCTATGATGAGTTAATGAGAGAAATTCGAGGAGTTGAGAAAAAGCGACCTCGGGAGGGACCTGCACCAATAGTTGCGGCTACGACCCGAGTGACTGAGGGTGGCCCATCAAGTGAAGTTCAGGGGCAGAGGTTGGCAGTCAATGAGTGCTCTGACAAGGAAAAAGATATGCCACAATGGGGCGAACTGTTGAGAGAGATCCGGGAATTCAAAAACAGTCCCTTTATGAAGGCCACGCCTGCAAGTACGGGCCCTGACCTATATCCGACTGCATCTGCTATGGGGGTGGGGTACCCACCCATGTATCTCCTGCTGATAACAGCTCCAAACTCAATTCCTTGACCATGGAAGTGGAGAAACTGACGAGATGTCTCCAAATGCTTATCATGCTGCAGACAGAGATGGCACCAAGGTTTCCAGTTAGTATACCCGCCCTGGCTCCCAGTGTGGCGCCTGCAGAGTAGCTCATAATTCTGGAAAGGATGGGCACATGAAAAGGGAATGCCGGTCCCCAAAAGACACTGACAAAGTTGCATATAGGCTACAAGGAGAGCTTCGGAGAACAAATCAGTGGTTAAGAGGTGCACGAAATGATCCCAGTGAGGGCACCAAAAATGCTAACTCACGTCCTTTTGTGGCAAGGTCAGTTGCCCAGGCCCCCACTATCGCCTCTCCAGACTGGTCCAGAATAGTGGGTCCCTCCATGGAGACCACTGTAAAGGGTGAATGGAGTGTCTACAAGAGCTGTATTAGACAGTGGCTCCCAAGTGACAATTATGTTCCAGGATTGTATCAGAAGCATTTGTCAGACGTGCCTTTACAACCATTAGAAGGACTGCATGTATGGGGTTAAGTGAGAAGGCCTACCCTATTCGGGTATATCCGATTTGGCTGTCTTTCCCCACCTCCATGGCTGGAGTGGCCGAACAAGTAGAGACTCTGGCCTTAGTGTGTCCCCCACTGGACTGTATGATGGTGTCCCTTTGTTGATTGGAACAAATGCTCATATGTTCGGAAGACTGGCACAGTTGTGTTATGAAAAACAGGGGTCAAAAACTAGTAGAGCTTTAAGAGTTCCAGCTTTAATTAAGAAGGCCTATGAGGCACAGAGAGAAGCTGAAAAATAGAACCAGAGGAACCGGTTCGGAATTGTATGGAAGAAGGATCCTGAGTCTCTGATCCTGGCGCCAAATGCCCAGTGTACCTTACTACAAGAGAGGTCCGTATCAGAAAGGATGTTAAGAATAAAATATTAATGTTGGATGCACCAGGCGATGGAAAATTGCCAGAGGGACTGCTGGTCAAGCCTAGTATTTTGCCCGCTAGAGCCCATGCTTATGCCAGAAGGGTAATGGTCCAAGTTCATAATGTGTCTGAAAGAGACATTCGAGTAAATAGAGGTTGCATCCTGGCTAATGTGCATTGTGCAGACACTGCAGTGCTACCCAGCAGCAAGAGTTTGAGGAAGAATGACAGAGTAACGCCTGACTTGTTTGATTTTGGTGACTCCCCGTTGCCAGCTGAATGGAAAGTGAGGATCCGTGAGAAGCTTGCCCAGAGAGACCAGGTGTTTTCTTTAAAGGAATGGGACGTAGGATGCATGCAAGGAGCTGAGCACAATATCCGGCTGCATGACGAAAGACCATTTCGTGAGAGGTCTCAACGCCTGGCACCTGCTGACATAGATGATGTGAGACGGCATCTGCAAGAGATGTTAGCTGCTGGTGTAATACAAGAATCCAGAAGCCCTTATGCTTCCCCCATTGTGGTAGTGAGGAAAAAGAATGGGACAGTAAGGATGTGTGTGGATTATCGCACCTTAAACCGGCGGACTATCCCTGATCAGTACACAATGCCCCGCATTCAGGATGCTGTGGACTGCCTAAACGGGAGCAAGTGGTTCTCTGTGTTGGATCTCCGCAGTGGGTACTACTAGATCCCATGGCCCCAGAGGACCGTGAGAAGACAGCCTTTATCTGTCCGCTTGGTTTCTATGAATTCATGAGGATGCCTCAAGGATTTCAGGTGCCCCAGCCACTTTTCTAACGATTGATGGAGCGTGCAGTGGGGACATGAACTTACTAGAGTGCCTGGTATACCTAGATGATGTTATTGTGTTTGGCAGCTCACTGGAGGAACATGAGAGCAGATTATTTAAGGTATTGGACCGACTGGAGGACTTTGGTTAAACTGTCCATTGATAAGTGTCAATTCTTTCAAACATCAGTAAAGTATGTGGGACACATAGTATCGACCGAGAATAGAGACCCGACCCAAGTAAAGTTGAGGCCTTGACCACCTGGCCACAGCCCAAAATCTAAAAGAACTGCAAAGATTCCTGGATTCTGTGGTTATTATCGGCGCTTCATCAAGGACTATTCAAGAGTGATCCGCCTTTACTTAACCTTACTCAAGGGTATCCCCAACCCACAAAAATACCAAAAGTCAGCATCCTCAAGACTGAAAGAGTGTATTTTCATCCGAAAGAAGTATTTGGGAGCCGCTGGACTCCTGATTGTGAGACTGCTTTTCATGAGATCATATATCAACTTACCCATGCTCCAGTGCTGGCCTATGCCGATCCAAGAAAACCTTACGTCCTGCACACTGATGCTAGCTTGCAAGGGTTGGGGCTGTTGTACCAAGAGCACGAGAATGGCCTGAGACCAGTGGCCTTTGCCAGTAGAAGCCTGACCCCATCCGAAAAGAACTATCCTGTACATAAGTTAGAGTTCCTAGCTTTGAAGTGGGCTATTGTTGACCAATTCCATGAGTACTTGTATGGGCTAAAATACTAGTAAAACTGACAATAATCCTTTGACCTATGTGCAGACCTCAGCTAAGTTGGATGCCACTGGCCATAGGTGGCTTTCTGCATTATCTACATATGACTATGCTCTCGAATACCGAGCAGGTCTGAACCACATAGATGCTGATGCTCTCTCCCGGAGGCCTGTTCCCCAGAATGATTGGGTCCGATTGGCAGAACCTGACATTTGGGCACTCTGCCGGAAGTTTGACAGGGAGGAACAAATGTCCATGGACGCAGTGGACTGCATGGTGGATTGCTTGGGACCCTCTGAGAATTGCATACCTGCTGCTTATTGCCACTTTTCTGCAATAGACATTGGTGCACTGCCTCAGCTGGACAATGACAGTATTCGGCGGGCTCAATCCCGCGATCCCATGATCAAAGCAGCTTTAGAAGCCCTCTATGCAGTAAAAGATGTGTCCAAATTACGCTCCACTGATTTGAGAACTGCACTGTTATACAAAGAAGGTCCTAAGTTGAAACTGATCAATAAACTGTTATACAGAGAAACAGTAGACAGAGGGGGACAAGTAGACAAACAACAACTAGTGCTGCCCACTGCCTTTCGAGACTCAGTACTGAGGTCCTTGCACAACCACATGGGGCACCTTGGTATAGACAGAACACTTGACTTGGTGAGATCCAGATTCTATTGGCCTAAGATGGGGCTGATGTGGAGCAACACATTCAAACTTGTAGTCGCTTACAGAGGAAAGCTTGCCCCAGAGGGCTGCCCCCTTGTTAACATCACCACCAGTGCACCCATGGAGCTGGTCTGTATTGATTTTCTGAGTTTGGAGTCAGATCAAAGAAATATCAGTAATGTGCTGGTGGTCACTGACCATTTCACGAGATATGCCCAAGCTTTCCCCACCAAAGACCAGAAAGCATCCACTGTGGCCAAAGTACTTGTAGAAAACTTTTTTGTTCACTATGGGGCTCCACAAAGAATCCATTCTGATCAAGGGAGAGACTTTGAGAGTCGTCTGATCGAAGTGATGCTTTCTCTGTGGGGAGTGCGAAAGTCCAGAACCACTCCTTACCACCCCAAGGGGGACCCACAGCCTGAACGTTTCAACCGCACTTTGCTAGATATGCTAGGCACCCTGCACCCAAAGAACAAGCCTAGATGGAGCCAACAAATTAGCACCCTGGTACATGCTTATAACTGCACCAAAAGTGATGCCACTGGGTTCTCCCCCTACCGCCTGATGTTTGGAAGAGAAGCTCGACTACCAGTAGATGTGTGTTTTGGGGTCTCTCCTGATGGGGTTCAAGCTGACAACTATTTACAGTATGTGCAAAAGTTAAAGGCCCAGCTAACTCATGCGTACTAACTGGCTCAAACCATGGCTGCCAAAAGAAATCTGGCCAACAAAGAACGGTATGATAAAAAGGTGAAAGCACAGGAACTCCAGGAGGGAGATCGGTATTGCTAAGAAATCTGGGACTGCATGGCAAACACAAGATTGCTGACAGATGGCACCATCTCCCTCACATTGTAGTGGGCAAACTAGATGATCTGCCAGTGTACAAAGTAAGGCCTGAGAACAATTCAAAGATGTAAAACAATGCATAGAAATCATTTACTGCCCATTGGACAAATCCTGATTGAGTCTGAGCCCCAGAAGATGCCCCTCTGGACCAGTGACTAGAGCTGCTGCTAAGAAAAGATCAAGGAAGTCTGCACCTACAGAAGCAGAGTTAAAGTGTTCCCTCCACAAGTCCCAGCTGAGCATAACTGTCAGTCCATATCAGAAGAAAGTGAGAGTGACTTTGAATACTATCCTTCTTACGAACTGAGTCAATTGTTTCGGGGCAATCCCCTAGTCAATACTGGAGACAAAGCTGGGCCTTCTGGACTGCACTAAGCCCCAGCTTCATCCCTGAGCCAATGCTCCCAGAAAGTGAAGTGCAAAGCATCAGATAAGATGAAATGGAATCATTGTGCATGGTTGAACTGTTTGAGCTTTCAGGGAGGAAATGATAGATTGGGGCAGACTGGTGATACACCCGAACAAGAAGAGTATTTTGAGTGCCCTGACAGTCCACTGCCAGTGTCCAAAAGCTCTCCTCGTGAGCCAAATGTTGTGGACTCAGAAACTGTAACTCCTGGAGCTGAAAGTGCCCCAAGTTCTAGCCTCTCTACCCCCATGGAGACTCCCCTGACAAGTGAGGACAATGCTGAAAATGAGGCTCAGAGTGCAGAGACTGTAACAGTTCCCCTAGAAAGACTGGTCGAGCTGTAAAGCCTGTGGTGCACCTCAGTTATGATTCCCTGGGCCGGCCAGTGGATCTGCCTCTCAATGTTGTCCATAAAGGAGTGTATGTGTCACCGAGCTCATTGCCCAAACTGAGCGTCAGTGCTAACTCCAAGTTACTTGTGTTGCCCTCTAAGTATGGTGCCCTTGCCCCATCCAGCCCCAAGGTAACTAATAGGGAAGGGGCCCCTCTCTTCAGGTTTCATGTACAAGAGGTAATAACTTGAGTTATGGTACAATGTGTGTGTAATACTGTGTAAAGAGTGACGTACTGCAATGTTTCAGAAATGTGTTCTTGGTAAAATGATGTATTGACTGATGATTACATGTGTGAGCCTAATGCAAATGTATATGGTTGCAGTTGAAACTTATGGGGTACTTGCTTGTGGACGTCAAGCTTTCCCAAGCCAGGAAGGGTGTAACCCCCTGCAAATGGGGGTTCCCAAAAGACTTCCAGGAGCTTGGCTTGAATGCTCCAAGCCTGAATGGTGTTTATGTTAGCCATTTATCAGTGAGTGTTTTAGAGCCTCTGGTACTGTCTCTTTAAGAGCTGTCTGCTTGCAGACATAATTAGTTTGTATGGGGCAACTGTGTGCTTCTCTGTTTGAGTACCACCTGAGCTGCTGCCAATTCACTCCATTTTTGCAGTCACTAGGAGTGCAAAGGGAACCTATCTGAAAGATGTAACTGCCAGAAATCATTTACAGTAATAATGAAATTACAGTTTGTCTAACCTGCTTTCTTTGCAGTCAGAACTGTGTCTGCCTAGTTCCCCATTCTGGTTTTGAACTGCTGAACTGGACCAATCAGTGTGGGGTAAGCTAGCTCTAAAATGGTGCCTTGGATGAATCAGAACTTGGACTCATAATCTGAGCCAGCCACAAGAGGATTGTATGGGCAGTGACTCTGGGAGATGTAGTTTAGACTTCGGTGCCTTTTTGGACCAACAGCAGCAGTCTATTGTGAGGGACAGCCAATCCAGTCAAGAACTGGGAGGAACTCAAAGGAAGTGCCCGCTTTTGTCTGTTGGAGTTTCAGTTTAGATCTGGCAGTGAAGGGAAGAAACCCTGTGCTCCTTCAGTGCACAGTTTCAGTCAAAAACGTGTGTAAGGCCCAGAGTTCCGGTCTGCAGCTTGTGTAACTGCTTGTTAGGACTGAACCGTCCTGTGAAAAGAATCAAAGGATCTCTGAAGAGTAGAAACCAGGCTCACCCTGTAGAAGACTGGAGAAATTGTTGAATTGCACTCGGTCTGTCAGGAACCGAATCTGCTGTGTGTTCTCCCGGGTATTGTGCAGTAATTGCGATCGGGATAGAGAAGCAGCCTGCCTGGTATAGTACTTTCTTTTTTTTACCATATAAATGTGTGAAGAGTCTCGTGGAGCTCAAGAGTAGCCCTGCTGACGTTGAAGGATCCTATCTTGTTTGGAGGTAGTGAGTACTAATTCAGGGTCGCCCCTGTTGAATTGCCACATTAAATCCAAATGGAATCACTGTACTGCTGACTGTTTAAACTAATTTTTCTTTTCACTGTGTGAAAGGGCCCCTACCAGCTGCCACGGTTTGGACTAGCCACTAGGGTTTGGGTACCCAGGACAGTAACTGGTAGGGATAGGCCTGTGCACAGAGCCATAGGTAGATAGTAAAGTGATAAGCTAATTAACCTGATTTCCCCTGTCCTTGTTATATCCCCCAAATAAATCAGAGCTGCTTGTTTCAGCAAGTTATACTTCCTGAGGTATTTGTCTATGTTAAAGTACTGTACTGTGATTGTTGCACTGTATCTTATTTCACAGGAGGTCCCAGTGCAGGAACTAGTCCTGGGGGTAAGTGTATACTGTGAAGGTAATTTGATATATTGTGTGGGCCACTAGTGGGAAGAAAGGGGTTGCAGTGTCCCAGAGGGCTGTGACCAAGTAAGTTTAACTATTGCAAACCCTGACCTCTGGGTGGAGGCACCCGCCATTGGATCCAGGCCCCTCAACCTGTTAGTGGCAAATCAGGCAGGGGTAGTAGCCCCTGGGATAGCGCCATCTAGGAGTTACACAGCTCTCAATTAAGTAAAATGTAATGTGATTAGGGGATCATCTGTATCCCAGTGCAGGGTCAGTCAGGGTAATGAGTGAGAGCAGGGAAAGAATAGTTAGCCTGCTGCTTCAAGTACCTGATGATTCCAGGAGCTGTCAGGTTGTCCTCACAGAAAGAAACCTGCCACCAGAATTAATCGTTTCTCCAGAATTTCAGCTCCACATCTGCCCTCAGAAATTCTTCACCACCAGTCAAAAAGGAATGTAGGAGTATAGTAAGAAAAATTCTTCAGATGTGGGGTTTATTTTGAAAGAAAAAGAACACAATGTAATTTACCTCAATCCGTCTTCATGAAAGGGACTGTTGTCTAATTGAAGGATTGAACTTTTAAAAGACTGAGGGTGGATTGTGTCCTTAAATATTACGTGCAAATGCTGTGAACTGTATGTTACATGCCGCTGTTTTGAAACTGTTTAGCAAAGTGTTTTGTTTATCTGCTAAAGATAAATGCAAAGAAACTGAACTGCTTTAGCTTTAAAGTTTAAATTTAAGGTGGAACTGCTGTATGGGATACCAGGGAAGGGTATCTGTGGTACAGTGGTCAGTGGGCTGACTGAGGTGGTACAAGGGCTAGTAGCCACTGCACACCCTTAAGGCAATTTATGTATGTGCAGCATTGAGGCCTGAGGTAGAGCCTAGTTCTGGGCAAGAAAAAAATGTGTTTTGGGAAGGGGTCAGTGGACTGTCTAAGGTGGGACAAGACCTAGAACCACTGCATGCCCTTAAGGCTATAGTGTTTTATAACATTGGTTGACAGAAATGTGCAACCCAATTCGGTGAGTCGCTTTGCGGGGCCGTGGATTAAGTTAGCATTAATCCACAGTTCTGCAGAGTGACTCTGGAGATCTGTCACTAGGTCTCATTATGTGCAGGAGAATGGACAGTTCAGCGGCAGCCATGTAAACTACCAAGTGAGCAAGTGGGACTATGATCTCTGTCATAGGCCCTTGTATGAGAGAGACAGAAAATGAAGTTGCTTGTCGTGTGCTGTTAGTGAAGAGAGACACAGGGGCAGAGAACAGGAGCAAGCTGAGCAGGGTTTAGAGAGAGAGGGACACACACACACACGGTGGGAGCAAGTTGTGGCAAGGCTTTTCAGCAGTTCTGACAGAGCTGCGCTTATGTGAGTGTCCTGCTCTAGAGTGCCCTGTGGACAGTGAGACACAGAGAGGCAAAGTCATACACAAGGAGGACCGCAAAGCAGTTGTTCTCCAGCACTGTCCTCTCATTGTCTGTGCTGGCTGAAAACCCATGAACCTTCCCTGTAAGTGCCCCTTTGCACTGTCCCCTGTGTGTAACCACTGTGTTGTGGGCCCCCCCTAATACTGGCATCCAACTGAGAATGTCACCTCTATGCTGTGTCTCTGCAGTGTCCTCTCTCTGTTTGGGTGCAGGTTTTGTGGCATGCAGCTTATGTGGATCGCAGTGCCCCCTATGCCCCACTATACAAGAGACAGTGACGGTCCTCCGAATGTCAGAGTGGAACACAGACAGAGGAGGGAGAGTGAGAGACAGACTAAACCACTGCTTCCCATAGCAGCTAAAAATATCCCAGTTTGTCACGGGCAGGAAACATTTAGACACCAGCGAAACAGTGGAGAGAGAGAGAGAGAGAGAGAGAAGAGAGGAGAGAGGAGGAAGGAGAGAGAGAGAGAGAGAGACAGGGACAGGCAACAGTTCACTGTCAGATATGCACAACAGAATTCCGTGTGTCGTTGGAACACGGCAGAAATGCAGCACTTCGGGGGGAGAGAGACGGATTGACAGCATGACGCAGTGTCCTCTGTCAGAGAGAGCTGTGACTGTTTCTGTTCCCCCTTGCAGTTGTGCCAACTGGGCTGCTTATGTGACAGAGACATGTACCATCCGGCATCAGAGAGCGACACACAGCAGGTATGACACAGTGTGAAGCACAGTTGCTGCAATCTGCGTTTCTGTCTCTGTCTCTGTATGTATGCAGCATATAGAGTGTGACAATCACTTGATAGTCACTCCCCGAGGTCAGCACTTGCTTCAGTATCAGAGAGGACCACTGCAGCAAGACAGCAAAAGGCAGGAGAGTGAAAGCTCTCTCTCTTTCTCTTGCAATCTCCTCTCTATCTCTTACTGCATGTGTCTGTTTTTCTGTGATGTGAAGCCTACAGTTTCCCCATGGTAGATGCCATCCAAGAGAGAGAGACACACACGGGGGTCGGGGGAAGAGGGTCCTCTGAACTTGTGTGTCTGTTTGGTGGGGGGGCTAAAAAACATTGTAGCCAAGTAATGTATCTGTGACATTTCTATGTGCATAGCATAAGTACAGTATGCATTAGTTGTTAGGGACTATTTTGCAAGGTGGCAGGATACAGTACTTTTTGTTCTATTTAAACAGCAAAAAAAAAAAACTTTCTGGATACTTTTTTGTTATTTAAACATAACCCATGTTATAAGTGCAATAACTCACTCAAGGGGGTGCGGTTATTGGGGATTAATCAACACCCTGGATACTGTGAGGGCACTCAGCCTGCGGCCTCATACCTCACAATGCACCCGGGGTGTTGATTAATCCCCAGTAACCGCACACCCTGTCATGGGTTATTGCTTACTTAAACCAGTGCAGTGACTAAGGCCAGGGAAGGGCATTATCCTGGGACCATTTGTGTTTTGGAGGGCTGGTGGATTGTTTTTGCCTATAGTCTCTAGGGGAAAATTGTGGTGGGGTGGATTGCCCTGCAAGTGTAAAACAGGAAGAAAGAGTTATTTCATATTGCAGTTTTACAACTGTGATTTATTTTATGATTTTTCAACTGCAAAAGTGTGTACGTTGCGAGTCGTTTGTGGCTGCAAAGCATTTTACGAATTTTTTCAGTAAAGTTTACTTTATTTTTTCATCAATTCAAGTGTCCATGTCCTTATTTGCAGTGCCATTGTCTCACATTCCTGAAGGCCTCCAGGTCAGCCCAGTGCTGCACCTCTCTCTCGTGGTAACCCTCAGCCATACCGGTTGGGGAGGTAAGGCTCAGGTATTCTGGTTGTACCCAGCTGGAGGGGTGTGGGCAGGGGAAGAGACAAAGTTAATCCTACATTGCAGTGTTACGCAAACCCTGGAACCCAGGTAGTGCTGGTGCTGTTAACTCACTCCACATGAGTGTTCAAGTGATTGTTGTACTGCTGTCTTTACAATACCAGTGTCTTTACCCATTGTTATCATATAGGAAGCTCTCCACAAGTTACTAGGTACCCAGTGGTTACATCAGTGTAGGCCTGTAGATGTTGCAGCTGCTTGATTGGCAGTGATGTGCTGTAAATAAAACAAAGGCAATGCTCACTAAACCCAAAGGCTATGCAGTTGCAGAAAATGGCACATGTGAATTTCAAACAGAGGTATTTAAAAATCCCAAGGTGACTGACTCCAGTGAATAAGTTCCCAACTTTGCATCTAATAAAAAGACCAGGCCCTGAGTTTACGCATGGTTCTGGTAGAAGCTGGACCTTCCTTCAGTACACAGGGCTCTGCAGTCACAGCTGGTGGTGAGCCCTGTAAGTCGATTGGACTGCTTCTGTGTTATCCCACTTTGCTCTCTCTGGCATCTGTTAAGGTGACTCAGGCAGAAGTTCAACTGTCTCCCCCCGATCAGGCCACTGCATGTCGCACTGACCCACATGAACAGGCCTCCAAACCCTCCAGTGGTAAAAGCCTGTTACTTGGTCATGTTACCCACTAGGGAACCCTACAGCAGTCCTGTGGGTAAATCCTCTCTCTCCCTGCATTAGCAATGCTCAGCTTTGATCTGTATGTTGGCTAGCATGAAGATGCCTGCCTCTCTCTGGCACGATTACTGCTTTTACTTACAGCTGGTTGTTTCACAGATTCACATTCTGTCTCAGCCTCACTCAAGCCCTTTTTAACACTGATCTTATTCTTGTGAGATCTCTCTCAGATCTGAGTGCAGGTCAACTCAGCCCCTGCTCTTCTCTGAGGCCAAGCAGAATTCCTATTTGTCCACAGGGCTGTCAGTCAGACTAGACAGTCCTGGAGGTCTGATTCATTATATGCAACTGGTTGGTGAATGGGCAGTTAAATTAATAAGGTCCACATGTAGCTTAGGATTTCCTGGAGCTCACCTCTCAAGCTTTACTGTCTGATTGGTTGTCAGCACAACCCCTGACCCCTGTTGCAGTGAGGGTGATGTCAGAGGGCAACAGTATGGCTATGTCCTTGCTGTTGAGGGCTACAGACCCCAAACATTCCTGTATTCTAAAAGGGCTCTTGTCCTTAAACATTCTTGCTGCCCCAAGTCCATGTAGCAAGATTCTGCTGAACAGTCCTTCGACATTGGTGAGTTAACCAGGGAATCCCATTTCTAGTGCAAGCACCTATGCATTCACTCTGTCTATGGTGGGAGGGCACCTTTGATGCGTAACAGAAGTTGTGGTTCATGATGGTGGTGCCAGATGTGCCAAAATACCTAGCTCTCCTCCCCTCCAGGTACCTCTTCTTGAATTCCTCATCACAACATGGAAGTCCTCGGGGCCAAAGAGAGCATGGTAGAGCAGCAGCATTCTGGCTAGGCTCTCCTGAGAGACAAGTAAATCCTCACACTTTTTTTTGGGGGGGGGTACATTCAATTACAGAGGTTCTCCAGAGCTCAGATTTCTCTGCCCATCCCCTCTGTTCTCTATTTAACCCCCCTTCCACCTTCTTCTTTCTCCAGCTCCAGCCACCAGCTCAGGTACAGCCGGACAGTGCTGCTCCACCTTACAGGCATCCGGGAGCAGCCAGCAGACACAGGAGCTATCCCCCCCTCCCCACAACCAAGCCTGCCCTTACGGAGCAGCTAATGGCAAGCAGTGCCACGTTTCACGTGGCACCACTGTTTTCTAGCCACCAACCCTCTCTAGCCACCCCCCAGGTGGTGTTCCTTTTATTGGCTGCCAGAACCAATCAGCCAAGTCCTGCACTCCTGACACTTCTGCAGAGTGGTACATTCCCTTCCCCCTACTTTCAGCCTCCTTGATATGTCTGGCAACTAACCAGAGAAGATGTGAACATTCTTGAATCCACTCCCCTGGTCGAGTTGTACTCCCCTGCAAGGTTCAGTTTTCCTCTTGTGGTCGCACTCTGGAAACAAGTCTGCCTAGTGTGCCTTCCTGGTTAAACAATTTCCTTTCCCTTTCCCTTACCTGTTTATCATAGTGAATAACTCCTCATCTCCCCCATTCCCTAGCTCTGGCTGTGCACAGGGCTGTTCTTAACCCTTTAGTTGCATAGCACCCAGTCCTATCAAAAGACAGATCCACCATACCCTACTAGCAGTGCACCTTATATCACCTCCATTAAGTACCCCAACCTCTTACACTCCCCCCCCCCTTTGTTATCCAGGCTAATCAGCCTCAAGGATTATTTTACCAATTATCAGTTCCTAGGGTAGTCAGTACAAGCAATGCTTCAGTTCTCCCCTACCCCTACCAGCAGTGCACTTTATCGTAGGTATTGCTAAAGCACCTTAGCCCTCCTGTAATACCACTGGCTTGTATCACTTGATTAGGTACATGCCAGTCGACTCCAACCTACCTGTCACAGCAGCAGAGTAGCACCCTCGGTACTAAGGCTCTACACCTGCGATCTCACATAAGTGGCCCACTTTGCCCAGCATGCTAGCCCTATTGATTTTCATGCTCGCTTGTCCTCCCTGCCTAGTACAAATCAGAGACCTGGTCACCCCCAACACCCCCAAGTTACTTTGTGGTCCACTCCTGTCCCTCAGTGCACACCCCCTCTGGGATTCTCCCACTACCTCCCTTGCATATACTCTTATCTTACCACACAGACTAGTCATCCAGGCACTTTTACTCACCTTTGTGTCTTACCCACCTAGTATATACTCAGTTGCTAAGCACCCCATCCCACCATCCTTATATGTTGCTACCACCAATAACAAAGAACTCATGTTCCTGGGGTACAATTTAAAAAAAAACTTTTGCTACTTTTGCTCTGTTCAGGTAATGTGGAAACTAACCCAGGACCTCCCACCTCCCCTTACCTCTCCAATGGATTTTTGCACCAGCCCCAGGCCTGAAAATGATTTTAATCAACGTTTGTAGCTGTGACAGAAATGGTGAAAAAAGAGTTAATGGTTTGGATTCTGTAGGTGCTTTATTTTTTAGCAGTCTGAAAAAAAAACACACTCATGCAAGCTGAGAATGCCAGCTTGTGGAATTCTCAGTCCTCCCTAGCTGCTAGATAAGAGCTGGGTCATAAATCTCAGGTGGACATCTCCACACACACAGGTCAGTTTGAATGGATTGCTTCATTCAAATATAAACTTAAGGTTAAAAGGGAATATAATTGGTCACTGGAAGGTGTTTAGTCTGATTGGGACAATTAAATACATACATGTTAGATGGTTGGTGCATTCAAAGGGGGAATAGGCATTACCTATTTCCAGGAAAATATATAAGAGGTTGAAAGGCAATGAAGAGTGTTCTTCTTACTTTGAAGCTGGAGAAAGAGTCTAAGATTAGAGCTTACCCTTCTAGCTATGTCCATGGGAGCTGGCAGTTAGCATAGGGCACAGTGGTCTCTTGAAAGGACAGGAAAGGGTAAGTTTAGTACTAGCATATTTCAGTAATAGCCTTCTTCTTTTGCCATCTGTTATTTAAAACATTTGTTTACTTTTCCTGTATGAGTGTTATTCTCTTGTGTTGTAAATATATATCCTGTAAATGCTCAGTGCACTTTCTGTTAAGTAAAAAGCTATTTATTTGCTCAACAGTTGTGTCTGTGATGTCATTTTTCTAAGGTAATATTTGGTTTCCACTGGCTGAAGTAAACTCTGTGTAGCATCCGCCACCTGAGAGAGACACACTACCAGACTTTAACTTGTGCAATTGCACATTTAATTATTCAAGTTTGTAAGCTTGAAGGTTGGTGCTGGACAACTCCAGCTGGTGGCAGCGAATACCCGAGGGCAGACACCTCTCTAAAAGCTGTTCCAGCCCAGAGGGAGAGGTGAGTTGTCACAGTAGCCTATTGAAAAAAATGAATCCACTAAAAGTATGGATAACACACACAAATCCTGACATACTAGTTGTTACTGAAACCTGGTTAAAGGGAACTATCACAGACCTACAGATTACACTCCTCTCCTTCGACACCTTCAGGTTGGATAGATCTTCAAGGGGGGGTTGTTATCTATGTAAACACTATATACTCTGCCACTGAGTTCCTCTCACTATCCAAACCTAGGGAATTCGAATGTTTAGCATTAAGGATCTTGTTATCCTCAACTGAAGCATTCAATATCATCGACTGTTATAGACCACCAGCAGGGGGAGTTGAACTCTTCTCAACCCTCAGAAATATAATCAAAACCGATCCTAATGAATCTGTAATCCTTGGTGACCTAAACATGGACTGGTTGTCCCGGAAGGCAAATTCCCTAAAAGACACGTGCGGCGATTTGGGCGTTTCACAACTCATCTCAGAACCCACTCGACTTAACTTAAAAAATAACAATAAAAGTTCAGTTCTAGACTTGATCTTGACAAACAGGCCTCATAAAATCTCACATACTGCCATTTTCCATAATAATCTAAGCAGCCACAACATTGTTGTATGCACTAGAACTCAGGAAAGACGTACCTCTTGTGACAAGTTTATTACTAAGCATAGCTTTCGCATATTCAATGTTGAAAATTATCTAGCAGACCTCAGGTGTACAAACTGGCAAAGCCTCTACTTGGCTGACTCAGTGGACAAGGCTGTTGATATCCTCAATGATATCCTTACAAGCCTAGCAAATAAGCATGCCCTGCTTTGTTAAATGTAGAGTGAGAAAGATCTCGTATCTGTGGTTTACCACTGAACTGAAAGCAGCTCTAACAGAAAGGGACAAACTTTGGGCACTAGTAAGGTGGACCAAAGCCCCAATTGATTGGAAAAGCTTTAGATTTTTGAGAAATACCTGTACGAGACTAGTCAGAGCAGCCAAATCCAAGTGTAACCCCTAGGTGGTGCTATCCCTTGGGCTACTACCCCTGCCTGCCTGGCTACTAACAGGTTAAGGGGCCTGAGGTCTGAAACAGGTGCCTCCACCCAAAGGTCTGGGTTGGTTTGGGTTACGCTACCCAGATCACAGCCGTCTGGGACACTGTGACCCCCCCTTTTCTCCCACTAGTGGCCCACACCATACACAACAGTGACTTTCCCAATACCCTTGATATGCAAACCACATACACTTGTACTTGGCACTTACCCCCAGGACTGGTTCCTTCAGCTTGACTCTGGGGACCCCCTGTAAAATAAGGTGAGGCAGTACAACAGCAACAATGCAGTACCTTCAGCATAAACTGACACCACAGTCAATGTAAATTGCAGAAACAAACAGATCTGATTTATTCAGGGGTCTGTAACAAGGAGGGGGAATAATCAGGTTAATTAGCTTGAACAGATTAATAATCACACTATTGTGCATGCACTTAGAGTCATTCTCAGTCACACTCTCTGGGTACTAAGGATGGGGAAAGGGGCTAGCCAGGTCCGCTGCCCGGGGTAGGCCGGCATCGCATCTCGTTGTGGCCCTGTGATGGAAAAAGAACGTGCACACACAATTTGTAATCCGGAGCTAGATGGCTCAGTTCGTGGAAAGAAAAGCACAATCAGATAACACACTTTGATTAAACAAAAGTTGCAGGGAGCTACCCTGATAATTACTCACGATACCCAGGCTAAACACAGGAGGACTGATGGCTGACTGGCTGGTTTTCCAGAGGAAGCTTGGCCCTTCAATGATGGATCTTTCTGTGCAGCAGAGTAGGGGACTAGACCTGCGTGGCAGGGCCTATCTATGTCAGGCAGCACGTATTCAGTCCGATTCTGACAGGGAAACACTTCCCGCGCTAGCACACAGTTTACAGAAAAAGGGGAAACCAGATTGCGACCCCCCTTGCAGTTCATAGCACATTTATATGTAAAGGAAATTACTATACCAGGCAGGCTGCTCCTAGATCCGATAGCAAAATCACTGCAATTACCCGGCAGCGCTACGGTAGCTAAAGTCCTGACAGGCCGATCGCTTTCAGCAAAATCTTCAGTCTCCTACAGGGTGAGCCTGGCTATAAATCAGCAGCTTGCTTCATTCTCTGCAAATTCGAATTCAGTCCAAAAACATCCTCTTCTCCCTCTCAGGGCAGACAGCAGGCACGTAGACCAGCAATCAGGCCTTCCACGGTTCTCCCATGTGAACTACGTCGCAATGGCCACTCGAACACACACAGCAGTGCTTCTCCTTCAGCGTCCAACTCGAATCTGGCTTGCCAACAAACAGTTCAGGGCATTTCCCTTAGAGCGAAAGGATTCGGTTGGTTGGTTCAGTTGTCAGTCACAGCAGGGCTCCCTCTATTGGTGCAAAAAGGCGCCAAGGATACAAAATTACATTTCCCAGAGTTAGGCACCACACAGATTCACTTTATAGGCTCCATTTTGGAGTCCTCACAACCCCCATTGGTCCAATTCGGCAGTTTGGGACCAAAATGGTGGAGCATAACAGAAACAGCCCATGCTGCAAGAAAGGCAGGTTAGATAAACTACATTTTCACTATTACTCTGCATAGTTCCCCACAATTAATGACAGCTTTCAGAAGGGCTCCCTCTGCACACTTAGCAACGGCAGAAACAGCACTTAGGCAGTGGCCCGTGTGGGACTCGGACATAACTACACACAGCCCCCCCATTCAAACTATTTATGTCTACGAGCAGGCAGATCTTAAAGAGACAGTACGCGGAGGCTCTAAAAGCACTCGCTGCAGCACCAGCAAAACAGCTTTAATGCCAAACACCACCGTAGTCAACATATTAAACCTTTGTTACATACACAAGTCCTGTATTTCACAGTTTACTACTTGTTACACAGAATTATACATACATCGCCATTTGAAATCAGGTTATTACTTCCTGCACATGAAACAATGACAATGGGCCGGGGGCCCCTTCTCTGTCAGCTACCTTGGAGCTAGATGGGACATTAGCACCATACCTGGAGGGCAGAACAATTAACCTGGATTTTGCACTTATGCTCAGTTTGGGCAGTGAGCTCTGGGACACATATACTCCTTTATGGACCACATTGAGAGGCAAATCCACAGGCCTCCCAGGGGAATCATAGCTGAGGTGCACTACTGGCTTTATGGCTCGACCAGTCTTCCTGCAGGGAACAGTTACAGTCTCTGTACCTTTAGCTTTACTCTCTGCACTCTCCTTACTTGCAATGAGAGTCTCCATCTGGGCAGAACAGTCTGGACTTGAGGCATGGTCAGCCTCTGGATTAACAAGTTCTGGTTCCACCACACTTTGCTCACTTGAACAACTCTTTGGCACTAGAAATGAACTATTATGACACTCAAAGTACTCTTCCTGCTCTGGTATATCACCAGTCAGTCTCAGCTCATCTGTTACTTCCTCAGGCAATTCAAACAGTTCCACCATACAAAGTGACTCAATATCCTCAGATGTGACACTCTGCACTTCACTCTAAGGGAGCATTGGCTCCATGGTTAAAGCTGGGGGGGTTAGGCAGTTCAGAGGGCCCAGCTTCATCCCCATAATTGACCAGAGGGTTACTTTGAAACAACTGACTCAGTTCATAGGAAGGATAGTAACCATAGTTGTACTCACTTTCATCTGAAGCAGACTGGCAGTCATTTTCAATTGAGGTTTGCTGTGGAGGAAACCTTAATTCAGAAACTACAAGAGCAGGCATTGCCTGTCTCTGTCTTGCAGCAGCCCTTGTCACCGGTCTAGGGGGAGCAATTTCTGAGGGCTCAGATTCAATCATTATCTGTCCAATGGGCAACAAATGGTTATGGTGCATTGTTCTGACATTCTTTGAGTTGTTCTCAGGCTGCACTTTATACACTGGTAAGTCATTTAGTTTTCCCACTACTATGTGAGGGAAATGATGCCACCTGTCAACAATCTTGTGTTTGCCATGCAGTCCCAGATTTCTTAACAATACACGCCTGGAGCTCTTGGGCCTTCACCTTTTTATCATATCTTTCTTTATTAGCCAAATTTCTATTTGCAGACGTGGTCTGAGCTAGTTGGTATGCATGGTTTAATTGAGCTTTTAACTTTTGCATGCACTGTAAGTACTTCTCAGCTCGGACTCCATCAGGACAGAGGGGAAACCAGGTTGTGACCTCCTTGCAGTTCATAGCGCATTTATATGTAAAGGAAATTACTATACCAGGCAGGCTGCTCCTTGATCCTGATCGCAAAATCACTGTAATTACCCGGGAGCGCTACGGTAGCTAAAGTCCTGACAGACGATCGCTTTCAGCAACATCTTCGGTCTTCTACAGGGTGAGCCTGGCTATAAATCAGCAGCTTGCTTCGTTCCCTGAAAATTCGAATTCAGTCCGAAAATGTCCTCTTCTCCCTCTCAGGGCAGATAGCAGGCGAGTAGGCCAGGAATCAGGCCTTCCATGGTTCTCCCGCGCAAACTACGCCACAATGGCCACTCAGACACACACAGCAGTGCTGCTCCTTCAGCGTCCAACTCGAATCTGGCTTGCCAGCAAACAGTTCAGGACATTTCTCTTAGATCCAAAGTGTTCGGATGATCCGTTCAGTTGTCAGTCACAGCAGGGCTCCCCCTATTGGTGCAAAAAGGTGCCAAGGATCCAAAACTACATTTCCCAGAGTTAGGCACCACACAGATCCACTTTATAGGCTCCATTTTAGAGTCCTCACAACCCCATTGGTCCAGTTCGGCAATTCGGGACCAAAATGGTGGAGTATAACAGAAACAGTCCATGGTGCAAGAATGGCAGGTTAGATAAACTGCATTTTCACTATTACTCTGCATAGTTCCCCACAATTAGTGACAGCTTTCAGAAGGGCTCCCTCTGCACACTTAGTGAGAGCAGAAATGGAGCACTTAGGCAGTGGCCTGGCGGGACTCGGGCATAACTACACACAGCCCCCTCATTCAAACTAATTATGTCTGCAAGCAGGCAGACCTTAAGGAGACAGTATGCAGAGGCTCTAAAAGCACTCGCTGCATCACCAGCAAAATGGCTTTAACGCCAAACACCACCCAGGCTGGAAGGACTTAGGCAAGCTCCTGGAAGATTTTTGAGAACCTCCATTTGCAGGGGGGTTTACACAAGTATTACGTGGATACCCTACAGAGTGCCAAAGGCAATTCTGCTAAAATTTTGCAGACAGTCAAAACTGTGGAAGGTCATAAAATCCTGCCTCTATGCCCCCCCCCCCCCACCAAATTACAACCCAAGACTCTACTATCTCCAATCAAGGAACAGTACTTGAGAAACGAAATGTTCATTTTGCAGCGACGGGTCTAGCGTTCGATTCCTCTCCAGCTGCCAGACTCGTTGATGGCTCCGCACCCAAGGAAATGCCCCTCGACAAAAAGATTCATGACCCCTTTTGCTTCTCCCCAGTGTCATTTAAACAAGTCGAGGATCTCCTAAAAACACTTGACACGGAAAAGAGCGCAGGCATAGATGGTATCGAGCCCACATTTCTAAAACTAGGGTACCATCTTCTAACAACTCCAATTATGCACATCTTCAATTTGTCAATCGCCACTGGAATGGTCCCTTCATGCTGGAAAACAGCATTCATATTTCCATTGTTTAAGTCGGGTGACCCACGTGACCTAAACAATTATAGACCTATTTCCATCCTCCTGGTTCTGTCTAAACTTTTAGAAAACGTAGTCAATAATTAGCTAATAAAGCACCTCGAAATGTATAACCTATTCAGTCTGTTACAATCTGGCTTCAGACAAAACCATAGCACAGTGTCAGCACTGGAAAAAAGTAACAAATGACTGGTTCACCACCCTTGACCATAAATACACTACAGGAGCTGTCTTCCTAGATCTGAGCTAGGCTTTTGACACAGTCAACCACAGTCTCCTGCTTGTCAAACTTCAGGAACATATCTGAACAATTGCTGTGTTAATTGGTTCATCAGTTATCTCTTGCTGATTCCAGTGCATCAAAGTTAAGGGAGCCTTTCTGTACTTTGCTGTCGCATTAGGGGTACCCAAGGCTCAATATTAGGGCCATTGTTGTTTTCACTTTACATCAATTCATTAAGTATCAACATCCATAACCCTAGGCTACACTTTTTCGTGGATGACACAGTTTTGTACACATCTAAAACCTCTTTGATGGACGTGAGCCTTGAGATGCAATCTTACTTCGATCAACTGCAGCGCAATCTGCTGAGCTCCAAATTATTACTAGATGCCAAGAAAACCAAGGCAATGTACTTCCTCCCACTGCATCCATCTACATCCCTGCATGCACAAGTTGCTCTGGCTCTCATCACAACCTTGCTAGAAGACACACTCAAGGTCGTGGGCAAGTTAAAATACTTTGGCATTTGGTTGGACAGCAAACTATGTGTTCCTGCACTATCGAAATCCTAACTAAAAAACTTGAAGCAAGGCAGGGTATTTTCTTTAGGAATAAATCTTCATTCCCAGATGATGTTAGGAAAAGACTTGTACAAGCCACCTGCCTCTCACTTATTGACTATGCGGACATCATCTGTACTGGCAGTTCAGCGTCTAACTTACATAAGCTGGACATCCTTTTTCACCATGCCCTACGCTTCATAACCAAAGTGCCTTTTCGAACGCATCATTGTGTTTTATACTTGACAGTGGGCTGTACATCCCTCTCCACAAGAAAATGGCCCACACACTACCACATGGGCTCTAAAAATTCTACTAAACAAACTTCCAGCTTACATTACTTCCCTTTTCTGTAGGTCACACAGCAACTGTTTCCTTAGGAAGAATACCTTTATTCTGCTAAATGCACCCAAAGTGTGTATGTTGTACGGCAAAGCCACAATTAGTTATGCCATCCCAGCTGCCTGGAATAAAACTCAATCCTGACTTAAGCTTACTGAACTTGTCACTGTCAATCACTTTAAATCCCTGTCAAATGAGGCACTTCAAAACACTTGCTGCTACCACAGTGGTTAGGCCCCCCCCCCCTTGGGCTCAGTACTTGCATTAAGCACTTCCCTCTATTCCCTATATATTCTAGCTAGCCTCTCCCCTTCCCAAGTCTTCTCCTCCATATATACCTTCTAGTATATGTATGGCTATGCCTGTACCCCTTTGGCCTAATGAAGTTCCACTTGTTATAATTTGCATATCAGTGGTTTTGTTCCTGTTGTCTTCTTCCACTCTAGCTTTGCATCTGTGTTTCCAATGTAATGTACCAATGCCTTTCCTCAATGCTGTATGAATTAAGTCAACTTATAGTGTTGTTCTGCTGATGTATCAATGAGTCTCTCTCCCCCGCTGTATGACTTATGTTGCCTATGTAGTGTACTTTATTTGCTTTCATACATTGTCCTAACAGGACCTCCCTGTAAATGTCAGTTTATATAGAGGATAATGGCTGGGGATCGGGTGATAACCACACTGTAATCACCTCGAGTGGTTGCTAGCGCAACATGGTAAACCTCGAGAGCGCAGCTCGAGAGGTTTACTGTAGCCCTAGCAACCATGAGAGGTGATTTCAGCGTGGTTGTCACCCGATCCCCAGCCATTATCATTTATAGTGTTATGGTCAAAAAAACACTGTTTGCATTCTATGTGTGAGAATTATGGAACTCTGGTACATTCTTTTTTTGTTATGCCACTGTCTGGAAGGTCCGAAGTGTGGTCAACAACTTTTAACGTTCTAAACAGTGCATAACAAAGCTGTGTGACTGCTGATTATGGTGGTTAACAGACACTTACCGTACATTATATAGAGGATAATGTATGGTCCTCTATCCGTAACAAGTTTGTAAACTCTTCGAGAGGTCGTCATGGCGACGTTTGGAACCTCGAGAGTGAAGCTCGAGAGGTTCAGTCGTCATGACGACCTCGAGAAGAGTTTTCAAACTTGTTACGGATAGAGGACCATACATTGTCTTTTATAGTGTATGGTCACCTATCTATTGTATTTCAAGTTTGATCCGACGTGCTGCCATGACCCCTGACGTGACCTGCGATGAGACAAGTAAGAGGGGACGTTGGAGTCAAAGTTCAAATGATGTAATTTTGTTAGGGCAGGGGTCACGGGAGTTCGTGTACTCACAGTTCGTTGGTGTCCACATTGCAGTTTTTGTGATGACCGCCTGCGAGGTAATTAATAATTTTTACATTTACAGCCCCTTGTTGAAAAATACAGTTATCACCGAACAGCTTAAAGTTGGTCAGGTCGGTTTACTATTTGAGGAGTGAGCAGCTCGTGCTGCAAGCTTTTCTGAAGATTTGAATCTGTTATGCTGCAGTAGCTATGTTCCTAGTGCAGCATAACAACAAGCTACTGCAGCATAACAACTTTTAAGCTTGTATGGATTTTTATTTGTAACAGCGTTCTACCATACAGTATAGTGATGTTATGCCAATGTATTTGTATCAATGAGTCACTGTATCACTGTACAATCTATGTATGCCTATGTACTGTACTCTGCTTGTTGTTGCACATTGTCTTATCAGGACCTACTTGATCATGAGCGTGCTCAATGGAGTTTTCCTGCAAATAAACTTGAACTTGAAACAGAAAGTACGGATGGAGGTGAATATGACTGCATCAGCCCCTAACCTCACCGATGCGGAGTCATCTGTTCTAAACAAAGGGTTTTCTTTTGTCCCAACCACTAGTATTAAACTACTTTGATAATAGATTTGCTCAAGTTTACTAGGAAATTCACACTGAAATTATTTTTCAACTAAAATGGATGAAAGAGCATAGCAAGTGAATTTCATTATGCATGAAACAACTGACAATTCGATGTGGTTGCCCAAGCAAATTCAAATAGAATTAAGGAGCTATCCACCCTTTGGCTACCTTAAGCTCCTGCTATCAGTGCATTTCAGAAAAAAATGTGAGCAAATTTGGAGTCTCTGGCCCAGATATTCAAACTGCGCCCAAAAAGTGCACAATAGCAGGAGCAAGCGCAAGTCCATTGCGCCCATGCGCAAGAGGCGCGATATTCAAAAATGGAGCAGGCCAAACTGCGCCTACAGCTGATGACTGAATATCGCACCACCTGCGCCATAGCGCAACTAGGGAGGGGAAGCTGAGCAGATCTGATGCGCCATAGTGCAACAAGGGATGTGCAGCTGAGCAGTCCAGAGGTGCCATAGCGCAACCAGGGACGCCCTAGCAGCAGAGCAATGCAACTGCACAACCAGGGAGGTAGGGGCCCACCACCCATGCCACAGATGGGCACAGGAACACACAGCAGAACAGACATTGTCCCCCCACCACCCCATGTACTGCACAACTGGAGGGGGGCTGGAATAACCACCAGCCCATGGAGACAATCAAACAACCCACAGCTGGGCCATGGTGCCCCATCACACCCCCTGGCAAGCTGTGACTGGCACACAAGGAGGGCTGACCACCCCATGCCACACCATCCCCCCAATGCAGAGCACACCCTGCACCATGACCCTCAGACACCCTCCCCAGGAGCAGCGACCACTACTGCAGGAAACCCCATGCATGCCACCACCCCCACTGTGACACTGCAACCCTGTGCACCACAGAACCATGCAAGGCAGCCCCACCACAAGCACCCATCAGCGGGTGGCTGCACACAGCAATGCAACAATGGCATACACAGTGCCACCATGCACAGTCCCCCAGAGGTACAGCTGAGAGACCAACCATGCGTCGGCACATGAGGTACACCACACGGGACAGGGCTTGCCCCGGACACCATCACCAGTGATACAGCACCCTGCACAGTATCCCAATGACACACCCCGACCCAGCACTGGCCACAACAGCCAGCACAGACACCCACAGTGGTGCGTGGAAGCATGCACCACACCGGATGCCACACAGTGCATGGACAGACACCCACCCATACCCAAGGACACAACAAAACAGGGACACAGTGGCGGGGCAACCAAGCCCCCAGCGTGGGCCCACGTAAATTGTGTACACACAACCTGCAGTCCTCCATGGCACTGGAGTGCCAGCCACCCTACGCAGGCACTGTGGACCCGTACACCACCATCCTTTGCCCGGAGCACAAATCACAGACAGTGGTGCACATCCCCTGCAACACACACAAGGCACAGCATGAAGGTGGGACAACAGCTGTGGAGGCCACAGTGCCACCCAAGGCAGACATGCACCACACCAGTGGCAGGAGGCAACCCAGCATTGTCATGGGTACAGTGGCTGCCCTGCAGGGACTGCCACCACTGACATGCCAGAGGACTGTGCAGGTCACAGACATGCATGGGTGTCAGCTGCACAGGCCATGGATGGGCTGATAGGGGTGCCATGGACACAGAGCACGCACCATGGACCACTGCACACAGTCATCCAGTGCACAGGGCACAACACACACACCACAGACACTGACTGATAGCTAACCCCACACCATAGTCACCTCCACACGGACACACACATACCCATGACCGCATTCTCACCCTGATGCCATGACACCACTGCAGCTGAGCACCTATAGCCGCTGCAAATCAGAGACCACCACAGTATTCATATCAAAATAACTGTATTGAAAAAACATATAAAGTTAACTATTTACAAGACTATTTACAAAATATATACAAGGTGGGGGGGCCACAAACAAGGTGGGGGTGGGTAAGGGGCAGGGGTGGACAAATGGGACAGGAAAGGAGGGTGTGAGGGTGGGTCCAGGGGGGTAGGGGATTACAGGGCTGAGGGACCCCTAGCGGGAGCGCCGCTCCCCACTCTGGTTCTGTCTTGGTTGGTGCCTCCGCAGGACCCCGGTGTCATCAATCCTGTGGAAGATGTCCAGCAATGCCCTTGCCACCTGGAGGATCTCCCATAGCACCTCTCTGATCTCCCAGAGATGGCATGTACCTAGGACAAGGGAGCACAGTTGATAGGTGTGAATGCACAGCCCTGTACAGCCCGCCCACTGTGCATGGCATACGGCCGTGGGACATACCTCTGTGATGGTGAGTGACCACCCACAGTGATCACGTCCACATGTCCTGCCCACCCAGGTGCATACAGCCATGCGGAATGCTGCACACACCCACCGCTCAAGTCACGCACAGCACCACTGTCGCCGTTTAGTGACATGGCTATGTGGTGCAAAGGCAGTGGCACAACCATGTACCCGGTGCACGCATGGACCACCATCGACGGACTCCCAGACATGCATTGCCACTGGACAGTGTTGACTGTAACAATTCATGTGCATGGCAGTGGTGTCAACGGATGGTGGCCATGCCCCGCTGCCCACCCTGTTACACAGCATGCAATAGTAATCATGGAGTTATGGCACTCACCATCATCGGGCCGGTCCAGTGGGCGGTGAGGGCCCTTGCCCCACCTGGCTTCCCTCTGCTCCTCCTGCCGCCAAAGATCACGGGCAAGGCGGCATTCCTCCGGGCCTGTGATGCAAACATGGAGAGAGGAACATCAGTACAATCCCATAGCCAAGCCCCCCTGCCCTCCAGGTGTGTGCCCTCCCACTCAGCCAGACCCACCCACCCCACACCCTGATAACACCACTACAGCCAACCCCAGATGGTCCCTCCCCCATGTGCTGGACACATACAACTGTGATACCCATATGGAAGATAAAAGTGTGTTAACGTAACACCTACCTGGCCGTGGCACCGTGCCCCTCCTGGCATGTGCCTGCAGGCATGCTAGCAGCTCCAGTTCCCTCTGCCGCAGGTCCACATACCTGTGGCAGCACTGCTCTGTGCTTCTCCCCCATCCTGTGGCCTCCTTGAGCGCAGTGGCCACCTCCTCCCACACCTGGCTCCTGGACCTGTCCAGGGGTGCCCCTGAACAATGGCCCATGGTGTGGCTCCACAATGGCCACTAGGTTGGCCAGCTCTATTGGTGACCACTGAGCAGCCCTCCTGCGAGCCATGCTCTCTGCTCAATTTGCAAATATGGCCCACTGCAGCACGGCTCCCCATGTGCAGATGCTGCGCAGTACAGTGCTGCCATCCCCTATCGTGCTGTCACTGAACAGCGCGATAGAGGTGCACCAATGCCTGATGCATGGCGCCTAAGGGGCAAAGGTCGGGCACAGGGTCAAGGCTCTGTGGCGCACAGACACGCACAGCGCCATTGGAACTCAATGCGTGTAGCGCGATTGGCTGCCTGTGTCCTACCGCCATTAGTGGCCTACTGCGCAGTTGGCCCAGTGCGCCTATGATGGCCCAGTGCCACAGCGCCATGTAGTGACCATCGCTATAGCGCCACTGGCACAATGGTGGCCGTGCCCTGCATTGCCTACCATGCACAGCACATCAGCAGCACGGCAGACACCTACGCCAGCAACCCGGCATGTGCAGTGAGGTGTGTACTACATGTCACAGAACTGCGCCATTGGCTCAGCATGTTCAAATACACTGCGCAAAGCGCAAAAGCCGACATTCAGCCGCCATATGCAAATCATCTAATCAGCCATTCAATGGCGAGTGCAGTGCAGTTTCATCCACTAGTTGCGCTTCACCTCATTTGCATGGGTTGCGCTATAAAAGTGCGACATTGGACTGCAGTGGCCATAGTCAGTTACTGCAGTCTATTGGTGAGTTGCATGCTGTTTGGGAGTGTGGACTATGGATTTTGGGACACGCATGGGACTGCACAGTCACAGGTAACAACTGCCATTCTTACAGGCTAAATAATGTCCAAGCAAGTTGTGGGAGAGGAGGAACACAATGGTGGGAGGAGGAGGAGGCCGAGACCGAAGCCCTGTTTGACACCTACCTGGATCAGGAGCTGCTTCTCAGTGGACGGCAGGGAACACCTCAAGCCCGTGCTGCTGCATGGGAGGAGGTGGCACGTGCTGTGAACCTGCATGGCAGCCACCAGTGCTCCATGCAGGAGTGCAAGATGAAGATGGGCACGGACAGGAGGAGGATAAAGGAGAAGGTGGCTGCCATCAGGGCAGCACGAGCTGCAACAGGTGGGGGACAGCTGGAGGTAGTACATCTGACCCCACAGGAGGAGAGGATTACTGGAAGCATGCAGTGTAGTGCCATTGAGGGTGTTCCGGGTGGTGGCTTCCAGAAGGGTGGTGACCCATCACTGCACGATAAGTCATGGTCTGTCTTTGGGGGAGGCAGGGTAGGTCACATGCAGTAACGCGACTTTGCTTTCCCTTACAGATCCTGAGTGTCTGCATGGGTCAGCGGTGGTGGGCCTGTCCACTGAGGACAGTCAGCTGGAGATGGAGGATGGCCCATCCACCTCCACAGGTATACGTGGCTCAGTGTGACAGTGGGGCCGCCTGGCTGTCCACACTGATGTTGTTGTAACAGGTGTGGAGGAAGCCCTGCCTGTGTTCCAGCATGCCAACGTCCACTGATGCCAGCATACTGTGCCTGGGGCCGTGCAGAGTCAGTCACCGATGATGATGTCACTAATGTCATGGGCAGTGACACGTGTGTGCCACGGGATGGCCACACAGCAGGACACATCACGGCCATGGCTGTGGGTGGTGCTGCCATGGAGGCCTGCGTGTCATCACAGTCCCAGCCTGTGCCTGTCAGCACCAGTGGGGCAGCACTGGTGTTTGTTCAGGACAGTGGGACTGTTGTGGCCACTGTGGCAGCACCACTGAGCCCAGGGGAGCGGCAGCCAGAGGGGCAGAATCAGCAGTCGGCCAATGGGCTTGGGGGTGCAGGGTTCAGCGGCGGCATCTGTGCATCACCTGTGGACATGCCCAGACCTAGTCCTAGTGTCCAGTGCCCACCATCAAGGGGTGCTGAGCATCAGGGCCACGAACACCCTGAGGGACAGGATGCCGAGAAGGCAGATGACCACTTGGATGAGCACACCCACCTACTGCAAGCATCAGTCCAGCAGCAGATGCGTCTTGCGACATTGTTGGATGCTCTGCGTGCAGCTCTGGAGCGGGCAGAGGAGCGTCACAGCAGGGACACCGCTCTGATCCTGGAAGGGATGGACCGGTTGTGGGAGTATGTGACCGCTGCCATTGACAGGCATGCACAGCCATTCACTGCTGTCATGGCCACAATGGGCACACAGTCTTGTGCCCATACGTCGCGGACACCACGCAGTGCACTGTCCACCCCCCGTTCCCAGCGTCGTGCGACTCCCTCCCTGTCAACACCGGGTTCAGCTGTGGGCATCCTGAGCACACCTGGCGCAGGCATGTTCGGTGTGCTGCAGACCCCTGCGTGAGCACAGTCATGTTCACACAGTGGAACCCCTGGGGGACCATCGCTGCCACCCCATGAGGCCAGTGGTCGGCCTGTCAGTGCTGGTGGGTCTCGTTGGGGCTGCCCACGCATCCGTGGTGGCTGGAGCACTGTGTTGCGTGACTGACCTGTCTCCCAGCATGGCTACTGCTTGGTGCTGCCCTGTGTACATTGTATCTTTCAGTGGGCAGTGCACGGGCGGGTACCCGGCCCTGCACGCGGACACACAGTCCACCTGCACACCCTCCCGGCTGCTGTCCGCAGTTGCGTGTGCATGATGATGCCTGCATTGTGCTGTACACCAATGTGCAATGGTGCTCAGCATCTGACACATGCACATGGACAGGCAGTGGGCGTGGTGGCCTGTGGACATGTGTGTGGCTAGGGTTGGCGTTCTGGGTCGGTGTGCCTCCTGCCCTTTGTGCAAGTTTGGTGCGTTGTGTGTGTGTGTGCATGTGTGTGTGTCCATCTGCATGGTATGTTAGTCCTCACCCATCCCTGGTTGTGTGTGTGTGGTTCCATGCTCTGCCACTTCCCTTGAAGGCATGCACCCCTGATGTGTGTCCATGCGTGTTTGTGGGTTGTGCCTTAGCCACTGTTGGCTGCACATGGCCCCATGACTTACCTGGGTTGGCTGAAGTGCTCCTCCGTGATAGTGTCCCGGTGCAGCTGTGCCAGCCGGATCAGTCGGGGTCCCGTCCCCCGAGGGGGGGCTGCCCATCACCATCGTCACCGGCGTCCTCATCGTCCCCATTGCTGCCCCCCTCTTTGACCTGTATGGCTATCCCACATTCATTGGCCATGTTGTGCAGGATGCAACAGGCCTGGAATAGCCCGCAGGCCTTTGATGGGCTATACTGTAGGGCACCGCCAGAGGTGTCCAGGCAACAGAAATGTGCCTTCAGCATCCTGAACACCCATTCGATGACATTACGTGTGGTGGCATGTGCCTCATTGTAGCATTGCTATGATGGGGTCGCGGGCCACCGGTATGGTGTGAGCAGCAAGGGACGGAGTGGGTATCCACTTTCACCTGTGTGTAGAGGGTGGAGGTTAGTTTGGTGATCAGCATCGCCCTGCCCTGGGCCATGTAGGTCACTACCCATGTCACCTCTGGCCATGCCTCCCCAGGCCCTATGATTGTCCATGTGGTTTGCATACTCACCCACTAGGTGGCCAGTGGGGATGTCCCCACTCTTGAATCTGTGACACAGTGCCAACTTGTGCCAGATGAAGGCATTGTGTGCTCCCCCAGGGTGCATGGCACAGACATTGATTATGCGCCTCCTGGCATCGCACACCACCTGGCAGTTGATGCTGGCATAGCCCTTGTGATTGATGTATGTGGCCCCCTCGGTGCCAGGTGGTGTGCGGATGGCCACATGGGTGCAGTCTATTGCCCCTAGCACACCAGGCATACGTGCTACCCTGTGGAACTCCTGTATGTTTGCTGTGTGTCTGCCAGTGTGCTGGGGAAATGGATGTACTCCACAGCATGTGGCAGCAGTGCGCTGAGGAATTGAGTGAGGTGGCGTGACGTGGCCAACTAGGTTATGCCTGTGGTGTCCCCAGTTGGTCTCTGGAAGGTACCCATGGTAAGCAAGCACATGCAAGCTGTCACTTTAGTCTCCACTGACAGGGCATGGCTCCGTCGTGTGGGTGCCTGCATCACATCATTGCACAGCTCACAGAGCCACCTCAGAATTGCCCTATTCAGGCGGTATCGGCCCACAATCTCAGTATCAGTGTACAGCTCAAAGCTGGTGCGGGCTCGGTACTGCCTGTTGGGGGCATACCGCCGATGGGACCTTCCATGGCCATGCCCCCCTGCCACCCACCTTCTCACCCCCCTCATAACAGCCTCCATCTGGAATGTGGCACTGGCCATGTCCCTGGCTTGTGTTCACCTCCCCGGCAACTGTTCCTGTATTCCCCCCGCTGTCCTCACTGCTACTTCCCCTGCACCGGGAACACCTGCCTGTGGTAGCCTCTGTGCTGTGTGGCACTTCCTCCTTCTGCACTGGCTGTGGCTCCCCACACCTTCCCTGTGCCTCTGTGTTCAGGGTGCCCTTTCCCTGGCCTGCCCTGTGTGTCCCTCCTGCCCTGTCTGTGTGGCTAGGGTTCTGCCTCATGTGCCTTCCCTGTAGCGTTCTTGCACCTCTCCCTTGCTCCTTTTTATTTTGGCTCATTTTCGCTATGGCGCAACTTCCACTTGCTCCCCTATTGCGCATGGCGCAAGTTGTTGAATATCGCACTCGCCATTTATGCATGGTTCCTCCCCCTTCAGTTGCGCATGCCTTCATTATCATTGCGCTGTTGCTCAGTGTGATTTCGGGGTGCAACTGCCTCCTGCTGATTATCGCAGAATGGCGCAATTTCGGAGTTGCGCAGGCGCAACCCTATTGCTCATGGCTCAACTCTTTTGAATATCTGGGCCTCTGTTCTTTTTGAATATTACAAACTCATATGTGAACTTATCACCAGCAGAGAAATCTGCATTTGGGGACCTCAAGAATAATCTGGAAACACAGTCAAAACCACTGACAAAAGCAGTAGTGCAGTAGTACTGTGACCTATTTGCAAGAAATTGAAAAGCAACTACAAAATTGAATATATTTCAGAAGAATTGAAAGGGCCTGTGGAAAGGACTCTACCATAGAAAGTTTCTTTAAACTTTTTATTTATAGATTTCTTACAGAATCATACGAATACAGTACGTTACATCCAGGACATTTTCTGAGAAGGTACAAACACAGTATCATTAATACAGTTAATATAAATCCATGATGGAGTTACACACTGGTAGGGGAATACCTATGAAATGTTTACATTTACTTTAGGATGAGTAATGCTGTCAAGGAAACCTGCTCATTCATGACGACTGGTTACACTTACTATGGCTTTGGTTTATAAACACTGTGTCTTATGCTACTACCCACTAGCCACGTATTATATCAAAAACACGGAGCAAGATTGCGCAGAATGTTATGAGGGCCCATCTACAGGCCAAACAGTATTTAGTAAGGCTGCAAAAGCAGATTGTAAAACACATAAACTTTTTTTTTTTAAACATACTTTGCATTATTAGCAAAACATTTTGGGGGATTGTGACAGGGCAGTGAACCAGGCGGCTTCTTGGGGAACACTCTCAAAAAGAACATTCCTGACATCGGTTTAAATCAAATGAAATCTGCCTTACTTTTTCATCGACAGAAAAAAACACAAACAGCTAGTATTCAGCTTAACAAAAAACTCTTACAGATCAGCCTCTCTGTCTCCTGTCCAGCGAACTGAAATAGAAACATAGAGGTTGACGGCAGATAAGGACCGCAAGGCTCATCCAGTCTGCCCATTTCTTTTTCTACCTTATAAATGTGCCATTGGCCTTTGCTTTGTCAGTGGCCTATCTATTCATACTCATCTGTATTGCTCCCTTATGCCTATCCCATGCCTGTTTGAAGCCCTGCACTGTATTCATAGCCTCCACTTCCTGAGGTAGGCCATTCCATGCATCCACCACTCTTTCTGTGAAAAAGAAGTTCCTCACATTCCCCCTTAATCGGCCTCCCTCTAATCTCATGCTATGTCCTCTTGTCCTGCTATATTTCTTATATTTAAACATGTTAGACTATTTTACCTTGTTAAAGCCCTTAAGGTGTTTGAATGTTTCAATCATATCACCTCTCTCCCTCCTTTGCTCAAGGGTATACATATTGAGCTCCATTAATCTGTCCTCATATGTCTTCTGATGCAGTCCCTGCACCATTTTGGTTGCCCTTCTCTGGACTGCCTCAATTTGGTTAATGTCCTTGTGAAGGTGTGGTCTCCAGTACTGCATGCAGTACTCCAGATGGGGCCTAACCAGTGTCTTGTAAAGAGGGATTATTACCTCCCTCTTACGACTTGTGATACCCCTACTAATACACCCTAACATCCCGCTAGCCTTACCTACCGCTTTAAAGGTCTGCTTGGATGATTTCAGGTCATCGGTGATGATGATTCCCAAGTCTCTTTCTTCCTTTGTGACTGCCAGCAACTCCCCTCCTAGCATATAGGTGGCTTCAGGGGTTTCTCTTCCCTATGTACATGATCTTGCACTTCTTTGCATTAAATCCCAGTTGCCACTGTTCTGACCATTTTGCTAGTTTATCCAGATCTCTTCTCATTCTGCCCACCCCATCTGGATCATCTACTCTGTTGCATATCTTGGTGTCATTTGAAAACAGACAAGCCTTACCCTCTAGTCCATCTGCAATGTCACTAATGAAGATATTGAAGAGTACTGGCCCCAGGACTGATCCCTGAGATACCCCACTTGTGACTTGCATCTCTTCTGACTGTATACCATTTACCACCACTCTCTGTTTTCTGCCCGTCAACCAGTTTGCCACCCAGTTGACCAACTTCTGACCCACCCCAAGCCTACCCAGCTTATTTATCAATCTTCTATGTGGAACAGTGTCAAAAGCTTTGCTGAAGTCAAGGTAGGCGACATCAACTGCTCCCTCTTGGTCCACCACTCTGGTTACCCAGTCAAAGAAATCTATGAGATTAGTTTGACAGGACCTTACTTTTGTAAACCCATGTTGTCTTGGATCCTGTGCCCCTATGGATTCCAGGTGTTGCACTATCCTTTCCTTAAGGAGTGCCTCCATAATCTTGCCCACTACTGAGGTAAGACTGACAGATTTGTAGTTCCCTGCCTCCTTCCTGCTACCACTCTTGTCGAGCAGGATCACATGAGCCCTTCTCCCATCTTCTGGGACCTCTTCTGTTCTCAAAGGCTCACTAAACAGTTCTGCTAATGGCTCTGCTAGTTCCACCCTTAGCTCCTTAAGTACTCCTTAGCTCCTTAAGAAATGAGAACCTCCATCTGCTTGTTCACCCTCCCCCCTTTATTGGGCTCAGATGTTGCTTGTCAACACCAACCCCTTCCCCTGAGAGACAGCCAGTAAGTCAAACATCCAGTGCAGTGAAGTCTTAAAAGGACAGCTTTAAAACAAAAAGGGTTTGGTACAAATCCCACCACAGCCCCTTTCAAAACCTGCATTGCCTCTGCTGCAGGGTTGTGAAATGGTTTCCAGGTGTTAGGAGCGTGATGGACATACTGTACAATCCACACATACTCTTTCCTCAGAGTCACGCCCCTGCCACGCTTGGTAAGGGCCATCAGAGACCCACCCTCCCAAGAGAAAAAAATCTGCATTATCATGCTGGGTATGTGCCCCATCACACACATCAAACAAAAAAAGCTGCAGTGCCAAATACCATCTGGTGATGGGATGTTAGTAGCCCGCATATCATGTAAGTGCTTGAGGGGGGCATGGTCAGTGACATGGATATACTTCTGTCTCAGGCCTTTACTTTGTCGATAACCAGGTGTACGTGGTCATTCCCGACATACATCCAAGTACTTCATCTCCTGCCTCCTTAGGGCATATTTCATGACATTGACTGTGGGAATGAAGTACCATGGCCATATCCTGCAGGTGACTGCCCAGAGTCAGGCTACATATAACAACATTGTCCATGTACGCTGCTGCATACAGCCTGTAGGGATGGAGGATGCCGTCCACCATTCTCTTGAATGTGGCCGGGGCTCCATGCAATCCAAAAGGAAACACTGTAATTTGATATAGGCCAAATGAGGTGGCAGAGGCTGTTTTCTCACAGGACTCAGGATGTAACAAGCTTTGCCAGTACCCTTTGGTCAGGTCCAAGGTACAAATGTAAAGAGCTTCCCCCAGTCCTTCTAATAATTTGTCTACCGTTGGCATAGTGTATACATCAAACGTGCATGCAGTATTAACTTTCCTGAAGACTATACATAGCTGGGTGGTCCTGTCTGGTGTAGGGGCTAACACAATAGAGCAATACCAGTCCAGGGTTCTGTAATCAGTGTCCTCATTCATCATCAGATTTGTGGCCCCCTTTAAGATCTTCTAAGTCAATGAGCAGTGCCTCCCTGTCTTTCCAGGTTTAGAGAAAAATAACATGATATATTTTTTTTATAACCGGTTGTAAGACTTTGTAAATAACTGGCCCCTGCTTTCTGAGGACCTCACATGGTTCCTGTCATTTATCTAGGAGTTTACTTTCAGAGCTAGGCAACAGAAGCAGTACTGTGTCATTGGTCTTGAATTCCTATAGCTTGACCACTTTGTCATACTGCCCTGCCTGGGCTTGCTGTGCTTTTATTGCATTTTCTTTGGCATATCTGAAAACCATGTCCAGTCTTTCTCTCATTTGTAATACACATTGGAGCATGTTAGGTGGACTATGGGCCTGTTCTTCTCACATCTCTTTTTTAGAGATCCAGCATTCCTTGAGGTTCTCACAGTACAACAGTTAAAAGGGCGAGAACCCAGTGGACAACTATAGTACCTCCCAAATGGCAAACATTAAATAAAGTAACAATTCATCCCAGTTTTTTTTACCTCAGTTGACACAAATTTTGACAGCATACCCTTTAAAAATGTATTAAAGCATTTTACTAATCTGTCAGTCTGTGGATGATACACTGATATCTGGACGTACTTAACCTCCAGTAAAGCACAAAACTTCCTCATAAGTTTTGACATAAAGTTGGTGCCTTAATCAGTTAGGATCTCCTTTGGCAGCCCAACTCAGGAAATTTTTTATTAACTCATTTATCAGCCTGTAATGGAACATAGGGGAATAGCCAGTGTACTGAGCAGAGAGTGAAACCACCACCTTGAAGACCAGCACAGCAACAGATTTCACCTAAAATCATTGGGTTGCTGTGCTGGTCCCTGCAGACACTGGTGGTACATCTCCCGGTTTTGTGCCCCTCCCTGACACAACTCCGAGTTGGAGTTGTATATTTAGAGACCAAGGTGTGTGGGGGGTTCGGGTGCATAGGCCCCTGATACAAACACTGAGACATCCTCGACAGTGCAATACAGACACTTGGCATTGCAGCTGTCACTGTTGGGGATGTTGGCGAAGCAGTTGTCACACTGCTATAGGTAAACTGAATGGCCTAGGGGTTATGGGTGACATAATCTAGTATAACCAATATATACTGTTACCTAGATGTTTTTTTTTTTTTATCAAGGGTCTTACCATATCAACCGCAGTTTTTTCAAACAGGGTGTCTATTATGGGCATAGGGGCCCATTTTATACTTCTGGGGGCCACCAACTGACACTCAGGATAAGAAGCACAAAAGTCTGCTACTTCTTTCCATGTTCCTGGCCAGAAGAAGTATACTGTGGTTTTCTCCCTGCCCAAATGACCTGAAATAGATATAGTATGGGCCAGCCTCAGTACCTCCTTTCTTGCAGACCTTGGAACCACAAACTGGTAACGTACAGTCCCAATTTGTTTCTCCGGTTCTACCTGGTGCAAAATATATCATCTTTCAGTTGAAGCCTTGGAAAACATTGTGCATTTTGTTCAGCTGCCACTTTACCATTCATCACAGCTAAGTTCTGGTAGGCATTTCTGAGAACCACATCAGCCCCTGTTCAGGAATTATGTTAGCAGGGTTTTGAAAGCATCTAGTCTGATCTCTGGAAGGATATCGTGACCTCCTGTAGATGTGGATACCGTGTCCTCAACTGAGTCACCTCAGCCCTTCCTTGAGCCTGACTGCTTGTGATCCAAACTAGTACAGTCTCAGATAGAGAGGCCATTTCCATTTTCCCCCTCTCCCTCTCTTACCCTTGGACTTCTTAGGCTTCCTTTCTGGGCTGAATAGTTCACAGTCAGTAAAGAAAGGTACATGCTCTAGTCCCTCAGTCTGTATGGTCTCCTGTGAGCAGGAACTTTCAGTTTTCCTCTACAAGAGGGTATGGATCCCTTACTAGTCTGGGCCACAGACTACTGACCAGGGTGAGGTTCGGGAAATTTCCACCTTTATTATTCCTATCCAGTTGCCTGCTTTTAACCATACATGGGATGTAGGGTATGTGTGTGGGTCTCCCCATGCAGGCAGTATTTATGGAATCTCCCCACTAACCCACATTGGGTCGTACAACAGATTTTTTTAAATGTCTGCCACAGCTCGAGTCCACCAAGGCTGTAACTGTTTGGTTCCCTACTTCCATATATGGGTTTTTGGCCTAAGACTCATGTGTCTGGATGGTTGCTATGCATTCTGCGTAATTTCAGTCCATGCGGTGACAGTGCTTATTGATATGCCCCCAATTTACCACAACTGTATTATCAGTGTTCATGTGAGTTGCCGCAGAGGTACAGGCATTAGGAAGCTTGTAAGCTGTTGGTTGTGGCTTGAGGTTGGGCGAGGAGCATGCTGCCGCCCACTTCCCGCCCAGCCTTAAGTCGCAACCAACAGCTTACAAGCCCCTGAATGGGTGATCTCTTTCCACCAGTGGTATGGCTGTCCTGCATTCAGCTGCTGCTCAATCCTTGCCCAGCCTGAAGTCGCAACCAATAGCTTACAAGCCCCTGAATGGGCGATACCTTTCCACCAGCAGTGTGGCTGTCCTGTATTCAGCTGCTGCCCGTTCCTCTCCTAGCCTCAAGCCACAACCAACAGGTACAGAACCCTGCTCCTGAAGCTGCTGACTTAGAGCTTCAAATTCTGGCACCAGCACCAGCAGTAGCTGTTTGGCCAGTTCCCCCTTCAGCTCTACCACTATTGGCTACTCTGCTTCTCTCTGCTTAGACAAAATTATTTCTGCCTGCAGTAATGTATCTGTCCACTGCCTGGAGTAGTATAACTAAATGAATTTAACTTGGTGAATTTTATTGTCCTAATTCAGTTTTTATATTTAGTACATTTAATTCTGACTCTGCCTATTGTATTCAATTTCAGTCTCATTGTTTAGTGCTTAGTGTATCTTTACATTTGTTAGAGCATTTAATTCAGTTTATCTGTTTATTGCTTAGTGAATTTAAGTCAGGGCCGAATTGCAGTCAATCATAGCCCTGTTAAAGCACTTAATTCAGCTTAGTGAATTTTAAGTCAGTGCCAAATTGCAATCAGTTGTGTTTGTGTGTGAGGTTTCTGATCTGCAGCCTTTACCTACTCCTGCCTAGTAATTTCATTGTTTTTTCCCACCATACTTCTGATAGCTAGTCTCTGCTCACTAAAGCCTCTGTTTGTCCATAGTCTCTCCCCTTTCTGACCCCCCATTCTCTCTCACTCTCTCTGTCTCCCTTTCCCTCTCCCCTCCCCCTGCAGCTCCCTCTGCTACCTGCCCACCAATTCCAAATCTAACCCAACTCTGTTTTCCAACTAATCTCCCCTGTCTCCTGACACCTGCTGCTCCTGTGTCTCTGTGTCTACCCCTCCCACTGACTCACTAATTAACCTTGTAAACCTCTTCTTCTTGCAGTTTACAAGACCCTGAATGGGTGATCCCTTTCCACCAGCAGTGTGGCTGTCCTGCATTTGGCTACCACCCTCTCCTTGTCCAGCCTCAAGCCACAACCAACCAGTATGGAACCCTGCTACTGAAGCCACAAACTTAGATCTCTGCAGGTGCTTTGTGCCAGCTCCCCACTCTAGTTGGGGAGTTACTTATATAGCCAGTGCTGATCACATAACGAAATCGACTGTGTCAGTTTTGCCATTGTCAAGATATATTGGTTGACCACTAGATGCACTCAACCTGTTTCAACTGAAACTCGCTGTAATTTTTATTTTTGTTGTCTCCCTTGAGCTCTGGACGGTATGAAGAATTAACCATTCTTTGCATCCCTACTCCACCTCTCCTCTTATATTCCTTCTTTCCTCCTACTATCCACTACCTGAATTCAATGCCTTGAACACTGCCCTACCTAAGCTCAGCTCACCAATGATCTCTAGGATAACGGTTTCCTTCTTGGCTGCTCCTACTATTTCTCCCTATTCTATCTTCCCTCACTTTTTCTAATGCCTCATCCCATACTGCACCCTTTTGCTGTTCCCCCCTCCTTACAGTGCCCCTGTTCTCCCTTGCTGTAACCCCTTCTCTCTCTCATCTCTCTTGTTCTCACTTCCCTATACCTCAACCATCTCTCTTGTTGATTCCCGACTCCTGTGTGGTCCTGCTGCAATTAAAAATTCTGCACCCCATTTCCCAATGCCCCTCCCCTACTCCCCACTTGCCCACTTCTCAGCTCCAATTCAAGAAGTTCTTTCTCCACTCCATCATCATCTCTCTGCTGCTCCTTTCTTCGGGTGATATAAACCCCAACCCTGGCCCAACCAACATGAGCACCGCAGGGTTAGTCAACTCTACCTCTGTCCCTTCCCATCCTAATTCACCCAGCATCCCATGAGGTCTCAAAGTTCTCCATCTCAACATACGTAGCCTCCCTACTAAACTAGACCTACTACATCCACTAGTAACTTCAATAACTCTTGACATCCTTGTTCTAACCGAAGCATGGCTAAATAGCAAAATTCCTTACCTTGCAATAAATATCCATGGCTACTCTATCTCCTGTCAAGACCAGGTAGGCAGAGGAGGAGGAGGAGTAGCAATATGTATCTCCTTCTTCACCCAATCCTCCATTATACTGGCCTCATCTGACCCTTCAGCCTACGAGGTACTTGTCATTCAGCTAACCCTGCCTTTCTCAGTACCCATCTTTATTGCTGGGGTGTACTGTTGTTCTGGCCTCTCCTCCAGCATCACCACAGATCTCATCACTACAATTGTGTCTCTCTAATCCTCAGGTGAACTGTACTTTTTGGGTGATTTTAACCAAAATTGGTTGGCACACACCCTAAATAAGGTTCAAAATGACATATCAACTCTAAATCTAACTCAATTAGTATGTGAACCAATCCATCTGAATCCCAAAACCCCAAAACCACACACTGATAGATTGTATATACCTGCATGGATGAGAAGTAAGGGCACAATCTGGCCTTCTCTCAGATACCTTGAGTAACCATCATGTGATTTACTGTACTTGGTGTGACACTAGGATAGCTGGTTCTGATCACTGTATCATTTTCGTAATATAAAAATGTGTTATTGACTGTCTCTCATGAGATATGCTGAGACAGCATGTGAGATGACACACACACACACACACACACACACGCACACACAGGTTTTAGATACAAGGTGTTACCTGGAAAGCCAGGAGCTAATTATAGACTAGAACAGGCCTTAATCAAGGATCTCCTGTTAATCTAAGTTAAATATAGCTTTAACTGCCAAGATAGATCATAGACTTTTATAATGCTTAGAGGAAGAAGAGCAGGTTATGACGCTATAGTGCAAAGTCATAAAAGATGCTTTGATGTCCTGGAAAAGGGAAGCTGATCATAAGATCAAAGAAAGTCATATGAAAAAAGGAGTTGTGCTGAGATCACAGAATTTACCTTTGATAAGACATCATGTTTTGCATAGATATATATTTTTCATATTCTGACAGGAGGAGCTAGGTGACCTCATGCAAAGAGGTGGGCAAAGCCAGCTTTTAAACAGTATTCTGTTTTCCATTTTGACACACTTCTATTTACACTCTGACAGAGAAACATCTTTGAGCACTTTAAGCAAGTATACAGGTAGAGAGAGACAAAATCTAAGTACTGTAGTAGGAATTGCACTGTTAAAACCTTGTTCTTTTAAAAGATTGTATGGTTCTTGTGATATATGGTTCTGTATTTTATGCTTTACATACTTTTATCTATTTTAGTAAAACTCTATTTTTAGAGCCTACTTGGTCTGTCTTTGAATTTCTTTTCTGTAACAAGAGAAGTATATATGGTTAAAGCAGACACTGTGCATAAGCTTGAATGGTGATACCAAACTGGAAAAAGGTAAGAGTAATCTGAGGTCTTTTATTAGAGTTTTTAAGGATTCATTTTGGTATACCTGGTTAGGTGCCCATAAGCAAAGATATCTGACCCCCCGAAGACAGAATTATCTGAGCCTGTGCATTGGATATGCTAGCAAGAGGTTCACAGTTTGAATCCCTCCAAGACTTGAGACCAAAGGTTGATTCGAACCCACAAAAACAGACAGGAGGGTTACCTTGTTTCTGCTAACTGTTCACAAGACTGTGCTCAGAGGTTGGCACTTTGGGAGTAGAGGGCTGACCTGCTGAATGGGTTTGTGACACTTGATTCTGAAAATTCAGACGCCAAAGGCTCCCCACAGAGTGATACAATTCTGCTCATACAAATCTATGGACCACACCCCTCTCCATTAAGACCTAACTCGCACTGACTGGTCCCCATTAGCCTTAGCAAAGACAGTTGACGAAGGTCTGGAATATTTTATTGCTAACTTTCTCAATACCTGTAATCAACATGCCCCTTTAAAACATGTCCGTGTATGTGGAAACCACCTTCCATGGGTCATCCCTGAATTATTGGCCTGTCATCACACCCACGACCTAGCATGTCAGACCCATAAAATTTCCAAGCTACCAGGGGACTTTGAAAAATACCGTGCCCTTAGAAACTCATGCACTAAAGCTATCCATCTGGCAAAGGCCAAATACTTCAGGTCCACATTCCATTCAAATATAAACAATCCTTCTAATTTCTGAAAGGTTGTCCAAACCCTATTCTCCCCTCCATCAAGGCCTCCCATTCCACTCATCAAAGAAAATATCTCTCTAATAACTGATCACTCTGCTGTCGCTGCCGAATTCAACACATACTTTACGTCCTGTGCCTCCTCTCTCCTTTCTTCTCTCCCCCTTTTACCCCTCTCCCACCCACACCCCTGCAACATCCCACCTACCAGAGAGATTTTCTTTCTCTCATCTGTCGCCAGATGACACCCTAAACACTCTCCTTGCTCTTAACCCAACTAAAGGTGGCTCGCCTGATGGACTTGACTTTAAGCTATTATACCTGGTGGCCTCAGCTATCTCCACTCCCCTGTCTGTTCTGCTAACTCTCAACAGCATCTGTTCCAAAAGCCTGGAAGTATGCCATTGTTCTTCCCCTTCCTAAGGGTGGTGGCCCATCTTCAGCAGGGAACTACCGCCCCATATCACTACTGTCTATTTTGGCCAAATTACAGGAGACATGATTCTCTCTCAGCTCTCCTCTTTTCTCTCTGACTCCTGCTTTTTCACACCTTTCCAATCTGGATTTAGGAAAAACCACTCAACCACCACCTCCCTACTTAAGCTCACTGATTTCATCCTCTCAGGAATGGACAATGGCCTAATTACCTCCGCAATATTTGTCGACCTCGCCAAAGCTTTCAACATGGTCTCCCATACCCTTCTTCTAAACACCCTCACCCTGGCAGGCCTATCTGCCTCTGCCACAAGCTGGTTCAATACATATTTAGTAGGCAGGACTCAGTCTGATAGCAGACTTAATTTCCCCTCTTCTTCAAATATGCACTGGAGTTCCACAGGGGTCTGTGCTTGGACCAGTACTATTCTCTATCTTCCTAAATGACCTCCCGTCAGTATGTACTTCATCCTCCATTCACATGTATGCTGACAATACTGTCCTTTATGCCTCTGGCCAACCCCTCTGATGTAACAGTCAGTCTTCAGCATGACTTTGACAAAGTTCAGCACTGGCTAAGCCAGCATCAACTATTCCTTAATGCCAAGAAAACAGTCTCCATGATCTTCGGCACTAGGCAGAGACTCTCAATGCTTCCCTCCCTGCCTTCCTTCCACACCATTGATGGGACTACACTAGAGGAAACCTTCTCTTTTAGATATCTTGGGATTTGGCTTGATCAACACTTCAACTTTTCTGGTCATGTGGATTCCATTCAGAAAAAGCTGCACCTCAAGCTTGGCGCTCTGTTTAGGAACCGTAGCTGCTTGCCACTGTCAGACAGGTGCGAACTAGTCCAGAAAATGATACTCCCCATTTTTGGCTACTGCGATGTGGTCTATAGTGCTGCTCCAAAGTACTCCCTAACCAGACTGGACACCCTCTTCAGTTCCTTCTGTTGTTTCACTCTGGACACCCCCTCCCACACTCATCACTGCATTCTTTACCATGCTCTCACTTTTCCCTTACTCGACAACAGACGTCTCTCCCGTAGCACCAAATTCATCTCAAAATATTGGTTTGGCTCCCTCCCCTCCTACCTCTCCTCCTCCCTATCCACTCTTCCTCCCTCTGATCACTCTCCAAGATTAGTTGCTCATCGCACTATGGCCATCATTCACTGAACAACTTTGACTAGACAATCAGCCTTCTCATACCATTTCTCAAACATTTGCAACTCCCTACCCCATCAAATAAGGCACTCTTCTTCCCCCTACTCCATCGCTTTTTCCCTGCACAACTTTGTTGCACCAAATTGTAACTGCACCCAAGCAACACCCTCGCCCCCCCTTGTTTTTTCTCTCTGAGTTACTTCTGTCGAGCTAACAATCCTACCTCTCCTGCACTTAGTATGCTACCCTTCACTGAGCTCTTGATTTGTATCATTACACAAGTATTTAATATTATGACCTTTGTGCACTTCTGACTGTAATCATGCTGTAACATTCCTTTGTAAATGGATGACTCAAACAATGCATAGACTAATAAATAAGAAAAATAAGACCCATAAGAGGCTTAAGAAAAAGCCACCTCCTAATAGATTGTCCACATATAGGTCTCTAGTTAAAAAAATGTAAGCCAGTATTAAAAGAGGAAAGGCAAGGCTGAATTAGATCTGGCTTCTAAAAAAGGAAACAACCAAAAAGAATTCTATAGTTATGTGGGCAGTTTAAGGAGAAATCATAACCAGATTATGGTCTTAAGGGACCATGAAAATCAAGTGGAAGATGAACAGGGAATAGCTAATATGTTAGGAGCATGTTTTCAGAGTGTTTATCTTCAGACAACAGCGGCCCAATTGGGGAATTTGTTCTGGGGAGGGAGTAGAAACTGATATACCCATCTTAACTGCTGAACAAGTAAAAGGGAAGTTAAAGAAACTAAACAAATTTAAATTAGGGGGACCAGATGGTTATCACCCAGCTTTTCTGCTCGAACTGGCAGGGGAGATCACCCCCCACTGGCTGCCCTTTTTAATAAATCATTAAGGTAGGGTAAGGTCCTGAAAGACTGGAAGGTGGCTTTCATCACACCCATCTTTAAATCTGGAGATAGGTCAAAACTTGAGAATTACTGCCTGACAAGCATAACCTCTATTTTTGGCAAGTTAATGGAGAGTTTTATAGACAAACTACTTGAAAATAACTTGAGAACTTTGAACCACCAGGATATTTCCCAGCATGGCTTCTCAGGAGGTAGATCATGTACCACTAACTTATTACACTTCTTCGAGCAGGTGAGCCAGGCATTGGATGTTGGGCTGCCAGTTGATGTGGTGTATTTGGACTATAGGAAGGCTTTTGATTTTGTCTCACATGGTATTCTGTTTATGATCCTGCAGCAGTTGGGAGTGGACTATTACCTCAGAAAATGGGTGGCAGCTTGGTTCAGGTTAGGGGTTACCTGTCAACTGAGGCGAGGGTCATTGGTGGGGTCTCCCAGGGGTCTGTGCTGGGGCCAAGGCTTTTTAACGTCCTAATCTCTAGTATGCAGGTGTAACCCCTCACCCCTGCCTTTTTGCAAAACGACAGGTGGCATGCTGTTGAAGCTGACAGCAGTACCTGGTGGGGACTGGGTTCGGGGAGGATGAGGTTACTCGGCAGAGGGGACCTAGGTTTGGCAACTCTGCACAGGGGCACCGAAGTAAATCCGAACACAGGAAGCAATAACTGTAATGTCCAGAACCAGGAATGGGATTGTACAGTGTGGCTTTTATTCACATCCAAGCTGAACAAACAAAGCATAGATGGACCCCCACGGGGCTACATTCCTGGTAATGCAGATTAGAGACAACAGAACACTTCTTCACTATTTCCAGCCCTTAGGCTCTGAATCCACCAGGTACACAGCCCATACTTGCATGCAGCTTTGGGTACACAGCCTGACTTATACACTACTGGAGTTTTCCCCACTGGCTCCCCCGACGGCCACTTGATCCACGGTCCATTTTGGGAAATGAACCAGTTTTCCTGTTGTGGCTCCCCAAACCACCTTAGAGCCTTTGACTCCTAGAGGGAATTTTCCTTCCAATCCCACATCTGGGTACTTCTCTCATCACTGGCCAAGTGCATGAGGCAAAGTAGAAATCCACAGAGCAAATCCATAGAGGTGGACCTGGTCACTAAAGATGGGGGTCTCCCACAATCCACACCTGGCCATTTCTCTGGAAACTAAACAACTGTTTTCTGAAAGCTTGGCAATGTAGATTACTGGGTAGATGTATGTCACATCTCCTCTACATGTCTTGACTTCCACTATGTGCTGGACTTGAACATACTTTCACTTTTTGGCTAAGCCTATTACTCTAGGCCTCCCACTATTTCAGTAGTCCAATCCCCACTATCACACAAGTCCCAGGGTGAAAAACATAGGCCCTTCAGGAAGAGCAGAAACTCACTCTCTGGTTGCAGGTGCCCCACAGGCGATATTCAAATCTTCTTGTTTCCCAAAAACTCTTGAACAAATAAGGCAGCTTCTCCACTAATAGAAAAACCAGGGGGTTGCCTCTGGAATATGCAGAACAACCTTCCTGCCCCATCCCCTGAGGGAGAGGGCACTGAGACCTGATTCAGTGGTCTCCACCTCTTACAAACTGCTGCTGTGTCTCTCTTTCGGTGGAAACACACCCCTTTTTTACTAAATGTAGCCCTATGTCAGGGCTGAGGCTCCAAGAGCCTAACCAGAGCTGCTGTGCTCCTCTCTCAGCAAGCTCCAAACACCAACTGACCACAGACTACTGTTCAAACCTCCCAACATTCTATTCCAACTCCCTGCTGCAGATTCCATTGTGGCTCATGCAGCTGCGACAGTTCTATGGTGATGTCATCCCTCAGTCTCAGCTGAGACTGAGAACAGAGTGAGACAGTGTGAAATCCATTTAACTGGAGTTTCACAAGCTGCCTTCCCTGCCTACCACTAGGTCTTACTGGGATTCTAGTAACCCCAGGTAACAAGGGGGTTACACAGGTATCTGAGGGAGTCTGGATCTGTAAGTATGCAGATGATACAAAGATTGGGGCAATAGTTGATAAGAATGAGGCTATAATGAAGTTCCAAGAACAATTATGTCATCTTGAGACTTGGGCGGAGAATCATAGGTTGGAGTTTAACATTGCAAAATGTAAGGTCATGCATTTTGGACAGAATAATGTCAGAGCACAATATAAACTGAAGTCACAAAAAAGTTTGGTCACAGATAGTGATAATGATTTGAGGGTAATTATTACAGACAAATTGGGCTTTGACACACACAATGGTGTGTGTATTAACTGAGCAAATAGGATTATACTTAATCTGTTACGTAATATCAGAAGTAGGAAAAGAGAAGTCCTTGTGCCCCTGTACAGATCCCTGGTGAGACATTTTGGAGTATGATGCCCCCTTTTGTTCAGTACAGAGTGTGGGTGGAAGTAGAAAAAAAGAGCGAGTCCAAAGAAGATTTACTAAGGAAGTTGGAGCTGTGGCCAAAGAGGAATATGGTACCAGATTGGAGCAGTTGGGTTTGTTTTCAATGGCATATTGAAGAATAAATGGGTCTGTTATGTTTACAAATCACTGAGTGATGGAATGTTATGTGAGACAGCAGGATTAAATTGGAGAGAGAGTGGGAGGATGGGATCTAGGGTTCATGATAAACAGTTAAAGGGTGAAAGATATAGAACGAGTAGAAGAGGAAGATGGCTTAGCCAGAGGGTTGTGAATGTCTGAAACAGTCTCCCAGAGGAGGTAGTGGGTGCCAGTAGTTTAGGGGTGTTTAAATACCTACTAGATAGACACTTGGGAGAAAAAAATGGAGTTATGTCCGCTAGTCTAGTGGCAGGTCCTTTACATGGCTCTTGTAGCTAATGGGCCTGATTTCACTCTATGAACCTATATTATTGTAAATAAGTATCCTTGTCATGTAATTGGTACCTGTTTCTGTATTCCACTACCCTCTTCCCCAGGACGCACTGGGAGATGAGCAACTTGTTCAGTGTGCCTTTCCTGGTGAAACTTTCAATAAATAAATAAATAGATTTAGAAAAATGAAGAAAAGGATTGGGCTCCAGGCAGATCCTTGGGGAACACCTGTGGAGACTGGAAGATGAAGGGAAAGTGAATCTCCAATATGTCAGTTTCCCCTTTCTCCCCTTCCCCTCTCCCTCAGGTTGCACCTGGAAATGAGCTTTGGCTCAGTGTGCCTTTCCCAGTTACCTCACTTTTAAATAATATAAAAAAGCTTGGGATCTGCCCTCAAGGTAAGATCTGAACCAACTTAACACAAAGTCAGAGATACCAGCTCGATTAAGCATGTCCAGAAAACTGTGGTGTGCAACAGTTTTAAATGCCTTGGTTAGGTTGACAAAAATTGTGGATGTAATCAGGTCCAGATCCATACCAGTAAGGATGGGGTCGTGAGCCTGAGGAGGGATGTGGAGGTGAACTGGGACTTACTGAATCCAGACTGGAAAGGGGTGAAGGAAGATGATTCAAGGAAAGAGGAGATTTGGGAGAGGACAAGGTGTTCTGAAGCTTGGACAGGGTTGGAAGAAGGAAAACTAGCTGATAATTCCCAGGAGAGGAAGGAGAACCCCCTTTGGGAAGTGAAATCACTGTAGCATATTTCCAAACATCTGGGATCACGGCCATATTTATTTATTTAAAAGTTTTACCAGGAAGGCATATTGAGTGGTACAGCGCTTGATTCCACATGCGTCCTGGGGGTGGGAGAGTGGAGAACAGCAATACACATAAAGATACATGATAAGAGACACATTGTCGAGCGAATACACAGTGTACAAGTTACCACCTGACTCTTGTCAGGGGAAGTGAGTTAAGTACAAATGAAAGAGTTAGAGAAAGCACTGAGGCTAAGTGCAGCAGCAGAGGAACTTAGTTAACAATATAAACAATCAATCATTCATACATTTAATTGAAGACTGCTAGCAAAAAGGCATTTTGGCAGCCCTGTGGGGCTAGGTGCATGAGCAGGCAGTGGTAAAGTGCTGCTTGAGGAGGAGGTTGAGCTGCTGAGTGGAGGCAGAGTGTCTAATCACTGCTGGGAGGGAGTTCCACACTTTAGGCATATGGTACTTGATGGCATGCTGTCCTTTGGCAGAGGATATATGTGGGAGGGAGAGAAGCCGAGAGTCAGTGTTCTGGAGGGAGTAAGTAGCGGGAGGTTGGGCTATTAGGGTAGCTGCAAGGTAATGGGGGAGGGACTGAGTCCAGAATTTAGCTGTTGTTATCCTAGCGCAGTGCGCCATTCTCTGATCCTGGAGTGAGGGTAGATCTAAGGACCTGTAGAGGTCGCAGTGGTGGGTTGAGGGTAGGCAGTCCAGGGCAAAACAGCAGAAAGGATGGAAGAGAGGGTCAAGCCTGGCCAGGGAGGACTTGGGAGCCATGCTATACACTATGTTACCATAGTCAAAAAGCGGGAGTATCATTTTCTGAACAATTTTGCTTTTCGGGTTGGCAGAGGTATATGACCTCTGTTCCAGTATAGGGTGCCCAATTTGAGGTGAAGTTTTTTGTGGATCTTATCAATGTGGATTGAGAAGTCAAGGTGCTGATCAAGCCAGACCCTGAGGTACAGTATCTGAATGAGGTACAGGCCTCCCAAAGGGTTCTGTCTAAGGTGTGGAAAGTGGGGGTGGTAAGTGGCCGGGAGAGCCTTTGCCTTGAGCCAAAGTGAGTGAGACCATTTTTCTTTGGATTGAGAAAAAGCTGGTTTGAGCAGAACCAGAGCTGTATTGCATTAAAGTCCTGCTGGAGTCTGGATGATACTTCAGTAGGGGAGGGGCCTGTGGCATATAGTACAGTGTCATCGGCATACATGTGTATGGATGTGAGAGGGCACACTGAGGGCAGGTCATTCAGAAAACTTGAGAAGAGTAGCGGGCCAAGGACCGAGCCTTGGGGAACCCCGATAGTGACAGGAAGAGGGACAGAGGTGTGTGATCCAGTTTTTACTGCTTGGGACCTTCCTGCCAGGAATGAGTGGAACCAGCTGGTGGCCGCTCCTGACAGACCAGTGAGGATGAGTTTCGATAGCAGGAGAGTGTGTGAAAGAGAGGTTGAGAATATAATTGATAGGGAATGTAATAGCAAGAGCAGAGAGACAGGGTCACGTCCATCGGGGCTAAGACCATTGAGACAGTTGAAAGCATGAAGGGCCTTAAGTGTGGCAGAAGGAGTGTTGGGAGAGGAGGAGAGGGGTGGGGTGGAGGAAGAGATGAGAGATCTGCGCAGTATGTGAAGAAGAAGTTGAAGATGGAAACAAAAGCTAAAGGGCCTGAGTTGAGGGTGTCACCCAATTTGAGAACTGGAGAGGGGGAATTGGACTGGAGGAGAGAATAGTGAATGAACAATATTCCAAATCTTGGAAGGATGACTGAGATTGTTCTGGAGAATGGATGCAAAGTACTAGAACTTCACAAGTCTGGTAGCTTTAGCACATACCTCTCAACTGTCCCTGATTTTGCCTCAAAAATTTTACTTTGTCCCTCGTAAAAATTGTATTTCCATGACCAAACAGTACGAGTTGTATGCACAAAATAATGTCAAACATTAAAGTTACAGACTTGTTCTTCCATAGAAAATACATTTTACACCAAGTCCCTTATTCTACCAGCTTCCTGAATGGATCTCACCAATTTTGAAGATGTGTCCCCTGATTTTGGTCCTTTGTCCCTGATTTTTTTTAGCCTTGTCCCTGATTTATGAGGCAGGAAGTTGAGAGGTATGCTTTAGCACAAGCACTGCAAAGAACCTGATACATTTTCAGGTTAGACGGGGGAGCAAATGGCATTATGAACCCTCCAGACTTGATATCCTGCCTGAAGGCAGGCTAATAGCTGAGCTGAAATTCCTGGGAGGTAGGAGCCTGTGACCCTAGATTTTCTAATAGGGACATTTTGATCCCAGACAGCCAAGAAGTTAGAGTTAAAGAATTCAAGGGTAGAATTACTCTTGGTTGCTGGTGAGCTGGGAGACCAATCGTTATCTTGTCCTTAGTCTTTTTTTTTGTCATATACCTACTATATATCTAAATGTGTGTAAGTAACTATATATCTAAATGTGTGTTAGTAGGGTTTTGGCTACCTGCCTCAAGGCATAGGAGACTGACTGACACCTGTCATATCTCCTGCCACCCATTCGAATGAGCTAGTTGCATAATATACAATTGTTCACAGGACCTTATTTTTAACAGACACAGTATGGGAGTACCTGGTTGTGGACTGCAGCAGCTCTGTATGCAGACATCACACAACTTACAGTAATGTTGTGTCAATATCCAGACAAAGCTGATCCATGCAATGGTTGTCTGTTATTGTGTCTAGTAGCACACACAGTCAAAATATACTGCTTCCCCATTCTCTCTGCATCTCGGGTCCCCATGTTGCTTTTCTGTACTCACTAACAAATTCAGGGCACTGTTTACTGTGCCTGTGCACTACTTATATGTAACATACAGGCATATCAGTATCCACTTTCTGCATAATGAAAGGCATAGAGGGCCACTGTCCTTGGGCACTGCCTCCCACCAGGCAATCCTGGCTGTTCCAAGGAGCTATGTTGGTAACCAAATCAGGGGGCATAGCAGGGACATTAGTATGACCTATGCCATGCAAGGTGGAAAATACATGTGGCCATGGGAACTAAGGGGTGCAAATTTATCACAAAGTGGGGAGAGCCACTGTTGTAACTCTCATCAATACTCCCTGGCCTGGTGTTGGTTGGGGCCTGCAAACCCCTACCTGCAGACACTGGCCTGTACCCAATTCACCTTTTTATCATGGCAGGCTGGGGACATACAGTAAGACCAGAAATGTACAGATTTTGCTTTTATATTTACAAACACAAGTTCTCATATTAGGATAAAAATTCATGTTCACAAATGGTGGTAATTCCAGGATACTGTCCAGGTGTGGAGCATGGGATCCCCTAGACAGGACTTCTAACTGAAAACCCAATGTCAGGCATAGCTCTGTTCCCCCTGGTGCCCTCACCCCTTACTGTGCTTGGTGCACTAAGTGGGCATCAAGGCTGGCCTTAGGAATAGGTGAACTAAGTGGTTGCCTAGGACACCCCCTGAAAAGGGGGAAAAGGTTAGCACAGTTACTCCTGGCCAGCCCATGTTTAGAAGTCTTAGGAGCACCCTGCAAATCTGGCAACACCAGAACACTAAAATACTGCTGCATCTATGCAGATGGGGGGGGGGGGGGCTTCCCTCATGCATACTGGCACAGTGATATATTTAATGGTTTGCAGCAGCAGTAAACAGCCCCTCAAGCAGTGCAATTTGCCTCTGAGAAAAATAAATCTTAAAGGGGCGCTAAGCACGCGCACCCATCCAGGCTGAGCAGCTGTATTGCAGTTGTCTGTCTCTGTTCAAACCCATGTTAAATATACCTGGTGGTCTACTGTGTCCCCTCCACTCCCCAATAACTCCTTGGAGTTGTTTGTAATCATCCTTGGTGGTCTAGTATGTCCCCCCTACCCCACCAATCACTCCTCTAAGCTGTAATTTCCATAAAATATTCTTGTTTTCGGTGGTTCCCACCACACATCAGTCGCATCTCTGAATTGTTATTGCTGTAAAGTACCTAGGTGTCAAGTGGCTCCCCCAACCCCGATCACTCCTCTGAGCTGTCATTTCTGTAAAATACCCTGGTGTCCAGTGGTTTCCTCCCACTCAGCCCCCCCAATTGCTGTCCTGAACTGTCATAATATGTCACTAGCGGCATAGTGGCTCTTCCACTCCCTGATCGCTCATTCACACTGTTTAAAATGAGTCTCTGGTAGTCTGCTGGCTCCCCCAACAGCCCCCACCTGACCTGCCCACTGACATCCCAGCTCCCTGCACCCTCTCTCACCCTGCTGGCTAGCACTTCTTTCAGCACAATACAGTGACTGGCACATCCCTCCTCTCTTCTCTGTGGCCTGCCTCCATAGAAGCTGTCAGTGAGTGTGCTTAGAGTAGAAGCTTTCTACTGTATGTGCACTCACAGACAGCTCATACAGTGGCCAGCTGCAGAGGTGAAAGGAGGGCTGTGCCAGTCCCCGTATCGAGCTGAGAGAAATGCCTGCCACTGGAGTGAGGAGGTACAGGAAAGGTGGATAGGTGGGTGCGATGAGTGAGGGAGCCACTATTACCAGGAACTCATTTCAAACAGTGTAAATGGGAGACTGGGATGGTGGGGGGGCACTATGCCACCAGGGTCATAAAATGACAGCACAGAGGAGAGATGGGAGTGGGGGTAATCACTGGATACTAGGGTATTTATGGAAATGACAGCACAATGCAGAGATCAGTAGGTGGGGAAACCACTGGACAACAGGATATGTTATGGGAATGACAGCTCAGAGGATACATAGATTCATAGAAATTGTCAGCATATGAAGACTGCCAGGCCCATCTAGTATGACTGTAAGCCCTAAACTTGTATGCAGTCACTGGCTCCAAGTGATCAGTGGCTTTTCATCACTTCCTCCCCACCCAGTGCTCCCTTGTGCCTGTCCCAGGCATGATTAAACCCCTCCACTGTGCAATCGAGGTGTGGGGAAACCACTGGACACCAGGTTATTTTACAGAAATGAGCGCCACCGGAGCACTCGGCGGGGGAGGGACACACCTGAGACCACTAGGGCTTGCTGTTTCCCTGTTTCAATGGTACAAAGGGACTGCTGCACTTCATGTACATGAGCCCATAATGGCACCTAAGCACCTTGCATACCCGTATTTATGTTTGGGTTGAATATAGCACACAGACGTCTTAGTGCTATCCCGTTTTTGGTAGTGCTATTCCCTGTGGGCTACACAGCCCAGCTTTGTGTTAGGGCAGCGCAGTTGCACTTAGCACTGTGCCATCATGGCCTGATATTTAGTTGGATAGTGTGGCTCACTATCCGACTAGGTATAGCAGCAGCCAGGGTGAGTACAGCATAAGTGCAGTACAAACATTTGTGCTGTGCTTATGCTTCTGTCTGAATATGTGGTCTCCAGTCTTCTGTCTGGGACTCTGGACTAGTCTTGGAGCAGCACAACCTGACTTCACCTGACCGGGGGCATGGCTATCTCGAATCCCAGTTGATGATGGTGAATATTCCTCCTCCTGTCCTATCACATATCCAGCAGCAGGTACTGTGCTATTATTTTATATCAACATGGGGGAAGAAGAGGGGAAAGTTGTTGTCTGCTGCTGGGGTGGGTGGTTGTTCTTTCAAATTGCACTCTGCAAACAGGCCATCCTGATGCTGTGTAGTGTTAGGGCAGAGAGGAGGTGTAAGTGAGAATCATGAGCTGGCTGCAGGGTGGCACCATTTTCAGGTTTGATTAGGAGCACCAGGTACTTTAAGACAGGCCCTGGTGGGCAGAGTAGTATGACTGGGGAGCTCTGTTGGCCAGTAACATTTGATTATCAATTAGGATGATAAAATGCCTTTATGTTGCAGGTTTGGGATGCCGCATTAGTCTCAGGAAAATCTAGTTCCCTTTTCTGTGGTAATGCCTTTTATTAAACTAACTGAAGAATTTCTACGTAAGCTTTTCAGATCTCTCAGGTCCCCTTGGTGGGAGCTGAGCAAACTAACCAGCACTTCAGAATATAACCAAGAGTTTGCAGATGCCAGCTAGTTTAACAAAGGTGAGGGTGCAGAGGAAGCAATTTAATACAGTGCAGGTGTTTACAGAAGATAGGCCTCATGTCATTATAAGGTCAGAGATCAGACAAGCAAATGGTGAGCTGCTACACCAAAGTGGTACATAACAAAAGGAGTAATCACTGAAAAAAAAAGTACTATTAAGCATGTAGGATCTGTGATGCTGCCAGTTCAGAAAGTCAATTAAGCTGTCTGAATAGGTGGCTCCTGTAAGTCAATTATGTCCCAACAACCGCTGGTTGTGACATACAACCCATCAATCACCCCACTACAGAAGACCAGAGAATTGCCTTTACTGTTATTTTCAGTGAATGTTGATGTCAGTATTTATATATGATCACAGTGTCAGTTTGGTTAACCATTTAGTTCTAATATAGTTACATTTATTGTTTTAATTAGTCTATCTGCACAATTAGAAATACATACTGTTTGCAAAGAGAAACACAAGCATAAATATTGCCAGCAGGTGGCAGCGTTGTACTGTCAGTTAATAAAAATTAGCCCTTAGTTGCTCTTCAAAAGCACTACTTTGTGAGTCTTTGAAAAACAGGAAAATATACCAGCAATACACAAGCCCTATGTTCCAATCTTTGGGATGCACAGCTTCAGTAATGTCAAAAGTGTGTGCCACCATGAGTGGAAGAAGGGCCACGGGAGACATAACTCAAGGATTTTGTTATACAGTGTATAAAATGGGATTGTGCTTCCTGAATGGTTAACATGGTGTGTAACTTGCCACACATATGTTACTATTAACCTAGAGGGTTTAAAAGGTCATTGTGCAAATCAGTACCAAACAACTAAAAAAATCATAAAATAACTCCCCTTAACCCTCTCCCAACATATCTAAGGATCAATAAACTACTGGAAAGAATCATGGAGCTGTTCAAAAACAGGGCTGAACTAAGCAAGTGCCTGCACATTTATAGTGCCAGATCAACAGAGCTCGGGCCCGAAGTTTAAACAGACCAATCCTTAACAATATTGTGGGATCTGAGTGCTGGGCCAATCAGCATCTGCCTGTCAAGTCTTGCAGCTATTTGACAGAAGTCTCGGTGGCCCTTTCGTAGGCAGATAATGGGTGGTTAGCAGTCATTTACATTGATGTGGCAACTCTCATTAGAAAGAGCAGTGATACGCATTTCCTCTTATCCCGTTTTTGGTGCTAAAAATCACACAAAATACGGGAATCCCCATAAACCTGGAGGCACAGTGGCAAACTAACCCTGCTACTCAATTTCTCATATTGTAACCAATATACAACATTTATAAGTTGAAAAATAACCTATTTAGTTGTTTTTTTATTTAGTTGTTTAACCAGGTATAGCACACTAAGCTGGAAGCTTTTTTACAGGAGCGACCTGGGAGCACAAGGAGATTAAGTGACTTGCTCAGGGCCACACAGTATGCAAGTGGAAGCTGTGGGATTCAAACCCCTGGTCTGGTCTGCTGGATGTCACCAGACCTACTCCAGAGTTTGTAAATAAGGCTTGGTTAACATACTCCTTGGTGAATAAAGCCTTCAGCAATGCCTTGGGCACCTAACAGGAAGTGTGTTAACCTAGCTTAACCTCTACTCTGCTGTGTGCTGTTCCTTGCTTATTTACCCCAGGAGAACCCAGCTGAGATACAGCATCTCGTTTATACTGAGGGTTACTTCTACCCAGTTTTTCAGATGTGGGCGGCTGAAGCACAGGGAGGCTGAGTGACTTCCTCACAGTGGCTAAGTGGCTGTGGTGGGATTTGAACCATTGTCTTTAAAACTTGTGCTCTAACTCTAAGACCACATTGTCTCAGTATTTGCTGGTGTGAATATTTTTAGAGGACCCACCTTTCAAATGTCTTGTACTATCCGCAACCAACAAGTATACTTGTGTTTCTGAGACATAAAAATGATCCCCAAGCTCTTCCTGGACTAGAGGGCTGTTTTTATGATAAAGCCTTTTAAGGAGATGCTGCAGTAGATCTAATATATTCTCCACAATTTTCCAGAACACAATTGGTGTGCCTCTTCCATGCATAATGGGGAGTGGGATGCACACTGACTGAGATACAGATAACTGATTGGATGTCCAAAGTTTAGCCATTCTGTATCCCAGCCCCCAACCCCCAGGCTGCCCCATAAGCCCCTCAGATGCAGTGGAATAAATATAACTTTAGAGAATGCACTGGGGACCAGGACCTTAGGGCTGTGAGTAAAATGTTGGGGCTGTTCCATGTAAGGGTCTGCATATTACCACCTGATTCAAAAATAGGGCCCTTTCAACTGAGGTAGGGTTGGTAACATTTGAATAGAGGGCAGAGAGGACCTAAGGTTTAATTTAACCCAAATTCAACAACTGAAAGTACTTTTAAAGCAGCAGTTTGTGTTATGCCCTCAATATTGCACTAATGCCTTTATATTCCAGTTTAGATATTCACCTTTTTCTCCTGTCTAGTAAAATGTCCTGTATTCCACATTTTAAACCTGCTGTATCACGGCTTTTATCATTTTTCAGATTAAGAAATATTCTAGTGAGCATTAATAAATCTGGCTGCCACAAGGTCTTGAAAAATATTAACAGAGTAGTTTAAGATCAGACCCTCCCACACACACACTTTATTAACTAGGATTAAGTACAGTATGCTGTACAACATGGTGAAATCTATTTATTGAAATGCTTCACCAGGAAGGCACACTGAGCAACAAGTCCCTCATCTCCCGGTGTGACCTGGGGGGAAGGGGTACAATAGGAGTGAAACGTTAAACATTCAGGTTACAAGATCAACATTAACATACAGTTCTAAGGCAGGTGTTACAAGCAGTAGTACAACAGTGTTGTGCATAATAGGTAGAAAGAGTGGTCAATAATAAATGCTGGGTTAGTAAATAAACAAGGGCTTACGTGAAAGAAAAGGGGGCAGTGAGAGGGGGGAAGGAGAGGGAGGGGTGAGGTGGGGGAGGGGAAACAGCTGTGTTCAAGTTACAAGATCAACATTACATACAGTTGTAAGGCAGGTGTTACAAACAGTGTTAAAACAGAGTTGTGCATAATATGTAGGAAAAGTGAACAATAAAAAGTGCCGGGTTAGTAAGTAAACAAGTGCTTACGTGAAAGAAAAGGGGGAAAGGAGAGGGAGGGGTGAGGTGGAGGGATGTAGAGGGAAGGGAGTAGATGAGGGCTACAAGTTCCTGGGGGGGGGGTAGCAGAGGGACCCACGGAGAGCATTTGGCATCCCTTACATTCTGTGAGCGATCAAGAGAGGCCAGTAAGGGGGAGCAATTTGGGGGAAGGGGAAGAGAGCTTGAAATTTGGAGGGTGGGTGTGCACAGGGTAAAATGAAGGTTATGGTAGAGTGGTAGGGTTTATCCAGGGCTTAGAGGAGGGAGTTAGGGAGGGACATGGCAGGAGCAGCTAGGCACAAGGTAATTTTTGAGGGCAGAGCTGATGGACTAGGCAGAGGATGAGTGTCAGATCTGAGGGGGGAGTGAATTCCAAATTTCTGGGAGGCGGTGAGAATAAGCAGATTGACTGGCCAATTAGGGTGTATCTGCGGGGAACTACCAGGGTGTGGGAGTCTATCAAATCTAAGGGAATGAGAGGATGAGGGATTGTTATAAAGAAGAAGGTTAGGCAGGAAGAGAGCTCACCCAACCAGTGCTTGGAGGTGAATTTAGCACAGTGGGAGAGAGTCGCCTATTTCTAAGAGAGGGGAAGGATAGGGCATGATAAAGATCACAGTGGTGGGTACCAGGGGGGTTATCCAGGGCAAAGTAGCAGAAGAAACTGAAGAAAGTGTCCAGTCTGGCCAGGGAGGAGTTAGCGGCAACACCATAGATTATGTCACAGTAGTCAAAAATGGGCAGTATTATCTTCTGAACAAGTTCATGCCTAGTCTTAGGAGGGATGCAGCTATGGTTCCTAAACAGGGCACCAAGCTTGGGGTGCATGTTTTTCTGGATGGCGTTAATATGTCCAGAGAAGTTTAGGTATTGGTCCAACCAAACACTTAAGTACCTGGAGGAGGATGTGTCCTCAAGTAAAATCCCATCAAGGGTGTAGAAAGTGGGTAGGTAGGGAAGCCTAGAGACTCTCTGCCTTGTGCCACAGGTCATGGAGACAATCTTCTTGGCGTTGAGGAAAAGTTGATGGTTAGCAAACCAGAGCTGAACCTTGTTGAAGTCTTGCCATAAGCTGGTTGTAACCTCAGCAGGACAGGAGCCAGATGAATACAGGACTGTATTCACTAAAAATACCACCAACAGCTTAATCTGGTTCAAGGTCAGTTGCCATTCATCTGTATCCCCCTCTCCCCCGGGTCGTGCCTGAAAATAGGCAGGATTTGTCTAGTGCACTTACCCGGTCAACAAAAGCTAAATAAATAAAATAAATATTATCAGCATACATATGTACAGCAGTGGAGGGGGAGCCCTAATACAGAGACCTGGGGACGCCAGTGCTAATCAGAATCGGAGGTGAAGTGGCATCCAAGATCTTAGCAGATTGGATTCTGCCAATAAGGTACTCCTTGAACCAGTTTATGGCAGAGGGAAATAGGCCAGCTGCTAGGAGTGAGTCAAGCAGAAGAGAGTAAGGGACAGTGTCGAAGACCTTTGCCAGGTTGATAAAAATGGCAGAGGTAATCTGGCCATTGTCCATCCTGGTTAGGATGGAGTCTTTGAGCCATAGGAGAGAGGTGGTGGTTGATGGTTTTCACTTAAACCAGACTGGAAAGGGGTGAAAAAGGAGGTGTCAGATAGAAAAGAGGTGAGTTGGGAGAGTATAATGTGTTCTTGAAGCTTGGCAAGGGTATGGAGAAGAGAAATGGGGTGATAGTTGCCAGGAGATGAGGAGTCACCCCCTTTGGGTAGAGGGAGGACCTCTGCATGTTTGAAGAACATGCATGAAGAGGGGAGTGAAGCAGTAGAGAACGTGAGCTTTAGGATTAATGAGAGGGGTAGGCAATGGCAGGAGCGGAGAGGGAGAGGAGTTTTGTGTTGAAGCCATCAGGGGAGGCACCTTTAGAGGGGTTGGTGGTGAGGCGGACACTTAGAGCATCATTTGGGGTTACAACAGTGAAAGAGATGGGGATGTGGGAGGGTGGTGGAGGGGGCACACCAGTAGAGGGTGGGAAGGGTGATGGGTAGGAGGGAAGGGATTTCAGTAGCTCAGTGGTGCAGGAAGTATAGTAGGAGTTAAATTCAGCTGCTACGACTGGTGGGTCAGACACTAGTGAGCTATTTAATTTAAGTACTGGGTGGACTGGGTGAGATGATGGGGTAAATAGGGCATTGACCACCTTCCAGAACTTAGAAGGGGAATTTATGTTGGTGATGAAGGCAGTTTTGAAATATTCTGATTTGGCAAACATTGTAGTCCTGGTGCAAGCATTTCGGAGCATGCGGTAGTTCACGAGGTTACTAGGATGCTGGGTAGCTTTATGATGCTTCCAGGCCCAATCTCTAGCCCTGAGACAGGCCAGAAGTTCAGGGGTTATCCAAGGTAAGTGGTTACCTCTGACTCTGGTTTGTTTTAGTGGGGCAAAGGCATTCCAGTTTACAAGAAAGATTTCTTTGAAGTAGGCAAGGGCCTTATCAACTGAGGGGAAGGAGGTTGGGGGGGACCAGTCCTAAGTGGTAAGGTTACTCAGGAGAGGATCAAGGTCAAGCGACTTGAAAGAGCGTAGTTGTATGGTTTTGTGTGGTGATTTAGTTCTGTGGGCTTTCCTAATAATGAATATTGGGTTATGGTCACTGAGAGCATTGGGGAGGACACCAGAGGTGATGACACAGTAGGGGTGGGAAGTAAGGGCCCAGTCAAGCAGGGAGTGTTGTTGTGTCTTGTGGTTTGGACAGGTGGGTTTGGAGATTAGTTGGGAGAGGTTTAGGGCTCCAAAGTCATTTTTAGTTTTGGTAGTTTTAGGTGACAACCAATTTATATTGAAGTTGCCTAGGATGAATAATTCCCCAGAGCGAGCAAGGGAAGTGATGGAGGTTAGGTGGTGTAGTGCGACTGAAGATGGACATTTGGGCAGCAGTAAATGCTGGCTACAAAAATTGGGAAAGTGAAGGGTAGGATCACATGGATAGCTAGGGCATCTTGGGTCTCAGGATTGGAGGATGATTAGATGATAGAATATTGGATGAAGGCTGGGCCCTAAATGGCCACCCCCCTCCCCATCAGCATGGTCTTGCCTTAGCAGTGAGTAGCCACGAATGGAGACTAAGTGGTCAGGGATAGTGCTCTTTAGCCAAGTTTCTGAGATGATTAGAATGTCTGGTTTTAGAGTGCACACCATAGTCTGAATCTGGTCTGTTTTTTGCAACAAGCTGTGGGTGTTTAGATGTAGGATCTTTAAGCCCTTTGAGAGGGCAGAGAGAAGAGAGCAGGGGAGGTAGTAGAGGAGGAAGCACCAGAGGAGCTAGGAGCAATAGGGTCTGGGTTAGGGTGGATATCCCCGGCAGATCTCTTGATGTGGCAAGTTCTGTTTTGGTTGGATGTGCATGTGCAGAGATATGGACGTGTCCAAAAATCTGAAAATTACCATTTTTGCATAAATTATTTGTCACGCTGTTTCTCAGAAACTGAGTGGAGTTGTGGTCTGAAATTTGCAGAGTATACAGGTCTTGGGTCACAGATGTGCCTTTTGAAGGTTTGGTGAAAAAATCCATTCAAAAGTTATTAAACTTCCAATTTTCTCTTTATTTCCTGTGGGAAAAAGATGTGCTGTGTGAAGCCAACTGTTTTGTTGCTGTGAAAACAGTATTTATTGTTGCAAATGTGGAATGTAGTGTCGAGATTCTGCCATCTTTTTAGTTAGCGAGGCAAACAAATGTAAATATTTAAAAAAAATACTGCCACATGGTATACACCAACAGTTGTGATTACCCAATCAGGGCCCCAGGAATCTGATTCTGGGGTTACTTTGCCCCAAAAAGGGGCAGAAATATGCTTATTGTATCTACAACTTATTTACTGCCACAAATTGCGGAACTGTTTCTGTGAAACAAGGGGGGGTTGCTGCTTTCCTTTTGCTGCAATTTGTGGCACAACTTTTTTTATGTGTCTTTTGCTGGGTTTCCTTCTCTGTAGAACAAGAAAAGTGTGGAGGCAGCCATTTAAAATTCTGAGTGTCATGGCCCCCAGGTAATGTTTCTGGTAGTTGTTGAGGCAGGTGTTATCACCAGAGTTGTTACAGAAGGTGTCGGGGAGCGGTGGTACAGATTTACGCCAGTCTCTTGTGTCTCTTTCATTCTATCTGTGTCTCTCTCTCTTTTACTGTGATGAGTTATGTTGTCCAATCCCTGTTGTGTGCAAAGGGGATGTGAGGGGGGAGAGAGCAGAATGGCGAACAGACACAGAGCAGAGTTATTCCACTCGTGAGTGGCACAGTGGTCTGTGCAGGAGAGGGGGAGAGAGAGAAAGAGAGAGAGACAGAGAGAGAGAGAGAGAAAGAAAGAGAGAGACCTGAATGTTGTTGTGGAGCCTGTCCCCCACTCTCTTAGAAACTGACAGCAAGATCGGGACATGTGGGGAGTGGCAGCATGGAAGAAGAGTCAGTGAGTGGGAGTGTTCAGCAAGTGTATTTATGGTTTGTGGCACCCCCAATCTCTACATTGCTTAAAATAAGAAAACCATCCCTCAATGTCTTTTTTTAATTTTTAACCTGTAAAAGAAAACCGTCCATTGCCAAACACACCTGCACCCCCCCACCCAACCTCCCACTGTGCACCCACCTCTCCACACCCCCATGACACCTCCACACACCCTCACTCACCTGTTGAGGGCCAGGTTTGAGATCCTCTCTCCTGACTGAAGACACTTCTTTCTGCTGGAACCTACGACTGCAATATGAGAAACTAAGATAAATGCAGTCCAATGTATTTCAATGGGGGGTTCAACTTTTATACATAACTTTGACATTTGGGGAGATTTTGACACCGAACTTTCATCATGGCCTTTAGGTGACCCCACCTCATGAACACTAGGACTGTTGTAATGCAACTCCTGCTGGAAAGATGATTTTGCGGTCGATTGGTGAAATCACCTTTCAGGCAGGATTTGTGAAATGACAGTCATATTGTTGATGAGGTGGGGTTATAAGAAGGGTATGTTGAAAATTTGGGGTCAAAATTATTAAAAATGGTAGAGTTACGACCATTCATTTCAATTTCACTACGCACACTCATAACTTTGGAAACGTTCAATATTTTGACCCACGGATTTTCAACATAGCCTTTTTATTACCCCATTTCATGTATGTCACAGCCATCATTTTTCAAATCCTGGCCAAAATATGTTTTTGCACCTATGGCATGGAATGGCGTTCCAGTTGACAGAGTTATGTTTTGGAGGGGATTTGAAAAATGTTCTGCACTGTGTACATGAGGTGGAGTAATACCTTGGCTATGCTGAAAATTTTGTCACTGTTGTCCTATAAATGGAAGCACAAGGCCTGGAGGGCCCTGTGTTTCCACAGCTACATACATATATGCATCTTTGGAGGGATGGGAGCACAGGCCCTGCGCTCCTAGAGGCAAATAAGGATACCATTATACTGTCTCAAAAAGTAAGGAAATTAGTTGTAAAAAAACTCCGTTAATGCATCAGGGTTAAAGTGACAAAAGCAGGGAAATGTGACTTTAGGGTTTCCAACCCTAACACCGTGTGCATTACGGTTTGCGTTTTCGCTTGTGTTTGCATTTCTGTGTCATTTGGTGTTATTGTTGCTGTTACCATTACCAGTTTCATTTGCAATTGCGGTACCATCCACGTGCATTACAGTTTGCATTTTCATACGCGCTTGCATTTCTGTTTTGTCTCTGTTTCCTTTGCCGTTATTTTTGCTGTTACTGTTACAATTTGCATTTACAATTGCGGTACCATGACCATGCACGTAACGGTTTGCGTTTCTGTGCTTGCTTGCATTTGCATTTCTCTTTCCTTTGGTGTTACTGTTGCTGTTACCGTTACCATTTGCGTTAACAATTGTGGTTCCGTGACCATGCATGTTACGGTTTGTGTTTCCGTACGTGCCTCTGTTCCCGTTTTCATTTCTGTTACCTTTGGCATTATTCTTCATGTTAACTTTACCATTTGCATTTACTATTGTGGTACCGTGGCTGCGTGTTACTAAGTTTATATTATATGGAGCTCTCGCTCGTAAGTCTCAAGGCTTGTCTTTATGCTCTTTGCTGTGACACTTAACATTTCCATTTAAAATACTGCTACCATCACTGTTCGCGTTACCAGTTGTGTTTTCATACGCTCTTCATTGTCTGTTTGCGTCACTGTTTGTTTTGGCATCACTTTGCCCTTGCATTTCTATTAACATTTCCTTTACAATTTACATTTCCGTTACCATGAGTGCCACTGTTGGCACTTCTGTTTGTGTTGCTGTTCCTGTTACTATGTCACAAGACATCATGTGGCAGGAGCGTGAGGCCCTCCCGCTGCTGCATTACTTCACCATTTGTCATCATCATCTCAAAAGAAAGGAATAGCGTAGGGTCAAAGATTTATCGATCAGCATGTTACAGTTAATATTGCACAGCTGAGGAGGCCTGGCATTAGCCACCCCCAACCGCATCGGGCGCGGTTGAGTCATCGGTCCCAACTCTCAACCCATTCTCCTATACCTCTGCTTCTTTACACACATGATGGGGTGAGAGTTAGGGCCGACTACCCCAATGCACACCGCAATGCTGGTTGGGGGGGTGGACTGAGGGGTCCAAAGGGGGTTTTCAACCCTAACACCTAATTTCCTCACTTTTGTCACTGTGGAACAACCCTAACTGATGCATTAAAAAGAGTTTTTTGCCTCTAATATATATATATTATAACAGCACGGTAGTGTCACTATAGTTAGGGTTGCGTAGCCATTTCTATGTTAAACCTCAAATTTTTGCACTTTAATAACTTTTGAACAGTGTATCCAATTTGCCGGAAATTTGGATTGTAGAAAGATTTACCATAGATCTCTGGGTCTGGAAATTTTCATGTTGGCCAGATGTACAGTTGCGGAACCATAGCATGCTCAAGAAGTAAAAATTCCCCAAAGTTTCAATTTCTTTGTCCACCCATAATGCACTGAAGAATGCATTTGAGTGGGTTCAAATTGGATTTTCTGCATGTGTCCTGGGCTGCACTGGTGCCTTTTGAAGATTTGGTGAAAAAATATTGCTCCGTTCAAAAGTTATGCCATTTTTTCATGTCCCATTATAGTCTATGGGAAAATTTATATGTGCACTGTGAAAACAATCGCGATCACATTTTTTGATCGAGCTTGCCCGAAAATGCTGTTGTGCTGCTGCCATCTTGTTTTCAGTTAGTGAGAGAGAAAAAACACTGTAATTGAAAAAATTCTGTATTTACAAGACATCAGCCATTGAGTTTACCTAATTGCGCCCCAAGGAACATGCCCCTGGTATTAGTTTTCCAAGAACTAGTCCGGAAATATGTTTTTTAAACATGTTATGTTTTTCCACCACGCTAAATTTTTTTTTTTGCGCTCAAATAATTGTGCTAACTCCAAAAAGTAACCACGCTAACATTTTTTTGCATGCGCTAACATTTCCATTATAGAGATAGGAGACTCACGCCAACATGAAAATGATTGCGCTAACACTGCACGATCAAATTTTGCTAAACGCTGTTTTCTTTGTCACTTGATTGTGGCAAGCTGGATTATGATATTGGCCTGAAATGTTCAGGGTGGTAAGTCCTAGTACCACAGATGGGCCATTTGGTGGCTTCATGTGGAAATATTGAACAGGCTCAGCATTACACCATTCCAAAGTTCAGAAATTTTCCCATAGGATAACATTGCAGAGGTTGTTTTCTTTGTCACTTCACTGTGGCAATGTGGATTGCGCTATTGACCTAAACTTTTCAGGGTGGACAGCCCTAGTCCCACAGATGTGCCTTTTGGTGGTTTGGAATGGAAACATCAAACAGGCCTAGTTGCAGGATTCTAAAGTTCAGAAATGTTCCCATAGGATAACATTGTGGCACCCATCATGGCTTTCGTGGCCCGTACCTCGACAACGGTTCGAGATACAGAGTTTTCATCACAAAAATTCTTAGATGTAGGTTGCAAAGCCATGAAATATGACATTTTTTTCTACCTTGTATGGTTCCTGAGATATATGCAAATTACTGTTCCAATTGCTCATTTTTATGTGCGTAGGCCACTATTATGCCCTCAGTGTTAACGGTCACAGTGCTTTTCAGGGCCCATATCTCAGAAACGCTGTGAGATATGGATTCAGTTGAGATATGTTGCGAAACCGACTCATTCTCATGATTACAATAACACTTTAATTTTTTTCTAGCTGCTACGGTTCCCGAGATATGGGCAAATTAGTGTAACAAGGGCTCCTTGCCTTATAGGGCTGCTGTATGGATCCATACTTAATTAAGTGGGAGTGCAGGGCCCGGAGGGCCCACACTCCCACAGACATATCATTATGCACAACTGGAAAGCTTGGTGGGAGTGCAGGGCTCCTACCAACACATTCCATTTACTATCTGCATTATACTTTAAAAAAAAAGAAAGGAAATTCTTTGCAAAAACTTTGTTAATGCATCAGTTAGGGTTGTTTCCACACCTACAAAAGAATAAAAATTCCACGTTATGGTTAACACCTCTACCACCCCACAACCACCCCCCACCCACCACACACCAACAGGCATCGAGGTGTGCATTGGAGTGGTCGTGCCTAACTCACACCCCATTCTCCACACCACCATAGCTTCTTTACATGTGGAATGCGGTGAGAGTTAGGCTGATGACCCCAACACACACCCAATGCCTGTTGCTGTGTGGAGGGGTGGTAGTGTAGGAGTGTTAACCCTAATGTGGAATCTATACATACATATACTGTACATATATATATATATATTTATGTATATATACACTGTGTGTATGTGTGTATATATATATATATATATATATATATATTATATTATATATAGGTTCATAGAAGTCATACAAGTTCAACAGGCCTTGGCCCTTTAAAGAACTTGCCACCACTGTAATCATGGGTAGAAATCATATCCCCCATGTGTTGATTGAGTCTGGTTTTGAAGATGTTGATATTTGCACTTGAGACTACCTGTGGTGGCAGGCTATTCCATGTCCCCACAACCCTCTGTGTAAAGAAGCTGCTTCTCTTAGTTGTTCTTATTAAGTCCCCTTTAATCTTATACCCATTACTTCTTGTGTTAACTGTGCCCTCATTCAATGTCAGGCCAATAGTTGCCCTAAGGTAATCATTATTGACTGCTTTATATGGTAGGCACAGGTCACCTCGAGTCTGCCTGTATCCAGCTGAGAACAAGTTCAGTATCCTAAGTCTTTTATTATAATCTGTATTTTTCAAGGGCTTAATCTTCCTGGTAAATTTCCTCTGCACCTCCTCTATGAGTTTATAGCCTCTCCTTGTATGTGGTAGGCTCAACTGGGAACAATATTCCAGGTGCGGGCGTACAAGACTAGAGCAGAGAGGCATTAGCACTTCCTGTTCCCTACTTTTTATATTAGCCAGGATTGATCCTATAATTTTATGACGTTTCTTAACTTTAACTATTGTGTTCCTATCAAAGTTAAGATCTTTCGTTATTAGTGTGCCTAGATCTTTTTCTTCTGCCATTGTCTGCAGTATGGTGGTACCTAATTTATAATTTGCAATTGGGTTGTTCTTCCCCAGATGCATTACCTTACATTTAGCTGTATTGAACTGCATCTTGTCTGGCAATGCCCAGTCCATGAGTCTGCCTAACTGTTGTTGCAATAGTACACTGTCATTTATTGAATTAGCAAGTCCCCCAAGCTTGCAGTCATCAGCATATTTGCATATCCATGCATTATCTGAGACTTTCATTGCTGCAACCAAAATGTTAAATAATGTGGGACCCAAAACTGATTCCAGTGGGACTCCACTGGTTACACTGCCCCAATTAGACAGGTGTCCTTTAAAATACACTCTCTGGTATTGATCTCCCAACCAGGAGTTAATCCAGTTTATAATGTTGGAATTAAAACCTATCATGTGTAGTTCTTTTAATAGGGTGGAATGTGACAGTTTGTCAAATGCATTAGCAAAGTCCAGATATATTACGTTGCATGAGACACCCTTATCTAAAGCTACACTTATGGGCTCAAAGAAATGTATTTGATTTGTGAGGCAAGATCTAACAGAAATAAAGCCGTGCTGACTGTAATCTATCAGACCTGTATTTTTTATATGTTCAGTTATTAGTCCCTGCAAGAGTCTTTCCATTATTTTTCCAATTACCGATGTTAGGCTGGTGGGACGATAGTTTTACACTAATCTTTTTTACCTCCCTTGCGAATCGCAGTTACTATTGCCTCACGCCATTATTTTTCCTTTGTTAATTGATTTATTGGAGGTGTGTAAGTGGTCCAACAATCTCTGTACTCAATTCCAGGAGGAGCCTGGGGGTTATTCCATATGGTCCTGGTGAACTATTGGCCTTCAATGAATTTATTATTCATTCTACTTTAATGTTACTGAATTCTATAGGACAGTCACTGGCCACCCCCCACAGATTTAATACAACTGTCTCTGTATTCATAAACACTCAAGAAATAATTATTTAATTCTTCAGCTATTCTTCTTCCCCGATATTACTCCTTTGTCTGTTATTAAGGGTCCAATGGTATGTTGTTTTCCCTTTAGTGTCACAATATAATTAATTATCCTTTATTATCTTTTACCCTAGTTACTAGATTTATTTCCAGACTTTTCGTGGCACTCTTAATCATACACTTTACTTTTTTGTTACAGTTCTTAAGTTTATTCAGAGCATCTGAGGATGTGCTTTTCTTGTATTTTTGGAATAACTTTTTTTCTTATGTATCTGCCTCTTTATTCTGTTATTCCACCATAGTGGGATACATCACTTTTTATTGTATTTCGGCCTCTTGGGTACATGTTTGTCTATAAAGTATTCAAGATGCTGTTTTATTTTTTGCCATGTATTTTCAAGGTTTAGCCCTGCTAGATCTTCCTTCCAGTTCCATCTTGCAAGATGTCTTTTCATTTTGTGGTAGTCAGCTCTATTAAAGTCTCTTATAGTATTTCCTTTAGTGTGTGTTGTACCACTTTTATAACGAATAGTAATCATATTGTGGTCAGAATCTCTGAGTGGGGGGAAGTATCTTAATCTTATGAAATATTTCCTTGCTGTTTGTCAGGATTACATCTAGTATATTTTTTGCCCTTGTTGGTTGATTAACCAGCTGCTCCAAGTTCTGCCGAATAAATGTACCAATACATTTGTTTTCCAAGGGTACTGTACTATTCAGTGTTTCCCAATTTATGTTTGGGAGATTGAAGTCTCCCATAAGGGCATAATCCACTATGATATCTTTAGTTTCTCTTAACAGATTAACATTTTGTTTGTTAGACTGGGCGAATGGTAAACTAGGCCCACTGTAAGATTATTGTTTTTAAATTTGATTGTCACCCATATGACTTCATTTTCATTATCCACTTTGTCATTTGTTTCATATGTTTTAAATTTCTCTTTTATTTAGAGGGCTATACCACCATCCCTATGCACTTTCCTGTTTCTATAAAATCTATTGTAGCCTTGGATTTCTACATTCCAGTCTTCGTCTTTTCCCCAGGTCTCACTTATGCCAAATATTGCAATATTGTTTTTAGTTAGGATGTATGTTAACTCATCTATTTTTGCATTAAAACTTCTGGTATTCAGTAGCAGTATATCTACCTCATGTTTATTATTTACATTGCTCTTATTCAAAACTTTAGCTTGTTTATATTCTGGTAAGACACAGTTTGTTGTTTCTATGGTTTCCATCTCTAGAGTGGCATCCGTATGATGCCTCTCCTTCAGAGCCTTTAGTTTAAACTATTATTTATAATGGTTTCAATATGTTCCCCTAGCATCCTACTTCCTCTTCTGCTTAAGTGCAACCCCTCCCAGTAGTACAGGTTTGGTACACCATAACATTTCTCCCAGTGTGTAACATATTTAATATTTTGTCTCATGCACCATTTTCTTAACCAGTTATTTGTGTCCCTTACTTTTATTTGCTGATGTCTAGACACTCTTGGTATTGGGAGGATTTCGGATATGACTACTTCACAACCTTTTTCAGTCAGTTTGTTAGTTAATGCTATGAAGTCTTGCTTGATATTTTGTATTGGTGCTGACCATGTATCATTTGCCCCTGCATGTATGATTACTAGGGGATTGATGCCTGTTCCCTTAAGTATATTATCTGTCATATTTGTGATGTCACTGATCCTAGCCTCATTAAAGCTTGATACTGTCCTTGTAAATTTCCCTGGATTGCATGTTTCTCTATCAAGGTGTTTTATAATTGAGTCGCCGAGAAGTACCACCTCTTTTATTATTGTTGGGGCATCAGTCTGCATGTCCATTGTGTTCTGTACTCCATTCCTGTTTAGGTCAATTAAGGGTTCATTTTCATGCAACGGGTGGTTTTCTATATGCAAACTATTATTATTGTTATAGCCATACTCTTGGTTATGTAACATTTGATTAGGTTCATCATGAGTACAGTTACTTGTAGGGATATTATCTGTCTGTATTTTACTAGCTGTCATGAATGGGTCAAAGTGATTTAACAGGAGTAGTACAAACTGCTCTGCCCTTCTCCTTCATTTGGCAGCTTTAGCTATCTGCATTTCATACCAGTTGTTATCCATTTCTTCTGGCAGTTCCTCTTCCCTACTCCTTCTTTATTTATTAATTTTTTTGGGTGCTAGTGCTGGGGTTCACAAGCTTACTGGTTGTAACACATTCAGCACTCTGAAGTTGGGAAATTTCCCATAGGCTAACATTGTGGTGCCTGCGGTAACTTTCAGCACTCTTATCTCAGAAATGGTGCGAAATACAGATTTTTTTGTTCTCCACAGCTTAGTCCACCTTTTGGTGGAGGATGTTTTGAAGTCTTCAATATCACTGCAGTGGAATGTTTTTCATAGTTGCTACGGTTACTGAGATATTGCCAAATATGTGTTACAAGGGTTCCTTTTGAGTACTATGGGGCTGCTATGTGGCTCCGTACTTGTGTGTAAGTGGGGTCACAGGGCCCAGAGGGCCCACACTCCCACTACCACATACCAGTTACTAGTTAGATAACACTTTCTCAAAAAGAATGGAAATTCATTCCAAAACCCTCAGTTAATGCATCAGTTAGGGTTGATAGCACAGCAACAAAAGTATGGAAATGTGATGTTAGGGTTACCCCTACCACCCCACCATCCCCACCCCTACTACCTCACCCCATTCCCCCACCTTTCATTTACAGATGTCGAGGTGTAGAACCTTGGGATCACTCAGGCCTAACTCTCCCTGTTCTCCTATGCTGGTAGCATGTCAGCTTGTTTACACATGGAATGGGGTGGAAGTTGGAGCCCGATATTGCACACCCTGACATCTGTTGGTGAGTGGAGGAGGTGGTGGTGAGTAACCTAACATCACATTTGTTTGCTGTTACTATCAATTTTGCAATGAAGATATATATATATATATATATATATCTTATAATGGCACAGCGGTGCCACTGTAGTTAGGGTTGAGTACCCCATTTAAGGTTAAATCTGAAATTTGGCAGCTTAATAACTTTGCCACTGTATGACAGATTTGCCTGAAATTCAGCAGGTGGAGTCTGGTACCATAGGTCTCTGGATCTTCCAAGTTTTGTTACAGTCAGATGTACGGTTGCAGAGCTACAGAATGCGGAAAAACACACAAATTACTCATTTTTGCGCATTCTTTGCTCATGCCTACAGATCACACGGTCTATGCGATCAGTCCGAAACTTTCAGGTTACATGCAGTCAGGGTCCCTGATATGCCTTTCAAAGATTTCATTAAAAAATATTAAATGGTTCAAAAGTTATTCAAAAAACAAGTTTCCCATTATAGTCAATGGGAAAAGTTAACAAAAAGTTTGAAAGTGTCGCAAATGCAGTTTTTAGTGTCTAAAATGACCCTGTAGTGTTGCAAATCCACCATCTTGTTTTCAGTTGGTGGTCACAGAAATGCTTAGCATTTAAATTTACAGGACCCTCTAGGGACACAATTCTTGCTGTGTTCACCTAGTTGAGTCCTGAGGATGCTAGCCATGTCTTGTTTTGGGGGGGGTTAAACACCTCGAAATATATTTTTTTATTTTTGTAAACAGTAGTGTCACAAAGTAGTGTCGCACATTTGACACTTTTGTGATTTTTTATGCAAAAGTGTTGCAAATCACAACACTACTTTGTGACACTATGCCCAAAACAATAGGAAATCTTTGCCACCCTGCTGCAAAAGAACAGTTTGATCTTTTGGGCAGAAAGTTGGAGGGAAGAAAGCCAAGATCCCACAGATGTGCCTTTTGGTGGTTTAGTGACAAAATGTTAGAGGAGTGCAAAGTTACGGCACTCCAAAGTTGATGATTTTTCCCATAGGCTAACATTACGGTGTCCGATGCATCTTTCAGGGTCCGTATCTCGAAAATGCTTAGAGATACGGACTTTTCGTCAGAAAAATGCTTAGCCCCCCACTATGGAGCTAATTATGAAACTAGCCAGGAAAGTCATAAATAATATGGGATTTTAATTTTTTTTTCTACTTCTTACAGTTCCAGAGATATAAGCAATTTAGTATTCCAAGTGTTCATTTTCTGTTCTGAGGGCCATTATTATGCATAGATTCTTTGTATTCACTGTGCTTCTGAATGCACCTCTTTGGGAAAGAAAGTGTGTGTGTTTGTGTTACTGTTACAATTAGTGTTTTCACTTCCATAACCATTTTGCGTTAAGGTTCCGTTTACATCACCGTGTGCATTACCCTTTGTGTTTTAGTTTCGCTATGCTGGTGCTATTTTGTATTTCCATTACTGCTTTTGTTTGCATTCCTTTACGTCACCGTGTGCATTACCATTTGCATTTGCGTAAGCACTTCCATTTGCGTTTGTGTTTCCTTTGGCGTCATTGTTGGTGTTACCTTAATCGTTTGCATTTCCAATTGCGATACCGTGTGTGTTACCACTTATGTTTGCATACGCGCTTGCATTTGTGTTTCTGTGTGCATTTGTGTTTCCTTTGGCATAATCATTAGCGTTACTGTAAGCATTTGCATTTACAGTTGCGTTACTGTGATCGTGCGTATTACCATTTTGAACTTTAATAAAGCTTTTATTGACAGCTTAAAATACTCCACTTTACATATGGGTATACCAACCACTGAAGCAGATTAATACATTTGTATCCAGAAAGCAAATCATTTTTCAACAATTGTCATAATCTCTTTCCTACTAATTTTAAACCCCATATTTATGATGGTATAATAAAGAGTGAGTGATTACCATTAATTTTAATACCACTAAAGTAATCCATTTCTCCAATCCCCTCCCCATCCAAATAAATTAGAGGAGAAAGGAAAAGAGAAAGGTCTAATTGCACTCTACCCTTCATTTACATCCTTTGTTTCAAGCCATCTATTCCAAACTGACAAAATGACATCCAATAATCTTTCAGGTCTCATTCATGTTATTGATATAATTTATGCTATGTTGTCATTCTTGTTAAATAAATAAAGTTTAACATGTCAACCAAACTGAGCAATGTGATTTCATTTATCCAGCCATTGCATTTCCTTTTTCTTTTTCCCCTTCCCCATTTTCAGCTCTCCACCCCTCCCTTTTAATTCCCCTTTTTCCCCCTTATAAACCAGTCAGGTTCTAGATATTCCAAAACCCCGCCTCCTTTTAACTTAGGCCAATGCCTCCTTCAGGCTATTTCAGGACAGAAGGTATTGCTCCAACACCGGGGTGCCCTCCAGACTGTCAATATAATTGTAGTAAGGGAGCCATTTTGCATTATACTGTTCTGTGGCCAGTCTTGGATGGGCAGTTATAGCTTCCATGTCTTTGATTTTTATAATATTAGCTCTCCACATGGAGAGAGTTAAAGGTTTTGACTGCAACCAATGTTGTGTAATCACTTTTAGAGCTGTAGCCACTAATATGTAGTACAAATATTTTTGGCCATTGGATCCTAGTCTCTTTGGTACCAGACCTAATACCAAATGAGCTCCATTAACTACAAAATCCCCTTGGAAAATAGTCCAGAGAGCCTGCACAATTGACCTCCAATAATTACTTATCTGCGGGCAGTCCCAAAACAAATGATTATGTGTGCCCAAACCCCCACATCCCCTCCAACAATTCTTTGTTGTCAGTTGTGTATAATGGACCGAGATCACTGTAGTAATGAAATACCTTACCACCACCTTCCATCTAAATTTCTTCCAACTCGGAGAGTTGGCTGTTTTCAAAATTCCCAACCAGATCTCCGACCACTCTTCCTCTGATAGCTGCAGCTTTAATTCCTCCTTCCACCTCTGTTCAATCTGTTGGGTTAATAATTTACTTATATTTTCCTGTAGTGTTTTATATATATATACTGTATATATGATATAAACCCTTTAGGGTCCGTCATACGACTCCTTTGAAAAACAGTTCGAATGGGGGCAGGTGGGTCTGAAAGAATCGCTTGTTGCCCTGTTCTTGTGTTGATGTAGTGACGGCACTGGAGGAACCTAAAAAAATCTTGTTTGGGAATGCCAAATTCTCTTTGCAGCTCTTGAAAAGATTTTAATATATTTTGTTGAAAAAATTGGGTCAGAAAGAGTAATCCTTGGCTCTGCCATTGTTTAAAGCATCTATCTCTGAGCTCGGCTGGAAACCCTGGGAGGAAGTTAAATGGAATATATCTCCAAACCGGAGTTAAAGACTTCCAATACTGTTGGATATCCAGCCACACTTTAAGAGTGTGCTTCGTCCACTTATTTGTAATTTGTCTGATGTCTGAGGGCATTGCTACCCAGGGTAACACTTGCAGGGGAGTAACTTGATGCACCTTAAGTTCCATAGGACACCACCCTCCCATCTGTCTCGGATTTAACATATCAAGAATAGGCAATATCTGGGCCGCCTTATAATAATTGTAAAAATCTGGTACTCCTCTGCCTCCCCATCCCTGTCCTCAGTAAGGAGTTCCCAACGCTTCCTGGGTCGTCTTCCTGCCCAAGTGAATTGGGAGGCCTTCTGTCTCAGTTCCTTCCAGTCTTTTTTTGGGACGGGTAGTGGTAAACTAGTGAACAGGAACAGATACCGGGGGAGAATGTTCATTTTCACCGCCTCTATCCTGTTAGTAAAAAAGAAAGGCATCACTCGCCATCTATTTATATCAGCAAAGACTGCTTTCTGCAACAGGCCATAATTAACTAGACGGGATAGTTTAGTTGGAATTTGAATACCTAAGTATCTGACTCTGTCTTTGGTCCAATTAAATGGGATCAACTCTTGTAATTCCCCCAAAATTCTGCCACCTATTGGAAAGATCTTAGACTTGTTTATATTAATTTTAAATCCTGATATTTTGCCAAATTGATTCAATAAGTCCATCAACGGAGGGATCGAATTAGCCGGGTCCTGCAGGTATATTAAAGTGTCGTCCGCATACAATGAGACCTTATTTGTCACCCCCTCTATCAAAATCCCCTGAATCTTGTCCTCCGCTCTAATTGCCTGGGCCAAGGGCTCCATTGCCAGGGCAAAAAGTAAAGGGGACATGGGGCACCCTTGTCTGGTGCCTCTTTGAATAGTAAGAGTTGTGGAGATAGTGCCATTTACCCGCACTCTGGCAACTGGCTGTTGGTAGGCCATCATGATCCTTTGCAGGAAGGGGCCCTCAAATCCCATTCTACCAAGCACTGAATTGAGATAAGACCAATTAAGCCTATCAAAGGCCTTTTCTGCGTCTAAAAAAATAGCTAGTTTGGGAACTCCGGAATGCTGTTTATGACCTAGTATATTTAAGAGGCGTCTAATATTGTCTGACAAATGCCTATGGGGTATAAATCCTGTTTGATCTGGATGCACTAATATCTCCACAAATCTTTGTAAACGGTTAGCCAAAATTTTCGTAAATATTTTTGAATCCTGATTTAGTAAGGATATAGGCCTATACGACTCACAGGATGCTGTTGGTTTACCTGGTTTTGGAATTACAGTTATTAATGCCTCCCTCCATGAATTCGGGATTTTTCCCTCCTCAAGCATAATGTTCAGGACTATTGCTAATTTGGGTACTAACATTTTTTTAAACTTTTCATAAAACTCTGCAAGGAGTCCGTCCGGACCAGGCGACTTTCCCGAGGGAAGGTTATTTATCACCGTTAGAATTTCCTGGTCTCTTATGGGGGCTGATAACTCTTGTTGCATTGTGGTGGATAATCTGGGGAGTTTTAATGTTCTTAGAAAGCATTCCGTCTGAGTTGTCACAATCTGGGGGTCTCTCTTTTCTGCATATAGCATCTGGTAATACTTTTTAAAGGCCTTAGCTATGTCTCCTGGCTTCTCTATCCGGTCGTTGTTATTGCCCCCGTCTGGAGGAAAGGGATATGTTGACTTACATGTTCCTTCCTCATTCTGAGAGCTAATAATTTCAATGCTCCCCCCCCCCATAATATTTTTGGTTGGTAAACCGTAACAATCCCTCGGCCTTATCTGATTCCAAATCATTAAGTTCCTTCCTTTTTTTAACTAATTCTTTAAGAATTTTCTCCTTTCCCCTTGGTTCACTTTTATGTTCTCTTTCCAGAGCTTTTATTGTGGTTTGCAACTCCGATAGCTTTTTATTTCTCAATTTCTTTTTGGCTGATGCCAAACTGATTACATGGCCCCTTAGCACTGCTTTCATAGTGTCCCACCACACCCCAGGGGAACAATCTGTCATAGGGGAATCTACTGTTAGGTGTTGAACATTTTGGACAATTTGTTGTACCAGGTTCTTGTCAATAAGCAGTGATACATTTAACCTCCAGTTAGTGACTCTGGGCTCCCTACTCCAAGTATACTCTATGGATATTGGGGCATGATCCGATAAGGTTAACGAATGGATCTGGGATTTAGTAAAAAGGTGAAGATCTGTGGAGTAAGTCAAGAAAAAGTCTATTTATGAATACGAACTTCAAGAAGCTGAATAAAATGTATAATCTTTCTCAGTTTTGTGTCGCTCTCTCCAAATGTCTACCATCCCTCCCTCTTCTACCAAGGTCTTCAGTCTCTTGCTAGCTATCCTAGATGTGTCTGTGTTTCCCAAGGACCTATCCATTGCAGGACACAAAGTGGCATTAAAATCTCCCCTAGTATCAAAAGTCCCCTTGGAAGCCCCCCTATTTTCCGAAAAACTTCCAGGTGAAATCTTTCCGCACCTGTATTGGGGCATATATATTTATTATATGTATTAATTTCTCCTGTATAAGACCGGATACCCTAATACATCTCCCTGGGTGTATGATTTCTGTCTCTTGCACTATAAAAGGGGATTCCTTCTTTATTAGAATTGCTACACCATCTTTTTTCCCCCTCTTTACCTGAGGTGGCTTCAACTCTCTCTACCCACTGACGTCGTAGTTTCAGATGTTCTGCTTCTGAAAGGTGTGTCTCTTGTAAAAGAGCAATATCTCCCTCCATTCTTCTCAATTCAGTCACAATCTAAGTTCTTTCAATGGGTGAGTTAATGCCATTAATATTGTAGGAAATTATTTTTAAGTGTGTCATTGGGTCCTGTTGTTTCTAAGCTTCTTGTTCGTCTTCGCGTGTAGCCTACATCCATCTATCCCCCCTCCACTTAGTTGTGTAATGATCCATCCGGCTGGTTTACTTTGTATGAAATCACATCGCAATTTTGTAAAAAAACAATAATTAAGAACATCGTTTTAACCCTATAACTGTTAACTTGTAGGTGGAACCCTTTGATTCCAACAATAAAGAGCTGATTAATATAACCAAAATCCCAGTATTTTTGACCTCTTAGGAGAATCCAATGGCGTGTACTGTCACCACTGGAAGTCACACGTGTGACTAGTTTCAGATCCCTGTGATGTATAGGGGAGTTGCGGCTATACCCAAATCATTAGGTGTTCGCCTGCAACCTATAACTCCACCCGACACCTCAGGTGGGAGCTGAACCAGGCATCCAGTAATCCCCAGGACCCCTCCCTCTTCTCATTATGTGCCGTGACTTCCCCTTTTATAGTTACAAGAAAAAGATCCCCACTCTCATTTCCCCCCTTCATGTCCCCCTCGTTACCTCCCTGTTTGCCCGATACCTCCCCTCAGCCCCTATTCTCCTCCCCCTATCTTCATAACCCTTTCAAATATCTTTTAGCCTTCCTGTCCCTTTTTCCCTTTGGTAGGTCCCCTCCACACCTTTTGTTCCCCCCCTTCTAGCAGATATTTATCTATTCTTACATATTTACTACTAAGTTTCACATCACAGCACTTCAAACCCAATGAGTCCTCTTGTGACTGGCCCCTGTAAAGATGAAAAGAGCGTATATAATTCTAAATGTCATAAAGCATAAGTTCCTCTCAAAGTCTCCTTTAACACCTTCGGTCCCATTATATTAGTTCGCATCACTCCTTCCCCATGGTGTTTCTTCAGAATCTCCCTCTCCCACGCTTCTGCGGGAGCATTTACCAGTTCAAGACAGTACCTTTAATTTCGAATTCAAAGTCGGTCCTCTTCAGACGTCTGTTTACTTTTACCTCCGCCCTGTGCTTTCACTCTCTTTTCTGCCCGCTGCATGAGCTTCACAATGTCCCCTAGTGCAGCTGGTGAGATTGCACCTGGAAAGCCATGTTTCCTGTTGTTAGTGTGATATACCACATTCCAAGCCCCCATCCTGAGCTTTCGTTCCAACATATCAGTCTCTAGGTCAGGCATCGAAATCTGAAGCTCCTTCAGGGAAGGGGTAGCCTCCACCAGCGTAGAAAATATTTTTGCCCCCCGATTCTGAATAAATCTTAATCCTTGCAGGAAAAAGCAGTTGAGCCTTTATATCTTTTTTTCCTTCAATTCTCTGTTGATCCCTCGTACTCTCTGTCTCTCAACTTGCAAAGCAGATGAAAAATCCTGATCGAAATAAATTTTCTTCTCCTGGTACATTATTTCCAGCAGCCTCCATGCTTCACGAAGGATCCATTCTTTGCTCTGATAGTGAAGCATACAAATTATTAGAGAGTGAGGTCTTGCATTCTCCTCGGTTGGTTTTGGGCCCAGGGACCTAGCTCTGCCTATCTCAAATTTATATCAGGTGGAGGCAACATGGATCTAGCACTTGCTGTACAAAATCAGCCATTGTGTAAAACCCTCCTCAGAGCCTTGGATTCAAGTAATCCTAAAGTTATTGCGCTGGGAGCGATTTTCGAGATCTTCCAGCTTGGCCTGCATCTCCCGATCCTTCTGAAGTAAGTGTAAAAGCAGACAATCTGTACAGTCCTGTGCTTCTGAAATCTCTGTTACTTTAATATCTGAAGCTGAAACCTTTTTGTCTAAGGTGCAGATGTCCTGCCTCAGGTCTGCAAGTGCAGTGTCTATTTTATTTATTGTAGCTAGTATTTGTTTAAGTGTCTGGTTAGTACTTTCAGGTAGATCGGCTTACTTCTGTTCCCAGTCTGCTGAAGATTCTGATGGCTGCCGTCGGCTCAGGGGGAGAACAGTTAGGCCTTCTTGCGGTCTGCTCAGGGTCGTTTGTTTCATCTTGCTTGGAGCGGAGGAGAATCTTGAACCTCTGACTTTCTGGGGTTTCCCCGCCATCTAAGGGACCTCTGGCTATATCTTTTTTGTAATTAGTAGCCACTCTCCAGAGGATTTAGCTCAGTAAAGGCGAGGGGGATCATGGAGCTTTCGGGTTCAGCTGCCCACCATTGCAGTGACGTCACTGGAAGTCTGCGTATTACCATTTGCAACGTGCTTGCATTTGTGTTTCCATTTGTGTTAGTGTTCCCTTTGGCAACATCGTTGCTGTAACTGTAACCATTTGTGTTTCCAATTGCGTTACCGTTACTGTTTGCATGTTTGTCACCATTTTCATTTCTGTTTCTGTTGTCCTTAGCATTTGCATTTTCGGTAGCCTATCCGTTGTCAATTGTATTACTGTTTTCTTCTGCATTGCCGTTGCCATTACCATTTGCATTTCTGTCTGCGTTTCTGTTACTGTTTGCATTTTCATTACCATTTGCATTTGAGTTTCTGTTGGCGTTAGCATTTGTGTTACTGTTTTTGTTAACATTTGTGTTTCTGTTGCTGTTAGTGTTTTCATTACTGTTTGCATTACCATTTCTGTTTTCATTAATGTTTGCACTCACGTTTCTCTTACCATTTGCATCACCATGTACATTACCATTTGCGCTTGCATTTGTGTTACCATTACTATTTTATTTTAGAAACATAGAAACATAGACTTTGATGGCAGATAAGGACCACTTGGCCCATCTAGTCTGCCCATTTCCTTACCTACAGGTTAGGCTGCAGATCCTAGTTAACCAACAGCCTATTTCTTCCTACCCCCCACAAGAATTGCCTTATGTCTGTCCCATGCATTCTTGAATTCTCCCAGTTTTAGACCCCAAACCTCCTCAGGAAGGCTGTTCCATGCATCCACTACCCTCTCTGTGAAATAATACTTCCTCACATTGCCCCTGAACCGCCCCCTCTATCTTTAAATTGTGTCCCCTTGTTCTTGCATGTCTCTTTTTCTGAAAGATACTACCCTCCTGGACTTTGTTGATTCCACTGAGGTACTTAAAAATTTCTATCATGTCCCCCCTCTCCCTTCTTTCCTCAAGGGTATACATATTAAGCTCCTTTAGTCTGTCCTCATACAGCTTCTCTTGCAGACCCTGCACCATTTTAGTTGCCCTCCTCTGGACTGCCTCTATCCTGTCTATGTCCTTGTGGAGATGGGCTCTCCAGAACTGGACACAGTACTCCAGATGGGGTCTCACCAACTGTCTGTACAGAGGGATAACAACTTCCTGTTTTCTGCTGCTGATGCCTCTCTCTATGCATCCCAGTATACCCCCAGCCCTCCCTACTGCCTTCTCACATTACTTGCTAACCTTAAGGTCATCTGATATGATTACCTCCAGGTCCCTTTCCTTTTTGTTGTTGTTACTACCTCCCCCATTGTGTATTCTTCCCTGGGTTCTTGTTTTCTAGGTGCATTATTTTGCACTTCTTTCATTTGAATCCTAGCTGCCATACTTCTGACCATTCCTCCAACCTTGCCAAGTCCCTTCTCATCCTTTCCACGCCTCTTGTGTATCAACCCTGTTGCAGATCTTTGTGTCATCTGCAAAGAGGCATACTTTTCCTTCCAGTCCCTCTGCAATGTCACTTATGAAGACATTAAAAAGGACTGGACCCAATACTGAACCCTGCGGTACCCCACTAGTAACCCCTCTTTCTTCAGAGTGTACTCCATTTACAATTACCTTCTGTGTCCTGTTGTCCAGCCAATGTTTTACCCAGGCTACCACCCTGGGACCCAGTCCCAGGCTGGTTAATTTGACTATTAATCTTTTGTGTGGGACTGTGTCAAATGCCTTGCTAAAGTCTAGGTAGGCCATGTCCACAGCCCCCTCCCTGGTCCACTACTTTGGTCACCCAGTCAAAGAAATATATTAGATTCGTCTGACATGACCTTCCTGCTGTGAATCCATGCTGCCTTGGGTCCTGTGCCCCACTGGCCTCTAGGTACTCAACTATTCTTTCCTTCAGAAGTGACTCTGTCACTTTCCCTACCTCAGAGGTCAGACTGACAAGTCTGTAGTTTCCTGCCTCTGTCATGGTCCCACTTTTGTGAAGGGGAATCACATCCGCCTCCCTCCATTTCTCGGGTACCACACCATCCTCCCATGATTTATTAAAAAGAGTTGCCAGTGGTTTCACTAGTTCCTCCCTTAATTCTTTTAGAATTCTGGGGTGAATTCCATCAGACCCCATTGCTTTGTCCACCTTCAGTTTTAGGAGTTCTTGCAGAACCCTTTCTTCTGTGAAAGGACTGAGATCGACCCCCCAATCAAGAGTGCTTAATTGAATTAGGCACTTCCCCCTCCTCTTTTGTGAATACTGAGCAGAAATATTCATTCAGTATCCCTGCTTTTTAACTGTCCCCTTCTGCCCACCCACTGTTCATTCTGTTCAGCCTCACTATCCCTCCCTTTGTCTTTCTACGCTCGCTGATGTACCTATAAAAGGTTTTATCCCACTTCTTAACTGAGTTGGCTATCTTTTCCTCAGTTTGGGCCTTTGCTATTCTGACTTCCCTCCCTACTTTCTTCTGCCTTAACTGGTACAGCTCTCTGTCCTGCTCTTTCTGTATTTCCTTATACTTCCGGAATGTTATCTTTTTCTTCCTGACTTTCACAGCCACCTCTTTTGAGAACCATAGTGGCTTTTTCTTTCATTTTGATTTGTTTATTTGCTTCACACAAAGGCTTGTTGCCTCTGTGCTGGCAGTTTTGATTTTTCCCCATTGTTGCTCCACCCATCCTTCTAGCCTGTTTGTTAGTGCTTTTCTGAGGCACTCTCCCATCTTGCCAGTCAGCCCTCCTGAAGTCCAGTACCCTCATTTTTGTATGGCTTGACTCTGTAGCTGAGTTTAACGTGAACCACACTGTTTGATGGTCACTTGTTACCAGATGGCAACCCACTTCTAGATCTGAGATCCTCTCACTGCCCCCGTTTGAGAGTACGAGGTCTAAGATTGCTCCCTCATGAGTGGGTTCCGAAACTAGCTGTCTGAGGCCTGCCACCTGTAGGGCATCAAGAATGGCCCTGCTCTTGGATGTGGTTGCAGCAAATGTGCTCCAGTTAACATCTGGCATATTCAGGTCTCCCATCAACAGTATCTCCCCTTTCTCTGCCATTCTAAGAATGCCTTCTATCATATCCTTGTCCATTCCCTCCCCCTGACATGGGTGTCTGTACACAACCCCTGTGCAGATTGTGGTGCCCTTTCCAGTCTCCAAGGTGACCCACAGTGCCTCCTCTCCTCCCTGTTTACTCTTTTGTTCAGTTGCTTTTATCTCTTCCTTTACATAAAGAGCTACTCCTCTCCCTCTTCTCCCCTACCTGTCTCTTCTGTAGATTATGTACCCTGGTATGTTAACATCCCAGTCATGGTTCTCTGTGTACCATGTTTCTGTGACTGCTACAATATCCAGGCATCCCTCTTCCAGGAAGCTTGTTGCCCAGACTACAGGCATTGGTACACATTACCCTCCATTTCCTGATGGCCTTACCCCTTTTTGCCCCATCCCTGTCCTTCTTGCCTTTGTCACTTTCTCCATCTACCCCTGCCCTTCTCCCTATCGACACCTCTATGTTGGAGTTTACCACACTTACTACTGTGATTTGTTGGGGGGGCTAGGATTTCCTTGCTCCTTTCCAGTGCCTCCCCCCTTGGCTAGTTTAAATGCTTGCCAATAAAGCATTTAAACCTATCACCTAGGATCCTGGTTCCCTTCTTGGATAGATGCAACCCATCATGCCAGTATAGGCTTGCATCACTCCAGGTGGACCGCCAGTCCCCAATGAAGCCAAATCCCTGAGCTTCACACCAGTTTTTCCACCACTGATTGAATCCCTTGGTGTGGAACACCCTAGCCTCTCCTACGTCATAGATGGGCAGCACCTCCGAGAAGGTTACCATGCATGCTACTTGTCTAAGGCCCCTCCCCCAATTCCACAAACTCTTCCTGAACTTCTCTAATCCCTTTCTTAGCCAGGTCATTTGTCCCTAGATGGACAATGACATCCAGCTCCCTCCCTTGTGCAGCTGCTCCGGCAATCCTGAGAATTTGCTCCCTGTCCCTCCAAGCCGTGGTGCCAGGCAAGCACCTTACCTCCCTCTCCCCTTCCTCCCCCAGTTCTCACAGTTTCCATCACCATTTGCGTGAATATTACCATTCACTATTTATAGTGCACATTCTCAAAAAGAAAGGAAATTCATGCCAAACAACTCCATTTAATGCATCAGTTAGGGTTGTTCCACAGTAACAAAAGTGAGAAAATTTGGTGTTAGGGTTGCCATCCTTTGCACCCCACCCCATCCCCACCAACAGGCATCAGGGTATGTGTTGGGGTCATTGGTCCCTAACTCTCACCCCATTCTCCAATGCTGCACTGCCTCAGCTTATTTACACATGTAATGGGGTGAGAGTTAGGGCCAATGACCCCAACACCCCCAGTGCCTGTTGGTGGGGACAGGGTGGAGTGGGTGTGGGGTGCAGGGTGGCAACCCCAACACTGAATTTCTCTTTTGTCACTATGAAACAACCATAACTGATGTATTAAATGGAGTTTTTTCCATGAATATATATATACACACACACACACACACACACACACACACACACACACACACACACATATTATATTCATTGCAAAAAAACTCCAAATAATGCATCAGTTATAGTTTCTATTACAGTGACAAAAGTCTGGAAATTCGGTGTTAGAGTTACCAACCCTACCACCCCACCCTCCACACACCAACAGGTGTTGGGGTGTGTTATGGGGTCATCGGGCCTAACTCATACTCCATTCCATGTGTAAGCATGCTGAGATGGTACAGTTTAGGAGACTGTGGTGAGAGTTAGGCTCGGCAACCCCAAGGCACACCCTGATGCCTGTTGGTGTGTGGAGATTGGGGTGGTAGGGTTGGTAACCCTAACACCGATTTTCCAGACTTTTGTCACTGTAATGCAAACCCTAACTGATGCATTACAGAGTTTCTTTGCAATGAATCTTCCTTCTTTTTGAGATAGTATAATAGTATTCTTATTTTATTGTGGGAGTGCAGGATCCAAACCCTCCATAGATGTACATATGTATATAGATGTGGAACCACAGGGCCCTCTGGACCCTGCTCTTCCATGTGTCAAATAACAGTGACCAAATTGTCAGCATAGGCATCCTATTACCCCACCTCATGTACCCCGGTACAGAGAAATCATGAAATGCAAGGCAAAATGTTATTATGAGCAACTGTGATGTCATTCTGTGCCACAGGTACAAAAACACATTTCAGACAGGATGTGAAAAATGACAGCTATACTGTTCATGAGGTAGTGTATAAAAATGGCTATGTTAAAGATTTGGCACCAAAAGACTGAAAAGTTCCAAAGTTATACATGTGTGTAGAATTAATTCAATGGACGCATGTAACTTGGGCATTATTTGGGATTTTATTTTACCAAATTTTCAGCATGGCCTTTTGAGGACCTCTGCTCATGAACATTGGCACTGTCATTTTGTTATTCATTCTAAAATGTGATTTCACACAGTGTATGCATGCTTCAGTGCCACAGTAGCGAAAACACATTTGGGGTAGAATGTGAACAATGACAGCTGTACTGTTCATGAGGTGGTGTGGCAAAATGACAATCTTGAAAATTTGGAGTCAAAATATTAAAAATTGACAAAGTTATGAATGTGCATAGAAACATTTCCATGACCGTGTGTAACTTGGGTGTTTTTTTATATTTTTGCACCAAATTTTCAACATGGGCTTTTTGGGATGCCACCTCATGAACACTGGTGCTGTCATTTCAATACTCAGTCCCAAAAGGTGATTCAACACACCCACCACAAAATCACCTTTTGGGACAGAGTAATGAAATGACAGCACCAATGTTCATGAGGTGGCATCCCAAAAAGCCCATGTTGAGAATTTGGTGCAAAAATACAGAAAAATGGGTGAGATATCAACATAAGTTCAAAACACCGTTGACAGCCATTATACTCATCTTACCTTGATTCTTCAGTTTGCGGTTCAGCTTTGAAGAGTGCAGATGTGTAACTGTCAGAGGAAGATGGCACCCAACGGTCTCCGGTGGTAAGTATAGGGCAAGGTGGGATGTGGGGAGGTGTGTTGCTCAGTGGGAGGGTTGGGATGGGGGAGACGATGAGAGACCATTTTCTTCTTTTTGGGTTTTAAAAAACAAACAAAAGATGGCGGGTTCTGTTTTCTCTATTTACAGGAACAGCAATATTTTGGTACACTGGGGGTTGGCTCCCCAGTGTCTCACCATACTGGTGATGTGGATATATAACTGGGGACACTGGGAGTAGGATATTCAGTGTCCCACACTGTTGGGGGTAGTACCAACACAGGGATTGGGCACACTGATGTTGGAAAAGTGGTTATTGAAAAATAAACATTTTGTTAAGCTGGGAGTGGGCTCCCCAGTGTACCACATTGGTGGGGTGGAGATTTCTACTACCGACATGGGGATTGGGCACCCCAATGTTGACAGAAGCATGTTTTAAAAAGAAATATTTTGGGACACTGGTAATGGACTACCCAGTGTTCCACAGTGGTGGGGGTGGATAGTTCTACCACCAACATGGGGACTGGGCACCCTGATGCTGGCAGAAACATTTTTATTTAATAAAACATGCCTTGACCCCCTTAGAGGCAGTAAAAGGAGAAAACCTCTTTTTAGTAGGTAAATACCATCAAGTGTTTACCTAAATGGGGGTCAAAGAACATGATGTTGACATTATTTGGTCCAACAAATGGCCAAAAAAGGTTTCTGGCTTTTGTCCTGGGGGCAATGGGATTTTCCAGCTGAAGTATTGCTGCAAATTATGGCAATTTTTGTGTAACGGTGCCGCAATTTTCAGCAATTTGCTCTCAACTATGCCACTAGTTGCACAAAAATTGCAGCAATTTGTGGCACTTTCACAAATCGTGTTCCTCGGGCTCCAATAAAGTAAACACAACTGTTGGTGTTTACCAAGAGGCAACATTTTTGAATTACAGCATTGTTACTCCATCACTAAATGAAAACAAGATGGCAGCTGCCCGACAGTACTGAACCCGTTTGCAACAGTAAAAAATGTTTTCACAAAAGCAAAATGAGCTTTTGCATGGCACATATATTTTTTCCCCCATGCTATAATAGGAAACTTTAAACGTTAATAACTTTTGAATGGATTAATATTTTTTCACCAAACCTTCAAAACGCACATCAGTGACCCAGACTCTACATTCCCTGACAACTTGAGACCAGACCCCCAAACCGTTTGGGCCATAGTCCCAAGCAAAGAATTTGCCAAAAAGTGGTATTTTTTCACATTTTGTGGCACTCCGCAGCTCTAAAACTGCATATCAGACCAGAACGAAACTTGCCAGATCCAGAGATCTAGTGTACCAGTCCACGCATACAAAATGTCAGGCAAATCAGTCAAAGGGTTGCAAAGTTATCAAAGTGCAACATTTTGTGTTTAACACAGTAGTGGCCAGGCAACCCTAACGTTAGTGGCATTACCATGTCACTAATATATATATATATATATATATATATATATATATATCTGCAAAGAAATTTGTTAATGCATCAGGGTTGAAGCAACAAATGTTGTTGGGACACAAAAAGAATGGGGGGCATACTTGTTCGATGCAAGGTCCTGCATTCAGGACTTTGGGTGCAGGATCCTGCATTGAAAAGAAATCGGTGGACAGTTTTCTTTATTTTAAACAGGTTTAATACATTTGGGCACACTGTGGTGGGCTCCCAGTATGCCACATAAGTGTGAGGGGGGAGACGTACTGACATGGGGATTGGTGACTCCGATGTTGGTGTAAAAAAGTAATGGGGAAGGGTAGACTAGTTTGATGTGGAATGCTGCATTAAAATTTTGATGTATGATTCTGCATCAAAAAAAAAGATGGGTGACAGTTTTCTTTATTTTAAACAGGATTTGGGTACATAGGGGAAGGTTCCCAGTGTGCCACATCACAGGGGCTGTATGGTGCCATTACTGTGGGGAAATGATCCCCAGAAAAACATTTTGGGCAATTGGCCATCCTGTGCATCCGTGAAAGTGTTGCAAACATTTGTGAAAGAACAGGTGCAACACTTTTGCAACACTTTTGCATCTGTGGGATGGCTGATCATGAAAACATCTTTATGTGGGTAATTTCTCTAAAATAATGGCACCAGTAGGTTTCTAAGGCCCCGATTAGGTAAACACAGCCATCGGTGTTTACCTAGGGGCAGATACATTTGAACTACAGCTGTTTTTGTCTACCACTAACCGAGAACAAGATGGCAGCGGCACAAAAACAAAACCCCAAAGCTCGAAAGGAAATTGTGCTTTCATGAAAGCTTTTAAAAGCTTTCATGTTGTACCTATATTTTCTCCATAGGCTATCATGGGAAACTTCAAAGTTTAATAACTTCTGAATGAATGACTATTTTTTCACTAAACTTTGAAAAGGCACTTTCTTGACCTAGTCTCCATATACCCTGAAGATTTCAGAGCAGACAGACAAACCATTCAAGCTATAGAGATGAGCAAACAAATCGAAAATGTTGAGGATTTTTCACACGTTTTCATGCTCCACAGCTCCACAAACAGAACTCTGACCAGAACAAAATTTTCCAGATCCAGCGATCAATGGTACCACACCACACATATAAAATTTCATGCAAATCAGACAAACGGTTGCAAAGTTATTAAAGTGCAAATTTTTGAGTTTAACATAGAAGTAGCTGTGCAACCCTAACTATACTGGCCTTAATATATAGTTTAATGTTAAAGGTGGTGTCCCAGAGATGTGACATATGCAGGTTTGGTGTAAAAATCTGCATTGGTTACATAGTTATGGCATTCCAAAGTTGAGAAAGTTCCCATAGGATAACATTGTGGTGAACATGGTGCCTTTCAGTGCCTAGCTCTCAAAAATGGTTCGAGATATGGATTTTTCAGTTAAAAAAGGTGCACTGTGCATGTGTGCAGGTTACCAGTTGATGATCACAACTGCAGTGGAGTTTTTTTTCCCAGGTTGCTACGATTACGAGATTATGCACCATTTGCAGCACAAGAGTCACTTGGAATGTATCTAGGCTTGTGCTGATATGTGGGATTATAATATACAGTGAGAATAGTCTGTTATAAGTTCATGTGTGTATTGCTGCATGAAGCAATAGACTAAGTCATACAATAATTTGTATCTGATGCACCTCAAGCGCAAATTACTATTTAAATCAGAATTGTATATAGTTTATATAATGTTTCCCTGTTTAGGGGCAGGGTTAACAAAAGTTTAACATTTTCCCAGTTTCCTTTTTGTGATTTTGTTTACTTTATTGCCCACTCACTGTAATCTGAATACAGTTTGCCTTATATTTCTGCAGTTATTTGGTTAATATATGCCATTCATGATTCTAGTTTACTTCTGCATCAGAATTTGCCTGAGTGTATGAGAGAGAGAGAGAGAGAGAGAGAAAGACAGACAGACAGACAGACAGACAGAGAACTTCACACATCAAAACAAGAAAATCTTTTGGAAGTTAAGTCTGAAATGTGTATGTATTTCATTCCTTTTGAACATTATCAATTTGGGGAAATTGTACTTTACCAGTGAGGCTTGCCTAAGGTTATGTACTTGTTATTGTTTACATGTATTTATTGTAAAACCTCCAAGGCTGTGCCTAAAATAGGCATTAAATTGTCTGTTATGCCTACCTGGTTAATACAAACTAAATATACAATATTAATGAAATTAGATTGCAGAGTTTGTGAAACTCAAACACATTTTCAGGAGAAACAATCTTCACTTTCATGGCAGTTTCAAAATGAGAGAAACAATCTAGATGACTTTGTAAGTGAGAAAAGTGGATAAAACAAGACACAACTGCACAAAATATATTTGAACTTAAGTCTGAACACAGGTTGAGCATTAGGCTTGAGAAGCCCAAGGCAAATTCCACACCTGCTCTCCTGCCTGGTTTGGGAAGGTGGGCTGTTAGGGAGAACTTCATGCTTCATTTCCCAAATTTTGTTACTTTGACCCTAACTGGAGCATTGGTGAAGTTTTTTTGCAACTTATTTCCTTACTTTTACAGATAGTTTTTAAATCAAGGATGGAAATGAGAAAGGAAAAGTGTGGCCTACTGGGATTCGAACCTCAGATCTCTGGTATGCCGTTCCAGCACTCTAACCATTAAGCTACAGGCTCACTGATCAAAGCATCTGAGGAATTTCCTTACAGCCACGCACACATTCCTTTCTCTAGTGTTGCGCAATTATGCAACTAGGAACCAATGTTAGAAATACCACTTTCTCTCAGTGCAGTTTAACCCCTGCAAGGTATACATATTTTAAAATCAAGGATGGAAATGAGAAAGGAAAAGTGTGGCCTACTGGGATTCGAACCTCAGATCTCTGGTATGCCGTTCCAGTGCTCTAACCATTAAGCTACAGGCTCACTGATCAAAGCGTCTGAGGAATTTCCTTACAGCCACACACACATTCCTTTCTCTAGTGTTGCGCAATTATGCAACTAGGAACCAATGTTAGAAATACCACTTTCTCTCAGTGCAGTTTAACCCCTGCAAGGTATACATATTTTTTAAATCAAGGATGGAAATGAGAAAGGAAAAGTGTGGCCTACTGGGATTCAAACCTCAGATCTCTGGTATGCTGTTCCAGCACTCTAACCATTAGGCTACAGGCTCACTGATCAAAGCATCTGAGGAATTTCCTTACAGCCACACACACATTCCTTTCTCTAGTATTGAGCAATTATGCAACTAGGAACCAATGTTAGAAATACCACTTTCTCTCAGTGCAGTTTAACCCCTGCAAGGTATACATACTAGAGATCTGAGGTTCAAATCCCAGTAGGCCACACTTTTCCTTTCTCATTTCCATCCTTGATTTAAAAAATATGTATACCTTGCAGGGGTTAAACTGCACTGAGAGAAAGTGGTATTTCTAACATTGGTTCCTAGTTGCATAATTGCTCAACACTAGAGAAAGGAATGTGTGTGTGGCTGTAAGGAAATTCCTCAGACGCTTTGATCAGTGAGCCTGTAGCTTAATGGTTAGAGTGCTGGAACGGCATACCAGAGATCTGAAATTCGAATCCCAGTAGGCCACATTTTTCCTTTCTCATTTCCATCCTTGATTTAAAAAATATGTAAACCTTGCAGGGGTTAAACTGCACTGAGAGAAAGTGGTATTTCTAACACTGGTTCCTAGTTGCACAATTGTGCAACACTAGAGAAAGGAATGTGTGTGTGGCTGTAAGGAAATTCCTCAGACACTTTGATCAGTGAGCCTGTAGCTTAATGATTAGAGCGCTGGAATGGCATACCAGAGATCTGTGGTTCGAATCCCAGTAGGCCACACTTTTCCTTTCTCATTTCCATCCTTGATTTAAAAAATATGTATACCTTGCAGGGGTTAAACTGCACTGAGAGAAAGTGGTATTTTTTCCAGATAGTGTAATAGTAGCCTTGTTTGCCTGTGGGAGTACAGGGCCAAGTTTTTGAGGCAGAGTAATTGTATACTTATTTTCCTGTGGGAGCACAGTGCCCTTCGGGCCTTGCACTCCCCACTGATAAGTTGTTTATCTTCATTTGGAACACTTCTGTACTCAAAGTATCCTTAATACTGCACAGTTTACAAACTCATCCCATTGTGTTGGTGGGTAGATGGATGGATGGATGGATATACAGACAAACAGGTAGACAACTTAAGGAGATACAAAATGCACCAAATAAATGTATTTCCAAAGCCTGTAGACCTATTGTGGAAAATAATCTTTTATTTTTCAGTTGAGTCACTTATTTTTTCAACTTGGATATGTCACAAGCATTGTCTTATGCTGCTTTTACTTAAATAAACATACCAAAGAAAAATACTGCACACCTGAACCCATCAGTTTTCAATTCTACTTCTGGCTTCTTGTCAAATTTCTTGCTATCTACAACTAGCAGCAATCTTCCATAGTCTTATAATATACTGTATAACTAAACTGGAGCGCAGTTGCAGCTGCCACTCCGAAGAGTGCAGTTATTCTAGATGCTCTACAGGGGGCATGCCTTAGACAACTAGTACTGGAGCCCACTCGAGAGGGAGCAATATTAGACTTGATACTCTCAAATGGAGATGGAGAGAGGATCACAGATCTAGAAGTGGGTAGCCATCTGGGAACTAGCGACCATCGAACAGTATGGTTCACAATAAACACAGCAATAGAGTCAAAGCCATACAAAGACAAAAGTACTGGACTTTAGGAGGGCTGACTTTGCAAAATGGTGAGTGCCTAAGGAATGCACTAGCAAATGGGTGGAAAGGAGGGGTGGAAGAACAATGGGGAATAATAAAAACTGCCATCACAGAGGTAATGAGCCTTTGTGTGAAGCAAATAAACAAAACAAGACGATGTAAGAAATCCACTATGGTTCTCAAAGGAAGTGGCAGTGAAGGTTCAAGAGAAAAAGAAAGCATTCAGGAAGTACAAGGAATCGCAGCAGGAGCAGGACAGAGAACTGTATCAGTTAAAGCAAAAGGAGGCTGGGAAGGCAGTCAGAACAGCAAAGGCCCAAACTGAGGAAATGATAGCCAACTCAGTTAAGAAGGGGAATAAAACCTTTATAGGTACATCAGGGAGCAAAGGAAGACCAAGGGAGGGATAGTGAGGCTTAATAAAGGGAGGAGAGTGGGCAGAGGAGAATGTGAAAGGCAGAGATACTAAACAAATATTTTGCTCAGTATTTACAAAGGAAGAGGGGAGGTACATAAAACAAACAGTAGTAACACTCTGGATACAGAAGTTGATACCAGCCCATTTACAGAAGAAAGGGTTCTGAAAGAACTCTTAAACTGAAGGTGGACAAAGCAATGGGGCCTGATGGGATTCATCCCAGAATTCTAAAAGAACTAAGGGTAGAACTAGTGACACCACTGACTACCCTCTTTAACAAATCATGGGAGGATGGGGTGGTACCCGAGGACTGGAGGAGGGCAGATGTGATTCCCTTCACAAAGTGGGAGCAAGGCAGAAGCAGGAAACTATAGACCTGTTAGTTTAACCTCAGTGATAGGGAAATGATGGAATCCTCTGAAGGAAAGAATTGTCGCAGATCTAGAGGCCAGAAGGGCACAGGACCCTAGGCAGCATGGATTCACAGTGGGAAGGTCATGCCAGACGAATCTGATAGATTTCTTTGACTGGGACCAAAGTAGTAGATCAGGGAGGGCTGTGGACATGGCCTACCTAGACTTTAGCAAGGCATTTGACACAGTCCCACACAAAGATTAATATATAAGTTAGCCAGCCTGGGAGTGGGTCCCAAGATGACAGCCTGGTAAAGAATTGGCTGGAGAATAGGACACAGAGAGTAATAGTAAATGGAGTCCACTCAGAAGAAAGGAGGGTTACTAGCGGGGTGCCGCAGGGTTCAGTATTAGGACTAGTCCTCTTCAATGTCTTTATAGTGACATTGCAGAAGGACTGGAAGGAAAGTATGACTCTTTGCAGATGACACTAAGATCTGCAACAGAGTTGATGCACAGGGTAGGGTGGAAAGGATGAGAAGGGACTTGGCAAGGTTAGAGGAATGGTCAAATGTATGGCAGCTTAGATTCAATGCTAAGAAGTGCAAAGGTAATGCACCTGGGAAACAAAAACCAGGGAAGAGTACACAATGGGGTTGAGATACTAACAACAACAAAAATGGAAAGGGACCTGGGGTAGTCATATCAGATGACCTAAAGGTGGGCAAGCAATGTGAGAAGGCAGCAAGGAGGGCTGGGGGGATACTGGGATGCATAGGGAGAGGCATCACCAGTAGAAAATAGGAAGTTATTATCCCTCTGTACAGACAGCTGGTGAGACCCCATCTGGAGTACTGTGTGCAGTTTTCGAGACCCAGTCTCCGCAAGACATAGACAGGATGGAAGCTGTCCAGAGGAGGGCAACTAAAATGGTGCAGGGTCTGCACCGGAGGACATATGAAGAGAGACTTAAGGAGCTTAATATGTATAGCCTCGAGGAAAGGAGGGAGGGGGACATGATAGAAACTTTCAAGTACCTCAAGGAATCAACAAAGTCCAAGAGGGTAGCATCTTTCAAAAAAGAGGTGTGCAAGAACAAGAGGGCACAATTTGAAGATGGGGGTGGCTCAGAGGTAATTTAAGGAAGTATTTTCACAGAGAGGTTGTGGATGCATGGAATGGCCTTCGGAGAGGTTGTGGAGTCAAAATTAGTGGTGGAATTCAAGCATGCATGGGATAGTCATAAGGCAATTCTGGGGGTTGGGGGTAGGAAGAAGTAGGCTGCTGGTTAACTAGGATCTGCAGCTTATCCAGTAGGTAGGGAAATGGGCAGACTGGGTGGGCCAAGCGGTCCTTATCTGCCGTCAAATTCTATGTTTCTATGTTTCTATGTATACATCACAGTAGTATGGCCATTTAAAAATAATATGATAAACTGGTCTATTCTTACACTGACAGTCTCATAGCTAGTATAAATGCTCTATATTGCCCTAGAGAAAGAACAACAGAAATAAGGCACATTTTCAATGAGTCCTGTTAAATGCTCCTGTGAAAAGAGCTTCATGAAAATCAACCCAATGCATTTTCTAAAGTGCCTGTCTCCGAATGCAGTTCTTTCTCTCACTGGCATTCATACCTTGTATAAATCTACTCTAAACATGATTGCTTCCTAGTAAACGTACCATAACTCAGTGAATATTAGAATCATTTACCAAACAAATTTTCAAAACAAGCTAGCTGTGAACACAAATATTTCTTACACTGGTGTTATTGACTGAATCTAGTCTAGGAGTGCTTGCTGTCATGTTATTTTGCCATAACTATTATTTATAATATATACTCTCACTTAGGCTTGTGAAGTGCTCTGAAAATATTGAAAACAAATGGAGTTTGCCCTTTAAGGGGCAGACCAACTTGTCCTGGTGCACCCCTTCCCTTTACCTGAAGATGGTGTGCTCAGAGGGGAAGGGGAGAAGGGAAGGGAGGGACAGAGAGACAGAACAATAGGCAGGCAACAGGAAGGGGAGGGGCTAAAGGAGGTACATAATGGGCAGCACAGGAGTGGTTCAGCAGCTTTTGCTGAAGTTTTGATCTACACTGAAACTACAGCACATCAGATTGGCATATTGATTGGAACAGAGGTATGCACACTAGGAAAGAGAAGATAAGACAATGAACAGCTATTTGAATCAGAGATGATGTTTAAAAAAAATGTTGGCTTGGGGAGCATGGTTAATAATAAAGCTGTGGATGAGTCAGTGTGTGAGAAATGCTGGTGTAGACAGAGCCTTGTGAAAGAAATTCCAGCATCAGTAGCAAAGCAGGATATTGAAATGCATTTAGCACAAGAGGGTAGAGGTTTGATTGTGTCAAGTTTAAGTTTATTGACCGTTTAAGAAAATATATATATATAATAATAACAAATGGAATGTAACAAATAAAGAATTAAGTTATAAAGCAGCGAGGCATGTTTGATTCGATAGGAGAAAGGACTGTGAAGCAGCATGTTGTATTGTGGGCCAGGTGGCCTAGCAGGCAGAGCGAGAAGAGAGGTTGTGGCCTGGTATTGCAGGATGTCTGCCTTAGTTTAAGAGCTGTAGTGGGTGTGTTGCAAAAAACATGTTTTTCCTGGCATTTGTTGTCGTGTCCATGCCAGAAGTGGAGGTGAACAAAGAGGTATCACCTGTTTTTGAAATTTCTTTGGTTAACGCTGGTTTGCCTGGGGGACAAGTAACCTCTCTGCATTTGTTCTCTGTTGCTTTGGGGGGGCATTCATGAGCTAATTCAAGCCTGGGGTGGAGGAAGCAGGAGGGGCAAGTGCATATTAGTACCCGTGTCCATGCCAGAAGGGGAGCTGAACAAAGAGGTATTGCATGTTTGTCACGGTTCTTTGGTTAATGCTGGTTTACTTGGGGGACAGGCTACCCCTCTGTGTTTGTTTTCTATGGCTTTGGGGGAGCATTCATGAACTAATGCATGCCTGGGGGTGGAGGAAGCAGGAGGAGTGAGTACGGATTAGTACCAGCACAGGCTGACCACGTGGGATGACGTCAGACACCGCTGGTGCAATGTGGCAAGAGTATTAGCGCTGGGTAGCTGGGGAAAGTATCGCTGTCTGGCAGATTATCCAACTAGGGACAGGGAAGAAACAAAACCAGCACTTTGTGGGATGCAGAAGGGCTGTCTGGCTGGGTGGCCTAGTGGAACAAGAGAGCGCAATGCTCACACGAGACTGCCACCCGGTGTGACGTCAGACGCCACAGTACCATGCGACTGGAAAATTACGAAAAGGGAATTTGGGGGGGTTCTGCTGAAAGGGCAGCAGGACACAGGGCCATGGAGCAACCTCTGGGGGGGGAACATGCAGGTAGAGCAGCAGATACTTGGGGCCCTCAAGGGGATGGGGTGGGGGCTGAGACCGAGAGACCACGTGGTGCAGCCGGAGGTATAAAGGAGCAAGAGGGGGAAATGAACAGGCCTAGAGGGCCAGCAGCTAGAGGCATGTGAGGGCATGCCAGGGGAGGAATGAATAGGCCTAGAAGGCCACAAGAGGTGGCGTCTGAGGTGCTAGGTGGCCACGAATGTTCAGAGGCCAGGTGGGGTGCAGAAAAGAGAGGTTGGGCCTGACAGGCCGGGACTGGGTGGTAGAAGCCACGTGGGGTACAGGAGCTGTAAGATCACCCTGGAAAATGCCTTTTCTGGCAGTTTGGCAGTGGAAGAAGTGTAGGGAGCTGTGGGGAGGATGGCCTCAGGTGGAGGACTGGGGGCGAGGCATTAAAGAAAGTTTTCTGCATTTTACAGCATATCTACAGGCACGGGAGGGAGAATGCATAGCGTTTGGCGGATAAGTTTGGGCCAAAAGCATAGATGGCTGTGCATAAATAATTTGACGTACGGGCTTCCATGTTCAGTGTTGACAAAGGCACATTTTGTTACTGTTAATTGACTGTCTCTTGTAAAGTGGGCCTGGCCATGTGAAGGACTACTGAAAACAGAGGTTTAATAATGGAATTTTTTCATCTGTTTTCACAGTTTGCAAGAAGCAAGGAATATGGCACCAAAGAAGAATAGACCTTTGAAAGAGGATGCCTACAGGGCTATAGTGGAGTTAGCAGAAAAAGCCAATAGAATGTGGGAGATGGTGGAAGGGGAGGAACCAGGGAGATCTGGGGAGAAAAGGAAAGCGGGGAAGTGTAAAGGGGGCAGAGGGAAACAGCCAGCTGAGAGGCCACACAGCCCAATCAGGGTACAGCCACCGATAGTGGTACCTCCCAGGCGGCTAGTCCAGTACCTTTGCAGCTTGTTGACACGGTACCATCAGTACCTCCCCAGGATCAGGTTGCAGTTCCCCCAGTGGAGCCCAGACCGGATCCCCTGTCCACAGTGGTTTCTCCACAGCCACTGTTAGTGCAACCAGCCCTTCAACCACAGGGGAACATACTTGGGCATCAGGAGGACAGCAGGCAACAAGGAATGGACAAGGCCACAGGTAATGCACCCAGTTCCATGGGTGAAAGCATCAAAGAGTATATAAGCCAAATTATTTCGGCACTCGGGACAGGGGGTTTGGGGCAGTTGGATTCAGCACTGGCAATGATTAGGTCAGACTAAGAGGTGATGAAGGAAAGGGAAGGAGGGGTGGAGAAAGAGGGAAAAGGAACAAGAGAGATAGAAGCTCCTGGGATGAGAGTAGGGAAACACGTCCCGCTGGCCACGATGAGAAAATATGTAAGGGAGAGTATGTGGATATTTTCGCGTTACTAAGCCGGGAAGCGGCAGCAAAATACAAAGAAACAGAGAATATAGGAAAGAGTGAAATGGCAGCAGCAGTAGTTTTGTTAGGTAAGAAAGAAGAGGACAAATTCACAAAAGGGAAGACTTGAGATGGATGGTTTGTAGGTTTCGCCACATTCTCAGCCATAGTACTGGAAAAGAAGCTGGAGTTGGGCATCCCGCTCATCACATACTCCCTGATAGTAAGGGGAAAAGGCAAAAGGGGGGGTGGGGTGGATATACTATGACAAATTCTTTCGGCAAAGAATGGCGTCATATGGGGATGTAAGATGGAACACGAAGCAATTAGATTTGCGGACAGACTATGTAACCGATCAGTTCACGCCAGAAGGGGAGATGGGGAGGAAAGGAACGATGCCCCAGAGGTGTTGCTGGGGTTACAATAGGGCCTTTTGTTCCTGGCCACAATGCTGCTTTCAGCATGCATGCTCAAAATCCGGGGGAACACATCCAGCGAGCAGATGCAGAACGACATGGGTACGGGGAGCCCAAGGATAAGGGGTACAAGGAACAGGTCAACTGCTTTTTGGTGAGGGGCAGGGGTATAGTGGGCAGGCATGGAGTAGAGGGGAGAGGCAGGGGCATGCAGGTAGAGGAGTCAGAATTACTGACCAGCAAGGCCAGGCAACGAGCAATTGGGGGAACTTTAGGAAGAAGGAAGAAGGCAAGGGAGCAATTTAAAGAAGCAAGAACTCCCTTCAGGATAGAGGCATGGGAAGATTGGTTTGAAAGATATCTGAATAGACAAGTGGCAGAGATGATTGGAAAAGGTTTTCACATAGGTTTTTCATTGCAGTGAGGGCCCAAGACAAGCGAGAGAGGCGAACAATCTGATTTCAGTAAAAGGGAGAGAAGAAATATTACGACAAAAAATAGAGACAGAAAAGGCAGCAAGTAGAGCAGAAGGGGCATATGACACCCCCATTGCAGAATATGAGGTTTTCTTCATTGGGTTTGGTCCCCAAAAAACAGCAGGGAGAATACAGGGTGATTCACCACCTATCCTTTCCGGAGGGGGATTCGGTGAATGATTTTGTCAGTGAAGAATATAATAAAGTGACATATGCCACATTAGAAGAAGCAGTCCAGATCATCCTAGCAACTGCTGATGCATGGATGGCAAAAATGGATATAGAGACCGCTTTCAGGTTGTTTCTTGGTAGGAGAGAAGACTGGGACCTGTTGGGGTTTAAAATCGGGAGACAGTACTGTTTTGACAAAGCCATGCCCATGGGATGTTCCATAGCATTTGCGACAGTTGAGGCACTTAGCACCTGTTTACAGTGGATATTTCAAGAAAGAACTGGTTACAAAACGGTCATTCACTATTTGGATGATTTCCTTTTAATAGGCAGTGGGAGGAGAGAGACAGACAAAATGTTGGCCAGTTTTCAAGAGCTGTGCAGAGAATTAGGGGTTCCTTTGGCACCGGAAAAACAGAAGGGCCCAGTAAGGTTCTAGAATTCCTGGGTATTGAGATAGATGCCCTGGGTGAAGTATTTAGGCTGCCAGACAAAAAAGTGTTGAAGCTGAAAGAGGTGATTCAATACATACAAGTAGAATGAGAGTGCAACTAAAACAGGTACAACATGTATTGGGACACCTGAACTTTGCATGCAGGGCTATTGGACCAGGGAGGGCTTTCACCAAAAGGCTAGGAAGGGCTGCAGTGGGAGTCACCAGACCAAATCACTGGGTCGACATGATGAAAGGAGTTAAGGAAGATTTCAGGGTGTGGGAGGAGTTCCTCAGCACCTATAATGGCTGTTTCTTTTGGCAGGAGGACTGGGTTTATAAGACGGACTCTGATCTCTACACAGATGCAGCAGGGGGCTTCGGCATGGGGGGCTATTTGAAGGGCAGGTGGTTCACGGAATCGTGGCCTACAGACTGGGTGAGGGACGGGAAAGTAAAAGACATCACACTGTTGGAGATCATGCCCATTTGGGCCTGCACTCTGGGGTGGGGGAAAAGCTGGGGAATCAGAAGGTGACATTTTGGTGACAACAAGGCAGTGGTAGAGGTTTTAAACAACAGAGGAGCCAGGTCAGAAATGGTTAAGGATGTCTTGAGACAGTTGACGTTAAGGGCCTCGAAAATGAACATGTCATTTAGGGCAACAAACACATAGAGGGGGTACACAATATCCTGGCTGACAGCTTTTCCCATTGGCAGCTGGATCATTTCCGGAGGCTGGCAACTACAGCAGAGGAGAAAAAGACACCCATACCAACAAACATCTGGGACGTTGGCAAGAGGGAGCAGAACTGCTGTTGTGCAGCTCGTGGGCACCACAGACTTTGAGGGCCAGTAGAAGGCCAATAAGGGAGCAGTGGCTTGTGAAACTAAAAGGGGTTGTACCGGCAATCTGCAGAGGAAAAGCCGAGGCCCAGCTATTCCACACTATCTATTTGGTAATGTTTGCAGGGGCTTTGAGAGGTGAGCGAGGCTGTGGGACATGGTAGTAAGGATAAAGAAGGGGGGGTGGAATGGGAAGCTCTAAGTTGGGGGATGAAAGAGACACAAATCATGAATAGGAGATCAAAAATGGATCAAGGGGGCAGGGTTGTATGAGAATCCTGAATGCTCATGTAGATGACGCAGTGTGCCCAGTAAAGGCTTTGTGGGCTTACGCCGCAGAGCATGGGAATAGGACAGGGAGATTATTTGTACATGGAGATGGAAAGAAGGCCACAAGCTATCAAGTCACAGTCATGCTTATAAAAAAAAACAAAAAATGCATGCATTTCTTGGGGGAGGATCCATGCAATTACTTATTCCACTCCCTATAGATAAGGACTGCTTCACAGCGGGCAGCAGCAAGTGAGACGGTGACTAATATTTTGGAGAAGAGGTGCTGGTGGTCTGCCAGTTACAAGAGATACATTCGAGCACTGCAGTATGTAGACTAATATATCACCTGTGTTTTATTTTTACAGACACAGAGCCACGTTGTGGAGGGGGGGGGGGACATAGAAGTGTGATACGGAAAAAGTGAGCTAAGAACATATATAAGATACTTATTGTGGTTAAATCCTATAAGAAGAGGTAGGATCATGGAAGTATGATCTGGGTTCACTCCAACATTTATTTGAGCAGAAAAGAGAGTTGAGAAAAAGGCTGGGGGAAAACAGCTGTACCGGGAGGTGAGAAAAAATGTAGGTTGGTTTGGCGCGGCATCCGTGGGATGAGATGGGCACAACTGCTTCCTACCCTGAAAAACTGCAGGGTGGAAGAGTGGGTAGAGGATTTTTACAGGTTAGATGGTGTGCACCTGTCAGATTTAGCCATAGATATGTTAATACAGAAACAAGGGGATTTACAGAAGCATGGAAGAGACATGCAGGAAATAGAATATAAAAAAAAAATGGAGAAGGAAAAGGGAGGAGATCCCCAAAGTGGTGGGGGAACAATACCCTATATGGAGGGGAAAGCCAGCCATTCAATGCAAGCTGGAGACTGGCTAATGGGAAAAGGCCGGGAAGGAGGGAAGGGGGGAAAGAAAATGGAATAGAATGAAAAGAAGAAGCTGAAGGAGGAAAAGCGGTCTCGGTTCTCACTGTTGCCTAACAGGAAAAGAGAAGAGGAAGAAGACACCCAGGTTTTCACCTGGGGGAGTGACAAGAGGAAGAAAGAGGGATGATCAGAGATTGATATATAGATGCAATTAAATACAATGGTGAAAGATACAATAATAAAAGATAATGAGATGAAAAATGGAATTATGGTATATAATAAATTAATTGCCAATCTAAGCACAACAACATTCAATGGTCTCTGTCTTTTTGTGAGGGAAAAGGGGCAATCCAGGACAAGTACCTGTTATTTGTTTTTTAATTTACCTTGTTGACGTTGTCAAGAGAGAAATGTCTCCTCAATGAGCCTCTAATGGTAGGGAAGGCAGCTGAATGTAAAATACTGCTGAATAATAATGGGTAACATTTCCTTAATTTGGGGGCTTAATGGGGGCTGACAGTATAGCCTAGAAGATAGAGTAATAAGCAATGAATGAGCTTGGTACATCCAGCAGACCTGGATTTGATTTCGACAACATCCACTTGCATACTGTGTGACTCTGAACAAGTCACTTAACCTTCCCAGGGTATCATGTCAATACCGCGCATACAACTCAGTGCATAAATTAGTGCATGTATGTTTCATTGCAGAAAAACATAGCACATGGGCCATTTTGATGTGGATCAAACATAGTGCATAACGCCACAGTCGCTGGCATGTCAAGAAAAGGTCTCAATTCAGTTTATCCTCTCTCCTGACTAGCACTAATCTCATCTACTCCAGCTCAGGTAGGTCACAGCTTTTAAATAAATAAAGATCAGTGACTCACCCACAAGGACTCAGGTGAACTGAACAGCATAACAGCCTGTAACCAACTTAAATTGTAAACCAGGCTCTGTGGAACTAAGGACCGAAGTGCTACATACAGGAGAGGTCACTACTTTAGATAATCTGCTCCTACCTTCAAATGAGCAGGAGAAACACCAGGCACATCCCCAGCGTACCAAATTCCTGGGTGTCTGCCATGGTCCCTGGCTCTATTCATTGCATTCGGGACCCTCTCTGTATCAGTTGTACCTGCCTGTCATATTCACCCCACAGTTCACGATCTCCACTCCAGTACACAGGACTTGTATCAGATCTCATCCCTCAAACCACCACTTTGACCAAGCCAGACTGCTAAGTACAGTGTCAAGCACAGTGGTTGTTAATGACTACCCACTGTGCTAAGGGCTTCCCTTTTTCACTCTGTTTTAGCACTGTGACACTTTAATAGTTGCAGCAATCATTATCAGCAACCATTATCATAAACAGATGCCGCCGTGCTGTAATGCATGGTTCTAGTCTGTGAGCGATTTTCTGTTATTATACAATGAAATTACCACATGGCTTTTAACCACACTGTAATTGTTTGCACTGCATTGACATGGAACCCCTTCCCAGTGCTCCCAGGTTGCCCCTGAAAACAGGCACTTATGCCTAGTGGGCCTTACCCAGTTTCCAAAAGAGTGAAAATAAGTAAAAAATTAAAAATTGAACCTTCTGAAAGCACTTACCCTGTCTATGCAGGGAGGAAGACCCAGTGTATTGCATGCCAACTGACAGGTTGCTGCTAGCTCTGTCTCTATGATTTATAACCCTTTTGATCATGTGAGTTGAACTAGCAGATTGGTTGCAGTGTGGGCATCATGATGCCAGTGTCATGAACATGATAACATTATCCATATGATGATGATGTTAAGGCTCATACTGACCAGATGTAGACACTCGTTTGGCAGTAAGATATCACTTCTCCTTACCATACAACATTGTGACACAACAAATTCATTCATGAATTGAATTCTGGCTTCTCTCTCCATAGTATTCAATATTTTGTATGATGAAGAGTAAACAGTTTCTATCTCTCCTTATCTTCTAAACATTCAACCACTTAGGAGGACTCGCTGTTAGGTCTTACTGAACATATAGACACAAATCAGGTGATGGCAATACCATGATCTAGTGACACAAAATACTATTTAAAATTTCAGTAGAAGATCTGGGATGGCTGAGAAACGAATATGATGGTAAACATGAAAATGGGGAGATTATCTGAGCAATATGAGAAGTCTGAAAAGATGGTACACACAGTGGCTAATCACAGCATGATCATGGAAAGAACTGAGAATGTGAATGCAAGTCCTACGTATATGCCCATTTGTGACAGAGCCTATATATAATTAAAGTGGACAGTTAATACTTAACTGAAACTCATCACACCAGAAGAGAAATGGGCATGATGGACAGACACATATACAGTATTGACCAAGAAACATCTTTGCAAAGAAACACTGAAAAGACAAAATATGACATTAGGACATAGGATAAAACAGATTACATATACATTATTCTGTACACATTTTTTACAGTGATATATAGTGTTGAAAAACCCTTGCTTAATATTTGTCAGGTGATGTGACAGATAACTAGCTCATACCCTTGTTTAGTCCATACTTGCTATCTATGGCTTTAAACTGACCAGTCCAAAAATATTTTTATATTGCAGTTATTTTCTGCTTCCTTAACCATTCTCTCTGGATAGCTCCTTCCAAGAAACATTTTTGTTAAATCTGCACATACCACATCAAAATCTTCCTCTCTAGGACAATTTCTCCTGCCTGGTAGGTATTGTTCATTGTGTGTGTGTGTATAACATTAATTGCAAAAAACTTTGTTAATGCATCACTTAGGGCTAAAGCAGTAATAGTAGGGAAATGAGGCATTAGAGTTTCCAACCCTAACACCCCTCACCCAACCCTAACACCCCACCCCACCACCACTCTCCATAGACCAACAGGCCTCGGAATGTGTCTTGAGGTCATTGGCCCTAACGCTCATCCCATTCCATGTGTAAGGAAGCTGGCAGGGTACAGCATAAGAGAAAAATCTGTATCACAAAGCATTTGAGATATAGCCTTTGTGGTGGTCGAAGTGGCCTCAATTTGCTCCGAGAAGTAATTCATGGAGCCAAGGCGACTTCGCAGAGTACTCCGCAATGTGAAGTGGAGTAATTCGCATTATGATGGGTAATGAGAAGTCTATTGAAAACAATGACTTTACATTACTCCGCCTTCTCAGACCACCACTCCACCAATTTTAAAGGTGAAGTGCATTGAAAACAATGCACTTCGCCTCACTTCACCTTGTTTTTAAGCTCCGAAGGTGAATTTTGCAGTGATACATGGGATTTCCGGTCACATGGGCTCTATATTGATCTGCACAGCCTCAGTTCAGGGTGGTGTGTATGTAGGAAGCTGTAGGAGACAGTGTGCTCTGAGAGTTGTCTGTGATTGAAACCTTCTAAAAGCTGTTAAAAAAGCCTTTTTGAGTAATTTTTTTTTGCTCAAACTTTAGTTCATCGATTGTAGGAAACCCTCCTGTGCTTATATCATCAAGCGTTTTTGTTTGTGTGTGGATTTTGAATGTTAATGTACAACATTGAGACTGTGTAGTAAGAGGCAATGAAAGTGTGCTTTGGGGATGGGCGTATCTGTGGTGTAGGTAGATTTAAGTTGGAGAAATGGGGAGTTCTTTGTTTTTTGGTTATATTTTTGTTATATAACTGTGTTAATGTACACACAGTAATATTGTCAGTAATTGTTGAAATTGTCTTGCTGATTGTGTGTTGTGTGGATCTGGTGCAGCAGTTCATAATTTCAGGTTGTTTATAATACGTGGCATATTACTGAACTTTTCAATTTGCTACACATTACTTTGAGACAAATTATGTGTGTGTGAGTGTGTGTGTGGTGCTGCGTGACATCAAATAATACACCTTTTATTGTGCTACAGTGTAATTGCAGGCGCAGCAGAGTGAACCTGCTATCCGCTGCAGCTGCATGATTTTGTACTGCCATTGTGGTATCTTTTCTTTAATTTGCTGCTTGCACTGCCATAAAAATCTGCAGTCAGTGCTTCCCCACTGACTGGCAAAAGGAATTGTTTTCTAGATTGGATTGTTTGTGACTTCAGCACCACTGGTTAGTTAAGGTGTTGTTTTCACGTGTGAATTTGAGTCTGTATCTGTCGCCGAAGCCACAGTTGTTTTTTGGGCTTCACATCCAGTGTCCCCCCACCCAGAGTGAACGTTCCAAAATCAATATTTGTTTAGAATATTGTTGTTGATCCCCCAAAATGCTGGCAAAGAGGTGTGCAAGCAAAGCTGGTTCTCGCCATGGCACTGCTGCCAGTGGTAAGATTGTCTGTGGGCATGGCAGTACGCAGACGCAGAAGTGCATTGCTGATGTGAGGAAAGGCATTTCTCCTGCAATGCTTTTTACAGTCCAATCAGTAGCTTCACTCACAGTTGGAGGAGATGATGTTGTCCCAGCTGGTGGTGTTAGTGCAGTTGATGGTGGTGGTAGTATGAATTTTGTTGCCTAAAGTTCTACTTCTGACCAGTGTACCATATCCAAAAATATAGTGGCGTGTGAAGCAGTGTGAGTGAGTGGCAGTGTAGATGATGTCATACTTCCCCGGTAACATCCCAGTAACTGAACATGAGGATTTTGATAATCATGTCAACGATAGCATACAATGTGACATTTCTTCCACCATGGTTCAGGTAATGCATTTTACATGCAGTGATTCACAGAGTGGTGAAAAAATATCAGGTGATGGTGGTGTTGATGATGATGATGAATCTGATGCTGATGATGTTGCTGTGATTGCAACATGCAGTCCACATGCCTGCATCCAAGCAGAAGATGTGGATCTGGGTGATGTTGATGAATATGATGATGATGTAATTGACCCCAGTTGGGAACTGGAGAAAAAGAAATTCAAGGTGGCTGTGTCTGGGTCTGTATGTATTAATTCCCCCACCGTAAAAAACTTGTGATTTACCGGTTTCAGTTGATGGTGATGATGATGATGACCCAGTAATAATGACAGGTAGTCATGGTGATCAGTTGCAGTACAAGTGTGTTCAGCCCAAAAAATCATGTAGCACACCCCCCACTTCATGGCTTAAAAGAACGGAGTCCAATAAGCAGCGTCGTGGACATGTTAAAAGTAGAGCATCACAATCCCTTGTTTGGGAATTTTTTGTGCAAGATGCAAATGATGAGTTAGTTGCAATCTGCCAGGTTTGCCATGTGCGTGTGAGTCGAGGTAAAAAGGGGAGCCATCTGGGCACAGGAGGACAGCACATCTTAAGAATAGGCACATGGCACTGTGGACACAGCACAAGCTGGCAGCTAATACCACAGTGGGGTGTTCACCCTCATCATCAACCATAACGAGCATGTTATCCCCTTCCATGACTGTTAAATCCAGTAGGAAATTAAATGTGTGCAGTAGTGAGGAAATAAGAGCAGAGGATTACTACAGGCATGATGAGGTGGAGGAGCATAATGATTTTGAAATGTTGGCCAGTGCTGGTGAGAGTAGCAGTTTTGGTGGTGGTGTTGAATGCAGTATGTCTAGTGCAAGTGGTACATCAACCCCGGTTGGTAAATCTGGCAAAATAGCTGCATTTGTGGATTTGTCATCATCACCTGTACAACCATTTTCATCAAGCGTTCACACTCCATTCCACTCCCTACCATTCGCAGAGCAGAACCATTTGTCATCACACCCCATGGAAAATGTTTAAGTCAGCCCACATTATAGAGTGTTTTTGAGCATAAGCTGAAGCACCCACCCAATCGTACAGTGTCACGTGAACTTAATGATGTTGTAGCTGAAATGCTGGCAAATGATCTTGTGCCCTTCTCCATTGTGGAGAATTCTGGGTTCTGGCAGTTTGCTGCATGTAAAACCAAAAAAGCAGCTCCATGCTGGAGCTGTGCAAGCCCAAATTAGTCTGTCAAATCCAAATACAATAAATGTTGTTTTCATAAATTGAGATGGATGCTGGTGCTGCCCTTTTTTTGGATTTGAGTTTGCTGCATGTGCCTGTCCAAAATGGAAAGTCCCATCCAGGACATACTTTTTGACCCATGCTGTCCCCGAGTTGTACCGTACTGTGTCCTATTCAGTAAGACATGCCCTTCAACATTCCTCCTCTCCATTCATCCATTTAAGTATGGATATGTGGACAAGTGGCAAAACAGTGGGGAGTTCGTATTTGTGTGTAACTGCACACTGGGTGCAGGTGCCGGGGGTTGTTTGTGATGCTGGTAGTGTGAATAATCAGTGCAGTAAGGTGGAGTGTCATGGTAGCAATCTTCCAGGAATTCGACAGCATGCAACGATTGCTATGTGCAATGTGACCTGTTCACACACTGGTGAAAACATGTTAGATGTGGTACTGACTGAAACTGAGAAGTGGTTGAACCAACTGTTCCTGAGAGCTGGGGTCATAACAAGTGACAATGGGTCAAATGTGGTGAAATGCATCACAAATGGTGTCTTTTTACATATTCCATGCATGGCCCATTGTTTAAATCTTGTGATGCAGGAGTTTCTACAGCACCCTGATGTAAAGGAAATGCTGACAGTTGCACACCATATCTGTACTCACTTTTCACGATCTGCAAAGGCCAGTGACTAACCTTGGCAGTTTCAGATGTAAAACAGCCTCCCTTAACATCGCTTGAAGCTGGAAGTTGTCACCCAGTGGAACTCCACTTTATACATGGCAGAGAGGTTGTATGAGCAATACAAAGCCATCTCAGAATATCTTGTGATGCACACTAGCCGTGACAGTTCTTGGGCCTCCATGTCTATGACAACTGAACAGTGGTGCCTCATGGACCCTGTAATAACAATTTTGTGGCCTTTTGAACATGCCACACAGGCAGTGAGTGGTGAGTCTGCCTTCATTAGCCAATCAATTCTACTGCTGTGGATGATGAGGCAGACACTGGTGAATGTACAGCATGGCTGTGATGTTGCTGGAGACAGTGCTAGCAGTATGTTGCTGAAACACATGCTGACAGTATTCAACCAGAATCGTCATATTTTGAGCATTCAGCGTAGTGACAACTTTGCCAAGCAACAATGCTGGATCCATGATAAAAACATGCAATTACCTCAGTACTGGACGGAAGGCTTGAAGAGGTAAAAAATGTCAGCGGGCAACTGATGCACTTGGTTCATGGGGCACAGAAGTCATGTACCAAGGTCAGCAAACTTCAGCAGCATAATTAGGCTCATGGTGCACCTGGAGGAGTATCAAGCATATCCTGTAAGGGGAAGGGGACTGCAGTTCCAGGTGGTCTGTCATCCAAAGCAGTTGGCATCAACCCACTTTGGGAGGCTTTGTCCCAAGTGGGGATTTATAAAATAAATGATTCCAGAGAACAGGATGATGCATCAACCACTGGACTTAGTGTGGCACAGAGAATGGTTGAGTCATATTTGTCTGAAAACAGGCATCTGTCAATAACTGATGATCCTCTTTTGTACTGGAGTGGAAAGGTCAGTGAATGGCCAGAGCTGACTGCGGTGGCACTGAAGTACCTCACATGCCCACCCTCCAGTGTAAGTGTCGAAAAGGTATTCAGCTCAGCAGGTGCAATAGTTAGGGATCGTTGAACAAACCTCTCTCCTGAAAATGTTAGTTTGCTAACATTCATAAAAATGAATAAGAGGCACATACCAGCACAGACTGCAACCTCGGTATTTGTACCCTGGCCTAGTCATGGTAGTTTTGGTGATGTAGAAATAGACCATCCTGGCGGCACTGGCAGTGGCAGCATGAAACGGCCTATCACTGATGTAGATGATGATATAATGGAGAAAGAATTTTCCAGTGGTCAGACTTCAGACATAGCTGGCTGTGAGGGCAGCTTTCTTTATGAGGATGATGATGTGGTTAATGTTGGCAGGTTTTAACTGAAGTTGTTAAAAGGTGATGACATTTGCTTTATGATACATGTTTTCTTTTTCATGACTTTGTGTGCCACCCTGGACCACCACCACCACCAGGACAGATGTTAGCCATTGCCACCACAGAGAATGACTTTGCGTGCCCCCCGGACCACCACCACCATGACTGATGTTAACCACTGCCACCACAGAGAATGAATTTGTGTGCCCCCCAGACCACCACCATCAGGACTGATGTTAGCCACTGCCACCACCACCAGATGCAGGAAGATGTCACAGGGAATGTCATCATGTGCCGCAGCTATCACCACCAGCACCCACCACTACTGTCAGAAGTCATTTCAATCTATGACCATGACATCATTACCAACCAGACTCGAGAAGGATGCAGATGAAGTCTGTGAAGAAGTAGCCAAATAAAAAAACATTAATGAGACCTACCTGCAAATATGCTTCCCCCGAAAAAAATACTTACCTTCATTGGCTTGAGAGTTATCCATTTCCAATTTCAACACAAAAAGTTCTCATCAAGCACTGGAATGTGCACACCAACAGTATCTGTGACCTGTGATACAAAACAATACAATGAGTACATGTCTATATATGTCAACCCCCATCTACAAAATACAAATATATATATGTTTCCACTAACAAGGATCTTATTACTGGAAATGTGCCCATGTTTCACCACAAACTGACTATTATAACATAAAGAAACATTTAGAAAGCTGCCATTCAGTGTAATGAAGCACGCCCCTGCGCTCTCCCTGACATCATGTCATAACGATGCTGAGCACGGGGAGGAGCAGAACTTGGGCAGCTCTTCAGAATGGAAAGTCCTCCATGACCCGCTTTATTAAATTATGGACATTTTTGCCAGAAAAGTATTGCTCTATGTAAGGACATGTGGAGCAAGAAAGATTCCCTTGGAAGTAAGGCACCCATATATTGGGTGCAATGCTGTAAGTTGATGAATCTTTTTAATGTCTATTTCACAAACTAAGTATTTATGGAGCCTCAGTAATGTTTACTTTGTGATGGGACTCATGATTTGAAGTGTTTCTCAAAAAGCACGACTACGCAGTTCAAGTATGTTGTGCTAAACTGCATGTGTGCTGTCAGTGTTCTTTCCTGTGTGTGTTTACATTGTCCAGCTTCATGCAAAGCATCTATCCTAAATAGATACTTTTTCCTCAGCATTTACTGAAGAGAAGGTAGGGCAGGGCCCATAGCTCAGCACCATGGACACAGTGGGGAGGGAGGTGAGCACTACTCCCTTCACAAAAGAAAGGGTCCTACAAGAGCTCGCTAAGCTCAGGTTGGACAAGGCAATGGGATCTGATGGCATACATTCCAGGGTACTTAAGGAACTAAGGGTGGAACTGGCAGAGCCATTATCAGAACTGATTAGTGAGTCTCTGAGCACAGGAGAGGTCCCAGAAAACTGGAGAAGGGCTCATGTGATCCTGCTCCACAAGAGTGGTAGCAGGGAGGAGGCAGGGAACTACAGACCAGTCAGTCTTACCTCAGTAGTGGGCAAGATCATGGAGGCACTCCTTAAGGAAAGGATAGTGCAACACCTGGAATCCATAGGGGGCACAGGATCCAAGACAGCATGGGTTTACAAAAGGAAGGTCTTGTCAAACTAATCTCATATAGTTCTTTGACTGGGTAACCAGAGTGGTGGACCAAGTGGGAGCAGTTGATGTCACTTACCTTGACTTCAGCAAAGCTTTCAACACTGTTCCACATAGAAGATTGATAAATAAGTTGGGTAGGCTTGGGGTGGGCAGAAGTTGGTCAACTGGGTGGCAAACTGGTTGACAGGCAGAAAATAGAGAGTGCTGGTAGATGCTATACAGTCAGAAGAGATGCAAGTCACAAGTGGGGTACCTCAGGGATCAGTCCTGGGGTCAGTCCTCTTCAATATCTTCATTAGTGACATTGCAGATGGACTAGAGGGTAAGCTTTGTTTGCAGATGACACCAAGATTTGCAACAGAGTAGATGATCCAGATGGGGTGGGCAGAATGAGAAGAGATCTGGATAAACTAGCAAAATGGTCAGAAGAATGGCAACTGGGATTTAATGCAAAGAAGTGCAAGATCATGCACATAGGGAAGAGAAACCCTGAAGCCACCTATAGGCTGGGAGGGGAGTTGTTGGCAGTCACAAATGAAGAAAGAGACTTGGGCATCATCATCATCGATGACCTGAAATCATCCAAGAAGACCTCTAAAGCAGTAGGTAAGGCTAGGGGGATGTTAGGGTGTATTAGTAGGTATATCACAAGTCATAAGAGGGAGGTAATAATCCCTCTTTACAAGACACTGGTTAGGCCCCATCTGGAGTACAGCATGCAGTACTGGAGGCCACATCTTCACAAGGACATTAACCAAATTGAGGCAGTCCAGAGAAGGGCAACCAAAATGATGCGGGGACTGCATCAGAAGACATATGAGGATAGATTAATGGAGCTCAATATGTATACCCTTGAGCAAAGGAGAGAGATAGGTGATATGATCAAAACATTCAAACACCTTAAGGGAATTAACAAGGTGAAAGAGTCTAACGTTTAAATATAAGAAAAAATAGCAGGACAAGAGGACACAGCATGAGATTAGAGGGAGGCTGATTAAGGGGGAATGTGAGGAAATTCTTTTTCACAGAAAGAGTGGTGGATGCATGGAATGGCCTACCTCAAGAAGTGGTGGCTATGAATACAGTGTAGGGCTTCAAACAGGCATGGGATAGGCATAAGGGAGCAATACAGATGAGTATGAATAGATAGGCCACTAACAGAGCAAAGGCTGATGGCACATTCATAAGGTAGAAAAAGAAATGGGCAGACTGGATGGGCCCTGCAGTCCTTATCTGCCATCAACCTCTATGTTTCTATGTAAACATATATATTGTGTGACTTGTAGCAGTATCTCAAGAATAATGATAACGAATAATACATGACGTATATTTTGCTTGTACTTTCAGCACCAATGAAGTAAGTGATATGATATTTTTTCAGAGGTATCGGGTCACTGTGCACCTCAGTCACTCACATGCACACATGACGTAGTGGAGATCATAGCACAAAAAGCTTATGCTCTCCTAAAAGTCATGTGTGCAGTATGTGACTAAGGTGCACTCGGGCCAGACACCTCTGAAAAAGTTTCATATCACTTAGACTGCTGACAATGGTGACAATGAAATATATGTTATTCTCCTCACTGTTCTTTCTACCATAAACACTACAAGTCAGCAATATATGTTTGCAAGAAGCTGCACAATGTCTGATGTCACTCACACACACACACACACACATGAAACAACACTGACTGCACCCATGCAATTTGGCACATCATACTTGCACTGCTCACACCAGCTTTTCCACAACCACTCCATAACAGAAAGTAAACATTACTGAGGCACTGCATTATAACAGCAGGGCAATAGGAGCATATATGACTGTCCATTATTAAACATAAAAACCCCCCCAAAAAATACTACAGCAGTGGGGGAGCCCAGAAAAAAATATGTTAATGGGGAATTCCATGGTGTTCCAGCAGCAGGTGGAGCATTGACACCATATGCAGCTGCTGTTGCTGGATCTGCTCCACCTGCTGCTGCACAGCACCCACCCTCTCGTTGCTTTCCTCAAGGGCTTCCCACACCAGTACAATGTCTGTCTGCATTGCAGGCACTGTGGTGGGGTCCACTGCAGCAGGAAAGTCAGGTAGTGGTGGTGGTGGTGAGGGTGGTGCTGGTGACTATGGTGGTGGTGGTGGTGGAGCAGCTGCTGCTGTTGGCCTCTTCCTGCTGTGGCAGTGAGGCACAACACCCCCAGCACCCTCTGCCACTGCTATAGAAGGGCCAGCAGGTGGACACCTGGCCCCTTCAGTGGCAGCCTGTCACTCCACCCTGTGGTGGTTTGCCATATGTGTGCGCTGCCCACCAGTCCCCAAATGTGTCCCCTGGGGGCCATGGCACACCAGCACACCACATAAATGGCAAATCACAATGGTGTTGTCCCCCCACACACAGTTAAAAAACTGCCAGATTGGGGATCTGGGAGTAGACCAGGCACAGGAGGGGCAGATATACTGCCGGAAGCACCATTGTGCACTTGGGACTCCACCTGCAGCTGTGGAGGTGGTGGAGGGGGTGCTGCTTGAGCCCTTGCAGCTGCAACTGGTGGTGGTGGTGGACTTGGCAGATATGCCATCACTGGTGACACTGGTGGTGCTGCTGCTTCCAGAGGGGGGAGGCAACACCAAACAGTCAGGAGTGGTCCAATAACAACTGACCACCCCCACGCATGCACACTTCCCTCTGCCCACATCCATGGGCCACAGATTCTTCTCCTGGGTCCATCACGCACAACTAATTCCATCTCTGACTGATGCTTCAAAAGACTGCTTCACATGCATTCACAGTCACACACACACACACACACACACACAAAACAAAACTTATAAAACAAACAAATCAGTAGCAAAAAAAGAACTGAAAAAACACACTACAAAAAAGCTAAATATTTAGCTTTTAAAAAATCTTTTTTTTTTTTCTGGCAGTTCACAAGATATGTAGGAACAATACCACCAAATTATCCTCTACACACAAGATGCTTCCTCCTTCTACCACTGCAAAGGGGAAAGTGAAACTAACTGCTTTTATGACTCACTTCCTTCCTGCCTGGCTAAAACATGTAATTTACAGTACTGTAAGCCATGTGATGTGTGGGTGGCTGCCTATATTGTTGTCACTTCACCTTACTTCGCGTTAAGGCAGAATGGCAACACAAAATCATAATGCAAAGGTGGAGCGAGCACTTTCCAATGGCAATTTCACGTAGCGCTAGACTAACTCAAAGTGGCCACTACGCAGCCACTTTGCCGGTGGATTTTAAATTCACTGCATCTCTATATAGCCTCGGAAAGGTACCGTGACCACCACAATGTTATCTTATGGGAAATTTCTAAACTTCAGAATGTTATACTTATGGAAGCGATGTAAATGTTATCACCAAACCAACAAAAGGCACATCTACGGGGCAAGCCCTTTGTACCCGGTACATTTTAGCCCAAAAGTCCTAACCGTTTCTTTGCAGTGAAGTGAGACAGAAACAATAAACTTTAAATATCCTTTTTCATGAGATGTCAAAATCCTTTTTTGCAGTGTGAGCAAAGATTTTGACACCTCGCGAAAAAGGAATTTGTTGGTGAAAAAGGGAATAAGAGCAGGGCCATCTGGTCCGAGAAGTCATAGTCCTTTTTTGTATGGCAAAAAAGGATTATGAAACCTCGTGAAAAAGGAATTAGCTGACAAAAAGGATAAGGACAGCTGATGAAAAATGATCAGTTTTTTAAATCCTTTTTCATGAGTTGTCCTAATCCTTTTTTGCCAGCTGATTCCTTTTTTGTAAGGTGTCAAAATCCTTTTTCATCATGGAAAAAAGGATTAGGATTTCTCAGACCAGATGGCTCTGCCATGCATCATTTTTTGTGGGCTGTCAAAATCCTTTTTCGTGATGTGAAAAAGGATTTTGACACCTCGCAAAAAAGAAATTGGCTGGCAAAAAAGAATTATGACAGCTCACGAAAAAGGATGGGAGTTGTCAGACCAGATGTCCCTGCAGATAATCCTATTTCACCAGACAAATTTCCTTTTTCTCCAGGTGACAAAATCCTTTTTCGCATTGCAAAAACGGAACTGAAGCAAGTTGCGAAAAAGGATTTTTAAAATAAAAAATACGTATGCTAAAAATGCATAAAAGCAAGGTGAAGGCATAGAACAGTAAAGGATGTCCACATGAATAAAATAAATACTTGGACATCTCCAGAAAACATCCCTGGGAAAAGTTATAATGTTTTGCTTGGGCAAAATAAAAAAATAAATAAATAAGATGGCGGCTGACAAAAAGGGATTTTTTTCCTGACAAAAAGGGATTTAAAGGATTCCTTTTTGTAAGCTCTCAAAATCCCTTTTCATCAGGCCAAAATCCTTTTTTGTGCCATACAACTATACAAAAGACTGAACTGAGCAGGCTCAGATCCCCAAATTTCAAAATGAAATAACTTTGGAACAGATTAATATGTTTTCACCAAACCAATGCTCACTTGCTCTTTTGGGCAAACTCATCTGCCCTGGAAATGTCAGAGCAAAATTCCAAGTGGTGTGGTTTCAGCATGATGAGGAAAAACAGTCAAAAAAGGGCAAATGTAAGTGTTTTTTCACAATGTGCAGTGTGAAATCCTCAAATCTGATCAAAACAAAACTTAGCACTTTAAGAGACTATCTCATGGGAAAATGCTTACCAAATTTCATACAAATCCATTGAATGGTTGCAGAGTTACTAAAGTGCACTATTTGATGTTTACCATTAAACTGCCTACTTAACCCTAACTATAGGGGCACAACCATGCCCCTATTTTATATATTATATATACACACATATATATATATATATATATATAGCAAAAAACTTTGTTGATACATCAGTTAGGGTTGTTAGTAAAGTGGCAAAAGTAGGGAAATATGGTGTTAGGGTTTCCAATCCTAATGCCACACTGCCACACTACAGACACCGACAGGCATCGAGGGTGTGCCTTGAGTTCATCACCCCTAACACTCACCCCATTCCATAAATAAATATGCTGAGATGGGTACAGTATAGGAGAATGGGGTGACTGTTAGAGTTGATGACACCAAGACACAGCCCTGAAGCCTGTCAATGTCTGCAGTGTGAGGCTGTGGTGTTAGGGTTGCAGAAACCCTAACGCCATATTTCCCTACTTTTGCCTCTTTACTAACAACCCTAACTGATGTATTAATGAAGCTGTTTGCAATAAATTTCCTGACTTTTTCAGATAGCCTACTTGTATCCTTATTTGCCTCTGGGAGCACAGGGCCCTTTGGGCCCTATGCTCCCACCCTCTATAAGTGTCCTTATATGGCCATGGGAGTGCAGGGCCCTTTGGGCCCTGTGCTGCCAAGCTCCATGATTTTCCTTATTTTACTGTGGGAGCGCAGGGTCCTTTGGACCCTGTGCACCCATCCCTCTATTGATGCATGACCAGGTTATCAGCTTAGCCATTTTATTACCCCAGCACATGTAGCCAGTACAGAACATTTTCAAATATCTGCCAAAACATAATTGTGTGCAACTGCAATGCCATTCCGCGTCACAGGTGTGAAAACACATTTTGGCCCGGATTTGAAAAATGACAGCTGAGACATACATGAGGTGGTGTAATAAGAAGACTATGTTGAAAATCTGGGGTCAACATTTAGAAAAATTCCAAAGTTACAAGCATGCGTAGTGAAATTCTAACAAAGTGTTATAATTTTGCCATTTTTTAAGATTTTGACCCCTAATTTTCAACATAGCCTTCTTATGACCCACCTCATGAACAATATGACTGTCGTTATGCAACTGCAGACTGAAAGGTGAATTCACCAAGTGACTGCAAAATCACCTTTCAAGTGGGTGTTGTGGAATGAGAGTCATATTGGTCATGGAGGTAGGGTCCCCAAAAGGCCATATTGAAACTTTGGGCTCAAAATCTGAAAAAAACAGCTGGGTTATGCACAAAAGTTCAAACTCCCATTGTAATACATTGAAGCACATTTATCTTACTTTCACAATTGCAGTCGCCGGTTCTAGCAATAAGATGTGTCTTTGATCACAGAGTGGATCTCAAAGCTGTGACCTCTTCATGTGAGCGATGGTGTATGGGCATGTGAAGGGGTGCAGGGAGGTAGCTGCACAGCGGGTGGTCAGTTGCAGAGTGTGGGTCCGATTGACAAAGGATTTTTTTTTACAGGTAGAATAAAAAGACATAGAGGAACTGTTTTCTCATTTTCAGGAGAAATGGAACACCAGAGGGTGGGGGAATGCCACCAACCGCCAATGTAGTGAATAAACATTAGTTTTTGTGCATGACCAACACTGACCTCACAGTATACTCAAAGAATAAAGACCTCCAGATTTTAGGAACTTACTGTCAACTTTCTGTATGTTTAACACTGTGAGAACAACTAAAAATCTTGTACCTAGTGTTCAGTTTCGAAAATATATAAATGTTATTGGTACTTAACTTTATAAATGATCAACATGACTTGTTCAACTAAAGCTTCATGTTCTGCTAAGTGTTAATTATCATGTAATTAATTTCTAGTTCATTGCCAATTACACAGAGCATTTACATATGAGTGGATGCTTTCAGCTTATGACTGCGTAATAACCAGATTTATCAGAGTTTTAGTTTTCAGTTAAAAGTTACATTGTTGTGAATTAGAAGCAGGTACAAAGAAATCCAATATAGCTATGAGACCTGGTGTGAAAGACGATGACTGAAGCATTTTTGTGTGCTTTGAGGGTGGGGGTGCCACTAGACAGCATGGATAGGGAACACTAATCAGTGGGTGAAAGGTGCCAGTAGACAGCAGCAAAAACAATGACTCACAGCTGACACTACAGCTAGAAGCACAAGTTCCTGCTTCAATTGCAGAAGTCAAGAAAATCCTGCTGTTCTCATACAGAGAAGGTGGGGATTGCGCTCCTCTCACTAAGCTGGGCACCTGGGATTTCAGATGCCCAGAAAAGGTGTTTCTTACCTTAATTTTAAAAAACAAACAGACCTCAGAATGTAACTAAACAGATTCCATTTAGCTAGGTTCTGATGTTTGTTTTTTCAATTCCATAAATGTTTATGCATTTTCTTTATTTTTGTGCTCTCATTAACTGAAAAACAAGATGGTGGACACAGGAGCCCTCTGCAAAAACACTGTATGACTTGTGAGCAAAAATACTAGCTCCTGCAAAAGTAAAAGTACTTTCGTGCCTGCCATATATATTTTTCTCATAGGAAATAATGGGGAATTTAAAAATGTAATAACTTTTGAATGGATTAATATTTTTTCACCAAACCTTCAAAAGGCACATCTGTAAGGCAAAGGCTTTCTACCCTACATATTTCAGACCACAACCAAAACCATTTCTGAGATACAGATGGACAAAAAAAATGGCAAAAAACAGTACATTTAGGGATTTTTGACACTCTGTATCTCAGGAACCACACAACAGAGTCACACAAAATTTGCCATGTCAAGAGACCTACTCCTAGAGATTATGTATGCCAATTTCATGCAAATCCACTGAATGGTTCCAAAGTTATTAAAGTAAAATTTGGCTTTAACATAGAACTTTGCCCTCAACCCTAATTGTAGTGGTGCTGCCGCACCACTGTAATACATATATATATTTTCATGGCAAAAACTCCATTTAATGCATCAGTTAGGGTTGTTCCACAGCGACAAAAGTGAGGAAATTCGGTATTAGGGTTGAAAGCCCCCCTTACATCCCCAGCCTGCCCCCAACTGGCATTGGGGTGTGTGTTGGGGTCATCGGCCCTAAGTCTCACCCCATCACATGTGTAAGCAAGCTGAAGTATAGCAGAATGAGAGATAGGAGAAACGAAAGACAAATGCAAATGGAAGGGCAGCCTCAAATGCAAATGGTAATGCGCACGGTGATGCAAAGCGAAACACAAACAGAAACAATACTGTAGACACAAATGGTAACAGCAACACAATTGCAAATGCAAATGAAAATGCAAAGGGTAATGCACACGGTGGTGTACATGGGAACGGTAATGCAAATGGGGACGGAACTGCAAGCGGAAAAGGAAAGGGTAGCAGTCATGTAAGCACACACCCTGGTTTTCTCCAACAGCTGCATAGAGAAACACAGTGAGTACAAAGAATGTATGCATAATAATGGTGCTCAGAGGAGAAAATGAGGAGTTGGAATATTAAATTGCTTACATCTCAGGAACCATACGACGTAGTAAAAAAAATAAAATTTTGTATGAATTATGACTTTCCTAACTAGTTGTATTCCTAGTCCCCAATTGGGGGGGCTAAGCATTTTTCCAATGAAAAGTCCGTGTCTTGCACCATTTCCAAGATACTGACCCCGAAAGGCATGGCGGGGGCTGCAATGTTAGTCTATGGGAAAAAGTGTCAATTTTGGAGTGCCATAACTATGCATCCCTGCAATATTTTTTCACCAAACCATCAAAAGACACATCTGTGAGATGTTGGCATTCTTCCCTCCAAATGTCAGCCCAAAAGACCAAACCGTTCTTTTGCAGCAGGGTGAGAA